>JARWIR010000016.1:14043862-16443862 GCA_029959085.1 Nemophila menziesii | reverse complement strand
TTTCCCATAGAGACATAACTTTGATGATATAGAGATGACGATATTTAACCTTTTGTCACCCATTATCTTGATAAATCCTTTACTAGCATGCGAGTTGTTGAAGAATAAGAAGATGTCTTCAACAAATCATTGGACAATTTTGTCAATATCTTTGTAGAAAAACAATACAATCCAACAACCGAATTTGAATGTGCTAGTATAGCTACGAATATCTATTTTCTTCTCGAGTTCCAAGGTTTCACAAGATTTCTTAACATTGAATTCTACCACTTTGTCTCCCTTATCCAATAATTTTATGAAAATTTTACTTTTTCTGGAGAAACATTGAATCACTTCATATGTCCAAGACTTGGAAATATTTCTCAGTGCACGTAAACATGATACCATCTTTTCTATAAAAAATAAGAGGTTGAAAGTATATTGTTTTAGGTAAATGGGATAAGGCCTTAGGAAAAGGATAAATTTCTTAAACAGATGATTTTATGATTTCAAATATAGTCAAGATTTGCTCTCCCCCACACTATATTTGCAACTTTCCAATCAAGTGCTTCATTGCCTATTAACTTATTGCAAAAGGTATTCTTTAAAAGAAGAGAGAAGATAGGATCATATACCCTTATGAGGCATATATATTATATTTTTTCTTCTCTAGATATCTCATCAATTGTCCCCTCATGATGATCTCTCACATGCAATGGTCCCAAAATCACACTATCTATGTTATCTATGGTCTAGCCTTAGGATATATCTCAAGTCATCTCCTATTACAAATCCGAGTAGACTCTTATGTTACCACTTTTCCTTATCAATGGAGATTTAATATTGGGATATCAAACAAAATGAAAATTTGATAATACAAGATTGTAATATTTAAGAAGCCAAATTTAAGAGAATTGATGGGTATATTAAATAATTACGAAAAAGATGGAGAAAAATGGAAGTTTATTTAACATACCCGAGCCAAATAACGTTGTCAAAGAAATTATCCCGCCACCTAGGGATGTTCTTCTTGAGAATGCTACTTTGAATGAGGAATTTGGTCGTATTAGCACCAATATCTTAATGTGTTTATGAGAAGTTAAAATATCTTGATGTGAAAGTTGAATGTTTATTGGAAGTTTGCAAAGATACGGGGAAATGTGCCCAAGTGATTCCTAAACAAATTTCTTCAACATGAGTGTTCATATATCTTGGCTATGATTTTTGAAATGGTGTTATGATGTACTCCCGTTGAAATTTATGGATCTTCAACCAACATTATATATATATTTAAAATTTTGATTATTTGATTTTGTTGTTCTCAGTTCCTCTAATATCCTACCCCCTTTTTGATGTTGACAAAGGGGAAGAAGAATTGCATTATTATTTTTATCATTTATATCTTGGATACATTATCTATGGAGAATAGTATGCTCAATTGTTATGTCTTTTTGGGATAGCTTTTCTTTTATTCTTCTACATTTATCCACCATTTGAGAACAATTCATGCATTGGTTTGTCATTTAAAATAAGGGAGAATATTATCTTGAAAACTAGATAATTATAGATGTTAAAATTTGGGCTGGGCAGCCAAGGCCATTGATATGTGATGATCTTTTTCCATAAGCATGATGCCTATATATATATATTTTGAAAATTATATTATTTGTTAACCATTTTTTTGATCAAATCATAACATGTTCATATTGTAAAATATGTTAAAGGAATCATGTTTTATGTTTGATTTAGAGATCAACGATATTTAGTTGGAATTTTTGGTTAGAAAAGAAGTTATGATTTTTTAATTTTTTTGGCTATTTACTCATGATCTTGCCGACCAAGAAGACACCAAAAAAATATTGAATTTTGAAGATGGCTGAAAAGTTGTTTAATATGTATTTTTTTCTGCAATTTTTTAATTTAAAAAAACAATTTTTTTTGTTTATTTGTTTGTTCACTTTTACCATTCTTCTGGTAAAAGAATTGGAAGGATGGTGAATGAAAAAAAAGTTTAAATTCTAAAGGCCAACCAGAATTTGAAACGTTGACTTTTTAGTTTTACCTTACAATGAAGTGTCTTAGGAATCCTATAAGATGTGCATTGTCTGTTTTAAAAATATACATTTGACTTGCTATGTTTTAACATTTGAATTCGGGTGAATGGTTTATCTCCTATAATGATTTTCTGGGATCAATCATATTTTTTAAATTAAGTATGCAATTGAGTATACTTCTAGTTTGCATAATTACTTTTAACATTTGTGTGATGCACTATCAAAATTTAGAATTTTGAGCGGATGGTTTAAAATGTAGATTTTGTGCATATATTAATTAGAACTTTTTCTAATATATTATGAAAAAAAATCGGCATATAGGATTGTAATATGATTACACAATATGGGTACTATGGTTTTGTTTCATGTATGAATTGAATATATTTCTGTTGACATATAGGCTCCCAACATAGGTTGTTTTAATATGACAAATCCTCTGGTGATTAGTGTGCTAAATAAAATTTATATATATTTTCTCTCTTGCACTTTATTTCATCAAAAACACTATATTTATCATTTATATCAATGCCTTATAGTCATATCCTAAGAACTTAATTTTCATACAAATAATTTTAACCTTATCTTTGTGTACATTAAGAATTATCCTTCATGATCAATTACAAAGTTTCTTAGAATGATGTTTTCAAAAACTTTCATGAAGAAAGATTTGCCATCCAAGAATAATAGCAAAATTTTAAAATGTGGAAGTCAGTTTACAAACGGGAACCCGTTTGTTGCAAACCGGGAACCCGTTTGTTGCAAACCGGGAACCCGTTCACCACCAGGAACCCGTTTGATATGTGACCGGGAACCTGGTCAACTGGGTCTTCTTGCCAATCTATGCCACGTCATTTCTTACCATTTCCACTTGGAAAAGATCTGTTGAGGAAGATAAACGGGAACCCGTTTGGCTCTAAACGGGAACCCAATTAGCACAAGTTGTCCCACAAACTTTATAACCGTTGGAGACTTTCTTGTGCTTTATATATGACCTCTTTCAAGAAGAATCTGACCTCTTACAATTCAAATATTTTTAATATCTTTCTCATACAAAATTAGAGGCCTCAACCTATCATAGTTAGTCATTTAAACTTGATAAAGAGCTAAAACCAAGAAATTTAAAGTTTATCTTCTCAAGAGGAGATTGAAGCTTATAGATATATCCACTCTTTACGAGTTTGCTTAGTAAAGTTATTTCACAAATAAAACCCTTGTATTTGTCCTCATAGATCTAGTCTTTGTAATAGATATATTAAGAGAGAGTTTGAGTATAGGGAGCATGCTTGGTTTCCTTGTGTTGCGATAGCACAAGAGTTTACTTCGTGGTATCGAAGTGGTTGTATGGGTATTATGTTCTTACCTCGTTTAAGAGATACACATGAGCTTAGTTAAGAAGCTTTGAAATTCTAAGGTGGCATCCTTAGGTAGTGGATGTAGGGATAACCGAAACACTATACATCGATGTGTACTTTCTATTCCTTATCTCTTTACTTATCCTTTATTGATTTCTTGTCTATTCATTTATATCAAACCTAGTTACTATATTGCATGACCCCTTAGAGTTTGTTATATATTAACTTGTAGATTTTTCTTTAAACTTATAATTGTCCAAAATATTTTTAATTTGACATTAATATTATTAGTATCTTATTCACCCCCCTCTAGGAATTTAATGTCTACATTTAACCTAATACAAATGATAAACATTAGGTCAAGTATGTTATTCGTTTATATGTTATATCATGAATAATGATACTTTTGAAATACTTGTTTGATATAATATGAATAATTGATTGCATATTAGTATATTAAACTTGGGTTAATGAACAAATAAGTTTTTGTGGCCATAAATACTAAACCATACGGGTCTAGTATGTTCCATCCAAACTGATTGTATTGGAATAGTGTGAGTTCTATAGTATAGAACTTAAGATAGTTAAATGAGATTGAGTTAGTAAAGAAAAACAAAATTGCGTGATTCATGATTAGGAACGTAGTGAACTTTCGGCTTATCTTCTTTTGTAAATTCTTTGTCAATTTAATTTGCATTTGACAATCATATCTTTGATTATATTTGTAGACTAATGAATGTTGATGTCTCCTCATTTGTGATAATAAAATCTATTTCCGAGACATCATTTTAGGTGTATTTATTAGTTTATAGGTCGATTTTAGCTTGATTTCGTACACATTCCTATTTTGGGTCTTGAATTAATTAATTATTATTTTTAGAGCATATTGGATTTAATTATATATTTAGTGTGAAAATTTAGAGATATATGGTAATTAATTAGAGTCCAAGTTGGTTCAAAGAGCTAAAGGAAAAAAGATAAACATGGAAATTGAAGATAAGGAAGTAAAATCTAAAAACATGGAAAAGGAAAATCTGCCTTAATTCTGAATTTCTGCACCTACGACCACAAATCAGCTTATATCTTAAAATCGGTGAGAAATTTGGAGAAACGGTCAAGAGAAAAGTTGAAGATATTTCCGAGACGATTAATTTTGTATACTCATACGCATCAATCGGATAAATATTGAAGCTGTTAGGACCAAAAGAAACACGGGGCTGATTGCATGTTTTTGGGCTACGAATTTGAGTTGGGCTTGGAGCCTATATTTACCCACTACAAGAAAACAGAGAAAAAACGACGCTATTTTTGGCTTTCGGCGACACAAACGGCGCGTCCCCTAAAATTTCGCCGACGCTATGCGAACGTCGTTATTATATTGCCGACGCTTTCAGCAACGCGTCTCTATACAGCTATGTTATTAGGGACGCGCGTCACAAAGCGTCGTTGATTACGATAGCGTCGCCAATTTGGTTATAGGTATTACGGACGCTATGGTTCACCGCGTCGGCAATTTAGTGGGATATATGTCGACGCAAATCAGAATTGCGTCCCCAATCTCTTAAAGTAAATGTCGACGCTTTCTAGCTATGCATCGGTAATATTTCAATCAAAATGTCATACCAAAAGCCAACGCTTTTAAAGCTTGCGTCAATAATGTTTTCAAACCAAATGCCAACGCTTTTAAAAATTGCGTCGAAAATATCACAAATAATCATTTATTACTTTTTTAGACAAATATTTCCGAATATATCCTAAATTCAAATTCATAATAAAAAACGAGAAATGTAGTTTAACGAAAAAAATTACATTCAAAATATTCATATCCACTCCATCAAAATTACGCTAAATAAGTATTAAACATGACTTTAAAAACAGATATTTTGTCCAGAAACATAATATTGTTTTATTTTTTTGTCAAGCTTGGAAAGCATGTATCTGCTCGAACATCAAGTTAACCTGGAACTTGTTGTTTCAACGATTCCTTCAGTTGAGTTTGTAATTGAACTTGACCTTGAGCATTTATCTCACCCTGCAACCGAGCTTCTTCCCGAGCTTCTTCTCGAACTTCTTGAGTATGCGAATGGACCCCTGTTAACAAAACGAGTTTCAGTATCCTCAAAAAAATAAAGAAATAATTACTCAAATGGTCCCTGAACTATAGGCTAGTTCCTTACTTGAACTATCTGATGAAGTACACTCGTTTTTATTCACTTCTTCATGTCTGAAAGTTACCCTGGGAAATTATTGCCTTGAGGCATACGAACCAAACTTCTGCCTCATCCTTATCTTTGCATATCTATCGATATTAACCCCAAATACTTCAATGTGTTAATATGAAGAAAAATGTATCTGAAAAATGTCATGATAGGCATCCAAGTTTACGAGAGATCAATAACTCACCACATCTAAGGAGCACCTTCCATATATGAGAGAAAATAATTGATATTTCTTCTTAGGCTGAGGGTATCTTTAAAATATTAACTACAAAACTAAAAGTAACAACTTCTATAAGTGTCAATGGGCCCAAAATCAACTATCTGGGTGCCCCAAAAAGAAATACAGGGGTTAATTTTTATAAATATGTTACTTAATGAGGGACTAAAGATGTAAACTCACTAGGCATTAACATACAGTGTGTTGCCCTGGTATAATCCTTGTGACACGGCTTAATAGGAGATATTTTTCTTCTTTTCCAGTTTACCATACTAGAGTCGTCTCATCCTGAAATTGAAATTATTCAAAATTTATTTATAAATTTGATTCTTTAAGTATAATGATATATAAATTCTATTAGACATATAATGATTCTTACATTTGAAAGACAGACATATAATGATTCTTATCTAAACCCTGAAATTAATCATTTTTACCGAAATCATCCTCATCTCTTTCTCTAAATAAAAGCCATATAAATCCAAACTTATATCAAGTTCTCACTATATTCTGGCCCAGATACGCTATTCTACGTGCATAGATGCTCATACTGTAAAAGCTTACAACTGTTGGATTTATGCATAAATATAATATCCACAAGAGCAATTAAACATGAACTTAGATCTGAAAAATTGTAAAAGTGATGAGATAAGGTTGAAATTAAATCAATTTAGGCTTCTTTATTAGTTTATAGGTTGATTTTAGCTTAATTTAGTGCACTTTCCTATTTTGGGTCTTGATTTGTAGAATTATTATTTTTAGAGCATATTGGGTTTAATTGTTTATTTAGTGTGAAGCTTTAAAGATAATTATGGAGATTAATTAGAGTCCAAGTCAAAGACTACAACTTATGGAAAGAGATTTGCATGGAAATTGGAGATAAGGAAACAAAGGCTAAAAAGATGGAAAAGGAAAAGCTGCCTAAATCTGGGATTCTGCAAACACGTCCAAAGATATGCGTTTTTACCTAAAAAATAGGCCGAATTTGGTAATTTCCTTATGAAGGGGTCAAGATAATTCTGTTGCGATTCTTTTGGTATCTTATGGAGCAAAATCCGACCAATAACGAAGAAGATACGCTCAAAACGGTCTAGCAGTGTTTATCTTACGAATTTGAGTTGGGCTAGGAGTCCATTACTTAGAGTTATCTCCAAGAAACGAATTAGGTCAACCTATACACTATAAATACAGCCTCTTAACACTCTTAAATGATCCTTGGTGAAACCTTAAGCCAAGAGGAAGCATACAACACAAGAGAGAAGTCTGGAAGGAGCTGTCATCAACAATGTCTTCTTCTACCTTTAATTTTGTAATTTCTTTCTTTTCTTTCATGAACTAAATTTCTTTAGCTTGAGTTTTAGCATATATGTATAAACCCTAGTTTTGATTGACATCTATCTAATTTGGGAATTTAATGTTTTAAATAGAATTATAGTTTTTATTCTCTGTTTATGTGTTTGAGTTATTATTCTGTGTTCTTGTGGACGGCCGCCATATAGAATTACCATCTAGTAATTAGGATACCATTGACAACGGTGTTTAATTACATGTTTAGCACATAACGTCTAGTATTAGGTATGATCTGACAACCCAACCTAGCTAGATAATCACTATGGTTTAGTTCTTGTGACTATTTACCAATTACAGGAAAAGTTTGCTTAGGAAGCCTTATTGACACAGGTAAATCCTATTTTAAACTACCGATAGCATATTGGGACCGATTAGGGAAATACTACATAATTCACTCTTACATGTTTAGAACGGCAAAACTAGTGGGGATTACATGCTAATAACTTAAGCTATATTCTCATATCACTTCTCTTTCATATTTATTTTCTGTCTTTTAATTCTTCGTTTTAATTTAGTTTAATTAGAAAATCAAACAAATATCTATCTGTCTTTACTTTTATTTGCGTTTAGTTGTTCTAGCGTTAATTACTTGCACTAGGTATTTGCATAAGATTCTCCTAACCTCTGTAGTCTCTGCGGAACGAATCTTTATCTAAAACTTGCATACGATCTGTATACTTGCACAACCGTATAGTTCTAGGGTGTATTTGCACTTATTTTATATCTTATTTTATCACACCCTAGGCCCCACCACCAGCGCTATAAAATCCACTTCGATTAAGTGTTCTCATAGTATTCCGACCCATCTCATTCTTTACTGTTCTATTCAAAATAACTTTCGCATAAACTGGTTGTACCTATAATAATACACCACCACAAAGCAAGTCTAAGTCTTTTCTCGATTGACAATCAAGGCCTTTGTAAAATATCTTCATTTTTCGCGGTTCTAAAAGGCCATGATCGGAGACTCTTCTTAAACAAATATGAAATCTTAACCAACTCCTACCCAAATCCTCATCTTGTTCTTGCTCAAAGGAAGTTAGAGCAATTTGTGCATTTAATCTCATATTCGTTGGGTAGTACCTATCGAAAAACGCAGTTTACAAATCATCCCAATTATTAATCGATGTAGGTTCTTACGAATCATGCCATTCACTAGCTGCATCTATCACAAAGTATCAAAAATTAGCATAGCACATCTGATCTCTAGTTACTCCTTGCGTTATATATGAGCCGCATATTTTCATAAACTTATGTACTGCACGAATTGGATCTTCTCCAGGTGCTTCTCGGAAATTCCCATAATTCTAAAATTGAGATAACATACCAGGATCGGGTCTGTATCTTGCGACATTAATATCTATTGGACCAATCCCAAGGGTAGGAGTGCGATATGGAGCTTGTTCAGGACCATTGATAAACCAAGGATCATTGTTAACGGGAGGTTGAGCTTGTTGTCCAGGTGGGATAGGATCTTCTCCCACTCTAGCTTGACGATTTTCTTCAAGAGCCATATTTGCCTCTCTAGCTAATTTCTCTTCTAACTATTTCGCTTCTTTTGCTTCTTTTGCTTCTTTTGCTTCTTTCTTTTTCTTGTTTGCGATTCTGAAGACTATCTTGGGATTCTCAAGAATCTAGGGTTCCTATAGTATACACCAAAACCTGTAAACCTGAGAAAGGAAGAACAGACAAAGCGTAAAACTGAAAAATAAAAATGCAATTAAACACTAAAGGATAAACACCAGGGTCAACCGCTACCGTCCCCGGCAGCGGCGTCAAAAACTTGGTGGGTCCCTGTGTGTTATAAAATAATATGCTAAATTTGAGGACTCACAAACCGCAAGTATACGGTTGTCCAAGTAATAGACTGATAAATCGGGATTCGTTCGCAGGGACGTTATAGGTACAACTCAGATGTGAATAAAATAGTGAATTAATTGCATGTACGAAAAGTAAATGATATAAAGTTGTTTGGGTTTTTGTTTTAAGAAAAAAGATGCAAGTAAATTAAATGATAAATAAATTAAGCTGAAATGGAATTAATGTAAGTAAATAAGCTAGACGCAAGGGAAGAAGTAGTATTTAAGTCACGCAACGATTTCACCTCATACCTTCTTAATTAATGCTTTCTATTTAAGGGATGAATTTCTATAGTTGTGCTAGTCAGGATTCTAAAGTCTCCTTACCCCCGTCAGGGTGGAATAAGGAGCTCTCCTACGGTATTCTAAACTCCGTCAAGATGATTGAAACTACTTTCAGATGGTTCAAGTTCTTATGGCATTGGCTATTGGTTAGTCAAGCCTATCAAGGTCATTGGCGAATACCAACAACAATTATCCCCCATCAAGGTGATCAATACTCCACTATATTGAATAGCCTAGATACTAAAAATTACCCTTAGTTCATGACTCTAAAGATAATAATTCAAGCATAAAATAAAAGCCAACACAAATAGCTAATTCAGTTTAAATACTTAAATCCCAAATCGAAAAAATATAAATTAATCTAGTCTAGGTCTAACCCAATATGCGATTCTCACGTACAAAGGGAAATTAGCTCATAACAGAAAGAAAAACTAAATTAAATAAATTAAAAGAACTCATTGTCAATTACATAAATAAAAGATAGAACCTAATTACGGATTGGGGTTGGCTTTGAATTAGAGAAGATGAATTTCTCCAACTCATAGCTTTCTCCTTCTTCTTGCTTCTAACTTTTCGCTCTGACGTTCTGACTTGTGGAAATTGAGTTGTGTGTAAAATAAGAGTCAAAATGTCTATTTATAATGCTAAAATCAGACTTGGGCTTGACATAAGTAATTTAGTGAAATATTAAATGGCCCAAGTCCAATGTTCTAACTAAAATCCCGTAATTGTTGTGCAGCTGATGTCTCCTCATTTGTGATAGATTTATATTAGGATGAGACATCATTTTTAGTGTTTTAGAAGTCATTATAGTCGATTTTCTTAAATAATGCTACACTTTCCTATTTTGAGTCTTGATTTAGTAAAATAATATTTTTAGAGCATATTGGGTTTAATTATTTATTTAGTGTGAAGCTTTAAAGATAATTATGGAGATTAATTAGATTCCAAGTCAAAGACTACAAGATATGGAAAGAGATAAGCATGGTAATTGGAGATAAGGAAACAAAAGCTAAAAATATGGAAAAGGAAAAGCTGCCTTAATCCTGAATTTCTGCACCTACGACCACAAATCAGCTTATATCTAAAAAACGGTGTGGAATTTGGAGAAACGGTCAAGAGCAAAGTTGAAGAGCTTTCCGAGACGATCAATTTGGTATATTCATACGCGTCAAACGGATGAATATTGAAGCTGTTAGAGCCAAAAGAAAATCGGACCTGATTTCATGTTTTTAGGGTTGAGAATTTGAGTTGGGCTTGGAGTCCACTACTTACTTCTCCTTCAAGAAAACGAATTAGGGCTTCCAAGATACCTATAAATACACCCTCTTATCATTGTAAACATGTCCTTGCTCAGTTCTTAACATTAGTTTAAATTATAAACAATAGCTTAGTCCTTTACATTAATATTCATCCTTAGAATCAAGCTATTCATCCAAGGAGCAAGCTGACCTGTAGAGGAAGACAAGAAGAAGAAGATTGGAGACTGACAAACTCCTCTTCTACATCTCACCTTCTCTATATTTAGAGTAATTAGCTATAGATCTATTCTCAACCATATTTCTAAGCTTTTATTCTCTATAAGTTTACTTTTAATTGTTGGATTATTATTTGGTCTTTAATTCATAAATACTATTTGTTATTTTAATTGATTGAGCTTGGCGTATATTGTTATTATGTGTTTTGACTTATTGTTACACCTTAGATTTGGCCAATCTTAGGATTATTCTTAGTTATTGACAACACCACATAATCGTCTAGTTTTGATACCTTGCCTAACTAGATAGCCATTAAGGTTTGATTTAATCACCAATCATTACTTAGGAATCCCTAGTAGTGGAGAGGTTGCTCCTAAGCCTAGAGAAGGCTAGGTAGAATTTAGAATCCTGGTTAATATATAATGCTTAATCTGTGACAGGTTAGAATAACGATTTAGTAATAGACTCATATTAGTAATCCTAATCTATTTGACTTACATTCATATTTAGTTATTTGTTTTGTTTATTTGTTTTATTTATTTATTTGCATTAGATAGTTATTAATCTTTTTATATTTTATCTAAAACATCTAAATTCATCTACGCTTGTTAAACATAAATTGATCTAACGGATACAATCCCTGCGAACGAACTTGACTTATCATTAAAACTTGCAAACGATCTGTGATACTTGCAGTGAGTTCCGTGGTTCTCAAGGGTGTGTGAGCTCTTATTATTATATTTATTTATCTATTATTTTATCACACCTTTGCCCCCACCAAGTTTTTGGCGCCGCTGCCGGGGATTTATCTTTAAGTTAAATCTATTTTGTGTTTATTTAGTGTAGAAGTTTTTATTTGTTTTCAGTTTTACGCGTTGTCTTTTTAGTCTCTTCTCAGGTTTATTAGGTATGGAGAATTATTACGTACCAAATATGCATGGGGCCCAAAGTCAAAATTTTTATCAAGAAGGTTCGAGCTATCAATTTCAAGCTCCACCACAACCCATGCATAATCCACAAAATGAAGCTATGACAGAAATGATGGATAAATTATTGATTCTGGTTCAAACTTTTACGCAACTCAACAATAAAACATCCAAGGAGCTAGCTGAAAAAGTGGAAGCCCTGGAGACACAAGTCACTCAAGTGACCAAATCTTCTCTAAAATTCCAACAAGAGTTTCCACCGTTAATCCGAAGTATCATAGAAGAACAGGTTCGACAAGCCCTTCCGTCTCATCAAGTTTTTGAAAGTATAAGTTATTTGGAAAACATGGAAGAGCAACATGCGGAAAATATAGATGCTAATACAACCTTAATACGTTCTATGTACCAAAAATATCAAGCAATGGAGCAAAGATTAACGGACCTCACTACGATCAATCAACAGTTACAACAAGAATTACATAAGAAACTGGGTTATAGCAATGTTGGGTTCGAAATTTCAACCGTAGAAGAACCAACCAAGCTTAGCTTAGAAGAAGTATTTGTTAAAGATCAAATTGCGAAGGAGGTTGATCCAGAATTCAAGCATGTGGAAGAAGAAAAAGAAACCAATAAAGAAGAGACAACCGTACAAAAGGTGCAAACAGAAGAAAGTAAGGTGGAACCACCACCTACACAACCATTACTATCACCACCTCATCTACAAAGAATTACATATCCTAGTGGTGATACTAAATCTGAAACGTCAAGCCCAGAAGAAATCATTGTTCCTATACTCGACGTCCCATACATGCAAACTGGCCTAGGTAAACAAATTGATGATGATGCCACTGAAATCGATAGCGATGTTTGGTTCGATATTGTTGAAGAGTTCAGCCTTCAAGAAGAGGAGGAAGTGGAATCACCACAAGTTCCACTTAATGAGCTAGAAGAACAAAGCATGATATGCATAGAGGACGTAATCGCATATAAAGAGCCTACACCACCGATAGACTGCAAAGAAGATCTGTGTAAGAAGAGTGAAAGTGTGGAAGTTGAGATCGAGAAGAGGGACCATACTAAAGAAAGCTTGACAACCATTCCAAAGAAATTACCACAAAAGATGCAAGATCTTGGAGCTTTATATCTCCACATTAATATAGGTGGTAATTTCAAGGCCAAAGCGATGTGTGACTTGGGCTCAGGAAGGAATATCATGCCCAAGAGTTTGTTCGAGAAGTTAGGCATGCGAGATGCCAACAGAAAAGATATTGATTTGCTGCTCCTAGATAATTCAACGATAAAGCCATGGGGAGTCATTGAAGACGTGCTTGTCCAAGTAGGTACTCTAACTATACCTACAGATTTTGTTATCCTTGATAGCATTGCAGGTCAACATGTTCCATTGATACTTGGACGCCCATTCTTGGCGACAAGTCACAGCATAATTGATATTCATAGGGGAACCGTGACTTTCCAAGTGGGAAAAGAATCTAAAATATTCCACTTGGTGGATGAAAAGCATGAGGAATCACGTATAGAAGCCCCGACACTTCGAGTTGTGACAAAAGAAATTAAAAAGAAAGTCCACAGTCATCCCGTGAAAAAGAGAATCAAAAGTGAGTTTGGGGTTGGTGACATGGTTGCATGGAAAGCCCCCAAACAAGAGAATAGACCACGGGGATTCAAGGATTCGTGGATGGGTCCGTTTGTAGTTACGAGAGTTATTTCGTCAAAACGGATTGAGATACAAGCTAAGAAGGGTCACAAACTTCGGATAGTAGATGAGCATGACCTAACCCGTTATTGGGGAGGTTATGTACGCAAGCCTTAATCGAGGTAACACGTCTAACTTTGAAAGACGTTAAACAAAAGTGCTGTACGGGAGACAACCCGTAGTTTTTTTAATATTCATGTCCTTTACGTTTTTAATTTATGTTTAGTTTAGTTAATTTTAGTTGATATTGCATATTTGAGAAAGGTATTAGTGTTTTTGATGCTTAGGTATTGGAGAAATCAAGTTAGGGAGGCGAACAAAAATTTTCGGACAGAAACTTCGGCAAGTCATATCTTTGCGCTCGGATGTCGGAATCAGGTGATCTTTGAGCCTAAACTGCATAACTTTTCGAGATCTAGCTGTTGGGGAAGTTTTTGCTAAGTGCGGTACACCGGACCTCAGCCGCGGTGCACCGCAGAGGAGAAACCCGTGCCACGGGGTAGAGCCACGTGTTTTATCCAGAAACGAAAAAAAATATAGCTGATGGGTCCGGTATACCGGACCCTATACCGCGCCATGCACCGCACAAACACGTGCCACGGGGTCCTATCACGGGTTTTTTGACGTAGGAGGTGCGGAGCACCCCCGCGGTACACCGGACCATGGTCCGCAGCTCAAAAACGCGTGCCACGGGGTCCTACCACGGGTCCAATCCAGTGAGCAAAAATTTGTTCATCCATCAGATGCCGCGGTGTACCCCGCGGTACACCCCCTGGTCCGCAGGGTAGTCCGCACGAGCCGCCAGAGAGAGAAAAGAAAGGGTTTCAAGCTTATAAGGAGATCTAATGCATATTATTCCGAATTTATCAAACCTTAAACCTCTTTCTTCTCTCCAGAACTCTCCCAACTCCATTAAAGCTTCAACAAACCTTCACCTAACATCAAAACATCACCAAATCACCATGAATTCTCATCCAAATCCTTCCCTACATCATTACAAAGAAGATTCAAGCACCCAAATCATATCCAAACACCTAGAAACCAAGAATCAAAGCCATGAATCTCAACATCTTTTTCTAAAAATCCTTAAACCCACATCATTAAAGCTTGATTCCATCATACCCACATGGAGAATTGTCATCCTAACACCTTTCCTAACCAAAATAAATCTTGTTCCACCTATGATCATAAAGTACAAATTTCAAGAGTGTTCAAAGCTTTGAGTTGGGGGTCAAAAGAGATGATAAAGAGAATAGAGATATTATCAAGTGTTAAGGGATATGAAGAATCAAAGCAAGGTATTGGGTAAGCTCTAGAAGATTTAAATTGAGATGGGTACTAGTTTGGGAATAAATTACAAGGTAAATCGGATCAAGAGAATAGAGGAAAGCTAGCTGTGGTGAATTCAAAGAACAAAAAGGTTCAAACTTTCAAAAGGAAGACACCACAACGTCTACAATCAATAGTCCTTTACCTAAGATGAACAAAAGCTTCTGGGACGCTAGTAGCTGTATTCAAAACATATTCCTGGATGAACAACTGTCACATGAGAGATTATTCAAAGAGCAAAGTTGGAAGAAGATAAACAAGAGATTTCTAGAGTGTGATTGATTGGGATAGAGCGTAAGAAGATGTAAGGGAATGCGAAATTGGTGATACATAGAAGTTTTCATACATGGAAAGCACTGGACCCTATTCCGGGTATTGATAAGGCGAGGTAAATAGCCTCGAAGAGTATGTTTTCTTTCTTCCTTACCTCTTCTTTATGTGCAATATCTGTAAAATTTTAATTTTCTTTTCTTTTATTTTCGAGTCTTTCCGAGTCGTGGGGACACGACTCATTTTTGAGTTGTTTTAGAGCTTGAGTTTGGGGTGGTGGGTGATGTCTCCTCATTTGTGATAGTAAAATATGCTTCAGAGACATCATTTTAGGCTTATTTATTAGTTTATAGGTTGATTTTAGCTTATTTTAGTGCACTTTCCTATTTTGGGTCTTGATTTGTAGAATTATTATTTTTAGAGCATATTGGGTTTAATTGTTTATTTAGTGTGAAGCTTTAAAGATAATTATGGAGATTAATTAGAGTCCAAGTCAAAGACTACAACTTATGGAAAGAGATTTGCATGGAAATTGGAGATAAGGAAACAATTGCTAAAAAGATGGAAAAGGAAAAGCTGCCTAAATCTGGGATTCTGCACACACGTCTAAAGATTGGTGTTTTTACCTAAGAAATAGGCCGATTTTGGTAATTTCCTTCTTAAGGGCCTAGATAATTCTGTTGCGATTCTTTTGGTATCTTGTGGAGCAAAATCGGACCAATAATGAAGAAGATACACTCAAAACAACGCAGCAGTGTTTATCTTACGAATTTGGGTTGGGCCAGGAGCCCATTACTTGAAGTTATCTCCACCAAACGAATTAGGTCAACCTATACACTATAAATACAGCCTCTTATCACTCTTAAATCATCCTTGGTGAAACCTTAAACCAAGAGGAAGCTTAGAACACAAGAGAGAAGTCTGGAAGGAGCTGTCATCAACAATGTCTTCTTCTACCTTTAGTTTTGTAATTTCTTTCTTTTCTTTCATGAACTAAATTTCTTTAGCTTAAGTTTTAGCATATATGTATGAACCCTAGTTTTGATTGACATCTATCTAATTTGGGAATTTAATGTTTTAAATAGAATTATAGTTTTTATTCTCTGTTTATGTGTTTGGATTTATATTCTGTGTTCTTGTGGACGGCCGCCATTAGATTTACCATCTAGTAATTAGGATACCATTGACAACGGTGTTTAATTACGTGTTTAGCACATAACGTTTAGTTTTAGGTTTGATCTGACAACCCAACCTAGCTAGATAATCACTATGGTTGAGTCTTGTGACTCTTTACCAATTACAGGAAAAGTTTGCTTAGGAAGCCTTATTGACACAGGTAAATCCTATTTTAAACTACCGATAGCATATTGGGACCGATTAGGGAAATACTACATAGTTCACCCTTACATGTTTAGAACGGTAAAACTAGTGGGGATTACATGCTAATAACTTAAGCTATCTTCTCATCTTACTTCTCTTTCATATTTAATTTTCTGTCTTTTAATTCTTAGTTTTAATTTAGTTTAGTAGAAAACCAAACAAAAATCTATTTATCTTTACTTTTACTTGCGTTTATTTGTTCTAGCTTTAATTATTTGCACTTGCTATTTGCATAAGATTCCTCTAACCTTTGTAGTCTCTGCGGAACGAATCTTTATCTAAAACTTGCATACGATCTGTATACTTGCAGAACCGTGTAGTTCTAGGGTGTTTTTGCACGTTATTTACATCTTATTTTATCACACCCTAGGCCCCACCAAGTTTTTGGCGCCGCTGCCGGGGACTACATCGTTAGTCCTTATGCATATATCTTGTGCTTTTATTTTTAGTTAGTTCTATTTTACGCTTTTTGTTTTTAGTTTTTGTTTTTCAGAATTATTTACAGATGGATGGCCCAAGGAGATTTGAGCTGCCCATCGAGTTCAGGGTGGAGCCACGAGGAATTCGCGCTCCAGAAATCCAAGCCGCTAAATTTAAACCTGATCCTGGGATGCTAACTCAATTTGCATCTCATGGGTTATTCAGCGGAGATGCACATCAAGATCCGATCCGATATATTCAGAAATTCATGCAGATATGTGATGCTTATATCGTAAATGGAGTTACTAGGGAGCAAGTATATTATCTGATGTTCCAGTTCTTCTTGACCGGATGTGCAAGCGATTGGTATGATACCCAATACCCTCATGTTATTCCAGATTGGGACAAGCTTCAAGCAAGATTCCTAGACCGTTTTTATCCGGTTAGTAGACGATTAAAAGATATGTTGGAGCTTGAACAATTTATACAAGAAGAGGAAGAGAGTTTGGGAGAAGCATGGTTACGATTTACAGAGAAGAAAGCGAGGTGTCCATATGATAGATCCTCGCCGGAATATTATTTAACCTTGTTTTATGGAGGCCTTAATGATAGATCAAGAGAGAAAGCAGATTCGTTAGGAAACGCAGGTTTTGTGTTGCTAGATCCTGTAGAAGCTGAGTTGGGGATGGAAAGAATTCTTGAGAACGAGAGAAGTTGGCCAAAGAAATCAGTAAAGGAGAACAATTCAGAATCTCTAAAGCTTAAGGAATCGGCTAAACAACTCGAAGAGCTAACAGAACAAGCCCGAACAATTGCTCAGGTGAATACGGTACGCACAATTCCTTCGTGTCTTGGTTGTGGATCAAGAAATCATGTGTGGGCAGGATGTATGAATAATCCAGCAGTAGCTTCCGTTCAATATCCTCAAGATAACTATTACTCGAATGGTTATAATTATCAAGAAAGCTACACTAATTATCAACAACCTCCACAACAAAAGAGTTGGGACAGAACACAAGAAACTAATCAGCAATCCCAACTTCAACCTTATAATCCTCCACAACCTGTTCAGAAAAAGGCACCCATTGTTAAGAAAACTTGTCAAGAACCAAGGAAAGATCCACCCAAACAATCAATGCAATTGGCAAAAGAAGAACAACTCCAGAGTTTGACTTCAAGTATGACTAAATTAATGCAAAAAGTTGAGAAGAAAATAAATCATAGCCAACAGAAAGTTCGAACTCAGGAGAAGATTATAAAGCAACTAGAGCATACTATATCACAGATGGCGAGTACATTACAAACTAGGCCGAAAGGGCAACTCCCAAGTGATACTATTGCTCCTAAAGATGATTCTTGCCATGCAGTTGAATTGCGAAGTGGAAAGCAACTGCCTCCACCGAGACCAGAACCAGAACCTGTCCCTATTCCAGAACAAAGGGGGGAAGAAATAATCAGAGATACAGTCAAGGAGGTAGTTAAACCAAAGAGTGTCCAAACTGAGACACCTGAAACGCCAAGACAACCAGTGGAACTCAATACACGCCCTCCACCACCATACCCTTCACGTGTCAGAAAGAAGGACAATAATCTGGAATTCAAGAAGTTCATTGACATGTTGAAGAAATTGGAAGTCAATATACCCCTTGTTGAAGCTCTCAAGATGATGCCAAGCTACATGAAATTTATGAAAGACATTCTCTCCAACAAGCGAAGTATAGAGACTGGGGAACCAATTGGATTACCTAGGGATTGCAGTGCTATATGTCAAAATGAGTTGCCACCAAAGCTGGAAGACCCCGGAAGTTTTACAATACCTATCGGCATTGGAGAAAGTTGGACCGAGAAAGCATTATGTGATTTAGGAGCGAGCATCAATCTCATGCCTAAATCCCTGTTCGAGAAGCTTAATATCGGAGAAGTAGTGCCTACATCTGTGGTACTACAAATGGCGGATCGCTCCCTCTCACGACCAATAGGTAAAATTGAAGATGTTTTAGTTAAGGCTGGCTCTTTTATTTTTCCTTGTGATTTTATTATCCTTGACTACGACGCGGATAAGAATGTCCCCATCATTTTGGGTAGACCATTCTTAGCCACGGGGCGTACACTAATTGATGTTGAGAATGGTGAGTTGATCATGAGAGTACAAGGCGAACAGATACGATTTAATGTATTTTAGGCTATGAAATATCCTAAAGCAAAAGACGAGTGTTTCAAGGTAGATGTCATCGAAAAAATCACGCAAGAAGTCTTCAATGAAGAGAACTTAAATGATGATCTTGACAAAGCCTTAGCACCTGAAACACCAGAACTCGAGATTCCCCCTGAAGATGTTGCTGCATTAGGATTAAACGTGCGAGAACTACTTCGAGAGCCAGGTGACATTGAACCAATGAAACAACCATCTATAATATGTCCGCCGGTTCTCAAAGAAAAACCACTTCCGGATCACCTATGCTATGCATATCTAGGTACGAACAAAACTTTGCCTGTTATTATTTCTGCTAACCTTTCAGGTCCTCAAGAGGAGAAGCTACTTCAAGTACTTCGCGCAAACAAAGAAGCAATTGGATGGACTATTGCTGACATCAAGGGAATCAGTCCTTCCGTTTGCAAACACAAAATCATTCTTGAGAACGAAGGTGGGCGATCTATTGAAGGACAGAGAAGACTCATGCCAGCTATGAAAGAAGTAGTGAGGAAGGAAGTTATCAAGTTGTTAGATGCAGGAATTATCTATCCGATTGCTAGCAGTGATTGGGTTAGTCCAGTGCAACGTGTTCCAAAGAAAGGAGGTTTCACTACCGTCCTTAATGATCAAGGCGAAGCCATACCATCAAGACCAGTTGTGGGGTGGCGCGTGTGCATGGATTACCGAAGAATAAACAAAGCAACAAAGAAAGATCACTTCCCGTTAACTTTCATTGATCAGATGCTAGACAAGCTTGCAGGGAGTGAATATTATTGTTTCCTAGACGGATATTCAGGTTATAATCAGATTTGTGTGGATCCCCTCGATCAACACAAAACAAATTTTACATGTCCGTTTGGTACTTTTGCTTATAGAAGAATGCCGTTTGGTTTATGCAATGCACCTGCCACGTTCCAGAGGTGCATGATGGCTATATTTTGGGACATGATTGATAAATACTTGGAGGTTTTCATGGATGATTTTTCGGTGTTCGGAGACAGTTTTGATGATTGTTTGAGTAATCTTGAGAAAGTCCTTGTGAGATGTAGAGAAAAAGATCTTGTGCTTAATTGGGAAAAATGCCACTTCATGGTTCAAGAGGGAATTGTGTTGGGACATAAAGTTTCGAAGGTAGGGATGGAGGTTGATCGTGCTAAAATTGAGATTATCAAAACACTACCACCTCCAGTTTCTGTTAAAGGAGTGAGAAGTTTCTTGGGTCACGCAGGATTTTATCGAAGATTTATTAAAGATTTCTCCAAGATCGCCAAACCGCTTTGCTCTTTACTTGAAAAGGACACTCCTTTTAATTTTACTAAAGAATGTCTTCAAGCGTTTTTTACGATTAAGGAAAAACTAATCTCTACACCGATTGTTATACCTCCTGATTGGAAAGCTCCGTTTGAACTTATGTGCGATGCTAGTGATCACGCTATGGGTGTTGTGTTGGGACAGAGGAAAGACAAGATTTTCCACACGATTTATTATGCAAGTAAGACTTTCAACGCTGCCCAGATGAATTATACAGTAACGGAGAAAGAGATGTCGGCCGTGGTTTACGCTTTCGATAAATTTCGTCCCTATCTGGTTGGGAAGAAAACTATTGTATACACGGACCATTTAGCTATTAGGTACCTCATGGAGAAAAAGGACGCCAAGCCGCGTCTTATTAGATGGGTACTATTGCTTCAAGAATTCGACATAGATATTCGAGACCGAAAAGGATGCGATAATCAAGTTGCTGATCATTTATCAAGGCTCGAAGGATCTAATGCAAACAAAGAACCATTGTTGGTTAAAGAGGTATTCCCTGATGAACAACTTTTTGCTATTAAACGTGCTTTTGTGCCATGGTATGCAGATCTAGTCAACCTCATTGTGAGTGGTGTCTTTCCCAAAGATTTCCACCCACAACAAAGACAAAGATTGAACCACCAGGCCAAACAGTATTATTGGGATGAACCGTACCTCTGGAAGATATGTAGTGACCAAGTGGTTAGAAGATGTGTACATGAAGGTGAGATGGAGAAAATTATTGAAAGTTGTCATAGTTCACCTTATGGAGGTCACTTTAAGGGCGATAGAACCGCAGCTAAAATTCTTCAATCCGGGTTCTATTGGCCAACCATACACAAAGATTGTCACAGTTTCGTCCAGTCATGCCACAGATGCCAGAAAACTGGCAATATATCAAAAAGAGACGCAATGCCGCTTAATAATATTCTTGAAGTTGAAATCTTTGATGTATGGGGAATAGATTTCATATGACCTTTTATCACTTCCTATGGAAATCTTTATATTTTGCTTGCAGTAGACTACGTATCGAAATGGGTAGAAGCAGTGGCAACACCAAGGAACGATGATCAAACAGTGATTAAATTCTTAAAATCAAACATCTTTTCAAGACATGGTACGCCACGTGTTCTCATCAGTGATAAAGGTACCCATTTTCTTAATGCTCATGTGAGACATTTTCTTAAAAAGTTTGGAGTGAAACACCGTACTTCAACCGGTTATCACCCACAAACTAACGGTCAAGCTGAAGTTTCCAACCGGGAAATCAAATCTATTCTTGAGAAGATCGTGAACAAATCAAGGAAAGACTGGTCTTTAAAGCTAGATGATGCTCTCTGGGCATACAGAACAGCGTTTAAAACACCAGTTGGGGCATCTCCATATCGCATGGTCTACGGTAAAGCGTGTCATCTACCGATTGAACTTGAAGCTCGAGCCTACTGGGCTATTAAAACTCTGAATCTGGACCCAGACTTGGCCGGGAAGCAAAGGATGATGCAGTTGAACGAATTGGAGGAGCTTCGTTATCATGCCTATGAAAATTCACGTCTCTATAAGGAGAAAACAAAGCAATGGCATGATAAACGGCTCCGTCCAAAGCATTTCGAGATTGGACAGAAGGTTTTATTATACAACTCTCGATTTTCGAACTACCCAGGAAAGCTTAAATCCCGTTGGGAAGGACCTTACATTATTACCAAATCCACACCGCATGGAGCGATTGAGATTGAAAATCCAGCCGAGCAACGGACATTCATGGTGAATGGCCAGCTTTGAAGAGATACTATGACAGTGAGGACTTTGGGCAAGGGGAGAAAATCTACCTTGTTGAATGCGCTTAGCCTGAGGTACACGTCTAACTCAAAGACGTTAAACAAAAGTGCTCTTGGGAGACACCCCTTGTTTTAATTGCTTTTTAGATTAGTTATTTTTACTTTGTAGTGTAGAATTTTAAGTTAGTGTATATTTTTAATTGTGTTTTCAAGCTAATGGGAGAGAAAGGTAGTGTGTTATTGTGCAGGAAACGAGTTTGGGGTCAATAGGAAAAATCTGGAGGAACTTCAAGCCTGGCGCGGACTACCCCGCGGACTACCCCATGGTCCGCAGGGATGCACCGCGCCCCAAAAACCCGTACCACAGGTTGGCTAGCTCGGGTTTTATCCAGAAAGTCGAAAAAATTCGCGGGGCATGGCGCGGTACACCGGACCCTAGTCCGCACGGTCAAAACCCGTGCCACGGGTTGGTTACCACGGGTTTTTTGACGGACATGCCGCGGACTACCCCCTACACCGCACCCCTGGTCCGCAGGCACAAAACCCGTACCACGGGGTGCTAGCTCGGGTATTATCTAGTGGGTAAAAATTTGGAGCAACAGAAGCTGCGGTGCACCACGGGGCTTCATCCGGTGCACCGCAAGGAGGCGGTTTGTGAAGGAATTCCTTTCCGAATCAAATTCTTACCTTATGAGATTAACCCTAGCCTTCCATACACGAAATTTTCAGACCCAAACCCTATATATACACCTTAAATCTTGTGCAAACCTTCACAATTAACACAACAACTCATCAAATCCTCTCCTACATCTTACATAAACACAATCCTTCATCAAATTCATCACACTACACCATCAAAACACCATCAAATTCAACAAGCTTTAAAGTTTTCTTCCAAGATCAATCAAATAACCTTTCTCTTTCATCAATTCCAAGCAACAACAGCAAGCTAAACCAAATTTGTCCTTAAACTTTTAATCCATCCTTGGTATAACTTGAGTTGTGGGTGAATCAAGCATGACTAACAGATCTGAAGCTATGGAATACAAGAGAAAGTGTTCAATCCTTGGGAAGAATAAGAAATTGCCTGGAGCCACCATTGCAAAACCCATCAATCTTGATGAGGTTTCTGAAGAATCAAAAGAAAAGGCACCTGAACAACCACTACCAAAGAAGAGACTAACTGCTAGAATGTCCACACCATCAAGGAGGCCTTTAGACAAGATAAAAATCCAAGACCAAGGTTCTTCTACCTCTTCTTCCAAGATTGCTTATGATCTTCCTCCTTGGGCTATTCAGTTACATAACGAAGTTGAAAGATTACGTGAAGATAACAAAGACCTTTGGGTAGAAATCATGCAATTGGAAACAAAGATAGAGAATTCGACCTTGTACAAGGATATAGATGATTACACCGATCCCTCAGCTTCAGAAGATGAGGATGATATGATGGATCTCTATGGCCAACCAGGTAGGTCATTCTAATTTTTCTCAATAGCTTGGATGCATTAGGTAGTTTAGTTAGTTTTATTTTAAATTTTATTCCATTCTTGAGTCTTTTTCGAGTCGTGGGGACACGGCTCATTTTTGAGTTGGGGGTGGGGATTCGTTGTCCTCATCTTCCTTTTCGTTTTTGCATAAAATTTAAATTTTTTAGGTTGAATTAAGGCATATAATATCTTGAATGTACCTATTTGAGCATGATTTCATTAGGTCAATGATAGTAGGTAGTATGCTTTTGAAAGATGCAATAAATTTGTTTAGGATGCATGCATGAAAACAGGAAATAAAGGATAGAAAAGTTAATGAGCAATGCTAAGAAATCACGTTGGAACTTAGGAATAGTTATTTGGTGTGTAGAACGTGAGGTTTAAAATTAGTTGAAAACCCACTTGTCTATGAACTAATAATGAAAACGTAACAAAATCCGGTAGTTAGAAAAATGACTAAGGCAGTTCTTTCATGATAAAACACTTGAAGCCTTTATACTTTCTCACCCTGTTGTTTGATATTATTGTTATGATTTATCCGTCTTAGCCCCTCTGAGCCTTTCTAAAGCCTTTTATTTGAACACATTATAATCCTTACCCTAGTTTTTAGGACTTATCTATATGATCCGCACTCGAATCGCAAAACCTGAGACACTCGTTTTAGAGCTTGAGTTTGGGGTGGTGGGTTTCATCATTAGGGAACTTTGGGAATTGGGTATTGTATTTGTGATTTTATTGATGATGAAATTGTTATTATTGTAACCCTTTGCCGGGGTAATAGTGAATGAAAAAGAAGCTACGAGCTAATTTTGCCAACAAGGGCATAAAAAGAAAGAATATATATATGAAAAAAAAAATAAAAAAATTAGTGTGATATATCAACATAAAAAGAGAATAATAGCTATGCAAAAGAAAAAATTTGAATTGAAAAGAAAATATATATTCGGACCGGCAAAGTGGATTTTACATCATCAAAGAGGTTTTAATTGGGATTATTGGGGATGCACACTAAAAGGCATCAATAAATTGGGTTGAGTGACAACATCTTCGAGTGAAAACTCAAGCTCTAGGGCGATTCGTTGATGGCTAGTGAGGAGAGAGCCAAAAGCTCACTTTTCATTATCCAAATATACCACACCCGTCCTTAAGCCAAGTTATAACCAAGACCTTAGGATTTCTAACTACTAGATGGAGTAACAATTGAGCTATTAGGTGGTAAGTAAGTGGACCATCGGATGCTAGATTTGGGACCTATGAACAACCTATAGCCATTAACCTGAACTAAGTTATCATCCTCTCTTTCTGGCATTGCGAAATTAATCTTAACTGGAATTTATGGAATGTTGATTGCATGTATAGTAAGCATCTTTGTGCATTAGTTCTTAAGCATTACTACATGAGATTTTTTGGATTTTTTGCTCTAGGATCATTCATTATATTCTGTTCTTGATTTCCTCCGACTTCTTCTTGTTTATTTGACTACCCTACTGTTCTTTACTTTTATTGTATCGGGACGATACAACTTTGAGTTGGGGGTCTTGATGTCTCCTCATTTTTGATAGTAAAATATGCTTCAGAGACATCATTTTAGGCTTATTTATTAGTTTATAGGTTGATTTTAGCTTATTTTAGTGCACTTTCCTATTTTGGGTCTTGATTTGTAGAATTATTATTTTTAGAGCATATTGGGTTTAATTGTTTGTTTAGTGTGAAGCTTTAAAGATAATTATGGAGATTAATTAGAGTCCAAGTCAAAGACTACAACTTATGGAAAGAGATTTGCATGGAAATTGGAGATAAGGAAACAATTGCTAAAAAGATGGAAAAGGAAAAGCTGCCTAAATCTGGGATTCTGCACACACGTCTAAAGATTGGTGTTTTTACCTAAGAAATAGGCCGATTTTGGTAATTTCCTTCTAAAGGGCCTAGATAATTCTGTTGCGATTCTTTTGGTATCTTGTGTTGCGATTCTTTTGGTATCTTGTGGAGCAAAATCGGACCAATAATGAAGAAGATACACTCAAAACAACGCAGCAGTGTTTATCTTACGAATTTGGGTTGGGCCAGGAGCCCATTACTTGAAGTTATCTCCACCAAACGAATTAGGTCAACCTATACACTATAAATACAGCCTCTTATCACTCTTAAATCATCCTTGGTGAAACCTTAAACCAAGAGGAAGCTTAGAACACAAGAGAGAAGTCTGGAAGGAGCTGTCATCAACAATGTCTTCTTCTACCTTTAGTTTTGTAATTTCTTTCTTTTCTTTCATGAACTAAATTTCTTTAGCTTAAGTTTTAGCATATATGTATGAACCCTAGTTTTGATTGACATCTATCTAATTTGGGAATTTAATGTTTTAAATAGAATTATAGTTTTTATTCTCTGTTTATGTGTTTGGATTTATATTCTGTGTTCTTGTGGACGGCCGCCATTAGAATTACCATCTAGTAATTAGGATACCATTGACAACGGTGTTTAATTACGTGTTTAGCACATAACGTTTAGTTTTAGGATTGATCTGACAACCCAACCTAGCTAGATAATCACTATGGTTGAGTCTTGTGACTCTTTACCAATTACAGGAAAAGTTTGCTTAGGAAGCCTTATTGACACAGGTAAATCCTATTTTAAACTACCGATAGCATATTGGGACCGATTAGGGAAATACTACATAGTTCACCCTTACATGTTTAGAACGGTAAAACTAGTGGGGATTACATGCTAATAACTTAAGCTATCTTCTCATCTTACTTCTCTTTCATATTTAATTTTCTGTCTTTCAATTCTTAGGTTTAATTTAGTTTAGTAGAAAACCAAACAAAAATCTATTTATCTTTACTTTTACTTGCGTTTATTTGTTCTAGCTTTAATTATTTGCACTTGCTATTTGCATAAGATTCCTCTAACCTTTGTAGTCTCTGCGGAACGAATCTTTATCTAAAACTTGCATACGATCTGTATACTTGCAGAACCGTGTAGTTCTAGGGTGTTTTTGCACGTTATTTACATCTTATTTTATCACACCCTAGGCCCCACCAGTGGGTCCACCATTATGGGAAATATTATTGGGATGGGAATTTTTTAGCTTATTAATTGTGCTTTGTGCTTTATATTGATGATGATTCACAAGATTATATTGTAACCCTTTGTCGGGGTAATAGTGAATGAAAAAGAAGCTACGAGCTAATTTTGCCAACAAGGGCATTAAAAGAGAAAATATATATATGAGAAAATTAGTGTGATATCTCAACATTAAAAGAGAATCATAGCTATAGAAAATAAATTGATTTGAAATAAAAAAGAAAATATATATATTCGGACCGGCAAAGTGGAATTTTTATGTGAACATATTATGCTTTAATTGGGTTATTGGGGATGCTAATTGTGCATCAAAGAAATCATTGGGTTGAGTGAGAAACGTTTTATGAGAGTAACTCAAGCTCTAGGGAGATTCGTTGATGGCTAGTGAGGAGAGAGCCAAAAGCTCACTCTAAATTATCCAAATATACTTATCATACCGTCCCTAAGCCTACATTACAACCTTAAAGACCTTTTGATTCTTTGCTATGTAATTGAGAAGTGATTGAGCCAATAGAGAGTAGTTAAGTGGAGCTTTCGATACTAGTAAGGTTCGATGAACAATCTATAGCTTCCTTGGGGAACTGAGTAAAGTTCCAATCCTTCTTACATTGCGAAACTAATCTGCTCTTGAATTCAAACCGTGTTGACTGTGGATATGAGAAGTGTACATGTATGTAGTTTTTAAATATTATTACATGAAATTTTCTGAGTAGTTGCTTCGAGTCTATTCTCCATATTCTTCTATCTTCTGTCTTCTGTGCTTAATTGACCTAGGTGTGTATTTAGAGACTTCCTTTTGTTTTTATCTTTATTGTATCGGGACGATACAACTTTGAGTTGGGGGTCTTGATGTCTCCTCATTTGTGATAGATTTATATTAGGATGAGACATCATTTTTAGTGTTTTAGAAGTCATTATAGTCGATTTTCTTAAATAATGCTACACTTTCCTATTTTGAGTCTTGATTTAGTAAAATAATATTTTTAGAGCATATTGGGTTTAATTATTTATTTAGTGTGAAGCTTTAAATATAATTACGGAGATTAATTAGATTCCAAGTCAAAGACTACAAGATATGGAAAGAGATAAGCATGGTAATTGGAGATAAGGAAACAAAAGCTAAAAATATGGAAAAGGAAAAGCTGCCTTAATCCTGAATTTCTGCACCTACGACCACAAATCAGCTTATATCTCAAAAACGGTGTGGAATTTGGAGAAACGATCAAGAGCAAAGTTGAAGAACTTTCCGAGACGATCAATTTGGTATATTCATACGCGTCAAACGGATGAATATTGAAGCTATTAGAGCCAAAAGAAAATCGGACCTGATTTCATGTTTTTAGGGTTACGAATTTGAGTTGGGCTTGGAGTCCACTACTTACTTCTCCTTCAAGAAAACGAATTAGGGCTTCCAAGATATCTATAAATACACCCTCTTATCATTGTAAACATGTCCTTGCTCAGTTCTAAATATTAGCTTAAATTATAAACAATAGCTTAGTCCTTTACATTAATATTCATCCTTAGAATCAAGCTATTCATCCAAGGAGCAAGCTGACCTGTAGAGGAAGACAAGAAGAAGAAGATTGGAGACTGACAAACTCCTCTTCTACATCTCACCTTCTCTATATTTAGAGTAATTAGCTATAGATCTATTCTCAACCATATTTCTAAGCTTTTATTCTCTGTAAGTTTACTTTTAATTGTTGGATTATTATTTGGTCTTTAATTCATAAATACTTTGTTATTTTAATTGATTGAGCTTGGCGTATATTGTTATTATGTGTTTTGACTTATTGTTACACCTTAGATTTGGCCAATCTTAGGATTATTCTTAGTTATTGACAACACCACATAATCGTCTAGTTTTGATACCTTGCCTAACTAGATAGCCATTAAGGTTTGATTTAATCACCAATCATTACTTAGGAATCCCTAGTAGTGGAGAGGTTGCTCCTAAGCCTAGAGAAGGCTAGGTAGAATTTAGAATCCTGGTTAATATATAATGCTTAATCTGTGACAGGTTAGAATAACGATTTAGTAATAGACTCATATTAGTAATCCTAATCTATTTGACTTACATTCATATTTAGTTATTTGTTTTGTTTATTTGTTTTATTTATTTATTTGCATTAGATAGTTATTTATCTTTTTATATTTTATCTAAAACATCTAAATTCATCTACGCTTGTTAAACATAAATTGATCTAACGGATACAATCCCTGCGAACGAACTTGACTTATCATTAAAACTTGCAAACGATCTGTGATACTTGCAGTGAGTTCCGTGGTTCTCAAGGGTGTGTGAGCTCTTATTATTATATTTATTTATCTATTATTTTATCACACCTTTTCCCCCACCAGCAGCCTTCACTAAAACGGCTGAAACTTTCTCAAATCAGCTCAAAATTGACCCATTCAAGTTGCCAAATCTTCGCAACTCAATAAGGAATAAAAGCTTGTCTCATGAGTCAATGCTGAATCCAAGTCTAAGTAGCTAAAAATCAGAAATTAACATCAACCTTCCAGATTTGCAGCTTGCCAAATCAATTCTTCGGAATATCTTTTCTCGCCTTTGACTTCTTTTTACGATCTAAAACTTTAATTCTTGATTCCTCTCTTTGCTAGAATAAAAAACCTACAAACTTTGCACTAAAACAACCCATTTAACGAGCAAAAGCTTAATAAATGAAAAATACTAAAATTAAAAGGAGGGAAAAATGAAATATAACGAATTAACACTAAAAGTCTATCAAATTAGTTAAATAATCACCCAAAATGATGTCTCCTAAGGGCATATAATTAGAACAAAAAGGGAGACATCATTAGGTAGTGTTTTGATGTAAGGTGAAGGCTTGTTGAAGCTTTCATGGAGTTTTGGAAGCTTCGGGGAAAAAAAGAGGTGTATGGGATATAAAATTCGTAACTAGTACTAACCTCTATATTGAGAACCCTTTAATCCTTTTTTTTTTGGCAGCGGGCGCTGGTATACCGGGAGAATGGGCTGGCATGTCGGTCCTATACCGTGTTGTCATTTGCGCTACGGTTTTATCTAGTGGGATTTCGGCCTTGAACCTAATTTACACACCGTGGTAATGGTTTGGGCTCAACGGTATACCAGTCCTATGCACCATATGCCGGCTAGATGGTTTTGTTTTTTCCTGATAATTTCCGTTTTCTTCCGAACTCGATTTCTCAAGTACCTGAACATCAAAAACACTATAACCTTCCTTAATAATGCAATATCAACTAAAAAAACTAATCTAAACATAAATTTAAAGGCATAAAAACATAAAATACTATGGGATGTCTCCGAGAATACACTTTTGTTTATCATCTTTCAAAGTTAGACGTGTTACCTCGATTATAGCTTTTATTTCAACCACTCCTGCTGAAATAACCCGAGTGATGAAGTATGGCCCTGTCCAAGATCTTTTAAGTTTGGGGTTGGGAGATTTCTATGCTATCTCGTCTCCCACCCAAAACTCAATTTCATTTTCCATGGTGTCTTGGGGGCTGACATGTTCTGGCTTCTTGGTCACAACTCTGATCGCTGATAGTTCTTGTGACTTCTTTTTCTTTTTCTTTCCCAAAACATAGAATGTTTCAGACTCATCTTCCATACGAAGAGTCACGGTTCACTCATTCACATTGATAATGGCATTGCTAGTGGATAGGAATTGACACCCAATTATGAATGGGACGTTCTTATTTGCTTTATAGTCAAGAATAATAAAATCCGTGGGAATAACAAGGTTACCTACTTGGACGAGCACACCCTCGATTACACCCCATGGCCTTGATGTTGATTGATCCGCAAGTTGTAAGATTATGCATGTCGGTCTTGCATCACTAATACCAATCTTCTTGAATATACTTTTGGGAATGATACTCACACTCGCTCCTAAATCACACATTGGTCATACGTGGAATACACCACCTATTTGATTGGGAGGCTGAAACCTCTAGGGTCTTTAAGCTTTGGTGGTAACTTTTGCAGAACTTGTGCTGATATCCCTTCATTGAGTGCCACAGACTTGGATCTTATGAACTTATCTTTATTGGAGAGTGCCTCAATAATGAATTGTTTATAGTTTCGCTTTCCTTCCATAGCATCGAGTAGAGGGACGTTGATCTTTACTTGTTTTAATGTCTCCATACACCTCTCTTGTTCCTCCTTTGGAGAAGCGGGGTTTATGGGATAATAGAAATGTAAGGGTGGTGGTCTGATTCTACTTTTCTCTTCCATTCTTGGTGCATCAAACACTCTTGGCTTCTTAATATCATCTTGTTCAATCTCTTCAACCCAATTTTAATAATTATCTCATCTAAGTTCATCCTTTCTATGTTTGACTTGGTTGGTGGAACCTCCACTTTACTCGATGGAGATAGTGGTGATTCTATCATCTGTTCAGCTTGAAGACTAATAGTCTTAACCTTGTCGTCAACGTATTGGATCTTCTTAATGTTAGAATTTGCACTTTAGATTAATTGTAAGAGTTGACTTTGCATTTGTTTTATGACTGTAGTGAGACGCATCACCTTTTGCTCTAATAGTTGATTATATTGTTTCAGATCTTGATTCTGTTGTTGCAGGCCTTGCACTACTGATGCATCGATCTTTGACTCAAGTCTGCTCATATTGTCCTTTGAGAAGTTGATGAATAGATTAATAGTCTCTTTTAACTCAATGATGGAAGTGATATCGGAGCTTGACTTTTGAGTACGCATTGTAGCTTGGTTGTTGATTAGCTTGATTTTCATAGGCTTGTTCTTGCAAGTATAGCTGTTAAAGTGGCACTTGATAAGTAGTTTCTTGAGGTTTAGCTTGATATGAATAATTATGAATAGCGACCCTACTTGGACCTGCTTGCTCGAAACTCTTGTCTTGGATGCTTTTCTCAACTGTTATAACGAGTTGCTGTATTTGATCTTGCAAGCTTAAAAATTTCGCCTCTATATAAATATTAGTGGTAGGAGTTTGTGATTGTGGCCAAATCATGTTGGTCCCAAAGATTCTTCCAATACCACTATTTGCTTCTTTCTGATTTATAGAGAAAAAACCACCACGACCCAAATCATCTACTCTTAGCCCTGACTCTTTATTGAGTCCTTTATAGAACATGGCTAATTGTAATTCTTGCGTGTATCCATGTAGTAAACATCTTTCCATTTTTCAGTGAAATCTAGTCCATGCTTCACCAACACTCTCTCCGCCTTCTTGTAAGAAATTCATAAGCTCCAATTGTGCCTTCACTCGCATACTTGTAGGATAAAATCTATCAAGGAATCTTGCTTGAAGCTTGTCCCAATTTGTTATCATCTCGGGAGGCTGATCATCTAACCAATCGCTTGCTTTCCCGGTCAAGAAAAATTGAAAAATTAAATAATACATTTGTTCTTGCGTAATACCTTCAGTAATGTAGGAATCACATGACTGCATGAAATTCTAAACATAATGGATAGCTCGCGAATTGATTAATCATGTCAGGATCGGGCTTAAATCGAACGGGTTGAATAGCTGGAGAGCGAATTCCAATGTGTTGTACTCGGAATGGGCCAGAAAAGCTTAGTTCTAACCGTTGATTTGCCATCTAAAAACCTGAAAAAGATAAAAACAAAAAGAAACACGTAAAATTGAAAAAAATAAAAACTTCTACACTAAATAAACACAAATATACTAACTTAAAGATAAATCCCCGGCAGCGACGCCAAAAACTTGGTGGGGGCAAAGGTGTGATAACTAAACAGATAAATAAGCTAATGATAATAAAGGACACACACCCTTGACTTCCACGAGAAACTCCTTGCAAGTATTATAGATCGTTTGAAAGTTTAGTTGATAAGAAAAGTTCGTTCGCAGGGATTTAATCTGTTAGATCTACTTGTATTCAATAAGCGTAGATGAATTTAGATGTTTAGAATAAAATATAATAAGATGAATAATTATCTGATATTGAAATAATAAATAAGAATACATATAAATAAGTTTTGAATGTAAGTCAGATAATAAGGTCAATAATATGAGTCTATCTTACCAAGTTTTTATTCTAACCTTAAGGTGAATTGAGCATTATATATTAACCGGGATTCTAAGTTCTACCTAACCCCCTTCAGGATGGACTTAGGAGCAATCTCTCCACTACCAGAGGACTTGGGTAAGGGGACCCTGTGTAAAGATCCTTGGTTAAATCAAACCTTTATGGCTATCTAGCTTGGCAAGCCCGTCAGGATCACTACCGCACACTAGACGATTATGTGGTGTTGTCAATAATTGATTCCCCCTTTCGGGTGTTAACTCAATTAATAAGTATAGTCCTAAGATTGGACAAATCTAGGGCTGGAAACAATAAGTCAAAGAACACAATACCAATATACGCCAAGCTCAAATCAATTAAATAACAAATAGAATTATAAAATTTAGATAAATAATAACCCAACAATTAATAGTAAGACTTATAGAATAAAAGTTTGGAAATATGGTGAAGTCACAAATCGATAGCTAATTACCCTAAAATATAGAGAAGGAGAGATGTAGAAGAGGATTTTGTCACTCTCCAACTTCTTGCTTCTTGTCTTCCTTTACAGGTTAGCTTGCTTCTTTGGATGGTAACTTGATACTAAGGATTAATATTTAAGCACAGACTAATATATGGCTTAGAACTAAGCAAAGACATGTTTACAGTGATTAAAGGGTGTATTTATAGGTTTTTGGAAAATCCTAGGTCGAAATCTTGGAGTAGAAGGCAAGTAATTTGAGTCCAAGTCCAACTATATGACCGTTTTTAAAACCATTAGGTTATGGTTTTGAAAAGTGTAACCGATGGTTAAAACAGTTAGGTTATGGTTTTACATAAAAATAAACCCGAATAACCGAAAACCGATTATTATCATATATGTTTTCATATTTTATAATTATCTAGTTAAATTTAGATATATTAAAATTCTAAAACCAAAATCCAAAAACTAGATTTAACCAACTAAATAATAAATATGTAATTTAATAATAAACCAACACAATATTTTATAAATTTCGAAGATTTTCTTATATGTGTGGTTTGGTTTTTATGAAAATTAATATATTTATTAAATTATCATTTGATTATGGTTGAAAACCGTAAGACCGTTTAAAAAAACCGAAACCGAATTATACGGTTATGGTTTTGAAATGTGTAACCGATGGTTAAAACGTTAGGATATGGTTTTTAATAAAATAAACGCTTATGGTTATGGTTTTTGATATTTTTGAAATAACCTATCCGTTGCCATCCCTATTTGCACCTTGCTCTCTTCTCTTTAAACTTTATCAATGCTTCACCATCACTGTCTTCCTTTTCTTGTGTGAAGTTATCAAATTCCAACATGTCTTTCAGTCGCCTACTTATCAGATAAAATTGGTTGAAGAACTTTTCTTGGAGCTTATCCCAGTTCGGGATAGAATTATGGTGTTGGTCATCATACCAATCGCTTGCACTTCCCTTCAAGAAGAACTAGAACATGATGTAATACATGTGTTCCTTTGTGACACCTTCATTGACGTAGGCATCAAAAAACTGTATGAATTTATGAACATAGCGAACCAAATCTTGTTGCGTAGTGCCACTAAACTGTCCATAGCTCAAAAGTTGATCCAACATGCCTGGATCAGGCCTAAATCGCGGGGCTTGTATATATGGAGTACGAATCCCCATTGGTTGCACTTTGAACCAACCTGGAAGTCCGTGATTTTTCTAAACAACCATATGAATAGCCTAAAATAAATAAAAAACAAAAAGAAAAGCATAAAAGAGAATAAATAAAACTAAGACACTAAGTAAGAACAAGAAAGTAATGATGTAGTCCCCGGCAGCGGCACCGAAAATATGGTAGTGGGAAAGGTGTCATAAAATAACGAATAATTAAGGTAATAAATCACACACACCTACGACAACTACGATAAACTCTCTTCAAGTGAACAAATTGTTTGCTAGTAACGTGTAAGTAAAACAAATATCGATCTCAGGGACTACGAAAGTAAGTTTTTAAATGGCGTGAATACTAAGTGAACTAGAAGAGACTATAAGACACTAAAATATTTTCTTGGGATTTTTTAAGACTCTAACCAATTAACTTAATTAAACTAAGATATAAACTAAAGACAAGAAAACATAGTACGAAAGAGAGACTTATGAGAGTTTAGCTCGAGAATTAGCAAATAATCCGCACTAGCCTTGTTCTACGTTTACTGCTTAATGGAAAATTCTTCGATATATAAGCCATAGACATGATTCTATATTCCTTTTAACTCCCTTCAGGGTAGCTTAGAAAGAAACCTCAACACCACCATGGGATTTGGGTAAGGGGACCCTCCATAATGATTCATAGTTAAGCCAAACCCTATTGACTATCTAGTTAAGCCAAACCCTATTGACTATACGCACTAGATGATTATGTGGTATTTTCTATAGTTGGATCCCCCCGCCAGGTTGATAATACAACTACTAATGGGGAAACCCTATACTCTTCATATAGAAAGACTACATACATTAAATCAAACAAAAAATAGAATCTATCACGAACAATACTTTTTAAATGGAAATCCCATATTCAATAAAACATAAAATAAGTCTAGGGTTCATACCATATGTTATTCTCAAGCTAAATAAAATCAGTTCATGTTAAGAAATGAAAAACAAGCAATTAAGAATATCATATTTATGTTCAAAAGACAAAACAAAATAATAATACTATACTAATTGCTGAGAACTAATAAATAGAAGGGTTGGAATGGCATGAACAACTTTCCAGCTCCTTCTCTTCTTCTAACTTGCTCCTGCTAATTATAGGTGTAATAATGATTAAAAATGAGCAAGGATGAACTTCTTTAGGTAAAAGATGATATATATATATATATATATATATATATATATATAGAAGGTTGGAAGAAATTAGAGATTAGGACTAAGTATTAGAGTCCAAATCCAACTCAATTTCCTTTCATTAATTAGTGGACTTGTTGGCCCAACGAGTTTGTAAAAATCACAACTTCTTCGTTACAACTCCAAATCACTTGAAATCAGTGGTCACACGACCGTAATTAAAAGAATTTTCCTTATATAAAAGGTATCGTTCAATTTCCTTCTCTATTATATGTAGTATTACAAATACTACATGTTTCCGAATCTGGCCAACTCAACTTTTACTTTCCAAAAGTGCTCAAATTTCCTTTGTTACCATGAAAAAGTGTTTTGCTTGGTTTCTTAATTTCTTATCATCATCCCAAGGTGTATTAGCTTCTTAATAAGAAATTTCTACACAAATAACCACAAATTACGAGCAAAAGCTCTAAAAATAGCAAAAAAACATAAAACTCGACAAGAAGGTGTAAAACATAAATAAATGGGAAATATTTTCTAAACTAATCACTATATACAACTAACATGATGTCTAGTGACTAGATTATTCTATCATATTCCAAATTCAATGTATAGTTTGCAAGTAATATAATGAATAACTTGAGTATCATCTCCACCTTGACTAGACAAATAATCACTAACATAGTTCTAGGTTTAGTTAACATTGTTAAAATAAAAAATAAAAATGTAAATATCCTTATTTGGTTTTTCGGTTAAAAAATATTAAGCTAAGAATTTAAAGACTAACTTAAATAGAATAAAAATTAACTAAAAGGTTATGATGATGGGGAGAAAGACGTAGCTCAAGACACTATGAATCACCAATAGTTATGACATCGAGTTAACTATAATTATAAGGCTAAAATGGCATATTGTTGCTAACCGGGATACTAAAGCCCCCCTAAGATCCTTTCGCATAAGTAGGGGGTGCTATATAATCCTAGGAACCTCTTACGAGTGAACCTACGCATGTTGTCTAGATGTCTAAAGTTTCTAAACCTAAATGATTATCTAGTTAGTTTAGCTCTTCTGAGTCTTCAACTACAAAAGATGTATTTATCCAAGATAGACTACCAAACCCATAGGTCATGTGTAACCTAATAGCTAAGTAATCCATAATATGTGTGCGTCATATGAGAATTAAGCATTAAGAACAAAGATAAATACAACAACAAAAAATCTTGTTTTATTTAAAAATAAAATCCCAGATTCATACAGTATAAATACGAATCATGAACTAGGGTTCAAATTTTGAGTATCTCAAAGTACAAGTTTTGACTCCTTGGCATCATCTTGGGTTCTAATATCTTTTATGTATCTAGGATCTTAACACTTAACACACAAAACACCTACATAATGATACACACATATATATATATATATAAATCCAAGACTAGAACGTTAAATCGAAACACAAAAAATGTAAAGGATAAATACCAAAAAATATATTTAAACCCTATAAATTAATGTCTCAAGTATATATTAATTCATCTTAAAAGCGGACCATCATTCATGTCCTAGTCAATATGTTTGTACACACAAACTTCTTCTCATTGTATAAGTAGAGAGACGGAGGACCATTGAGGACACACCCTCTCTTTGTTAAATAATATGGTTTTGTAGGTATATATCCATCATACCACCTAACCACTTCTTATATATAGTACAAAATTACAAGGAAAAACGTTCATAAGAGGTTATAATGTGTCCCTCATCGTTGTTCCCTCCTCACGAAGCCTTAATTCATTTGAGTCTAGTCACTTCTTGCCTAATTTGAGTGAAATATCTTACTGCTACGGTACATAATTTTCTTTATAAATTATGACTACAAGATATGTACATGGAAATTGAAGAAACTTTACTTAATGGAAGTCTCGCCTAATATATTTATATGATGCAACCAAACGGATACGCTGCTCTAAACCAAGAAGACATAGTTTGTCAGCTTAAGAGGTCAATTATCAACTTAAGAAATGATATAGATGTTTAAAGAATCAAGTTTAATGAATGCATAAAAATCTTATTGTTTTACTCTAAACATTTGTGACCCTTATGTCTATAATAGAATAAATGACAAAGTTGTGACTTATTACTCCTATAAGTAGGTGATATCATTTATCAGATACAACACAGGGATGTTTACACCTGTAAATTTTTTTGCTACAATTCCAAATGAAGAAATTTTGGAAATCAAGTTATATCCTATGGATAAAGCTCACACAATATTAAAGAAATACGATTTTGGAACTTGTCTCAAGAATCTTACATCAAGAATATTGTTGCCAAATTTAGCATGGAAAATTCCAATAATGTTTCATCCCTTTAACCCATGATATTACTTATCTAACAAGTAATGTATAAAAATACCCGATAAAATATAGAACATGAGAAACATACCCTATGCATTAGCTGTTTGGAGTCTTATGTATTCCATGCTCAACATTAGACCAGATTTATGCCTTGTCGTAGGAATTGTTAATAGATGTTAGTCAAGCCTAGAACTTTCTCAATGGATATTAGTCAAGTGAATGTTCAAGTATCTTTAGATATAAATGTATTATGAAATATGTTATCAAGAAGAATATTTGGCCCTAATAGGATACACTAACTATAATATATATGTTGGAACAATAAAAAATATACTTCTAACTATGTGATCCCCTATATCATTGTGCTATCCAATAAAGAAGCATAAAGTGATCATGCATATATAATTCAATAATGGGAGTTAATTATGTGGAACCACCAACGATATCAAAGGAAGTTATGTGGTTACGCAAGTTTCTTACAGATATAGTAGTTGTACCTTTAACTACGAGGTCTCTAATCATGTATGGTAACAATGGTAGGGTTGTAAAAACAAGAAATATCCCATAAACCAAATGATATTAACGCTTGTAGATTGCCAGTAACAGCTCATATTATGAGCCCGTTTGGAAGTGCTTATTTTATAGCAAAAAGTACTTTTAATAAGATACGAATATTTGTACAAATTATGAAAAATATTTTTAAAATCTAGAATCACTTTAGGTGTTTTTTAAGCACATATTTGGTGTTTCACCTATAAATATTTTTCAGGGTCTAAAATACTATTAAAGATCTAGAAGATCTTTTAAGTTCTTTTGAAAAATACTTCCAAACGGGAAATATATTTCACTTCTGAAAAGGATGTCGTGGTGGAGTAGATACCCTCAAACTATAATCAAGCATACCCTTTTACTAAGGATCTACCTGATAAATTATTTACTATTGTGTGGATTTTTAAGGAATTAGGTCCATCAAATATTAACTAAGTGTCTATTTTAGTTTGAGTGGGAGATTTAAATGATTGTTTTACCTAAATGACACATAGTATGCATTTTATTCTATTTAAGAAGATATTTTACATTATTGATATATGGATTCGTAATATTTTTTTATAAGTATTAATCATGCTTACATATGAATTCGTATAAGGTAACTTGATGTTACAAGTGGATGGTCATGCCATGTTGTGAAAGATGACATTGTGCAAGTTCTCGGTTAGATGCTCGCGATACTCGAATCATAAATATTCTTGACCAAGTAATCATTTTTTGGCACTTTGTATTTCATCAAGGTCATGATGGAGGCTGATTACAATTATAGCATGCATGCGGTCACTAGATATTACTCTCCATAATTAAACTTACCATTACATTTGGATATGTATCGAAGGGACATGGAAGGAACATTATTTGAATTGCCTTATACCTGTTAAGGTACAAGTGTTCTTAGACTTGAGTATGTGTGAATATAATGACTGGGTCAAGCACGTGTACTTTAATATATCATGATTGTGGGCCAATCTAGAAACTATATTACTTATATGTTTGGTGTAAAGATTGTATAAAAGTCACGATATGCATATAGAAAAAATGATATATAAGATTTCAACCTCTAGGGTAAATTATATTCAGTATCATAAGACTGGCTAGGCTAGGTGATGTGTCTGATACACATACGATGATAAATTTTTAGGGTTTCTCTTAAAGATCAAAAAAGAACATCAGAAGGATATATAAATTAGATAGCTCAAGATGGTATAAACGTAAGTTTACTATGTTGTAAACATAGATGGGTTTTTGGTCATCATAACTCAATAGTTCAAAGATAAGGAATTCAATCATGATTATCAAGAACCTTTGATTATCAATGTTTATCCACTTGGAGTATATCCTTAGTGGAACAGTTTTACGATTTGATGTGTAGAAAAAAGTTGTCACATACTGATAAGCCAAAGCTAAACATATATTTTGGTCCCTTTTCCATAAATTGATTCCATAAGTTCACATAGTAATTCTATTTCTAATTTGTAGATAAAAATAACTACCTAGATGAAATAATTTAACATAGAAGACTTCAATATTTATAGATGTGGAGAATAAATATATTTTGGAAATCAATTATTGTTTAAATAAAATATAAATAAAACAACTTTTTCTTTAAAAATAAGAATGACAGAATCTATAGAGAACAAGAAACCATTTTCTAAACAAGACGAATTAAAGAAGAAAGAGGAGAGGGAAATGGGTTTCTAATGTTATATGAGTGAATACTCAATCTTGAATCTATTTACATCCATTTTCATGAGTACCTAAATATCTCTTGGCCTGGGATGTTACTCATAGATGTATCTCTGTAATATTCTAGCTTTGTTATTTAAGGATTTCTACATATTTTTATACACTATGCTTACATTTTTTTCAATGAATTCACTTGACTTATTTATGAACTGATGCCTCTTTATATATCCTTCGTGTGCTAATATCTTTATTATTTTTTAGTCCATGCATTCATTAACCCTAAAATACATATAATTGTAAGGCCTAACATATCAATGAAAATATATTTAAAAAGCTATGAGAATTATATTATACTTTAATTATTTAATCTCTTTATCGCACCCTACGGTACAAATTCTTTGACCTCGCATTTTGGATGGAAAAACGTTTGTCACATCCAATACCCGTGAATATCATGTCCTAATCGACATATGAAGATAAACTTGTAGGTAATCAATATAGAATTAGAGTTATCATCTAAGTTGTATCCCGAGTCGGTCCTTTACACAATTATCTATCTTGATTTAGTTATAATTAATTAGCATTAATAAATTTAGGTTTGAAATGCACCTTTGCAAAATCAACCTTTTTACAACTCTGAATATAGTTTACATAGAGTACCCCCTCCCAAGTATTCAGTGGATCATCCCATGGCTTCGTCCAAGTGTTAATGAGGAATAAAGATATAATTTATAAGTGACACGTGATATATATATATATATATATATATATATATATATATATATATATACATATATATATATATATATATATATATATATATATATATACATATATATATATATATATATATATATATATATATATATATCATGTGTTAGTTTGGCATTATTGTTGGGGACTGGCAATTCATCTGGTAAGGTTACTTATAGATTTAATTGTTATCTTATTGAAAATTATTTTTGTTTTATTATATTAATGACTGTGAGTCGAAATTAATCCTAATGAAACTTTATTTCAATATCATATGTTTGACCCAACTCGTGTTTTCTGGTCTGGAATAGTATCCCCCCTTTCCCGAAACCACCAACTTTACAACTAGAAAAATCACATGTGATATGCCAAGCTTCTAGGATCATAAGACAATAACCCTTATAGTTATTTAAGATGATTTCAGTCCCAATGCATATCAATAAATTCAAGGGGGACGGGGAAAAATGAAGTTAAGTTGAGAGAATTTTAATATGTCACTGATAAGGGTGCAATAAAATGGTTTGAAAGTTTACCTAAATAATCTATTACTAATTGTATGAGCTAAAAATGTTATTTTAACAAAATATTATTCTCATGATAAAATAATCGGGATTAGGAGAAAGAAATTTGCATGATAGTTGGAAACATTTTGAGGAATTATTATGTGAATTCCCAAATCATGAATACTCAAATTACAAGTTGGTATTACATTTTGACCACAAATTAAACGGTACATGAATGCTTGCGATATATACATATTGTGAAAGTTTATTCAGGAGTGTCATATGGAAATATCTATGGAAGAAGATGAAGAAATTCGAGGTGAATTTAAAGCTTAAAATATACTTGAAAAGAATACCAGTCAAGGAGGATGTTTGAGATATATGTTGAGTAGAAGATTTTGAAGACCCTTGCAAACTAGAAGAAATGATGGAGAAAATGTTTTATCACATCGAAATAATATTAGCGATGGAATTGCAGATATACAAATCATGTCTTAATGTAAGGATGCAAAACTTTGAGGTGAAACTTGATGTAGAAGGTTAAACCCACAAAAGATACGTAAATGGAAATTTGTACAACTCAACTGAAAAAACTTGTTGATTATAAGATAAATGTTCAAGAAATGTGTAAGTATAACATATTTTCTTAGAAAAAAATACAAAGTAATAATCCAATTAATAATGATAGGAAACAAATAGTAGCAATAACTACGTTAATGACATGGATAATAACGTTTGAATAAATGTGAACAAGAACAACATAGAAGCTCTGCATATAAGGAAGTTTCTAAGAGACGCCAGAGAGATCAATCACCCCTTAGTCAAGTAGTTGACCAAACACCTCCTCAACTACTAATATTAAAATGTTATGTAATAACAGCATACCCCCTTTCCCTAAAGCACTAGGACATAGGAAAATAGAGAAAGAAAATCTAGAAGCAATGCTAAACCTATTCAAGCACACAAAGATTAATATATCATTTTTAGATGTAATTTATACAAATCTAGCATATGAAAAATTCATTAAAAACTTATAAACTCATAAGATTAAATATAAAGATACAAAAAATATACGAACGTGTGGAAAAGTAAGCATCATATTGGAATTTAGTGCACAATAAAAAATGAAAGACCATGGGAATTCATAATCCCTTAATGCTAGAGCATACAAATTTCACTACCATCAGCCATAAGACCATGCTTGGCCCTAGGACACAAATAAAATCAAAATGCAAAAATATATAACCGTGTATATTGGTACAAGGATATAAGCGTTTGGAGTATACAAATTATACACATAATAGGATCGACAGATTCAATACCTTACTCCCGATGACCGTGAGATGAGCTTATTGGTAGTCTTTATAATAGATCTCAATAAAGGTTCGAGGATTTTCAAGATTTGCACATCCTTCCTAAAACTAGACACTAACTCATGACCTCGTGATGGTACCCCGACGCTCAACATTAATATTTTGTTGTATCGGATTTCTTAACACGAGGAGATATGGATACTTAATCTGATTGTATATTAATGACATTTTTTCAGAGAGTGAAAGAGAGAGAGTAACTAGATATATCTCATTTCTACTAGAGCATGGGGTATTGTAGATTTGGAAAGGCACGCAACAGGATGCCTAGGTGTAGTTTAAGTTATGTTGGGAGCACTGCATAACGAGTAACAATTTTACCATCTTGATGTGTTATATAGCTACATATTGCTTGTGCGCGTAACTCATCCTTGAGAGGTTGACCTAGATAAAGATATGAATACATGATTCCTAGAGTACTTGCACATCTGATACCTTAGCCTAGCATAAGTCCACAAATTTTACGAGCTGAGTAAGTGAGTTATATTTTGTCTTATAAATACATGTTTGAATGGGTGAGAACAATATCTTTTTAAGATGTGATAAAAAATAATTCATCATCGTTGTTCTTTGTTATTTGATATGAGGCTGAATCTTCGGATATGCTTGAGACAAGAACTGTGTGGGCCTTAATTTATGAGGTTGGTGGCTGAGTTTGTATTGTTCTTACAGTTTTTCCCTTTACACCACTGACACATATATAACAAGCGCACCTCTAGGAGAGTGTCTGAAATAGGGATAGGATTGCAAAGTCTATGTCAGGATTTTGATGCTTCTATTTCTCTACACTGTCGAGCCTATATCGGTCATTTAAGTAAATCTGTTTGTCGAGGCTCCAACGGTCTTCACTGGATAAATCTGTTTGCCAAGTCTTTATTGGTCTTTTAGACTACTTTATTTGCCGAGGCTATGTTGCTAATTATTATTACTCTGTTTTCCAAGGCTACGTTGGTCTTTCGGATACATCTGTTTGCCGAGTGATGTATCTATTTTTGTGTTGGATTAATCCATTCACGAGACATTATTTTAGGCGGTTTATTGGGCTTAAGTAAGCAATTTTCCCATTTATTTCATGATTTATACTTTCTTGTCTAGTTTTGTCAATTTTTGGTGTTTATCCTATTTCTAGATATTTTGCGTAATTTGTGTGTTATTTATGTATCTCTACGTATATAGAATCTATAAAACCTTGAGTTGATGATAAGAAGCAAATAAAACAATATTACCCCTAGTCACGAAACAAAAGGAAGATTCGGCCACTTTTAGAAAATGAAAGCTTATGCCAGATAGATTTGAAAAGTGGATTGGTCAAGGTTCCACGTAAAATTGAAAATGATACTGGAGGAATCCTTCCATATCTAGATAGTGTATGAAGTCAAGAACGTGTAGGATTTGACAGTTCATGATTCAGAGCTAAAATAAAAAAGTTATGTTAATTGCCGCTTCCGTGGTTCGAAACAAAATTCTCTTTGATAAAACGTTTCTGGGATGGATTATGTCACACAAAAGAGGCCAACAACACATTATAAAATCAGATCTTGAAATACTTTTGAGCCACCATAAGTTCGTAGAGAAGAGGAAAAACGGTTGGGAGAAGAGGGAAGATGAAAACAACAAGGATTTTCACCATTGATGGACCATTTCACCTCCAAATTATTTCACTCTATCTTTATTAGGTTTTCATAAGGAACACGCTTCTTGTATTATTTCCTATTCTTTATTATTATTTTAGTATGAACTAAACTTTTATTTTCTTGAGAATTGCTTATGTATGAACCCTAGAAGATTAATTTGATGTATTGTGGAGTTTGGGTCCATTACTTAAATTTTTTTATTTAATTCCTTTGACTATATATCTTGTGACTACTTTCTATCCATATTTTGATCACTTATTGGGTAGTCATGATAATTGAATTAGTGTTTGGAGGAGGGCTTTCAGTTATGGACATAGTATATAGGCACGTGGTGTGTGTTAGTGAGTCGACGAGTCTTTTACTAGCCATGTAGTCATTAGCGTGTGAACTTAATTACATCCGACTGGTAAGTTAGCTGCTCAAGTATACCTTGAAGAGAGTTGTGAAGAATAATTAATCTCGATTATCATGAAATATCCAATTTTCTTTTATACCTACAAATATCGAATTAGTTGACTTTGAGAATTACTAACAAGTCTCAAGAATACATTTCTTATACTCAGTACTTATGTTATTAGTTTATTTACATTTCGCTTTTAATTATTTAAAATATTGTTTTAATTAATAAAAACCCAACAAAAATATTATTTATATTATTTGTCTTTTACCCAGCAACTAAACTATTATACTCGTAAACATATAATTATAATATTGATAGTCCTTGTGGAGTCGACACGTCCCGAAACTTATTTTTTACTACTTGTCAAATACCCCTACACTTGCAGGGAGTCACCTTCTTTTTGTAACCTAGATATTTCTCAACTCATACTGGAAAACTTGGTCTAAAATTACATGAAATAGATGAAGGTGGTAAAGAGGAAGTAGTTGTAACTGTCCCAGTCTCTGACCTTTAAGCTAATTTATAATATAAAATGATAACATAATAAGTATTTCTAGATTGTGAGATAATATTTACAAAATGGGTTAAAATAGAAAATATTAACTCCAAAATACGGGTCAGCCCTATGTTAGTAAAAGTAATTTTCCAACTCAAATGAATTTGGTCCATATGACCTTGATTTGTGGGTCTTGTCGCGATATGATAGAAAGGTATGCCACGGTAAGGGAAAGCAAGGTGGTTTTTTTAATTCTCATTCCTTGCTTGGAGTGAGATCCTTGAAATGATATAAGGCTTGCTTTTGGTATGTCTACCTCGATGACTCCTTTCCTTATCAATTTACCACATCACTTTCGAGCTTTAACTCGGATTTTGTAGGGTCCATCAAGGTATCTATCATTGTCCATTAAACTACTATCATCACTTGAGAGCCGTTTGCATCATATGATCCTAAACTACAAAAAAGAGCACACTAAGTAGACCAAAACAAGATAGTTTCTCATGACATCAAAATATACAAAAAAAATACTCAAATGGGGTATAAAAGAAGGTTAAACATGAGATAATATCTAAATATTGTCTTGTACCAAGGTAAAATTGTCACAAATAGAGGGACTTTAGTTTACACTAAGTTATTTTTTTTACAATGAGAACTTGGTTGAACTTATTTTATTTATATTAACAACTAAAATGATCAGTACAGAAGGTATAAATTTATGTTATATTTATTTACACTTGCTAAAACTCAACATAAATAATTTCCATTATATGTGAAATTAAAAATATGTAGGTTAGCTAGAGCTTTGGTAAATATAGAAATGATATTGTCCTTAGTTTATTTTCCATTCCAAGTAGTATGAAGCATTTTAATTATATTGTGAAAATAATTTATGTTTCTTCAAGATATACATTGTAATATTGAATGCTAAATATTACGATCGACATATTTCTCATTGGGCTTCCTCTATCGAATAGGTATCCAACAACATATCATCTATAACGATAATAATAGTCTTTCATATTTAAGTATATTAAAAAATGATATAATGTAGCATACTTTTGAGATTATAATTTTTGTTTAGTTTTTAATTTTCTTTTTCTTTTCCTATAGTTACCAAGTTAACTGTAAAATGTATATCCAATAAAACAAAACTAAATTAAAATGATGTTTTGGATGTTGTTAATCTGTAACCTACCATCGCGTATTTTATTGAATCAATAAGTCATTAGAAAATGAAATACATGTTTACCAGAAGCATTGATCTTGTAAGTAGTGAGAGAGATACGATATAAAAAGAAAATTGATTTAAACAACAAAAATTCCACTAATATATACATATATATATATATACTATTCATACCAATTAGTCAACCATTTCCATATTATATCTTTGTTCACAATAACAACTTAAGTTATTATTCTGGTTTCTCATCAAACAATCAATGATTTAGATTACTAGTCATGCTAACACTAAACCAAGTTGACAAACCCCCAACCCCACGGGCCATAAATACACACAATTATAAACTCATTGATCATTCATAGAGATAAAGAGATTATAGGAAATGGTGACCATTTATAGTCATTTGATCCAAATATCAACCATAATTAGTTAACACTTTATGGATTCAAAATATAAATAGTATAAAATAGAACGTACATATAAGCTAAATTGATAATACACATAAAAAAAATATTCCATGTAATTTCAGTATCATTGATAGTTTAGATTTTAAATACTGAATTTTCTTTTCGACATAAATAAGATAAAACCATAGTCATAATGCTTGAACTCAATCCTCGTTACTAGTATTATGTCGTCTAAGTAAGTTGAGACAACGGGTGTAAAAGCTCAAAACTGTAGAGTGGAATAACTGCATCTGGATTGAGTTGAATAAAAAAATCAAAATTAGGATGCAATGGATCTGTCTTCCAATTTTTCACATGCTTCATATGTCCTGAAACATCAAAAGTCATAATTAGTATATCAACGATCATATATGTAAAACTATTCACTAATTTAAATTTATAATATATGTAAATGTAAGCTAAAAAGGTGAATATAAGATACAAGTTCGTGATCTCAAAACAAAATGTAGGTTATAGTATAGGATACTATGCCACAAAGTAAGGTAAAGTAAAATATGTAAATACCTTGATTTTATGCTTCAACACAATAAAACAATTAATATATATATATATATATATATATATATATATATATATATATATATATGATAACCAACTAATATAAAGGTACAAGCAAATAAAAAAATTATTATATAAATTTATGAATTGAACTAGGTAATGTATGTCTAGTCTTGTGTTACTAACCTTGATTAGTAATAACATAATCATTTGTTATCGTTGTCCGATAAGCAGCATTCTCAACTGGGTCATAATAACCAATTTGTTTTTTGGATACAAAATTAACCCCGTTGAATCTTTTGGGTCTTGAATCCTGTCAAATATTACATATTAGACTATGATGGATTCAAAATATATTAAATTGTAGTACACAAACAATTTACATGGTTTAAGGAATTTTTTCTAGCAGGGAGATTCAAAAATGAATTTTTTTAAATACATATCTAAATTTTATATCAAAGAAAAAGTATTTAAAACTTACTGTAATAGCCAGTTGTGGTGGGTTGTCATTTTTACGCCTCCAATAATGTCTCGGCATTGCTCCATGAGAGATAAAACGGTACACCTCCATCAAAGTTCGAAACATAATATTTGGAGACTTGATGAAGTAGTAAAACTGTATAAACAAACATTTTGCTAAATATGATTTATATGTATTTTTTTAAAAATACACCTCTTAATCTATGATGATGTATAAGCGGTCTAACAAATATTGATACAAATCATGAATTTTTTACTTTTAAAATATGTTGTATAAAGAATGAAATTAGACTGTTAAATAAAATTTAAAACTAAGATCCCAAAATTTAGAACTCTTTCCAAAAAATTTACCAAATAAGTTTTAGCTATTCAAATTATTTAGAAATCTCAAAGATTATTCACATATATTAAAATTGAATTTTTCACGTGTGTTTTTATATAATCAAAATAAAATATATATGACCTTTTCTATCCTTTTACCACTTGCACGTGTTCGGTGTTCGATTAGCCAATCAGACTGTCGATAGGCAACCCTTGTAATCTCTTGTTGTGCATTGTAATTTATATTGTTCTGCTGTAGATTTTATCAAAAATATAATTAATATGTTAATTAATATGAATTTAATAAAGCTTATTAATTTATATATTAAATAGTTATTTCATGATAAACACAATTTAAGTTTAACATCGTCCTATTTTGAAATAATCAATTAGATATTTTTATTATAGAAGTAAGTTAACGTTATCTAAATTTAATAATTTACAATCATGTTTTGACTTCACGTTATATATATATATATATATATATATATATATATATATATATATATATATATATATATATATATATATATATATATATATATATATATATATATATATATATATATATATATATATATATAATGAGTATAAAATAGATATATTCATTTAAAAATTAGAAATTGGAGATCTCAAAAAATTTCACCGAATCATTTGTAGTATGATTGACTATTTCATTCACCGAGGGAATACAATGTAGGGGAATTGCTTCGACCACTTCTTGATTGCGAGTGTATTTCTCTTTTATCTCTGATGCATTAACAATATATGCATTGTGAATCGAACCCTGAAACTTAATAAAAATTCAAAATTTTCATTATTCTTATATATAATTAGCTTCTAACATAATAATATTATATTATTTTATAATTCATATATTCAATTTATATCTCGTTCATCATGATTATTAAAATTTGAATAAAAATATAAGTTCATTTTATTGTAGTAATAAGATCTTTTTATGTCTGCAATTTTGTAAAAACAAGATATTGTATTTTTTCAAACACTAAGAAAAATATACGGAAACATAATTTTAACATGTCTACACTAAAATGAATATAAGACTTGCACTCATTATATATATATATTTTACATTTGTAAATATTTTATTATAATTTTCACTAATATAAGTTGTTAGCTTTCTTAACAGGGTACATCAAATTAATTGAAAAAAAAATTCATAATATAATTCTTAAATAATATAGTAACGAACAAAAATTAATTATTCAGTGAGGTTATTAAGTTTTGGATAAATGAAAAAAGATTTAAATAGTTTTTGGCATAATACATGGCTTAGATATTTTTATTTGACTACAATGTTAGGTAAAAAAACAATTTTCCTAAGTTTGTGAATTAGATGAAGGTGACGTTATATCTAATTTACGATATAAAAATGTGATGTATGGTAAAAATATTTTGAACTATTATTACATGAATGATAATGTTATAGAATCACCTACGCACAAAATAATAGTTAATCGGTAATAAAAGTTAGTAATTATTATAATTATCTTAATTTAGATAAGAGTACTGTTGTCCAAATCATCGTCAGACATTCAATCGATAGTCACGTTAAGCAACTACGTGTTACAAAAAGAGAATGATATTATTAAACTTTTGTATACTTAACAAAAGAACATAAATGGTGTTCGTTCATTGTAGGTGGGAAAAAAACACATGAACTATTTTGTGTGGGTATTATTGATGAACAATGTGATTTTATTCTAGATAATTATAAATATTTCTTTATGAAATCCAACAATTATTATATTATATTTTAGTTGTGTTCTTTAGGATTCAACTTCTTTTAATAACTTAATGCATGTAAGGATATCATTACGTTAATCCATTGCATCTAGTCGAGATAATACAAATAAATATATATAATGAAGGTAATTAGTGCATTGATTAATAAATTCTCAAGATTTAATTGTACGTGCCAAAGTAGAATGTCAAAAAAATACCAAAAATATATTTTACTTAGATTTAAGATAGATAATGTATAAGTATATATGTATATGTATATCAATTTGTGTGTGAAAAAAAAAAGATCTTAAAAATTACATCTACACCACTTGACTAAGAATGGTTTACAACAGTTTTTGTTTAAGTCTTTTGCGTATGCGATACTTTATAAGTTATTGTCAAATAAAATAGAACAAAGTTTCCAACAAAAAAATTAAATTTTTGATGAATATTCAAGTATATTCTCAAGGAATGTGTGTTAGTGCCGCTTAAATAATTATTTATTTATATATGAAAGAGAAATAACTAAATATCCTTATTTGATTAAATTAAGGATCATATCTTATGACCAAGTCCTAATTGTATATAAAAATGAATGTGAAATGTACAATTAAACAATTTTTCAAAATAATAGTTTTGAAGTTTAAAATTATAATTTGTGTTATAATTTAGATTATAAACTTTGTCATTCTAATTAATGTTATATAAAATAGAACAAGTTACCAATTCATACATATTAATAGGAGTGTCCATGGCCCATAACACACATGTTTTGGCAAGGTTCATTTCGAGCTCGCCTAGTATCAAACCACTCTTTTTAATACCTAGCAGGGTTTTTGTGGACTTTTATGAGCTGCCTTTAGGCAAGTTTGTGTTCTTAGTGTACATTTATTTAAGAATTTATATACAACAAGGTTATTTTAATCAATGTTTTTCTTTGTACTACATAGATATTTTATTCAACATTTTTTCCTAATTAGAATTTTTTAAAACTCGACTCTCAATCTTGACGAACAAAACATGCATTTTTTAAAATACTTATAAAAATATTACTTAGTGGAAGATAGTAAAGAATAAACATTCATATTTATGGGGAAAACTGAATGCCTTTATTTTTTACTATATCGGCTAATATAATATTACATCGAAATAATATTGTTGGATATGCAAAAGGCATATTAGTGGAAATGTGACACTAATATAATATTAGATTATTGAATTGGTAAAAAATTATTAGTGATAGTGTCACGCTTAGATAGATGACATTAGTGACCCTATTTAGTGTTGTATAACCTCTAAAATATTGAAATAATTTTTAAAAAATCCAAGGAATTTTATCAAATAACCAAATAAATTAGATAACATTTAAAAGTATACGTATTATATATGATAAACACTATGAATATATATGGAGAGTCATGCTTGATAAAGCATGCTTTACTAACACAAAAATATGGTATTTGTCCAACCCACGGGTTTTGCTAACACTAATATTCCATTTAGATCTAAATCCCATAGACATGGCCCTATGTGTCCGTATATACTAGAGTAAGCAAGATGAATGGGCCAAGCAGGTTATCTGCTCACGCTTAAATCTTAAAAACTCAATCACTATTAGGCATAATAGTTGAAAATCTATTACACATATATACACACATTTCCTAACCTTATACACTTACTTTTACGAATATTATCATATTTATCCATATACCAAGCCCCACATTTCCAAACCCCATTGTAAGATCACCTTCAAATCTTCACTAGAAGATTTAACTTTTAGTTTTAACTGGAAAATCTAATGAAAATATTCTTAAATCTCTTTAAGAATTAGTATCTGAAAAAATTTGATAGGAAAGAAAAATAATTTCGAGTTGAAGTCTCACCATCATAAAAATAAACAATTTCAGCCCAACAAAAATCCACAACCTTGTTTTTGTTTTCTTACTCTAATTAAAGAAAAAAACTAAAGAAATAAAAAAGAAGAGTGTGAGTAATTGTCAGTAATGGTAGGGATGTGATGACCATTGAGACACATGAGAAGGAAGAGAAGTGAGATAATAAGCAAAAAACGAAGGAATTTTAGGGTTTTGTAGGGTTTTCAGTGGTGGTTGGATGATAAGATATTGGTAATAAATATCTAAGGTGTATGCATTAATAGGTAATGTTCAAATTATGTAGGTTTTAGAATACTTTAAAAATTCAAAGATTGAATACTTTTACACACAAATGTTAGGGTGTCATACAAATTTCATAATTTCGAAATTGTATTTGAGACTTTCTAAATTACAAAATTCATTAGGCTAATTTTGTACAACGTAACATACATAGTGTTTACTATTTTATATACAAGATTAATTACTACTAAGTGGTTACTTATTAATGGTACCAATCATTATAATATCATATATGCACTCCAAAATTTATTAAGAAAAATCTAACAATTTATCCATATAAATTATCTAGTTGGGTTCTCTATATATTATTGTGTCTCAGTTATATATGAGAAAATACAGCAAGCCAAAGCAATTATGGTGAAAGAATTTGATAATATATATATATATATATATATATATATATATATATATATATGTGTGTGTGTGTGTGTGTGTGTGTGTGTGTGTACATGCGTATGTGTACGTATATGTGTGTATGATCATGCACGCGTGTGTGTATATATGTATCGTGTGTGTATTTGTGTATGTTCATGTGTGTAAAGTAATAAAATATAGGGATCTTGGGATTTATTTTTCACAAATTCAATAGGAACTGCTTGCATCAATTCTCATGTGAAATCCTTATGCTTTTGTAATTCTTAAGAATTATCAATAAATTATATTTAATCATGTTTTCAACTTATACGAAAAGAATTATTTCAAATTCCAATATATGTATATGAGGCTTTTTGTGTTAAAATATATTGCAATACAACTTGAATAATTATTACTTTATATATGAGGTGAAAATACACAAACACACACACACACACTCACACACACACACACACACATATATATATATATATATATATATATATATATCTTACTTGAATAACTCAATGATTGTGACTCGTCACCAAACCCTAATAAGATGCAAAGATAATGGAGAATTGACTGACAAATATGTGTTAAGATAGATTACAACTTAATTAGATTATATATTACATAAACTTGTGTTATACTAAACTAATACAATAATTTTATTTTTAAAACATATTAAATATACCTCCCGAAATTTTAAACAAAATCAACAATTTACGATAAATTGTTAGGTTTGCTACAATAATTAAAATTTATGAATTTGAGACGTCATAAAGAAAAGATTCATTTTTCTTATTTTGTATAATATAAGATATGACATGTTTTACATTGCATATATATTTAATGAATATCTATTTTTTAAAATATGTACAATCATACAAATACTCGAATATTAAAATGGAAAATAAAACTTACAAGGCTTACAAATTTGCTTTGCAGATTTTTTGACATTTTCGGTATAAAAGATGAGAACCTAAGAGGAGACCGAGAGGGTTGTTGCCTTAAACAGAATAAGGGGATGTTAAGCTGCAAAAAGGGAAATCATATGTTAGTAATTCTAAGTGTTGAAAATTCAAACTCAGTTGGAACTAGACACATATAAAAATTGTACTTAGACATGTTTTCTTGTGTCTAAACCTTAAACATATAATAGAAGAACTATGAAAATATTTATAACTAATATACTTAGCAGAAAAATAATAAATAAATTTTTTTTATCTTTCATTTTTAAATAAAAATAGTTTTCTAAAGATTATGAAACATTATGTTAAGAATGTTATGTACAGTAAAGTATATAACACGGTCATAACAAAAACATCCTTCAAAATTTATGTATCATAATATCTAGTGGTGGATACACATTACATAGGTAAAGTATACTTAATTATCTATTTGCCTATATTTTGACTTCACTCGTAATTTTTAGACAATTAACACACCGTAATAAAATATTTTAATTAGTAATGTAAAATTATAGAGTCAAAACTCAATAAATCACACTAACCATATGTTATAAATTTTTAACATTTTAATATATTTTAATGACAAAAATACACATTACAACACTTTTTTTAACCTTCTTAACTATAAACGTATTTGTTAATTATCTTGTTTATCTACCCTACCCCAAATTCCACCCCACAACACATCCACTCTATAAAGATGGTATAATTAATTAAACTATGTATTATTATGGTCGTCAAAATCAATCTATTACTTTAACTATGAATTACTTAATCAAAAATCTTATGATCCATGTAAAATTAACGTTTATCAAAATAAATTTCAACAAAACTAAACATATGTACCTTTGAAGCTCGCGAAAAATGAGAACATGATATCACGTGCTTTCGATTCAAATAAAAAAAACCTTGCCCTTCCCCTTGCCCTATGTTACTTGTCGGAACATAGAGCTCAACCTCGTTGTTTTGATTTTTTGATGTAGACATTGCAATTAGACTAGATGATTGAATAAAAAATTAGTAATGATAGAGTTACATCTATATTAGTGATATATTTATATATTTTAAATATATGAAAGAGTTAGAGAGAAAGATAATATCCTTTCAAAAAAATTGTAATCCAATTAGTTTTAATTACATATTTTATCATCAATGCATAATCGTTGTTATCCGATTTTCTACCTTTAATGCATATAATTGTACTAACCCGTACAATATAGATTTATCTCACTGATTTGAATCCTTTTATAACTTCTTTTCTCCGTTTACTCCTTTATTTTTAATTAATGTGTTATTAATGTCATAAGATTTTCTACCTATAATATATATAACTTTTCTTTCTTTCTTTTGTCCTTGACAAAATATCCTTTTTATTTATCAATAAATATCCTTATGAAAAATAAAAAAGTGGTTAAATATTCCATTCATTAAATAAACTTAAAATTTGCATATATACTTTATAATTTTATACTAAAGAAAATTACACCTACTAATAATAGAGTTATGGATATCATTAAGTTGTACTTGTTGCCAACTAGATAATCAACTAACTCCACCAACCTAATCTCATATCTCCGACTTTCAATCTCATATGTTCTTTATGCTTGACCGACCTCTGAAGTTTTAAATTTTTTTAATTCTCATCAGTTCCAACCTGAACCCTAGCTTACATGGTATTCTCACCAAAAAATAGTTTAATCTCAATAGCTAATTAATATGTTGGTTTATACTTTTTACCAAGTAATCTTCTAGTCCACTCCCACCTAATGATATAGACAACCATTGTCAAAAGTGTTCTTAGGATTTGGTCGTGACTCTGTATTGTTTGATGGTGTTATAATTTCCAACTCATTAGTTTGTTCAATGATGAAATCTAAAGGTCACAATCATGTATTCTTAAGCTTTCAAGCCATCTGAAGGTACAATTTTAAAACATATGGTCCTGTTGTGCTTTGTACTTATATTTTGATTCCATAAAGCTTTCCACTTCTTTATTGATAATATTTTCATATGTACAAGAGACAATATGATTATTAATTAGTCTGGTTTTCTTGTCCCATACAATCTTATACCATGTGTTCTTAGTATTTGAAGGTCTTACACGAATATATATCTCAAAAGTTATGAATGCTCCTGTATTTGTTCCTAACAATAAAACATAACTTAAGTTTCATGATTTACTTGCATGGTATGAGTTAGAACATTCATAAACTCGAAAAGAGATTGTTATTTTCATCATGTACATTAAATAAATTGATCGAAATTTTTTCTTTTATAGAAGTATGTTACTATGTATGCATCAATATTTATATCTGGAAGACCCTTTTGATTAGGAATCCAATTGTCTCACCACAAATATCTATGCTTTATAATCCATGTATGATATTGGATAAAATCTTTCACTAAGTTCATGACCTTCAAAATAATCATCAACTTCTATAATTAATATTGAGGGATGGGGACTTTCCATACATATATATATGTATGTATGTCATGTATGAGAACTGTGTGGATCCAATTTGACCATAATGTGTTCTTTAGGGTACATATGACCACTATAGTTCAATAAAGCCACTTCTTCTTGCAATGCAAGATCGTATATGCCTCTATTACCATCATCTACATGCAAAATAAATCCTATGTAAATTTAGCTACAATTTCATAGTTACTTGTGCATTTCCAAAGAAATGGAACCATTTTCTAATTGGGCATTTTAATTACTTTCTTTTGTAGAGAAAATAATATACATCAATACATTGATAAGCTGCTTACGACTGATTTTTTTAGGTGCAATCTTAATATATATAATCATTACACTTATATTATCATGGTATTCGCCACTTTTATATCATAGTTGTTTTTATAAAAAGAGTCTCAATAGTCAAGATATGATTATGTTTTTTATAATCAATAGTTTATATATATATATATATATATATACACACACACACCTGACCCCTTGTCTCTATGTGTTTGAGGGGTTGGGTTGTCATGGTCCTCCAAAATTATATTGTAAACTATAATACTACTTAAAATAAATAATAGTTCATATATGTATTTGGTTATCCAACAATATTAAGCTAAATAAAATTTCAATCTACATTGGATATTTCAACGAGTACTTACAAAAGTATAAATACAGTTACTTCATTTCATATGAACATTATTAAGCTAAAATTTTCTAATATGTAAAACATATAGTGTAAGATTACATATATTCTATATTTATGTTAGTAGATTTTTTTATTTGCAGAATTAAGTAGGTTATTTTTTATATAATTGTCTATATAAATTATCTTTTGACATATAGGAATATTTAAGACATTGTGTATCTATTAATAACTTTTGATAATAATATTACTCGTGGTTCACTAAAAGTAAGTCAAATCATATATAAAATAATATATCTTGATAATATGAACTTTTGTATATATTAACTTTCATATACGAATGCAAAAACTGGGAAAGAAAGTAAGATTTAAATATTTTCATGAATTATTAAGGTAGATTGTAATGGTGTATGTAATGCATAATAGTTATACAAATATATTCTAAAAAAATATGATATGGATTGCCTAATATTGTATATGTATGAATATATCACTACAAAAAATATAATACCATGTGCTTTTTTTACAAACTTGTTTTTAATTATTCGTTTTATATAATTAATAAATAACTAATTGATTGATATTTCTATATTTGTGATAGATTAATCTAGTCACGGGATATCATTTTTTGGATCATTATGTGCTTAGTTGATAGATTTTCCCCATTATTTTCCAAAACCATTTTTCCTGCTCTGAAATTAAATAAAGGAAAGACATAATTCTCAATTAAAGAAAAGAAATTAGATAACCTAAAGGTTGGGTTGGCGATTGTTGAAAGAATAGAATTCCCCCAACTCTAGCTTCTCCTCTACCTTCTTGCTTTGACTTGAAAATATGATGCCTCTAATGTAATTCTCTAAAGTTTGTATAAAAAGGAGGCTAAAGGGTCTATTTATACTTGTGAATCTGGAATAGGCTTTAGGTTAAAAGCATTAGGTCAAATTATAAAAAAACCCAAGACCTTCTTCTTTTTTGATTCCCTGGTGTACATCCATTAGTAAAACGGCTATAACTTTTGCATATCAACTCCAAATGGACTCATTCCAGTTGCAAAATCTTCCTAACTCACATAGGCATTTTTCCTATTTCATGGCCCAAAGGCTAAATCCGCTCCTAAGTAGCCCAAAAACAACAATTAGTAACAGCCTTCCAGATCTACAACTCCTTTAGTCAATTCTTCGGAAATTCTTTTCTTGCCTTTAGCTCCTTCGCTTGATCTAAGACATTAGTTCTCACTTCTCCTCCTTTTATTGTTTCTCCATAGAATCCATGAACCTATTATCATTATACTAAAAACAAACAAATTAATGCACAAAAGCTCTAAAAATGCAAATAGACTAATTCTAAGGGGAGAAAGTGTAATATGACGAATTAAGCATAGTAGTCTATTTAATAAGAAAAATATTCACCTAAAATGATGTCTCCTAAGGGCATATAATTAGAACAAATAGGGAGACATCAACGGTCCAACCAATTTGTTGAACTTGAAGTGTTTCCGATTCTCTTCAACATGAAAGGGACAAAATTTTCTTGAACTGGAAGTTGGCCTTCACTATCTCAACTACGCGAGCCAAGATAAAACTCGGAGAATAAATCAATGCATAAATTTGAATGCCTCCTCATGAACATGGCCCATCTCAATCTTTCTCCCATTGTAGAAAAATCTTGTACTCTTTCTCTCCAACTTCTTTCTCGAATATTCTCTCGTGCGCAGGTGTTAACTCAAAAATGTTTGCTTTAGAGATATATAATAACTTCTTAGAAGTTTCACTCATCTCGGGTATAGTAATCTCAACTTGGAGAGTTGTGGTGTCTTCTCCTTGCTTATCACAGTTTCTTGTTCCTGAGGACTTGAATTCACCACCGAGACTTCTCTTTAATCGGTTGACTCGAATTACCCTTTTTCTTTGTTCTTGGACTTACACTCTTCTCACTAGTATTCTTCTTGATCTCACCCAATACCTTGTTTTGTTTCTTCTTCATCTCCCTTACACTAGATATAGTTTTATTCTTTTCATCATCTTTACTAACCTCCATCTCAAAGTTGAACCACTCTTGAAATTACCATTTCATTATTAGTATATAAGGTGTTATTTGGTTTAGAAAATGTGTAAGGATGATGATTCTTTATGTGGGTATGATGTAGTCTTGCTTGTATGATAAGGGTTTAATAAAATTTTAAAAGTATTTCGGAAATTTTGCTTCTTGGATTCTAGATGATTTGGAATGATTTGGGTGGGTAAAAATTGTTTGTAAGAGTGTACGGAAGAATTTGGATATGAAATTATGGTGATTTTGTGTTGTTTTGACGTGAGGTGAAGGTTTGGTAAAGCTATAATGGAGTTTGGATGCTTGGAGAATAATGAGGCTTAAGGTAAATGGAGTTGTTATGAACTTGGCCTTTATTTCTTATAATATCATCTCGCATCGTGATATACATCCCGTTGTGCGTGGTGTTATTGTTGGGTGTTGTGCTTATTGGACCATCTCACATTCTTCGCGTGTGATCGATATGGTATTGAAATGGTATACCTTCGGTTGGGCATAGTATACCGCTCAAATATTTGAACTTTTTAACTTTCTATCGTATCATGTACCATTATGACGCTTTATTGAGGAACAATATACCAGCCTTAAGGCACAATATACCGCTCGAAGAGCTGGCCCTTCTGACTTCGCACTTTCATGATGCTTTCCTGAATGCTCGATGTATTAGGGTTGCGGTATAACGCTGGGCGCAGTATAGCGCTCGGAGGAGGTTTTTCCACTGACTTTGACAGTAACGCATACGGTCATGACACTTCTTATACGTTATAGTATACCGCTCGATGGCCCGGTATATTGTTCGACTCGCTATGAGTTTGAATTAATTAACCTTTTTACCCCAAACTTATCTTCTACATGACCTACACATTAAAACCAACTTCTACCTTCCTTATTACTGCAATGTATATTAAAAACAACTGATAACTAAAATAAAAACATTAAAAATTGTGGTTTGTCTCCCAGAAAGAATTTTAGTTTAGCGTTGTTTAAAGTTCGATGCATTACCTCCACTAATTCTTGAGTATGTAGCCTCCTCAACTGTGGGTGAGGTGATGAACATCAACCATTTGGAGCTTATGACCTCTCTTAGTTCAAATTTCAATCATTTTTGTTGTCACCAACGATTAATGACAAACGGTCCCATCCACGCATTCTTGAAACCCCGTGGCATGTTTTCTAGTTTAGGCGCTTTCTAAGCAACCTCATTGCCGACCCCAAACTCACCTTCAGCTCTAGCCTCCACAAGTTTAATTTGGACCTTCTTTTTTACCTCCTTGGTCACAACACAGATGATAGGATCTTCCAGTGATACTCTTTTTGCTTCTTGTCCAAGACAGAGAATATCTCCGACTCTTTTACGGTGCAAAGGGTCACTGTTCCCTCATGAACATCTATGATGCTTTAACTCATGGCCAAGAATGACCTTTCGAATATGATAGGAACCTGATTTTTTACATCATAATCAAGAATAACGAAGTTAGTAGGGATAGCCAACTTACAAGCATGGACGAGAACATCCTCTATGATTCCCCATGGATTCGCAATTGAGTTGTCCGCAAACTATAGATTGAAGAACGTATTCTTTGCATCCTTGATGCCTAGCATCTCAAAACATGACATGGGCACAAGGTTCACACTTAAACCCAAGTCACACATAACTTTGACATCAATCTTACAACTGATTTGGATAGGGAGGTTGGAACCGCCAAGATTTTGAAGCTTAGGTGGCAGCTTCTCTCCAACATTCTTCGAGGATCTCTCAGTATGAGCCACAGTCTCGGCCTCTACCTCTACACTTGCATCCTCTCTCTTCTTAGTATGTCCTATGTGAACACTTTTTGCGATGTAAGTCCCTTCTCAACAATCTCAAGCACTTGGAAATTGATTCTTTCTTCGCTAAACATCTCTACAAATTCTTTAAGCTCGATGCCACCCTTTTGATATGAAATTTTCATAGGGATAGGTAGTGACCTCGGTGGAATACTTGGTGGTGAATCCACCTTCTTTTCTTCTTCTTGCACCTTGGTTGCAACTGGCTCTTCCTTCTTCTCAGCTGAGACTTCAACTTTTTTCTAGACTCTCTCATCCGTTTTTGCAGTACCGCCTTAATCTCGTTCTCAATCTCTTTGACCAGAATCTCAACATTTGTCTCTTTCAAGCTTGGCTTGGTTGGTTCTTCAACTATTTTTGTAATCTCCACGACAATATCTGTAGCAGGTAGAGATTCCACTACGTCTTCAGCTTGTAGGCTAATAGCCTTACACGACTCAAACCCAACACTACCATCGCCTTTCTCTATGTCTTTCACGTCATCTCTTGTACCCTGGCCCAACTGTTTAATATCCTATTGAAAATCTCAAGAACGTTTGCTATTTGGGTGACTTGTGTCCCCAATATCTTCAATGTAGCAGATTGATCATTATATCTTTCATTATTGCCTATTTTATTGTCTTGTGTCAAAGTACACAAAGCTTGCATTGTTTTACGGATCTTGGTATTGGATACCTCTTGTATATGTTGCAACACTTCTTTCTGGGTCATATTCTTGGGATAAGTATCATAGGTTAGTTGAGGTGGTGGTGTTGGCTTGACATAAACTTGGCCCCTTAATAAGGACCTTGAGATCTTGATGTCTCCCTATTTGTTCTAATTATTAGCCCATTGGAGACATCCTTTTAGGTGAATAAATGAGTTATTTGATAGACTTTTAGGCTTAATTGATCATATTGAACTTCCTCCCCTTGGAAATTAACTATTTGCAGAATCTGAGCTTTTGTGCGTAAATTTGACTATTTTTAATGCAAAGTTAATTGGTTCTTGAAATTCATGAAAGACCAATCCAAGGAGAAGAAGTGAGAATAAAGTCTTAGTGTATTTTAGAGTGTTAGGAAATGATTTTTAGTCGAGTTTCTATTTTTAGAGTACACTTTCCTATTTCGATTTCTTGATTTATTGATTTATTCTTTTTAAGCATATGCGGTTTAATTATTTATTTAATGTGAAGCTTTAAAAGATAAATGGTAATTACTTAGAGACCAAGTCAAGATGAAGATGAAAGGAAAGAAGATTTACATGGAAATAAGAAGATTTAGGAAAGATTTATTCAAAGGAGGAAAAGATAAAGCTGCCTTTTGAAATCTGAAAATCCAGCCACGTTTTAGAGATTAAATCATAATAAAAGATTGGCCAAAAACTTGGTGGGTCCACTATATGGGAAATTACATTGGGATTGGGTTTTTTGAGCTTATAAATGATGCTTTGTGCTATAGTTTGATGATGATTCACAGGTTTATTGTATTGTAACCCTTTGCCGGGGTAATAGTGAATGGAAAAGAAGTTTCGAGCTCAAGTTATGAATAGGCATAACTATGAAAAATAGCATGATATCTCAACATCATAAAGAGAGTCATAGCTATAAGAAAAGAAAAAAAATGATGATTTGAAAAGAAATTATATTCGGACCGGCAAAGTGGAAATTTTTAAGTGAATCATCCTTAGTGCTTATTGGGTTAATTTGGGGACGCTAATTAAGCGCGTCAATTGGGTTGAGTGAGAACGCTATTCGAGTATAAACTCAAGCTCTTGGACAGTTTGTTGATGGTAAGTGAGGAGAGAGCCAAAAGCTCACTTCAAATTTACCAAATATACATACCATACCGTCCTTCAGCCTATGCTAAAACCGTAAAGACCTCGTGATTCCTCGATACACAGTGAGTTAATAGGGAGTATTCTAAGTGGAGCATTCAAAGCAAGTAAGGATCGAGGAACACCCTATAGCCACCATCTTGAGATAAGTAATAAGCGTAACCTTCTAGCATTGTGAAATTAATTTTGGATTGATATTGTTTTGTATTTGATTTTGCATGATAAGTGTAGGTGTATATTAATTCCTAGATTAGACTATATGAAATTTGTTTTAAGCTTTGCTTTGGGATTATTTACTAGATTCTACCTTCTGCGTTCACCTAAAAGATCCTTTGTTTTTATTTTACTTTGTCGGGACGACAAAGGTTTGAGTTTGGGGTCTTGATGTCTCCCTATTTGTTCTAATTATTAGCCCATTGGAGACATCCTTTTAGGTGAATAAATGAGTTATTTGATAGACTTTTAGGCTTAATTGATCATATTGCACTTCCTCCCCTTGGAAATTAACTATTTGCAGAATCTAAGCTTTTGTGCGTAAATTTGACTATTTTTAATGCAAAGTTAATTGGTTCTTGAAATTCATGAAAGACCAATCCAAGGAGAAGAAGTGAGAATAAAGTCTTAGTGTATTTTAGAGTGTTAGGAAATGATTTTTAGTCGAGTTTCTATTTTTAGAGTACACTTTCCTATTTCGATTTCTTGATTTATTGATTTATTCTTTTTAAGCATATGCGGTTTAATTATTTATTTAATGTAAAGCTTTAAAAGATAAATGGTAATTACTTAGAGACCAAGTCAAGATGAAGATGAAATGAAAGAAGATTTACATGGAAATAAGAAGATTTAGGAAAGATTTATTCAAAGGAGGAAAAGATAAAGCTGCCTTTTGAAATCTGAAAATCCAGCCACGTTTTAGAGATTAAATCATAATAAAAGATTGGCATGGATTCTGGATGAATGGTCTGCACCAATAGAAAGAGCTTTCCAAGACAAGCAGTTTCATATATTGGAACTCCTCAAACAGATAAGTATTGAAAAAGATATGACCAAATCAAATCAGCAGAATCTTATCTTTTAGAGCTACGAATTTGAGAGTCCTTGACTTGTCTTCCACTCCAAGCAATTTCGACCTAGGGTCTTCCAACACCTATAAATACACCCCTTAGACCTCATTATTCAGCACCTCTCACAATTCATTCAATTCTTAACATCCTTAGAGAGAGCGTCAAGAGGCGGAAGCAAGAGCAGAAGCTGGAGACTGTCTATATCTCCAACAACTGTTCAAGCCAATTCCTCTATCTAGGTTCTTATTTTATTTTTGTTATTAGGAACATGTATATTATTAATTTCTTTATTGTTTTTAGTTTCAATATGATCTAAACCTTAATTACTTGAGAATCGTAATGGGATGAACCCTAATTTGTTTAATTCATGTATTTCAATTTGGGATTAGTTTCTAGTTTAATTTGAATTAGGTATTTCATATTGTTTCTTATTTTATATTAATTTCACTATCAATGAATTAGCTAATCGGAGATAGGTCATAGTAATTAAGCTATTCACTTTGGTGGGGAAGTGATCGCCTTGACGGGGGGTTTAATTACTGAACTAGATAATAAACGTAAGGTAGAAATTATTGATCCTGACGGACTTAGTTAACCTTATAGCCAATTGGGTAAAATAGTATTCATTCGAAGGTGGATTATAATCGCCCTGACGGGGTTTGTAACACCTAAGAATAGTTCCTAGGTCCATCCTGACGGGGGCTAGGAGATTATAGATTCCCGGCTAATATAGAAATATCAGTTCTGCCCTTAAAGAAAGCATTAATTAGGTATGTTTAGGTGATTCCCTAGCGAGACTCAAGTATAGCTCATATCTGCATCTAGTCCTTTAGTATTTATTTTCAGTTATTTATTTTCATGCATTCTTAGGATTAATATAAAAACCAAATAAATATTTCTCATCTTTTATTTTCTATATTTGCAATTACTACTACTTATCTGTTGAACACTTGGGTTATACCAGTCCAATCCCTGAGAACGAATCCGACTTGTCGGAGTATTACTTGGACAACCGTACACTTGCGGTATTGTGGTTCCTTTTATTTCAGTACTTAATTTTATAACACCCCAGGACCCACCAAGTTTTTGGCGCCGCTGCCGAGGATTGCAGCGTGTGACCCCGGTGTTTAATCTTTAAGTAGTTTTAATTGTTTATTTATTTTTATTTTTCAGTTTTACGCTTGGTTTTTGTTTTTGTTTTCTTTTACAGGTTCTTTATTCAGGTAATGATCAAGAGATTTTATTGAATATGTATAGAGGACATTACCCGGATCCCGATCCATACGAATATTGGGAAGACTCTTCGGGACAACAACAATGGGGTAGGAACTTCTACCAACAACCTTATCAATACCCGCAGGAGCAAGGATGGAACAATCAATGGATCAGGAATAATCAACAACAACCATCATATCACTATCAGCAAGAGCAAGCATGGAACAACCAATGGGTTGGAAACATTCAACAACCTCCACCTCATCACTATCAGCAAGAAATTGACAATGAGATACGTTCTAAACTCCAGCGCTTAGTAGAAGAAACAAACGCCACCGTTGCACGCATGCAACAGATGGTAGAAGAATGGGGTAGTATGTCTTATGAAGATTCCACTCCCCCGAGGGATGGAAGAGATCAACTGGAAGAAGTAGTTGAGGAGGAGGTGTTGAAGGAAGATATTAGTGATAGTGATATGACCATTATGCCGTTTATAAATGAAGACCACCATGTGGTTGAAAATCCTATTAGCATGGTGGAAGAAGGAGTAGCAAAGAAAATCCTAGAAATTGAAACTGAGATTGCTATTCCTATGATGCATGCACAGGATCATGATACAGAACACAAACAAGAAAAAGAGGTGATCGAGATTCAGATTCCACATCAAGAATATGATGAAGTATTAGTGGAAGATTGGGTTGAAAGCGAAGACGAATGTGAAGTGGTTGAGGAATCAATCGAAGAATTCAATGTTCACAATAAAAGAGAAATCGAATCCCCACCACAAAAAGTTCACCAACCACTATCTCCACCACAAATCATCATTAGAGATGGAATATCGGAATCACCTCTATCACTCAAATGATCAATAGATGCTACGCAAGAAAGGTGCTACACCGCGAGAGTAAAGCGGTAAGGAGGAGCACCTACCCACCACACTTTAAAGAGGAACGCGAGATTAAGTAGAATAAAAATGAGCTTATACCGTTGAGGACGGTTATCTACTATCGTGTGGTGAAGAACGAGTTTCGCCATGAGAGCAAGGAGGCGAAACGAAGATACTACCCTCCCCCTTTCAGAGATCGTGGTGTGGCCTAAGGTGTGATAAATTAATGATATAAATAAGTGCAAATACACACCCTAAACTAACACTGCACTGCAAGTATTACAGGACGTATGCAAGTTTTAATGATAAGAAGATTCGTTCCTCAGGGACTGACGAAAGTTAGAGAGAACTTATGCAAATTATCAAGTGCAGATATTAAAGATAGATAATAATACGCAAGGATAAAGAAGAGAAAGATAGATATCTATTTGGTTTTTATATAATAAACTAAACAACTAAACTAAAGACAATAAAATAAATAAGAGAAAAGAAAAGAAGATAGTATGAAAGATATAACTTAGGTTTTACTAGTATGCACTAATCCTTCTAATTCTATCTATGAATCTAGTTAATAAGGGAGAATATTAGCTCTTGGTATACTTAGTCAGGATTCTAAATTCCCATACCTTAGACCTTGAGAGCGACTAAGGGGGCTACGTCACAACCAAGAAGTGATTTCAAATAGGGTTATCAAACGCCACTAAGGCCCTAAGCAAATACTGCAATCTTGGTGATACGGTGATTAAAACAAACCCTAATGACTATCTAGTTAGAAGTATGTTTTGTCAGAACTGCTATCGACACTAGACGTTATGTGGTGGTTCAATAGTTAAACACCCAGTTACGGTGACCATCTAACTACTATTAAGGTAATCCTATACTCGTGCACTAGCAAGGAAAACAATCATTAAATCAAAACACATAATCAAATATGAAGGTAAGTAGCTAATATCAGATTAAAACATATAATTCCCAAAGAACTTAGATAGAAGAATTAGAATCCATAGTTCATACATTATGCAAAACCTAAGCTAAGAGAATTAGTTCATACAAAGAAAAGAAGAGAAAAGAATTACAAAATAAGAGGTTGAAGGAGACATGATTGATGCACAGCTCCTTCCAGACTTCTTCTCTTGTGTTGCAGCTTCCTCTTGGCCTTAAGGTCTGGCCAAGGATGATTTTAGAGTGTTAAGAGGCTGTATTTATAGGTTATAGGAAAACCTAATTCGTTTTCTTGAAGGAGAAGGAAAGTAATGGACTCCTAATCCAACTCAAATTCGTAAGGAAATAAAGATAAACACTGCTGGACCGTTTTGAGCATATCTTCTTCGTTATTGGTCGGTTTGAGCTCCATAAGATACCAAAAGAATCGCAACAGAATTATCTTGACCCATTAGAAGGAAATTACCAGATTCGTCCTATTTCTTAGGTAAAAACGCATATCTTTGGACGTGTATGCAGAATCCCAGATTTAGGCAGTTTTTCCTTTTCCATCTTTTTAGCCTTTGTTTCCTTATCTCCAATTTCCATGCAAATCTCTTTCCATAAGTTGTAGTCTTTGACTTGGACTCTAATTAATCTCCATAATTATCTTTAAAGCTTCACACTAAATAAACAATTAAACCCAATATGCTCTAAAAATAATAATTCTACAAATCAAGACTCAAAATAGGAAAGTGCACTAAATTAAGCTAAGATCGACCTATAAACTAATAAATAAGCCTAAAATGATGTCTCTGAAGTATATTATATTATCACAAATGAGGAGACATCAGATCGATTGAATAAAATTTTAAGGGGGAAGGTTCTGAAGCTTACATGCCAGGGACGAGGCGAATTCAAGCGGAGGAGAACCGCAAGGGCCTCATTACCATCTTCTTGGAAGGTAACGCGTCGAACTTAAAGACGTAATAAACAAAAATGCTTCTTGGGAGACAACCCATGTTTCATTTGCTTTATGTTTTTCAATTCCTAGTGTATAATTCTAAATTAGTGTCGAGTTTTAGTGTCTACTTTTAAAAAGAAATGAGAAAGGTAGTGTGTTATTGGTGCAGGAATTGTTTGGGGTGCTAGGAAACAAAAGAAGAAATTCAAGGAAAAAAATTCGGCGCGAGGTCCGGTATACCGCCCCAGAACCCCGGTATACCGCAGGAAGAAAACCCGTGTCACGTGTTACTCACGCGGGTTTTATACAGAAAGGAGAAAAAAAAATTCGATGCGCGGTCCGGTATACCGCGTGAGATGTCCGGTATACCGCAGGAGGGAAAATCCCGTACCACGGGTTAGGTACCGCGGGTTTTTGGACGGAGAAGATATATTGAACAGTAGCAAAAACCCGTGCCACGGGGTATATATCACGGGTTCTTGGCAGAAACGAAAATTTGGAGCAGCAGAAGCTGCGGTATACCGCGGGTCATGCCCGGTATACCGCGCTATGTCGGTTTTGAAGAGTCTTCACCTTATAAGCTTCCTACCTTGTCAAGACTAAACCCTAGCCTCCCCAATACGAATTTTCCAGATCCTAACCCTTATGTACCTGCACAAAGACCACTACAACACCCAAGAACATTAAATCCTTCCTCCTAATCCATTCCAAACACACATCCAACACCACAACCCTTCAAGAACATCAAGAAATCTTCTCCTTCAACCTTAAACCTCTTCATCAAAGCTTCAATCCTATTCATTAAACCTTCCCCAAGCTGTTACATATTCATTACCCATCTCATATAACTCCATAATACTTCATTACAAATCCTCAAAACATCAAATTTCAAAACTCCTCTCTAGTTTTTGATTATTTGAAGGTTTGAGTTTGGGGTCCATTGAGATGTCAAAGATTAGGAGGTCAAGAATACCATGAAGAGAAAAGAGAAGTTGGAGAAGCTTGTATTACTTTTGGGTGTTGAAAGATGTAGTTGGAAGAATGGAAACTTTGGAGGATAATCATGAAGAGGTGATTGAAACCCATAGTAAAAATCACAAAAGAGTTGGAGCTTATGCAAATCATATTACGTAGAGTGAGCAATGTTCCACATGCCACCTACGTAACACAAGGAGCTCAACCTACACGCAACAATGGAAACCAGCTTCGTGTTGGTTCAGATACGTTTTCCTATCCCTTTCTTATTTGTTTTAATTGTTTAATTGCTTTCTTGAGTCTTTTTCGAGTCGTGGGGACACGACTCATTTTTGAGTTTGGGGTGGGGTTCGTTGCCTCATCCCAATTTTATGTGTTTTACTGTTTTTTTTAAATTTAGTTCGAGGAATGTTTTGACTATAGAGTTGTAGAGTATTTTAAATGCCCTCATCAAGCATGCTTTTTGTGAATTTATGATAGAAAATAGTTGACTTTAGGAGTTAGTGTAAAACACACTTTAATTGCATGCAAATATGAGATAACTGATAGGAAAAATTACTGAACAATGCAAAAGAAGTAAACTTGTGCTTAAGGATAATAGGTGGTTTGTAGAACGTGAGATCTAAATGAGTAGAGAACCCACTTAGGTATGAACTAGAGACAGGTTGTGTAAATAGGAAGATGATAGAGGCAGTTCTTTGTTAGCCCTTTGAATCCTTTTTGGCCTTCTATCCCTGAATTAATTTTATCCTTCTTAGACAAATTTTTAGCCTTTAAGCCTTTCTTTTGTCGCCACATTATAAGCCAATATACCTTTAGATTGTTAGGCATGACCATATGACCCGCACTTGAATCACGATCCTGAGACTTCCTGTCTTGAGCTTGAGTTTGGGGTGGTGGGTCCACTATATGGGAAATTACATTGGGATTGGGTTTTTTGAGCTTATAAATGATGCTTTGTGCTATAGTTTGATGATGATTCACATGTTTATTGTATTGTAACCCTTTGCCGGGGTAATAGTGAATGGAAAAGAAGCTTCGAGCTCAAGTTATGAATAGGCATAACTATGAAAAATAGCATGATATCTCAACATCATAAAGAGAGTCATAGCTATAAGAAAAGAAAAAAAAAATGATGATTTGAAAAGAAATTATATTCGGACCGACAAAGTGGAAATTTTTAAGTGAATCATCCTTAGTGCTTATTGGGTTAATTTGGGGACGCTAATTAAGCGCGTCAATTGGGTTGAGTGAGAACGCTATTCGAGTATAAACTCAAGCTCTTGGACAGTTTGTTGATGGTAAGTGAGGAGAGAGCCAAAAGCTCACTTCAAATTTACCAAATATACATACCATACCGTCCTTCAGCCTATGCTAAAACCGTAAAGACCTCGTGATTCCTCGATACACAGTGAGTTAATAGGGAGTATTCTAAGTGGAGCATTCAAAGCAAGTAAGGATCGAGGAACACCCTATAGCCACCATCTTGAGATAAGTAATAAGCGTAACCTTCTAGCATTGTGAAATTAATTTTGGATTGATATTGTTTTGTATTTGATTTTGCATGATAAGTGTAGGTGTATATTAATTCCTAGATTAGACTATATGAAATTTGTTTTAAGCTTTGCTTTGGGATTATTTACTAGATTCTACCTTCTGCGTTCACCTAAAAGATCCTTTGTTTTTATTTTACTTTGTCAGGACGACAAAGGTTTGAGTTTGGAGTCTTGATGTCTCCCTATTTGTTCTAATTATTAGCCCATTGGATACATCCTTTTAGGTGAATAAATGAGTTATTTGATAGACTTTTAGGCTTAATTGATCATATTGCACTTCCTCCCCTTGGAAATTAACTATTTGCAGAATCTGAGCTTTTGTGCATAAATTTGACTATTTTTAATGCAAAGTTAATTGGTTCTTGAAATTCATGAAAGACCAATCCAAGGAGAAGAAGTGAGAATAAAGTCTTAGTGTATTTTAGAGTGTTAGGAAATGATTTTTAGTCGAGTTTCTATTTTTAGAGTACACTTTCCTATTTCGATTTCTTGATTTATTGATTTATTCTTTTTAAGCATATGCGGTTTAATTATTTATTTAATGTGAAGCTTTAAAAGATAAATGGTAATTACTTAGAGACCAAGTCAAGATGAAGATGAAAGGAAAGAAGATTTACATGGAAATAAGAAGATTTAGGAAAGATTTATTCAAAGGAGGAAAAGATAAAGCTGCCTTTTGAAATCTGAAAATCCAGCCACGTTTTAGAGATTAAATCATAATAAAAGATTGGCATGGATTCTGGACGAATGGTCTGCACCAATAGAAAGAGCTTTCCAAGACAAGTAGTTTCATATATTGGAACTCCTCAAATGGATAAGTATTGAAAAAGATGTGACCAAATCAAATCAGCAGAATCTTATCTTTTAGAGCTACGAATTTGAGAGTCCTTGACTTGTCTTCCACTCCAAGCAATTTCGACCTAGGGTCTTCCAACACCTATAAATACACCCCTTAGACCTCATTATTCAGCACCTCTCACAATTCATTCAATTCTTAACATCCTTAGAGAGAGCGTCAAGAGGCGGAAGCAAGAGCAGAAGCTGGAGACTGTCTATATCTCCAACAACAGTTCAAGCCAATTCCTCTATCTAGGTTCTTATTTTATTTTTGTTATTAGGAACATGTATATTATTAATTTCTTTATTGTTTTTACTTTCAATATGAGCTAAACCTTAATTACTTGAGAATCGTAATGGGATGAACCCTAATTTGTTTAATTCATGTATTTCAATTTGGGATTAGTTTCTAGTTTAATTTGAATTAGGTATTTCATATTGTTTCTTATTTTATATTAATTTCACTATCAATGAATTAGCTAATCGGAGATAGGTCATAGTAATTAAGCTATTCACTTTGGTGGGGAAGTGATCGCCTTGACGGGGGGTTTAATTACTGAACTAGATAATAAATGTAAGGTAGAAATTATTGATCCTGACGGACTTAGTTAACCTTATAGCCAATTGGGTAAAATAGTATTCATTCGAAGGTGGATTATAATCGCCCTGACGGGGTTTGTAACACCTAAGAATAGTTCCTAGGTCCACCCTGACGGGGGCTAGGAGATTATAGATTCCCGACTAATATAGAAATATCAGTTCTGCCCTTAAAGAAAGCATTAATTAGGTAAGTTTAGGTGATTCCCTAGCGAGACTCAAGTATAGCTCATATCTGCATCTAGTCCTTTAGTATTTATTTTCAGTTATTTATTTTCATGCATTCTTAGGATTAATATAAAAACCAAATAAATATTTCTCATCTTTTATTTTCTGTATTTGCAATTACTACTACTTATCTGTTGAACACTTGGGTTATACCAGTCCAATCCCTGAGAACGAATCCGACTTGTCAGAGTATTACTTGGACAACCGTACACTTGCGGTATTGTGGTTCCTTTTATTTCAGTACTTAATTTTATAACACCCCAGGACCCACCAGATCTCTACTGAAATTTTTTCCGTTGAGGTCATGCTTGGTATGAACTACCTCAATTCATGGCCCTATTCGTATTAGACCATTGAAGGCAGGAACGATTGCGATTCTCTTAATGAAACCCAGTATTACCCAATTTTCCCACGATTCGACATGAAACATACTGATTTCAGATTTCCTTCACACTATTCCCATACATGATTGTTGAACTCACAACACCGACAACCTTGTGCTTCTTGCACTACTTCCATCTCAACTTGTTTCCCTTGGAAACCTTTCTCTATTGTAAGTGATAACTGCTTCATTTGATTCTCTATCGAAACCTCCTATTTCCACGTTATCTACCGTCAATCTCAACTCGGCATTGATTACTTGATAGAACGTGGATAATTGAAGTGCTGGGGCATAACCATGAAGTGGACATCTAGCTAACCTCTGTTAAAACCTTGTCCATTCTTCTCCTACACTCTCACCACAGTCTTTGTGTAAATTTGCAAGTGCCATTTAATTCTTCATTCTCAAACTATATGAATAGTAGCATTCAAACTTTACTTGCAACTCAACCCATGTTGTAATCGAGTCTGATGGTTGACTATCAAACCATTCACTAGCACCTCCGATCAAGAAAAATGGAAACACAAAGTAATATAGTTGTTCGTGTGTAATGCCTTGTGTAATCTAGGCATCACAAATCTACATAAACTTTAAAATCAACCTTACAAGATCATGTTGTGTTGCACCACTGTAGTGCCTATAACTCATGAATTGACTCAACAATACCATTATCGGGCTTGAATCTTACAACTTGGGTAACTAAAGGGCGAAAATCCCTAATGGTTGAACTAAAAAAGGGTCTACTTGACCAAGAAGACCTTGCTCACAGAGTTAATTATTATGTGGATTCCCTCCATTAGCTATTACTTGTGGTGGTACTACTTGGGGATTAGAATATGCTAATTAATATTTTCCCTAGGTGGTACTTCATCTTATCATGGGTTCACTTTCCCACCTTCTTCTATCATCAATGGATTACTACTCTAGACATTGCTTTGTTCTTCATTTAGTCTCTCTCTCGCTTTCTCTGTGTTTGGAATAATTTATTAGGATTCGAGAGCATACACCAATCCCTAAGAAATCTGAAAGATAAAAAACATAAAAACAAGCGTAAAAAGGAAGAAAATACAAATTTCTACACTAATGCTAAACATAGTAACTAACATGAAAAATCCCCCATAGCGGCACCAAAAACTTGGGGGTTCATGTTGTGATAAAATAACGATATAAAAAGCACACACGCCTTGGAAAGAACCACAAGAAACTCTCCGCAAGTGCACGTATTGTTCGCAAGTAATAGTTAAATAAGTAAAAGTTAGTTCTTAGGGATTTAGTCTGTTAGCTCAAACTCGTTTTCAAATACTAGCGTTGGTTGAGATCATTTCTTTATACTAAAAACAAAAATAAAAGGAATATTTGTTTGGTTTTTGAATTAATAACTAAATGGAAGAATGAGATTAAACTAATGAATGAAAATAAAGATGATTAAGAATTGAGATAAGATATAGCTTAGGTCCACTAATATGCACCTATATTTCTTAGTCGCTATTCTTATTATAAGGGTGAATGGAGCATATATAAGTAGTGAGGATTCTAAATTCATCCTAACTCATGTCAGAGTAGCTTAGGAGGAAACCTAAACACAACTAGGGGACTTGAGTAAGGACACCCTTGGAAATGATCGGTGGTGAAATCTAACACTAATGATTATCTAGTTAGGCAAGCCTGTCGGGATCACTACCGTGCACTAGACAATTATATGTCATTTTAAGTAATTGAACCCCCCCCCCCCTTAGGGTGACAGTCTTAATTACTAATGGCAATGCTAAACTTGGCCATAGTAAGGGTTGGTATAAACGAAACACACATAATACAATTATATATAATAAAAGCTCAACTCAATTAAATTTAATCCCAAATAAAATAGAATAAAAAATAGAACTCAAGGGTTATACATATTGCAGACCCAAGTTATGAGAAAATTAGTTCATAAGTAAAGAAATAAAACTAAGAAATAAAAATATTAGAGACATAGTTAAGCTAAGAATCTAATACAATTTCCCTTAATGGTAGCGGTGGAAGGATGGCGAAGTGGTGTTGTGATGCTCCGTCTTCTTGTTACTTCCTCCTCAAGTCAAGTTGCTCTCTCTCTCTCTCTCTGATGAATTGTTGAATAAAATAAAGACAATGGCATGTTTCTAATGTCAAATACTAATATATATATATATATATATATATATATATATATATATATGTGTGTGTGTGTGTGTGTGTGTGTGTGTGTGTGTGTATGTGTGTGTGTTGGGACAAAATATGGGTTGTGGGTTAGGTTTAAGTGACATAATCCGACCCAAACACGGTTTCCTTAAAAAGTGGACTAGCATGGCCCATAGCAGCTGTAACTTTAATAACTTTTCGTTACAACTCCAAATCATAAATCGTAAGCGGCCACACGGTCCTAACTCATAGTCTTATCTGGATATAAAAGGGATCCTCCAAATTCTTTATAAACCTCAAGTGGAATCTAAAAAAATCACTTTCCAAATTTGGCCGACAACTCTTGCATTTTTTTTAAAATGGCTTCTTTGTTCTTTAACTCTTGCTTTCCACTTCGGTCTTTTTTCCTCACCTTATTATCTATTATTTGTCATCTAACATTATCCTTGTACCTAAGATCTTCACACTTAACACACAAATTACACCTAAAATGCTCTAAAAGTAACAAATATCCTAAAGGCAAGAGACGAAAATATATCAAATAATAGGGAAAAATCCCCAGCTAAGCACATAATGCACCTAAAATTTTGTCTTGTGACTTGATTATTACATCACAAATATGTAAACATAAAGTATATCCACTAAGAGTTTACTTGAGTATTTCACTCTCCTATCAAAACTCTTGTGTACCTTTAGCCAATATATCTAAGCTCCCTTAAGAGTGGATTTTTCGATAAAGTCAAAATAGTTGATTATTATTAGAAATTTTATTCCGCATTGGTCCTATTAACCCCCCCCCCTCCCCACTACGAATATACATTGGGTTCAAATTGTCTCAAAATATTTCTTGACTTATGAACAAGCTCCTCCGTCATTAGATTGCAAATGATTTCGTGCACATGCAGTATATAGAGATCGTTTGATTCCATAATCATTGTTACTTAACCTTGTACTCTTTTGGAAGTGAAAACTGCATCTTTTGACATAACGTACTGTCCAACTTCCTTTATCCAAGCGCTCTCAAATTGTTGATAATGATTAACATTTTTGGGTGCATCATATTGAAATTTTATCTAGTGTTTATGTTGAATAAATCAAATTGAGTCACATGAAGACCAATATTTGTCTCTTTGGAATCCATAGTTTCTTGATACGATAACTCGAGAAGGGTCTAAATCTCTTGAACTGTCTTGCACTTGCTTACACAACTAGACCTGATTCACTTAAACCACATATGAGTCTGTTTAGTACCTTTTTGTTCATCTTGATATTTTTTAGATCATCTTCCATGAGTTCTTCATCCGTCTTGATAGTCTTTGCGACTATATCATTATAAGGAATAAGTGAACCAGTTTGAGAGATTTGTCTCAAGGGATAATCAAACCCCTTCAAGTATATCTTTATTCTCTTCATCCGGTGAAATAACAAAGGTCTGTTTATACTCATACCTTCATGTTGGTCAGATTACATGCCATATAAGCACAATCAATATTAGAATTAGGATATGATACCCAATGAAATTCAATAAATAGTCTTAGAGAGGGTAAATAGAACCAATGTAGAATTTAAAATGTAACACAAATTTACTCTTTCGACTCTATCTAAAAATTCACTCTTTAAGAAATTTACATAGATTGGTTGGAGGTACACAAGAGTTGTGATATGAGAGTGAAACACTTAGTATATATACTTAAAGTAAGAATACTAATCAGTAATCAAAGAGACAATAATACCAGTAGTAAGTATGCCAGATCTATGCCTACAAAAGAAAGTCAGTATTGAGGCAATGGAACTAAAAATTGGTATGCACAAACGTAAAGAGATAAGGGAAGAAATTATGAACAAGGGATTTAGAATGGTTCAACTCTTGTAGGCTTATTCCACTACCTTCGATCTATATACCCTTAGTATTTTTAACCTTCTTCACTAGATTCTCACGTGTCTTATAAAGGTGAAAGCACAAAACTTTATAACCGCTTCAAAATCACATTTGATGGAAACCTTTAGTATTATCATCAACACTATTAAACCGAGTGTACAATCTAGACTAAGATATATCACTTCACGAACCCGTAAAACCTTTCACTTATGTATCACTATAGAAGAATGAGTGTACTATCTACACTTAAGATCAACCACTTCATACTTTGTGTAACCTTCAAACTTGTGTCTACATTTACATAAGCTATAACATACTATTTTCTAGTCTATGGAAGATCACACTTCTTCACCAGACCAAGAGCAACCCTAAGTTAAATGATTAAGTATAATCTACCTTGACACGCCTTTATAATCCTCTATGAGTAGATGCTTACAAATATAGGCTAAATACAAATAAATTTGAATATATGGAATATGGATATTTTGGAACTCTATTTGAATATATGCTTTGAAAAGCTTCAAATTTGGTGTAGAAAATATACAGTTTTAGGAAGCTTCCAAAGCCTCTATTTATAGGCATATTCTCCCCAAGAGATTCAACCATGTGTCACCTTCTCATTGGATGGTTCTCTTTTATCAAGTATCCGCACATCGCCTGGTTGGATGGTCGAGTGATGATTCATATTTGTTCTTATAACATCTCTAAACATCATACACCAACTACTCTATTTCCTTCCTTAGTAGTTGTTAACTTCTTACTTCTCGGGTACCGCCTTCTTTTCTTTGGGTATCCACTGGAGTCGAGTTTTCATATGTTGATTATTAATGGATTGGGTACCCAACACTTTCGCTCCAAGGTACGATCTTCAGTTTTCTTGACTCTCGACCAAATGCACTTTGGAAGTTTAGATTTTCTCTGTTCAGATTAACCGACTTTTCTAGTTGAGTTTCCTCATATGATGATATTCAACAGTCCATTATTTCATTAAGCTAGGAGATTTTATGCCTATGATTCTTGTCTCCTTTTTAAATGGACTTCAACGGTCCAGTTCGTGACTTTTTTAGAGGTATGGCATCTGAGTTCCTCATTCACGAGTTTAGATGTCATTTCTCAATAGTTTGGTACTCTTCTTCTCGAGGGTGTGGTGACCCAATTTATGCAAATTATCCATATCATTTTTAACTTACAAGATTTATACACAAATATCGACACTCTCCTAATATCAAGCAATTCAATACTTATATTTTATCAACAACTTCTCAATATATATACAAATTATACGCCAACATGCTAAATTTAATGTTAAACATATACCTAGTCATTTCTAAAATCTTAGAAATGGTATAATTAGTTTTTATTGAATATATTTATATGTTGGGGAAATGAATAATAACTTCATCATGGTTATAAATATTATCCATAAACATCCCCCAGTATATTTCCTCTTCCATTGAATTTTTTTCATTTAGTTCACAATTAATTAATTTGAAAAATCCAACCATATTTACAAAGATCTTAATAAAGTATTTATATATTACAGAATTACGAAAAATAAATTAAAATTAGTAAGAACTTCATCCAAGTCCATGCACTTCTATAAAATTCTCATAACACCATGATGGGATAAATCACATTAGTTTAGCATCACTATTGCGCTTCAGAGTCGTGTTTTTTCCAAAATTTCCATCCAAGTCCTTGGATTTTTCAAAAAAAAACATTTATATCCCTGCATTTTCCAAATACTACAATCAAAGATTGTGCATATGTATTAAAAATGATGACATGCCATAAGATTTATCCCATTCAATACATCCACCCAGTTTGATCAGATCAATCCTATCACTGAAGGTAAAATGAATTCGAGAAACCAGACTGAAAAAACAAAAGAAAAAAACACCATGAACTCTTGATGAGATTCATCCCTCCAACATGAATATGGCTTGAAAATGCAACAGAACTATGAAGAATATTATAGATTGCCAAAATCCAAATCCAACCAGTGGATTAATTCAAATCTAGACTGAAAATGCAAAAAAAAAAAATATCAGAGAATCTTGATGGGATTTATCACATCTGTACACAACTGCAACTAAAATACATAATAATTTTAAATTAAAGAAAAAGAAATGTTGTTATTATAAAGTAATCATCACAAAAAGTGAAAGACTGTACCAAAATTAGCACTCTTGGTTGAGCTTTTCTTTTTTATTGGTTCATTAGATTTATAGTCGATATCTTCTTTTTTGTTTTACTTCTTTTCTTTCTTCTGCACCTTTGATTCTAAAAGTTAAAAAATCAATACTAACATGTTTTTTTGGATAGCTTTAAATCAGGGAGGGGCCTTAGACAAGGGGACCCACTATCCCCCTTTCTTTTCTCTATTCTTACAGAGTCTCTCATTAGCATTATTGATCATGCCATTAATAAAGAATCGATAAAAGGAATCCAAATCAACCGGAACTGCCCCAGCATATCCCACCTGCTTTTCGCTGATGATTCGCTCTTCTTCTTAGATCTGGAACTTACAGATATTAATAGCTTTAAAGAATGTCTCGATATTTATTGCAACGGGTCAGGACAAAAAATTAATTTCAACAAATCAGCGATCCTTTTTAGTAAGGAAACTTCAGAAGATCTTAGAATTAAAACCTGTAACGAATTAAACTTTATAGAGACAAATGACCTTGGTTTTTACCTTGGTATACCACTCTGCCACAAGAGATCCAAAGTGGAGTCATTAGAATGGATAGCAAAGAAAATTTTTAAGAATACAGAGGGATGGAAAGCAAAATTATTATCAGAAGGAGGAAAAGAAGTGCTAATAAAAGCAGTTTTACAGGCTATTCCTAATTACTATATGTCAATTTTCTCTTTTCCTATTTCTTTTTGTAACAAATTAATTTCTGCTATTTCTAATTTCTGGTGGAATTCAGGAGAAAAGAACAGGATACATTGGCTTGCATGGGAAAAAGTTACAATAAGTAAACTGATTGGTGGCCTAGGTTTCAAAGATTTCAAAAATATGAATACGGTTCTCTTAGCAGCTCAGGCTTGGAGATTAATGAATGACACTGAAAACCTTGCGGCTAAGCTACTTAAAGGTATTTATTTCTATAAGTCCAACTTCATGACATGTAAAATTAAACAAAGCAGGACCTGGAGCTGGGCAAGTTTAATAGAAGGGAGGGATTTTTTGAAGAAATATGGAATAAAAAAGATTGGTAACGGTGAAAATACAAATATCTGGAACGAAAAATGGATTGACACAGAATGGGAAATCAACAAACCAGCGGGCATCACCCTCAACAAAGTTAACGAATTAATGAAAACAGGTACTACGGAATGGGATCTCGATATCCTAAACAATGTCTTCCCAGAGCCTGTGATACCACTGATCAGAAGGATAAAAGATACAGATATAGAAACAAAAGATAAATTCATATGGCCCTTTTCAAAAGATGGTACATACGACACAAAAACTGGATATAGAGTTATCACACATGAAAAAGTCATCAACAAACCAACAACAGCAACCCAAAAATCCAAATATGACTCACCAATATGGAGGGTTATCTGGAGGTCAAACATACCAAGAAAAATCAAGATGTTCATTTGGCGTTTATGCAACAATGTTATACCAACGAGAACAAACCTATATATTAGGAAATGTGTAGACTCCAAAAATTGTATATGGTGTAATTACCCAGAAGAGACTATAGAACATCTTTTACTAACATGTACATTATGTAAAGATATTTGGGCGGGCTCTCCTCTCCAAATTAGAATCCCTGAGAATCTAGAGGACAAATTTGAAGATTGGTTCATAAAAATCATAAAAACGTTCGTCGAAGGAGGATGGGATGAGAATATAGTCAAGGATACCATTATGATAACCCTATGGAATATATGGAAAGGAAAAATGAAAGCAATACATGAAGGAACAGTGATGAATGGAACGGGAATTAATATAGCAACGGCAAAACTTATGCAGGATCTTCATGGAATTAACTGGAAGGAAACTAATCTTAAAAAAGCGACGAATAAAGACACAGAAAAGGAAACCCCAAGCCAAGATCTTCAAGAAGCTGATATAAAAATCTACTGCGATGCATCTTTTTCCAACAAATGGGAGCCAGCAGGAATTGCAATAGTAGGACTAGACAAACAGGAAAACAAAAGTTTTGAACTTAGCGAAGATATAGAATGTAACACGATAGAAGAAGCGGAAGCATATGCGGTCCTTAAAGCAACCGAATTTGGGGGTGACCTTATTAGCAATAATAAGATCATCCTATCAGATAACCTTGAGGTTATTCAAGGTATTAAGCAAGTGTCAGCAGCTCGTTGGAATATCCAACCTATTCTGCGCAAAATTGTTCGCAAAGCTAGGGAAATTGGGCAGGTTTCCTTTTACCACATCAGTAGGAAGCTCAATGGAAAAGCGGACAAACTTGCAAAGGAAGCTAGGCACAGGGCAATGGCTAGACGTCTAGAGGCGTTTAGTATTTTTGATGCAGCAGCTAGACTAGGAAAATTAGGAATAGGTTAATTTTTCCTGTTTGTTTTGGTGCCCTGGGCACCTTTTATTGTCCAAAAAAAAAAAAAAAAACATGTTTTTCAGTAACCGTCACTTACCCCGTAACATGTAAAATATAACAAATTTTCTAACTGTTATACAACTTAGTAACCAACTTTAACCTATAAAATTACAAAATCAACACCAACATCAAATCCATCACTCATGACCTAATAACCATCAATTACTGCAAATAAATTGAAATAGGTCCAAATTCTTAATTAAGCGAGAGATACTTAGAAACATTATAAAAAGACCGATGATTGAAAATGTTTTGTTGTCGTATCAGTGGTGGTGTCGGTAGTGGCTGGTAGTTCAAACTCCTAGTTGCGAAACAACAACAACAAAGAGCTCAGACGTTGCCATAGATTAAGATGAATGGTGGTGCCTTGTGGTGGTGTAGTTGATGGTTTAGGATTTCGTGATCATGCTTAACTCATGCATGCCATGGCTCTAGCTCAAAAGTGATGGTGGTGTCTCGTTTGGTGTTGGCCATGGCTTAATGGTTCAAGGTTAGGCGTTGACTTTTCAAATAAATAGTCTCAAGTGTTGGTCAACGTAGAGATAGTTCTTTTTTTGTTAGTATAATATTCGTGGCGACGATAGGTTATAAAAATAAAAAATAAAATTTATTTAAAATTTTGCTATTAATTAATTTTTGTGTGTATTTTTTAGGATAATGTAGAGTTTGAATAAAGTAATATAGTTCATTAAAAATAAAATTAATATTAATTAGGATTTTTATAAATATACAATGTCATAAAGGATTTTTTTTTAGTATATCTGGAAGTGATTCTTCAAACTTGAAACTATTTTAATTTTGATAAAATCTGTATCCAAGAAATTTTAGTCATCGGTGATAAAGGGATCGATTATATTAAACTAAGTATTAAGTTATGAAAATTTCGGATAAAAAAAAATTAAAAATAGATCTTCTACAGAGTTCGCCTGCAGAACTTAGCAAAATGGATAGGAACTTACTACTTGGGAGTCACTCCCTCCTAAATACGACACGTAGAATTTTCCTGCTTCATGCGCATGCAAACTTCCACGTGTAACATATTAAAAAAGCCATAGTATACGTGGTGACATTCAAAATATGTCTCATAAAACAAACTCCCGACATTCTCGTACAAATAAAACTTCCATTACCGATTCAAAGCACACTTGAAAAAAAGATCTAATCTCAAGAGTTTTTCGTAGAATAAGATGATTAATGTGTTAGCTTTATCTCTTGTATTAGCAACACTTGTAACCGCCGGTGTTTGGTCACCACCATCACCGTCACCATCGCAACATAAGAAAATTTCAACAAATCAAGAAGATGTTATAGTGAAAGAAGGACATAGAACTGTTGTTGTTGAATTCGATGAAAACGATGATCATGGAAATGGAAACACCAAGGTTAAGATTTCACCACAAGATGTTCATCAAGATAAAGGGTACCTTTCGAATGCCAAGGAGAAGTTGAGTGATGTTGTTGAAGATGCGAAAGCGAAGTTTTCAAGCTCTCCTAAGGAAGAGGAGGAGCAAAAGGGTTATGGACAAAGGCCTAGTGCTAAAGAACTTGTTTGTGATGCATATGGTAAATGTAAGCATAGGATAGCGAGTGCACTTGGTAAAAGTAACGATGTGGCGGACGAGGTTGAAGAGAGTGCTGGTCAGGCAACAGGGAGAGTGAAAGATAAGGTGAATCATATGACTCGTCAGGCTTCTGATATGGCTCAAGGAGTTAAAGGAATGGTTAAAGATGCTGCGATTGGAACAAAAGAATATGTTGAAGATGGTGTTAAAGAAGCGGCTGAGAAGACGAAAAGGGGTATTGGCCAGGCGAAAGAATATGTTGACGAGGGTACTGAAAAGGCGAAATATGGTGCAGGGAAAGCCAAAGAATATGTTGAGGAGGGTGGTGAAAAGGCAAAAGAGGCGGCTGAGAAGGCCAAGTACGGTGCAGGCAAAGCCAAAGAAACTGCTAAAGAAACTGCTAAAGAAACAGCGAGAAAGGCAAGGCACGGTGCAGAAGAAGTGTCAGAAAAAGTCAAGGAAGAAGGGAAGAACTTGAAAAACATCTTCAGTCGAGCTCTACAAGTCTTCTCCGATGGGTTCGCATACATATTCTCAGCCGAGAGTCTCGGTTCATTAATGGGGATTCTACACTTATTAGGCTTCGCCACGGCTTACGGGATGGGTATATGGGTGACATTTTTATCAAGTTATGTTTTAGCTGCGGCTTTACCAAGGCAACAATTTGCAGTAGTTCAAAGTAAGTTATATCCTCTTTATTTCAAGTCAATGGGGTATAGCCTTGGAATAGCTTTACTAGGTCACTTGTTAAGCCAGTGGAAAAGGCTATCATTCGGTTCTGCAGAAACATTTCAAGGCTTAAATCTTTTGTCTTCTATTTTAATGGTTCTCGGGAATTCGATCTACTTGGAGCCTCGTGCTAGTAAGGTATATATAATTTCATTGTATTATATTGATTTGTAGTAAATTTTTATGTATATATAACATGTATTATAGGTGATGTTCGAGAAACTAAAATGGGAAAAGGAAGAAGGCCGAGGAAGAGACGAGGATAATCCTGAACCTACGGCCACTCCAACAAAAAGGACCCCTGGAAAAACTACAACAGCACAGGCTGCTACTACAACTACAAGTGATGGAAGGCCTTTGAAACTTGTCAAACTTAATGAGACATTGAAGAAGTTGAACTCTTATTCGTCTTTCCTGAACATCTTGACACTAATGGGACTCACTTGGCACCTTGTTAATGCGAGCCATAGTCTTCATGATGCATCAGCAGCGTGTTAGAATGGAATGGGTGCTAATTAGTGGTTCAAGACTCTAGTGTAAAACTGAAAAAGACTTTGTTGATGGTGCTTTTGTTGGTGTAGATGGTTAGATAGTTTGTAGTAGTGATGTAGAATGTTATTTTGTATTTGTATAGGTGTTGTAGATACTCTACTTGAATTTCATAGATGTTATTTTGTTGTTGTTTTTAGTAATTATCAAGTTACACTTGGGAATGTTTGTCATTTGTGTGTTCAAGAAAGTTAATAATAAATTCACTATGTTATTCCAAAATTAGCTAATATATATATATATATGATTAATGATATATACCAAGGTTAAATTAACCCGTTGAAACGTAGGGTGGAAATCAGATTGCAGAAAAGGTCTTTTGGAAAAATTCTTACTTTTTTAGGAATTTGATTTTTTCCGGTTCTGGAACTGTGAAAAATAATTCTGAATTCGGAATTTGTCGGAAATTCGAAAATTTAGGCATGGAAATTTTGGAACTTTTAGTTTGGAAATTTTGGAATTTTGTATTCGGAATTTTTAGAAAATCGGAGTAATAATTTACAAAGATAGTTAGAAACAAAACTTGTAAAAAACAAAATTTATAAATCATGTATCATGAATTACTTTTTAAATTACATAAAAAAAAATACAGATATTATAATTATAAGTTGCGAAGGTCTATGAAGAAACAATCAAATAGAGGAGTTACATATATGTAATAAGATGAAAAATAAATAAAAACAAGTATAAAATATATCTTTTTTAATTTTTATGATCGTTTCAAGTGTTTCGTCAACATCAACTATTGGATCACTCCTCAACCAATCTTGACGGTATACCAAACATTACACTAGTTTAGGTGTCAATGAGCTACGAAGTAAAATAAGTACTCGGCTTGCGGAACTAAAAGCACACTCTGAGGCAACATATGTGATTGGAAATAAAAGAATGTCACGTGCCATAATTGCAAGTGCACGATAAGTATGATTTATTTTCCACCATTGTAAAATAATCATTCTAGCACAAGTTTTACGACATTTCTCTTGAACGGATTTCCAATTGGTAGATGCAGCCCCTGAAAAAGTAATAGTTGGTTGATTTCCGTCTCGTAACTCTGATCGTAACTCAGGAGGTATTTTAGAGCAAATTTTGTTTACGTGTTGCCATAACTTATTTGTTCCATTACCAGAGGGAAAATTAATTATTTGCCCACACCATATACACTTGCAATCTCCTCCAATCCATTTACCAGTAGGGTTTTTAATTTTTTCAAAGCAAGGTCAGACCGGTGATGGGTCGCCACGATGGCCAGCCAAGCCTGATTTTACTAACTTATGTTTTTTTTATTTCTTTGAACCGATAGAGTCACAAGTGGTATCGGTATTTGAAGACATACTTAACATTCTTCATTCTCCTAATTATTAAGAACAAAACAGACATTCAAATTAAAAAGTTTAGACATTCAGATTACAAGTTTAATCACTGTTACTTTAATTATACATTCAGATTACAAGCTTAGACATTCACATCACAATTTTTACCCGCCATTCCCTTTCCATATATGATATACTTAATCACTTCTCATACTATGTAGACTAATTCACTAGTGGGTGGCTAATTCCAAAATCATAAAATAGGTGTATTAGGTCTTACAACGGTCATTAACTGACCATTGTTGGATTTGTATAAGAATATGATAAACATCACGATTGTAATTATACTTAAATCAGATAATTTTGGAAAATTGTAAAAGTGATGATATTAGGTTTAATAATTATATTTTTTAGAGATTATAGGCTAATACCTTAAGTTGGGTTCTTCGATTGTTGATGGCGTAGCCCAAGTTGATGTTATGGAGAATGGTCCGATTGTTGATAGCGTAGCCCAAGTAGATGATGTGGAGAATGGTCCACAAGTAGCGGCAGATTTTCCAGTGCAGGAGAGCGGTTTCATGGGAAGCTAATGTGAAATATGAAGAAATGGGTTAGCTTTAGCCCTTAACTTTTATCAGCTTTATTGTTTTTCTTTATTTTCCTAACATAAAAAATTGTATCATTGTGTTTCAAGTTTTCAACGTTTACATTTTCTTTTCTTCTTTTGTTATGAAAATTTTCAACATTTCCGATTGTATACTTTTTTTCTTTACATTAATATTTATTACTTATTTAATACACGAAATGTAAAATAGGAAATAAAACTCGGAAACACAATTTGGAAATAAAGATCGGAAATATATTTCGAAAATAAAATCGGATCGGGACCTGGAAATTTCATAAATTTATATATAGTTCCAATTCCGATCCGATTTTTTTCGGAAAAAATCGGAAATCGAAAGTTCGGAATTTTGAAATTTCGAAACCGTAAAAAGTTGTTCCGAAATCGAAATTTCCGGATCGGAAAAGTCGGAAATCGGAAATATCGGATCCGATTTCCACCCCTAGTTGAACGTGACCCAAGTTAGGTATTTCTTTTTGGTAGTTTGGGTAAAACTAATAATGTGCAAGTTTAACCTGTTTGGATAATATTCTTGGGCTCGACAATAAGTTTTTAATCTATCCTTTTATATGATTAACGATTTATTGTCAATCAATTCACGTTATAGTATATATCATTAGTCAATTTAATCTGAGTCCCCTAATACTAATAATCACCTGGTCACCCTAAAAAACTCCTCTTACTTTCTCCTTTGTTTAGTTATGTACTCCGTACAAACCTTAACCTAACCTTTTTATCTCCCTTAAATTTCCTGTTGTAGTACCCTTATCATTTTAATGTGTAAATTATCCATTTGTGATGATTTTATTCTATGGGTTGCTTGATTTTTGCATATTGTTGATGTATTTAGGGATATATATGTAAGTTTTCATGGCGTTATTTTCTACATGGTAATTCATTTATCTTTCTCTTTATTTGTTTCTCTAAGAAAAGCGAAAAACGAAAAAAAGAAACGTTATCTCAAGCCTCTTTTCTTATACAAAACATTAAGAACGTAAAAGTTTCGACTAAAGTTGATGGGTTTCATCTCGAAATATCGATGTCATGTCTGACACATTCAGAGAACAAACCGTGACTTTATTAAATTCTCTCTTGATGTGGAATATCTTCTGAAGGAAATTTTTCAATCCATTTCCAGATTTCAAAAATCATTGGACGGATTTTCAATTAATTTTTCACACTCGATTGATACCTTGAATAATTTTAAGGTTGTCGGAGTAGGATGAACAACTCTGGAAGTTCAAATCCGCTACGGATATCATGGCAAGGAGACTTTCCAACATTCTCCCTTTAGCGTTGCTGAGTTGACACTATCTTGAATGTTTACTGATGATCGTCCCTTCCTTGTCTATCTCGATAGATCCGATACGCGTCGGTTCTCATTCCTTTGTATAAGAAGCGACATTAAGTCAGATAATATCCAAAGAGTCTTGCAAAATATTGTCAAAACCATCACTAGTAATATTTTTGTTTTCTCTGGCAATAACCACTTCACTGTGTTATCGAAGTTAGTCTTGAAAAGATTGTCGATCAATTTGTTTTATTTGTTGACAGTATCTCTAATGTTCCACTTTTTGTCCTCGAGAAACCCTTCCATTCTAGCTTTCTAAAAATTCCAGATGGTAGTGAATAGTTTGATATTATAAGGTTTTTGTCCCATCCATTCTTAGTGAATGAGAAGATTGTCTCAAGAATCCATATTTTAATGGAGTTTTGGTAATTCCGATCAATTATAATTTTCATACGTGATTTAGCCTAAACTGCTTCTCTAAAAGGACAAATTCGTTTTCAAGTTCACACCATTCACACTTTTCCATTTTGACACATTTCCTTTTTGCAGCTTAGACTTGGTTGGTATAGCTTCGTTACAATTATTCCATAAGAAATTGTGAATTTTTGGTGGAACATTAGAACGCCAAATAGTTAACCGAATGTCTGTATTATTTTTCTTTTCTCCCGCACTTGATGTTTGAGCCTCATTATTTATTTCTTTATTGACAAGACAATGATATCCAGATTTAGTTGTATAGTTCCCATCCTTAGAGTATGGCTAGACGGTCTTGTCTTCTTTATCAAGTTTCATAATTGGAATTTTCTGTATTTCTACCGTTTCCCTCTCATTACAAATAGTATTTGATTAACTGGGATTTCACCCGATGCAGTTACATTAAATAACTCAGCGACTTTTGTGATATTTAAACCCTCGGTTTTTTGCAATTTCATTCTTGTGTCAATCCACATGTCATCCCAAATATTCCCAGTTAAACCATTTTCGATTTGCCAGCAACATTCTTTTTTTTAATAATTGAAGACCTTTGAAAATGCTCGCCCAGCTCCAAGATTTTTTTAAACGGAGTTGGGCATTCCTGAAATTTCAATTTGGATGATAAATTCCTTTTAAAACTTTAGCCACCAAAGAGTCGTGATTTTTAAGAATCCTCCAAGCTTAACTAGTCAGTAAAGCAATATTCATTTTATGAAAATCTCTGAAACCGAACCCTCCAATTGCTTTAGATTTAACAAACTTTTCCAGGATACCCAATAAATTCTTTTTCTGTTTATTGAATCCCACCAAAAATTAGCAACAAGAGTCGACATTTTCTTACAAAGGTCCTTAGGAAACTTGAATATTGACATTGCATAATTCAGAATAGCTTTTAAGACATCTTTAAACAAAACTTCTTTACCACCGTCCGAAAGAAGATTAGCGATCCAACATGCTGATTTATTAAGGAGTCTATCCTTAGTATAACCAAGATTTTCATTTTTATCTCTCTTAAGACTAAGAGGGATGCCCAGATATTTACTAAGAAAGACTAGTTCACTTTGTCGTAGGCCTTGGCCATGTCAATCTTAATAGCGAGATAATTTTTTTTTCGATCTTCTTTTCCATTTAAGAAAAAAAGAAACTTCTTGGGAGATAATTATATTATCTTGGATAGTATTTCCTTTAATAAGCGTCGATTGCGTAGGAGAGATAAGATTGTTTATAAGCGGCTGTGATCGTAACACAAGAATATTTGGGATAACTTTGTAGCTGAAATTAATATACGCGATTGGTCTATAGTCTGCTATTGATTCCTGAGATTCTCCTTTCGGGATAGGCGTGATGAAAGTATCATTGATTTGGTCGAGCGAGGAATTTGACGAAAAGAAATCAGTAACAAGCTTATAAACATCCTCTTTCAGGATCTCCCAAAATTCTTGATAAAATTTTCCATTTAATTCATCCAGACCAGGAGCTTTGGAGCCCGACATACTGAAGACAACATTTTAATTTCTTCCATATTAGGGATTCTAATCAAATCATTGTTCATTGTTTCCGTAATTTTGCTCGGGATATGACAAACAACTTCGTCCATAACTTCACTAGAATTGTTTTGAAACATGTTCACATAGTAATTTCGCACGATTTCTTTAATTTCATCTTGATCATCAGTCCACGCGTTATATTTATTTTTTATAGATAAAATCCTATTAATGCTTCTATGTTTAATTGTAGCGGTGTAAAAATAGCTCGTGTTTTTGTCACCATTTTTAATCCACAAACCTCTCGCTCCATCTGGCCAATATTATTCTTCTTGATTCCAAAGTTCCTCGATTTCCATCTCGATGTGATTAATATGTTCTTGAGAAGAAAGAGTGGAATTACCATTTTAAAAAATAACAAGATGATTTTGGAGTAATTTTCTTACGGTTATTAAGAAAGGTTTTCGGCTCCACTCCAATAAGGCAAGACACGTTGCATCTTTTTTATTTTAAAAATGTCCAAAATTGCCGAGATTCTTTTATCCATATCGCATGAAGATTTCACAATCTCTCTAAAACTTATATTTTCTTACCATCTCGTCTCGGACATAAAATAACGATTATTTTCCACCTTAGTATAGTATTTTTGAATGACGATAGGAGAATGATCCGAACATACTGCGGGTGGTACTTTTATAATGGCAGTAGGAAATAAATTTAACCATTTATCCCAGGCTAGACCTTGATTAAGTTTTTCCTTAATTTTTCTTCACCTTCTCTATTGTTATTCCACGTGAAAAAACAACCCTTTGTTTTTTTTTTGACATGTAAGTGTTTATTTTATTGCTCTAACAATCACCTCTTTACAAGCCTTAGTAAAGTTGGTAATTAATCAACTTCCACAACCAATTACAATCTAGAAAATAACATAGAAGAAAAGTAGAAAGTAAGTGGCAAAAGTGTTAAAGAATAAACATCTAAGGACTGAACTGCAAAATTGAAAAGTACTCGACTAAACTAGTAGATCGCGTGTTCGAGCCAAGCGCTTTACAAAACTCTTCAAAACAAAGTCGATCTCGGTCTTGTTTAAGAGTACCTTGAAGTCCCCATTCTCTTGAGATAATCTTGTTTCTAAATGTAGCTTTGAACGAATGTTTGAACCATAGTTTGGGTTGTACATCTCTTCGGATATTTTGAAGGATCACATCTTGTTTTCCCATGATATTTTAATGTATCTTTATTTTTCTAGTATTCCAATTATGGTAGATAAAGCTTTGGAAACTGAAGATAAAAGCTAAATCCTTAAGAGTATTTCACTTACTTATTAGGATGATCCAAGCAGTTTTTGATGACCATGATGAGTTCTTGTCTTGGCTACCATGGTATTCGCAACATTCAAACCATACATTTTTTGAATCAGAGCAGTTCAAAAAAAGATAATCTCGAGACTCCAAATTATAATTACAGAGCACACAGTTATAATTGGTAATAATACCCCATGGCTCAAGTCTATCACGTGTAGGAAGTCGATTAAGGAAAACTAACCAAGATAGGCAATGATGTTTGGGGACGGTTTGTTTATGCCATACCACTGAACTCCAACCAACTTGATCACCCTCTATGTAAAGGTCCCTCCTGAGCTGTGATGTAGAGAAGAAGTCTTTACCTCTACATTTCCATGTGATAGAATCTTCCATAGAATTCAATGTGAATTGTTCCAAATATGGTTTAAGACAAATCAAATCAGAGGGTAAGTGCCATCTATTGTTACCAACGTAATTGGAAATTGTTTTGTGTTTATATTTGTTGAAAATATGAGGTTCCAGTTGAAGATTCGGTTCTTTAACCTTGACATTATTCATCCATCTATCTTCAAGAATGAAAGTTCAGTTACCTTTACCAATAGAATGGTAAATATATGTCTGAGTTAAGTGTGAAGCTTTAGAGATATATGGTAATTAATTAGAGTCCAAGTTGGTAAAGAGAGCTAAAGGAAAGAAGATAAACATGGAAATTGGAGATAAAGGAGAGAAAAGCTAAAAACATGGAAAAGGAAAAGCTTCCTTAATCCTGAATTTCTGCACCTCCGACCACAAATCAGCTTATATCTTAAAAACGGTGAGGAATTTGGAGAAACGGTCAAGAGCAAAGTTGAATTTAAAACTACCTAGCGCAATTGAAACCGATTATTGAAATACTACATAATTCACCCTTACATGTTTAGAACGGCAAAACAAGTGGGGATTACATGCTATTTACTCAAGCTATATTCTCATACTACTTCTTCTTCCATGTTTAATTATCTGTCTTTACTTTCGTAGTTTAATTTAGTTTAATTGAAAACCAAATAAATATCTATTTGTCTTTACTTTTCTTGCGTTTTATTTGTTCTAGCTTTAATTATTTGCACTTGATTATTGCATAAGATTCCCCTAACTTTCGTAGTCTCTACGGAACAAAACTTACTTAATCATTAAAACTTGCACACGATCTGTATACTTGCAGAACCGTGCCAGTCTAGGGTGATTATTTTCACTTTATTCATATCATATTTTATCACACCCTAGGCCGTACCAGTAAGCTCGGTGACATTATTTCTTTTGTAATATCTCTGTATTTTGTCTTCGATTTCGGCTGTTTAGTAGATCCGGTAGTAACTTTGGTTAACTTTGAAGAATTCAACATTTTTGTCATCTTAAGAGATCAACTCAGTAGTGAAAGTGAAAAAAAAAAGTAAAAGAAAAGGGAAAATGCAGGTGAAAGGTAGTAGGTGATGAATGAGGTGAGTGTGTGTAGGAGATAAAGTGAGTGGGTGTGTGAATTTTTATGAAGAAAAGAAATAGAAAAGTTGTTAGATCCCAGGAGATACCTGAAATTAACACCAAATCTGGAAAAAAAAAGCAAAAAATATGAAAAAAGGCTAAAAAGAGGTACATGGATGAAAAAGGAAAGGTGGAATAAAATTTAGTGGATGAATGGGTAGAGAGGATTTTTTTTAGTGAGTTGACTCTCATTGACTTGGCTTTGATTTAAGAAAGTTCTTTTCCAATTAATCATTTTCATCATTTTTGTATTAACTAGGGGTTGATTTGTACATTCTGAAACTTTAAATGTTGATATTGGATGTCTGGATGATAATTTTAATTGCGCGAAACTTTGGAAAATTAAATGTCCGCAAAAGGTGAGATTGTTGTTATGGCGAATGGTTCGACACCGTCTCCCAACAGCTGACAATTTGTATCGTATAGATTTGATTAGGGATATGACATGTAGTGTATAGAAGATTCAAGGAGGACTTGCGCCATATTTTTTGGTTTGCAAAGCAGAAACAATTCTGTGGAGAGACTTGGATCTCTTGAGGAGAAATAGTCACAGGTTGATGGCTACTGATCATAGTGGTGTGAATGGCCCACGTCACAGTATTGCACCACATATAGATCAAGGTGAAGCTGGACAACAAGTATTTTCAGCAGAACTGGTAAATTTACACATGAAACTAGTACGTTGTCCGGAAGTTCACAGCAACACATGGACTGCGATGGAAAACTTGGAGGAAAGATATGATATAACACCAGCCTTGAAAAAATGGCTGGAAGCGAATCTTAGTGTGAAATTCACAGTGAATGAAATTGAGTGGCCTATCATGTTTGCTGCAACTATCGGGGTAATTTGATATACGAGAAACGATCATATATTCAATCACCCCGCATCAAATCATCGGGTAAACCAAAACTACAACCCACTTACCAAGAAACTCTCAGTCACACTCACCAGGTGGGAATAGATCATAATGATCGTGTTAACCCTAACAAGCCTGTTGCCGCCCTGTACAACACGATTGTATCATGTCGAATGATCGATCAATAGCAACATTATATATCAAATATGAAACAACTAAGTAGGTCAATTCAACAACAATAGAAATTAACAATTAATGGATAGACGACGAAATATGTTGTGTTATCCAAATACATACAATCAATCTTATGATAACGAACACATAAAATCACACACCCCATAATATTAGTCATTTTCTTTGTATTTCTCTGTGATTTCTTGTGTTACAAGAACACACAAACTTCCGGTTTTTGTATTCTTGTTTTACATAAAATGCAAAAATCAGTCTCGAACTGGTAAATCTTTTATATAAACACTTTCTTTTTTACCTTTTTACTCTCATAAACATATTTTTAATTGTTTCTTCTGTTTACCTTTTTACCGTCTTGAAGTTTTCCTTTTCATTCAATCCCAACCCTATGATTTTGTATGTTCCCATTATACATAAAATCGCATATTCGTTTTTAGTCCTACATTTGTGATTTTGAGTAAATCAGTGATGCATAAAACTTAGATTTTGTTCCCTTTAGTCCTACCCTGTGTGATATTTGGTATTTCATAAGCACACAAAACTCTATTTTTATGTATTATTGAAATACACAAAATTACATAAACTGTACCGAACTCTTATTTCTCTCTAAAAAGAATGTAGAAGACTATATATAAGAAAGACTTTGCCAATCAATTGATTTCTTGATAAAGCTTTTGTTTCATTTTGTCGTGTGCAACTTTTCATTTTTTTGGGTCGAATTTTCCGTATCTCATATCAGTTTTTGTTTTACTAGGAATTCTTTATGAGTCATTAATTTAAAAAAAACTCATTAGATAACTTATTTATTACAAGAGTAATGATATTTATCAACCTTTTTTGGTTCACCCTTATATCACTTTATACGTGGAGGTTTTAAACACCAATTATAGTGTTTCTCTTTCCTAATTACTTTTTTTCTTTCTCTTTAATTTAGTGTCACATAAGGTGACACATAAGGGATAATACAATTGTGAACAAAAAAATGGTGGCAAATATCAATACTCTTATTAGAAGTAGTCCTAATAATATTATTTATTAAAAATATCTCTTGAAAAAAATGCTCTTATATAATCATTTTAATTTATTAATCTAAACAAATGATTCATCGTTCTAAACAAGAAATTCACTGTTCGAAAGAGTGAATTTTTTATTTTTAACAGCAAAATCCTTAATCTGCAATATGAATTTCTTATTCTAAACAATAAAATTCATGTATATGGAATAACTTTGATATTTCTAAAAATGAATTTCGTATTTAAAATAATGAATTCATTATTCATAATAATCAATTTCGTATATGAGAAAAAATAGTTTGCTGAAGAAAAAAATCCAAAAATATATGTTACGGCAACAGTGACCAGATTTGATAGTGGTAGATTTTTTTTTTTCAAAAAAGGAAATCTGGTTGGTGGGGGTGGTGGAGGTGGCGACGGCAATGGTCAGATTTTTTAAAATTTTCTTTTAAATCCTGCCCGGAAGTGGTGGTTGCGGTGGTGTCCGAATTTTTTTTAAATAAAAAAGGTCGGTTGTGGTGGATTCAGTGGTGGTCAAAATTTTATTAAGAAAACAAAATAACTGGCTGGTGGTGGTTCACAGTGGCAGAGCCACATCATGAGTAAGGGGGCCATGGCCCCCCTGAATAAATTAAAAAAAAAATCTTTTATAAAAAAATAAATTAGTTTTGTGTTATTTTGCCTTAATATTTTAAAAAAATATTTATTTGGCCTCCACTAAATTTTTAAATCATTCATTTGAACCCCTTAAATTTTCGAAATCTTCATTTAATCTTCAGATTTTTTAAATTTTATTTTAATAGACTTATAATTATATTATTTTTTCAATAAATTATATGTTATTTTATATTAAATAAAAAATAATTAATCAAAAAAATTATATCAGGACTTATAATGCAGTTTTATATAATATAAAACTTTATTTTATAATTTCTTTATAATATATAGACCTATAGTGCAAATAAATCCAATTTTTTTTTTCGGGGACGTTGCCCCCAAACTTCCTTGGCCCCCCTACTAAAAGATCCTGCCTCTGCCCCTGTGGTTCATTATTTGTTTTATATTAATAAAATAAATAAATATTATATTAAAAATAAAATAGTTAAAATAAAGATAGTTTAGATATAAAAAGATAGATAATATGTTTTCAATGAATATTTAGTTTTGTGAGAAGGTTTTTAATAAATAACCTATTGGAAGCATTTTTTTTATAATTAGATATTTTTATTAAATTGTTTCGAACAAAAATCTCATTCTTTATTATCATACTGGTGTATATTATTTGTCATAAAGTGCTATTAAGTACTTGTATGTATAACTGGCGTTAAAAGCAGCATCTCAAGCAATGTAGTATCATTTTTTTCCAAAAAAAAATAGTATCTTTTCATGTAATGCCATTGACAGTTAAGATGTATATATTTAATATAAGATCAACCTTTGTATGATTCCTTGTGTATTGATTGGTCCTTTGGGTTGATAGTATTTAGGATTAGGAAAAAAGCTGTGCACTTTCTCTATGTGAGAATACTATATGTATTTTTCATCTGCACTGTGTGGCCATTTTTGTTAAAATTAGCTTTGCAAATGTTGATTACGGGTTCTCCATGGTTCATCTACACCTTTCCTTTCAGATGTCTGTTGCTATACACGAATAACGGAATAAGACTAATATCATAAAATTAAATTAAAGAATCTAAAAAAGAAAGGACAAAATGACACAATTAAAAACTAGATGAAATGCTATTTAACTCTTGTTATGACTTGTGTTCCAAGCAACATAATCACGAAGCTATTGTATTTAGAGAAACTTATAAATAAAGATTGCACAAATTCAAGTGACAGGCATTAATAGCAATAAATATTCAGGAAAAAGTAGTAAATTTTGCAAATTCTAAACAGGCTATAAGTTGAAGTTGAAGTTCAGCCCTCTTGGAAGTAGGAACATCATCAAGTGATGAGCAATTCCTGGAATTTCTTCCTATATTGGGCCCACCGACTTTTTTTTTTTTTTTGTCATAGGCCCACCGACTAAACTAACATTTACTGAAGCAAGTCCAAGTCCTGGAACAGCGTATGGGTTCCAAATTGCATTTTTAGTACCATCCCTGAATTACCAGATAACTACACAATACACAATAAACACCAAAAAGATCAGCTAAATCTTGGTATCAAATACCTGAGACAGAGCAACTGGGAGATTGTTTTGAGGAAAAAGGTTAATATTATTTAGTTGTTTTTTCCTTTTCAGTTGGAATAATGTATGGCAGAATAGAAATGCTAAAGTTCCATGATAAAGATTAATTCACAATAACAATGGCAAATTGTACTTACTTTAACACCATCTCCTTGAATTGCTTTATTGTTAAGTCACCATCTCTGTCGCTTGTAAACCCTCATTTGGGTAGAAACCCACACTCTTTGCATCTTCTAATAAGCCTTTGCGACAAAGTCCACCTATCATGATAAGTGTATATTAGATCATAATAAAAACCAAATGATATGTGTGATATTAGGTTAACCTTAGATAGAATAGATAGCGACATTTCACACTTGTCTTCTAGCTCAAGTATTACATCAAGAGCTTTGCCAATGTTCTCAAGCTGATCAGCAAACAACTCTTATAACATCAAGCCACCATTCTTATATCCATGATGTTTTCATATACCTTGATTAGCCTCAGAATCATCACAGGCTTATAACAAAAAGTTTGTTTACCATTTTATCATCACGGGTCTCAGATGTACATCATTGACCTCAGAATATAGTTAGGTAATTCAACCCAAAGCTAACATGGCGGCAATTCATTTTGTCCCAAGGACGGTATTCTAAGCTCATGCACAAATTGAGACAGAAAGCACAAAAGTTATTAAATTCATTAATAGGAAAGTGAAATTGAAATCATAGGCTTTTGCAAAGAGAGGCAACCATTTTTAATGTATATGGAGATTTATAGAGAGAGTCTAACCACGCCATGGCTGCAATATTATCCGGGTTGCCCCGCCAAGATACGGGTTAAATCTAAAAAATCCAATTCCATGTGTACACAGAAACATCATCATATCCTCATTATTTTCATTTGTAGGGTCCACATTACTCAAGTAAGGGACCATTTTAGAAGACTTATTGACTTCCATTAACATTTTCAACAGGATCTTGCAAATCACTTACTGGTTGTCTACAGTCTTCCTTTCCATGTGAATCAACCAATATACTAAATGTATGTACATCTGCAAGAATTTTATAATCAAACATCTCAATCAACAACATCTTAGCCTCAAACTTACATAATCCATGGAGCCCCAAAATACGCATAACTATTGAGATGTTGGATTATAAAATTCTTACATATTCACAACAGTACCCAACCGCTTATTGTAATCTATACCAGTAAGCTTGGGTCGCATTCGTATCATTTGATTCACAGTAAAACGAGCATCTTCGACACTATTGATATCATCAATAGATGAAATTGAAGAATAAAAGAAGAGGGGAAAAGGGTTACCGATTCTGTTGATGGAAGAAAGAGAAATATAATAAGAAACTGTTATATGGGAGAATGACTTGATTTATTCAGTGAAACAACTATGGCATTATATAGCCTTAGAAAGAGAAACTGAAAGCTAAAAATCTTCAGCGTATCTTTCACACTTAAATCAAATAACTTATTCCTAAAGAATAGTTCTTATTAGCAGATAACTAAAACAATCCTACAAACTAGAAATTCTTATTAAATACGTGTAAACTTAACATTTCCTCCTTTAAACTAATTTTCAGATATTAGTTTACTTCTGGTACTTGACAGACTCCCAGCAAATATCGAAACTTTTTAAACACATCCATCTTTAGAGGTTTGGTCATCACATCAGCAATTTGCACTTTAGTTCCACAATAAACTAATTCCACAATTCCATTCTTTGTGAGATCACGCAAGAAATGAAAACGAACATCGATATGTTTGCAACGTCCATGTAGTACAGGATTCTTTGAGAGCTTGATTGTTGAATTGTTGTCACAAAACATTGTAGTACTGCCGTGTTGTGATTTACCAAGTTTCTCCAAAATCCTTCTCATCCAAATGATTTGACTAGCACAATATGAAGTAGCCACAAACTCCGCCTCAGTTGTCGAGAGAGTAACTATTGGCTGCTTTTTAGAAGACCATGAAACAGCTCCTGAACTCAACAATCAAACATAGCCTGAGGTGCTTCTTCTGTCGTCTAAATCACCTGCATAATCACTGTCAGCATAAGCCACCAAATTTTCATTTCCTCCCTTCTTATAAAAAATCCCAAAATCAATTGTTCCTCTCAAATATCTCAGTGCCCTCTTTGCTGCTTGCAAATGCAGTTAAGTTGGCTGCCCCATATATCGACTAATGAGACTAACAACAAACGTTAGATCAGGTCTGGTAGCTGTTAAGTATATTAAACTACCTACCACTTGTTTATAGAAAGTTGCATCCACTAACTCCATTTTCATCTTTGCAGATTTTGAACCCTGGTACTATTGGATTTAACACCGAATTACTTTCTTCCATGCCAAATCGCCTCAGCACCTCCATAACATACTTCTTTTGACAAATAAAGATTCCATCATCTCTTTGCATTACCTCAATTCCAAGAAAGTATTTCATCTTTCCAAGATCAGACATATCGAATTCATTCATCATTGAATTCTTAAATTCTTTAATCATGTGATGGTCATCCCCAGTAAAAATAAGATCATCAACATAGACACTGACAATTAAATTTTTTCCTTCTTTACTTACCTTGACAAACAAGGTGTGCTCGCTGTGACATTTTTCAAACCCTTCATTTAAAAAGTAAGATTCTATTCGGCTGAACCACGCTCTTGGAGCTTGTTTTAGACCGTATAGAGCTTTCCTCAACTTATACACTTTATTTGGGCTGTCTTTCTTCTCATAACCCTTTGGTTGTTCCACATACACATCCTCATTTAGTTCTCCATGTAAAAATGCCGACTTTACATCTAATTGATACACTGTCCAACTCCTTTGTGCAGCAAGCGCAATTATCATACGTATTGTATCCATCCTTGCCACAGGAGCAAATACTTCTGTGTAATCAACTCCATACTGTTGTTGTTATATTAATAACCACCAGTTGTACAAGAGAAAAATGGTTTCCGGAAAAAACAAATGAAAAGGAAAAAGTTTTTGAAACAAACTAACTATTACAATAATCCGGAAAAAACGATTACAACAATCGAATAACAATTACACGGAAAGAAATGCGATTACAAAAAATCGAATTAAAATTACACGGAAATAACAAAACGATACACTTACACGGAAAAAGGAAAAACACACAATCGTCACCGTTGTTAAAAAGATATTCCAGCGTGACCGGTATCTCTAACAGAACTACTACGCTAGGAAAATATAGAGAGAGGTGGTGAGGCAGAGTGTTTTTCTTTTGAGTGTTCGTAGCTGTAGAGAGTGGAATGAGAGCACTATATATAGGAGTGAGGAGTGGAATACCCAAGTCAGAAACGTCCATTAAATCCCATGATTCCCTCCCAGAATTGATTTGACGTTTTTGATTGCCTTGTAACCCCCACAACCTTGTAACTGATACGTTTTGACTTTCCTATTCTCAATTCCCACGTTTTTATTTGACTAAGTAACAACAGCTGGATATCCTTTCCCTTTAACGCGTGCGAGATTGGTGGAGGTTTGTCTCCTACGTTTGAGTTGGAGTGGTCAACTACTACTATAAGAGCTGGTACAAAATCCATTTCATTTTTCAATTTTTTGACTCCCCAAACTCCCCACGACCCACGACCCACGCCTTACGCCGTCGCCGTCGCCGGTGCCGGTGCCGGGCCGGGTCGGGCGGGTGGGTGGTGGTGGTGGTGCGCGCGTGTGGGCTAGATCATTGCTTTGCCATGTACATGTTGGCTATTTGAACTTAGTTAAAATCACTAAGTATAAAAAGGGTCATGAGTCCTTATATCCCACCGATGTGGGAAATGTAACAAACCATTTTTTTTTGACTTTATCAAATGGATCATTGGAGAGAGTATATCTCCAACAATCCCCCACACATTTGAATGTCAACAAAAGGTTTTGTGAGAAGGTTCCAGAAAGAAGAATAGGTGAATTGTACTTAAGTGTCAATATCTTGCGATTTGAATTGACACGTAGTGAAGTGAGACAACCACCGAATTCCGTTTAAGTGAACTTACTCTTGAACTTTAACGGTTATCGATCGAGACCCTCACAGCACATACTCTACCTGATTCAAGGTTATGGTCCCCTCTGACATCACCTTTTGGTTCATCAAGTCCTTCTCTAAGGACCACCCTTTAAGGGCTATGAACTTGGTGGATTTATTCATTTGAGAGTGGTGCAAGGACGTCTCCTCAACACTCTACCATGAATATTTGGGTTTCAATGTTACCCTTGAATTCATCAAGTCCTTCTCAAAAGAACCACCACAAAGTCTATGAATTCAATGTGAGTTCAACACTCGGTACGTCTTTTTCATCAGGTCCTTCTCAAAAGAACCACCACAAGTGGCTATGAACAAGACGATTTAGGTTTGAGCCTTAGGGATGGGTAAATTACATTGACTCATTAGTCACATGTTCCCACTTAGTGGGTTTTAGTCCCATCCCCCTCGACGTCTCCAGGACTAGTCTCCTGGTCAAGCCTTTGGTGAACGGATCAGCTAGATTCTCCTCTGATCGTACAAATTCCAAGGCTATCACACCATTCTTCAGTAATTGTCTTACTGACCCATGTCTGATGCGAATATGTCTCTTTTTCCCATTATAGGCGCTATTATGAGCGACTCCAATGGCTGCTTGTGAATCACAGTAGATACATACAGGTGTGGCGCTTCCTTCCCAAAGTGGCACATCCGATAAGAGACTTCTCAACCACTCAGCTTCTTGCCCAGCTAACTCTAGTGCTATGAACTCAGACTCCATGGTGGAGCGTGCTATACAAGTCTGTTTGGAAGACTTCCACGATATAGCACCTCCCCCTAAGGAGAACACATAACCACTGGTGGAGTTTACTTCGTCATTGTCAGAGATCCAGTTTGCATCACAAAAACCCTCAAGGACTGCAGGGAATTTGTTATAGTGCAAGCCTAGATCGATGGTACCCCTCAAGTATTTCAATAGACGGCGAAGTGCAACCCAGTGGTCACTACTTGGGTTATGAGTATAGCGACTAAGTCTGCTCACGGCATAGGCAATATCGGGTCGACTATAGTTCATTAAGAACATTACACTTCCTATGATTTTAGCATATTCATTTTGGGATACAGCATCCCCAACATGTTTGGATAAGTTAATGCTAGAATCATAAGGAGTATTTACAGGCGTTACCTCAAAGGAATTGAACTTCTTCAGCATCCTTTCTACGTAATGAGACTGATTCAGGGTAATACCATTACTGCTCCTAATGATTTTTACCCCAAGTATTACATCAGCTTCTCCCATATCTTTCATGTCAAATCTGAAAGACAAGAAGCGTTTAGTCTCATTTATAATATGAATAGTAGTACCAAAGATAAGCATGTCATCTACATAAAGGCAGATGATAACACACTCTGAATTTGTTACCTTGGAGTAAACACATGAGTCAGAAGTGTTAGCTATAAACCCATATGAAATGAGAGTACTATCTAGTTTTTCATACCATTTTTTCGGTGCCTGTTTCAAACCATACAAGAATTTTTTCAGCTTACACACTTTGTCCCCTTGACCAGGGACCACACACACTTCAGGTTGAGCCATGTAGATCTCTTCATCTAGATCTCCGTTCAAGAACGCGGTTTTGACATCCATTTGATGTATTACAAGTTCGTGAATGACGGCTAAAGCAATAAGGGTTCTTATCGTGGCAATTTTGGTCACTGGGGAATAGGTGTCAAAGTAATCTTGACCTTTCTTTTGGGTGAAGCCCTTAATAACAAGTCTGGCTTTGAATTTTTCTATTGAGCCATCGGGTCTCAACTTTTTCTTAAAAGTCCATTTGCTACTAATCGCTTTGTTACCCCTAGGTAAGTCGGTTAATTCCCATGTATGGTTACTTTTAATTGACTCAAGTTCACTATTAATAGCCTCTTTCCAAAAACTAGCATCTATAGATTTTAAAGCATCATCATAAGTTTTTGGGTCATCCTCCATGAGGAAGCAATTGACTACCTGTTCGTCTAATAGATCAATGTGAGAACCTTCTGTGATAAAGGCTGTTATAAAGTCAGGGCCGAAGCTAGACTCAATCCTGCGCCTCTTACTTCTCCTAGGTTCTTCCTCGGGAATACTACTAGGCTCCATGGAAGTGGAGGGGTTAGAAAAAACATCACAAAGAGGTACAAGATCATTAGTAGATAAGTTATCAACAGGTAAAGAAGCATTGACAGTATTTAAATCTTTCAAAGGGAAAACATGTTCAAAGAACTCAGCGTCTCTAGATTCACAAATAGAGTTATCTTCTAATGACAAGAATCTGTAAGCCGCACTATTTTGAGCGTACCCTATGAAAATTGAGTCAATGGTTTTGGGACCAACGGTGACAGTTTTAAAATCAGGTAGTTTGACTTTGGCTAGACACCCCCACACTTTTAAAAATTTCAGGTTTGGTGGAAAACCCTTCCACATTTCATACGGGGTCTTTTCTAGGGATTTATGAGGTACCCTATTAAGAACGTAACAGGCTGATAGGACAGCTTCCCCCCACATATTGTTTGGTAAACCTGAACTTATTAACATGGCATTCATAGTCTCTTTAAGGGACCTATTCTTTCTTTCTGCTATGCCGTTTTGTTGGGGTGTATAAGGGGCACTAAGTTCGTGGATAATCCCATTTGTTTCACAAAACTCTTTAAGGGAATTAGAACTATACTCGCCTCCTCTATCGGACCTAAGTTGTTTGATTTTACAGTCTAGTTGGTTTTCAACTTCGGCTTTATATTTTAAAAACGCATTTTCCGCCTCATCTTTAGTTTTAAGGAGATACACTTTAGTAAACCTAGAGTAGTCATCTACGAAGGTTATGTAATAAAGTTTTCCACCTCTACTAGCGGAGTTTTTAAAATCAGCTAAGTCCGAATGAACTAATTCAAGTAGTTTAGTTTGTCTCGTGGTAACGGGTTTAAAAGGTTTTTTCGCAAGTTTGGACTCTACACATATTTGACATTTTTCAAAGTCATCCACGTTGTTAACGGGTATTAGTCCAAGATTTTTAATCCTTTTAATGGACGCAACATTTAAATGGCCTAGTCTACCGTGCCACGTTTGAACGGACTCAACAATATAGGCGGAATTAGATGCATTCTCATTAAGGGTTACAGTGTTTAAAACAAACAAGCCATTATTAAGGTACCCTTTCCCCACGAATTCGTCATTTTTGGTGATAATGACTTTACCCCCCTCGAAGACAAGTTTGAGACTAACTTTATTAAGGAGAGCTCCGGAAACTAAGTTCCTACGGAGAGAGGGGACGAAGAGAACATCATTTAGTTCAAGAGTCTTACCAGAGGTGAGTTTGAGGGGAACCCGACCTTTCCCAAGAACAGTGGCGGTGGAAGAGTCACCCAAGTACACACACTCACCATCAGTTGCCTTTTCGAATTTCTTGAACAAAGCTTTGTTAGCGCAGAAATGGCGAGAAGCTCCAGTGTCAAGGATCCACTCGCTCTTATTCTCTACCAAATTTACCTCAACCATTACCGCAGCGATGATTTCTTCGGTCTCAGTCAGATTCGCGGCAGCTTTGGGACCCTGGCCAGCTCTCTGGGGACATTCAAAAGCTTTGTGCCCTTCTTTGCCACAACAGTAACAGGCCCCTTTAGGTTTTTGAATCTTACCAGAGATCTTGAATCCTCCACCTTGTTTGTTGGAGTTGCCGCGATTCTTGTTTCCCCCAGACTTAGATTTGTTTGACCCTTGTTGCTTTCCCTTCCCTTTGAACCTGTCTTTGTTACCTTGGCCAGAACCTTCGACTAGATTAGCTTTGGAGGAATGAGAAGGGAAAGAGATTGACTTATCCTTTAGTCGATTCGCTTCTTCGACTTGGATGTGGCTGATGAGCTCTTGGAGAGTCATTTCTTTCTTTTTGTGCTTGAGGTGGTTGCGGTATTCACTCCAAGATGGGGGAAATTTCTCAAGCAAAATGTTGGCTTGAAGAATTTCACACATCTTCATGCCTTCGGCGATTGCCTCCGCGCATAGGTACGCGTACACGTGAAGTTGTTCAGTCATGGGTTTCTGATCCGTAAGTCTAAAGTTATACCAATTCCCAGTCACGTACTTTTTCTTACCCGAATCATCAGCTCCATACTTCTTCTCGAGAGTTTCCCATATGACCTTTGCCGATTTTTCTTTGGCAAGGAGGTCAAAAATGGGATTAGTAACGTTGTTCAACATCCAGCCCCGAGCCATGGTGTTAGCTCTTTTGAACCTAGATTCGAGGGCAGCATGCCTAGCTAGCTCTTGTTCAGTATGAGCTCCAATCTCCAAAAGTGGAGGAGCCTCGACTATAGCAAAGTCAAGTTCATACTGTTCAAGGTATATCATTATTTTTTTCGCCCAACGCTTATAGTTAGAACCATTAAGGGGTTCCAACTTATTCGCGTCGAGAAGTGGCTTAGTGTTCAAAGAGGAACCAACAGCCGAAACAGGAAGAGCCATTTTCTAAAATAACCGGTGGAAAAGAAAATGAATATCTTTTTAAATTGTTATATTAATAACCACCAGTTGTACAAGAGAAAAATGGTTTCCGGAAAAAACAAATGAAAAGGAAAAAGTTTTTGAAACAAACTAACTATTACAATAATCCGGAAAAAACGATTACAACAATCGAATAACAATTACACGGAAAGAAATGCGATTACAAAAAATCGAATTTAAATTACACGGAAATAACAAAACGATACACTTACACGGAAAAAGGAAAAACACACAATCGTCACCGTTGTTAAAAAGATATTCCGGCGTGACCGGTATCTCTAACAGAACTACTATGCTAGGAAAATATAGAGAGAGGTGGTGAGGCAGAGTGTTTTTCTTTTGAGTGTTCGTAGCTGTAGAGAGTGGAATGAGAGCACTATATATAGGAGTGAGGAGTGGAATACCCAAGTCAGAAACGTCCATTAAATCCCATGAATCCCTCCCGGAATTGATTTGACGTTTTTGATTGCCTTGTAACCCCCACAACCTTGTAACTGATACGTTTTGACTTTCCTATTCTCAATTCCCACGTTTTTATTTGACTAAGTAACAACAGCTGGATATCCTTTCCCTTTAACGCGTGCGAGATTGGTGGAGGTTTGTCTCCTACGTTTGAGTTGGAGTGGTCAACTACTACTATAAGAGCTGGTACAAAATCCATTTCATTTTTCATTTTTTAACTCCCCAAACTCCCCACGACCCACGACCCACGACCCACGACCCACGCCTTACGCCGTCGCCGTCGCCGGTGCCGGGCCGGGTCGGGCGGGTGGGTGGTGGTGGTGGTGCGCGCGTGTGGGCTAGATCATTGCTTTGCCATGTACATGATTATTGGCTATTTGAACTTAGTTAAAATCACTAAGTATAAAAAGGGTCATGAGTCCTTATATCCCACCGATGTGGGAAATGTAACAAACCATTTTTTTTTGACTTTATCAAATGGATCATTGGAGAGAGTATATCTCCAACAGTTGTGAATATCCAAGGGCTACAAGACGCGCTTTGTGCTTGTCCAGCTCTCCATTTTCATCAAATTTTGTCTTATAGATCCATTTAACACCAATACTTTTGGCACCGGCTGGTAAATCAGTCAACACCCAAGTTTCATTCTTTTCAATAGAATTCATCTCAGAATCCATAGCAACTCGCCACTTATCATGTTTTACTGCTTCTTCGAAATTCATAGGATCAGAAGATATAAAGAATACTATATTAATCACATCTTCTTCTTCAGATAATCCTTCACCACTCTCATAATCATACATCCAAGTTGGTTTTCTTCTAATCCTTTCTTCACGTGGTTCTCTAATAGATCTAGACAAGCTCCCTTCACTCATATTATTTGAGGAATCAATCCCCACATCTTCACTTTCACTTTCGCCTACATTATTTCCGACAACATCAATATCACTTTCTTCTTCACTGTTTTCTTCGTTGACGCTATTTAAAGTAATATTATCTTCATTATCTCCCCACTCTAAATTAGCGGCAACTAACTCCTTATAACTCTTGTCCCAATCCCAACTCTTATCCTCTTCAAATTTCACATCTCGGCTCACCACCATTTTCTTTGACACCGGATCATAAAGTCTGTAGGCTTTAGATTCTTCACTAACTCCTAACAATACACAACATAAACTTTTATCTTCTAGCTTCGTTCTCTTGGCATCTGGTATGTGTACATGGGAGACACATGCAAATACACGAAAGTGTTCAACTGAGGGCTTGATTCCACTCCAGGCCTCTTCTGGCGTCATATTTTTCACAATCAAGGTCGGACTTCTGTTTAAAACATGTATTGTCCAATTTACTGCTTCCGCCCAGAAATTTTTTGGAATATTCTTTTCTGATAACATACATCGAACCATTTTCATGATTGTTCTGTTCTTCCTTTCTGCCACCTTGTTTTGGTGCGGAGTGTATGCAGCCGTCAACTGCCTCTTGATGCCATTCTCCTTACAGAATTGATTAAACTCTTGTGAAGTAAATTCTCCTCCACGATCAGTACGTAAACATTTGATGAAAGTTCATGTTTCTTTCTCAACAAGGCTCTTAAAATATTTAAACATACTAAAGGCTTCTGATTTCTCACATAAATAATAGACCCATGTTTTTCGACTAAAGTCGTCAATAAAGCAAATTATGTACCTCTTGTTGCTATTGGAAATAGGAGTAATTGGCCCACATAAGTCGGCATGGATCAGTTGAAACTTCTGAGATGCTCTCCAAATACTTTTCTTTGGGAAGGGATCGCGCTGTTGTTTCCCTATCATGCAATTTGTACATAAGGCTATAGAAGCAGCAAGTTGTGGAAGTCCATATACCATCTTCTTGACCTGGAGTGTTTTCAAGCCTTTATAGCTCAAATGGCCGTACCTTTGATGCCATAGTTGAGACAAATCTTGAGTTGTTGTAAGAAGACAGACATTTTTGTTTGGTTGAGACACTGCTAATAAGGAGAACATTCGATTAGTTGACATTTCAGATTGCATAATTAATCCCCTTTCTGGATGATAAATCCGACATTTTTCATGTTGAATAAGGATTGCTAGTCCTCTCTCCTGCAGCTGCCCTATACTCAACAAGTTATTTTTCAATTCTGGTACATAAAACACCTCTGTAATTACATGTACTAGTCCATTCACTTGTAGTCTCACACTGCCTTTTCCCATTACTGATATTCTTGAATTATCTCCAAGTTTAACCCTTTGTCTAAAGATTTCATTTAGATCAGTGAACCATGATTTATCGCCACTCATATGATTGCTGCACCCCGAGTCCAAAAACCAAATATCTTCCCTTTTTGCTTCATTTAGCTCTACAAACAACATAAGCAGCGTTGCTTCTTGTTCATCAAGCTCGGCAAAATTGGCTTCTTTACCCCAACTTGGACATTCGTATTGAAAGTGCCCAAGCTTGTGACAATGATAACACTCAACTAGGGATTTGTTGAATGTTTGATGTCCTCTACCTCTACCTCTTCCTCTATATGAACCTCGTCCTCTTCCTCCTGACATGTCTTCGTGATTTATCTTCAAGGCATGTTCTTCCCCATCATGCTTGTGGAATTTTTGCTCATGAACGATTAGTGAGCTTTGTAATTCATCAACCGACAACTGGTCAATATCTTTTGACTCCTCAATAGAACAAACTATGTTATTAAATTTGTCTGTTAAGGAGCGAAGTATTTTCTCAAAAATCGTGACATCTACCATACGTTCACCATGAACCCTCATCTTATTTGCAACAGACATTACTCGAGAAAAATAATCACAAACTTTCTCACCCGTTTTCATCTCTAATGTTTCAAACTCTTTACGAAGAGCTTGTAGTATTGACCGTTTCACTCTTGCATTCCCTTCATAATTCTTTCTCATCGAGTCCCATATTTGCTTCGATGTATCTTTCTGAAGTATTGTCTCCAAGATGTTTCTGTCAATTGCCTGGAACAAGTAATTCTTCACTTTCAGATCCTTTAACTTCAATTCATCGAGCTTCTTTTGCTGTGCCTCAGTCACAGTTGCTCCAACCTTAATCTCTTCATAACCAGTTTCCAACAAGTGCCAATATTCCTTGGACCTCAAGAAATTTTCCATTAGCATGCTCCAATGGTCATAATGACCATCGAATCGGGGAATTGCTGGTTGAAAAAATTTTCCTTCACTTGTCATACCTCTCTCTCTTTGTTTGTAAATCACTCAAAAAAAAAAAGGTCTGCGGCTTTTTATTTTCTCTCAGGCCCAATGGGGGCTCTGATACCAGATTGTTGTAACAGAGATATTAAATATAATAAGAAACTGTTATATGAGAGAATGACTTAATTTATTCAGTGAAACAACTATGGCATTATATAGCCTTCGAAAGAGAAACTGAAAGCTAAAAATCTGCAACGTATCTTTCACACTTAAATCAAATAACTTATTCCTAAAGAATAGGTCTTATTAGCAGATAACTAAAACAATCCTACAAACTAGAAATTCTTATTAAATACGTGTAAACTTAACAAAGAGAAGATCTAAAGCGGAACAAAGAAGAACAAATAGATGAACCATTCAGCGTCATGACTATGCCTTCAAAATACTGACGTAAGCAGAAAATGATTCGTGGTGAAATTGTAGTAAATATGATTTAGATATACGAGAAGAGGGTAACTTTGATACCCTTGCTTTGTTAACTGGTTACAAATTCAGATCAGATCCAATCACCTTTTACCATAGGTATGGAGAAAAGGTGTAATGGGTATATTACCAGAATCAACCCCCAAACCTAAATGACTGTAACCCGCCGCCCGGTAATATAAATTAATTTATAAAATTTAATTAATATAAATTAGTAATTTAATTAATAAACTTTTATTAAACAGTTAGGCGAAAGAGGAGACCCCGAAATGTCTCGACCCTCAAAACCGCCAACGATGCTAAGGAGAAGCTACGTGGGCCCCTTCTGGTAGACTTCTGCATATTAGACGACACGTGGAACCCATACAGAGAATATGGGAAACACGTGGCCCAAGTGGTGGGTCTCGCGGTTCGAGAAACAGTCCCTCCCTACTACAAATCGTGGAGTGATGTGCCGAGGGGACTAAAAGTCACGATTCTCGGAAAACTGGATGAGTTCTTTAACCTCGAGGAGTGGAGGGCCCGAGGAGATTGGAACTTTATCAGCGGGAAGCTACAGCAGTCTCAGTCCGCTGCCTACAGACGGTGGAAGTACTTGGGCACGGACGAGTGTCCCCCGAATGTGCTTCCCGATGACTGGAAGATGACCCAAGAGATGATGAATGAGCCTCAGAAGAAGGTAAAATCTTAATTTTATTATTTTATTATTAAATTAGTGTTTAATTATTTTTTTACCTTAAATTGTAACAGGCTTAGTCGGAGATTAATAAGAAGAATCGGCAGAACCAAAAGAAGCCGAACAAGTCAGGTTCTCGGAACCAAACCCAGACCCGCCTCGAGATTATCGAGGTATAATTTATTAAAGTAAAAATAAAAGTTATTAGTTATTTAATTTAATTTTTTAATAATTATAATTCTTTATGTATATTTTATAGGGTAAGCTGAAGATTAATACGAAGGAGCCCCTGAGCTTTATCGACGAGCAGACCCAAGAGGAGGTCCCACTTCCACCGATGGGCGGATACTTCGAGTACTTGGGCTATGACGGGGCAAAGGGAAAATGGGTTGATGATAGATGGGAGTAGGCTAGTGTAAGTGTTTTATTTTACTTTTTATTGTTTAAAATTAATTATTTAACTTTAAATTTATTTCTTTGTTAGTTTTATTAATTATTTATTTGAAATTTTAGTACAGGGAGTTTATCGGGAGAAGCTTAGGGATCGGGTTATCGAGACGGGGTCCCAATCGGCTGATGATGTTCCAATGGAGGAGCAGATAGGAGCGTTAAAGGAGACGGTTCAGGAGGTGATGAAACTGGCTAAGAGTAGACACTGGATCCCGTCAATCGGAGGTGTCTTCAAGAAAAAGAAGGACCCGAAGCCGCCTGTTTCGGACGAGACCGCAAAGAAGAACGCGAAAAAGATCCAGCGGATATTCGACGGGATGAACGAGCTCCGCGCAATCCGGATTACCTCCTATGCCGGATGACGATGCTCCACCGAGCTCCTCTAGGTCCGATGAATTTTTCACGAAGATGCTCAAAGGCCTCAACGAATATCGTGAAAAAAATGGTCTCCCTCCGGTCTCCGATGAAGATGAAGATGAAGATGAAGATAGTGAAGCTAGTGAAGATAATGATCGAGGAGAAGATCTATCGGGCTCGTGACTTTTTTTTATTATTTTTAAGACTTTTATTTTATTTAAGTTTATATTTTTGACTTTATTTAAGTTTTTATGTATTTTGACTTTTAACTCTGGAAGTTTGACTTTATTCCCGGGGTTTGACTTTATTGCCCGGGGTTTGACTACCCGGGTTTATTTATCTTTTATGAATATAATCCATGATTTCTATTTATATTCATGATTGCTAGTATATTAATTTATAAAAAATCGAAAAACCAAATTAAATTAAAAAAATTAAATAAAAAAAGATAATTAAAAAAAAAATAACAATACCGACGATATTCATGTGATGAATGTCGTCGGTAAAGATTTAAAAAAAATAATAAAAAATAAAGTTTGCCGACGACATTCATGTGAAGAATGTCGTCGGTATGGTATTTAAAATAAAAAAAAGGTTTAATTACTACAATACCGACAACGTGGTCGTCGGTAATTAATTTATTTACCGACAAGATAGGTCGTCGGTAAAGTAATGCGTATTACCGGCGACCAAACAAGGCGTCGTCGGTAAGCGAATATTTGTCGACGACATGGAGTTCGTCGGTAAAAGAGGTTGGTTATCGACGAGGGACCAAAAGCGCCGTCGGCAAGAGCGATTTTTTACCGACCAACTTCTAGGGACGACTGTTTACCGACGAGTGGTCGTCGGTAAACAATTTTATCGACGAAATTGGGCTTTTAACCGACGACACCTGTCGTCGGTAAGTCAGCGACCTGTTGTAGTGTTGAAACTGTAACTAACACATATCTCAATGAACGCACTATGCTGTCCGCGAGAAATGATGATGTTAGTGAGATCAACAATCTTGCACTTAAGATTTTTCCTGGAATACATAAGACGTATCTAGCAGCTGATAAGATGGTTGAAGAGGATCAAGTAGATAAATCTATAACATCTCGATATCCAAATGAGTATTTAAATTCACTGAATCTAAGTGGGTTACCTCCGTTCAAATTGGAATTAAAAGTGGGTGCTCCTATCATGTTGTTAAGAAATATTGCCCCGAAGGATGGATTGAGTAATGGCACGCGGTTAATGGTTGTCAGATGTTCAACACGTGTTATTGAAGCCCGCATTTTGAATGGAGATAAATCCGGTAATTTGGTATTCATTCCAAGAATATCATTGACGCCTTCTGACTCGGAAATACCCTTTGTGATGACAAGGAGACAATTTCCTATGCGTTTAGCCTATGCCTTGACCATCAATAAATCACAAGGTCAATCTGTGAAATTCGTTGGGATCGATTCGAGAACACCATTATTTAGTCTTGGACAATTGTATGTTGCATTATCAAGATGTACGAGTTATGATCGCATAAGTGTACTTCTTCCCGATGGTGAACAAACAACAACTAATATTGTATATCCTGTAGTTTTAATATAATGTTTATTATAAGTAAGCACACAAGACGAATGATCATATATGTATTTTCAATTCTGTTTCTTTTTAATTTTTTTCATATTTTAACTTTTTTATTAGTTGTTTGATAAATTATACACATATTTATGTTCATTTGAATTTTATAACAAATTTTTTTATAATTTCTGTATAACACACTATCTATAATTTCAGTTTTTACATATTCAATACCAAAAATCATTCTAATTTTTTAACATTTCATATGTATTAACAGTAAATGAACAAGTAACTGGAATATAATTTTTTGGAGTGCCTTCAGGAACGGGCTATACCTAGTATATTTATAAAAGTCAAAACATAGTATATACTAAGAACATAAAATCCACAATAATTTCTAATCTTTACCTCTGATCACTTGTTTGTATATTTAAAGAAATTTTTTGAAAATGAATTTATTTGGTAACTTAATTTTGTATATATTAAATCCCAACGTACATACAAATAAAATATTAAATGTTATGAATAAGGGTAATGAACAAAGTACTATAAAAATGATATAAACTTAATTTGAGGTTAAATAATCTATTATTAGTCAAATAATCATTTGGTTATTTTCTAAAAACTTAAGTTTCTAATTCAGATATGGATAATATAATAAAAAAATAGATTTATAAAATGAGAAATAAAATGCTTAAATTAAGAAAAAAAATTGATATATATTTAATTCTTATAATATGGTAATAAATATTGATAACCTAAAATTATATGTATCCGAATACATAAATATAATATTATTTCCAAATTAAATTTGTAATAAATTAGTTCAGTTATTTTGAATCATATATTCTCCAAATTAATATAATGTATATTATATTAAATATTAATATATAAATCGAATTCAATGTATTTAGAATTGATTTATTTATTTTCTTATATGGTTGTGGTTTTAACTTCTTTTTTATTAATTTTTTTTGTTCACTGTCATTTATGTTTATTGATGTGAAATATAAAGTGTATTGGATCTTTTGTCGATAATAACATAATTAAAATATTTTTACCCCTATCCCTATCCTTATCAATATTCATATCACTTTTAAATAGACAATGATAAAAAAACATTATCATGGATTTCATTTTGATTTTAAATGTATACTTATAATCTATAGATAAAATATCAATTCATTAAGTAGGGATATAAATCAAAACAAAAAAGTATGAAACTCTTATGTTTTTCATGACAAATAAATACAATATTTGAAATAGATTTATTATTTAAATAATATTCGGGTAAAAATTTTGGATTAAAAATATCCCCCAAGTGAATTCTATTCATATTTTTAACTTAAATACAAAAGAGAGCCCACATGGATCAAAGTAGGTTTCTACGGCTGATGTCTCCTCATTTGTGATAGATTTATATTAGGATGAGACATCATTTTTAGTGATTTAGAAGTCATAATAGTCGATTTTCTTGAGAAATAGTGCACTTTCCTATTTTGAGTCTTGATTTAGTAAAATAATATTTTTAGAGCATATTGGGTTTAATTATTTATTTAGTGTGAAGCTTTAAAGATAATTATGGAGATTAATTAGAGTCCAAGTCAAAGACTACAAGATATGGAAAGAGATAAGCATGGAAATTGGAGATAAGGAAACAAAAGCTAAAAACATGGAAAAGGAAAAGCTGCCTTAATCCTGAATTTCTACACCTATGACCACAAATCAGCTTATATCTCCAAAACGGTGTGGAATTTGGAGAAACGGTCAAGAGAAAAGTTGAAGGTCTTTCCGAGACGATGAATTAGGTATATTCATACGCGTCAAACGAATGAAAATTGAAGCTCCTAGGACCAAAAGAAAAACGGGCATGATTTCATGTTTTTAGGGTTACGAATTTGAGTTGGGCTTGGAGTCCATTACTTAACCTCTCCTTCAAGAAAACGAATTAGGTCTTCTAAACACCTATAAATACACCCTTATATCACTTGTAAATTATCCTTGCCTCATACTAATTAGTTTTTAAGGTTTTATTCTTCCAGTTTATTGTAGAAAGCAAGATGATGTCTTTCATTATTTCTTTTAGTTTATTTCCTTCAGGTATGAACTAAACCTCCCATAGCTTGGGTTTTGCATCATGTATAATCTATGAATTCTAATTTCTTTCTATCTAAGTTTCTTTGGGAATTACATGTTTTAATCTGATATTAGCTGCTTACCTTTTTGTTTATGTGTTTTGATTTAATGATTGTTTTCTTTGCTAGTGCACGAGTATAGGATTACCTTAATAGTAGTTAGATGATCACCTTAGATGGGTGTCTAATTATTGAAACACCACATAACGTCTAGTGTCGATATTAGTCCTGACAACACTGATTCTAACTAGATAGTCATTAGGGTATGAATTAATCACTATCACCATGTATAGAAATTGATTGCCTAGGGCCATAGTAGCGTTTGATAACCCTATTTGAACCAGCCTTGTGGTGTGTCCGTAGCCCCCTTAGTCGCTCTCAAGGTCTAAGGTATGGGAATTTAGAATCCTGACTAAATATACATGAGCTAATATTCTCCCTTATTAACTAGAAGTAATAGAAAGAATTAAAAGGATTAGTGCATACTAGCAAAACCTAAGCTATACTTCTCATCTCATATTCTTCGTATTTATTTTATTGTCTTTAATTTTCTTAGTTTAATTAATTAATTTCGAAATTTATTCCTTTTATTTTCTGTCTTTTAATTAATTATTGCTTACTCGTTATTGCTTCCCATTCGACTAGCACACTAAGTCCCTGAGAACGAACTCAACTTATCAACTAAAACTTGCATACGTCCTGTAATACTTGCATTACTGTGCCTGTCTAGGGTGAGAGTGCGTAGTTTTCTAGACTTATATATATCTTATTTTTATCACACCCTAGGCGACACCAAGTTTTTGGCGCCGCTGCCGGGGGACTTGTGTCTCGTTAGCGTGTGGGTTATCTGTTTCGAGTAGTAGTTTTTAATTAATTTTTATTTTTCAGTATTTTAGTTTTTGTTTTTCCGGATTTACGCTTGTGGTTTGCTTTAGTCTTTTTCAGGTTTCACAGTGTTTAATTCTTGGCCTCCATTACCGGAGCCTGAGAGGAGCTTCAGATCTTATAACAAACATGTTCGTGAGCAAAGAGCCTTGAAAAGAGTTATGGAAGGCATGCAAAAGCAGTTAGATCCACCACTTGGAGTCCCACCTGGGGGTAATCCACCAGGAGGACCACCACCACTTGTCCCACCTGGTGGACAACAACAAGGACAACATCCACTAGGACGAGGTAATGGGCAAAATCGAGTTGAGCAAGACCTTCCTGGTCTCCATGTGCCGTTCCATGTTCAACCAATAGGTTACCGTCCGCCAGAGATCCCGAATATTAAATTTCGACCCGATCCGGGTATGCTCAGTCAATTTCAAAGTTATGGACTCTACAGTGGTACATCAATTCAAGATCCGGTAAGAGTGATTCAGAAGTTTATGCAGATTTGTGATGCTTCCGTTACTCCAGACATTACACGCGAGCAACTGTATTGTCATATGTTTTCGTTCGTCTTGACCGGACGAGCTAGTGAGTGGCTCGATAGACAGCCACCTGAGACAATCAATTCATGGACAGAACTTCAAGCCGCATTCTTTAACCGTTTTTATCCGAAGAGTATGACACTCAAAGATCAAAGCGATCTTGCAAGGTTTTGTCAAGAAGATGGAGAAACAGTAGGAGAATCATGGACAAGGTTTCAACATAAATTAGCTAGATGTCCGCTCCATGGTTATACCCCCTCTCTACAATTAGCTATATTCTATGAAGGTCTCAATGATAAAGGTATAGAGAAGGTGGATAACATAGGAAAGGGAAATTTCGTGTCCATGAATCATAATGAAGCATCCGAGGTTTTGGAAAATATTATTGAAGAATTGAAGGCTATCGAAGGAGGTGATGACAATGTTGGGTTAGAAGCTTGTAAGGCTATTTGCCTTGAAATTGAAGAATAAAAGAAGGAAGTACCACATGCTGCCATTAGTGCCGTGGAGGTTCCGAGTACTGAAGAAGAACCAACCAAGTCTAGCCCCGTGGAATCTAACTGTTCAGAGGTTGATGTGGAGGACGATTCAGAAAAAGCCGAATTTTTACAGCTTCTGAAGGATATGCAAGAAGATATTCGATCGGTGATCGATTATCAAGCTGAGCTGGCTAAAGAGAAAGAAAAAGAAGCCTCCAAGGAGGAATCAAGAGTTGAAGTTGCACCTGCTGTGCAAGGAGAGAAAGAAGAAGAGAAGGTGGAACCGCCACCCGTTGTTCAAACAGTGTCATCAATTATTCCTGATACAAATCCAAAGGATGACACTGAACTCAAGACATTTGTAGAGGCGTATACACCTAAAAAAATCAACGCCCAAATGCTTGAGATTGCAATGAAAGGTCTTACACCGCAACAAGTTTTTACGCAAGTTATTCCTGAGAAAGAAGCGAATGTAGAGATCCCAAGAGAGAACCTGAGAGTCTCAAGAAGGAGTGAAAGAGAGTTACCAACAAAGCTTAAAGATCCGGAAAGTTTTAACCTTCCTATTCAAATAAATGGTATGTTCAAGGTGAAAGCTATGTACGTTGTGGGTTCTGGTGTGAATCTTATGCCTAAGTCCGTGTTCGAGAGACTTGGACTTCAGAAATCAGATAAAGCTCCAGTGAAGTTGCAGTTCGCTGACAACTCAGTTACCAGGACATGGGGAACAGTGGAGGACGTCTTAGTCCGTGCAGGTAGTATCGCCATCCCTACTGACTTTGTTATACTTGAGTTTGATGCAGATAAGCAGGTTCCAATCATACTTGGACGGCCGTTCATGGCCACAAGTCAAAGTGTCATCAACTTCCAAGAAGGGACCATTACCCTTCATGCAAAGAATATATCCGAGACCTTCTATGTCTTGGGTAAGAAACCGAGGAAGTTAGATCCCACCGTTCCTGTCATCCACATCCTTTCACATCACAAAGTCCCTCCTGAGAAGATCCACTTAAATCTTGTGGATACTGAGCCAAACATTGAGTTTGGGGTTGGCCATGAAGTTCTATGGAAAGCTCACAAACGCGAAAATAGGCCACGTAGTTTCAAAGACTCGTGGATGGGACCATTCATTGTCACTAAGGTTGTTTCAGCCAAGGTGATAGAAATCCGACCCAAAAAGGGGATCAAGCGCAGATTAGTGGACGTTCATAGCCTAACTCGTTGTAGGGGAGGCTATATTCGCAAATATTGATAGAGGTAACACGTCTAACTTTGAAAGACGTTAAATAAAAGTGCTGAACGGGAGACAACCCGCAATTTTTTAGTTTTTATGTCTTTTACGTTTTTAGTTTAGTTTAGTTGTTTTTAGTTGATATTGTATATTTGAGAAAGGTATTAGTGTTTTTGATACTTCGGTATTGGAGAAATCGAGTCCGGGAGGAGAAAACGAAGTTTTCAGAAAATTCTGACCATCGGGCCGGTATACCGGACTCAGCCCCGGTATACCGCAGAGGAGAAAAACCCGTATTACGGGTAGGTGACTCGGGTTTTGTGCCGAGAAGAAAAAAAAATCTGGACCAGCGGTCCGGTATACCGCAGGAGCAAAAACCCGTATTACGGGTAGGAGGCTCGGGTTTTTTGACTAGGATGAAAATTTTCGAAGAGTAGAAGGTCCGGTATACCAGACCATATACCCGGTATACCGGAGGTCGCCGATGGAGAGAGAAAGTTGCGTTTTAAAGCTTATAAAATAGGGATATTAGGTTTTATTCCGAATTTACAAACCCTTAAGCCTCTCTTTCTTCTCCAAACCTCTCCCAACTTCATTAAAGCTCATTCAAACCTTCCCCAATCATCATAACACTACCCAATCATCATAAAAACACATCAAATCTTCTCTCCACATCATTACAAAGGAGATTCAAGCACCCAATTCTCACCAAACACATTAAATTGAAGAATCAAGAACTCAAAATTTTCAAAATTCATCCTACAATTTCTTAGATCCAAGCCAATCCATCAATAATTCACCTTACCCACATAGAGATTCATCATCAATTCACCTTTCCTAAACCAAATCAAGCTTGTTCAACCAAAAATTCACAAGTTCAAATTTCAAGAGTTGTTAAAGCTTTGAGTTGGGGGTCAATTGAAGATGACTAATAGAACAGAAATATTAGCTAACAAGAGGGAGGTGAAGAAAAGCAAGGTATTGGGTTCAATTGAGAAGAAATCAAATAACAAGGGTTCTAGTTCTAAAACTAAGGGTAAAAACAATGTTGAAGATGGAGGTAAGCTAGCTATGTTTGATCGTAATGGTAAAAGGCTTTACTTTTATTCAAAGGAGAAAACACAACCTCCACCCTTCAAAGGTCCTACACCCATGGATAAAGAGGAAGCTTCAAAGGCCTTGAAAGCTTCTGCAGAAAAACAATTAAAGGAGCTACCTTTTGCTTATGAGAAAGTATTCAAGGAAGAAGTTGGTACATGAGAGTACAAGAGATTCTTAGAGCTTGGTGAGAAATTGGGTTGGTCTGCCTTCATGGTAAGACGTTCTGAATTATGTCATGAGTTAGTTTTGGAATTCTATTTAGGCCTATTTAGTCGAGATAGTAAAGGTTGTATTCCGATTAGAGGAAAGTTAGTTCCTTTCACAGTTAATGAGATTCGAAACCACTTCAAGTTTAAGAAATTAATTGGAAATTGCAAGTATAGTGAAGCGGTCGCTAGACGAAAAATCTTTGATGAGGAATTACTTTTTGAGCATGTTTTAGACAAGGAGAAAGTGCAATCACATAAGGGAGAATTGAAGGCACCTTGGCCTTACAAATATCTTCAACCGGATGCGAGAGTTTGGCATAATTTCCTTATTCCTAATGTCTTTGGAAACACACGAACTTTGGATGTGACTAAAAAGAACGCTCTACTGTTGGATTGTATTTTGAGAGGAGAAGAAGTGGATGTGGCACAGTTGATCTATGAGGAGCTGATACGATTTTCGATCTCTCCCAAATCAGTTTATAATGTTAAATTTACTACTATGATCACGTGTCTTGTGCGAAAAGCGAATGTTACATTGGGTGAAGAGGAGAAACTCGAATTTAAGGAGACTTATATTGATAATGCTTGGATCAAGGATGTCTTTCGAAGAGCGGGTTCTACGCAAGTCTCGAAAGAAGAAAAGGAGCAAAGTTGGCAAGAGAAGATGGAGGAGCGTTTAAACAAATTCGAAGCAGCTCAAACTTCTTTAGCCAATGATGTGGCACAAATCAACGCTAATCAAGTGCACATCATGAAACTCCTTAAGCAATTAACAAAAGATCGAGCAAATCCTACCTTGGATGTCAATAATGCGAGGCAATAGCCTCGAGAGTATGTTCTCTTTCTTCCTTACCATTTCTGTAAATGCTTTTATCTGCTAATTTTAATTTCTGTTTCGAGTCTTTTTCGAGTCGTGGGGACACGACTCATTTTTGAGTTGGGGGTGTGGGGATTCGTTGTCTCTCATCTCCATTTTGTTGTTTTTAGGTAGAAATTAAAATTTTTGATACATGGGAATTAGATGTAGAGTGTGCTTAATAGCTTGAAAGCATAAGCTCAGTGAATTGATGATAGTAATTAATATGTTTATGAGCTATGTTATTTGTATGCTTTGAGTATTTGCAGGAAAACACACGTTGATAGTAAAGAAAAGATTAGTGAGCAATGCGATAGCAAGTATGTTCGATCTCAGGGAACCTTGAGAAGTGTGTAGGCAGTGAGATCCAAGCTAGTGGACAAAACCCATTTGATGAAAGTGCTAAAGGTAAGAAAATAACGAAATTACATAGTGTAGAAAGTGATTAAGGCGGTTCTTTCATAATTGAAGCCATTTGAATCCTTTTCCTACCTTCTCACCTTGTTATTTTGATGTTATATGCTATATCCTTCTCAGCCCCTTCTAGCCTTTCTAAAGCTTTTTATTGAAACACATTATAAGCCATATCCCTTTAGATTATAGGACTTTTCCATATGACCCGCACTCGAATCGCGATGCATAGACAGTTTTTTTAGAGCTTGAGTTTGGGGTGGTGGGTCCACCATTATGGGAATTTTATTGGGGTGGGATTTTTGAGCTTATTAATTGTGCTCTGTTCTTTATATTGATGATGATTTATTGTAACCCTTTTCCGGGGTAATAGTGAATGGAAAAGAAGATACGAGCTAAAATTTGCCAACAAGGGCATAAAAAGAATATATATATATATATATATATATATATATATATATGAGAAAATAGCGTGATATCTCAACATTAAAAAGAGAGTCATGGCTATAACAAAAGAAAAAATTGATTGAAAAGAAAAATATATATTCGGACCGGCAAAGTGGATTTTTAGGTGAACATCTTATGCTTTAATTGGGTTATTGGGGATGCTAAATTGTGCATCAAGGAATTCATTGAGAAACGTTTTATGAGAGTAACTCAAGCTCTAGGGCGATTCGTTGATGGTTAGTGAGGAGAGAGCCAAAAGCTCACTCTAAATTATCCAAATATACTATCATACCGTCCCTAAGCCTAAATTACAACCTTAAAGACCTTTTGATTCTTTGCTATGTAATTGAGAAGTGATTGAACATTAGAGAGTAGTTAAGTGGATCTTTGAATACTAGTGAAGTTCGATGAACAATCTATAGCTTTCTTGGAGAACTGATTAAAGTCCCAATCCTTCTTACATTGCGAAACTAATCTGATCTGGAATTCAAGTCGTGTTGACTATGGATATGAGAAGTGTACAGGTATGTAGTTTATGAATACTATTGCATGAAATTTTCTGAGTTGTTGCTTTAGGATTATTCTATATATTTAGCTATGTTCTTCCCATTGTATTGAAAATTCCATAAGTGTGTATTTATAGACTTCCCTTTGTTTTTATCTTTATTGTATCGGGACGATACAACTTTGAGTTGGGGGTCTTGATGTCTCCTCATTTGTGATAGATTTATATTAGGATGAGACATCATTTTTAGTGATTTAGAAGTTATAATAGTCGATTTTCTTGAGAAATAGTGCACTTTCCTATTTTGAGTCTTGATTTAGTAAAATAATATTTTTATAGCATATTGGGTTTAAGTATTTATTTAGTGTGAAGCTTTAAAGATAATTATGGTGATTAATTAGAGTCCAAGTCAAAGACTACAAGATATGGAAAGAGATAAGCATGAAAATTGAAGATAAGGAAACAAAAGCTAAAAACATGGAAAAGGAAAAGCTGCCTTAATCCTGAATTTCTGCACCTACAACCACAAATCATCTTATATCTCAAAAACGGTATGGAATTTGGAGACATGGTCAAGGGCAAAGTTGAAGATCTTTCCGAGACGATGAATTTGGTATACTCATAAGCGTCAAAGGGATGAAAATTGAAGCTGCTAGGACCAAAAGAAAAACGGGCCTGATTTCATGTTTTTAGGGTTACGAATTTGAGTTGGGCTTTGAGTCCATTACTTAACCTCTCCTTCAAGAAAACGAATTAGGTCTTCTAAACACCTATAAATACACCCTTATATCACTTGTAAATCATCCTTGCCTCATACTAATTAGTTTTTAAGGTTTTATTCTTCCAGTTTATTGTAGAGAGCAAGATGATGTCTTTCATTATTTCTTTTAGTTTATTTCCTTCAGGTATGAACTAAACCTCCCATAGCTTGGGTTTTGCATCATGTATAATCTATGAATTCTAATTTCTTTCTATCTAAGTTTCTTTGGGAATTACATGTTTTAATCTGATATTAGCTGCTTACCTTTATATTTGTTTATGTGTTTTTATTTAATGACTGTTTTCCTTGCTAGTGCACGAGCATAGGATTACCTTAATAGTAGTTAGATGATCACCTTAGATGAGTGTCTAATTATTGAAACACCACATAACGTCTAGTGTCGATATTAGTCCTGACAACACTGATTCTAACTAGATAGTCATTAGGGTATGAATTAATCACTATCACCATGTATGAAAATTGATTGCTTAGGGCCTTAGTAGCGTTTGATAACCCTATTTGAACCAGCCTCGTGGTGTGTCCGTAGCCCCCTTAGTCGCTCTCAAGGTCTAAGGTATGAGAATTTAGAATCCTGACTAAATATACAAGAGCTAATATTCTCCCTTATTAACTAGATTTAATAGAAATAATTAGAAGGATTAGTGCATACTAGCAAAACCTAAGCTATACTTCTCATCTCATATTCTTCGTATTTATTTTATTGTCTTTAATTTTCTTAGTTTAATTAATTAATTTCGAAATCTATTCCTTTTATTTTCTGTCTTTTAATTAATATTAGCTTACTCGTTATTGCTACGCATTCGACTAGCACACTAAGTCCCTGAGAACGAACTTAACTTATCAACTAAAACTTGCATACGTCCTGTAATACTTGCAGTACTGTGCCTGTCTAGGGTGAGAGTGCGTAGTTTTCTAGACTTATAGTTATCTTATTTTTATCACACCCTAGGGACACCAATGACTTACTAAAGTGTAATCAGATTATGTATATCGTAGTCCATTGATCCTGATCCAGCTTAAAATGACTCCATTGAGTATCTCATGGGTCTTCATGAAAAATAAACTCATGCACTACATATTCACCAAACCTTGTCAAGAAATCAGAATGCAAATTCTCCTTATGATAAACTTAGAGACCCCGTAGAATTATTTCTTCTCAAGTTAAGTTGATATCTACCACTTTGGTTGCTCCCAATACTTTATCGAAAAATGTTGGCTAAATTAAAAATATGAAATTGCTAACATCTACCTAAAAATAATTCTTCCGAATCTCACGATAATCTGTCAAAATAAATTCATCATATAGTGAAATATATATTGATATTAACAATGGTGTTATCGTAATATATATGAGAATCAACTGATTCAATCTATTTCCAATACTCTTACAAATGAATATTGCACCCAAATTTTTATACTGAGTCACAGTTACCCAGATTTAGTATCCATCTCAAGCTTCCTTACTATGCACAACTAGTTATGTAATCCACATTATCGTACATAGTCATGAGGTAAACAATTTATGTTTTTGCTATAATGTATGCCCTAGGACATTGAACGTTATGAAATCCTAAAAAGCACTATGTGTCGTCTACAGTATCTAAAAAATTACTAAAAGATCTTCTTGTAGAGAAAACAATAAAGTAATTTACGAATTATATTGGCGATACACCTTGAGGTTACTGGTTATATGTGTATCCCATAACTAGTATGATCAATTCGTGTTTAAGATGCAAGACAAGCAGTTGTATAGTTATAAAAATAATTTAAAGTTGATTCCTCTCCAAAACCACATTATCATGTAGGTTCCATCACTACCGCTCGTGAGCTTTCTCGCGAGGACAGGTGTCATCACGAAAGAAGGCAAAAGTTCTCGCGAAAGATCGTAAATGTCTTTAGCGACGACATGTTGTTGTAAAAGATTTCTCGCCAAAGATTCATCGCGAATTACTCCTTGTTGCGACGACATTTGGCAGTCGTTGCGTGAGCCTGGACTTTTTGCGACGACATATGGTTGTCGTTATAGGGTTGACTTTTCCAACAGACTTTATACTCGTAAAAGAGGGGGCCTGTCGCTAATGAGGGGGTATTTTTTTAGTTAGAAATTCTTTTGCGACAAATAGGTCGTCGCTAAAACCAATTTTTAAATTTTTTTTTATAATTTTTTTTTGTTTAATTTCTTGTTTTATTGATGTAAAACTAAATACCGATATTGATGAAAGACTAAATATAAACTACACACAAACAAAACCGATAATAAAATAAAACCCGATCCATATATATACTAAACCAAAGTCATCCAAAAGCAATCCAAAATCATCCAAAAGTCAAACTCAAATACGTAATAGTTGAATATAGTCAAATAAAGCCAAAAGAGAGATAAAAACACGTAAAAACTTTGGTAAAGATAAAGTCTTCATCTTAATCATAAGAGGGGTTAGCAGAAGAAGTGGTGGTCCTTTGTGTGTTCTAAAATAATTGCGAAAAGTAATTGAACCACAACCGCAAGTGTACGGTTGTCCCAAGTAGTAATAATGATTCTAGGATCGTTTGCAGGGACGGTTGGTTAACTACAATGCTTATCAAATAATGATTGGTTGCATTTATGAAAGCAGACAAAAGATATAATGATTTATTGGTTGTTTGTATTAAGTCTAAGTAATGAAAAGACTAAAGAGAAAATGCAAATAAATACTAAAACGCAAGTAAATGAAAGTAAGACGCAAATATGAGAAGGCAGTACTTGAGAGACGCAAGGGATCCTCCTAATTCTATTTCATAACATATGTTGTTTAAGGGTTAAATTGGTCAATTAACATTGGTCGGGATTCTAAATTCCTTATACCCCCATCAGGGCGGACTATAAGGCTATTCTAGAGTGTCACTAGTCCCGTCAGGGTAAATATGATCCACTTTCGAATGATTAAGTAATTTTACCACATTGGCACTAAAATTAACTAAGCTAGTCAGAGTCAAATAGCTTCGATTTTAGATTGAGTAATTAAGTCCATACCTAAACCCTCCGTTAGGATGATCCACACGCCACATATGTGGAATAGCCTAGATACTAACACCTGTTCTTAGTTGATCACTCCAAAAACAGTAAATAATCTCAAATTACAGAAAAATGTAAAAGACCCAATTTAATTTAATTTATTAAAAACCCAAATTCAGACATATGAAATTTAACAGAATAGGGATTCACCCATTATGCATTCTCAAGTACTTAGAAGAAATTAGCTCATACTAATTAAAAATAAAACTAAATTATAAGAAAGGGAACTCATAATGTTTTACAGAATTAAAAACAAAGAAGACCTAATTTCCGAAATTGGATTTGGCTGAGAATGGAGATATAGATACTCTCCAGCTCTACAGCTTTCTTCTTCTTCCTTCGTTGACTTCTCTCTGATGCTTTTGTTTATGAATAATGTGTTGTCTGAAAAATAGAACTCAAAAGCCCCTTTTATAAGCTCAAATTCGGACTTGGACCTAATCTTTTAATTAAATGAAATATTGAAGGCCCAAGTCCATTAACTTAGCCCAAAATCCCGTAACTGCTGCACCACCTCCACTAAAACAGCTCTAACTGATTCTCTATAACTCCGATTGACCTGAAATCACTTGCTAAATTTCCGTAACTCGATAAGAAACATATTATCTTCAAAGGTCAGCGGCTAAATCAACTCTTAAGTGCCTCTAAATCAGCAATCTTCGGCCTGTTTTCCAGATTTACAGCTCCAAAATATAATTCTTTCGGGATTTATCTTCAAGCCTTGACTCCATATCATGATCTTTGTCTCTCTTCTCGGATTCCTTTCCTAGCTAATATTCAAAACCTACAAACTTTTCACTAAAATACACAAGATTACGCGCAAAAGTTTAATAAATCAAAAATACTAGAATTAAAATAGGAATTCCGGATTATTGCATTTTTAACTCAAAAGTCTATCAAAATATTCAATTAAACATAAAAAATGATGTCTCCCAAGGGTCGAAAATAAGAACAATTAGGGAGACATCAAGACCCCCAACTCAAACATTTGTCGTCCCGACAAAGTAAAACAAAATAAAATAAAGGGGTAGAAGTCAACGTAAGAACAAATAGAAGCTAGCAAATACACCTAAAGCAATTCTTAACATAATTATCATATAGCAAAATCTAGAAACTAAAATACACATACATCTATAATGCAAAATCAAAAACAAATAATCTCAATCATAAAATTAAAGTCGCAATGCTTGAAGATTACACTTGTACTCATCTCTGTATGGTGGCTATAGGGTGTTCCTCAATCCTAAATCGCTTTGAACGCTCCACCTAGTATATTTCCTATTAACAGAATCATAAATTCACTATGCACTTAGGAATCACGAGGTCTTTATGGTTTTAATATTGGCTTAAGGACGGTGTGGATGTATATTTGGTAAATTTGAAGTGAGCTTTTGGCTCTCTCCTCACTTACCATCAACAATGTCCTCGAACTTGAGTTTACGCTCAAAAGTGTTCTCACTCACCCATTCACGCAACAATTTAGAGTCCCATGTCTACCCATTACAACTAAGATGATTTTCAGAAAATTCCACTTTGCCGGATGTTTATTCATTCATACTTTTCTTTTTATTTTCTTTTCTCTTTTCTCTTTTTTTTTTGTACAGTTGCAAACCGGTTTCCTTGTTTTGGCAAAACCGGGTTCCCAGTTCCTACTGTATGGATTTTTGAATTTTTTGAATTTTTTCTTTCTTTTTCATTTTTTTCTCATTCCTGGCAAAGGGTTACAAGTATATATCATCTGCAATTGTGCTACAATACAAAGCACATCAATCCCTACCCAATAAATTTCCATAAGTGGACCCACCACCCCAAACTCAAGCTCGAGACATGTCTCAGGATTGTGATTCAAGTGCGGGTCATATGGTCATGCCTAACAATCTAAGGGATAATGGCTTATATCGTGGCTACAAAAGAAAAGGCTAAAGGCTCAAAGTGGGCTAAGACGGATAATAATTAATACAAGGGATATGAGGCTAAAAAGGTCACAAATGGCTAACAAAGAACTGCCCCTATCATTTTTCTAAGTACATAGCTCGTATTTAGTTCATATCTAGGTGGGTTCTCTGCTAATTACGATTTCACGTTCTACACACCAAACATATTCCTTGAGTACAAGCTTACTTCATTTGCATTGTTCATTAATTTTTCCTATCAATTACCTATGTTTGCATACAATTCTAAATGCGTTTTATATCAATCCCTAAAGTCCACTATTTACTATCATAGATTCATCAAAAGTATGCTTAAAGGGATATTTAAAATTTTCTACAGTCAAACGCAACTCCGAAAATTCTTTTATTGAAAGCAAATAAAACAAATAACACATAAAAACTGGGATGAGGCAACGAACCCCACCCCAAACTCAAAAATGAGCCGTGTCCCCACGACTCGAAAAAGACTCAAACAATTAAACTAATCTACACTAAAAAGTAAGGATTAGAAAACGTATCTTAACCAGCGCGTGGCTGGTTACCGGTGTTGCGTTCTGGACCTTTATCTTGCGTGAAAACATTATAAACCGCGTTTTGAAGTGTGTTCACGCCAAGGATTAAATTTTGAATAAGGTCCAACTCTCTTGTAACGTTTCCTAGGGCAGCAATCATCTTCTCTTGATTCTCGTCCAACACCCTAATTTTTTATTCCAACTCAGGAGCATTCTTCGCTTTCTTTGGTGGAGGAGCTCTAGGAGTCTTCGTAGCTCGTGTTGCTTCATCATGGATATTCTGAATTGTAGTCAATGCCATGCTCACTCCAACTGTCACACCGTCATCCTCTGCGTTCCTACGCGGGGTCTTTGCGTCTAGGCACAACTTAGTAATAGTACAAGGAAACTTGAGATTCTGTTGTTTCATTGGAGCTCTCGCGAATTCCATGATGGTGTCATAAATAATCTTAGCAACATTCATCTGTTTCTCCTTAATAATACACTTGATAAAAATTATATGCTCCTTCTTCAACTCGGATGTGTGTTTAATTCCAAAGAAAGTAGGTATTATGAAACGAGACCAAACCTTCGCACTAGGTGTCAAATTACTGCTGTAAAACTGTCCAGGATATCTTTCTCCTTCTGGAATTGGGCTAGCCCCATTAATAAGCACAATTCCTCAAAGGGATTCATAATCAAAAGAAGGGTCATTAAGGGTTTCTTGGAACGAACATAATCCAGTAAAGTTGGGTAATTTCAAAGATTTCCGAATAAGTTCAATAGAGAAAGGAACTACCTTTATGCGAATTTCAATTGCCTCACGGGAAAGGGCTAAACCTTCATAAAATCCTCGCACAAAAGTAGGAATAAAATCAAGCTTCCTTTCTCTTAATTCTCTCCAACTAAACTTGTCACAAACAACATCATATTCTCTATGAGCACTACTAATAATATTCTTAGGAAAGTCCATCTCTTCACCAAACTTCAAAAATTTAATTCTTTCACGAACCTGTTCATTCCATGAAGTATAAACCCTCTTAGGCTTTTGGGCCCACATCTTTCTTCGCGGGTGTTTATGTTGAACTGGTACTTCTGGAACTTCTTGTTCAGTTGCATCCTCAAGTTCTTTCTCAATCTCATCTTCATGTTCTTCTTCACTTTCTAATTCATCAATTAATCTTCTCCTCTTACCTGTGATTTCTTTCTTCTTGGGAGCAAGCTCAACCTCTTCAATATTTCGTTTAGGATGCGAATCAGGAATCTCAATAGCTTGTTCTTGAGTACCACCAATAGTGGAATTCTTTCTAGGAGCAGTTCTTCCGAAATCACCGGTTCTGTTAGTCATCTCTTTCCACCCCAAACTCAAAACTTCGAATAGTGACAAACTAGAGAAAAGTTTAGAACTTTGATGTTTTGAGGCTTAGGAATTTAAGAATAAGGTGTAATATGAGATGGGTAATGTTCAATTTGTGTGGGAGAAGAAATAATTGAGTTTAATTTAAGGAGTGGGTGAAGAAAAATCTTGGGGAAAAACTAAGGATTTGATGATATTTTTGAGAGGAGGTGAGTTGATCTTGTGTTTTTGTGGTGAAAGAGGGTAGAATTTGATGATATATAAAGGTTTTAATGATGATTATCGGAGGTGGGAAGTGTGTGGGTGCGTTTTAGGTAAAAACTTGCAGAAGAGGCTAAAGAAACTAGGTTAAAAAGCACAAAACCGCCATCACAGCGTAAAAACCGGGTTCCCGGTTTTCGAAATCCGGGTACCCGGTTCCGTGTCGCTGTGTCGGCGCGGAAAATTACTTAATTGATTTTTTTTAATTACCTCAACGCAAATAATGGCTGGACCCCAAAACGCTGGGTCAGAGAGCTGCCCTTTGAAACCGTGTTCCCGGTTTATGCGAATCCGGGTACCCGGTTCGTAATGCTGACTCATGTTGACACGCAGGTGGTGACGCAGCACACGGCGGGACCCAGTACGCTGGGTCAGAAAGGTCGAAATTCACAGCACCAAAACCGGGTTCCCGGTTTTGCGAAATCCGGGTACCCGGTTTCCGTCGAGGTCGCGAATGAAAACGCAGCAAATGGCTAACCTCCAAGACGCTGGGTCAGAAACTCCAAAATTCACAGCTCACGAAACCGGGTTCCTGGTTTCGAGAAATCCGGGTACCCGGTTCGTGACGCTGTGTCGTGAACGAAGACGACATCTCTTGCGTGTGGGAGGTTGGTACCAGCTCCAAAACCGGGTTCCTGGTTTTTGCGAAACCGGGTACCCGGTTTCTCCTGGACAACCAACCCATTTTTCCTCTATTTTCGCCCTTTCGACCCCAAACTCATGAACTTTTTACCCCTGAAATCATCAAAAACAACTACCCTTCCTCATTTCTTAATAATAAACACTAAATTTATTAAAATCAAACTATTTTACATTGCGAAAATTAAAAACTCAAACTAATATACAAAGAATTGGCTTTTGTTTAACGTCTTTAAGCTCGACGGTTTACCTCACGCTTCTAAGGAGTCTCGAGGAGATACATGCCCTCCCCGGGATGTGGATCTTCCAAGCTGTTGGTATCTTCACCTCCATGGTATATCTTCAAACGATGACCGTTCACCATGAAGGTGCGGTTCTCGAGCGGATGTTCTATTTCTATCGCCCCATGAGGTGTAACTTTGGTCACAATGTACGGACCCGACCATTTAGACCTTAACTTACCCGGATAATTGCTAAACTTACTTTTTGCCCCACTTCAAAGTTCTTCACACGAATCTGATTGTCATGCCATTTCTTCGTGTTTTTTTTGTAAAGTTTGGCATTTTCATAGGCATTCAATCGGAACTCGTCAAGTTCATTAAACTTCATCATACGATTTTCTCCGGCTAAGGTAGGATCTAAGTTCAACTGCGCAATCGCCCAATAGGCACCCATTTCAAGCTCAAGAGGTAAGTGACAAGCCTTACCTTACACCATACGATATGGAGATGCACCAACTGGAGTCTTAAACGCAGTAGGCCCACAATGCATCATCTAACTTCATTGACCAATCTTTTCTTGTATGACCAACGGTTTTCTCTAGGATTGACTTAACTTCACGATTTGATACTTCAGCTTGACCATTGGATTGTGGATGATATGCAGTAGATACACGGTGTCTTACTCCATACTTTTATAGAACAGCCTTCAAATACTTATTAACAAAATGAGATCCTACATCGCTAATAATCACTCTTGGTGTACCATGTCTAGTGAAAATATGTGACTTCAAAAACTTAATCACCACTCGTGAATCATTGGTTGGTAAAGCCACAACTTCTACCCATTTGGACACGTAATCAACAGCTAATAAGATGTAGAGGTTACCATTTGAAGGAACGAAAGGACCCATAAACTCTATACCCCAAACATAGAATATTTCAACTTCTAACACATTATTACGTGGCATCTCATCCCTCTTGGATATGTTTCCGGTAAATTGGCATCTCGCACATTTCTTTACATGATCATGACAATCTTTACAAGAGAAGGCCAGTAGAAACCGGATTGGAATACCTTAGCAGCAGTTCTATCTCCCTTGAAGTGTCCTCCATAGAGTGAATCATGACATCCAGCTATAATGGCTTATGTTTCCTCCTTGGCTACACATCTTCTTATCATTTGGTCAGCACATACTTTGTAGAGGAAGGGATCCTCCCAAAAGAATGGTCTAGCACGATGAGCTAACCTCTTTCTTTCTTGATAAGTGGATCCTTCAGGAAAAGAACCACTCACCACTGAATTCGCTATATCTGCATACCAAGGAGCTTCATAATCATGAACCACAAACAAATTTTCATCAGGAAACTCTTCTCTAACTCCTTCAGTACCACCATTCATCTCTGAACCTTCAAGACGCGATAGATGATCTGCAACCTGATTCTCACAACCCTTTCTATCCTTAATCTCTAAATCGAATTCTTGAAGCAATAAAACCCATCTGATTAACCTTGGTTTAGCATCCTTTTTTTCCATAAGATATCTAATCGCTGAGTGATCTGTATAAACAATAACTTTCGCTCCAAGAAGATAAGAGCGAAACTTATCGAATGAATACACAACTGCTAGTAATTCTTTCTCTGTAATTGTATAATTAACTTGAGCACCATTAAAAGTTTTACTAGCATAGTAAATTGAATGAAATATCTTATCTTTTCTCTGTCCCAATACAGCTCCCATACATAAATCACTCGCATCACACATAACTTCAAAAGGTAAACTCCAATCTAGAGGTAATACTATAGGAGCAGAAATAAGCTTTTCTTTGATTGCTTGAAATGCCGCTAAACAAGCTTCATCAAAAAGGAATTTGGAATCCTTTTCAAGTAAGCTGCATAGCGGTTTAGCAATCTTAGAAAAGTCTTTGATGAATCGCCTATAAAAACCAGCATGGCCCAGAAAACTTCTTACCCCTTTAACAGAAACAGGAGGGGGAAGATTTTTAATTACCTCTATCTTCGCTCTATCAACCTCTAATCCAGCACTCGAAACCTTGTGACCCAGAACTATACCTTCGCGAACCATGAAATGACACTTCTCCCAGTTTAAGACCAAATCTGTTTCCTTGCATCCGATTAACACTTTCTCCAAGTTCTCTAAACATCTATCAAAATCATCTCCAAACACGGAGAAATCGTCCATAAAAACTTCAAGAAAATTATCGATCATATCCCAGAAGATGGCCATCATACATCTTTGAAAGGTAGCAGGTGCATTACACAACCCAAATGGCATTCTGAGATATGCAAAAGTACCAAAGGGGCATGTAAATGTTGTTTTATGTTGATCTTCTGGAGCCATGTAAATCTGATTATACCCGGAATAACCATCTAAGAAACAGTAGTACTCTCTACCAGCCAATTTATCTAACATTTGATCAATGAAAGGAAGTGGAAAATGATCCTTTCTGGTGGCGTTGTTCAGTTTACGATAATCCATACAAACTCTCCATCCAACTACCGTTCTTGAAGAAATTGCTTCATTTTTTTAAGAATTGTTGTGATTCCTCCTTTCTTCGGTACACACTGAACTGGCTCACCCATTCACTACTCGAGATGGGATAAATAATCCCCGCGTCTAAAAGCTTGATAACTTCCTTCTTCACTACTTCCTTCATAGCGGGCATTAATCTCCTTTGACCTTCAAATGAGCGTATGTTATCGTCTTCAAGTATGATTTTGTGTTGACAATAGGAGGGACTAATGCCTTTGATGTCAGCAATTGTCCATCCTATCGCCTCTTTGTTGGCTCTTAACACACGCAACAGTTTATCTTCTTGAGGACCTGTTAAATTTGCTGAAACAATAATGGGTAGAGTTTCATTAGTACCTAAATACGCATACCTCAAGTGTGCTGGTAATGGTTTTTCTTCCAATTCCGGAGGAGATTCAATTGAAGGCTTCTTTTTAGGAATAATCTCCCCCGGTTCTCTCACAGGTTCATAGGCAAGACGCCTATACTTCGGATTCTCAGAATTAAGAGCTGCCACTGTTTGGGCAAGCTCTTCCATCATCTCAGGTAAGTCTAATGTCAAAGCGGCCTGCAAGATATCATCATAATTAAGACAATAAATACCTCTTGCGATGCCTGCTCAACTACATCCATTCGAAAGAAATCTTCTTGAGAATCTGGAAACTTCATAGCTCGGAACACATTAAATTTGACCTCCTCGTCTTGGATTCTCATCGTCAATTCGCCATTTTTTACATCAATCAATGTACGCCCCGTGGCTAGGAATGGTCTTCCCAAAATAATGGGGACATTCCTATCCGCGTTGTATTCAAGTGTAACGAAATCGACGGGAAATACTAACGTACCTGCCTTAACAAGGACATCTTCAATTCGGCCTTCTGGATGTGCAAGAGATCTATCCGCCATTTGCAAGACCATAGAAGTAGGTCTTGCTTCTCCAATTTTCCGCTTATCAAAGATCGATTTGGGCATAAGATTTATGCTGGCACCCAAATCGCATAGTGCTTTACCTTTCCATTCTTCTCCAATCGATATCGGAATTGTGAAACTCCCAGGATCAAGTAACTTCGGAGGCAATTTACTTTGACAAATAGAACTACATTCTTCAGGACGACCAATCATCTCATTATCACAGTATGGCCTTTTGTTAGTGAGGGCTCTCTTCAAAAATTTCTTGTATTTGGGAATATCTCGGATCGCTTCCAACAACGGAATGTTAATACTAAGGCCTCTCACTCTATTAAAGTACTTCTGAAAATCGGCCAAATCACCCTTTTTCTGAACTCGAGTTGGAAAGGGTGGAGGAGGGCGATTACTCATAACATCATCTTTCTTCTTTGGAATTTCACTCGGCCTCTCTATTTCTTCAACCTCAACATCTTTCTCTTTCTCACCCACATCCTTTTATTTTCTTGGGACTTCTTTCTCTTTCATAACTGGAAAAGGAGGTGGAGGGAGGTTCTTACCACTTCTGAGAGAAACAGCTTTGCAATCTTCATGTTGTCAAAGATTTTCAGTGTCACTAGGGAGTTGCCCTTGTGGACGTTGATGAAGCTGTTTTGCGAATTGATCCATTTGGTTCTGTAATAGTTTGATACTCGCGTCAGACGCTTGTTGATTTTGCATAGCTTGCGTCTAGAGAGCAATTAGGCTTTCAACGGGTTTCTGAAGGGTAACTACACCTTCTTGTGGATGGGCAGGTAAGGCTTTTTGGTTCATGGTTTCATTTGTAAGTGTCTTGAGGAGCTTGTCTTTGCGCATAGGTTCCTTGATTCTGTCCTCCTTGATAATTATTATGTGGTCTTGGATTGAAGTTGTTACCTTGGGGACGCGGCTGATACGCATATGTAGGATTTGCTGCCCCATTAGGATTTGAGTATTGAAACCCAGGATAGTTTCTGTTAGGCTGATACCCATTACCACTTGAATTAAAGTTTCCTCTGTTGGAGACAAACATCACAGGATCTTGATTATTCAGACAACTCTCCTCATCATGATCATTCATACCACAATACGAACACATATAAACTTCTTGTGCAGCTTGCACAGCTACCTTTTTACCCGAAAATCCTTCTTTTACAGCTAAAGTGAGCTGTTTCAATTGTTTCTCTATGGTGGTTTGAATCTTGTTCTCAAGGGTAGCGAACTTTTCTTCGATATTAATTTTATTCACTCCTTTAACTGGGGTTCTTACTGAACTCCATCCAACTTCATTCTTTACCGTTCTCTCTAGGATGAGTTTCGCATGAGCCGGTTGAACTTGTAAAAACCCAGCACCACATAGCAAATCTAAGTCTTTTCTTGAAGTCCCATCAAGACCCTTGTAGAAAATTTTTAGCTGTTTTTGTTCTGAAAGGTCATGATCGAGAACTCTACGTAAGCACATCTGAAATCTTGTCCAGCTTTTACCCAAAGTTTCATCATATTCTTGACGGAACTGAGTTAATTCAAGTTGATCCTCTAACCGCATGTTACTTGGGTAATAGCTGTCCAAGAAAGCAGATTCTAGTTGATCCCAATTTGTTATCTTCGTAGGTTCTTGTGAATCGTGCCATTCACTCGCTCCATCAATAACGAAAAATCAAAACGCAGCAAAATACATTTGTTCCTTTGAAACTCCTTTTGTGATGTAAGAATCACATATCTGCTTGAATTTCTGTACTGCTCGGAGGGGATCTTCCCCAGCTTTACCACACAAATTTCCAAAACTTTGGAACTGAGCTAACATACCCGAATCTGGACGAAATCTCTGAACATCTATATCTGGAGCACCTACCCCTAGAGCAGGAGCACGAAATGGAACTTCTTCTGGACCGTTAACAAACCAGGGATCTTGATTATTCGCCATTTCTTTTTCTTATTCTCTTCTTTTCTTGTTAGCAAGCCTGATTAATGATTATGGATTATTAAGGATCGGAGGTGTTGGCTCTTGATCCTTAAAGAGTCTCCTTCGCATAAACCAAACCTAAAAACCTGAAAAAGACGAACAAACAAAAAGCGTAAAACTGATAAAAACAAAAATAAAAATAAATGCAACTGTCACTAAAGGATAAACACCGTGGTCACACGCTACCGTTCCCCGGCAGTGGCGCCAAAAACTTGGTGGTCCTTTGTGTGTTCTATAAATAAATACGAAAAGTAATTAAACCACAACCGCAAGTGTACGGTTGTCCCAAGTAGTAATAATGATTCTAGGATCGTTCGCATGGACGGTTGGTTAACTACAATGCTTATCAAGTAATGATTGGTTACATTTATGAAAGCAGACAAAAGATATAATGATTGATTGGTTGTTTGTATTAAGTCTAAGTAATGAAAAGACTAAAGAGAAAATGAAAATAAATACTAAAACGCAAGTAAATGAAAGTAAGACGCAAATATGAGAAGGTCCTAATTCTATTTCATAACATATGTTGTTTAAGGGTTAAATTGGTCAATTAACATCGGTCGGGATTCTAAATTCCTTATACCCCCGTCAGGGCGGGCTATAAGGCTATTCTAGAGTGTCACTAGTCCCGCCAGGGTAAATATGATCCACTTTCGAATGATTAAGTAATTTTACCACATTGGCCCTAAAATTAACTAAGCTCGTTAGAGTCAAATAGTTTCGATTTTAGATTGAGTAATTAAGTCCATACCTAAACCCTCCGTCAGGATGATCCACACGCCACATATGTGGAATAGCCTAGATACTAACACCTGTTCTTAGTTGATCACTCCAAAAACTGTAAATAATCTCAAATTACAGAAAAATGTAAAAGACCCAATTTAATTTAATTTATTAAAAACCCAAATTCAGACATATGAAATTTAACAAAATAGGGATTCACCCATTATGCATTCTCAAGTACTTAGAAGAAATTGGCTCATACTAATTAAAAATAAAACTAAATTAAAAGAAAGGGAACTCATAATGTTTTACCGGAATTAAAAATAAAGAAAACCTAATTTCTAGAATTGGATTTGGCTGAGAATGGAGATATAGACACTCTCCAGCTCTACAGCTTTCTTCTTCTTCCTTCGTTGACTTCTCTTTGATGCTTCTGTTTATGAATAATGAGTTGTCTGAAAAATAGAAGTCAAAAGCCCCTTTTATAAGCTCAATTTCGGACTTGGACCTAATCTTTTAATTAAATGAAATATTGAAGGCCCAAGTCCATTAACTTAGCCCAAAATCTCGTAACTGCTGCACCACCTCCACTAAAACAGCTCTAGCCGATTCGTTATAACTCCGATTGATCTGAAATCACTTGCTAAATTTCCGTAACTCGATAAGGAATATATTCTCTTCAAAGGTCAGCGGCTAAATCAATTCTTAAGTGCCTCGAAATCAGCAATCTTTGGCCTGTTTTTCAGATTTGCAGCTCCAAAATATAATTCTTTCGGGATTTATCTTTAAGCCTTGACTCCATATCACGATCTTTGACTCTCTTCTCGGATTCCTTTCCTAGATAATATTCAAAACCTACAAACTTTTTACTAAAATACACAAGATTACGCGCAAAATTTTAATAAATCAAAAATACTAGAAATAAAATAGGAATTCCGGATTATTGCATTTTTAACTCAAAAGTCTACCAAAATATTCAATTAAACATAAAAAATGATATCTCCCAAGGGTCGAAAATAAGAACAATTAGGGAGACATCAAGAAGTCGGAGCGGCAGTAGTCGTGGGTCAAGGAGGATAAGCAACTGAAGTCGTGGCTCGAGGAGGAGTACCAGACGTGGGATCAAGTTGCTCACATCCATATTCTCTCCTGCATCGATTAAGCGTCTAGATGGCGGCAGTCATCTATTCGTGGATCGCATCCCTAGTGGGGCGGGTACTCAATGTAGAGGTAGATGATCGAAAGGCGTTATCTTGCATAGGCTCCTTGCCTATAGAGTCAAGGAACTCATTTAGGGACCGAACTATCAACTGGTAGTCCCTCAACATCCTAGAACTGACTAGATCGGAAGAACTTGAATTCGCCCTCCTCTCCGGTAGCTAGTGTCCAACTCTCGGGACCTTGTTGCAGGTTCCGCCTCCTAATCATAATCTCGTCGCCTCCAACACAGCGTTAACCTGTTCTTGCTCCGATAAGGTGGGGGTAGATTATTAATCTCCTTTCTGAGACTGGGATTCCCACACTCGGGTTTCCAGAATGGACCTCAATGCCTCCTGTAAAGTAAAGAAAATATTAAAAAATTATTTTGGAGTAAAAAAGTTTGAGTTTCATAAAACTTACATCTGATCGCTCGTATTCTCTGTTCCTCCACCCGTTGTTTTTCTTGTCAAATCCTATTTGGAGAAAGAATCCTTTAATGGGTGGCAGAGGCAAAGTCTCATTTCTCGGTGGCTCAGATCCCTCGCCCTCTGACAAACGAGGGACCTTACTACTCACCTTCCCCCTGTTTCAGTCAATCAGTCAGTTAGTCAATTAGTCAAACAAATAAGATGATACGAATTATTGAAAAAGATAGTACCTCCTGAGTTATCAATGAAAATCTCGCCCTCGAGTATGTCATCGAACCTGCCTCGCTCTGGTTCCTCAATTGCTCCATGTTCTCCTTATTCTTTTTAGCTTAGTTATGGTTTTAAAAAAATATAAACAAAAGAAAACAAGTAAGTCAACACAAGGAATATTCTATTTAACCTTTTAAATTAAGATAAGTACCTGATATTCCACTGAGTCCCACATCTCCAAAGTCTTCGCCCAACTCTCGGGTTTTCTGGTCATTCGGAATCTCACGACTTTCATAAAACTCAGTCTTCACTCAGTTTTGTTGGTCGATATATCCTATCCACACTTGTTAGTGACCATACTCTTGATTTTCTCCCAATCAGGCTGAGCCTCCCACTCCTCGACTAAACAGAAGTTATGTTCACAATTAAAACAAATTCAATATAAGTGTATATATAGTTCATGGATAAGAAAAGTAAAAGTTAAAGTTATTTACCCTTATGTGTCGCAATATCTGCTCCTGGTCATCCCAAGGGACTTGACTCCAGTGTTTGTAATAAAGGGGAATCTTCTCCCGAACGGTCAGGTTGATCACATGTGTAACGTGGTGGGAATAGCGACCTATAGGGTTCCAGGTACCGTCGAGTGTGCAGAATTCCACGGGCGGTCGCCCTCGGTGTCTATCCCTCGCCTTAGTGACTAAGGCGAGAGTAGTCTTGCCACTTTTCTTCCTAGTGGTGGTCTTACCCCTAATGTTTATTTTTTTTATTTTCTTAAGCAATAAACTATCTAATATTACTTAAAGGCACCTAAACTTTTATATATTTACAAATTTACCCCTAAACTACCTAAAGTTACTAAAATGCCCCTAATGTTTATTTTTTATTTCTTATGCACTAAACTATCTAATATTACTTAAAGGCACCTAAACTTTTATCTATTTACAAATTTACCCCTAAACTACCTAAAGTTACTAAAATGCCCCTAATATTTTTTTAAATTTTCTTAAGCACTAAACTATCTAATATTACTTAAAGGCGCCTAAACTTTTATATATTCACAAATTTACCCCTAAACTACCAAAATTTACTAAAATGCCCCTATTGTTTATTTTTTTATTTTCTTAAGCACTAAACTATCTAATATTACTTAAAGGCACCTAAACTTTTATATATTTACAAATTTACCCCTAAAGTTACTAAAATGCCCCTAATATTTTTTTAAAATTTTCTTAAGCACTAAACTATCTAATATTACTCAAAGGCACCTAAGCTTTTATATATTCACAAATTTACCCCTAAACTACCTAAATTTACTAAAATGCCCCTAATATTTATTTATTTTATTTTCTTAAGCACTAAACTATCTAATATTACTTAAAGGCACCTAAAATTTTATATATTCACAAATTTACCCCTAAACTACCTAAATTTACTAAAATGCACGTAAATTCACAAAAATTCCCTAAATTCATAAAAATTCAAAAAATCAAAAACAATTCCAAAAAATCACAACATTCCCTAAAGTCCCTAAATTCCCAAAAACTCTAATCAAATTCCAATAATTTCCAAAAACAAATTTCATACAATTTGAATTTTTTGACTAAATTAGTTGTTTTCACCTATTTAATGAACTCAATAATCTTCTAAAATCAACACCTGTATTCGGAATTTAACAACTACACCATTATGAAATGATTTTAGTTTTTCATTAAAAAAACTTGAAACTAAATAAAATGGTGGATAACAAACCTTAAATTCGAAGAATTTGAGGGTAATAGGTGGTGTATAATCTCTTCAAATTATGCACAAACCACAAGCATCATATTAGTTTTGAAAATGAAAAAAAATTGAATTTAAAAAGAAATGGAAAAACTTAATGATTCTTACCTTTCAAATGTTGTTGAAGGTGTTGTTGAAGCTCAATAACAATCGGTGGTGGATTGGGGTGTTTTTTTGCCAGAAATAACTTGGGTGTTTTAATGGATTGAAGGTGGAGTGGGGAAGAAAGAACGGGGTCGGGGTTTTCGTATGTTTCTGGAAAACCTTTAGTGAGAACTGGGTCCTCGCTAAAGACTGAAGTCGTCGCTAAAGGTCTACCAATTATTGAGGCGGGAATATCAACCGCCTTAAACGTGTCCAAAACTTTTGGAAATTATTTCTAGCGACGACAAGTTTCTCGCAAAATACATATAGTCTTTTGCGACGGGTTCTTCATGAAGAACTAGTCGCGAAAGACTATATTTCTTTTGCGAGAAACTTGTTCTCGCTAAAGGTCTTATACAGATTTTTTTTCAAGCATAATTAAACTATTTGATATATGTTTTATAAACACCTAATACATTACTTGCAACAATAGCAAAATAAAAGTGCTAGTAAGTAATCAATACCAATAATTAAAAATCTTAAACGTGAAACTGAATATTACCTGATGAATTGCGGCGAGTTGTCCCATAGAAATAGAGAGCGAGAGGGAAAATATGATGTGTTGTTTCTAATAGGATACTAGCTTTATTATTATTACTATTGTAGGCATGGTCTTTTCTTACTAGGAGTTAGGTAATAGGATACTAGCTTTATTATTATTACTATTGTAGGCATGATCCTCGAATGGGTTTCTTTAGGAGGCTAGTCAGTGGTGTTCGTGGTGATGAAGAACATGATAATACAAATGTTCCAAACAAGTTTCTTATACTCTTTTTTTCCAAACAAGTTTTGGTATACTATTTTTAATGATAACCACTCTTTCTTGTTTCCTTACAATACTCATCTCTATAGATTAGGGTTTCTGAGGAGACATTTGATAATCATCACTTATTTTTTTCGTATTATTATTATATATTATCTTTTGTGTTTTCATTCTTTGGTTAAAAAAATAACGTTAATTTTTCTTTATAAGAACAAGATCAGAACTTGAGTATTACACTTTTATCATTTGAGTTCATAATAATATTTTACACGAAACAACTAATCAGACTCATCCCCATCATCAACTATTACAGGTTCATCGTCACTATCAAGATAAATAGTATCATTGTCAATATCGTACTCGCCTAGTGTGTCATCAAATTCATCACCGTTATCATCCTCAACAGGAATAAAGGGTTCCGGTAGAAGGTTAAAAATCGAAAGATCTATCTCTATCCCTTGTCCAATACTCAACTCAAACAACGAGTATTCTGAATCCAATGTCGTATCCTCCAACGGAATGTCGATCGGATCTGGACTAGTGGAAACCAACTCGGTACCAAATAATTCCGGACTCTATCCGTGACAGTCCTTCCCTTCCAAAACAACTTTCCAACCCTTTGAGTAAATTTGATAAATGTAGAAGACCTTTTTTGCTTGAGTTGCTAACATGAATGGTTCCTCACTCCACCAGAAATAATTTGTGTTGATCATTGTTGCCCCGTGTTCTGTTTTACTCAGTTTCTTTTTTTTATCCATGTTATACCACTTACACTCAAACAACACAACTGAATTACCACCTGTGAATTCAACCTCAATAATCTTGACCAACTCACCATAAAAAGTATCTACACCAGTGACGCTACAAATATTTAAATTAGATAAAAATAACCGACTAAAAAGATATTAATGAAAGAGAACACAAGTAACCAACCTGTGATAGTACAAACTCCGTAATCTTGAGTAACTCTCTTCTCACCCTTCTCACGCGTTACCCATTTGACCCCGTTCAAAACGCAAGAATCATACGTATACACGACACTGTTCGGCATGCTTGACAACGAAATCAACTCTTCGGTAGCAAGGGGATAGCCTTCTTTTTTCATTGACCAACCTACACAAATACTCAATGGTTAGTTTAATTGAATTCTTTTTATATGTTAGACTTTTATACCTGTTTGATGAACCATCGACGAAAATTCTCCCAAAGTTTTTGCTCTCTACCAAAGGACGGAAGTGAAGACTTATGTTGCCTAAAGTAAAAGAAAAGTGTTTATTAAAAATAACAGCATATTTAAATAAATAATTTTAATCAAAGTACTTACATCATGTAATGCTGGATCTCCTCGCAGTTATGAAGGATGTACCAATCGATGTGTTCCTTCACTATGAAGTCCAAACGACAAAACTTCTTCTTCGCGATCGGCTTGCACTGACTATTAAACAGTGATATTTCCTTGCTTTCGGGAATCGTATCACCGAATCTGTCTGGATTGTTGAACTTTTTACTTTTCTCCCGAAGGTAACGAGACATGAAAGTCAAAGTTTCTTCTACAGCGTATCCATCTGCGATCGAACCCTCCGGTCTGGCTAGATTCCGAATTTATTCTTTTATCTTCTTCAAGTACCTATCAAACGGGTACATCCAACGCATCTGGACCGCGCCTCCTAAACAAGCTCCCTCATACAAGTGCATAACCAGGTGGATCATAATGTCAAAAAAAGCTAGAGGAAATATCATCTCCAACTTGCAAATAAGCTCGATTACCCGAATTTAATTCCTTTTTACTCAAGTTCTTCTTACAAACATTCCTGAGTACGTTACACAACCCAATGATCGGAACACTAATGGATTTTTTGTTGATCAAGCCTGGAATACTAGCCACAAGTAAATACTGCATAAGAACATGACAGGCATGGGACTTCATACCGATAATCTTCCTTGTGTCACTCTAAACGTTGTTACGCAATCTAGAAGTGAAACCATCTGGAAACTTTTGCCCCTCCAACCAGTCTAAAAAATCACATCGCTTATCGGTTGTCAACGCATACTTTGCACGGGGTAGAATGGTCTTACCACGTGAATCCACTGATATCCAAAATCTGACCTAATATTCAACGCTTGCAAATCTTTCCTCGACTTCATGTTATCTTTGTTAATTTCCCATCCAAACCAACAAGTGTACCGAGAAGAGCATCACACACATTCTTCTCACAATGAATCACATCTATGTTATATTTCAACAAGTTTTTGGACCAATAGGGTAAACGACATAATATACTTTTTTTCTTCCAGTTTGACTCACGATGGCCCGTTTCTTCTCTACCTTGCCTCCGAAGTCCTTGTGTTTTCCGAGAAAGACAATCGGCAAGTCATCTATCTGTGTTTGTATATCTGCGGGACTAAGTTTCCTAGGGGGGGGCCTATGATCGACTGCACAATACGAGGAGGCGTCTTTTTGAAAATAATGGGTCATAGGCAACCATCGTCTGTGATTAAAATACACAACTCCTTTTTAACCTGCACAGAAGGAGTATATACCATGCATTCGGGACAAGCTAAGTAGCCTTGACCCAACCATCCTGAGGTGTACGATCTGGCCGGGTAATCATTTGTCGTGAACAACAAACACACCTTCATGACAAATTCCTCCTTCATATGTGCATCCCATGTAACTTTCTCCATAACCCACAAAGTTTCCAACTCATCTATAGCAGGACGGAGAAATACATCCATATCCTTTCCAGGGGAACAAGGTCCAGGTATCAAAAGAGTGAGCATAAACGTAGATTCTTTCATGCATAACCAAGGCGGCAAGTTGTAGACCGTCAGTATGACCGACCACATACTATATGAGTTGTTTTGCATAGAAAAAGGACAATATCCATCGATCCCCAAACCTAGTCGTACATTACGCGGTTCGCTAGCAAACTCGGGATTCCTCTCGTTAAATCTTTTCCAGCTAATACCATCAACTGGATGACGCAACACATCTTCGTCGGTACTCTTTCCAGTATGGTGCCAAATCATATCTTTCGCAGTGTGCCTTGAAGCATACATTCTCCGTAACCTAGGCGCAATCGGAAAATAACGTAGCTTCTTATTCGAAACTTTCTTCCCCTTCTTTGGGTCCCACCTTGACTCTCCACAAACTGGAAACTTCTCAAGATTCTCATACTCTTTATAATACAAAACACAATCATTCATACACACATCGATCGAAGTGTATCCCATGCCTAAACTTTTCAACTTCTTGTTGCAATCCGCATATGACTCGCGTACGTTATGAGGTTCAGGCAAAACACGACCCAAAAATTGAAGAAGTTTGGTAAACGAGGTGTTCATCCACTTGTTCTTCACTTTCACGTGCATTAACTTCGCAATGAAATCTAAAGAACTCATTTTCGTACAACCAAGGTACAAATCTGTCTTTATTTCTTTGAACAACGCGTCGAAAGACCCACGACCATTTCCACTAACATTCATGTCACGCATCTCGGTGTCACCGGAATACCCGCCAGTTTCAAATGTGGGGCCCAAATCACGAATTACATGACCCATAACGCTCTCTTCGATTGGTTAGTCGTCAGGAAATACAATTAGTTCACAGTGTTTTGTCCAAACATCATACGATGAATCCATACCCCATTGAAAAAGATGAACTTGAACTTCGTTGATTGAAAATTTTCGGTTATCATAACAATGATTACATGGACTGAATATATTACCGACTCGATCCACTACTTTCCTCGCAAATACAATAAACCCTATTATACCATTAATGTATTCGATCGAAACCTTATTCTTTGATTTAATCCAACTCTTGTCTATTTGAGGGTTCATTATCTAAATTTCAATAAACAACTAGTTATTATTTCAAATAATACGTTTATAACAAATTACTAAAATGCACCTACGTTATCACAATATTCTAAAGCCCCTAATTAATTATTCAAATAATAATATAGTCCCTAAAATCATAATCAATTGTGAAAATGCAACTAGAAGTTCCAAATAATTCACAAAGTTATCTACATTAATTTTCCATTAATATTAAAACACCTAACATTATAATAACTCAAAAATCAAATTACAATATTAACAAAAAATAAAAAAACATTTATATAACAAGAAATTAACAATATATCACATATAAAACACTTAACACTATTAATTGAACCTAATATAACCATATTTATACAAAATACACAAAATAGGAAAAAAATTAAGAAATTACCTAAAACTGTGGAAAAAATTGCTTGAAAATGTGATCCAATTGAGCTATATGTGTTGGTGAAGCTATGTAATTGAGATGCCCAAAAATAATTTTTGGTCTAAAGAAAACAATTGGGAAAGTTTTGGGGTTTGTTTTGGAAATTTTTGGGGTTTCTTGAGCTCTTGGTTCGCATTAATGGCCATATGTTCGTCTTTAATACGGCAAGAGCTTTAGCGAGAACACATGTTTCTTATAAAAGCTCTAGAAAGTCGTCGCAAAGAATACTTACTAGCGACGATATAAAAGTTATCGCTAAATATGGTATCCTTTGCGAGGACTTCCAACGACTATTTAATTATTTAATTATTTAATTATTTTTCATAACTTATAAAAGACGCGTGATATATGCGACGACTTTGTCGTCGCTAATGATGTTTCTCGCGAAAGACCCAGTCTTTAGCGAGAACTTTTGTGTTCTCGCTAAAGTTTTCCTCGCGAGAAAGCACGCGTGTAGTAGTGTGCATCCCGATACCATGTTAGTGTATGTTTGTTAATATTGGCAAAACTCTAATATTGAATTAAAAATTATGAATTTAATCCATGAAGTACATATAGTTTTTCAAAGCACTCCAGTTTGAATTTAGCTACTTGATCAAATAAGATCAGAGACATGTGTGTTGGTGTAATTGTGTGTACCCATTCCGTCTCATCTTTATATTCCAATAAAATGCACATGTACAATTGCGATAAGCGATATTATTAGAAGTAAGGGCTGAAGTAATCGTATTTTAATGACCCATCAAAGTAAATGTACCAATACACTATGTTATATGTTTGAGTTGTGTCAAAAACTTGATTTAGTGGGTCTACATGTGTAAAATATCACTCATGTGTGATTCCAATTTATATTCACTTTAACCATAGTAAATATTACCATTTATGTTTTTAATAAAGTTTAAGGTATCAAGACACTTTATGAGGGGTATTTTAGTATTTGAAATATTAAAAATTAATGATTTTAATCTATGTGCAAAAAAAGGGAACATTTTATGGGACAGAGAGAGCATATATAATTCCTAATAGTATCTTTATATTTATTATAAATGGTGTTGAATATTTTTTTTAACAATAACAGCTGATAAAAATTTATGCTTTTTACGATTTTATATTAATAAGTAGAGGCTATAAATAAATGTTGAAGTATATGCATTTAAAGTGAAGTACAAATCGTAATCAATAATATGATAAAGAGAGACTACACAAAAATGGATGAAAATGATGCATATGAAGTGTTTACTTTATCTTTGAACTCTCAAATTTTAAATATATTTAAACAACTTATTAAAAGAGTATTACAAATGGTGATAGATTGAGAAAAAGTGATAACGTTTTCCCATAATCTTTGAGTAGAACTACAATCAAATAATAAATTATCTTTTGTTTCACAATAATGGCAAAAAAACTATTGAATGGAGGGAACCAATCAAAACGAGTAAATTAGGCAATAAAAATATATTTCAAAAGTGATTATTGCACAATGAAATGTAATGTAAAATCATCAATACATATTCACGAATATTTTGCCAAGTACCTTTAAAAGTGAAAGAGTAAGTAGTGTGAACACAAGTAATATGATATTAAACCAAATGTCGAATAAAAGGGAATTCTTTCAATAGTCAACTTAATACCGTAGAACTAAGATATTCCAAATGCTATTATAGTTCAAAAAACTAATTTTAACACATAGACCCAAACCGAGTCATGGAACGAATATATCTTTCAAAAAAACTATATAACAAAGTAAGGTTGATTTTCAACTTCTGGATTCCAAGTCTTCCCTCCTTCAGCAATATAGTAGCATGACTGAAGTAATTGGGGTTCGCAATGGTGGATAAACTTTGGATTAGTGAAAAGAGGGATGGTTGGAGGTCCTTCCATTCACTCGCACCTCCAATCAAGAAGAACATAAGTATTATCTTGTACGTCTGCTCACTTGTAATGCATTGAGAAGCATATGTGTCACAAATTTGCATAGAATAATGCACATCATAGACCGAAACATCATGTGAAACCCCATTGTAGTTCACATAGCTTGTGAATTTCTTTAGCATAACAACATCTGGTTACAACCTCTCGGCTTGAATTTCAGGTAAGCAAATACCATGTAGTTGTAAACAAAACAGAAAATCATCTACATATGGTTTCATATAGCATGGATCTTGTCCTCCTTGGACTTGGGCACTAACTTGATTCTAGTTTGGTTTAACCCCTTTGTTACCATTAGAAGCATCAGTCCATAGTTGCAAGTTAGATTCGAGAGTTGATTTAAATCAAGGGGGTACATGCTTGTTTGGTGGATTATGTTGAGCACCATCCCTAAGGTTTAACCTAAATACTCCCTCTTGAGAAGGTTGAACAATAGGTCCACCATTTATTGTCAAGTTGGAATTTCCATTTTCATTCATTACTGAATCTTCTTGCTCTCTTCTTTCTCCCTTGTTTCTATTGTTTTCGAACCTACCTTTCAGGATGCGAGAGCATGCACCACACTTAGGACATGTTGGGTTAAAACTAAAAGAAATTTATAAAATTCAACGTTTAATACTTAAAATACTCTAAAAACACATAATTAAAAAAATAGTTCATGGTAACGGTACGAAAAACTTAGTGTCTCCCGAGCCGTAATGTAAAAACCACACTCGGGGAATGCTCCTGATGTCTCCTTAATTGTTATTATTTTCGACCCTTAGGAGACATCATTTTTTGTGTTTATTTAATCAATTTGATAGACTTTTGGACTAAATATGCAATAATATGATTTTCCTCTTTTATTTCTAGCATTTTCAATTTATTAAGCTTTTGCGCGTAATTTTGGTATTTTTAGTGTAAATTTTACAGGTTTTAGATGTTAGCTAGAAGAGGAATCCGAGGAGAAAATCAAAAGATCAAGAGATAGAGTCAAGACTTGAAGATAAATCCCGAAGATATTATTTTTAGAGCTGAAAATCCATTTTCCAGGCCATAGATTTCTGATTTCGAGGTGCTTAAGCGATGATTTAGCCGCTGACCTTTGAAGAAAAAACATTCCTTATCGAGTTACAGAACTTTAGCAACTGGAATGAGGTCAATCGGAGTCATAACGAGTCGGGAAAAGCCGTTTTAGTGAAGGCATATCAGCAGTTACGGGATTTTGGGCTAAGTTAGTGGACTTGGGTCTTTTATATTTCATTTAATTAAAAGCCTAGGTCCAAGTCCGAATTTGCACTTATAAAAGGAGGTCTGGACTTCTATTTTTCATACAATTCACATTCTGCAAGATTAAAAACACCAGAGAGAAGCAACAGAAGGAAGAAAGAAGAAGCTACAAGAGCTGGAGAGGGTCTATATCTCCGTTCGTAGTCATTCCTATTCCGGAAATTAGGTTCTTTTATCTTTTAATTTTGTAATCAATATGAATTCCTTTACATTTAAATTAGTTTTTCTTTTTAATATGAGCTAAGCTTTTCATAGTGCTTGAGAACAATTAATGGGTGAATCCCAATCGTATTGAATAACGAATGTTGAATTTGGGTTTCTGTTAAATTAAATTAGATTGTGTCTTTTACCCTTTTCGATAAATTGTGAATGTTTACTGTTTTTAGCGTCATGAACTAGGAACAGGTGTTAGTATTTAGGCTATTCCAATTAGTGGCGATTGGATCATCCTGATGGAGGGTTTAGATACAGAACCATTTATTCAATCTAGGATAGAAATTATTGATTCTGACGAACTTAGCTAATCCTAGGGCCAATGAGGTAATAAAACTTAAACATCCAAAGGTGGATCATATTTACCCTGACGGGACTAGTGACACTCTAGGATCGCCTTATAGTCCACCCTGACGGGGGTATAAGGAATTTAGAATCCCGACCATTGTAATTGACCAATTTAGCCCTTAAACAACATAAGTTAGGAAATAGGATTAGGAGGATCCTTGCGTTCTCAAGTGCTACTTCTCATATTGCGTTTACATCATTTTACTTGCGTCTTAGCTTTTATTTGCATTTTAATAATTGTCTTTCATTTATTTAGCATTAATACAAAACCAAACAAACATATTATCTTTATTTGTTTTCATAAGTGCATCAATCATTAATAGATAAGCATTGTAGTCAACCATCCGTCCTTGGAACGAATCTGTTTTATCAATTATACTACTTGGGACAACCGTACACTTGCGGTTGTGGTTCGATTATTATTTGCATTTATTTAGAACACACAAAGGACCACCAAGTTTTTGGCGCCGCTGCCGGGGACGGTAGCGTGTGACCACGGTGTTTATCCTTTAGTGATAGTGCATTTATTTTATTTTATCAGTTTTACGCTTTTTGTTAGTTTATCTTTCTCAGGTTTTTAGGTTTGGTGTATGCGAAGAAGGCTATTCAAGGATCTAGAGCCAACACCTCCGATCCTTAGTAATCCAGAATCGTTGATCAGACTTGCTAACAAGAGAAGAAGAGAACAAGAAGCTTTAGAGGAAGAAAAATTAATTAACAGAATGGAAGAGATAAATCTTCAAGATCAACAAAATAATCAACCATGTCAACTAGGCGCAAATGGCCAACCTTTAGCGCCACCTGGCCTTATTCCTCCAATTCCACCATTGAATCCTAATCCTCAAGTTCAGATAGTGATGAATCAAGATCCATGGTTTACTAATGGTCCACCAGAAGTTCCATTCCGTGCTCCTGCTATAGGAGTAGGTGCTCCAGATATTAATGTTCCGCGATTCCGTCCAGATTCGGGTATGTTAGCTCAATTCCAAAATTTTGGGAATTTTCGTGGTAGACCATCAGAAGATCCTCTTAGAGCAGTACAGAAATTTAAGCAGATATGTGATTCGTATATCACACAAGGAGTTTCAAGAGAACGGATGTATTTTGCTGCGTTTAAATTTTTTGTTATTGATGGAGCGAGTGAATGGCACGATACACAAGATCCTACGAAGATAACAATTTGGGACCAATTAGAAACTGCTTTCTTTAACAGGTATTACCCAAGTAACATGAGGTTAGATGCTGAATTAGAATTGACGCATTTCCATCAAGAATATGATGAAACTGTGGGTAAGAGTTGGACAAGATTCCAGATGTGTTTACGTAGAGTTCCCGCTCATGGCTTTTCAGAACAACAACAGCTAAAAATCTTTTACAGAGGCCTTGATGGGACTTCGAGAGAGAAATTGGATACGTTATGTGGTGCAGGTTTTCTTCAAGTTCAACCCGCTCATGCTAAAATCATTTTAGAAAGAACAGTCAAGAATGAAGTTGGGTGGAATTCAGTAAGAACACCGGTTAAAGGAGTGAATAATGTTGATATGGAAGAAAAATTTGCTACGCTTGAGAATAAGATTCAGAATACTATAGAGCAACAGTTGAAACAGCTTACTTTAGCTGTAAAAGAAGGATTTTCGGGTAAGAAGGTAGTTGTGCATGCTGCACAAGAGGTGTATATGTGTTCGATTTGCAGAGTAGATGATCATGATGAGGAAAATTGTCCGAATAACCAAGAGTCTGTGATGTTTATGTCCAATAGAGGTAACTTCAATTCAAGTGGTAATGGATATTAACCTAACAGAAACCATCCTGGGTTTCAATACTCAAATCCTAATGGGGCATCCAATCCTGCATATGCGTATCAGCCGCGCCCCCAAGGTAACAACTATAATCCAAGACCACACAACAATTATCAAGGAGGACAAAATCAAGGTAATTATGTACAAAGACAAGCTCCTCAGAATACTTATGATGAAAATTTGAACCAGAAAGCCTTACCTGCCCATCCACAAGAAGGAGTAGTTACCCTTCAGAAAACAGTTGAAAGTTTAATTGCTCTTCAAACACAAGCTATGGAACGTCAAAATGCTTCTGAAGCAAATATGAAGTTGTTACAGAATCAGCTAAGCCAAATTAATAAACAACTGAATCAACGTCCACAAGGGCAACTTCCTAGCGATACTGAGAATCCAATACAACGTGAGGATTGCAAAGCCGTTACATTACGAAGTGGTAAGAACCTCCCTCCACCTCCTTTTCCTGTTATGAAAGAGAATGAAGTTCCAAGAAAAGAAAAGGAAGTGGGTGAGAAAGAAAAAGAGAATGAAAAAGATAGTGAGGTTGAAGAAATAGTGAGGCCAAGTGAGATTCCGAAGAAGAAAGATGACATTGTGATTAATCGCCCTCCACCACCGTTTCCATCTCGAGTTCAGAAAAAGGGTGATTTGGGTGATTTTCAGAAATTCTTTAACAGAGTGAAGGGTCTAAGTATTAATATTCCGTTACTAGAGGCTATTCGAGATATTCCTAAGTATACGAAGTTTATGAAGAGGACCCTCACTAACAAAAGGCCTTATTGTGATAATGAGATGATTGGTCTCCCTGAAGAGTGTAGTGCGATTTGTCAGAGTAAATTACCTCCAAAGTTAGTTGATCCTGGGAGTTTTACGATTCCGATATCGATTGGAGAAGAATGGAAAGGAAAAGCGCTTTGTGATTTGGGGGAAAGCATCAATTTGATGCCCAAGTCAATCTTTGATAAGCTTAAAATTGGAGAAGCAAGACCCACTTCTATGGTCTTGCAAATGGCGGACAGGTCTCTTGCACATCCTGAAGGCCGAATTGAGGATGTCCTCGTTAAGGCAGGTACACTTATATTTCCCGTTGATTTCGTAATACTTGAGTACGATGCAGATAGAAATGTCCCCATTATTTTGGGTAGACCATTCCTAGCTACAGGGCGTACACTAATCGATGTAGAGAATGGCGAATTAACGATGAGGATACAAGACGAGGAAGTTAAATTCAATGTATTTCGAGCTATGAAATTTCCAGATTCTCAGGAAGATTGCTTCAGAATGGATGTAGTAGAGAAAGCATCGCAAGAGGTATTTAATTGTTTAAATTTTGATGATATCTTGCAGGCTGCTTTGACATTAGATTCACCTGAGATGATGGAAGAGCTAACCGAAACAGTGGCAGCTCTCAATTCTGAAAATCCGAAGTATAGGCGTCTTGCCTATGAACCTGTGAGAGAACCGGGGGAGATTATTCCTAAAAAGAAGCCTTCAATTGAATCCCCTCCGGAATTAGAAGAAAAACCATTACCAGCACACTTGAGGTATGCATATTTAGGTACTAATGAAACTCTACCTGTTATTGTTTCAGCTAATTTAACAGGTCCTCAAGAAGATAAACTGTTGCGTGTGTTAAGAGCCAACAAAGAAGCAATAGGTTGGACAATTGCTGACATCAAAGGCATTAGTCCATCCTATTGTCAACACAAAATCATACTTGAAGATGTTAACGCACGCTCAGTTGAAGGTCAAAGAAGATTAATGCCCGTTATGAAGGATGTAATGAAGAAAGAGGTGATCAAGCTTTTAGATGCGGGGATTATTTATCCCATCTCGAGTAGTGAATGGGTGAGTCCGGTTCAGTGTGTACCGAAGAAAGGAGGAATGACAACAGTTCTTAATGATAAAAATGAAGCAATTCCTTCAAGAACGGTAGTCGGATGGAGAGTTTGCATGGATTACAGAAAGCTGAACAAGGCCACCAGAAAAGATCACTTTCCTTTGCCCTTCATTGATCAAATGTTAGACAAATTAGCCGGAAGAGAGTACTATTGCTTCTTGGATGGTTATTCTGGGTATAATCAAATTTACGTGGCTCCGGAAGATCAACATAAAACAACATTTACATGCCCCTTTGGTACTTTTGCATATCGCAGAATGCCATTTGGGTTGTGTAATGCTCCTGCTACCTTTCAAAGATGCATGATGGCTATCTTCTGGGATATGATCGATAACCTTCTTGAAGTGTTTATGGATGATTTCTCTGTATTTGGTGATGATTTTGATAAGTGTTTAAATAACTTAGAGAAAGTATTAATCAGATGCAAAGAAACAGATTTGGTGTTAAACTGGGAGAAGTGACAGTCATGGTTCGAGAAGGTATTGTTCTGGGTCACCAGGTTTCGAGTGTTGGATTAGAAGTCGATAGAGCGAAGATAGAGGTAATTAAACCTCTTCCCCCTCCTGTTTCTGTTAAAGGGGTAAGAAGTTTTCTTGGCCATGCTGGCTTTTATAGGCGATTTATTAAAGAATTTTCTAAGATTGCTAAACCGTTATGCAACTTACTTGAAAAGGACTCCAAATTCCTTTTTGATGAAGCTTGTTTAGCGGCCTTCAAGGCAATCAAAGAAAAGCTTATTTATGCTCCTATAGCATTACCCCCATATTGGACTTTACCGTTTGAGGTTATGTGTGATGCGAGTGATTTATGTATGGGAGCCGTATTAGGACAAAGAAAAGAGAAAGTTTTTCATTCGATTTATTATGCTAGTAAAACTTTTAATGGGGCTCAAGTGAATTATACAGTTACAGAAAAAGAGTTGCTAGCGGTTGTGTATTCATTCGATAAATTTCGCTCTTATCTTCTTGGAACGAAAGTTATTGTTTATACTGATCATTCAGCGATTCGATATCTTATGGAGAAAAAGGATGCCAACCCGAGGTTAATCAGATGGGTTTTATTGCTTCAAGAGTTCGATTTAGAGATCAAGGATAGAAAAGGGTGTGAGAATCAGGTTGCGGATCATCTATCGCGGTTAGAAGGTTCAGAGATGAATAGTGGTACTGAAGCGGTTAGAGAAGAATTTCCTGATGAGAGTTTATTCGTTGTTCGTGATTATGAAGCTCCTTGGTATGCGGATATTGCAAACTTAGTGGTGAGTGGTTCTTTTCCTAAAGGTTCAACTTATCAAGAGAGAAAAAGATTAGCTCACCGTGCAAGACAATTCTTTTGGGAAGATCCTTTCCTCTACAAAGTATGTGCTGATCAAATGGTAAGAAGATGTGTAGCCAAGGAAGAAATTGAGGCGATTATAGCTGGGTGTCACGATTCACCTTATGGTGGACATTTCAAAGGAGATCGAACTGCTGCTAAGGTATTACAATCTGGTTTCTATTGGCCCTCTATTATAAAAGATTGTCATGAATATACGAAAAGATGTGCTAGATGTCAATTTACCGGAAACATATCCAAGAGGGATGAGATGCCACGTAAAAATGTGATAGAAGTTGAAATATTCGATGTTTGGGGTATAGATTTTATGAGTCCGTTCGTTCCTTCAAATGGTAACCTCTACATCTTGTTAGCTGTTGATTACGTGTCTAAGTGGGTAGAAGTTGTGGCTTTGCCAACTAATGATTCACGAGTGGTGATTAAGTTCTTGAAATCACATATTTTTACTAGACATGGCACTCCAAGGGTAATTATTAGCGATGGAGGTATTCATTTCGTTAATAAATATTTGAAGACAGTTCTAGAGAAATATGGAGTGAGACATCGTGTATCTACTGCTTATCATCCACAAGCCAATGGTCAAGCCGAAGTATCAAATCGTGAGGTAAAATCTATCTTAGAGAAAACCGTTGGTCCTACTAGAAAAGATTGGTCTATGAAATTAGATGATGTACTATGGGCCTATCGTACTGCTTTCAAAACTCCAGTAGGTGCTTCTCCGTATCGAATGGTGTATGGTAAGGCTTGTCACTTACCTCTTGAACTTGAAATGGGTGCCTATTGGGCTATTGCGAAGTTAAATTTAGATTCTACTCTAGCTGGTCAGAATCGAATGATGAAACTTAATGAGCTTGATGAATTTCGATTACATGCGTATGAAAATGCTAAACTTTACAAAGAAAATACCAAGAGATGGCATGATAATCGGATTCGAGAGAAGAACTTTGTAGTGGGACAAAGAGTGTTGAAATATAATTCAAAGTTCAGTAATTATCCGGGGAAATTACGATCAAAGTGGTCGGGTCCTTACATTGTAACCAAAGTTACACCTCATGGAGCTATAGAGATAGAACATCCCCTTGAAAACCGTACATTCATGGTGAACGGTCATCGCTTAAAGATATATCATGGAGGTGAAGACACCGATCGTGCAAAAGACCCACATCCCGGAGAGGTCATGTACCTCCTCGAAGCTCCTTAGAAGCACGAGGTAACCCGTCGAGCTTAACGACGTTAAACAAAAGCAAATTTCGTGTATATTAGTTTAAGTATTTTAATTTCCGTAGTGTAAATTAGTTAAGTTTTCGTTGATTTTAGTGTTTATTTTTAAGAAATGAGGAAGGGTGTTTGTTTGTGATGATTTCAGGGGTATAATGGTCATGAGTTTGGGGTCAAAACGATGAGAAAACGAAAAAAAAATTTAGAGTCCACAGCAGGTTGACCGGCTAGCCGGCGAGCTGGCCGGCATACCGGTCAAAAGAGCTGAAGGACCCCAACTCTCTGACCACTGCGTCAGCGATGACGCAGCGTTGCTGCGTCACCATTTGCGCCAGCGAGACATCCACCGGCATACCGGTCACTGACCGGCTAGCCGGTCAAAGGAGATGAAGGTTCTGGTCCTTGCGTCAGCGACGACGCAAGGTTGCTGCGTCATCAATTGCGCCATCGACACGCCACCGGCATACCGGTCAATGACCGGCTAGCCGGTGAAAGAGAAAGAAGTCTCTGACCACTGCATCAGCGACGACGCAATATACTTGCGTTTTGAAGTATCTTTCAATTTTTTTTCCGCCGCCCTCGCGACCGGCATGCCGGCGAATCCGCCGGCTAGCCGGCCACCTGTTGCGAGAGGCGGTTTCGAGTTCATTAAACCTAGTTTTTTGCCTCTTTTCCAAGCCAAACCTTATATTCCGAATCCTTTCCTCCACCCACTCCGAAAATCATCAACAAACAGCTATAAAATCATCAAATCAAACCTTCTATCATCACAAAAACACACAATCAACTCATAGCTTCTCCAAAACATCATCAAAATTCATCTTTTCTTCATAAATTCCCTCTTCCCAACCTTGAAATTAAACCCAATTCTTTCACAATCCCTCTCCAATAACCTTAACCCATCTCATATTCCACCTAATCCTTCAAGTTTTAAGCCTCAAAACATCAAATTTCAAAGCTTTTCTCTAGCTTTTTCTCTATTTGAAGTTTTGAGTTTGGGGTGAAAAGAGATGACTAACAGAACCGATTCCATGTGTAACTATCGAAGAAACATACCAAGAAACAGGAACAATGTGGGAGCTAGCCCAGACCAAGCAATTGAGATTCCGGATTCGCGATCCAAAAAGACTGTCCAAAACCCAATTGCTCCGAAACGAAAAGAAAATCCAAGCAAGGCTAATCCGAAAAAGAGTAGGTTAATTGATGAGAGTGATGAAGAAATCGAGGAAGAAGTTGAAGAAGAGATTGAGGAAGAAACTGAACAAGAAGTTCCCGAAGAACCAGTGCAACAACCGAAAGCTCCGCGTAGGAAAGCTTGGGCTCAAAAGCCTAAAAGAGTCTTCGTTCCATGGGATACTCAGGTTCGTGATAGAATTCAATTTTTGAAGTTTGGTGAGGAGATGAATCTTCCTAAGGGTATTATGACTAGTGCTTATAAAGATTATGGTATTACTTGTGATAAATTGGGTTGGAAAGAATTGCGTGAAAGGAAGCTTGAGTATATTCCTACCTTGGTGCGAGATTTTTATGAAGGAATCGCCTTCTCAAAAGAAGCAGTTATTATTCGCAAAAAGGTAGTTCCTTTCTCCGTTGAGCTTATTCGTAAATCATTGAAATTACCCGAATTTTCCGGAATATGTCCGTTTCAAGAGTCTCTAAAAGAACCTTCGTTTGATTATGAATCCCTTTGGGGGAAAGTGCTTATTGATGGGGCCCGCCCAATTCCCGAAGGATAGAGATGTCCTGGACAGATGTATAGTAGTAAATTGCTACCATGTGCTAAGATTTGGTCACGTTTCATAATCCATACCTTCTTCGGAGTTAAACACATATCGGAAGTGAAGAAGGAGCATCTTTTGTTCATTAAATGTATTATTGAGGAGAAACCACTAGATGTTGCTCGTGTGATATATGATACCATCATGGAATTTGCTCGAATTCCTACTTCGCAACAAAATCTCAAATTTCCTTGTACCATCACAACTTTGTGCTTAGACGCAAAGGTTCCGCGTAAAGACGCAGAGATTGATCGTGTTGTTGTGGGTGAGAGTATGGGTTTAACTTTGATCAAGAATATTCATGATGAGGTGTTAAAAGCAACAAGAAATCCTAGAGCTCCTCCAAAGAAGAAGATGCATACAACAAATGAGTTGGAAGCGAAAGTGAAGGTGTTAGAAGAGTACCAAGTGAAGATGATTGCGTCTTTGGGAAACGTTACAAAAGAGTTAGAACTTCTCCGAAACATGTTGATGGGGGTGAGCACAATTCAACACGCCACCTATGGTATACTTACGCAAGAGAAAGTTCAGGGACGCAACACCGATAACCAGCCTCGTGCTGGTTAAGATACGTTTTCTATCCCTTTCGCGTTTTAGTTAGTTTAGTTTATTTTTATTGTGTTGAGTCTTTTCGAGTCGTGGGGACACGACTCGTTTTTGAGTTTGGGGTGGGGTTCGTTGCCTCATCCCAGTTTTTATGTGTTATGTGTTTTATTTGCTTTCAATAAAATAATTTTCGGAGTTGCGTTTGACTTTAGAAGATTTTAAATGTCCCTTAAGCATACTTTTGATGAATCTATGATAGTAGATAGTTGACTTTAGGGAATAACATAGAACGCACTTACAATTGCATGCGAACATAGGTAATTGATAGGAAAAATTAATGAACAATGCAAATGAAGTAAGCTTGTACTTAAGGAATATGTTTGGTGTGTAGAACGTGAAATCCTAATTAGTAGAGAACCCACCTAGATATGAACTAAAGACAAGCTATGTACTTAGGAAAATGATAGGGGCAGTTCTTTGTTAGCCATTTGAAACCTTTTAGCTTGCTATCCCTTATTATAATTTTATCCGTCTTAGCCCAATTTTGAGCCTTAAGCCTTTTCTTTTGTAGCCACGATATAAGCCCATTATCCTTTAGATTATTAGGCATGACCAAATGACCCGCACTTGAATCACAAACCCTGAGACTTGTCTCGAGCTTGAGTTTGGGGTGGAGGGTCCACATTTGGGAATTTACATTGGGAAGGGATTATATGTGTTTGTATTGGGGCACAAAAATAAAAGATGATATTATTATTTGTAACCCTTTGCCGAAATTTGAAAAAAAAAAATTATTATAAGAGACATGACTTTTCACCATCAAAATGATGGTCATGGGTATCTTGTACAAAAAAAAAATAGAGAAAAGAAAGAATAAAATAAATCGGCAAAGTGGAATATTTTTGGAAATCATCTTAGTTTATTTGGGTTGACATTGGGGACGCAACATTAATGCGTCAAATGGGTGAGTGAGAACATTCTTGAGCGTAAACTCAAGCTCGAGGACATTGTTGATGGTAAGTGAGGAGAGAGCCAAAAGCTCACTTCAAATTTACCAAATATATATCCATACCGTCCTTAAGCCAATATTAAAACCATAAAGACCTCGTGATTCTTAAGTGCATAGTGAATTTATAATTTTGTTGATAGGGAATACACTAGGTGGGGCGTTCAAAGCGAGGTAGGATTAATGACCACCCTATAGCCATCATACAGAGATGAGTACAAGTGTAACCTTCAAGCATTGCGACTTTAATTTTATGATTGAGATTATTTATATTTGATGTTGCATGATTAATGTATGTATATGTTAGTTTTTAAAGTTTTGCTATATGAGATTTATCTTAAGAATTGCTTTAGGTTTATTTGCTAGCTTCTATTTGTTCTTGCGTTTACTTCTACCCCTTGTTTTGTTTTGCTTTGCTTTGTCGGGACGACAAAGGTTTGAGTTGGGGGTCTTGATGTCTCCTTAATTGTTCTTATTTTCGACCCTTAGGAGACATCATTTTTGGTGTTTATTTAATCAATTTGATAGACTTTTGGACTAAATATGCAATAATATGATTTTCCTCTTTTAATTTATTAAGCTTTTGCGCGTAATATTGGTATTTTTAGTGTAAAGTTTACAGGTTTTAGATGTTAGCTAGAAGAGGAATCCGAGGAGAAAGTCAAAAGATCAAGAGATAGAGTCAAGACTTGAAGATAAATCCCGAAGATATTATTTTTAGAGCTGAAAACCATTTTCCAGGCCATAGATTGCTGATTTCGGGGTGCTTAAGCGATGATTTAGCCGCTGACCTTTGAAGAGAAAACATTCTTTATCTAGTTACAGAACTTTAGCAACTGGAATGAGGTCAATCGGAGTCATAACGAGTCGGGAAAAGCCGTTTTAGTGAAGGCATATCAGCAGTTACGGGATTTTGGGCTAAGTTAGTGGACTTGGGCCTTTTATATTTCATTTAATTAAAAGCCTAGGTCCAATTCACATTCTGCAAGATAAAAAACACCAGAGAGAAGCAACAGAAGGAAGAAAGAAGAAGCTACAAGAGCTGGAGAGGGTCTATATCTCCGTTCGTAGTCATTCCTATTCCGGAAATTAGGTTCTTTTATCTTTTAATTTTGTAATCAATATGAATTCCTTTACATTTAAATTAGTTTTTCTTTTTAATATGAGCTAAGCTTTTCATAGTGCTTGAGAACAATTAATGGGTGAATCCCAATCGTATTGAATAACGAATGTTGAATTTGGGTTTCTATTAAATTAAATTAGATTGTGTCTTTTACCCTTTTCGATAAATTGTGAATGTTTACTGTTTTTAGCGTCATGAACTAGGAACAGGTGTTAGTATTTAGGCTATTCCAATAAGTGGCGATTGGATCATCCTGACGGAGGGTTTAGATACAGAACCATTTATTCAATCTGGGATAGAAGTTATTGATTCTGACGAACTTAGCTAATCCTAGGGCCAATGAGGTAATAAAACTTAAACATCCAAAGGTGGATCATATTTACCCTGACGGGACTAGTGACACTCTAGGATCGCCTTATAGTCCACCCTGACGGGGGTATAAGGAATTTAGAATCCCGACCATTGTAATTGACCAATTTAGCCCTTAAACAACATAAGTTAGGAAATAGGATTGGGAGGATCCTTGCGTTCTCAAGTGCTACTTCTCATATTGCGTTTACATCATTTACTTGCGTCTTAGCTTTTATTTGCATTTTAATAATTGTCTTTCATTTATTTAGCATTAATACAAAACCAAACAAACATATTATCTTTATTTGTTTTCATAAGTGCATCAACATTACTACTTGGGACAACCGTACACTTGCGGTTGTGGTTCGATTATTATTTGCATTTATTTAGAACACACAAAGGACCACCAGCTCCTCACAGTTGTACGAGTCACCCTAATTAATAAATAGATGAGTTATAAGATCGCACATCACAGAGATTGTGAAGCTAAGCTCATATTTTCTTAATGTACTTAGGGTCTTTAGTGAGTAAAAAAAGAGTTAAGTAGATGTGTTGGGGTTTTTCTTGTAACAATTAAAATGTTATATAGGAACTAAAGTGAAAAAATTAAAGTTTTAAGTAATATTTATATGAATTGAAAAGGACTAAAATGCAATAAGTGAATAATATAGATGAAATGGGAGAAATACAGCTTATGATTTGCTCGTAATCACCCACTAGCAATGCCTTAGTACTATTTTTTACTGAAGGTGGATTTGTATTTTAGTGGTAATCGGGATATTATATTCCAGTTAACTATCTTCCTATTAGATTGGTGATGTGATCTAACTCTATGGACATCTTTCGAGTGACCTTATAAAGCCTTACAATAGTTATGGGTATACCCTATATGATTATTCAAATTATTTTGACATCCCGGTTCTAGAAAGATTCAAACATGTATAACTTAATTTTGATATTCAACCCCCTTCGGGGTGTAGTTCAAAAACTATTATGACTCAAAACAAGACCAAAGTACTTGAATTGGCAATTTCGGACAAAAATATGAACAACACAGTAATTCTCAATCCATTTAAATGTGGAAATCCTAAATTAACTCAAATAAATCAAGGTCATAATCTAAAGTTCATACATAGAGTAAATATAAAGCTAAGTGTAAATTATTTCATAATATAAAACATAAAACAAGATTTAAAAGATACGTATTCAAGAATAGAACGAAAAAAATTGGAATTACACTAAAAATCGAAGGATTAGTGGAATAGAATAGATGGAGATCGTCTTGTTGTTATGAAAAGTAACTCCCTCTATCTACATTTGCTTCTAATTGAGTTAGAAAATAAATTTCCATGTTGGTCCACTTGGGTCAAATGTGGCTAAAAAAGGTTTTTAGCCATTTTTGACATGTATGGATTATCATGGAAAACCAGCATAACTATTCCATCTCGAGTATTATTTACGAACCATTTCTTTTCACGCGCTCGAGACTCAATGGTCTATCTTGGGTAGTTTAGATTTGATCAGAATCCTTACTTATTAATTGTGATCAATTTTCAAAGTTGACGATGATATTTTGTCAAAATTTGTACTTTGCCTTCTAAGGAGTCTTTTGTGTTCCCTTGTAAATTGGATTGGGTTTTCCTTGGAATTTTGAGTTATTTTCTACATCATGGGGTCTGTTATATTTCATGTACCAAGGAGCTACAAACTTAACACACAAATCATCTTAAAGTTCTCAAAAAATACATTCAAAATTAAGGCAAGCTAATAATTTATTTAATGCAATAAAAAGGGATAAATATTACTTTAAAACTCAAAACCACCTTAAATGATGTCTTGATATTTTCTATATATATCACAAAATACGAGATATTAAATCCCTTCTCCATATATACAATGATATAATTTTATGGATATTAGGTAGATGAATAATCTTCTAGTCCATTTTATATAAATATTTAGAATACTCTCACTTCCAATGCACAAAACAAATATATTTAGCTTCCAATTTTGTAAATCAAGTACAATATCTAATCATAAAAATATACTTTTTAGGATTAATAGAATGCTAGCCTTCACTAATAATTTTAATTAAGTATGTTTACCTTTGTTATTAAACACGTATATATTCATTCATGTGGTAATCAACATATGGATTCATTTTCATGATATTCTTATGTTAAAATCTTTATAAGTTGCTACAATGATATATTTAATTAACTAAATCAAAGATATATACATATAGATATGTTAAATAAGAAGGTCATATATAAATTCTTATGAAATAGTTACGTTTGCTCTTTCTCTAATTACTTAAAATAATAATACTTTGGTGTTCGAGATAACATGATAAGATCACAATTATTATATTTTTTAGAAACATTTATATATTGTGGATTTGTGCATAATCTGTTTACTTCTTTATTATATTATAATATTATCACCTTAGATGATATATTTTTATATTTCTATATTAGTTTCACATGAGTATGGAGAAGAAGATATAATAGTGGAAACTTTTCCTAATCAAATTTATAAAACGTTGCTAGAATAATATTGTTCGCAATGTTTTTTGTACTTGTTACTTAATTTTAACAATGTTTTAACATTTTCAATACATTATTGTATTATGTAGTGATCGTAAATAAAGGTTCAAGTTTAATTTGTATGCAATAGTTTTTTGAGAATTTCTTACTTGCAAGATATTTCACTTTATTGCTTAAATTTTATTGAAGTAGTTATATTTTTAATATTTACTTGTAACATTTTATACAACAGATCTTAAATTCCTTCTAATGTGGTACATTATTTTGTATAAATATTTATTCACTCAAAATGTTATAAGAAGATATATGCTCTAGTGGTTATGTGTAGTTAGACCCACGAGTATCACACAAACAAATTTCATGCAATACAACAAACCTATGAACATAAAATGTAGTAATGTGCACGGGTATATCCATCATCGTTTTAATGAAAGCAATACTCTGGTAGGTTACTTATAAACTTACAAAAGCCTCTACAGTGGCATCTTTTTTGCACTATAGTAATTTCAGAAGTTTTCCTAATTTTATGTTTGGTCTCGATAACCTTTCTTGAGGTAATGATGAAGGGCATTGGTAACTTCATGAGTTTAACTAATTTATATTTATATTTATCTAACCTTTTCTGAGGAGTTATATGAAAATATTGATAACTTTGGGAGTTTAACAAATTTAGGCTTATATTTTGATCTTAAGTTGATCTTAAGTTTAATTTGGATAACCATTCCTGAGATTTAATTGAAGGTAATCGTAACTTTGTTAGTTTAACTATATTTAGGTGTAGTTTCGATAACTTTTCCTGATTATTTGTTTTATTTATTGGTAACATTGGGAGGCTAACCAATTTTAAGTTTTAATTTAGATAACCTTTCCTGATATTTAATCGAATGTATTGATAATTTTGGTAGTTTAACCAATTTTAGGGTTTTTATTTGTTTTCATCCAAATTAATAACATGTGGGTATGATTCAAAATTTAGAGTAAAGAAGTTTTGATTAACAACAAAATATTTAAAATTTACATATATATAACGACATTTTGGCCGTCAGCCACCTCCTTAAAACACCTCCTAGCGAGGAAAAGAGTGTAGCAAGACTTTCTTTGGTCGTTTACCAGATTAAGTAAATTTGACCTATCCTCTTCCCTTGAGAATGACTGCTCATATGTCACCATTCTTTCTGTGCAAGTCACTTCATTTGAAATATTGCTGTTATTCTCAGCATCTGGCGTCCTGTTAAACCTTGTCATAACCTCTTGGACCCTCTCAGGGGAAGGCCAAATAGAGGTTTTGTTGTCACGTGGATTGAGAATTACGTACAACACTGCTTTCGACTCCACATAAATTCGAAAATTCTTTCACTTTCTCAAGAAAGTCCTTTGTTTTTTAACAATCCATACAATCGGATGTGTTTGGATTTAAGGCAGGAGTCACCTCGCGTTTTCTTGGTTTGGGAGTAGTTAGCATGAGAGAAAGCTAAAAGTTGGTATTTCTTTTACCCAAATGGTTTGTTATATATAGTGATTTTGGATGTCTAATCATTGGTATTTTATAAATAAAAATCACTTTTTCTTTGTTTATCTCATATATTTTTGCCATCTATATTACTCTGACTTCTATATATACTACAAAATAGTTAAACTTTTTTCTCTTTCAATCCTCGCATACATATTTATGTATAATTTAAATATTTTATTTCCTTTTTTATTTGATCGATTGTATAATATAAAAGTCTCCTAAAAAAGTAACAAATATGTATACTAAGTTTTTTCCAATATATATATATATATATAAAAGCCAAAACATAGTATATAGTATGAACATAAAATCCACAATAATTTCAAATCTTTTTATTTGGTAACTTAATTTTTTATATATTAAATTTCAACTTATATATAAGTAAAATATTAAATGTTATGTATAAGGGTAACGAACAAAATACTAAAAAAATGATATATACTTAATTTGAGGTTAAATACTCTATTATTAGTCATATATTCGTTTGGTTATTTTCTAAAATCTTAAGTTTCTAATTCTGATATGGATAATGCAGTAATAAAAAATTAGATTTATAAAATAAGAAATAAAATAATAAATTGAGAATAAAATTGATATATATTTAATTCTTATAATATGGTAATAAATATTGATAACCTAAAATTATATGTATCTGAATACATAAATATAATATTATTTCCAAATTATATTTGTAATAAATTGGTTTAGTTATTTTGAATCATATATTCTCCAAATTAATATAATGTATATTATATTAAATATTGATATATAAATTGAATTCAATGAATTTAGAATTGATTTATTTATTTTATTATATGGTTGTGGTTTTAACTTTTTTTTAATTATTCTCTTTTTGTTCGGTGTCATTTATATTTATTGATGAAAAATATAAAGTGTATTGGATCTTTTGTCCATAATAACAAATTTAAAATATTTATATCCCTATCTTTATCAATATCTGTATCCATATCTAATAGACAATGATAAGAAAACATTATCCTGGATTTATATTGATTTCAAATGTATACTTATAATCTATAGATAAAAAATCAATTCATTAAAAAGTAGGGATATCAAACAAAACAAAAAAGTATGAAACTCTTATCGTTCTTCATGACAAATAAATACAATATTTGAAAAAATATTTATTATTAAATAATATTCGGGTAAAAATTTTGGATTAATAAATATCCCACAACTGAATTCTATTCATATTTTAAATTTAAATACAAAATAGGTCACGCATGGATCAAAGTATATAGGTTCCTAGGACTAACTAAAGTGGAAGCAGATTATGTACATCGTAGCCCGTTAATCATAATCCCACTAAAAATGACTCCACTGATTATCTCATGGGTCTTCATGAAAAATAAACACATGCACTAGATATTCACCAAACCTTATCAAGCAATCAGCACGCAAATTCTCCTTATGATAAACTTGGAGTCCCTATAGAATTATTTCTTCTCAAGTTAAGTTGATATCTACCACTTTGGTTGTTCCCAATACTTTATCAGCAAATGTTGGCTAAAGTAAAGATAGGAAAATGCTAACATCTACCTAAAATTATTTTTTCAGATCTCACGATAATCAGTCAAAATAAATTCCTCATATAGTGAAATATATACAGAAAATAACAATGGTGATATTCCAATATATATGAGAATCAACTGATTAATCTACTTCCAATACTCTTACAAATGAATATTGCACCCAAAAATTTTATATACTGAGTCACACTTACCCGGATTTAATATCCATCTCAAGCTTTCTTAATATGCACAACTAATTATCTATTTCGTATTGAGATCATTATGGTAAATCCACATTATTGTACATAGTCATGAGGTAAACAATTTATTTTGTTTGCTAGAATGTATAGCCTAGGATACTGAACATTATGAAATCCTAAAAAGTACTATGTGTCGTCTACGTTATCCAAAAACTTACTAAAAGATCTTTCGATAGAGAAAACAATAAAGTAATATATGAATTAAATTGGAGATACACCTTAAGGTTACTGGTTATATGTGTATCCCATAACTAGTATGATAAATTAGTATTTAAGATGCATGAGAAGCAGTTGTATAGTTATAAAAATACTTTAAAGTTGATTTCTCTTCAAATGCTTATTATCATGTAGGTTCCATCCTAATACCATGTTAGTGTATGTTTTTTAATATATACAAAACTCTAATGTTGAATTCAAGATTATGAATTTAATCCATGAAGTACATATAGTTTTCCAAAACACTCCAGTTTGAATTTAGCTACTTGATCAAAGATCAGAGACATGTGTGTTAGTGTAGTTGTGTGTACCCATTTCATCTCATCTTTCTATTACAATAAAATGCACATGTACAATTTCAAGAAGCAAAATTATGAGAAGTAAGGGTTGAAGTAACCGTAGTTTAATGACCCATGAAAGTAAATGTACCAATCCACTACGTTATGTGTTTGAGTTGTGTCGAAATCTTGATTTAGTGGGTCTACATGTGTAAGATATCACTCATGTGTCTTTCCAATTTATATTCACTTTAACCATAATAAATATTAACCATTTATGATTTACAATTTTATTTTATTAAGTAGAGGCTATAAATAAATATTGAAGTATCTGCATTTAATACGAATTGTAATCCATAATATGAGAAAGATATACGACACAAAAATTGATGAAAATGATGCATTTTAAGTGTTTACTTTAACTTGAACTCTCAAAAATCAAATATATTTAACAACTTATTAAAAGAGTATTACAAATGTTGATAGACTGAGAGAAATCGATACCGTTCTTCCATAATCTTTGAAGTCAATCAAATGATAAATGACATTTTGTAACACAATAACGGAAAAAAACTATTGAATGGAGGAATAGTATCATAAGAATCAACCGGTATTTAGTAGGGAACCAATCAAAACGAGTAAATTAGGCAATAAAAATATTTTTCAGAAAGTGATTATTACACTATGAAATGTAATGTAAAATCATTAATACGAATTTCACGAATATTTTGCCAAGTACCTTTAAAGTGAAAGATAGGTAGTGTGAAGACAAGGAATATGATATTAAACCAAATGTTTCGAATAAAAGGGAATTCTTTCAATAGTCAACTTTAATACCTTAGAACTAAGATATTCCAAATGTTATTATAGTTCAAAAAACTAATTTTAACCCATAGACCCAAATCGAGTCATGGCACAAACTATATTTCCAAAACTATATAACAAAGTAAGGTTGAATTTCAAATTCTGGATTCCAAGTCCTCCCTCCTTCAGCAATATAGTAGCATCATGAAGTAATTGGGGTTCACGATGGTGGATGAACTTTGGATTAGTGAAAAGAAGGATGGTTGGAGGTTCTTCCATTCACTCGCACCTCCAATCAAGAAGAATATAAATATTATCTTGTACATCTACTCACTTGTGACGCATTGAGAAGCATAGGCGTCACATATATGCATGGAATAATACACATCATGGACCGAAACATCATGTGAAACCCCATTGTAATTCGCATAGCTTGTGAATTTCTTTAGCATAACAACATCTGGTACAACCTCTCAGGTTGAATTTCATGTAAGAAAATACCACGTAGTTGTAAGAAAAGAGGAAATCATATACATGTGGTTTCATATGCCATGGATCTTGTCCTCCTTAGACTTGAGCACTAACTTGATTCTAATTTGGTTTAACCCCTTTGTTACCATTAGCAGCATCAATCCCTAGTTGCAAGTTAGATTCGAGAGTTGATTGAAACCAAGGGGGTACATGCTTGTTTGGTGGATTATGTTGAGCACCATCCCTAAGGTTTAACCTAAATACTCCCTCTTGACAAGGTTGAACAATAGTTCTACCATTTATTGTCAAGTTGGAATTTCCATTTTCATTCATTACTGAATCTTCTTGCTCTCTTCTTTCTCCCTTGTTCCTATTCTTTTTGAACCTACCTCTCAGGATGCGAGAGAATGCACCACACTTAGGACATGTTAGGTTAAAACTAAAAGAAAATATAAAAATTCAACATTTAATACTTAAAATACTCAAAAAGCACATAATTAACAAAATATTTCCCGGTAACGGTACAAAAAACATAGTGTCCCCCGAGCCATAATGTAAAAACCACACTCGGGGAGTGCTCCTCACAGTTGTACGAGTCACCCCAATTAATAAAGAGATGAGTTCTAAGATATCACATCACAAAGATTCTGAAGCTAAGCTCATATGTTCTTAATGTACTTAGGGTCTTAAGTGAGTATAAAAAGAGTTAAGTAGATGTGTTGGGGTTTTCTTTGTAACAATTAAAATATTATATAAGGAATAAAGTGAAAAAAGTAAATTTTTAAGTAATATTTATATTCAGTGAAAAGGACTAAAATGCAATAAGTGAATAATATAGATGAAATGGGAGAAGTACAGCTTAAGATTTGCTCGTAATCACCACTAGCAATGTCTTAGTACTATTTATTACTGAAGGTGAATTTGTATTTTAGTGGTAATCGGGATATAATATTCCAGTTAACTATCTTCCTATTAGATTGGTAATGTGATCTAGCTCTATGGACATCTTCCGAGTGACCTTATAAAGCCTTACAACAGTATGGGTATACCCTATATGATTATTAAAATTATTTTGACATCCCGGCTCTAAAAATATTCAAACATGTATAACTTATTTTTGATGTTGAACCCTCTTCGGGATGTAGTTCAAAAACTATTATGACTCAAAACAAGACCAAAGTACTTGAACTGGCAATTTCGGACAAAAATATGAACAACACAGTAATTCTCAATCCATTAAAATGTGGAAATCCTAAATTAACTCAAATAAATCAGGGACATAATCTAAAGTTCATACATAGAGTAAATATAAAGCTAAGTGTAAATTATTTCATAATATAAAACATAAAACAAGATTAAAAAGATACGTATTCAAGAATAGAATGAAAAAATATTAGAAATACACTAAAAATCTAAGGATTGGTGGAATAGAATAGGTGGAGATCGTCTTGTTGTTATGAAAAGTAACTCCCTCTATCTACATTTGCTGCTCATTGAGTTAGAAAATAAATTTCCATGTGGGTCCACTTGGGTCAAATGTGGCTAAAAAATGTTTTTAGCCATTTTTTACATGTATGGATTATCATGGAAAACCAGCATCACTATTCCATCTCAAGTATTATTTACGAACCATTTATTTTCACGTGCTTGAGACTCAATGGTCTATCTTGGGTAGTTTGGATTTGATCAGAAATCTTACTTATTGATTGTGATCAGTTTTCAACGTCGACGATGATATTTTGTCAGAATTTGAACTTTGCCTTCTAAGGAGTCTTTTCTGTTCCCTTGTAAATTGGATTGGGTTTTCCTTGGAATTTTGAGATATTTTCTACATCATGTGGTCTGTTATATTTCATGTACCAAGGAGCTACAAACTTAACACACAAATCATCTTAAATTGCTCAAAAGATACATTAAAAATTAAGGCAAGCTAGTAATTTATTTAATGCAATAAAAAGGGATAAATATTACTTTAAAACTCAAAACCACCCTAAATGATGTCTTAAGATTTTCTATATATCACAAAATACGAGATATTAGATCCCTTCTCCAAATATACAATGATATAGTTTTATGGATATTAGGTAGATGAACAATCTTCTAGTCTATTTTATATAAATATTTAGAATACTCTCTCTTCCAATGCACAAAAAAAATATTTAGCTTCCAATTTTGTAAATCAAGTATAATATCTAATCATAAAAATATATTTTTAAGGATTAATATAATGCTAGCCTTCACTAATAATTTTAATTAAGTATGTTTACCGTTGTTATTAAACGCTTATATATTTATTCATGTGGTAATCAATATATGGATTCATTTTCATGATATTCTTATGTTAAAATCTTTATAAGTTGCTACAATGATATATTTAATTAACTACATCAAAGATATATACATATAGATATGTTAAATAAGAAGGTCATATATAAATTATTATGAAATAGTTACGTTTTCTCTTTCTCTAATTACTTAAAATAATAATACTTTGGTGTTCGGGATAACATGATAAGATCACATTTATTATATTTTTTTAGAAACATTTATATTTTGTGGATTTGTGCATAATCTTTTTACTTCTTTATTAATTTATAATATTAACACCTTGGATGATATATTTCTATATTTCTATATTAGTTTCACATGAGTATGGCGAAGAAGATATAATAGTGGAAACTTTTCCTAATCGAATTTACAAAAGGTTGCTAGAATAATATTGTTTGCAATGTTTTTTGTACTTGTTACTTAATTTTAAAAATTGTTTTAACAATTTCAATTCATTATTGTATTACGTAGTGATCGTAAATAAAGGTTCAAGTTTAATTTGTATGCAATAGTTTTTTGAGAATTTCTTACTTGCAAGATATTTCACTTTATTTCTTAAATTTTATTGAAGTAGTTATATTTTGAATATTTACTTGTAACATGTTATACATCAGATCTTAACTTCCTTTTAATGTGGTACATTATTTTGTATAAATATTTATTCACTCAGAATGTTATAAGAAGATATATCCTCTAGTGGTTATGAGTAGTTAGACCCACGAGTATCACATAAACAAATTTTATGCAATAGAACAATCCTTTGAACATAAAATGTAGTAATATGCACGACTATATCCATTGTCGTTTTAACGAAAGAAATAATCTGCTAGGTTACTTATAAACTAACAAAAGCCTCTTCAGTGGCATCTTTTTTGCACTATAGTAATTTCAGAAGTTTTCCTAATCTTATGTTTGGTCTCGATAACCTTTCATGAGGTAATGATGAAATGCATTGGTAACTTCATGAGTTTAACTAATCTATATTTATATTTATCTAACCTTTTTTGAGGACTTATATGAAAATATTGATAACTTTGGGAGTTTGACAAATTTAGGCTTATATTTTGATAACCATTTTTTAGGTTTAATCAAAGGTATTTGTAACTATGGGATGTTAGTTGATCTTCAGTTTAATTTGGATAACCATTCCTGAGATTTAATTGAAGGTAATTGTAACTTTGTGAGTTTAACTAAATTTAGGTGTAGTTTCGATAACTTTTCCTGGTTTTTTGTTTTATTTATCGGTAACATTGGGAGTTTAAGTAATTTTAAGTTTTAATTTAGATAACGTTTCCTGATATTTAATCGAATGTATTGATAATTTTGGTAGTTTAACCAATTTTAGGGTTTTTATTTGTTTTCATTCAAATTAATAATGTGTGGTTATCATTCAAAATTTAGAGTAAAGAACTTTTGATTAACAACAAAATATTTAAAATTGACATATATTTAACTACATTTTGGCCGTCAGCCACCTCATTAAAAAACCTCCTAACAAGGAAAAAGAGTGTAGCAAGACTTTCTTTGGCCGTTTACCATATTAAGTTAATTTGACCTATCCTCTTCCCTTGAGAATGGCTGCTCATATGTCACCATTCTTTCTGTGCAAGCCACTTCATTTGAAATATTTTTGTTATTCTCAGCATCTGGCGTCCTGTTAAACCTTGTCATAACCTCTTGGACCCTCTCAGGGGAAGGCAAAATAGAGGTTTTGTTGTCACGTGGACTGGGAATTACAACACAACTTTCGACTCCACATAAATTCGAAATTTTTTTCACTTTCTCAAGAAAGCCCTTTGTTATTGAACAATCCATACAATCGATGTGTTTGGATTTAAGGCAAGAGTCACCTCGCGTTTTTCTTGGTTTGGGAGTAGTTAGCAAGAGAGAAAGCTAAAAGTTGGGATTTCTTTTACCCAAATGGTTTGTTATATATAGTTATTTTGGATGTCTAATTATTGATATTTATAAATAAAAAGCACTTTTTCTTTATTTATCTCATATATTTTTTCCATCTGTATTACTCTAACTTCTATATATACTACAAAATAGTTAAACTTTTTTCTCTCTCCAATCCTCGTATACGTATTTATGTATAATTTAGATATTTTATTTCTCTTTTTAGTTGATCGATTGTATAATATAAAAGTCACCTAAAAAAGTAACAAATATGTATACGATGTTTTTTCCAATAAATATATATATATATATATATATATATATATATATATATATATATATATATATATATATATATATATATATATATAAGCCAAAACATAGTATATACTAAGGACATAAAAAATCCACAATAATTTCAAATCTTTTTATTTGGTGACTTAATTTTTTATATATTAAATCTCAACGTATATATAAGTAAATTATTAAATGTTATAAATAAAAAGTGCTTTTTATTTATCAAATACCAATAATTAGACATCCAAAATAACTATATATAACAAACCATTTGGGTAAAAGAAATCCCAACTTTGAGGTTAAATAATAAAATGATATATACTTAATTTGAGGTTAAATAATCTATTATTAGTCATATATTCGTTTGGTTATTTTCTAAAATCTTAAGTTTCTAATTCAGATATGACTAATATAATAATAAAAGATTAGATTTATAAAATAAGAAATAAAATACTAAATTAAGAATAAAATTGATATTATTTAATTCTTATAATATGGTAATAAATATTGATAACCTAAAATTATATGTATCTGAATACATAAATATAATATTATTTCCAAATTAAATTTGTAATAAATTAGTTTAGTTCTTCTGAATCATATATTCTCCAAATTAATATAATGTATATTATATTAAATATATATAATTCGAATTCAATGTATTTAGAATTGATATATTTATTTTCTTAAATGGTTGTGGTTTTAACCTTTTTTAAATTATTCTTTTTTTGTTCGGTGTCATTTATGTTTATTGATGAAAAATATAAAGTGTATTGGATTTTTTGGCCATAATAACAAAATTAAAATTTTTATATCCCTATCTTTATCAATATTTGTATCCATATCTAATAGACAATGATAAGAAAACATTATCCTAGATTTATATTGATTTCAAATGTATACTTATAATCTATAGATAAAAAATCAATTCATTAAAAAGTAGGGATATCAAAGAAAACAGAAAAGTATGAAACTCTTACTATTCTTCGTGACAAATAAATACAATATTTGAAAAAGATTTATTATTTAAATAATATCCAGGTAAAAATTTTGGATTAATAAATATCCCACAAGTGAACTCTATTCATATTTTTAATTTAAATACAAAATAGGTCACGCATGGATCAAAGTAGGTTCCTACGACTCACTAAAGTGGAAGCAGATTATGTACATCGTAGCCCGTTGATCATGATCCCACTTAAAATAACTCCACTGATTATCTCATAGGTCTTCATGAAAAATAAATTCATGCACTAGATATTTACCAAACCTTGTCAAGCAATCAGCACACAAATTCTCCATATGATAAACTTAGTGTCCTTATAGAATTATTTCTTCTCAAGTTAAGTTGATATCTACCACTTTGGTTGCTCCCAATACTTTATCGGTAAATGTTGGCTAAAGTAAAGATAGAAAAATGCTAACATCTACCTAAAAATATTTTTCCAGATCTCACGATAATCAGTCAAAATAAATTCATCATATAGTGAAATATATATATAGAAAATAACAATGGTGATATTCCACTATATATATGAGAAACTACTGATTTAATTAATTTCCAATACTCTTACAAATGAATATTGCACCCAAAAATTTTATATATTGAGTCACACTTACCCAGATTTAATATCCATCTCAAGCTTTCTTAATATGCACAACTAGTTATCTATTTTGTATTGATATCATTATGGTAAATCCACATTATTGTACATAGTCATGAGGTAAACAATTATTTTGTTGCTAAAATGTATGGCCTAGGACATTGAACATTATGAAATCCTAAAAAGCACTATGTGTCGTCTACGGTATCCAAAAACTTACTAAAAGATCTTCCGGTAGAGAAAACAATAAAGTAATTTACGAATTAAATTGTTGATACACCTTAAGGTTACTGGTTATATGTGTATCCCATAACTAGTATGATCAATTAGTATTTAAGATGCATGAGAAGCAGTTGTATAGTTATAAGAATACTTTAAAGATGATTCCTCTTCAAAACCACATTATCATGTAGGTTCCATCCCAATACCATGTTAATGTATGTTTGTTAATATATACAAAACTCTAATATTGAATTCAAGATTATGAATTTAATCCATGAAGTACACATAGTTTTCCAAAACACTTCAGTTTGAATTTAGCTACTTGATCAAAGATCAGAGACATGTGTGTTGGTGTATTTGTGTGTACCCATTTCGTCTCATCTTTCTATTCAAATAAAATGCACATGTACAATTTCAAGAAGCAAAATTATGAGAAGTAAGGGTTGAAGTAACTGTAGTTTAATGACCCATGAAAGTAAATGTACTAATCCACTACGTTATATGTTTAAGTTGTGCTGAAATCTTGATTTAGTGGGTCTACATGTGTAAGATATCACTCATGTGTCTTTCCAATTTATATTCACTTTAAGCATAATAAATATTAACCATTTATGTTTTACAATTTTATTTTAATAAGTAGAGGCTATAAATAAATATTGAAGTATATGATTTAAAGTGAAGTACAAATTGTAATCCATAATATGAGAAAGAGAGATTACACAAAAATGGATGAAAATGATGCATTATAAGTGTTTACTTTAACTTATATTTAAACAACTTATAAAAAGAGTATTACAAATATTGATAGTCTGAGAGAAATCGATACCGTTCTTCCATAATCTTTGAACTCAATCAAATGATAAATGACATTTTGTATCACAATAATGGAAAAAAACTTATTGAATGGAGGGAATAGTATCATAAGAATCAACCGGTATTTAGTAGGGAACCAATCAAAACGAGTAAATTAGGCAATAAAAATATAATTCAGAAAGTGATTATTACACTATGAAATGTAATGTAAAATCATCAATACGAATTTCACGAATATTTTTCTAAGTACCTTTAAAAGTGAAAGAATAGGTAGCGTGAAGACGAGGAATATGATATTAAACCAAATGTTTCGAATAAAAGGGAATTCTTACAATAGTCAACTTTAATACCTTAGAACTAAGATATTCCAATTGTTATTTAGTTCAAAAAACTAATTTTAACCCATAGACCCAAATCAAGTCATGGCACAAATATATCTTTCTAAAACTATACAACAAAGTAAGGTTGGTTTTCAAATTCTGGATACCAAGTCCTCCCTCCTTCAGCAATATAGTAGCATCATGAAGTAATTGGGGTTTGCGATGGTGGATGAACTTTGGATTAGTGAAAAGAGGGATGGTTGGAGATTTTTACATTCACTCGCACCTCCAATCAAGAAGAACATAAATATTATCTTGTACATCTGCTCACTTGTGACGCATTGAGAAGCATAGGTGTCACATATTTGCATGGAATAATGTACATCATGGACCAAAACATCATGTGAAACCCCCTTGTAGTTCCCATAGCTTGTGAATTTCTTTAGCATAACAACATCTGGTACTACCTCTCGGGTTGAATTTCAGGTAAGAAAATACCACGTAGTTGTAAACAAAACAGAAAATCATCTACATGTGGTTTCATATGGCATGGATCATGTCCTCCTTGAACTTGAGCACTAACTTGATTCTAATTTGTTTTAACCCCTTTGTTAACATTAGCAGCATCAATCCCTAACTGCAAATTAGATTCGAGAGGTTATTGAAACCAAGAGGGTACATGCTTGTTTGGTGGATTATGTTGAGCACCATCCCTAAGGTTTAACCTAAATACTCCCTCTTGACAAGGTTGAACAATAGGTCCACCATTAATTGTCAAGTTGGAATTTCCATTTTAATTCATTACTGAATCTTCTTGCTCTCTTCATTCTCCCTTGTTTCTATTTTTTTCGAACCTACCTCTCAGGATGCGAGAGCATGCACCACACTTAGGACCTGTTAGGTTAAGACTAAAATAAAATATAAAAATTCAACATTTAATACTTAAAATACTCTAAAAACTCATAATTAACAAAATAGTTCCCGGTAACGGTACAAAAAACTTAGTGTCCCCCTAGCCGTAATGTAAACACCACACTCGGGGAATGCTCCTCACAGTTGTACGAATCACCCCAATTAATAAAGAGATGAGTTCTAAGATCGCACATCACAAAGATTGTGAAGCTAAGCTCATATTTTCTTAATGTACTTACGGTCTTAAGTGAGTAAAAAAGAGTTAAGTAGATGTGTTGGGGTTTTCTTTATAACAATTAAAATATTATATAGGGACTAAAGTGAAAAAAGTAAAGTTTTAAGTAATATTTATATTCAATGAAAATAACTAAAATGCAATAAGTGAATAATATAGATAAAATGGAAGAAGTACAGCTTAAGATTTGCTCGTAATCACCACTAGCAATGTCTTAGCACTATTTTTCATTGAAGGTGAATTTGTATTTTTGTGGTAATCGGGATATAATATTCCTGTTAACTATCTTCCTATTAGATTAATGCTGTGATCTGACTCTATGGACATCTTCCGAGTGACCTTATAAAGCCTTACAACAGTTACGGGTATACCCTATATGAACATTCAAATTATTTTAACATCCCGGTTCTAGAATGATTCAAACATGTATAACTTACATTTGATATTCAACCCCCTTCGGGGTGTATTTCAAAAACTATTATGACTCAAAACAAGACCAAAGTACTTGAATTGGCAATTTAGGACAAAAATATGAACACCACAGTAATTCTCAATCCATTTAAATGTGGAAATCCAAAATTAACTCAAATAAATCAAGGTTATAATCTAAAGTTCATACATCGAGTAAATATAAACTAAGTGTAAATTATTTCATAATATAAAATATAAAACAAGATTTATAAGATACGTATTCAAGAATAGAATGAAAAAATATTAGAATTACACTAAAAATCGAAGGATTGGTGGAATAGAATAGGTGGAGATCGTCTTGTTGTTATGAAAAGTAACTCCCTCTATCTACATTTGCTGCTATTTGAGTTAGAAAATAAATTGCCATGTGGGTCCACTTGGGTCAAATGTGGCTAAAAAATGTTTCTAGCCATTTTTACATGTATTGTTTATCATGGAAAACCAGCATAACTATTCCATCTCAAGTATTATTTACGAACAATTTCTTTTCAAGCGCTCGAGACTCAATGGTCTATCTTGGGTAGTTTGGATTTGATCAGAAACCTTACTTATTAATTGTGATCAATTTTCAAAGTCGACGATGATATTTTGTCAGAATTCGTACTTTGCCTTCTAAGGAGTCTTTTGTGTTCCCTTGTAAATTGGATTGAGTTTTCCTTGGATCTCTGAGTTATTTTCTACATCATGGGGCCTGTTATATTTCATGTACCAAGGAGCTACAAACTTAACACACAAATCATCTTAAATTGCTCAAAAAGTACATTCAAAATTAAGGCAAGCTAATAATTTATTTAATGCAATAAAAAGGGATAAATATTACTTTAAAATTCAAAACCACCCTAAATGATGTCTTAAGATTTTCTATATTTATCACAAAATACGAGTTATTAGATCCCTTCTCCATATATACAATGATATATAGTTTTATGGATATTAGGTAGATGAACAATATTCTAGTCCATTTTATATAGATATATAGAATACTCTCTCTTCCAATGCACAAAACAAATATATTTAGCTTCCAATTTTGTAAATCAAGTACAATATCTAATCATGAAAATATATTTTTTTAGGATAAATAGAATGCTAGCCTTCACTAATAATTTTAATTAAGTATGTTTACCTTTGTTATTAAACACTTATATATATATATTCATGTGGTAATCAATATATGGATTCATTTTCATGATATTCTTATGTTCAAATCTTTATAAGTTGCTACAATGATATTTTTGATTAACTAAATGAAAGATATAAACATATAGATATGTTAAATAAGGTCATATATAAATTCTTTTTAAATAGTTACATTTTCTCTTTCTTTAATTACTTATAATAATAATACTTTGGTGTTCGGGATAACATGATAAGATCACATTTATTATATTTTTTAGAAACATTTATATTTTGTGGATTTGTGCATAATCTCTTTACTTCTTTATTATATTATAATGTTATCACCTTAGATGATATATTTTTATATTTCTATATTAGTTTCACATGAGTATGGCGAAGCAGATATAATAGTGGAAACTTTTCCTAATCGAATTTATAAAACGTTGATAGAATAATATTGTTTGCAATGTTTTTTGTACTTGTTACTTAATTTTAACAATTGTTTTAACATTTTCAATACATTATCGTATTATGTAGTGATCGTAAATAAAGGTTCAAGTTTAATTTGTATGCAATAGTTTTATGAGAATTTCTTACTTGCAAGATATGTCACTTTATTGCTTAAATTTTATTAAGGTAGTTATATTTTGTATATTTACTTGTAACATGTTATACATCAGATCTTAACTTCCTTCTAATGTGATACATTATTTTGTATAAATATTTATTCACTCAAAATGTTATAAGAAGATATATGCTCTAGTGGTTATAAGTAGTTAGACCCACGAGTATCACCTGAACAAATATCATGCAATACAACAAGTCTGTGAACATAAAATGTATTAATGTGCACGGGTATATCCATCGTCGTTTTAACGAAAGCAATACTCTGTTAGGTTACTTATAAACTAACAAAATCCTCTTCAGTGGCATCTTTTTTGCACTATAGTAATTTCAGAAGTTTTCCTAATCTTATGTTTGGTCTCGATAACCTTTCCTGAGGTAATGATGAAGGGCATTGGTAACTTCATAAGTTTACCTAATTTATATTTATATTTATCTAACCTTTTCTGAGGAGTTATATGAAAATATTGATAACTTTGGGAGTTTAACAAATTTAGGCTTATTTTGATAACCATTTTTTAGGTTTAATCAAAGGTATTTGTAACTTTGGGATTTTAGTTGATCTTAATTTTAATTTGGATAACCATTTCTGAGATTTAATTGAAGGTAATTGTAACTTTGTGAGTTTAACTAAATTTAGGTGTAGTTTCAATAACTTTTTCTGGTTTTTTGTTTTATTTATTGGTAACTTTGGGAGTTTAACCAATTTTAAGTTTTAATTTAGATAACATTTCTTGATATTTAATCGAAGGTATTGATAATTTTTAGTAGTTTAACCAATTTTAGGGTTTTTATTTGTTTTCATCCAAATATTGTTGTTATTCTCAGCATCTGGCGTCCTGTTAAACCTTGTCATAACCTCTTGGACCCTCTCACGGGAAGGCCAAATAGAGGTTTTGTCTTCACATGGATTGAGAATTACAACACAACTTTCGACTCCACATAAATTCGAAAGTTCTTTCACTTTCTCAAGAAAGTCCTTTGTACTCGTCAATATCCGAGTCGTAGCCCATGTACTCGAAAACCTCCCCAAATCTGGAGTCTCCCTCTCCTCCTGTGTAGCCTCGTCCACATAAGTCAGCGCCTCCTTCGTCTTCTTTTTCATCTTCCCCTATTCAATAACACATTTTAAACCAAATATATTATTAATTAAATAAAGTGATTAATATTATTTTGAAAAATAAATATTGTATCTTATAAATGACCTCCCGAGTCCCGGAGTAACTTCTCGATCCAGCCTTACCCGGTTTTTTCTTTTTTTGCTTTTTCTGGTTTTCTTTGTTAATCTTTGATTGGTTCTATTTTAAAAAAAAAATTAAAAATTACATACGAATATTTTATAATAGTTGTAATAAAATTTAAATATTATACCTGGGAGTCCATGTAATCCCACATCTCCTTGCATTTTATCCAAATTTTCGGGTCAACATCGGGGGTGTTTTATTCTTATTATAGTAATAACTCTTTAGATCCCACTTCCAAGCCCTATACCTAGTCGATTGGCTTTTCCATAGGTTTTTTCGATTTCGGGCCAATTACTCTGTCTCCACCCCTGATATAAAAAAGATTCTGTAACCGGAGCAAAATAATCTCTTTCATCCTATCAGGCACGTCTTTCCAGCTTTTGTAATAGGGCGGGACATTTTCTTGAACACTCGCCCAAATCACTTGTGCCATGTGGAGCCCATACTCCCTAGTCGGGTGCCACGTGTCACCTAATATGGAAAATTCTACGGGTAAAGGGTGTCCTAGTTTGGCTAAGGCATCTGCGGCGGTCTTAAGGGAAGTTGGGCCTCGGGGTTTCCTTTTTTTTCTGTTTGAATAAAATTGTGAATTAATATTAAATTGTTAACATTATATAGACACAAGTTTGTAATTACCGCCTTGTTAAGCGCAAGTCGATTATTGGAGGTTGGGATTCCAGGATAATTCCCACCGTTACCGTCTCCATCGTGTCCACGTGCCATCACATCTAACTGATGTAAATAAAACTTATATATTACAATTCTTACGAATAAATAAATTATTACAATCCCAAACGAATAAATAAATTATTACAAACATTAAAAATGGAATTAAAATGTGTAAATGGAATAGAAATTATTACCATTACACGTATCGTCTCTATGATTTTGTTTTGTCGCTAAATCCAACAGGCGGGAAATTTGACCGCCCAAATTGACCAATCAGATTTTTGGCATTCTTAGCGACAAAATCATTCGTTGCGAAGTCTTGAATGTCGTCGCTAAGTTCTAGCGACGAGTTCTTGCGCTTGAAGATTGACGCTAAGTTCTAGCGACAAGTTCTTGTTCAAGAACTCGTCGCTAACTTGTTTTCCCCCATTTTTTTCATTATTCCTTAATAATTTTTTTTGATTTCTTACATTTTAACATTTAAAAAAAACATTTAAAGATCAAAATAAATCAAAAAAAAACATTTAAACAACCTTAAAATTCAAATCAAATACACTTTAATATCTAAAAAAACATAAAACAGAAAAGAAAAACATAATCAGTTTCGTATCTACTAGTGTCAATAGATTCCTCATCACTATCCACCTCAATAGGCGCCTCGTCTCCGTACTCCTCCCATGTGTCATCAAAAATCTCCTCGTCATCATCAAAAACTAGTTCAACCCGCAAATGAGATTGGTCAAACTCGATCTCTTCGTTTTTGCCAAGTCTAGTCGCGAGCAATCCATCTACGTGTTCACCAAAGGAATCATGATTAGCTCGTTATCGGTAGATACCGACTCCGTACCCAATAACTCAGGACTCCATCCATGACGATCGTTGATTTCCCAAACGGCTTTCCATCCTTGCATTGTTTTATTTGAATTGATCTCGTCAATGTAAAACACTTTTTTGGCTTGGGTTGCTAGTGGTTCATCCACCCACAAAAAGAAGATGTGTTGATGAAGGTCACCCCATGTTCTTTCTTCACCTTTGTCGTGTTATACCACCTACAAACAAATTACACAACTGAACAACCACCATTGAATGTAACCTCTACTATTTTCACTAATTCACCGTAAAAAGGTGTCCCATTGTACATGGTAGATACACCGTAATCTTGGGTCACTCTTTTTTCTCCTTTTTCTCTAGTAACCCATTTCACACCATTCACAACACATGAATAGTATGTATGAACCGGGCCATGCGACATGCTTGCCAAGTAAATCATTTCGGGGGTAGTTAATGCATCACCAGCCTCGTGCATTGCATAAAAAGAATAAGAATTATAAATTTGAAAATAACTTTTATCTTTCCGAAGAAGGAAAGTATTCAAAAAGGAAGGTTTCCAAATAAGGGAACTTTCCAAATAAGAGAACTTTCCAAATAAGGAAACTTACTAAAAAGGAAAGTTTCTGAGGAGTGTACATGTTACATACCTTTTCCAAAAACCATCCCTTAAACGTTTGTCGGTGCATCTTCTCTATAGCTTTAGCTATTTCCGATAGAGTGGATTTCTGTTCACTTCATATTAAGAAAAGAATAAAAAACAATGTACAAATAGATAATTAAAAACAAATTACATTTACTTACGTCATGTATGGTTCGATCTCGTCGCAATTATGCAGAATATACCAGTTGATTTGTTCCTTCTCATTACGTGGTAACTGACCAAACTTTTTCTTACCAACTGGAGTACACTGGCTCTTAAAAAACGGATAGCTCTTTCGGTTTGGGAAGGGCCTCGTTGTATCTACCCATATTGTTGAACTTTGTTTTTTCTTCTCGAAGATACCGTGATCTGAATGTCACAACCCTCTGCGATTGAACCCTCTAGCCTAGCCGGGTTTCGAATATACTCTTTTAACTTTTTCAAATACCTTTGGAATTGATACATTCACCTCATTTGAACCGGGCCCCCTAATAATGTTTCACTGTATAGGTGTATCACCAAGTGGATCATTATATCAAAAAAAGCTGGGCGTAAAATCATTTCTAGTTTGCACATCACTTCAACCACTCCCGCCTTACCAGTTGCCAACTCTCTCCTACTCAGATTCTTGTTACAAACAACTCTAAACAGGTTAGCTAACCCACTAATCACATTGCTAATCAATTTATCATCTATAAGCCCAGGGATACAAGCCACAAAACATACTACATTATTACATGACATCCGTGTGATTTTATTTCAATAATCTTTCATGTATCACTTTGAACATTGTTTCTCAAACTAGAGGCAAAACCATCCGGAAACTTCTGTGCCTTCAACCAATCAAGAAATTTTTTCTGCTTATCTGTGACAACGATACCTCGCTTGAGTATCGCTTTACCTCCTCTTGATGTCAACCACAACTCTGGCCTGATTTTCATATCTTGAAGATCCATTCTCGCCTTTGCATTATCTTTTTTTATTTTCCCATCAAGTCCTACAACTGTACCGAGCAAACTATCGCACACATTCTTTTCTCGCAATGCATAACTTAGATGTTATATTTTAACAAATTTTCCGACTAATAAGGTAAGCGATAAGAAATACTCTTTTTCTTCCAATTGGACTCGCGAAGACCTGTTTTCTTCGTCGCCTTGCCCCCAAAATCCTTGTGTTTACCGGGAAAAACATTGGGCAACCCATTTCACTGTATCTGAATATCAGTCGGACTATGTTTCCTCGGTGGGGCCCTAGAATCGGTAATCGGGTACAAAACTTTGTCTTTTCTAAATTAATGTCTGGTATGTAACCAACGTCTATGATGAAAATAAACCACCCCTTTCTTCACCTTCAGTGACGGAGTAGAATCCATGCATTCTAGGCAATCCATGTAACCTTGACCCTGCCACCCTGAACTGTATGACCGAGCGGGGTAATCATTGATCGTGGACAACAAACAAACCTTCATTGTAAACTCTTGCTTCGTATGAGCATCATACGTAAGGATCCCTGTTTCCCACAACATGTCCAACTCATCTACAACAGGACGGAGAAAGACATACATGTCCTTACTGGGAGAACGAGGACCCAAAATCAACAAACAAAGCTGAAATATGGTCTCCTTCATGCATCCCACGGTGGAAAGTTGTAGACGGTCAATAGAACTGGCCACATACTGTACAAGTTGTTCTACACTAAAAAAACTTACAAAAACCATCAATACCCTAGCCCAAATATACACTCCGGGGTTCACTAGCAAACTCAAGATGTAACTCTACAAATCTTTTCCAGCTATCACCATCAACAGGATGGCGTATCACATCTGGATCATTACTCTTTCTGGTATGGTGCTAGATCATGTCTTCGGCAGTGTGCTTCGAAACATATAGTCGTTGCAACCTCGGGGCAATCGGAAAATAGCAAAGCTTCTTATGGGTTACTTTCTTACCCTTCTTCGGATCCCATCTAGACTCATTGCATACTGGACACTTGTCGAGGAATTCATTCTCCTTGTAAAAAATGGCATAATCATTCAAGCAAACATCAATAGTTGTGAAACCCATACCCATACTTTTCAACTTCTTGTTGCATTTCTTGTAAGACCTGGGCAAATTGTGAGGTTCGAGCAAAACATGACCAACCAATTTCAATAGCTCGGTGAAAGATGTATTAGTCCACTTGTTTTTTATCTTTATGTGCATAAGCTTGGCAATGAAGTTCAAGGAACTCATCGTTGTAGATCCAGGATATAGTTCGGTCTCCAATTCCTCGAACAAAGTTTCAAAACTGTCACGGCTTGTTTGATCTGCATCTCCCATCTCGGTATCACCCGAATAACCACCAACATCGTAACTGCGTCTCAAATCGGCATACACATTAAACATTTCATTTTCTATATTTTGCACGGGTTCTTTGGGAAGTACTAATTTATCACCAAATTTTGTCCAAACCTCATAAGTGGACAAAATCCCGTATTGTAGAAGGTGACCCCTAACCATTTGGGTTTGAAATCGACGATTATTCAAACATTTAATACACGGGCAAAACATCCATCCATCAAAACCATCTTGATTTTCAACAAAAGAAATAAAATAATTTACACCAAAAATATATTCTTCCGTAACAAGATCGGTCGATTTGATCCAATTCTTATCAAGACCCGGTGTCATCTTTTAATAACAATTTGATATAACTAAGAAGCTACATAAATATGAAAATGAAATAAATAATTATTACAACCCAATTAATGAATATATTATAATTACAACCCAAATGAATAAAAAAATTAAAATTACAAACCATTGAATGAATTAAAATTACAAACAATTAAATAGATAAACAATTTCATATAACTAATTAAACAAATACAACTTTATAAATAAAAAATATAAATAAATGAACATATGCATGATTTACAACATAATAATCATAAATATAATCATAAAACAAGTATTTATTAACCTAATCACATTTTAAATGATGTAAATATAAAGTTATTAACAATTATAATCGAAAAAACGAATTTTAAAAAGTTTGAATTTTATTGAAAATACCGTGAATCGGATGGGAAGATTAAAGATTGATCATGTCCCACCTTGAATATTGACCCGGTAATGGTGTAACAGTTATTTATTAACCTAATCAATCATTAAATCATGTAATTCACCATTATATTCAACAAAATCAAAATTTAAAAAATTTAAATTTATTGGAAAATACCTTTGATTTGCTTGGAAAAAATAAAGATTGACCTTGAATATGGACCTGGGAATGATGTTAAATGATTTGGAGAAATAGGTGTTAAAGATTTGGGCAAATAGGATTTAGGGTTTTGAGATAAAGTGGGAGAAAAAATTATTGGTGTGGTATTTACTGGTTTAAAAGACATGTTGTCTTTTTATTTTAAGTTTTTTGTTAGCGAAGAACATTTTCGTTGCTAGTTATTTAAAATTTCGTCGCTAGAACGAGTAAAAACGAAGACATTTTTCTTCGCTAGTTCTGAATAACTTTAGCGACGAACTTTTTGTGTAAAATAATCAATAATAAAAGGCGATATTTGCGACGAAAGGTGAAATTTGTACCGACGAATTTCGTTCGTCGCTAACAATGAAGATTTCTAGCGACTTAATCATCTATCGACGAACGCTTGTCGTCTCTAACAAGAAACATTACTGCCGACGAATTCTTTCGTCGTTAACAATTTTTTTCGTCCATATTAGTGTTATTTAGGGATGAAACGCCGGCCGCCGCTATATAATTCGTCCCTAAAGAGCACACGCTATATAATTCGTCCCTAAAGAGCAGATTTGTAGTAGTGATTATTCCAGTAAGTATCTTTATATTTATTATAAATAGTGTTGAATATTATTTTTTTGACGAGTAATGGCTAATAAAAAATTGTGCATTTTACAATTCTATATTGATTTGTAGAGACTATAAATAAATGTAGACGAATGATGCATTTAAAGTGAAGTACAAATTGTAATCCATAATAGGATAAAGAGAGACTACACAAAAATGGATTAAAAAGTATTATATATGGAGATAGATTGAGAGAACGATACCGTTCTTCCATAACCTTTGAGTAAAACTATAATGAAACAATAAATGATCTTTTGTTTCAAATAATGGCGGAAAAACTATGGAATGGAGGAAATAGTATCATAAGAATCAAATGGTATTTAGTACAGATGCTATCAAAATGAGTAAATTAGGGAATAAAACTATAAATGGTAATTGGTTATTACACTATGAAATGTAATGTAAAATTATCCTTACGAATTTCACGATTATTTGCCAAGTGCCTTCAAAAGTGAAAGAATAGGTAGTGTGATGACGGGTAATACGATATTTGACCAAATGTCGAATAAAAGGGGATTATTTCCATATCCAACTTTAATCCCTTAGATATAAGATATTCCAAATGTTATTATGATTCAAATAACTAATTTGAACTCACAAACCCAAATCGATTCATGGAACGGATATATCTTTCAAAACAACTAGATAACAAAGTAAGGTTGATTTTCAACTTCTGGATTCGAAGTCCTCCCTCCTTCAATAATATAGTAGCATGACTGAAGTAAGTGGTGTTCGCGGTGGTGGATGAAATTTGAAGTAGTGAGGGATGGTTAGAGGTCCTTCCATACACTCGCACCTCCAATCAAGAAGAACATATATATTATCTTGTACATCTGCTCACTTTTGAAGCAGTGAGTGGCATAGGTGTCAAATATTTGTATGGAATTTTGCACAACATGGACCGGAACATCATGTGCAACACCATTGTAGTTCACATAGCTTGTTAATTTCTTTATCATAAAACAATTGGTTACAACCTCTCAGGTTGAATTACAAAGTAAGAAAATACCAAGTAGGTTTAAACAAAATAGAAAACCATCTACCTTTGATTTCGTATACCATGGATCTTCTCCTCCTTGGACTTGATCAGCAACTTGATTCACATTTGGTTGAACCCCTTTCTTACCGTTAGCACCATCAACCCCTAATTGCAAGTTAGCTCCGTGAGGTGGTTGAAACCAAGGGGGTACGTGATTGATTGGTGGATTATGTTGACCATCATCCCTAATATTTTGACTGAATACTCCTTCTTGACGAGGTTGAATGATAGGTTCACCATTTATGTTCAAGTTGGAATTTTTATTTTCATTCATTATCAAATCTTATTTCTCTCTTATTTCTCCCTTTTTTTCTATTGTTTACGAAGCTACCTCTCAGGATTCGAGAGCATGCGCCACACATAGGACTTGTGAGATTAAAACCAAAAGAATTTAAAATTAAAACCTAATACTTAAAATACACTAAAAACACATAATAACAAAATAGTTCTCGGCAACGATACCAAAAACATAGTGTCCCCCAAGTCGTGATGTAAAAACCATACTCGGGGAGTACTCCTCAAAATTGTACGAGTCGTCCAAATTAATAAAGAGAAAAGTTCTACGATCGCACATTATATAGATTGTGAAGTTAAGGTCCTATTTTTTTAATGTACTTAGGGTATTAGTTGAGTAAAAAAGAGTATATAGATGTTGGGGTTTTCTTTTCAATAATTACAATATTATATAGGGACTAGAGTGGAAAAATTAAATTTTAAATAATAATTATATTTAATGTCAAGGACTAAAATGAAATAAGTGAATAATAAAGATGAAATAGGAGAAGTATAGCTTAAGAGTCCTCGTTATCACCAATAGGTATGACTTAGTACTATTCTTGACTTAAGGTCAATTGGTATTTTAGTGGTAATCGGGATACAATATTTCACTTAACTATCTTCCGATTAGATAGGGGTTATTATCCAACTCTATGGAGCTCTTCCGAGTGACCCTATAAAGCCTTAAAACAGTTACGTGTAAAATACCAAATATGAAATTCAAATTGTTTTGACATCCTGGTTCTAGAAAAATTCAAAGATGTATAACTTGTTTTTTATATTCATCCCCCTTCCAGGTGTAGTTCAACAACTATTATGACTCAAAACGTGATCAAAGTACTTGAATTGGCAATTAAGGACAAAAATATGAACAACCGAATATTTCTCAGTTCATTTAAATGTGGAAATCCTAAATTAATTCAAATAAATCCAGGTCATAGTCTAGAGTTCATACCCAGGGTAAATGTAAAGCTAAATGTAAATTATTTCATAAAAACTGAAACAAGATTTGAAAGATACTATTCAATAAAAGAATGAAAAAATTATAACTACACTAAAAATCAAAGGATTGGTGGAATAGAATGGGTGGAAATCGTGTTGTTGACCTTGCTAGGTCTCCAACCCGCTCTCCTAGGCGTTTATGAAAAGTAACTCCTTCTATCTTCATTTTCTGCTATTTAAGTAGAAAAAACTTTTTGCCATGTTGGTTCACTTAGGTGGGTTAAATGTGGCTCAAAAAAAAATTCTATTTGAGACATGAATGGATCATCAAGGAAAAACCTACATTTCTATTTCGTCTCAATTATTATTTACGAACCATTTCTTTTCACACGCTCAAGACTCAAATTCCTATCTTGGGTAGTTTGGACTTGATCAGAAACCTTACATATTAATTATGCTCAATTTTCAAAATCGACAATGACATTTTACCCGAATTTTGTAATTTGCCTTCTAAGGAGACTTTTGTGTTCCTTTGCAACTTGGATCGGGTTTTCCTTCAGATTTTTGAGTTATTTCTACATCATGTGGTCTCTTATATTTTATGTACCTAGGAGTCACAAACTAACACACGAATCGTCTCAAATTTCTCCCAAAATACATACAAAATCTAGGCGAGCTAATAATTCATATAATACAACAAAATGGGATAAGTATAAATTTAAAACTCAACCCCCCCCCCCCCAAATAATGTCTCTCGAGTCTCTATATCTATCTCAAAATATAAGACATTAGATCCCTTCTCCATATATAGGATGATATAGTTGTATGGTCATTTGGTAGATGAACGGTCTTCTTATCCATTTTATATGAATATTTAGAATACTCTCTCACCCAATTCACATGACCAAAAACTTTAGACTCCAATTTTATAAATCAAGTTTGGTATCTAATCACGAAAAAATATTTTAGGATTAACAAAATGCTAGCAGTCACTAATAATGCTAATTAAGTATGTTTACTTATGTTATTATACAATTCTATATTCATTCATGTGGTGATTAATATATTGATTCGTTTCCATAAAATTCTAATGTTCAAATATTTATAAGATGAATTTATACAATAATATATGTAATTAGTTAAATCCATTATATACATATACATATGTTTAATAAGCATGTCATATATAAAATTCTTATCAAATAGCTGATTTAGCTCTTTCTCTAATTACTTAAAGTAATAATATTTTTTTTTTTTCGTGATAACATGGTTAAGATCACATTTGGTATATTTTTTGAGACAGATATATATATATTTTGTGGATTTATGCATAATCTCTTTAATTCTTTATTTTATTATAATATTATCACCCTACGATGATAAATTTTTATACTTCTATATTAGCTTTACCTTAGTATGGAAAATAAGATTTTCATAGTGAACACTTTTACTGATCCAATTTTTGAAACATCGCTAGAATAATCATGTTTGCAATGTTTTTTGTACCTATTACTCAATTTTAATAATTGTTGTAACATTTTTAATACATTATTGTATAATGTAGTAATCGTAAATAGGGGTTCTAATTTAATTTGTATGCAATAGTTTTTGAGAATGTTTTACTTTCTAGATGTATCATGTTGTTACTTAAGTTTATTGAAGTAGTTCTTTTTTTTGAATATTTACGTGCGTTATGTTATACCTCATTGTTTAACTTTATTATAATGGGGTTTAATAAGATTGTTTTGTACATGTATTTCTTCCCAAGTAAATGCTATAAGAATATATATTCTCTAATAGTTATGAATTATGCATAGGATTTAGGTTGTTGAGTTCGCCCACACAAGTATCACACTTTATTTAACTAAAAATAAACAAATGTGTTACAATAAAACAACTCGGTGAATATAAAATGTATTAGTGTGCGCGAGTATATCCATAGTTGTTTTAACAAAAGCAATAATTGGCTAGGATACTCAAAAATTAACAAAATCCCTCTTCTGTGGAATAATTTTTGAACTATAGTAATTTTGGGTGTTTAACAAATCTTATGTTTTTTCTCGATAACCTTTCTGAGGTTTTCATCAAGGATATTGGTAACTTCATGAATTTAACTAATTTATGTTTATATTTATCAACCCTTTCCAGGGGGTTTATCAGAAATATTGATAACTTTGGGAGTTTAATAAATTTATGCTTATATTTTTTATAACCTTTGTTGAGGTCTAATCAAAGGTATTAGTAACTTCATGAGTTTAACCAATTCTTGGTTTAATTTTGATAACCATTCATGAGTTTTGATTGAAGGTGATTGTAACTTCGTGAGTTTAACAAAATTTAGGTGTAGTTTTGATAACATTTTCTGAGTTATAATTGTAGGTATTGGTAACTTTGGGACTTTATTCAATTTTAGGTTTTAATTTTGCTATCTTTCCTGATAATTAATTTAAGGTACTGGTAAATTTGAAAGTTTGGCTAGTCTTAGGGTTTTTATTTGTTTTCAACATATTGATAACGTGTGGGTATGCCCAAAATTAAGAGTAAAGAACTTTTGATGACAAACAAAATTTTTAATATTAATATATATTTAATTGAATTTTTGTAGTGAGCCACCTCATTAAAAACCCTCATTGCGAGGAAAAAGAGTGTAGCAAGAATTTCTTTGGTAGTTTACCCATTGGTGGTCCTTTGTGTGTTATAAATAAATGCAAATGATAATCGAACCATAACCGCAAGTGTACGGTTGTCCCAAGTAGTATAACTGATAAAAACAGATTCGTTCCAAGGACGGGATGGTTGACTACAATGCTTATCTATTAATGATTGATGCACTTATGAAACAAATAAAAGTAATATGTTTGTTTGGTTTTTGTTATTAAAGCTACTGAATGAAAAACAAATTATAAATGCAAGTAAAAGCTAAGACGCAAGTAAAATGATGTAAAACGCAATATGAGAAGTAGCACTTGAGAACGCAAGGATCCTCCCAATCCTATTTCCTAACTTATGTTGTTTAAGGGCTAAATTGGTCAATTACAATGGTCGGGATTCTAAATTCCTTATACCCCTGTCAGGGTGGACTATAAAGCTATCCTAGAGTGTCACTAGTCACGTCAGGGTAAATATGATCCACTTTTAGATGTTTAAGTTAATTACCACATTGGCCCTAAAATTAGCTAAGTTCGTCAGAAAAAATAGCTTCTATTTTAGATTAAATAAATATTTCCGTACCTAAACCCTCCGTCAGGATGATCCAATCGCCACTAATTGGAATAGCCTAGATACTAACACCTATTCTTAGTTAGCTACTCCAAAAACAGTAAATAATCGCAATTTATTGAAAAGAGTAAAAGATCCAATTTAATTTAATTTAACAGAAACCCAAATTCAACATTTGTTATTCAATACGATTGGGATTCACCCATTAATTGTTCTCAAGCACTATGAATTGTTTAGCTCATATTAAAAAGAAAAACTAAATTAAAATAAATGGAATTCATATTTGATTACAAAATTAAAGATAAGAAAAACCTAATTTCCGGAATAGGAATGACTACGAACGGAGATATAGACCCTCTCCAGCTCTTGTAGCTTCTTCTTTCTTCCTTCCGTTGACTTCTCTCTGGTGTTTAATCTTGTAGAATGTGAATTGTATGAAAAATAGAAGTCCAGACCTCCTTTTATAAGTGCAAATTCGGACTTGGACCTAGGCTTTTAATTAAATGAAATATAAAAGGCTCAAGTCCACTAACTTAGCCCAAAATCCCGTAACTGCTGATATGCCTTCACTAAAACGGCTTTTCCATATGCCTTATGACTCCGATTGACCTCATTCCAGTTGCTAAAGTTCCGTAACTCGATAAGGAATGTTTTCTCTTCAAAGGTCAGCGGCTAAATCATCGCTTAAGCACCTCAAAATCAGCAATATATGGCCTGGAAAATGGATTTTCAGCTCTAAAAATAATATCTTCGGGATTTATCTTCAGGTCTTGACTCTATCTCTTGATCTTTGACTTTCTCCTCGGATTCCTCTTCTAGCTAACATCTAAAACCTGTAAACTTTACACTAAAAATACCAATATTACGCGCAAAAGCTTAATAAATTAAAAATGCTAGAAATAAAAGAGGAAAATCATATTATTGCATATTTAGTCCAAAAGTCTATCAAATTGATTAAATAAACACCAAAAATGATGTCTCCTAAGGGTCAAAAATAAGAAAAATTAAGGAGACATCAAGACCCCCAACTCAAACCTTTGTCGTCCCGACAAAGCAAAACAAAATAAAACAAGGGGTAGAAGTAACGCAAGAACAAATAGAAGCTAGCAAATAAACCTAAAGCAATTATTAAGATAAATCTCATATAGCAAAACTTTAAGAATTAACATATACATAAACTAATCATGCAACATCAAATATAAATAATCTCAATCATAAAATTAAAGTCTCAATGCTTGAAGGTTACACTTGTACTCATCTCTGTATGATGGCTATAGGGTGGTCATTAATCCTACTTCGCTTTGAATGCTCCACCTAGTATATTCCCTATCAACAGAATTATAGATTCACTATGCACTTAGGAATCACGAGGTATTTATGGTTTTAATAATGGCTTAAGGACGGTATGGATGTATATTTGGTAAATTTGAAGTGAGCTTTTGGCTCTCTCCTCACTTACCATCAACAATGTCCTCGAGCTTGAGTTTACGCTCAAAAATGTTCTCACTCACCCATTTGACGCGCTAATGTTGCGTCCCCAATGTCAACCCAAATAAAACTAAGATGATTTCCAAAAATATTCCACTTTGCTGATTTATTTATTCTTTCTTTTTATTTTCTTTTTCATTTCTTTTCTTCTTTTTTTGTACAAGATACCCATGACTATCATTTTGATGTGAAAAGTCATGTCTCTTATAATTTTCCTTTTTCTTTTTTAAATTTCGGCAAAGGGTTACAAATAATAATATCATCTTTCTTTTTTTTTTTGTGCCTCAATACAAACACATATAATCCCTTCCCAATATAATTTCCCAAATGTGGACCCTCCACCCCAAACTCAAGCTTGAGACAAGTCTCAGGGTTGTGATTCAAGTGCGGGTCATTTGGTCATGCCTAATAATCTAAAGGATAATGGGCTTATATCGTGGCTACAGAAGAAAAGGTTTAAGGCTCAAACTTGGGCTAAGACGGATAAAATTATAATAAGGGATAGCAAGCTAAAAGGCTTCAAATGGCTAACAAAGAACTGCCCCTATCATTTTCCTAAGTACATAGCTTGTCTTTAGTTCATATCTAGGTGGGTTCTCTACTAATTAGGATTTCACGTTCTACACACCAAACATATTCCTTAAGTACAAGCTTACTTCATTTGCATTGTTCATTAATTTTTCCTATCAATTACCTATATTCGCATGCAATTGTAAGTGCGTTTTATGTTATTCCCTAAAGTCCACTATTTACTATCATTGATTCATCAAAAGTATGCTTAAAGGAACATTTAAAATCTTCTATAGTCAAACGCAACTCCGAAAATTATTTTATTGAAAGCAAATAAAACTCATAACACATAAAAACTGGGATGAGGCAACGAACCCCACCCCAAACTCAAAAATGAGTCGTGTCCCCACGACTCGAAAAGACTCAAAGCAATAAAATAATTTACACTAAATGAGAAAGGAAAGAAAACGTATCTGAACCAGCGCGAGGCTGGTGTCGGTGTTGCGTCCAAGTTGAGGTTTCGAATTCTTCTTCATCAATGGTTTCGTTTAAAGTGTTCTTCATTACCTCGAACTTCTACAAATTTCCCACGTTTTCATTTATTACTTGCCCTCTAAGCATCATCTCCTCTATTAAAATCTTTCCTCCATACCCAATTCGCTTTCGTCGCCATGTTCTTCGTACCTTTCCTAACCTTCATGGTCATCTCCGATGACCCCAAACTCAAAGCTTCAAGACCCTCAAAAGGTTTGGATAAAATTGTGATTTTAGTGTTCTTGAAGGTTTGGGTTTGAATTATGGATTGTTTAGCGCCGGGTCATGGATATTTCAACGTTTGGGAAAGGTTAAATTGATAATTTTTCAGCTTTGGTGAAAGAAAAATTGGTTTAAAGTGTAAAGATTTGGTATTTTATGGTATGATTGTGATCTTGGATGTTGTTTAGAGGGAAGGATTGGTGGTATAATGTTGTTTTGATGATGATTTTAGGAGTAGTTGGAGGCTAGGATTCGTCAATGGAGGTTTAGCATGAGAAAGAGGCTAAAAATATAGGGATTAAACCCTTAAAACCGTCGATCACAGCAGCTGACCGGCTAGCCGGCGGATGACCGACATGCCGGTCACTGTGTCGGCGAAAAATGAATTTTCGAAAAAATTTGTACTCTTTTTTTTTTTCACCTCTGACGCAGCCTTCTTGCGTCGTCGCTGACGCAGTGATCAGAAAGTCCACATTCATCGGCCGGCTAGCCGGCGGATTCGCCGGCATGCCGGTGAATCCCGCTGGCGCGAATCGTGACGCAGCCGTGTTGCGTCATCGCTGACGCAGTGGTCAGAAGGTTTGGGGTCATCAGCTCGTTTTGGCCGGTATGCCGGCCAGCTCGCCGGCTAGCCGGTCAAACCTGCTGTTGACTCCATAATTTTTCGTTTTCGCCTCGTTTTGACCCCAAACTCATGACCTTTTTACCCCTGAAATCATCAAAAACAACTACCCTTCCTCATTTCTTAATAATAAACACTAAATTAACGAAAATCAAACTAATTTAAACTACGAAATTGAAATACTTAATCTAATATACAAGAAATGGCTTTTGTTTAACGTCGTTAAGCTCGACGGGTTACCTCATTCCTTAGTCATTGACATAACCTCCCCAGCAGTGAGTGAGGTTCTCAATATTTGCAACTCAAAATTTGCATCCCTTAGCTTTTATACCCACTAGTTTATCTGAGATAACCTTCGTGACCATGAATGGTCCTAGCCAAGAACTTTTCGATTCACGTACCTTTGGAGGGGGGATTGGTTTCTTCATAGCTACTTCTTCACCTACTTTGAACCCCTCTTTCTTTCTTTCTTTCTTAGGTTCTTTCGGAACCTTCGTGACACGTGTTGTCTCTTTCTTCTTCGCATGATTGAGTGGTGGATTTTTAGGGTATGGAGGAGCTTTAATTGGTGGTTTCTTTCGTAACTCTTTCTCTTCCACCCCTAAAGTGTCCACAACATTGATTGGCTCCTTTCTTACCGGTTCCATTACATCTATACGAAAAAATTCTTCCTTGGAATCCGGAAACTTCATAGGTCTAAAGACATTAAACTTCATTTCCTCGTCTTGGATTCTCATAATCATTTCGCCGTTTTCTACATCAATCAAGGTACGCCCCGTGGCTAGGAATGGTCTTCCCAAAATAATGGGGACATTCCTATCCGCGTCGTAATCAAGTATAATGAAATCAGCGGGAAAAATTAACGTACCTGCCTTAACGAGGACATCTTCGATTCGGCCTTCCGGATGTGCAAGAGATCGATCCGCCATTTGCAAGACCATAGAAGTGGGTCTTGCTTCAATATTAAGCTTGTCAAAGATTGATTTGGGCATAAGATTTATGCTTGCACCCAAATCACATAGTGCCTTACCTCTCCATTCATTACCAATAGATATCGGAATTGTAAAGCTCCCAGGATCAACTAACTTTGGAGGTAATTTACCTTGACAAATAGCACTACATTCCTCAGGGAGACCAATCATCTCATTATCACAATACGGCCTTTTGTTAGTTAGGGCTCGTTTCAAAAACTTAGCATACTTGGGTACATCTCGAATAGCTTCTAGCAACGGAATATTTATGCTAAGACCTCTTACCTTGTTAAAGAATTCTTGATAATCAGCCATATCACCCTTCTTTTGAACTCTCGATGGAAATGGTGGAGGAGGACGGTTTGTTATAGTATCATCTTTCTTTTTCGGAATTTTCTTAGACCTCTCCACTTCTTCTACTTCAACTGGTTTATCTTTATCCACCACCTCTTTTTCTTTTCTCACTTCTTTTTCTTTCATAACCGGAAAAGGAGGTGGAGGAAGGTTCTTACCACTTCTGAGAGAGATGATTTTACAATCTTCGACTTGGATCGGATTCTCAGTATCGCTAGGGAGTTGCCCTTGTGGACGTTGATTCAGTTGTTTATTAATTTGACTTAGCTGATTCTGGAACAACTTCATATTTGCTTCGGCTGCATTTTGACGTTCCATAGCTTGTGTCTGAAGAGCAATTAAACTTTTAACTGTTTTCTGAAGGGTAACTACTCCTTCTTGTGGATAGGCAGGTAAGGCTTTCTGATTCATTGTGTCATCATAATTGTCTTGAGGAGCTTGTCTCTGAACATAATTTTGATTCTGTCCTCCTTGATAATTGTTGTGTGGTCTTGGATTATAGTTGTTACCTTGGGGACGCGGCTGATACGCATAGGTAGGATTGGCTGCCCCATTAGGATTTGAGTATTGAAACCCAGGATGGTTTCTGTTAGGCTGATGTCCATTACCACTCGAATTAAAGTTACCTCTATTGGACACAAACATCACGGATTCTTGATTATTTTGACAATTTTCCCAACTATGATCATTAACACCGCAATACTCACATCCATATACCTCTTGTGCAACCTTTACCTTACCTCTTTTATTCGAAAAACCTTCTTTCACGGCTAGAGTAAGTTGTCTCAGTTGTTGTTCTAGTGTGGATTGAATATTTGTCTCTAGCGTAGCAAACTTTTCTTCGATATTAACATTATTGACTCCTTTAACCGGTGTTCTTACTGAATTCCATCCCATTTCATTCTTGACTGTTCTCTCTAAAATGATTTTAGCATGAGCGGGTTGAACTTGAAGAAAACCTGCACCACATAGCGTATCCAATTTCTCTATCGAAGTCCCATCAAGGCCTCTATAAAAGATTTTTAGTTGTTGTTCTGAAAAGCCATGAGTGGGAACTCTACGTAAACACATCTGAAATCTTGTCCAACTCTTACCCACAGTTTCATCATATTCTTGACGGAAATGCGTCAATTCTAATTCAGCATCTAATCTCATGCTACTTGGGTAATACCTGTCAAAGAAAGCAGTCTCTAATTGGTCCCAGTTGGTTATCTTCGTAGGATCTTGTGTATCGTGCCATTCACTCGCTCCATCAATAACAAAAAATTTAAACGCAGCAAAATACATCTGTTCTCTTGAAACTCCTTGTGTGATGTAAGAATCACATATCTGCTTAAACTTCTGTACTGCTCTAAGAGGATCTTCTGATGGTCTACCACGAAAATTCCCAAAATTCTGGAAATGAGCTAACATACCCGAATCTGGACGGAATCGCGGAACAGTAATATTTGGAGCACCTACTCCTATAGCAGGAGCACGGAATGGAACTTCTGGTGGGCCATTAGTAAACCACGGATCTTGATTCATCACTATCTGAACTTGAGGATTAGGATTCACTGGTGGAATTGGAGGAATAGCGCCCGGAGCCAAAGGTTGGCCATTTGCGCCTAGTTGACCTGGTTGATTATTTTGTTGATCGTGAAGATTTATCTCTTCCATTCTGTTACTTAATTCTTCTCCCTCTAAAGCTTCTCGTTCTCTTCTTCTCCTGTTAGCAAGTCTATACAGCGATTCTGGATTACCAAGGATCGGAGGTGTTGGCTCTAGATCCTTGAATAGCCTTCTTCGCATACACCAAACCTAAAAACCTGAAAAGCTAACAAACAAAAAGCGTAAAACTGATAAAATAAAATAAATGCACTATCACTAAAGGATAAACACCGTGGTCACACGCTACCGTCCCCGGCAGCGGCGCCAAAAACTTGGTGGTCCTTTGTGTGTTCTAAATAAATGCAAATGATAATCGAACCACAACCGCAAGTGTATGGTTGTCCCAAGTACTATAACTGATAAAACAGATTCGTTCCAAGGACGGGATGGTTGACTACAATGCTTATCTATTAATGATTGATGCACTTATGAAAACAAATAAAAGTAATATGTTTGTTTGGTTTTTGTTATTAAAGCTACTGAATGAAAAACTAATTATAAATGCAAGAAAAAGCTAAGACGCAAGTAAAATGATGTAAAACGCAATATGAGAAGTAGCACTTGAGAACGCAAGGATCCTCCCAATCATATTTCCTAACTTATGTTGTTTAAGGGCTAAATTGGTCAATTACAATGGTCGGGATTCTAAATTCCTTATACCCCCGTCAGGGTGGACTATAAGGCTATCCTAGAGTGTCACTAGTCCCGTCAGGGTAAATATGATCCACTTTTAGATGTTTAAGTTAATTACCACATTGGCCCTAAAATTAGCTAAGTTCGTCAGAAAAAATAGCTTCTATTTTAGATTAAATAAATATTTCCGTACCTAAACCCTCCGTCAGGATGATCCAATCGCCACTAATTGGAATAGCCTAGATACTAACACCTGTTCTTAGTTAGCTACTCCAAAAACAGTAAATAATCGCAATTTATTGAAAAGAGTAAAAGATCCAATTTAATTTAATTTAACAGAAACCCAAATTCAACATTCGTTATTCAATACGATTGGGATTCACCCATTAATTGTTCTCAAGCACTATGAATTGTTTAGCTCATATTAAAAAGAAAAACTAAATTAAAATGAATGGAATTCATATTTGATTACAAAATTAAAGATAAGAAAAACCTAATTTCCGGAATATGAATGACTACGAACGGAGATATAGACCCTCTCCAGCTCTTGTAGCTTCTTCTTTCTTCCTTCCGTTGACTTCTCTCTGGTGTTTAATCTTGTAGAATGTGAATTGTATGAAAAATAGAAGTCCAGACCTCCTTTTATAAGTGCAAATTCGGACTTGGACCTAGGCTTTTAATTAAATGAAATATAAAAGGCCCAAGTCCACTAACTTAGCCCAAAATCCCGTAACTGCTGATATGCCTTCACTAAAACGGCTTTTCCCGATGCGTTATGACTCCGATTGACCTCATTTCAGTTGCTAAAGTTCCGTAACTCGGTAAGGAATGTTTTCTCTTCAAAGGTCAGCGGCTAAATCATCGCTTAAGCACCTCGAAATCAGCAATCTATGGCCTGGAAAATGGATTTTCAGCTCTAAAAATAATATCTTCGGGATTTATCTTCAGGTCTTGACTCTATCACTTGATCTTTGACTTTCTCCTCGGATTCCTCTTCTAGCTAACATCTAAAACCTGTAAACTTTACACTAAAAATACCAATATTACGCGCAAAAGCTTAATAAATTAAAAATGCTAGAAATAAAAGAGGAAAATCATATTATTGCATATTTAGTCCAAAAGTCTATCAAATTGATTAAATAAACACCAAAAATGATGTCTCCTAAGGGTCGAAAATAAGAACAATTAAGGAGACATCACCCATTTACGTCAAATTTGACTTATCGTCTTCCTTCGGGAATGACTGCTTATTCATTACCATTTTCTCTTTTCAAGTCATTTAATTCGACATATTATTATTATCTCGGATTCTGACATCCTGTTAAAACTTTCCAAAACCTCTTGGACCCCTTCATAGGAAGGCCAAAAAGAGAGTTTGTTCTCATGTGTACTGTTAATTACCACACAAGTTTGGACTTCACATAAATTCGAAAGCGCTTCAACTTTCTTAAGAAATCCTTTTTTTTAACAATCTATACGATCAGATGAGTTTGGAGTTAATGCAAGAGTCACCTCCTATTTTTCTTTGGTATGGGAGTAGTTAGCAAGAGATAAAGCTAAAAGTTGGAATTTTTTGTACCCTATTGGTCTGTTGTATATAGTGATTTTCGATGTCTAATAGTTGGTATATTATAAATAATAAACATTTTTCCTTTATTTATCTCATATATTTCTATTTTACTCGACCTTTTAAACATATTACAAAATGGTTAAACTTATTTTCTCACCCCAATCCTCACATACATATATATACATATATTTTTTATATTTAAGTTCTATTATCATTTATATCACTTGTATAATATAATATCACATAAAAAAAGTAAAAAATATGTATACTATTTTTTTCCTATATATATATATATATATAAAAGTAAAAACATAGTATAAATCCTCAATAATTTCAAATATTTACAATTGTTCACTTGTTTGTCTATTTGAGGAAATTTTAAGAAAATAATTTTTCATAAAGTAAACTCCAGCGTATATATAAGTGAAATATAAAATATTAATAATAAGGGTAAAAAACGTAATACTATGAAAATGATATTCACATAATTTGAAGAGAAATAATTTACTATTAGTTATATATTTATACGGTTATTTTCTGAAATTTTAAGTTTTTAATTCGGATATGGGTAGAATAATAATAAAAATTAGATTGATAAAAGAAGGAATATAATAATCAAATTAAGAAATATTTATTATTGGTACATATTTAGTTCATATAATATGGTAATAAATATTGATTATCTAAAATTATATGTATCCAAATGCACAAATATAATATATTCAAATTAAATAAATAGATTCTCTTTCATTTGAAGCATAAATTTACCAAATTAATACAATGTATATTGTATTTATATTAATATATAAATCGAATTCAATGTACTTAGAATTGATTTATTGATGTCGTTTTAAGTTATTTTTAAAAAATTATTCTTTTTTGTTTGGTGTCATTTATGTTTATTGATGAAAAAATATAAGGTGCATAGATCTTTTGTCGATGATAATATAATTAAAATATTTATATTCCTATCCTTATCCAAATTTGTATAGCGAAACCTTATCTCGGATTTTCATATTGATTTTAAATGTATACATATTATCTAGAGATACAACATCGATACATTAAATAGGGATAAAAAACAAAACAAAAAAGTATAGAACTCTTATCGTTCTTCATGACAAATAAATACCATATTTACACAAGATTATTGTATTTGAATAATATTTATCCTAGGGTAAAATTTATGGATTAATAAACATCCCACAGATTAACACTATTCATATTTAATTTAAATAAAAAAGATGTCACATATGGAATCAAAGTAGGTTCCTATGACTCCCTAAAGTGGAAGCAGACTACTTATAGTGTACTCCATTTATCATGATCCCGCTTTTAAATAACTCCATAACTTACCCCGTGGGTCTTCATGTTAAATAAAAGCATTCACAAGATATTCACCAAACTATTTCCACCAATTAGCACATGAATCACCCTCACGATAAACCTTTAAGAACCCATAGAATTATTTATGCCCAAGGTACGTTGATATCTATCACTTAGGTTTCTCCAAATACTTTATCGACTGATGTTGGCTAAAGTAAAGAGAATAAATTATTAACATCTACTTAACAAACGTATTTATGACCTCCCAATAATTTGTCAAAATAAATCTATCATATAAAGAAATATATATTGCAATTAACAATGGTGTTATATATTTAAGAGAATCCACTAATTTAATATATCTCCATACTCTAAAAAAGAAATATTGCACTTGAATTTCGTATAATGAGTCACACTTAATATTTAAATCCATATCCAAGCTTCCTTATTATTCATAACTAGCTATTTTCTATATCGTGCTGAGATCATCATGATAAATCCACATTCTTTTACATAGTCACAAGGTAAACAATTAATGTTTTCACCATAATATCTTGCCTAGGACATTTCACATGATGAAATAATAAAAAGCATTATGAGTGGTCTATAGTATCCAAAAAATTACTAAAATAAGGTCTTCCACTAGAGAAAACAATAAAGTAAATTATAAATTAAATTGGTGATCCACCTTGAGTGTACTAGGTATACGTTTACTCTATAAATAGCATGACCAATGAGTATCTAAGATGAATGAAAAAGTAGTTGTGTAGTTTTAAAAATAGTTTTAAGTTGATTCCTCCCCAATACCACATTATCATGTATGTTCCAACCCAATAAAGTCTCGGTGTGTGTTTGCTAATGTATGACAAAACTCTAATATTAAATTTAAAATTATGACTTTAATCCATGGAGTATATTTTCTTTTCCAAAGCACTACATTGAATTTAGCTACTTGATCAAATAAGATCAGACACATATGTGCTGGTGTAATTGTGTGTACCATTCTGTCTCATCTTTCTAATGTAATAAAATGCACATGTACAATTTTGATAAGCGTAATTTTAGGAAGTAAGGGTTTGAAGTAACCATAGTTTCACGGCCCATCTTAGTAAATATACAAATCCACTATGTTATATGTTTGAGTTGTGTCGAAATCTTGGTTTAGTGGGTCTACATGTGTAAAATATCACTCATATGTCTTTTACATTTATATCCACTTTATCTCTAATTAAAAATTAATAGTTTATTTTTTCAATATATATTTAAGATATTAAGATACCTTATGAAGGGTATTTTGGTATTTATGATATTAATAAATAATTGTTTAAAAGTTATTTGCAAAAATAAAGTGAACACATTTTATGGGACAAAGGGAGTATATTATTCCTATAAGTATCATTATCTTTATGTTATTATAAATAAATTTTGAAGTATGATGCATTTAAAATGAAGTTCAAGTTGTGATCCATAACATGATAAAGAGAGACTATAGAGAAGTGGATGGGAATGATGCACTTAAAGTTTTTACTTTAACTTTGAACACTCAAAAATTTAAAGATATTTAACTAACTTATTAAAAGAGTATAACAAATGGAGAGAGACCGAGAGATCCAGACCATTCTTCCATAATTTTTTAGTAAAACTACATTTAAATAATAAATTATCTTTTGTTTTACTATAATGGTAATAAAAACTACTGAATTTTGGAAATAGTATCCTAATAATCAAATAGTATTTAGTAAGAAACCTATTAAAAAGAGTATGTTAGGAAATAAAACTATGTTTATGAAAGTAATTATTACACTAGGAAATGTAATGTAAGATTATCAATACGAAATCAAGAATTTTTTGCCAAGCACCTTTAAAAGTGAAAGAATTATAGGTAGTGTGAACACGGGTAATGTGATCCTTAACCAAATGTCAGTTAAAATGGAATTATATCCATATTCAACTTTAGTCCCTTAGAACTAAGATATCCCCGGTTCTATTATGATTAAAATAATTAATCTGGACCCACAGGCCTAAATCGAGTCATGGCACGAATATATCTTTCAAAAGAACTTGAAAACAAAGCAAGGAGATATCTAACTTCTGGATTCCCATTCCTCCCTCCTCCAAGTATTTAGTAACATGCCTGAACTAATTGGGGTTTGCGGTGGTGGATGAACTTTGAATCGGATAAAAGAGAGATTCAAGTTGTAACCTATACTGTAGATATCGCCGCCTAGGCGCGCATAGGCGCCGCCTAGGCGTCAACTCCCCCCTGAGCCGCTTACGCCTAGTAAAACTGCTAGGCGTTTTTGCCTAACCTCTTAGTCGCCGTGGAAGAGGCGCCTAACCCGACTAGGCACCGATTAATGGCAAAAAATGGCCGCCTAGGCCCTCCTTTAATTTTTTCTTACTCTCGTAAATTCTTGAATTGATATTATAACTTTGATTTTAGTATTAATCATATATAATATAGAGGTATTAGATGAATTTTATGACTTAAAATAGATAAAATTATTATAATGAATACATAACTAAATACATAAAACTACATAGAAGGATTTAAAACCGCGTAATCCCGCCTAGGCCCCGCGTTATCCCTCCTAGGCGCTAGGCCCCAGTCGACCGCCTAGGCCGCGGAACCGAGATCTACAACATAGGTTGTAACAAACATCACATGCCATTTTTTGATTTAATTCACATTACAAGAAAGATCTAAACTTTTTTTCACTATGATAATGACTCCTTTATGGAAGGATAATAAAATATCCAAATAAGATGTCATATAAATGATAATGGACTCGATTTATTTTAATCTTTGTTTGAAAGATAATAATAATGTGAAGAAATGATCGATACTACCGGAGACTTTGTCAATGAGAACTTGATACTCAATTTTCTAATGGTTTTCTCGACAAAAGTTGAACCCCAAGGAAGAGAATAGGAAGACTACCCTACTCAAAAATCCTCTCAATGCATAATACCCATTTAACCATAGAGGGGCACCCTTCAATGTAAAAAACATTTTTCTTGTTGACCACAAGCCTAGAGAGGCATTTGAAAATATGAAGTGCATCCATGACCACATACAGAAAATCAAACTTTGTTCTACAAAAGATGAAAAGATCATATAAAAAATAAAGGTGGATGAGCTTGAGAAACTCAGACTTTAGGGTGAAAATAATAAGTTTCCTCAAATACAAGTGATATAAGACAAAACCCTCAATTCTACTATAAGATACGTGGAGAAACGGGGCCCTCTTTCCGTAAGTTGTTTTCCCATTTGAAATAGCTCCAAAATAGTTGGTAACAGAAATTGAGAAACCCAAAGTGGTGATGAGAGTATGTACCCAATTGGTTATCATTCATGAAAACCCCAAATCTTTCATAGTGTTGAGTAAAAAACTCCATGAGAGTGTGTAAAAAGTTGAATGGGTATTAAATGCATAGTGCGACGAGGTAAGTTTCTACAAATACCCTTTATGATATCTTGGGAAATAATAATATTCTCTTTAATAAACAAAATTTTAACAAAGACGATTTGATTAAAAGAGATAATACTAGATACAACCCTTAATGTGATAAGCGAAAAGTATTAGATTCACTAGTATATAGTATTTCAATACGAAATCGACCTATATACTTTAATCATGGAAGGATTATCAACTTTTTAAATAAGGGAAATAATAGTATGATTTGCCTTTATGAGAAGCGAGTTTGATATAAAAGAAAGTGTTCATTTACTGCATCTCTTCCAACAATTATGCATGCCGTCTTGTAGAAATGTCAAGTAAACATCCGGCCATAGACTCTTATTGCCATCAATAGAGACTAATCTCTCGTATTCATCTCTAAAGATATCAGAAGACATGGATGAATGAAAATACGTCGTAATGTATTTCCAAGGATATCCAAATTATAAAAATACTAAAAACCTTAATCAGAGTATATATAATGAGCTTGGTCTTGTAAGAAAGTATCTCTCCATTAATATCATACTCCTTTAAAATCCAAGAACCCTACTACCTTTAAATCTTATATATTTTAGCGCAATATGACCTCGGATGACTTTGTGAAAAAAAGAGGTATTAGAGTCCCCCATTGTTGGAATTATAATTAATAATGTGTGTTTAAATCATTTAAAACTAGGCATTAATTTTAATTCTTTCATGTTCTTATGGGAGAAGTGGAAAAAACACTTTTTTGTGAAAAAGATGTCCCACATAGGAGCAGAGATAGAAAATACATTAACTCAAAATAGCTTACCTATCTGTTCCTACCAAAAAGCTCTAAAGGCTATAAAAGCCAAAGAAAAAAGGCAAACCCCACACGCGCGCACTACCACCGCCACACGCCCGGCCTGAAGCGGCGCGGCGACGGCGTGGGCGTTTATCGTGGGCCGTGGGGGAGTTTGGGGAGTCAAAAAATGAAAAATGAAAAATGAAATAATTTTTCTAAAGAAATTCTATTAGGAAATAGCTAGTACTTATAGTTTCGGTGGAAGTTCAAATCCCTTCATCCTGAAGACAACGTCTACCAATCACGCAAAAGAAGACAAGCGCCCACCAATTACGCACCAATAAACTATTACAGAACTTGGTCAACACGGGATTGAATCAAGTCAACATTATGTCCAGGTTCACTGATGGAAGTTAAAACGTTAGAAATCATGGAGGCAATTACAAGCATTTATTCCTGACGATTTGATTAGAGCTCCCCACTGTCCTATAAATACAGCTCCTCCCATTTGTCTTAGTTACGAAATCAGAAAAGAGCAAAAGAAATATCTCTCTCTAAAATATTATGTAGTAGAATTAGAATTTTCGTTAGAGATAACCGTTACGCAGTAATATCTTCTTAAAACTCTTATTTCCGTGTATTGTTCTTTTTGATTTCGTGTAAGTGTTTTGTTTGAATATTTGATTATTGTAATAGACTAGATATTACTTTAATCGTAATATTAATTTTTGGATTATCCAAAACAGTGATTTTCCCAACAATTTAAAAATAAATTATTTTATATCACCGGATTGTTTTATAATGGCATTTCCAAATTCGGCAGTTGCTTCATCCTTCAATGCAAAGGCCTTTCCCGGCGTGAATTAGTTGGAGCCTTTTACTAGTTCTAACTACAACTGTTAGGCACAAAATATCTTAATCTGTCTTGAATAGTACGAACTCGACTTCGCTATAGTCGAAGATCTTCCACTTATAGTGCAAAACAGAGTTCCTACTGAAGTAGAACTGTCTAGATATCCTTCCCTCATATCCAAGTTCAAAAGATCGAATACAATGGCTCGGGGGTTAGATATTGAACAATGTTTCAAATTCCATTTTCGATCTTCTTGCCAAAGAGAAGTCGGCAAAGGTCACATGGAGAACTCTTGAGAAAAAATATGGGGTTGATGATTCTGGTAAAAATAAATATGTCACTGGTAACTGGTATAACTTTATTCTTACTGATCAGAAACCTATGACTGAACAACTTCATGTGTATGAAAACCTATGCGCGGAGGTAATCGCCGAAGGCATGAAGATGTGCGAAGTTTTTCAAGCCAATATTTTACTTGAGAAATTTTCCCGATCATGGAGTGAATATTGTAACCACATCAAACACAAAAATAAAGAAATGAATCTCCAAGAACTCATCAGACATATGCAAGTCAAAAAAGCCAATCGACTCAAGGATAAGTCTCTCTCTTTCCCTCCTCATTCCTCGAAAGCTAGCCTTGTTGAAAGTTCAGGCCAAGGTAACAAGGACAGGTTGGAAGGAAATGGAAAAAAGCATGGAGCTAACAATTCCAAATCTGGGGGAAATAAGAATCGCAACAACTCCAAAAAAAGCGGAAGGTTCAAAACTTCTGGTAAGATTCAGAAACCTAAGGGTTCTTGTTAATGTTGTGGTAAAGAAGGACACAAATATTTTGAGTGTACGGTTAGAGTCGTTCTTGATCCAAAACCTGCTGCAAGCCTAGCCGAAACTAAAAAATAATAGTCACGGTAATGGTTGAGGTTTAATTTGTGGAAAAAATGGAGTGGATCCCTGCCACCGGGGCTTCACGACAATTCTGCGCTAACAACACCCTTTTCAAAAAGTTCGAGGAAGCTACCAATGGTAAATGCGTGTACCTGGGTGACTCATCCAGTGCTACAATCCTCAGGAAAGGATAGGTCACCCTCAAACTCACTTCTGGTAAGACTTTTGAGTTAAACGATGTTCTCTTCGTCCCCTCGAAACATAGGAACTTGGTTTCTGGAGCTCTTCTTAATAAAGTGGGACTCAAACTAGTTTTCGAGGGGGAGAAATAATTATTACCAAAAATGATGAGTTTGTGGGAAAATGGTATTTACATAATGGTTTGTTTGTTTAAATACTGTAACCCATGACTAGTACCAAAATGATGAGTTTGTGGGGAAGGGGTTTTTCAAATTATGGTTTGTGTGGTTGAGCCTTATAACCTCTAATAAGGATGTTTCTAATTTTCTTTATCTATTTGAATGTTTAGATGTGTGGAATGGTATATTAGGCTATATTTATTTTCTCTTCTTTTAAAAGGCTAAAATCCCTTGGACTAATAAGGTCGATGACTTCATAGAATATCTAATATGTGTAAATTCCAAACTCGCGGGAAAACGACCTTTTAATATGAAGCCACGAGAATTCTAAAATACTAGAATTAGTACATTCAGACCTAAATGTTTTTGTAAATTTCGCTAGTAAAGGAGAAAACCCATACTATATAACCTTCATAGGTGACTATTTGATGTCTCCCTATTTGTTCTAATTATTAGCACATTGGAGACATCCTTTTAGGTGAATAAATGACTTATTTGATAGACTTTTAGGCTTATTTGATCATATTGCCCTTTCTCCCCTTGGAAAATAACTATTTGCAGAATCTGAGCTTTTGTGCGTAAATTTGACTATTTTTAATGCAAAATTAATTGGTTCTTGAATCTCATGAAAGACCAATCCAAGGAGAAGAAGTGAGAATAAAGTCTTGGTGTATTTTAGAGTGTTAGGAAATGTTTTTACTCGAGTTTCTATTTTTAGAGTGCACTTTCCTATTTCTAATTCTTGATTTATTGATTTATTATTTTTAAAGCATATGCGGTTTAATTATTTATATAATGTGAAGCTTTAAAAGATAAATGGTAATTACTTAGAGACCAAGTCAAGATAAAGATGAAAGGAAAGAAGATTTACATGGAAATAAGAAGATTTAGGAAATATTTATTCAAAGAAGGAAAAGATAAAGCTGCCTTGTGAATCTGAAATTTCAGCCACATTTTAAAGATTAAATCATAACTAAAGATTGGCATGGATTCTGGACGAGTGGTCTGCACCAATAGAAAGCTCTTTCCAAGACAAGCAGTTTCATATATTGGAACTTCTCAAACGGATAAGTATTGAAAAAGATATGACCAAATCAAATCAGCAGCAAAATCTTACCTTTCCTAGAATTTAGAGCTACGAATTTAAGAGTCTTTAACTTGTCTTCCACTCCAAGCAAATTCGACCTAGGGTCCTCCAACACCTATAAATACACCCCTTAACCTCCTACTTTCACACACTTTAGAGAATTAAACAAGAGGCTTAAGGTTTTCAAGTCAGAGCACGAAGGAGAGAAGAAGCTAGAAGCTGGAGGAATCCTGTTCTTCCAACAATAGTCATTCAACCCTTTAGGTTATTTATTTCTTTCTTGTAATTGAACATGAATTCCTTTTATTTTATGTTAGTCTTTAATTTCATCATGAGCTAAATTTCTTTATACTTGAGAATCGCATAAAAGGGATGAACCTTAATTAATTAATCTGTGTTTTGAAATTGGGATTGTTTAGATTTAAATAGGATTGAGTTTTAAATATTGGTTATTACTTTGTTTTCATTACTAATTCTTTTCCGCGCAACTAGAATTAGCTTTTAGTATTTGGGCTATTCATTTTAGTGGCGAAGTGATCATCCGACAGGGGGGTTTGAATACAGATCTAGGTAATACCCGTGTAATGTCCGTTATTGACCGACAGGCTTAACTAGTTACATAGCCAAAGAGGTAAAATCATATCATCCGAAGAGGCATATTCGACCATACAGGTGTTTATGATACTTTAGGATAGCTTCTAGGTCCACCCGACAGGGGGCTAGGAGATATTAGAGTCCCGACTAATATTATAATTCCAATTCTACCCTTAAACATAGCATAGATTATATTGATTAAGTGGATTCCTTGCGAGACTCAAGTATCTCTCTTATCTGAAGTTAGTCGTTTATTTGCTTTATTTGCTTTCTGTTAATTTAATTTTAGTATTTATTTTATTTGCATCTTTTAATTTCCAAAAACGAAACAAAAATTCATATATTTTATTTTCTGTTTAGCAATTATTCTTACTACTTGATTAATATTTGGGTTGAACCTAATCCGTCCCAGAGAACGAACTTGATTATCATATATTACTTGGGACAACTGTACACTTGCGGTTAAGTGGTTCCTTTATTTTTGCACTTAATTTTATAACACCCTAGGACCCACCAAGTTTTTGGCGCCGCTGCCGGGGACGGTAGCGTGTGACCCCGGTGTTAATCTTTTAGTAGTTTAATTGTTAGTTTAGTTTTAGTTTTATATTTCAGTTTTACGCTTTGGGTTGTCTTTCTTTCTCAGGTTTACAGGTTTTGGTTTATGCGCGAAGATATCGTGATTCTTGCAAATCCCGAAAACCTAGTTCGAGAAGCAAATAAAAGAAAGAGAGAGGCTAAAGCAAAAGAGTTAGAGGAGCAATTAGCAAAAGAAACAATGGCTGAAAACCAAGTTGGAAATCAACAACCCAACCCTCCTGCTGCTCCCCCAGCTCAAAACAATGATCTGTGGTTCATCAATGGCCCTGAAGAAGCTCCGTTTCGAGCTCCTGCCCTCGGAATTGGCCCTGCAGATATTAATGTCGCGAGATACAGGCCCGATCCTGGTATGTTATCTCAGTTTCAAAGTTATGGCAATTTCCGAGGAGCACCTAGCGAAGATCCAATCCGTGCTGTACAGAAGTTCATGCAAATTTGCGATTCTTATATTACGCAAGGAGTAACTAAAGATCAAATGTATTTTGCTAATTTTAGATACTTCGTTATTGATGGAGCAAGCGAGTGGCATGATTCTCAAGAACCCGGAACAATTACAACATGGGACGCATTACAAACCGCGTTCTTCGATAGATACTACCCAACGAATATGAGATTAGATGCGCAAGTTGAAATAACGTCATTCAAACAAGAGAAAGACGAGACTTTGGGTAGAAGTTGGAAGAGATTTCAGATTTGCTTAAGAAGAGTCCCTGATCATGGCCTCACAGAAGTTCAACAGATGAAGATATTTTACCGAGGACTTGATGGCTCTTCAAGAAAGGATCTAGACTTGCTTTGTGGTGGTGCATTTTTACGGGTACAACCAGTCCATGCTAAGATTATTTTGAATAGAACTGTAACGAATGAACTAGGTTGGAACACCGTAAGAACACCTGTCCGAGGTGGAAATATTGCTCAGATTGAAGAAAAATTCACCGCCATGGAAAGCAAACTCGAACAACAACTGAAACAGCTTTCTCTAGCTGTTACAAAAAGTGTTACTGGTAGAAGAGCAGATGTTAATGTTACACAAGAAGTTTATGGATGTTCTAACTGCGGTACACAAGATCATGAATGGGAGCAATGTCAACACAATACAGAATCCGTAATGTTCATTTCCAACCGAGGAAATTATAACTCAAATGGTCAAGGTTATCAACCAAACAGAAACCATCCGGGTTTCCAATATTCGAACCCAAATGGGGCCGCTAATCCACAACATGCATATCAACCGCGTCCCCAAGGCAATAACTATCAACCAAGACCTCAGAACAAATACCAAGGTGGACAAGCATACGGAAATCAAGCTCAGAGACAACCTCCGCAAGATGCTTATGCCGACACCATGAACCAGAAAGCTCTACCTGCTCAACCTCAAGAGGGTGCATTAGATGTGCAACAAACCTTGACAACACTAATCACAATTCAACAAACTACAGCCGCAGCACTTAAATTGATGGAAACTCAGATAGCTCATATGGCAAAGCAGTTAAATCAGCGTCCACAGGGACAATTACCAAGCGATACGGAAGAACCTAAACCATATGAAGAATGTAACGCGATCTCTCTTAGAAGTGGTAAGAATCTTCCACCCCCACCTTTTCCCGTTATGAAAGAAAAAGAAACAACTATGAAAGAGAAACCGGTAAAAGAGGTGGAAGAGAAAGAAGATTAACCTGAAATAATTGAAGAGGAGATTCCGGAAAATCCGAAAAAGAAAGATGCTATAGAAGTCCGTCCTCCTCCATCATTCCCTTCAAGAGTTCAAAAGAAAGGAGATACTGCGGAATATCAGAGATTCATGACCATGGTGGGTAAGCTTAACATTAATATACCTTTCTTAGAGGCTATCAAAGGTGTACCGAAATACATGAAATTCTTGAAAAGAGCTATCACCAGCAAGCGTCAGTATCTTGAGAATGAAATGGTGGGTTTGCCAGAAGAGTGTAGTGCTATATGCCAAAGTAAGTTGCGACCCAAATTACTTGATCCTGGAAGTTTTACTATCCCGATTTCCATTGGTGCTAAGTGGCAAGGGAAAGATTTATGTGATTTGGGAGCAAGTATTAATCTCATGCCCAAATCCGTGTTTGAAAAGTTGAAGATAGGAAACGCAAAACCCATCTCTATGGTTTTGAAAATGGCTGACAAATCCCTCGTACATCCAGAGGGAAGACTAGAAGATGTCCTCGTCAAGGCTGGTACGTTAATCTTTCCTGTTGATTTTGTTATACTTGATTACGACGCAGATAGGAACGTCCCCATTATTTTGGGAAGACCATTCCTAGCCACGGGGCGTACTTTGATTGATGTAGAAAACGGTGAAATGATTATGCGTATCCAAGACGAGGACGTGAAATTTAACGTGTTTAAACCAATGAAGTTTCCGGATCCCAAAGAGGATTGCTTCCGGATTGATGTGATTGAACAGGAGCCAACTAAGGTTGTGGAAACCGTAGGGATGGAGGAAAGAGAACTCAGAAAGAAACCACCAAATCTGTGGTTTCTCCATTTAGATCCTAAGAAAATCCACACCTTGAATAGAAACCACCAAATCTGTGGTTCCTTGACGGTGCGAAGATAAAAGAGAAAGGGCGTAACGTGAAGGTTCCAAAAGAACCTAAGAAAGAGAGAAAGAAAAGGGGGTTCGAGGTAGGCGAAGAGGTTGCATTGAAAAAGCCTGATCCTCCTCCGAAAACGCGCGAAGCCAAGAGTTCTTGGCAAGGACCGTTCATGGTCACAAAGGTTATTTCGAATCAACTGGTGGTCATAAAAGCTAAGGGATGCGAATTCCGTGTAGCAAACGTTGATAACCTCACTCACTGATGGGGAGGTTATGTGAAAAAATGATTCACGAGGTAACTCGTCGAGCTTAACGACGTTAAACAAAAGCCATTTCATTGTATATTAGTTTAATGCTTTATGCTTTTCAATTCCTAGTGTATAATTCTAAGTTAGTGTCGAGTTTTAGTGTCTACTTTTAAAAAGAAATGAGAAGGGTAGTGTGTTAATGGTGCAGGAATCAAGTTTGGGGTTGCTAGGAAACGCAAAGAAAAATTCAAAGGCTGGTGCGGACTACCCCCACGGTGTACCCCCTATACCGCAGGGATGTACCGCGCCTGAAAAACCCGTACCACGGGTCACGCACCACGGGTCTTCTACAGAGGCAAGAAAAAGCAAAGCTGATAGGCGTGGTGCACCGCACCCTACACCGCACGCCCAAAACGCGTGCCACGGGGTATGTACCGCGGGTTTTTTCACGGAGCAGGCGCGGAGTACCCATGCACCGCACCCCTGCACCGCACGCCCAAAACGCGTGCCACGGGGTGCTAGCACGGGTATAATGCAGAGGCGAAAAATTCACACCAACAGCGCTGTGGTGTACCCTCGCGGTACACCCATGCACCGCAGGTATGCACCGCGACAGGCGGTTTGTGAAGGGATCAAGGCCCGGTCAACTTCTTACCTTAACGAGATAAACCCTAGCCTCTTCCAAACGAATTTTCCAGCTCCCAACCCTATAAAAATACCTTGAAGCTTGATTAAACCTCCACAACAAACACAATAACATCAATAAATTCTCTCCTCCATCATCCATAATCACATCCTCTTCATCAAATTCATCACAAAACACCATTAAACACAACCAAGATCATCAAGCTTTCAAGAGTTCTTCTAAGATTTGTCAAGAAACCAACTTCCTTCATCTAATCCAAGCAAGAAACTCAAGATATACCAAGTTTTCTTAACTTTATTCTATCTTTGGTATAACTTGAGTTTGGGGTAAACAGATGCTTTGGATTACAAGAAGAAGTGTTGTATCTTAGGGAAGAACAAGAATTTGCATGGTTCTACAATTAAAAAGGCCATCAATCTTGATGAGCCTATTGCAGAAAAAGAAGAAGAAAAGGCACCTGCACCACCACAACAAAAGAAATTAACAGCAAGGATGAGGGTATCATCAAAGCCTAAATACAAGACACAAATTCAATTTCAAGGTTCTTCTTCTTCTTCTCAAACTGATTCTGGTATTCCTCCATGGGCTCACAATTTGCAACAAGAATTCGAACTTTTACGACTAGACATCGGAGCACTTTGGAAGGAAATTACACAGATTAAGTCAACATTGGAAGAGGTAACATTGTACATGGATATTTAAATTATTCTTCCCCTTCGGAGGAGGACACGATGGATCTTCATGCCAGGTACCCCGTTCTAATTCTTCTTCTTTATTGATGGTAGGCACTAGTTAGATAGTTTAATTTTATTGCTTTATTGAGTCTTTTTCGAGTCGTGGGGACACGACTCACTTTTGAGTTTGGGGTGGGGTTCGTTGCCTCATCCAAAAATTTTGTGTTTTACATGCTTTCAATAAAATTAATCTTAGGGTTGCGTTGACTGTAGAGAATTTTAAATGCCCCCATCAAGCATGCTTTTTATAAATTAATGATAGAAAATAGTTGACTTTAGGAGTTAGTATGAAGCTGAACTTTAATTGCATGCAAATATGAGATAATTGATAGGAAAAATTAATGAACAATGCAAAAGAAGTAAACTTGTACTTAAGGATAATAGGTGGTTTGTAGAACGTGAGATCTAAATGAGTAGAGAACCCACTTAGGTGTGAACTAGAGACAAATTTTGTAAATAGGAAGATGATAGAGGCAGTTCTTTATTAGCCCTTTGAATCCTTGTTGGCCGTCTATCCCTGAATTAATTTTATCCTTCTTAGACAAAATTTAGCCTTTAAGCCTTTCTTTTGTCGCCACATTATAAGCCAATTTCCCTTTAGATTATTAGGCATGACCATATGACCCGCACTTGAATCACGATCCTGAGACTTCCTGTCTTGAGCTTGAGTTTGGGGTGGTAGGTCCACCATATGGGAATTTACATTGGGTTGGGATTTTTGAGCTTATCAATGATGCTCTGTGCTTTATATGATGATGATTCACAGGTTTATTATATTGTAACCCTTTGCCGGGGTAATAGTGAATGGAAAAGAAGCTTCGAGCTCCAGTTATGAATAGGCATAACTATGAAAAATAGCATGATATCTCAACATCATAAAGAGAGTCATAGCTATAATAAAAGAAAAGAAAAAACGAATGATTTGAAAAGAATATACATATTCGGACCGGCAAAGTGGAAATTTTTTAGGTGAATCATCCTTAAGTGCTTATTGGGTTAATTTGGGGACGCTAATTAAGCGCGTCAGTTGGGTTGAGTGAGAACGTTATTCGAGTGTAAACTCAAGCTCTTGGACATTTTTGTAGATGGTAAGTGAGGAGAGAGCCAAAAGCTCACTTCAAATTTACCAAATATACATACCATACCGTCCCTAAGCCTATGCTAAAACCATAAAGACCTCGTGATTCCTAGATGCACAGTGAGTTAATAGGGAATATACTAAGTGGAGCGTTCAAAGCAAGTAAAGATCGAGGAACACCCTATAGCCACCATCTTGAGATAAGTATTAAGCGTAACCTTCTAGCATTGTGAAATTAATTTTGGATTGATATTGTTTTGTATTTGATTTTGCATGATAAGTGTAGGTGTATATTAATTCCTAGATTAGACTATATGAAATTTGTTTTAAGTTTTGCTTTGGGATTATTTTCTAGATTCTACCTTCTGCGTTCACCTAAAAGATCCTTTGTTTTTATTTTACTTTGTCGGGACGACAAAGGTTTGAGTTTGGGGTCTTGATGTCTCCCTATTTGTTCTAATTATTAGCCCCTTGGAGACATCCTTTTAGGTGAATAAATGACTTATTTGATAGACTTTTAGGCTTATTTGAACATATTGCACTTTCTCCCCTTGGAAATTAACTATTTGCAGAATCTGAGCTTTTGTGCGTAAATTTGACTATTTTTAGTGCAAAGTTAATTGGCTCTTGAATCTCATGAAAGACCAATCCAAGGAGAAGAAGTGAGAATAAAGTCTTGGTGTATTTTAGAGTGTTAGGAAATGTTTTTACTCGAGTTTCTATTTTTAGAGTGCACTTTCCTATTTCTAATTCTTGATTTATTGATTTATTATTTTTAAAGCATATGCGGTTTAATTATTTATATAATGTGAAACTTTAAAAGATAAATGGTAATTACTTAGAGACCAAGTCAAGATAAAGATGAAAGGAAAGAAGATTTACATGGAAATAAGAATATTTAGGAAAGATTTATTCAAAGAAGGAAAAGATAAAGCTGTCTTGTGAATCTGAATTTCCAGCCACGTTTTAAAGATTAAATCATAACTGAAGATTGGCATGGATTCTGGACGAGTGGTATGCACCAATAGAAAGCTCTTTCCAAGACAAGCAGTTTCATATATTGGAACTTCTCAAACGAATAAGTATTGAAAAAGATATGACCAAATCAAATCAGCAGCAAAATCTTACCTTTCCTAGAATTTAGAGCTACGAATTTAAGAGTCTTTAACTTGTCTTCCACTCCAAGCAAATTCGACCTAGGGTCCTCCAACACCTATAAATACACCCCTTAACCTCCTACTTTCACACACTCCAGAGAATTAAACAAGAGGCTTAAGGTTTTCAAGTTAGAGCACGAAGGAGAGAAGAAGCTAGAAGCTGGAGGAATCCTGTTCTTCCAACAATAGTCATTCAACCCTTTAGGTTATTCATTTCTTTCTTGTAATTGAACATGAATTCCTTTTATTTTGTGTTAGTCTTTAATTTCATCATGAGCTAAATTTCTTTATACTTGAGAATCGCATAAAAGGGATGAACCTTAATTAATTAATCAGTGTTTTGAATTTGGGATTGTTTAGATTTAAATAGGATTGAGTTTTATATATTGGTTATTACTTTGTTTTCATTACTAATTCTTTTCCGCGCAACTAGAATTAGCTTTTAGTATTTGGGCTATTCACTTTAGTGGCGAAGTGATCATCCGACAGGGGGGTTTGAATACAGATCTAGGTAATACCCGTGTAATGTCCGTTATTGACCGACAGGCTTAACTAGTTACATAGCCAAAGAGGTAAAATCATATCATCCGAAGAGGCATATTCGACCATACAGGTGTTTATGATACTTTAGGATAGCTTCTAGGTCCACCCGACAGGGGGCTAGGAGATATTAGAGTCCCGACTAATATTATAATTCCAATTCTACCCTTAAACATAGCATAGATTATATTGATTAAGTGGATTCCTTGCGAGACTCAAGTATCTCTCTTATCTGAAGTTAGTCGTTTATTTGCTTTATTTTCTTTCTGTTAATTTAATTTTAGTCTTTATTTTATTTTCATCTTTTAATTTCCAAAAACCAAACAAAAATTCTTATATTTTATTTTCTGTTTAGCAATTATTCTTACTACTTGATTAATATTTGGGTCGAACCTAATCCGTCCCTGAGAACGAACTTGATTATCATATATTACTTGGGACAACCGTACACTTGCGGTTAAGTGGTTCCTTTATTTTTGCACTTAATTTTATAACACCCTAGGACCCACCACTATTCTAGGTTTATGAGAGTATATCTCCTAATATTAAAAGTGAAATGGAACATGTGTTAATAAAATATTAGTCTGGGGTTGAAAAACCAACTATTTTGCTAAATCAAAGGACCTAGGGCGCGAATGTTGTTCGAAATTCCTTAAAATAACTTTGTGATATTAACGGAATTATGGAAGAACTTAGTGTCTTACACACCCCTACGTAATGACATAGCTAAAGTCTATGATAATCGGTTCTGGCCCACTAACTCAAATGTGGGGGTATCTAGCAAAGTTTACCCGAGTATTAAGTATGGTCATAGTTGGACCGAATACAGTAGACTCAATAGTCATGGGATATGACAAGAATGTATAAATCGTCTTAATGAATTCATAGCCACTCGTGGTGGTTCTATTAATAAGAACTTATGAATTCACTCATAAGGATATCATTCTAGAAAGAGCACGAGGATGAGTGTTCAACTCATAATGAATTTTATAGCCATTATGGTGGTCCTTTTGAGAAGGACTTGATGAATTCACGTAAAAAGTGAGACCCAACATTAATGATAGAAGTTAAGGAGACGTCCTTAATAATCTCATATGATAAATCCACAAAGTTCATGGCCCGCAAGGGGTGGTCCTTAGAGAAGGACTTGGTGAATAAGCTGAAGGGTGGTGTTCGAGGGAACTATAACTTTCAGTAGGGTAGAGTATGTGTTGTGAGGGTCTCGATCAAAAACCGTTAAGTTCAAGAGTAAGTTCACTTAAACGGTGTTTGGTGGTTGCCTCACTTCACTACGTGTCAATTCAAATCGAAAGATATTGCCACTTAAGTACAATTCACCCAAATACTGACAGTTATGGAAACCTGGTCACCTTTTCTCCCAAAGACCCTGAGTGGGGGATTGTTGAAATTATAATTAATCAAGTATATTTAAATCATTTAAAACAAGACATTAATTTTAATTATTTTCATGTTCTTATGGGAGAAATGGAAAAGACACTATTTTGTGAAGAAAATGTCCCACATAGGAGCAGAGATAGAAAATACATTAGCTTAAAATAGTTTATCTATCCATTCCTACCAAATTCTCTAAAAGCTATGAAAGCCAAAAGAGAAAAGGAAAGGCCTCACACAAGTGCACCACCACCACCACCCGCCCAGCGCGGCGACGGCGTGGCATGGGCCATGGGTTCGTGGGCCGTCGGGGAGTTTGGGGGTTTGGGAGTCAAAAAATGAAAAATGAAAAAAAAAATTCAAAAAATTCTTGTATAAAATAGATAGTACTTATAGTAGTTGGTGGAAGTTCAAATACCTTCATCCATAAGACAAATGTCCACAAAACACGCACCAGAAGACAAACATCCACCAATTACGCACCAGTCAACTGTTACAGAACTTGGTCAACACGAGAATGAATCAAGTTAACATAGTAACCAGGTTCATTCTTGGAAATTAAAATGTGTAACATATGTCAATCAAAAAGTCAGCAATCATGGAGGCAATTACGGGCATTTTATCCTGACGATTCTGATTAGAGCTTTCCATTCTCCTATAAATACATCTCATCCCTATTTGTCTTAGTTATAAGTCTCTCTCTCTCTCACTCTCTCTCTAAAATATTTTGTAGTAGAATTATAGTTTTCGTTAGAGATAACTGATATGCCAGAATATCTTTTTAACACCCTTATTTTCGTGTAATATTAATTTTTGGATTACCATTTCTACTGTTTTTCCAAATCGGTGATTTTCTTAACATCTATCTCATTATTACGTTGGACCCTTGACTTTTTTCCTAGAATATATTCATTGACAAGGGTAACTTTCTCGGCCTCCCAAATGAGAGACTTTTCTTCAAAATGTCATCTTCCTTTGAAAATCCGCAAAGCATGTCATATTGGATTAATTATAGCTCTTTATTAATTTATATCAGTTGAGGCAACGACTTAGAGAAGTACATAGTATTCAAATTGTTTAAATAGTTTTGAGATCTCAGTGTTTATTATAGAGCATATACATCATATCCCCCTATCACCAATATCCTAACCTTTTACCATGTACAAAAACTTGTCATAAGTGCTCTATTAGAAAAACTTGAATGACTTAGGGACCGAAATTTGTTGCAAATTAGTGTGAAAGTAAAGGACAGTGGTTTGAGAAACCTGGTAGTTCAACTTGTAGGAAAGACTTCTCAAACGTCTCAAGAACTTATACGATCAATTTTGATTTCCCAGAAAGAGAACAATATCCTATTGGCGAAGTAACTGTGATTAAGAACTTGGATAGTCAATAACTTCATTCCTAAGAACACACTTTCAGAAATCTAATATCCCTGAAAGTAAAAAGGAATTTGCTGTGTGTTCATCATCATTAAGAATCTTTTTAAAATCTCCCAAAATGTATCAAGGTGTAGAGGGGAAATCAATAGCCCATAAAGGTTTCTTATTCCTCAAAAGGATATTTGGGTGGCATCGTTGTTCCCATATACAGTTGTAACAAAGATACTAGAGCTATCCCCCAATAAAGTGACCTTACAATGGAAAGTTTGATCATAAATTCCCTTCACCTTAACATAAAATATTGGATTCAAAAATACAATATTCTACCCCCCCCCCCCCCCACCCACCATAAGTAGAATTGTTATTCGAGAAATTGACATCTTAGAAGTGAGAGGAGAGAAAACCCAGCAAATTTGATTTCTCAACTTTAGTTTCAAGAATATAAAAAAATACTTTTTGAATTACTTGACAAATTTCAATACTTCATTTTTCTTTTATGAGGAATAAAATCCCCCCTTCCCACGTCCCTATGTTCCAAGTTATAATTATTATTGAGGACATAGAGATTGAGCTATTTGATCTATATACAGGAAAATACATAACAGATTGGATAACTAGACTAACAAACAATTAGACTTAACAATTTTCCATTCACGAAAATATGGAGCTTATCTTTCCATTGTTCCCACTCAAAATGACAAAGGGGAATATGCATATCAATGGCCTCAACATGATTAGGAAATATGCGTTGATCAGAGCTTGGGGTTTCGGGGACAAATTCGTCCTCTTCGTTATCATCCATAAGGTAGTAGAACTTATAATGGATGAGATAGGAATCGGCATGACCAGATTATTTTTTTATTTTCTTAGGGATTGGAGAGATTGAGTTGGGTGACTATGTCCTTTTTTTTTTACAACCTTGACCAATACATCCTCATAAAGTAACTTTTTCTACTAGTTGTTTTTTATTTTTGTCCATAATAATTTATTTAGAAACCTGATAAGAGTTAAATTGATTACTCACAAACAAGTTTAGAATGCTTGAAAAAAGTATAACTTCTTTTAATGATAGGTCAATATCTTTTATTAGTTTCACCAAATTTGGACACATCTTTCATTTTTTTTTTTATTTAGGCCATATTTTTTATTTTTCTTAATTTTAGTGACAAATATTTTATTTTATTTTCAGTAATTATATTTTTATGGGTAGGAAAAGAAAACAAGAAGTAAATTAAAGGTATAGGAAGAGAAATGTGTCATTAACCTTTGATTTTTCTAATTATTTAAAGGTAAGTATCGGAGAAAATAGTATATTTGTGGCTAAAATTGAAAAACAAAATAACCAAAACGGAGAGAAAATGAAAGATGAGTCCAAATTTGAGTAAACTAATAAAAGATAGTGACTCAAAATATAAAGTTACTCTAAATTTTAAATCAATCAATTTTTTTTCGATAATTTCAAACATTGTGAGTCTCTATATCAACCTCCACACAAATCTTCACATGATTATAATGTTACTCCCTCTCAGTAACATTGTCCAATTGTTAAGGTTTGCCTACGTAGTCATCAAGTAGATTAGAATCTTCCTAATCATAGAGACTGAACGATACCATAATAAGAGTAAACGAAATTGAAACGTTGTTACGAGTGAGACTCATCAATTAGGTTTAGATTCTCATTTACATAACAAAAGGGAACATTTGTTTACATTCCAAAGTTTCTCTTCAACAAGGACATAAATTTCATGTGTTCCGAACGGAAACATATACATGATTACTTTCTAAAATGAACCGACTTGGTCTCCACTTTATTAAAGGCCTAAAAATGAATCTCCACCATTATCCAAACTTAAAAAGATATGATAGTGTTGGTACAAAAAATGGTGGAACAAATATTGTTGGCCTTAAGATTGTTGGTGTTAAGATCAATGGCACAGAATTTGTTGGAGCCTGCCACATATTTGGTAATCAACTACTCATGTGAAAGATTGAAGTTGGCACAAAAATGGTGGTACTAAGATTGTTTACCTTAAGATCGGTTTTAAGATCGATGACGCAAAAATTGTTGGAGCCTACTACATACTTTATAAAGATACTGGCTGTCAAGGTCATCTTGATGGTGTTTCTAGTGATGACTCTATTTCTGACAAGGCTACAAGTACACAGGGTGTTCCCGTGATGGAAAGTGAGCCTACTTTTACTGAAGTGGATGGCGGCCTATCCCTTAATAGGGCCGGGGTTAATGGATAGTGTGGAATTGTCGAGGAGTAAGGGCACCTTCGACAAAAAGTATGTTTAAGTCCCTAGTCTCGAAGTTTCATATCTCTGTTGCTTGTTTATTAGAAACTAAGTTAAGGTCTAGTAAGTTAGCTTCTTGTAAGCACTTTAAATCTTTTTCAAAGTCTCACGTAGTCGAACCCAGGGGAAGATCGTTTATGTCTGGGGGATTCTATTATTGTGGAATGATTCCGTCAAGCTAAGAGTTTTAAACTCTTCATCATCTTTCGTAATCGCCGAAGTTATGGAATCTAATAAAGATATTTGGTATTTGGTTTGTGTATATGCTCCAACATGTGAAAGTGAAAGAACAAATTTATGGAAAGCTCTAACGGCTTGGTATTCAAAGGTGGATATCCCAACTTTATTCATTGGTGATTTCAATGATATATCACGTACTTCGGAAAAAATGGGTAAAAAAGAACCTAACTTTGATAGAATTCTAAAGTTTAACGACTTTATTAATCAGAATAGTTTAATTGATATTCCAAGCAAAGGATGTTTCTATACTTGGTCAAATAAACGAAAAGGAGATGAAAATGTTAAAGAGAGACTTGATCGTGGTCTTGCTTCAGTATCTTGGTGTGAATCTTACCCTAATGCGTCAATTCAAGTGCCACCTGCTATTGGCTCTGATCATTCACCCCTCATTCTTTCTATGGACACTCCTAAATCAAGGTTCGAAAAATATTTCATGTTTGAATCTCGATGGTTGGAAACGATCAGTGCAAAAATTTTATTGGTAAAATTTGGATTGGTCAAGGTAATGCTCATTCTATAAAGGAATTATGTGCAAAACGAGATGCTCTATGTTTGGCTTTAACAGGATGGAGTAGAGAGAATTTTTGTAATAACAGGAAACTGATTGACAAATATCAAAGAGAATTAACGGATCTTCAAAATGATCGAAAACTGAAACTAATTGGTACAGAGAAAAGGAGATATATGAAAAATTAGAAGAAGCTTGGAGGCAAGAGGAATTATATTGGGCTGATAAAGCAAGAGATCAATGGATTAAAAAAGGTGACAAGAATACTAGATACTTTCATGCTAAAACTCTTTTCAGGAGAAAAGTGAACAAAATTGGTGCTCTTAAAAATGAAATTGGATCTTGGACGGAAGATGAATCAGAAATAAAAGGTATTATACGTGATTATTATATCAAGCTTTTCAAGGATACTACAATTAATCATGGACCGGATATCTCGCAATATATAGCAAATAAAGTATCTAATAATCTCAACAAAGAACTCACCAAATTTCCTGATATTGAGGAAGTTAAGAAAGCTGTATTTGATATGTCAGGATCTAAAGCACCGGGGCTAGACGGTCTTCCAGGTAATTTTTTTTCAAGAAAATTGGGATACCTTAAAAGATGATATATTTACTATTATCACCAACTTCTTTAAGGATAATATTCCACTTAATGGTCTTAATGACACACTCATTACGCTTATTCCTAAGGGAGATTCTCAATAAACCGTCGCAGATTATAGACCGATTGCATGTCTTAATTTCAGTTATAAAATTATTTCGAAGATCCTTGCTAATAGATTACAGCCTATTATGGACGATCTTATATCGCCAACCCAATCAGCCTTTATTAAAGGAAGAAGCATTCAAGATAACATCTTAATCGCACAAGAGGTCTCATATTTTCTTAAAAATAAAAGGAAATCAAACAAACATTTTGCAGCGGTTAAAATTGACATGGCGAAAGCTTATGATCAAGTTAATTGGAAGATCCTTATCAATACACTTAAATCAATGGGTTTTTGTAATAAATGGGTTAAATGGATCTATAATTGTATCTCCTCGGTCTCTTTTCAGATAAAAGTCAATGGCCAAAGGCTTGAAAAATTTTCAAAGACTAGAGGAATCCAGCAAGGCGACCCCTTATCACCACTTCTATTCTCTATACTTACAGAAAGCCTTGTTGGCCTTATTAATTATCAGTGTCGTGAAGGAAATATTAAAGGAATAAATATTACTAGAAACTGCCCGAGATTTACACATCTTCTGTTCACCGATGACGCTTTATTCTTTATTAACATTGAGCAAAAGGAAATTGAAGCCTTTAAGAATACTATATCACTTTTCTGTCAAGCATCCGGTCGAAGAATTAATTTCCAAAAATCTTCGATTCTTTTTAGTAAAGGAACTCCAGATCACATATGTGATGAAGTCGCTAAATCTCTTAATGTTACAAAAACTACGGCGTTTGGAAAATATCTTGGTATACCTTTCTCTCTTAAAAGAGCAAAGTCGGAAAATTTGAATTATATTAAAGATAAGCTTCTTAGCAAATCCTCAAGCTTTCTGGCTAACTTACTTTCTGATGGAGGCAAAGAGGTACTCATAAAAGCTGTGCTTCAAGCTATACCGAATTATGCAATGTCTATATTTGAATTTCCTAAAACACTATGCAAGAAATTGTCTGGGATTGTTGCTAATTTCTGGTGGGATTCCAGTACTAAAAAAAGAATTCATTGGGTTAAATGGAAAAAAATAGCTAGAGCTAAAAGTGTTGGGGGTATTGGTTTTAGAGATTTTCAGAAAATGAATATGGCTTTACTAGCCAAGCAAGCGTGGAGGATCATTGATAATCCTAATTCACTTGTTGCTAAAGTATTAAAAGGTATTTACTCACCTTATGATAGTTTTTTCAATGCCAAACTTTCTAATAAAAGATCGTGGAGTTGGGCTAGTATTTATAAAGGGATCCAATATATAAAGAAACATTCGATATGGAGAATTGGAAATGGATTAAATACCAATATTTGGAACCAGAACTGGATAGGAAATAATATTACTTTGGATAAACCTGTTGATTGTGAAGTTGATAGAGTTGCCCAGCTATTTAATGATGATATGACAGCTTGGAATATTGAATTACTAAGACAACTTTTCCCGCCAAATATTGTTAGTGATATCTGTAAAATCCCTATTCTACTCCTCAGTGAAGATGATAAGATAATTTGGCCATTCACAAAAGATGAAATATATAGTACAAAATCAGGATATCATAAACTGGTAGAGAATGAAATACAAAATGAAGCACAATCATCAAATCAAGGAGAACATAATGATAGTAATTTATGGAATATCATTTGGAGGTCAAATGTCATGAATAAAGTAAGAGCTTTCAGTTGGAAAGTATGTAATGGTGCAATCCCCACCAAACGCAATCTAAAAGTTAGAAAATGTGTTAAAAACGACATTTGCGAATGGTGTGAGCTTGATAAGGAAGATATTGAGCATCTCTTTATTAAATGTCCATTAAGTATGGCAATATGGGCGAACTCAAATTTACAAATTCGTATAGATAAAGACAGAAAATACCAACTGGGTAATTGGCTAATCGAAACGTGTAAAAAGTATGTGAAAAGTGGATGGGATCGAAATGAATTTATTGCGTATTTTCTCCTTACTATCTGGAACATATGGAAGGCTAAGATGAAGGGGTTTCATGAAAACACGCCGTGGGTAATCAAAGACATTCTTTACAAGATTCATTCCAATATGAAAGATCTTTTTGGACAATTTGTCTATTATTCACCTTTTGGAGAATGTATGCTCAAAAAGACAATTTGTGGAGTAAATGGGTTAAATGCAATATAGTCAAAAATAATTGCATTTGGGCCATTGAAGAAAAGCAGGCTCATTCTTGGATATGGAAGAAGCTTCTCAAAGTCAGGAAAGTAGCCTACAATTTCATCTATCATAAAGTTAACAATGGGAAAGAGACCTATATTATATGGGACAGGTGGATTGATATGAAGAGTGCTCAGGAGAGTATTGGCATTGAGCTTAATAAGATTGATATTAACAGTGATAAAACTGTCTCAAGTTGCTATGGAGGTAGAAGATGGAGACTTCCACCTACTATAGGTAAGATTTTGCCTCTCATTAGTAATTTTCAGCTAAATAATAAAGAAGATGTTAAAGTTTGGACTGAAAATGTCAAAATGAAGTTCTCTTTCAAGAAAACTCTTGCTAAGATCAACTTTAATGAAGACTCAGATCAAGTGTTTTGGTATAATCTTGTATGGTGTAAGAGCAACATTCCGAGGTGTGCTTTCATAACATGGATAGCAGTGATGGATAGATTAAGTACCAAAGAAAGAATGATGCAGTGGGGAAACAATATTAACCCTCTGTGCTCTCTTTGCAAAGCTGCAGTGGAAACTAGCTCTCACCTTTTCTTTGAATGTTCTTTTAGTAAGAGGGTTTTGAAGAATATTTTAAACAAATGTAATGTTAGAAATATACCGAAAGATTTTGAAGAGATATGCAAGGAGGTGAACAAGTTTAATAGCAAAGAACTTAAAATCCTGGTTAGCAACATTTTCACCTCTTATATATATAATTTGTGGTGGCTGAGAAATGAAATTGAACATGGAGGAAGAGTTATAAATGAGGATCAGTTATGTAAAAAGATTGAAGGTATGGTTAAAATGAAGTTGCTGGTGAGAAAGATGAAGAATAAAGAGATTAAAGAGATGATTGATAGGTTAGACTAGTGGATATCGGTTTCTTATTCTTGTAATTAGGCCCAATTACTTTATTTTATCTTTATGTGTAGTGGGCTTCTAATTAGATAAAGTTGTAATAGTGTTTATGGTTAAAATGTAGTAAGGGTAGGCAATTGGGCCGATAAGTGGTAGGGTCCCGATTTGGGCCTTATTAGTTTGTAGGCTTTAATTGTAAAGACATTGGAAGTTGATTCATTATTAATATAGTTTGATTTAATGATCAAAAAAAAAAAAAAAAGATCTTTTTGGACCTAGAAGTGATGAAGAAGGAGAACAACTAAAGAGAGATGAGAAGAAGATAAAAGGGGCTAATGGAATTAACATAGAAGATAACCCAATACTGAGGGATTATTCGGAATATATTTTCATGAGTGATGCATCTTATAAAAAAGAATATGAACCATCAGGTATAGCTTCAATAGCAATTAATAAAGAAGGTAGAGTTACTCACAAGATTGTATCTAGATCAATTGTCAAAAGTTCTGTTGAAGGTGAATGCTGGGCGGTCCTTTTGGCTATGAGAAAGGCCGCTATATGTAATTTTCGGAGTGTTTCTTTCTACTCTGATAAGTTTCTTTCTACTCCGATAACCTTGAATTGGTTCAAGGTATTTCTAGATGCACAGGTCTTCGATGGCAAATTTATCCGTTCATTGCCGAAATGAGGAGCTGGCTTATGAAGTTCCCTTCTTGGAAGGCTAACTTCGTAAATAGGAATCTTAATAGCATTGTGGATCTACGGGCTAAGTGTGCAAGACGAAACATCGACCCCTCATCTTGGAAGGATGGCTCTTTAAGTGATTTTTATATTTTCCTTAAATCTCTGTATAAACAATCGTGATAATTAATTAACCTTGTTTCTTGGGAAAAAAAAGATATGATAGAACTTTCGACATATTGATATATCAACATATTTTTTCATTTACGAGAAACACGTTCATAAAAGTTCATAAAATTTCAGAGAAAGATTCTTGTCATCGATGATTTCTGTATAAACGAATTTTAATTAAAAGAATACTTCAAAGAATAACTTCGTCTAGTTAAAAGTGGAGCACTGAACAAGTTTTTAACCATATGTATAATTAAGAGTAAATGACACTTTTGCCCCCTGGGTTTATACGCGATTGACAGGTTGCCCCCTAACTCTTAAAATGCGTCTCGTTGCCCCCTAAGATTTAGTTTTGTGACCCGTTACCCCCTACTGCGTGTTCCGTCCATTTTTACCGTTAAAAGTGACGTGGCATTTCCATGTCACAATTTTATTTTTTTTAATCCAGATGTCAATTAATTATTTAATTAATTTAAACCAAGGGCAAAAATGAAATTTCATTAATAGGTTTTATAATATTAAATAAAAATAAAAACCCCTACCCTCCCCCCCCACCCCCTACCCCCCCTCCCCCCAACCCTTCTTCCCCGTTCTTCTTCTTCGTCCCCAACCTCTGGTTCGTCCTAAAAAAAAAAAAAAAATCAAGATTATAAATAGAAAACCAAATAAAATTCATGGATAAATCAAGAAGCAAGATCACAATCATACAACTGACAATCATTTAGTGTTTCATTATTTAATCTGCATAATTATATGTAATCATAATCACCTACTTTTAATAACACGAAAGAAGTGATTTAAAGAGAAGTAATGAATTCACGCCTCAATTGTTAGTAACTGCATTTTCAAGAAGAGAAGTGTTTTTAGCAGCCGAAGCTGCAACTTTTCTGATTGTTTCAATAGACATATCTGTATTAGAAGGAGGAAGATATGCAGCAATGGAGGAGGATGAGTTTGGAAAGTTAAGAATTGCTTTTGAGCCATTGATGCATAATCCTGCAGTATCATAAGCTATAGCAGCTGCTTCTGCACTTGGATAACACCCTAGATATATTTGTTTATTATTATGTTTGTCTGAATGTATCACACTCTTCCATGAGCAACCCGAGTTTGTTTTGTAAACTCCAATGAACTTTTTTTTGCTTTGAGATTTCGGTTCAATCCTCAACCTCTTTTTACTACCACATATTGCTTCTTCAGAACTCTTTAAACTCTTGTCACTGCACTTTGCACGTGTCTCACTTTTCTCAAAGGCTTCTTGAGGAAACTCACACATTTTCTTGCATTCTTCAACTACATTCTGCATTTCCTCTAAGGCTTCTTTGTAACGTTCCATAAGATTCTAATTTTCAGTTAGCTCATGCTCAAGATGAAGAATTTCTTCATCCCTTTTCTTCATTTCTTCACGATGAGTCTTTCGCAAATCATCCAACTCCATTATATCATCCACTCCATTTAAGAACACATCCTCACATTGTGACTTAATCAAAAGCTGTAAATGAGATGCGTAGAAACAATCCTCCAACTTAACCCCTTCACTTAACTCCTTTTTCACCATGAACCAAAGAAGACCAGCCCAATCCAACTTCTCTGGGTGCCCATCTTTTATCACTTTTACCCAATTCAACACTTCACCAGGCAGTAAACATTTATCACCGTGCAAAAGCACCCAGTTTAAACTCGGGTTAATAGAAGATGAATAAATGGTTGAAAAATATACTTACGAAAGACTGAATACCTAATTTTGGCAGACCTTAAAAAATCTCGTTTGCTCCCAATAGGGTCCGGGATCAAGGTAACTTGATTAGGGGTTGGGTCTTCAGTGGGAATGGTAATGATTGAGGTCGAGGAAGGATGAATTTGAAAGAAAAGAAAATTTAAGCATAGGAGAGTTTGTGATTTTTTTTCTTGATAAAACATATTTGGAAATCAAATTGTGAAAATTTTATCATAGGATTTTGGATTTTTCATTTTACCATAATATTTTATCAAGAATCAGGCATGTAGGAGAACTCGGAATTCATACAATTTCGCCCCTGTGTTTGTCCACACTAAACGGAAACCCATCTTCAACCACCACATGTTCTTGATTTTTTTTTTTTTTAGGACGAACCAGAGGTTGGGGACGAAGAAGAAGAACGGGGAAGAAGGGGTGGGGGGAGGGGGGAGGGGGGTAGGGGGTGGGGTGGGGTGAGGGGGGGTTATTATATTAATTATATTTAATATTATAAAACCTATTAATGAAATTTCATTTTTGCCCTTGGTTTAAATTAATTAAATAATTAATTGACATCTGGATTAAAAAAAAATGTGACATGGAAATGCCACGTCACTTTTAACGGTAAAAATGGACGGAACACGCAGTAGGGGGTAACGGGTCACAAAACTAAATCTTAGGGGACAACGAGGCGCATTTTAAGAGTTAGGAGGCAACCTGTCAATCGCGTATAAACCCAGGGGGCAAAAGTGTTATTTACTCTATAATTAATGGTCCATGGATATTTTATTTTGACATATTGAAAGGTGCGAACGTCAAAGTCTAGGATAAAAGAATTTGCTTACTCTTTCTAGGGAGGGGGGAGATGATTGCATACCAAATCAACACAATCCACAATCCATATCTACAGGATATTTACGCAAAGAGTAATGATATTTGTCATCTTTTTTGTATCACCTTTTTATCACCTCCTACGTGTATGGCTACATGGACCAATAAATTGATTTCTCTATCCTATTTAATTTTTATCTATCTTCTATTCAAGGAAATCAATACATATATATATAGAAAGGTGATAAAAGAGTGACATGAAAAGAGGTGACATATATCATTACTCTTAGGCAAAACACCTTGTTTCACTTCATTGCCTAATTTGATTATATCTCTAATAATTGAAGCAAAAAACGTCCAATTACGTCCTCCATTTGGCAAAAACAGCCTTGACTTGAGCCAACCTTGATTTCTCCAATTCAGTTATGCTACTTCCCTTTCAAATTCTTATTTTTTTAGAGGATAGTTGTTTATTGATATTTAGCTCCAAGTTTGTTAGACAACACTTGCTCTTTCCTGTGCAATTCCAATTGCAAGACCCATTTCAATCTCACTCTTTCATGCTATGTTGGGATTCTCAAAAGAAGTAAACCCAATCTCTAATTTTATTCATGTAGTCGAGAAATAAAAATTTCGTTTGTACTTGATTTCCAATTTTTAACGTATCACCCACTGTATTCAGATATAAGGCTACGATTCACACGATTACAAATATACCAAAACAATTCTTCTACGAAATAAATAGAAAAAACATCACACACCTAATCAGGGTTACATAAATAAAATGCTTATAAAATGTAGATTCTGATTAACTAAAATATTAATACTAATCTGCAACTTCCCTGTTTAAGGAGCATGAGAAATGTAAAGATCTCATTTATTAATATCATACTGCCTTAATAATTGGCACAAGACATAAAATTCAAATCTACATAATGATGAAACAATAAATACTTAACTTGAAGAAGATTGTCAATTGCACCAGCAATAGATATATAATATACTTTATACAAAACTTACATCTACAACTAATAAAATTGCTACAAACTAGTTTAACAGGAGTATAACCTGAATATTCTTTGCTTTTGAGGTACCGAAATATACCATATCGTAATATGAAGGGCTTTTCGGGAAAGAAAAATTATTCTCATCATTCCATTTACTCTTTCGATGAGCATTTACATCTCTTTTGATGCTCCGTAAGTTCCTGCAAATCATACAACTCTAGTTGAATATAATTCTTTGATTTAACAGCTATAAAATAACCTTACAAAACTTCTCTTTATTTACAAGAATACCTGAATCTGTTTCTTTAGAAACTTAACATACTCTACAGCTTCTTCTAGCATGTCTGCTGTGTTTGTTTGCTTCATAAATTGAGATAAAAAGGTTACCATGTAATAACACTTAAATAAATGCATATATATAATATATTTACTACAATTAAATCTGACAAAAAAAAACTCTAAATTCAAAATACTTAAAGAATACCTTATCCATATTGGGAACAAGTTCTTGGAGCTTTCTTATTCGGTCACTAATTCGTGTCCTTCGTACCTAATTATAAACGAGAAAATGATTATAACGTGACAAAAGTATAATTTAATTGAATATTTTTACTCATACCCTCTCTGCTATACTTCGAGGATGAGTAGCAAAACCCCGTTTTGCCCTTGCTCTACATAAAACTGAATCCTCTGAAAGCTTCTCTAATCCAGCATCTAAAAATCCATATGATTGTTCACTTTGTTCTCCTTTCTATATCACCATATCATATGTATATGTTAAATAATACACACATACTCAAAAAATCATATTCAACTACTCAATTAATGAAGGGGCTACTCAAAATCCCTTCTTCAAGTTGTAAGATTCGGACCACCATTTCAAGAAGTTTGAGATAGTCTAATAAATGAGATGTATATTTTTGTCAAGTTGACATTATACTAACAAAGTAATGGTTAAAGAATCAAATTTTTGTCACTTTGAACAGTTAGTATAACTTTAGAATTAAATATAATGATTAATTGGAAACAAAAACACAGTCTAGTGGGCAATAGAGTATAGTTGTATAAAGGTATATATGATATATAACAGAGTGAGTGTACCAATTGGGAAGATAATTTTAAGGGTTGCGTTTCGAAATCATCTGCTCTGGGTCGCTTAAGACTATTACTGGACTGAGGCGAAGTTGAAGGCATCAAATAATCGTAATTTTGAGGAACTTCAATACTTGGAAAGTAATCATCTGAATTTAAATGGGATAAAAATTCAGCCGGTGAACTGTTCTGCCGTAAAAACGCACTAATCCCACCACCACTACCACCACTTCCTCCGGTGCCGATTGAGTCAAGAAATCCCAGATCGGTGGCTGTGGATGAAGGAGGTGGTTGAGGTAAAGTTGGGGTGTTAAGTACGACGTCGGTTTCAACTTCTTCTTCAAGAAGAGCTTCTAACCAAGTAGATGGAGCTGAACGGAACCTTGTCAAGCCACCACCTCCAACTCCACCTCCTCCGCCACCGCGACTGGTACCGGGTAGGCCACCTTGGGTCAGTTCATTTCCTCCACCACCACCTGCCGGTTGCATAGGTTGGTTTTTTAATTGATTTTTATAGTTATATTTATGTTTATAGAGACAGATTATTGAAGTAGGCTTTTGATAGGGGGATTTTGGTTTTTCAGGTGATGGTGACAAGGTTGTTGCTAAAATAATAAGCAGCTGAGAATGCTTCCCTATGTGGTTTCTATAACTCTTTCTCTTTTTACAAATGTTATCTCTTCAGTAACTAAAATAAAGGTAATGTGTCTGTGTGTGTCCTTGCGTCACTACCAAATCTAATCTTTTATTTTATCCCTTTTACTAATATAGTAGCTATAATTACAGATTCCTCAGAATTATTTACACGTGCAAAATTTAGCAACAATATCAACGAGCTATCGATTATTTTAGAATTAAAAATATTTTTAAAAAATTAAAATATTTATAAAAAATATTTAAATATTTAAAATTATTTTAAGTAATTATTTTAATACTTATCTAATATTTTTTCTAAAAATGATTTATCTAAAATTATATCAAGTAATTATTTTAAAAAAGATTCCAACAAAATCTATAATTCTATTAGTCAATACAATAATGGATAATTAACAAATGATAACAATATTTTAAATTTTTTCTAGAACAATAGCAAAAAGTAAAAACAAAAAGAAAATTACACATGTATAAAAATAACTAAACACAAATATATAACTTGTGTAATCTCTGGCAGCAATGCTAAAAACTTGTCGGTTTTGTGAGTGTGATATATAATCACCTAATTAAAACGTACTTTAACCACATGCAAGTGTACGGGGTTTGCTCACAAATAATAAAAAATATATAGGCAAGCTAGATTTGTGGATGAAGATAAAACTAATCAAACAGTTATCCATGTCTAATAAAATTGATGTTGAAACTTTTCATTTATGACACATATCTAATTTGCCTTTATAAAAAGATTGGAACAAAAAAAAACAAATAATAAAAATGAGTAAGTAAAGAATTTTCGTTCTCAGAGATTAGCAAAGTTAAAGTGATTGTGTTTAGAGAAATTGTGGTTTAGTTGTAACAATTAAATATAAAATCGGTATTTGTTTGGTTTTTTTAGGATTAACTAAATGCAAATAATTAAATGGCGAAAGTAAATGACTAATGATTAACTAAATAATAAAGTAGAAATAAAGGCAAATTAACTAAGAAAAGATGAGTAATATAAGAGAGTAGTGTTTGTTGGTAATCTCCTAAGTTGCTTGGACGTTTTTAGACATAAGGGTAAATTGGTCATTCTACGTTAGTTGGGATTCAGTTATCTTCCTTACCCCTCCCGGGTGAATAGGACGTTATCCTCCAACACTGGAGACCCCTCCCTGGTGACCCTACAATAATTTTGGACGTAATTGGCTCTTACCATATTGGCTACTTGGCTAATCAAGACCTCCTGACTCAATAACGCACACCAAGCGCTTATATCATATATCTATAATTACATCCCCTCCGAGGAGACAATCTAACTACTACCCTATACTTGGTCAAGGTAAGAATAACCCATAAAAAAGGTATAATCAACGAGAATTCAATTCGATTTATTTAAATATTGAAAATATCCCAAAAACTAAGAATTGTCAATTAATTAACTACGGTTCATACACTATGCAATTCTCAAGCACATAGGGGTTTAACTCATATTAAATTACTGGAAATAAGTAATTAAAACTAAGAAATTCATGTTTAAAACCAGAAATAGAAAAAATATTACTTTACAGAAATAGCTTAAACGGACTTTGGATGATGTAGAATGGTAGATTTATTGTTGATTCCCTTCCTCCTTCTCTTCCTTAGCTCCATGCGTGATTAGCCTCTCTCTAGTATGGATTTTGTGTGTTTTACAAGTGATAAGAGGTATTTATAGTGTCTGAAAACGTTTTTAGGTCACATGGTCCCTTTTTGGAAGGTCCTTAATGCTCCTATATCTCGATTACCTATATCTTGTACAAAAATACTAACATAAAAGCGATTATATCTGAGACTCTAAATGCTTATTATATATTTGTGACAATATAACCAAATAAAATATATTAAGATAAGTCAATTAGATCATTCAAACTAACATTTTACATCAACACTCCGAAAAAATGGGTCACAGTCCAGGTCACATATATGGTCTGATCACTTAAATTTTTGGAGTCAACTATGGGAAAGGTTCTTCCAACCTTTTGTTTAAATTGCACACTCCTACGAGAACGTCCATAATTTTTCAACTAACCTTAAGTTGATACATAGTTTATGGTATTGGAAACTAAACCCTTTGGGCTTTAGATTGGTGAAACATTACCTAGTTCTTCTATAATTGTTCCCAATAATCCATATAACTCGGCTGAGCCACACATGTGTGTGTGTCATTCAATGTTTCTATTCCTTTCCCCAAGGAATCCAAGGGATCCCCTAGCTCAAATTACTTATTTATAAGTCCTTTGTACTCAACCTCGTGTACAATAGTTGGCTCATCACCTTTCATTTTAAACAATATGAAAGACATTAAAATGATCAACACACAAGCGATTCTATATGACTTGAACAAGGCTACATCATGAAAAAGCGACTCAAATTACTAACTTATGACAAATAAAAGACCAAAAAGATACCTCAGATTAATAAAATATAAATAAAAAACACGAAATACCAGTTGGTTCAAGTTTGACTCAAGATTAGTCATAAGGATATTGATATAACAAAGTATTTAGCATGGTACTTGATCTACAAGGATCCACATCCATGTTTTCTTGTGGGTGGGGTTATCTCTCTTTGCTCCATACATTCACATTTACGGTGTCCCTACCTACTAATTGCATCTCCTGATATGTCATGATATGAATATCTATATTGAAATATGAGATAAGAAAGACATATTTTTTCCCACTTTGCATGATAAGTTGATCCATCATCAAGTATTGAACGTGTTGAGCATAAAATATTTGGATCCCTCCCTCGCTAGATGATTAGAATGAAAATTCGATCAAGAAAAGCCTTAGATGAATGGAGAAAGGGCAAGATTTGCACTATGATGAACAATATTGATACTTCTCCTCCTACATGTCATGTGGGTGTGTTTCCTAGATGGAGTACACGGCCTATGTGACCATAACATGGACAAGGGAAACCAACCTCACGCGCACCATAACCCTTACTCCATGTCTTGGTGGCATAGTAACAAGATCTCAACAATTCAATTCAGGTAATTGTAAAATTTTCACCTACGACAAAAAATGATAAGGTAAACAAGTTGTTTCATCCATATGTGGAGTTAGAATACAACCATGTATGTCGGTAAAATCATTTCCATGTCCACCGAGTATTACAATTGTCATATGTTAGAAGCATAAAAGTGTGTTAGAACCACTCGAGATCAATGCTCTTTATGACACTCAACCACTCAAGTAATGAAGTGTATAATACTGAGCACATAGAATCTGGCAAGAATAAATTGTAAGAAACATAAGTTACATTGTAAAAGATAGACTACAAATGAATCGGGTAAGTCAACCATTTCAGAACAAGGATTATATAATTTAGGAGTTGTCAATTAATCAATAGTGGTCACATCCTTAAGTCTACTCTAACCGTATGTCATGGAAGCTATGCTCCCCACCTACATAGTGGGTTGACTCATAATGTGAACAGTGTATTGGATTGTCTTTGTCTAAGCAATTAAGATGGAAGCAGTATAAGAGATCGTGAAGAGTTATTTAGGACATGGAAAGTACCCATACAAACTAATCTAGTACTCCTCGTGCTTGACGATTATGTAACATGCTCGATTAGACTGAAAAATGTTGTGCTCAAGGTTTCAGACCGAGAACCAAATGGTAGGGTATAAATAAGCCTATCAACAACTTTATTCCCAATCTTGACCCAATATAAAATTTTTGATCTGGGTTCCCCGCGTGTATTTGTACTTCATCAATTTCCGCTAAGTTATGTGTATCATGCGGTATCCATGTTGGCATATTTTCCATGTTGAATACGACACATGGGATCGCCTGCTTGGGGGTGGTGTGGTAAAAATTGTGTGATACTTTTTTATGCCTCTTTATTAAATTGATATCCCATTTGGTACATGAACTGGATTACCTGGTGGTATGTGGATGGGACTACTTCCATATTGTGGATCCATGGCATACTTTATGATGTTGTATGTGGAGACAATCGGCTACCATATATTAGATGGGCATTTGACTTCTTCTATGTAGGTACAAAAGATGATCTTGCTAATTGTGTAATTTTGCTCTCTGATGAGGCCAACAAGCAAGTTGGGCCAGCGTCTAATATTAAACACTGATCCCATATTTCTAGTACGTGCACATTTGTCCATTGTCCATTGATTTTCTTTTCATTTTGCAGCTAGTGACTAAAAGAGCTGCCACTAGTTTATCGTGATGCATTCTATCTAGTTGCATTGACTCGTAATTGGATAAGGTGATGAGCTACCCTGGTTCTAGTTCTTTTGTCCGCTTAGATTTTAGGTTGTAACTTGCTTGTCGAGCTTGTTTCGTTATGGCTGAAATAATCACTTTGTTTGCTTTAGATCCTCCAATTTTAGTGTTTACAATATGTTTGATTTTGGTGCCTTTGGAAACGTTGTTTCTTTTTCCTTTTTTTTGATCAAGTAACCAATTTTATTAGCTCTAACATACAATAGTTACATCTTACACTTCAGTTAGGCAAAGCTTGCACTAACTACTACAATAGATATTACTAAAAATAGAAAGGCTATCAATGTAACATCTAAAAACAAGGACTAACTAATAAGGCTAGTTCTTAAACACATCATTTAACTTCAATTTTTTAGCTATAACAAGATTTTCAGGAGAGCGTTTGAATCTTCTGCATTTGTTTAACTTCAATCTAATAAGATCATGAATTGCATCTAGGATTTAATCTTCATTCCTCGTATAACCACCATAATTCAGAGCATTTCTTTCAGACCACATGACATATACATAGGCTGAAAAATTACCACCAAGAATAGCCTTAAACATTTTTTTCATCAAAGCTGTTGAGTAAAAGATCAACAACGCGGTCCCAAGTTGAACCTAGTTTGATTATAATGCCACAATTAGCAAGACAACTCTTTAGAATCTTGTGAGAGGAAGAAGAAGAGATAAAAAGATGATCTTTTATTTCAATATAGTTAGAGCAAAATCTGTAGTAGACATCAGTAATAATTCCCCATTCTTGCATCCTATCACAAGTAGCCAATCTATTTAAACATGCTAACCAAGCAATAAAGCTACATCTAGGAATATTGGATTTATGCCATACAATCTTTGTCCAATTCAAAACAGGATAAACTTTCTTAATCTCATTCAAAGTCAATTTAACTAAAAAAAAATTGTTTGATGCAGAATTTCCATTTAATCCTATCTTCACAGTCATTGAGAGTAGGATCAAGATGCAAAAAATTGTTCAAGTTCTTAACCTCAGGAGGGAAATACCATCTGTTTCTGAAAAAACAAGAAGAAACAGTTTTGTTGCTCCAAAATTGTTTGGTATTTACCTTAGAGTTAAGAATGTTACTAACACTTTGTTGGTTAATCCCGTTATCCCACATGAAATATGTGGTCTTCCCATTACCAACTTGATGAATGATATACTCATGAATCTCATATCTAAGTTTGAGCAACTTCTTTCATATTCAAGTGTCATTTTGCTTGAGCTGCATGGACTCCACACACTCCTCTTTCAAGATATTAATATGGACCCATGAGCTCCATAAGCTATTGTTTTGGACACACATTCTCTAAAAAAACACCCATTAAACAAGCTCTATTAAGGTCACTAATGTTAGGTATATTCAAACCATGTTTTTTCTTCCTTCTTTTAAGGATTTCTTTGATTGATTATCTGCCTTTCGCTGTCATGAGGAGTCCTTTGTATAGTAAAAAGATATCTAAAAGTTTCAAAGTATTAATCTAGTCCAAATGCAAATATTAAAAATCTTAGCAAGATATTTTTAAAGACTTGTTTAAACTTTAAAGTCAATACGGGTAAAGCAACTCTCCAAGCGTATTCACTATGTAAATCATAGGGATGGTAGGTAGATTAACATTAATTGGTTGGCTCCACACGAATTGGAAACTGTAATACTTTTGACGAATAGTGTTAAGATCTCCTAAAAAGTTTTGTATTTCAAACGTCTCATATACATCAAAACATCAAATTACTAGCATAAAGTAATGGGGACAAGCAAGGACAGAACCACTATAGCGACATTTCAATGTCAACATTTCAACGTGGTGCATTATTTCACCATTAATTTGTTTTTAGTAAATATCGATTAAATATCGGAGTTCGGACATCTTTTAGTAAACATTCCGATGGTCTAAGAGCTAGCCTAAAGCCATCAAACGAAACAATTTGCACGGCCGTCAGTCCAGATCGATCAGTTGGGACCAGATTATTTTTGAATATATATATTAAAACAAAAAAAACAAAAACAAAAAAATCGAAGATGGACTGATTTTTTTTTTTTTTTTTGGATTGGACTACGGAAACTAGGATTTAATCCAACCCAATATTTTCAGATTAATGAACCTGACCATTCTGATCTTCACCGGTTTTATTCGAACCAGACGGGATTTCTGATTAGTCCAGTCTGATAGCAAGGCTATTTTGCACCTCAAATTTTATTGATTTTTCAAAATCTCAAATTTTGTTGGTTAAGTACCCTGGTTTTTGTTACTCATAACTCTGGAATCGGCTCAGCTCCTGATGCAACTTTATCTTTTAATACATGTATTAATTCAATCAGTGTCATCTACTACAGGTGCATGAATGAACTCGAATTTCACATTCGTGATATATATCTGTTACCATTAGGAGTATCAATTGGAAAATAGTTTTCAAATGTTTAATTTGGTAACCTAAATAATTAGTCAGGAATGTGAACAATGTTGAATATTTACCCTTGTAATAAATACTTTATCAGATATGCAAATTGATTAAAAATTTCAGATCTCAAGTTAGTTTTCACAAAGAGTAAATGCATAAAATTCTCATAAAAGTCCACTTCTATTCCTTTCTGCAAAATTTCTATACTCCAGAACCCGCAACTATTCATCTTACTATAATTCAAACATTGCTAAGTATTTAATCACATTTGATGTTTCTGTAGATCCTTCTAACAAACATGTTGGAGCAGAGATACCCTACAGCTCCTGTGAATTTCCATAACATAAATGTCAAATAAAATGTTGTTGATAAAATAAATACCATCATAATTAGGAAAGTAAACTTACCACAAAGTATGCCTAGACCAAGAGCAAACATCATAGTATACCCAAAATAGAAACTGGTCTGGAAAAATCCAGACATCTTAGTCTTTAAATGATAGTAATATATGGAGTAGATGTACACATAAAGCGCCATTGAAGCAGAAGAGAAAAACGAAGTCCATTGCCAATGGTAATTCTCAGCGTTCAACAAGAAATACGTCCCAACTATTGTCACACACGCAGTCACAATAATCAAAATGATAAACACAAGGAGCGTAAATCCATACACATAATAAACCTGAAAAAAATATATTTATTAACGAGTGGTCGAAACATCAATATACCTTGTATAATATAATATAGATAAATAAGTACCTTGTAATTCCAGAAGGAAGTGAAGACGAAATACATCTCGATAAAAATACTTGCGAACGGAAGAAGACCCGCCATGAGTGAAATAATGGATGGTGTAAGATACCATTTCTTGTAAGGGATTAAACGAGGGATTGTTTTAACTCGGCACGGATTGTTTGGAGTACCACTCCAATTTCTACCGATAACCGTACCGAGAAGTGCTAACGGGAACGAAACGAAAGCCCAAATTACTAAAACGACGATCATTGTACCGATTGGGATTGCCGCTAGAGATCCGTAATATACCGCGATAGTATTCAAACCTAGTCCGATACCGAAACATAGAAACGGGAAAAATGATGCGGTAACAATCATGGACTTTACCCATTTTTTACCTGAGAAAACAGTGGAGAATATTCATATGCGAATAACATGTTAAGGAATATTAATATTACGTACCTCCATAGCGGGAGTACATGCCACCACTAACGTAACCGGAAATGAATGATGTCAGAGCGTAATCAACAATAAAGGTTGTAATAATAGCTCCCCTCCTGAGACACAAAAGCATGTAGAGATGTGAGAAATTAATAAAAACTTGAATATCATGTAAATATTGAAATATACCCTTTATATAACATGCCAATAATTGCGGATACGATGACAAGGAGAACAAGTGTAGCAAGCTGAGCACCAGTGCCAACAACAGCTGAAAGTATAACTAAATTTCGTGGAGGTCGAAATACATCACCATGGACGAGTTTCCAACCTGATTCTTCATTAACATCTCTTTCCTAAACAAGAGATTATTAAAATTAGTAATGTAAGTTTTTGGAAATGCTAATAATGTAATAAAGAGTTAAGAGAAAAAGTGGTACTAGGGTTTCTAAATCATCATCTTCACGAGCATATTTGGCATAGTCGTTGCGTAGTGTGCGCAGTAGTATCATTGTGACCAAGCAAGTAAGGAAAATAACCATCATGAAAGAGTTGAAGATAGAGAACCAATGAATCTGCGAAATTGATTGTTAAATTTAGATAATGAAAAGCTCATAAATTTATTTTTAGATTACAAAAAGACTATTTAGTCGAGAATGGTTTTGCAAGCTACTATGTAAAGGGTCTTGGAAAAGATTGAGAAATGAGAAAGCATGAGTTTTGATGAGTGTGTACCTGGTGCTCGAAGAAGGGGTAATCTAGGTAAACATCAAAACGGCGTTCATAAGTGATGTCTGTTGGAACCCATTTAACAGAATATGTCATGTCTAGTTTTTTTCCCTCTTCTAATGGTGTAGGGTTATGGTGAGTGAGATTAACATGAATAATCTGCAAAATGACACTTCAAACTATATAAGCTAGCATTAAAATGTTATTTAGAAATGTATCTATATGGAAAACAAACCTCATCTTGATTGTATTTGATAATAAAGTTTTTATTCGTGTATAGCACATGCTTAATATCAAGACTTTTATCCGGAGCCACCTCGCCAATGAAACCTAGTATATATATCAACTTGCATTTATATTAACTATCCAACATAATCTAATAAATAAACGGAATTTAAACGAGTACATACCCCAAAGCGGCAAATCATCTTAACGTCACGGAGTCAGAAGGGGAAAGCAGAAACAAAGAAAAGCAAAGGTTAGAGTAAAGTATCGAGACTATATATATGTGGATGTTAAAATTTGATTTAAAATGGTAATAATAAATAAATGAAAACACACCAATGAAAAATTCAAACCAATAGTTATTATCAATTGCATCCGTGAACTGTTTAACCTTTGCGGAGTCCAGTTCAAGTTCACAAACTGAGCTCTTTTCGACATTTTCTGTACAATGAAATTCAGGGATAATAATATTAAATTTTAATTAACAAAATAAGAGATAATAAATGAATTGTTAATTTAGTGAATATACTCTTAAATTTTATTTCGATTTGGCTATCAATAAGCTCATTTCCGCCAAGAACTTCGCCAAGACCGCCCCATTTATGAGTAGCATCTCCGGGTGGGCGACAAAATGGTAGGGTGTAATAATTGTAAGTTTCTTGTGGATTATTATATGGTCCAATTTTGTTTACCCATAAAGTCACGGGATCATCTTCTTGATACTGCACAAACAAGACAAAACAAGGAGGATTGATACTTAAAAAGCAAATTATATTATACTAGGACTAGTTTTAAATTTTTCATAATATGATCTAAGTGTCAATTAAGAACATAGTCTTATGATTTATTCACAAGAGTGCGAATTCGCACTCAAATTTGATTGCTTAAGAGTTAAGAGCATCAAGTGTGACAATATTCCTAATCACCATTTGTGAATTTACATTCTTGAAACCAACTTGCTAAGCTAACCACACACAGCTAATATGGTACATGATCACCCCTGACCAAATAACTTTACCCGGACATACCAACTCGTGGGCAGGTCTCCTCAATAACCAAACGAGGATTAGTCCTAACCTAATTTATAAACATCTTTGCAATTAATCAATTCATTTTAAATAACAAACATAAGCATTAATAATTATCTTCTTCACAACTTGAAAGATTAAAAACTAATTATACAAAATTACAAATACATATACACATACATTGTAAAATTGGAAAGATACATATAATTGATGAAGGTGATGATGGGGTTCATTTGAGTATAGTTTATCTTACCTTTGCGAGAGAAGATTGGATGAAGAGAAAGGAGGAAAGAATGAAAATGGAGATTGATCGAACGGTGTAGAGCATTGCATTCCCGTTTGGATGATCTAATTGGTGTTTGGGAAAGAAGAACCGTAGTAACGTTTCTATTGAATTATTTGAACTCGATTTTATGTTTGGTATTTGAGAGCTAAAAGAATTGCAAATGAGAATGCCCGTCGTATGTTGTTCTGGCGATGTGAGTGTCCTAGAAATATGTCGTTTTTTCAGTTACTTTTGGGATGTCTCTCAAATGTGTCGGTTCTCTACATTTTTAGTACATGTGTTCCTTTATTTTATCATTTTTGTATTAACTCTATTTTCCATATACTTACAAATAGAAAATTAGGATAACTTAATACCACTTAGCCTAATTCACCAACGGCATATACCATATCAAAGGTCATTACTTTCGAATAAATTTGTGATAGCTTCTTTAATACAGCTTAAGGTGAACACAAATATTCCTCCCTAAACAAGAAAACAAAGTTATTTCACCTAAACAGAAATTTTCTCTCTAGTTTTGGAACTCTAGGTAAGCTAAGTTTTCGTTCTTTTACACCTTATTAGTTATGAAAGCGGAACCTAACCAACTTGATCGATTCAGTGATTGGATTAAGTCTGGGTAGAGAACTGGCAAGGGCGGTAGGCTTTGAACTTTAGTCGTTGTTATTCAAATTCAAGGCGATACTCATTTCATTTTTATCTTATATTGGAAATATTAATCAAGTTAATGTTGTTTATATCATTACAGATGTGTAAGGTTTGAATAAAAAATAATTGAAAGGAAACTTGAAAAGAGAACATGTTTGAAATTTTGTGACATAATCCGTAGTCGAGACAAAAGCAATAATAATCAAGAATGCAGTCTTTCATACAAGAAGTTATCCAGAGTTTTGCATCAACATTATTAATAACGGTAAATATATTATTGATCTCTTACTTCTAGAAAACAACCAATTGATAAAAGAGTTGTTATTTTGTGTAATGATATTCCTAATATTATGGGTCATAGTTTGTATTGTTAATTATTTGTAAAGAGATTTAGAAAAAGGGTCGCCGACTGAGTTGCTAAACAAAATTTGCATGGATATTTGTTTAGTAATTGGGTGTTTTAGTACTTAGCCCATTTGGCTACTTTGATTAGGAAAGACCAACAGACTCTAGAAATTTGTTAAGACCGCTTTTGCATATCGCTCCCATTTTAATATATTATGTGTCTTTGACTGAAAAAATAATGTTGTAGGTGATAGGTTTGGTCGTGCTTCACCGATTGTAACGATTATGGCCCATCCACGTGAATATCGTCGAGACCTTCCTCCCTTGAGAGCCGAGGCCAATAGGGTATAACATTTGAGCACGAGGGGGTTTGTACGACTCCACTCTATACTCGAAGACTTAGTATCTCGAACATTCTTTTTATAGAAAATGACAAGAGCCCAACCAAATATATTGGGATTTTTCTATTTATAAATACCCATGTCATCATCTCAATGGGGGATCGCTTATTCTACAACATTATTCATATTACAGTGAGACCTAATCCATAAATATTCTCCTCGACCCTCTATTAACTTGACCGTCAGAGAGATATCGGGAGGTGGACCTTCCTATGGCCTTGATATTTGTCTGGTTATAAGTCTCCAAGATCGGTAGAATATAGTCCAGTTTGGGAACTATCAAGAAAAGTATTAGAGTTATGTTGTTCGTGTGTTTGTATTGGTTAGGTTTTTCACTCTTTATCAAGTGTCGGCGTCTATGGGAACGAAAGTTCCAAAAACATTGTGATACCAAGATGAAAACAAGATCCAAACAAGATTTACATAGGCATGTAGAAATATAAGCACCACCCAAACCCCACCAAATGTCGAGATAAAGTCATTTTCAGTAGTAGAGAATGGAGGTCCTCATGGAAATGAACTTGGATCTTATGACATCTTCGAGCAGCATCATCCATATCCCCCCAGGAAAATCACTAGTATCATCCAATCACTTGTTTTGTCCCCTAGTGTGTGATATAGAATAAAGTAATAATAGGAGTGGGGTGACGCTCCGCATTATACGGATCGAAGACAGGTAAAAGTGATAAGTAGGGTTATCGTTTTCCTCAGGAATTAATTGTGATTAATGGTATTAATCTAGTGTAAATGCGTGAATCTTGTAATACAAATAACAAAATAGTAAATATTTCAAATAGGAGAAGTTTGTTTGGTTTTCAATAATTAACAACTAGGAATGTAAAAGCAATAATAACTAAACTAGTAATAAAGATAAACAAGTAAAATAAATGATGAACTATAAGAGATGGTTGCGTGAGGAATTGCTAGTAATAGTTTATGCCGCTAAATAATATTGTTATCGATAAGGGTGAGTGGGTTAGTTAGGATTCTAATGCACTCTAAATCCCTATTCGGGTGAACCTAAAGCTCAACCTTACACACCCGCTAGCTAAACGATGAATTATAATCTCAACTAATTGACTACCTAACGGAAACGCCCATCCAGATCAATGCCTCGCACTAGGATCTTATGCATTAGGTCTGTAATTAAACCCCCCATCTAGGTGTTAGCCTAATTAGGACATATATCTGCTACTTGTCCATAGAACATGAGTATTTATAACAAATAAATAGACAGTGTAATAATACAATAAACCCAAACTCAATTAAATATCATCAAGATATCCCAAATGCAATAAATAAATTAAAACACTAACACAAAGTCTTACAATAGCATCCTTAAGCAATACGGGTTTAATTCCTACTAGAATAAAAACTAATTAAAGACAAACTAATTAAAAATACAAACATAATCATGTTTAAAAGAGAAAATAAAGCTATGTTACTCTTGGAGACGAAGGAAAATGGTGAATGATTGAGGTAGAATAGATGTCATAGACAAACCCTTGTTCTTCCTCTTTTTCTGTACCAGTGCTTTTCCCCTTCCTGAACTGCTTCTTCACTTGATTAATTTGATAGATAATGATATAGGGGCTGGATAATGGCCTATATATGAGCTAAAAACGTTGGGCCCTCTTTTAGTCTTGCTTATTTAGGTTTAGAACGTTTTACTAACCAGATATCTTGTTCGAACCACGGTAAAAGCAAATACCATAACTTCTTCATCCTAGCACCAAATTGACTTCCATCACTTGCCACGCGAAATTGACTTCAAGATCTCTTCAAATAAAAAGGAATCAGGTCCAAATCTCTCACCCGATATGTCGTAGTAACTGAAACACTAAGGCGCAAAGATTTCTCTCGCAAAGGCCTTAACTTCCCAAAATGGCTCCAAGCTCAAATTTCATTTTGAATTGGGTTTTATACTGACTTATTGACTGCTTCTCCCCATCTTGGAACCTTGTATCAAGCATGTATCTAAAAGTTACATACTTAACACACAACTAAGGAACAAAAACTCTATAAACAACATAAGTCCAAAACTAGAAGTAAAAGTGAAATATAGCAAATAACAAGGAAAATCCCTCACCGGGGCCCGATAAACTACCAAAGTAAAGTCTTGTGAACGTATTGATTTATCACAAACCGAGAGACATCAAGACCTCCAAATCAAAGTTTTATCTTCCCGACAAAATAGAAAGAAAAGGAAATGAGTTTAGAATGGTCTAAGTCAAATATGCCAAAGAAGAGAAATATAGTAGAAATGTAATGAACGGCAACGAAGAACAAATATTAACAAGTCTCATATAATACAATTTACAAACTAAATCAAATATACACTTATCAAATAAATAATCTACACATGTTAATTTCAGGATTCGATTATATTTTCAATTCACGAAGATAGGTTATTTCTTAGTTCACAATGGTGGCTATAAGGTTTCCTCGATCCTCGCATAGTTTTTAAGGTCCATCTAAATACTCTCTATCAGTTTGAAAGCTTCTAATTTGTATATTCAAGAATCCTAATGTCTTTAAGGCTTTAATGTAGGCTTAGGGTAGGTATGATACATATATTTGGATAATTTAGAGTGATCTTTTGAATGTTTCCAAAAAAGAAGACCTTGGAAATTATCTGGGAATTCTGTTGTGTCATAAACGATCAAAGGTAGAGTCAATAAATTGAATCGCAAAGAAATTGTTCAAGAAAACAACGGATGGAGGGAGCACTTACTATCAAATGGGGGAATGAAGTTCTTATAAAGGCAATTCTGTAAGCATTGTTGAAAAATTCAATGTCTATTTTATCATTCTGATTATATTCTATAATAAATAATTTTCTTCCATCAAACTTTTGGTGGAATTCAGGTGAAAAGTCAAGGTTCCATTGGATGGCTTAGGAAAAGTTAGCCATTAGTAAGATTCTAGGTGGCATGGGATTTAAATGTTTCAAGAGAATGAATACGACATTGCTGGCAGCACAAACATGGAGAATATTGAATAATCCAGATTATTAAAAGGTATTTATTTCCCTAAGAACAATAATCTTGATGTAAAATTAGATAATGTCGAACATGGTCATGGGCGAGTCTGATGGAAGGGCGGTATCTATTAAAAAAATTATGGTAGATATAAAGTAGAAAATGTGAACTTATTAATATTTAGAGCGGTAAATGGTTGGATACACATTGGAAGCTTGAAATACCAGTGCATTGCGAGGTGGAAAATTTTAAAAAATTATGGAAGGAAAACACGACAGAATGGAACACCGAGCTATTGAATGTGGTATTCCCTGAACCTATTATAATAGTTATTATGAGAGAAAAGTTCATGCAGTCAGAAGTTAAAGATAAGTTCATTTGTTCGTACTAAAAAAATGGTGAATATGCGACGAAGGTAGGCTATAAGATTCTTACCTATCAGTTTATCTTTGAAGAGCCTCACCGGTCAAGGGCAATAACAACGGGTAGCAACAACCTCTAAAATACAATATGGGGGTCCAATGTACCGATCAAAGTTAGAATCTTTAGTTGAAAGGCGTGTAAATATGCCATTCTCACTGGGAGAATCTCGAGAAAAAAATGTGATTTTATAGCAGAATGCTAGTGGTATCATATGGAGGAAGAGACAGTTGAATACTTGTTCCTAAAGTGCGGAGTGGCTCAAGTTGTGTGGGCAGGAGTTGCTCCACAAATTATTCTGCAACATGATATGTCAGAAGATTTTAAATAGTGAATACTTAGGATCATTGTCATATATGTGGAAGGTGGATAGAAGAAGAAAGTTAAAACATCTTATCTTTTGCTAATTATCTGGAATAATAGGAAGGCCAAAATGAATTTTTTTCATAATCATATCGATATAGATATAGACGAGATTATTAGAGTTACAAATAATAATATGAAAGAGCATTTTGAGTAGGGTTGTAAACGAACCGATTCAAGTCGAGTATTAGATGTGAATACTCCGTTCGTTTATTTATATTTTTAAATGAGCCAAGCTCGAAACGAACCGAGTTTCAGAAGTATTGTTCGAAATCGATTCAAAGAAAATTTGGTAGGCTAGAGCTTGAGCTCGAAAACTCGTTAAAATAAACGAACTCGAGTTTAATCTCAAAAACTCGTTCGATATATTTGAAAGCTCGAAAGCTCGGCCAATTTTTTTATTATCTCATTAGCTGTTTTATGAAGTTCGAATATAAGCTCAAATAAATTCAAAAAAAATTCACAAATGATTAAAATTAATCCACACTCACATCAATAAAAACATCAAGCACCACATCATAAAATAAGCTAATCATCCAAGATTATACCAAATAATAGTATTCAAATCATATGATGTTTAAAGATTCAAAATAATTACATATCCAAACATAAATATAGCCAAAAAGATGTCCCTTGAACATTAAATTAGCGATCGACTTGTATTCCAAAATTTGCACTCCAAAATCTCCAATTTCAAAATCTACGTATAAATCACTACCTTCAAAAATCCATGAATAAATCACATGTCATTGAATATTTAATTCGAGTCAAAAAAACATATTAATAAAGTTGAACCTTAAAAATATTATGATAAAATTATAATCAACATTTTGATAATAAAACCTAAATAAACTTATCTATTCAAAATAATAGGTGAAGGGATAAGTCAAGTAATTAAACTAATTAAAGGGGTATTTAATTTATTTCTATATCTTTATTATTAAAAAAGAAAATCTATTATGCAGCACTTGATAAGTGTAGCACTTGATATTGGGCAATTTTGCTCGTTTTATACTTCAAATTATCTCTTTGACTAATTACATTTGTTCTTCTAATAGTTGAAGAGAAGTTAACAATTTACTACACTTAGCTTAACTTGACAAAAATTTACCAGTCAATAATGAAAATTCTACAAGCATATAAATATGATTTGTAGTAATTATGCAATTAGAACCAAATATAAACATTGCAAACACATAAAGCTTGATTCCTACCCAACAAACAAACCGAGAACATGAAGAAAAACCATAGTCATAATATGTATAAATGAAACAACAACTTGTAAAAGATGAACATGACTTTAAAGCATTAATATACTTCACAGTACATAATTGCATAACATAGTAATTAAAGCTTTAATATACTTTACAACATATATGACATCACAGCATAGCCAATACAATCATTTATCCCATAAGATGAACTTTTTCTACCCGACTAATTATTCAACCATTAATCTAGACAAGCTATAACTAGTACAGCCAACATCCGAGTGAAAACATCCAACAGTAAATATAACCAGTATAGGCAACATCTAATAGATCGAGAACAAAAAACAAAATAAACACGTCCAACAAACTAATTACCTTAGCAAATATGTCTTTGTAAAATGTAACACAACTAGGCTTTAAATTTTATAACATCAAATATGTGACAAAGAAAAAAAATCACAGCAAACATATGACAACAAGAAAAAAAATCGCATCAAATATAACTTAACATTCCAATACTTTCATACTTTCATAACACAGACACAAAAGACCAAGTACTAAAATACAAGAAAAAATTCAGATCATATAGCCACATTCATAAATTTCACAAGCTGGTAAATATATAATCTTTACGAATTACCTTAAGACAACACTCGATTTCTGTATATCCCCGATCACTTTCTTGTAAGAAGCAAAATAAATTACAAACATCTATTAAAAACAATACATATATATAATATTATATCTATCTTATATTTTCTTTTAATTCAATGAAGCATACGAACCCAATCAGAAGCACATAGCAACATTTCTACCGTTTTTTACCGATAAAGATGCTCAATATTGATCAATAACTTTACCTCCTGCACTGAAAGTAGATTCTGAAGCAACATTAGTAATCGGAATTGTAAATATATCACGCACCAGTTGTGATAAAACACGAAATTTGTGGCTATTCTCTTTCCACTACTCTAAAGCATCAAATCCATCATCAGGCCTGTAAAGACCATTATCGAAATATATATATATCTATTTCAGACTTTCTTGGTTGTTCAAATTTAGCCCTCCTCCTAGAATAATATTTTTTTCTTTGACGCTAAGATCCTCACTAGAGGTGAAATTAGATGATGAACTACTCCCTCGGGATTGCTCCTCCTCATGAATAGATGAAGAATATGAATCCACATAATCGTTATCTATTATTTCTTTAATCCTCTACATTTCCGCAAGAAATCAAGTAGATGTTGGATAATCTGATCCCGAAATTATGTTGGTGACTTCATTAAAAATTCATAAAAATTGACATACTTGATCCAATTTAACCCATTCTTGAGTAGTAGGTACATAAGTAAACATCAGATCTTCCTCTGCATACCTTGGAGAAACTTGCTTGTAGACTGAGGCAGAAGCTAACATCATATAAGTCCCATTCCATCTCGTTGGATGATCTAATATCCATTTCCTTGAAGGTAGTAATATTTGTTTAGCTTTTTCATAAAACTTATTAAGGCGTAATTCATTATGCGATACATATTAAACCGCTTCCATCACTGTCAAGATAACACCACCTATGTGTTTCAACCCATCCTGCACTAATAAATTAAGTATGTGAGCAAAACAACGTAAATGAAAAAAATTTCCACCAAAAGCAAGGTTGCCTCTCAATTCAAAATCAGACTTTAAGCTCGCAACTGCCTTATCATTATAAGGAGAATTATCTACTGTAATAGTAGAAACCTTATATTCAAGTTCCAAATTTACCAAATATCTGTTAAGAGCAGCAGCGATCACAAATGAACTACGCAGAGGGGGAATATTACAAAAACTTATCACACATTTTCTGTAATTCCTAATCAGCATCCGCAAAGTGACATGTAACAACCATATATTGAATATTTTGTCCAGGTCCCTTCCACAAATCAATTATAATACTAACTTTACTAATATCTTTCAAAAGGTTTTAAACTTTAATTTCTCAATATCATAAGCAGAAAAACAGTCTGTTCTAACTATGTTTCAAGATATCTTCTTCCAATATGGCGAAACTGCTTTCATGAACTTGTTAAAAACAACATGCTCCATATGGTTAAACGGATACTCATGTACAAGAACCATGTGTGCGGCAAGCTCTCCTACCTCAGCTTTATCATATTTAAAAGTAACAAGATTTCCACCTTCAGATTCATTAATTGTTATAACACCTTGAGACTTTGCTCCAAGCACGGCCTTTCTACTCAAACATTTTTCACTATGTCGCTTATATTTAGTAGTATTACCCGAGTCCATGATAGCTAATAATTGCTTACAAAACTTGCACCTTGCTTTTTTAACTTTGTTAACATTGATTACATCAAATTCCTCCCAAACTGTTGACCTTTTCTTCCTAGCTCTCTTCTTAAATGGTACGTGTGGAAGTTCTTCCAAGTCCTGATCAATTTCAATTTCGTCTTCATCTTCAAGATTAACTCTTGAACTGTCACCTGACATCCTAAAAAAAAATTATCAGTAATATACAAACCCTAATAAATATAAGTCACCATTCTAAGTGTTAAGTAATACAAAACTAATTATGTTTAATGAATGTATTAATAAAAGATACAGAAAACTAAAATATTAACAAGAGGGGTCTTAGTTGAATATATTTTACTTATTTTGCTGATTCTATCTATTTAATGTCATACATTAAAATATTCCTATCAGTCAAGATAGTTAAGTACACAATAATTAATAAAGTTGGATAAGATAGATTTTTGATGAAAATGACACATCCATGTTCATTACAGACACTATTCATGTCATTATAATCCATCTGCATATATTATAAAGCTATAATTATGAAAAATATTACTAAATTTCAAATGCCCAAATCACACAATATAAATCAAACAGGGACCATTAAACCCTTGCTCTACTCAATAAAATAGGGACCATAAATCACACAGTAATCGTTTACACCATTAATAATTGTGCTATGCAAAATATGTCATTAAACCCTTGCTCTACTGAATAAAACAGAGACCAACGAGACAATTAACCCTATCTCATATAACATAAATTATTTTATGTTTCACTGTTTAGATTAGAAGAAAGACAAGATGTAAAAAAATCTTACCTTGCAAATGTATTTATTCTGAAACCTCCTGTTGATGTTTATCAATGATGTCAACCCCTAACTTTAGCCGGTGAAACGATTTGAGTAGGAATCGGGGAAGGGTTTGATAATTTTATGGGTTTGGAAGTGGGCTTCACAATGTTTTCTCCTTTTCTTATTTCTAGGGTTTTATTTTTTGGATATCAAACGCTTGATCGATGGTTTAATGTTTCCGCCTTTTAGTTTAACTTACTTAGCAAGCCAAATATTTTATAAAAGATAAACATTAAAAAAATGTTAAAAAAAGAAAAAGATATAGTATATTATATTATATAATATATATATTATATAATATATATATATATTAATATATATAAAGTAAAAAAACGAGCTTAACGAGTAGCTCGCGAACAAGCTCGACTCGGCTCGTTTGCTAAACGAGTAATATTTTGAGCTCGGACTCGGCTCGTTAAACTTAGCGAACGATCTCGAACAGGCTTTTTCTGAGCCAATTTCGATCAATTTACAAGCGACTTGGTTCATTTACAGCTCTAATTTTGAGAATAGGTGGTTCAGGTTAGAAACTAGGCAACAGAGGGAAGCAGAATGATTATAACCGGTTAGTGATCGTGTGGTTTCAAACGAACATTTCTTTCTCCTATGATGCATTGTTTAAACAACCATACATTCCAACCGGTCTTGGAATTGTCCAAATTTACAAAACAAATGGGTCTCGAATTGAACATTGTATTGATAATGACTGTAGCTCCATTGTGGAAGTAGAGGCACATGCAATTATTACAACTTTGGAGTTGGGAAGGCAATTCCCAAACAAAATGAAGACCATCTTATCGGATAACCTTTAAGTGATTTAAGGGATCAAGCAAGTGTCATTGCTAGTTGGAGGTTTAGACAATTTTTTAGGCATATCGGCAAACTGGCGAAGAAAATAGATTCGCTCAGTTTCAAATATATTCTAAGACACCTCAACGCCTGAACAGACAAGCTAGCTAAGAATCCCAAGCACTAACAACATCACAAAGAACATAAATGGCAAATCTTAAGGAAAACTTTCATAAAGTAGGTATAGATTAAGGTTTTTGTGATTTTTTAGATATAAGTTTCTTCTATAAAAGAATTTGTCAATTTATTTATTTTCATGTAACATTTTAACAACTTTTCGAAGAGTATTTCTTCTATTTAACTAAAAAATAAAAGATATAATATAGAAACAATTTATGATAAAATAGTTATTGGTTTAAGATAATAGTTAAAAACATATATTAAAAATAAAAGAATTATTACGTCCCAAACAAATAATATCTAATAATTATGCTAAAATTGAGTAATTAAATTATGTTAGTATTTAGGTGTTTCATAATAGTAGCTTTTATTTGTTCACAATTGATTTGGTAGAAATTATAGATAGTTTTCTTTAATGGTAATAGAGGGCTATCACTTTTTTTAATACATATGAGAGTCATTTTGGGCTCGTAATCATTTTGACTCCATTAAGATTCGATCCCAACACTTCTTGGTCTTGGCGGAGTAGTCTAACCACTAGACCAACTATCAATCTTGAGGGCTATCACTTACAAACTAAAATATTTGCCCGTTTAAGATTGCTTTTTGAAATAATCACTTGAAGTGATTTTAGATCTATAAAAATACTTTATACCTTTATAATCACTTTTAGAAAAAACACTAGATAAATGATTATTAAAAAATCACTTAAAGTGATTTTAGGTGTCAAAATATTTTTTAATATTTTTTACAAATATTGTAATTTTAATCAAAAAACGCTTTTAACTATGAAATAATCAAATCCCAAACGAGATCTATATCTATGAGAATTGATTTGATTTGGATACAAAGTACTAACCATTATTAAAACTAAAATATGTTTAATTATTAGTTTCTTTTCCTTTTTTGGTTTTTTAACTATGATTTTTTATTTTGAAGTCTTCTTTTATCAATTTTTTTGGCCAAAACAATTTTTAATGGGTTCTTGACAAGAGTCATACTTACTCAGTCTTTTAATATTTGTCATATTTCTTAAAGTAGATGTCCACAAATAGTTATTTATTTAAGATACAAAGGAATTTTTTTATATTTTCTATCAATTTTATCCTTTTTTAATATTCAAAAGTTTATTATCATTAAATTTATTTACTTAGTTGGTTGAGGACAATTTAGTAAAAGAGTAATACTTGGTATCACCCAAAAAGGTATCACCAAAATATCACCCATGATGTGGCGGTTAGGTGGCCCAATGATCTTATTTCTCTTTCCAGGTTTACTTTTTTCTCTTTCTTCCATGATTGGGTCACCTAACCGCCACATCATGGGTGATGTTTAGGTGATGTCTTTTTAGGTGATACGGTGATACCTATTGATGTACGAAAAAAAAGTATATCACAAGGTTTAACACTTGAGCTAATTCTGTAAAATTCTACTATCATGAACATTAAGGGTTTATAATTAAATCTGTAATATCAACATTTTTTTTTCTTGAACGGATAAAAAAACATACTACTAAAACTAATTGGAGTTTTTTTTATTTTTTTATAAGAGGACGATCTACCTCGTCAACTAATACCAATTCTCAAGAACTGGGTCTCAATAAAAAATCAACCACCATTCATCCTGGCTTTCTGTTTAGTGTATTGCGCCGTTCTACCAACCAACCTATTGTGTCGTCTCAGAAGATGATGGAAAAACATATGATGATTATTCTAAGCTCTAGTTAATTAAGCCACTTCTTTAGTTCTTTATGTTCATTTTATTGTCTAAAAAAAAAAAAAAATGTTCATTTTATACGCTGAGCTGTCACTCGGTCTTGTTTTCAGATATTTAAGTTTTTTTTATAAATAAAATTAGACAACATATGAGTATGAAGCCTTAGAGCTCAGATCCTAAAAATAATAATAAAGATGTAGTATAATACTAAACAATCATTCATCCTAAAAGTAGTAACAAAAATTTCATAACATTCACTTTTAAGAACAAAAAAGATCAGCAACAACTAACCAAATTTTGCTGTCACTATTAACCATTGCTGTTGAACTTTCATACATAAATATATACGATTACAAAAAGTAAAAGAAACAGAGAAATATAAAATTGATGCATATCAAATTACTTATGTTTGCAAAAGAGGGCTTTTACAATTAAAATATTCAATATCAACCCCATCACCTTCTTCAGCAAATTCATACACAGATCCCATCACTAAATCCAGCTGATCTTCTAGGTACCTATGCAACAACCCAATTTCATATCCACCTTCCTCACATCTTCGCAATCCATCTACCTCGTTATCTTCTTCCACCACCTTCCGCCGTCTTATCCTCCGTCTCCGCAAGCGGCGACATAGGAGGTAAAATACTTCCAAAGTACAAAGCAAAGGACACGTGAAGCAAAGTAAAGGCACCAGAAACGGAGAGCATAGGATCAGAATAAAGTACCTCCTCCAGCTGTTATGTCTAAGCCAAGATGTGAGTATCATTTTCAAAGTGGAGAAGGGTCGATGAGAGAATATTAACACGTCGTCGTTTTCAATTTCATTTTGCGGTTGTTGATTAGGGTGATTAAAAGAGTCATACCAGTAGTCCCACATGATCGTGCTGTATATTTAGACATACTCAATGTGCGTGAGATGTGGGGGAGGGAGGAGAGATGTGATTTGACATGACAATGACTGTGACGGCTTGGTTAAATTGTTTATTTAAAAGGATTAAAAGAGAGAGAGAGAAGAAAAAGGTGTGACTTACGTTGTAGAACATGTGATTGTGAGGAAGTAGACAAATGACCATGTTTAAAAAAAGAAAAAGAAAAATAGGAAGTAGACAAATGACAGGTCTTTCCATGTTGGAAATCATATTTTTAAATTTATCGTAGACGATATGAGAGACTTGTTTGTCTTTTCTTATAAATATAACTCATATTGAATTTAATTAAAAAACTCTTTAGTATTTCTTTTTAAAAAAAAATAAAAAATTAATATATGGTCAAGATTTATCTGATGGTGATTTGTTTTAGTTGCATTAACCATGATGGACGACGTGGCTTATATTGCTTTTCGGCGTTTCTTCGACTTACGTCTCATCTCTATCGAGACAACCCCCTCCTTTAGGCCCTTAGGCAACCTGACAAAAAGAAGATTGTCTACAATGTCAAGGAAGAAGGCCTGGTCGATCATGCTAACCAGGTATCCAAATTCACCAGTGATATTGCCGAGCTTACAGGATGGTGTGATCTCCTCTAATAAGATATAATATGAATTTGAGGAAGCAGATTGCGAATGTATATGGAAAGATCAAGAAATTAAACTTAACTGGAAAAAAAGGTAAAGGTGAATTCTTAAGAATTTGCACTTGGCTGGGATATGAAAGAAATACTCTCGATCATGATATATCAGAGTAAGAACTTGGTTTCGATAGGATCACGCTCAAGGTATAAGTTCTCTCCAATTAGATAACTTGTCTATACTTATGAATGAGTAAATACAGTGACTGCCCCTTAAACTTTCCCCAAATTGTCAGCTTACCCTATATTTCGTAGAAAGTGTAACTTTACCCTTACCCCTATCTTTTCAAAACGTGACTGATTACCCCTTATGGACGGTTTCCGTCCATTTTTGCTGTTAACTAGTCATGTGCCACGCATCTGCGGTTTTTTAATATTAAAACCATTTTAAATCATTTAAAAACAAAAAAAAATTAAACTCTTATTTTATTGATAATAACAAAAAACAAAATCAATTGTCAACTTCACACTCACATTAGAATAAAAACGAAACAAAAATCTCTTCAACTACTACCACCACCAGGAGCCAAGCTTCGACCACCACAACCGCCACTCAAATTCATCTCTTCACCCACAAATTCAAAAAAAAAAATATATATTTTGCAATAAATATCCTGGTGGCGGCGGCATTTGAAGAGATCTCTTTTTTGTTTTTGTTCTAACGTGAGTTTGAAGACAATTGCGTGCGAGCGCATTTCCTGCCTTGAGTTGATAGGAAGGTGCTTACCGCCTCTCAGGTCCCCCGACTGTCAGCTTTGTAGGTCAGGGTCCCTTGAAATTTTGGCATTTCTTAGAGGATTTTACCTAGAATGCTACAATTTGTACAAAAAGTACATAAAATAGATCAAAACAATAAAATTCTCTCGAGACAAGTAAATATGTAAATATGCTCAAAGAAGCATAAAAGTGCACTAAATACCCATAAATACGTATAAAAACATGTCTAAATACTACTAAAAATATCACACAAAAGGAGACATCAAGACCTTAATCTTAAATTATTGTTGTCTTAACAATATTAGCACATAAGTAAGGATCCAAAAAGATTTAAAGACTTGAGACGTGGTACACACAAGAATGAGAATAAGGAACATGTCTCGATGTGTTATATTCATGTAATATCGTATCAAATGCACAGTCGAAAACATTTTGAACAAATAAACACCAAAGATGTTAATGTTTCAATGAAAGAGTGACTAATGCGAGAGGATTGAACATTTGAGTTATAGGGTGGTCCTCGACTCGATATTTAACGTTTCATATGCCAGCCATCATGTTCATCTATACTAATATACCTTTTATTATACATTTCAGAATCGTAAGATCTTCTTAGGTTTAGATATTCGAGTTAGAGAAGGCTATGATATATATGTTAAGCACAAGAGCAGGCTAAGCCCCTTTCTTCTCCCTAGCCAAACATGGAGCCTCGTAAAAATTAAGTTTTACTCAAAAATGATCCACACCCGTCTAGTACAATGATTTCTTCCTACCCCCATTAGTGTTGATGTTCACCTTTATATTTTTATAATGTAATTTGACTTGGATGTATGTGTTTCTAATCATATGTTCCTTTTTTTACAATTCTTCGATCTTTTTATTTTGTAATTGATGGAAACCTCCTTCTTATTTTTCTTTTAATTTTTCCTTTTCCTTTATTTGAGATTTTGATCAAGCATTTTATTTTTATTTTCTCATAAACCATCACAAAAATAAAATTCATAATTTTATTGGCATCATAGAATGTAGGAAAGATGAACCACTGGTGTGGCCTAAGGTGTGATAAATTAATGATATAAATAAGTGCAAATACACACTCTAAACTAACACTGTACTGCAAGTATTACAGGACGTATGCAAGTTTTAATGATAAGAAGATTCGTTCCTCAGGGACTGACGAAAGTTAGAGAGAACTTATGCAACTTATCAAGTGCAGATATAAAAGATAGAAAGATAATACGCAAGTAGGAAGAAGAGATAGACAAATATTTATTTGGTTTTCTAATAAATAAACTAAACTAATAAACTAAAGACAGAAAATAAATAAAAGAAAAGAAAAGAAAATAGTATGAAAGTTTAGCTTGAGTAAATAGCATGCAATCCCCACTAGTTTTGCCGTTCTAAACATGTAAGGATAAATTATGTAGTATTTCCCTAATCGGTCCCAATATGCTATCGGTAGTTTCAAATAGGATTTACCTGTGTCAATAAGGCTTCCTAAGCAAACTTTTCCTGTAATTGGTAAATAGTCACAAGAACTAAACCATAGTGATTATCTAGCTAGGTTGGGTTGTCAGATCAGACCTAATACTAGACGTTATGTGCTAAACATGCAATTAAACACCGTTGTCAATGGTGACCTAATTACTAGATGGTAATTCTATATGGGCGCGCATCCACAAGAACACAGAATATAAATCCAAACACATAAACAGAGAATAAAAACTATAATTCAATTTAAAACATTAAGTTCCCAAATTAGATAGACGTCAATCAAAACTAGGGTTCATACATATATGCTAAACACTCAAACTAAAAGGAATTAGTTCATACTAAGAAGAGAAGAGAAAAGAATTACAAAATAAGAGGTTGAAGGAGACATAGTTGTTGCACAGCTCCCTCCAGACTTCTTCTCTTGTGTTGCAGCTTCCTCTTGGCCTTAAGGTCTGGCCAAGGATGATTTTAGAGTGTTAAGAGGCTGTATTTATAGGGTAGAGGTTGACCTAATTCGTTTGGTGGAGATAACTTCAAGTAATGGACTCCTGGCCCAACTCAAATTCGTAAGGAAAACACTGCTTCGTTGTTTTGAGTGTATCTTCTTCGTTATTGGTCGGATTTTGCTCCATAAGATACCAAAAGAATCGCAACAGAATTATCTTGACCCTTTAGTAGGAAATTACCAAATTCGGCCTAATTCTTAGGTAAAAACACCAATCTTTGGACGTGTATGCAGAATCCCAGATTTAGGCAGCTTTTCCTTTTCCTAATTGAACTCAGTTTCCTTCTATCTCCAATTTCCATGCATATCTCTTTCCATAAGTTGTAGTCTTTGACTTGGACTCTAATTAATCTCCATAATTATCTTTAAAGCTTCACACTAAATAAACAATTAAACCCAATATGCTCTAAAAATATTATGTTTACTAAATCAAGACCCAAAATAGGAAAGTGCACTAAACTAAGCTAAAATCAACCTATAAACTAATAAATACGCCTAAAATGATGTCTCTGAAATATATTATATTATCACAAATGAGGAGACATCAACCACCCATATCTCACTCATTACCCAATGTAAGTACATATAGAACTATCAAATGGAACCCCAAACGTAAACACACATGATGCACATATTCAATCAAGAATAACAATTAAGAGGGTCTCTATATAAATCCTACATATGGCTAGTGAGCTCAATATTGTAGTTTCCAAAGAATAAGTATAAGGCTCAATGGGTTACAAGTGATAATCATAATATATGGACAAGGTAATGATTCAAAGGCCAACAAAAATATGAATTAGTCCTCTCCCTAGTGTGTATTATTTGGCATTCAATTTTATCTCGATGTCGTGAATAGAAATGGTTATGGAACTACCAGTCTCACAGTCTACACACTCAAATTTTTAGTTCCATGACACACAACTTGGCCTTTCACATTGTTATTTGACACTTTTCAAACAAAATGTTATTCTAAGCATGCATTTATTATACATATCAATGCAACACAATCATTCATTAAAATGTACAATGTTCACCTAAAACATGCTCAACAAACAAGCCAAAGCTAAACATTAATAATATTTTTGGATTTTATCATGGACAAAATACTTAAAAAGAGGATCAGAGATAACGAGTTCCCCACCCCATCCATGCCCCCATGGATTAAATAAAAACACATTGAAATAAGTTACACTAAAAAGAAAATAATAGCAAGTAAATGGTGCAAATAAAAACTTAAAGAAGGATACAAAATATTATCCTTTGCGAAACACACTTGAGACCCCAATTAAGGGGGCTAGTGTTTTCGAGTCCACAATTGATAAGAAAGGATGACTTGAGATTCCATATCATCTTGGATTGTTCTTGGAAAGCATGGTCCACATAAGACTTGAATTGTAATAGAATACACACTTGTTATAAACTGTGTACCACAAAGGGGTGAATATAATAGTGTCTCAGTGACTCAATCTTGGTTGATACAAAAAAGGGTGGAAATGGGCTTCCCTTAGGCACTTAGAACACCACCACAAACTTATCTCTTAAACACATGATCAGTCCCATTGAAATAAGAGAACTACCCATTAGACAGCCCAAGCCCCAATGTCCGTCTGCTTAACTTATTGAGTTCACTTGACCAGAAGAGTTGAAAATTTTAAGATTGAACAAATACAAGATTTTGTAATATGTTATATGTCACATTCATTGCACGGTTAGTTACTCTCTATGTAATAGTGGATCATGCATCAATTTCAATAGATGGATATCAAATGTACCAGGAACACAATGTAAAATAGATAAACTTTTTCATCATCTTCTTCATAAGGGAATATTACCAAACATGTTTAGATTGTATGGTATGAAACTTAATGGATGGGTGTGTGGTTTATTATTATTATGTATGGTGGATGATACATGGCATAAAGTATGGGTATGTGGATGCCAATAGTGGATGAGTATGATTTATGGTTTAGCTTGCTAATTTTGGTGAAGAAAATGCAATTTCTAAGCACAAAACTTGAATTCCACTTGATGTTGTGAATAAGTTATACTGCGGTGAAATTTATAGGTGTAACACAATGCAACATCTTCTATGGTTGTGACAAGCTCCATTGAACTATCTGATCAGGAGCTAGATTGAGTCTGAAATTTTTTGCTAGCATGATAGTCAAACAATTCTAGTTGTATTATGGTATCACAAGAGGTATATCGCGATGTGACTCCTTTCACCCCATCTCTCTACGTAGAACTCCTATGTTCTGGACAGTGTAATGACAACGAGTTTTTGTTGGGGCGATCATCAATGTAATTTGTGTTTCACTGTGGTATGGCTTATGATGCACCACAAAAAATCATCTTTTTAGCACCAAGGTGTAGTAGCAAACTAAGTCATCTAGAACTAAGAATAATCGTGCAGCAATCGAGGTCTTTCAAGTTCAACTTGAGTCAGAAAAGCAAGCGACGTTGTGGTAGATTTACTAGTTGTGCCACATTATGGCAAGCTTCTAGGTTTCTCAGTTCCCAATGCATTATCCCTTAATGATATCTCTTCAATTCCAACTTCCAAAGCCCTCTTTTGTTTGCAAATCAATGTAAACCTCAACCTTTTTGCTCGTTTGGGTCCATTTTCAACAAGATTGACTACAATATTCACGACAAAGGTCTTTGACTTTCTATCAATAAAAAATATACATGCACATAACTCAAAAAAACTACCAATTCTACAAGTGATTGGATCATTAAAATTTAAAATTAAATACTAACTACAAAGCAATATAAGAACTTATCAAAAGCATAAAAATAAGATAAGATTTGGGTGTCTTCGAAAAGTACTTTATTTAACTTGGATGGTTCAACATTTATAACTCTAACGTATATCCTTTAAACAATAGCCTTCATAGAAATGCTTGAGACTTTGGACATGAGAAACTTGATATTTTCTAGTATTTCAGTTTAAAGTCTCTACTACCTTCAGATATATCATTTTTATGTATATAGATAGACCGAACCACGATTTGTACCAACCCTTCGGTTTATGTGGGGTTCTAGAGACCTCGTCCCCAACTCAAATACTTCCTTTTCTTTGCGCGCTCTGTCGTGCCCTAGTGTGTGATAAATAAATCAACACTCAAGGAGGGTGATTTCCTGCAAGTGTGTGAGTCGTTAACAAGTATTAATTTGATAAGTATGGGGTATCGTCTCCATAAGAAATATTGAATATACAATTAAGTGTTTCGTGAGAGTATGATAATGTAAAGTTGCTAAGATAAATGACAATGACATAAATAATATTTGTTGAGTTTTTGTTTTAAGGACTAAATTACAATAAAGATTAAGATAACTAAAAAGACAATCAATTAAAATACTAAAGGACAAGAAAGGGGATGATAAATATGCTTTATTCTTGCGGGTAATCTTCCTAATCAACTATTTAATCGTTATTTGGCATAAGGGCGAATTAGATTGTGCAAATTAGTCGGGATTCAACAATCCTTCTAACTCCTGTCGGTAGCTTAGAAGGCAACCCTTCTTCATTGAAGACTCCTCCAGGGTGACCCTAGAAATGTTTTTGGGTGATTTAAGTTCTTACAATATTTACTATCTAGCTAGGAAAGACCTCACGATTCTCTACCACACACTGGACACTTATATACTATGTCCATGGTGGGTCCTTGTGTGTTATAAAATAATAAAATAAAAGCAAAGGAATAAAGGATCCACAGACCGCAAGTGTACGGGTCGTACCAAGTAATAGATAAGTAAAATCGGGATTATCGTCTCCACTGGGATTTAAGAAGTTATTCTAAATTCATGTTCAATATTAGAATAGATAGTTTTGATTGCTTTAAAAAGATAAATAATAAAAGTGTTTGTTTCTAATTAACTAAAGAATAAAATATACAATAAAATAAAAAATTAATAATTATGCAAGAAAGATAAGGAGATGCAAGTATGAATCTATCCTATTGAATCTATGATTCCTAAGAATAAGGGTGAATGGGAAATCTCACAATAGTCGGGAATCAAATATCTCCTAGCCCCCTGTCGGATGGACCTAGGAGCTATCCTAAAGTACTATAAACCCCTATATGGGCGAATATGCCTCTTCGGATGAATACTCTTTTACCTCTTTGGCTACGTGGTTAGTCAAGCCTGTCGGTCAAATAACGGATACCACGCGTCTATATTCTAGTTCTGTAATTAAACCCCCCTGTCGGATGATCACTCGCCACTAAGTGAATAGCCTAATTACTAAAACCTACCCTTGATTCGCGACATCAATGATAGTGAACAAGCACAAGAATATAGTCAATGGAAATTAAGAACCAATTCAATTAAATACTAAAATCCCAAATTCATATTCAAACAAAAAAACAATATTCAATGGTTCATATAATTACAATCCTAAAGAGAAATTAAGCATAAATAAACTTCTTGAATAAATAGCTTAGAAATACCTCATAGACAAAATAGATCTAATACTAAATTACCCAAAGAATAGAGATGGAGAAGTGTTGAATTGATGAAATTAAGCTCTAGCTCTTGCTTCTTCTTCCTCTAGATCCTCTTGATTGCTTCTATGATGAATTATTTGTGTATATTAAGCTTATGCAGCCAAGGGATGATTTTCTAAGGTTTAGAGCTGGTATTTATAGGTGCTAGGTCGGATTACTTGGAGTGGGAGACAAGTCAAGGACTCTTTAATTCGTAACCCTAAAATCTAGGAAAGGTAAGCTGATTTGATTTGGTCATATCTTTTTCAATACTTATCCGTTTGAGGAGTTCCAATATATGAAACTGCTTGTCTCGGAAAGAGATTTCCATTGGTGCAGACCATTCGTCCAGAATCAATACCAATCTTTAGTTATGGAATTATCTTTAAAACGTGGCTGGAATTTTAGATTCACAAGGCAGCTTTATCTTTTCCTAATTGAACTCTACTTCCTTCTATCTCCAGATTTCTTCAAGATCTTCTTTCCTTATCTCCTTAGTATTGATTTAGCATCTAATTTATTTCCATATTATCTCTAAAGCTTCACATTAAATAAATAATTAAACCGCATATGCTTTATAAATAATAAATCATTTAATCAAGACTAGAAATAAGAAAGTGCAATTTAAATTCAGGAAACTCGACTAAACACACTAGAAATATTCTAAGACTTTAATTCTCACTTCTCCTCCTTGGATTTGTTTCTCATGAAATTCATAAACCTACTAACTTTGCATTAAAAATAAGTAAATTAACGCACAAAAGCTCTATAAATGCAAATAGTCTAATTCCAAGGGGAGAAAGTGTAATATTGTAATTTAAGCACTAAAGTCTATATGAAAAGACCATTTTCAACCCAAAATGATGTCTCCTAAGGGCTTATATTTAGACCAAAAAGGGAGACATCAGTCCAAAATCCGAACCCCCCTCCCGGGTGTTAGCCAAAAGTCTCAAACTATCCAATACGTGATCAAAGCATGAATATGAAACAAACATAAATATATAACCAATGGAATAAATAAACCTCAATTCATTTCAATATCAAAATATACCAAATCCAATTAACATAGAAAATAATTAATTAGGGTTCATACCGGGGGAATTATTTTCTAAAGCCCTACAACATTAAAGTTAATAAAATAAAGCCTAAACCCAACTAAACTAAAACTACTCCATCAGAACCCAACTAAAGAAGGGAGAAAGACCAAAAAACCACCCCCAACCCTATATACACAGTGAGAACATTTTTAACAAAACAAAAAGCCCATTATAGGGTTTGGGATCAAAACGTCGAGCTTTTCTCTGTGTCTTCCCTATGTACAAGAAGAGACGCCTTCTTCACCCCACCCTAGCCTCCCTTCACCCTCCCTCTTCCTCTTCCTTCTTCACCCCAACCGACGCCATTGCTGTACCACCGAAGATCTCAACACCACCTGCTGCAACGAAGCCCTCCACTGCTGCAACTGCTGGAACTATTCGGGCTACACCATCAACCGCGCTCCCCCATCGTTCTCTACCAAGCTCAACGCTCCACCATCGTTCTCCACCAAGATTCACGCTCCACCATCGTTCTCCACCCAGATCCGCCGCGCGTGGCCCTTCTCTTCTCTCCTCTCACCGAAATCAACACCACCAAGCAGAGAACCGCCGTCATTCACTGGAGCACATGCAAGCCATTCTCGCCACCAGTGTCCCACAGATCTGCCACCGTGTTCTTTCAGATTTGCCAAGAGAACCCCATGACTTCTTCGCCACCAAGGTTTGTTCAGTTAAGAGTTATTCAGATCTGAATTGGTCAAGAAAAAGAAACAGTCTTATTGATCCAGTATCTTAATAAACCAGATTAAGACCTCCTTAAGTGAAAACAAACACCCTCTAAGTCTGATTTATTGACATGAACTCTTAACAAGGAAGAATTTCATCCAACTGTTTACTTATCATTTAGTATTTATCACATAAAAAACAAACAACATCTAATAACAATTAATTTTATTTATTTATTAATAACGTCATTAAATCAATCTTTATACCTTAAGGGTTTGTTCGGTTTATGGAGGGATTCTTTAGTAAAGCATAGTAAAAAGAAGTTAGTAAAGGATTGAATGAGAGAGTATTCAATCTTGTTTAGATTAGGTAAATAAAGGGAAGAATTTTATTAAAAGATTATATATATTTAGTGTTTGGATTAAAAAAATAATGGAAGAAAGAGATTTTTTTTATAAGTAAAATGACTCTTATTCCCTTAGTAATATATCTTATAAATAAAAAGTAGAAATAATTTTGACATTATAATATAATAAAAAATTATTTTCCTCTCAGGGACACCAAATCGAATGTATTGAATATATAAGTTCATAAAGAATTGTAATAATCTTTTGGTAAACTTTCTTCTCTAATTTTTTCTAATTTATACAAAGAATGAGATTGTCGATATTTTTTAATACAATCCTTACCTCTGAATACCTCAATCCAAACACACACTAAGTAGTTATTTATTCCTTGTATTCATTGTCTTTTGCACCAGTGCTATTTGATTTTTTAATAATTTTTAGCTTTTTTAACAAATAATTAGCAATAAAGCATACGTGGGAAATGGATTGGTAGTCCAGCACTGTGGCCGTGGTCGATTTTTTGCCTCCTTAAAACGCGGTGGTCAAAGGAACGCCTTTGATTATTAAGTTGGTTTAAGGGCAATAGCGGTCAACGAATGATCGTTTATTCGTAATACCGCTTTTAATAATAGGTGGTCTTTCAAAGACTGCCTTCTTTGTCAAATTTTTTTATGCAAGCGGTGAAAGATCACCGCCTTTCCCTTATTTTCTGTGTTTTATGTAACGCGGTGGTCTAACCACCGCCTTTCGCAGATTAAAGGTTTGGTTAGAGTCTTCTTCTTCATTTCACATTTCAAAAAAAAAATTCCACCACCAAAAAGCTCCCGTCGTGCCGTCGCCGTGACACCGTTGAATCAACTCCTACATCATCAACTTCCCCTATTAACCCCAAAATTCAAGGTTAGGGTTTTAAACCCAATTTTTCTTTTTACTTAAAAAAAACCTGTTTCTTATTTTTATGTATATAATTCCCATATGTAATGATATATTAAATAGTAATTGTAGTGTTATATTGTTGATTTTTTTAGAAATATTTCATATTTTTAGTTAATTGCACAATTAGTCCTTCTTATTCTATATAATTGCATTTTTAGTCCTTGTAATTGTATTTAATTTTATTTTTAGTCCCTTTAATTCTATGTAACCGCACTTTCATATTGTTGTATGTATTTAGTTAATTGCATAATTAGTCTTTGTAATTTTATATAATTCCACTTTTAGTCCTTTGTTGTATGTATATTATGTAGAGGTTAGTTTTAGGTATTTAGTTAATTTTATTATTAGTCCTTGTAATTTATATAATTGCACTTTAAGTCCTTGTAAGTATTCTGGTTAAAATAGATAAAATATATAACATCTATTTTAATTTGGTCCTTATTTCTTGCTAGGATATAATGACGTCATTGAGTAGCGATGCGAATGCATTTTTATGGAGACAAACGAGGTTTCGACATAATAGTCAATTGGTTTGGGATAATGTAAATTTTTTAATCAAATAATTTATTTTAAATTATTTGTTAATAGGTATTTACTTTTTTCTTATAGAGCCGACTAGCAGGTACAATGGTCAACCCCATTCCTGCTACACCGTAGAAATTGGACCCACGGGTGATTCAATTTGTTCAACTAGATGGGATCAGTGAGTTACACAAAATAGAAAGAATTGTATTGATCCACGTATTGATTTATGCGATGGCAGAAAGATGGAGATGAGAGACCCATACTTTTCACATGCCCGTTGGTGAAATAACAGTCACTTTGCGTGATGTTTCGATGATTTTGGGTCTACCAATCGAAGGTCGTGCAGTGACGGATCCAGAGCCCGCCTATTTTGACTACGGTGAAATATGCATCGTTTATCTGGAGAGCTACCTTTTCAATCCGCTCATAGAGGTCAGGTTGTGGAGGAGGATAAGGTTAATATTGACGAATGACAATAAATTGTTAGGGTTGCATGGTTAAAGAGAAGATTTGGTTCCCATATTCTTTGCAAGTTCCACAACAATTGGTACCTCCATCTTCTCTAGCATCCATTTCATTGTGAATCTGAGAAGACCTTCTTCGTCCACTTCTTGTAATTATTCTAGATTTGAATGCCACAACTTCAACGCCTTCGTAACTTGGGTAGTCGAGAACATTCATAAGGGGGCAGAACTTTCCATCATACAAATCTATGTACTTCGATAGCGTTAAATATTCGTAAACATATAGGTGGTGTCTATGTTTTTCACCGAAAAATTGAGTAATACATATGAAATGGACACATGGACGATGCACGACTTGCCATCTTCCACACATACATATTTGTTCGTTGACATTACGATGAAACTCGTTCTATCACCGCTGATTTCTTACCATCCAAAGCGTTAACGACCCATATACCATCGTATGAATCGTAAAGTTAAGGAACATACTCTGCACTATTATATATTTCAATGGCGACATTCGGTGAGAATACACTCCCGAGTTCCAAAGCATCCTTCTGTAGTTGTCACCTTTCCACAAAGTAACCAACACTTTTCTGAAATGTTAACAATACAATGGCCGTCCTAACTCCCTCCAAAACTTTATTGAATACCTTTGATAAGTTTGTTGTCATATTACCATAATGGTACCCGCGATCATGTGCAAGAGAACATTCTTCTTTTCAGATATCTTTAACACAACCTTTGTTTTTCTTGTCATTTAACTCGCAAAAGTTTCGGTAATACTTATCGAATTCATGCATATCCGACATGTAAGAAAGGTCAATGAAAGCTTTCTTTGCCAACCGATTTTTGTATTTGTGATTATTGCTAGCTAATTGATGCACACAAAATCGATGGAATCCTTTGGATTCCGGAAATACATTAGCCACGCTACGCAAAATACTTCTATGTCGATCGGACAATAAACATATTTTCTGTTCAGTGTAACATATTTTTTTGAGCAAGTAAAAAAAATCCACGTCTGTGTTGACTCAACATCGGACAACGATTAAAGTAAAGAAAATAGTTGATTGTTCGCATCGTACCCAACCACAATAAGTAGTTTACCATCATACTTCCCATATAAATGGGTTGCATTATTGCTAACCACGGGCATCAAATGCTTAAAATCTTCGATGTTAGCTCCAAATGCTCAAAAAATCATACTAAACGTGACTTTGTTACCCACAACACCTTTATACTCAAACTGGCATATTGTTCCCTGGTTAATGCTTCGTAAAGAACCAAAAAGTTTTGGTAAAGCCGTAAACGCGTCTTCATGTGTTCCAAATAATTTTTCAAGAATTTTTTGTTTACCCCGCCATGCCTTACCATATGAAATGTAATGGTCGTAATCCTTATGAATTTGAGTATGTTTCAATCCAATTTTCATATCTATATCGACGTTCACCATTGCGAATACTCCGTCCCTTACAAAATTCAAAGTCAATTGCCGGTAATTTTTTACAAGAGTTCCGGGTTGACACTTATGTTCATCTAACCTTGTAATCTCCCATAAATTACTACTACGTCTAAAAACACCACGAATATAAAATCCGCAGCCAGCTTTAGCATGTACACATACGCGTGTTACGTAATTTGTCCTTTCCGCTTTACATTCCTTGTGATTTTTAAGGTGTCACCTACTCACGTCCAACAAAAGAGAATCCCTTGATGCGTATCGCTCACCCAACATGAGTTTAACTTCTCTCACCATGGAAGATGGTTGACGTAATGCCCAATCATGACATTCTCTTTTATCGCTCGTATCAATAGGATCAAAATTCTAAATAATTGGATTTAAACAATCGTCATCGTCATCTTTCCCACTATCTTCATTATCATCACTATAAATATGAAAATCCTCTTCATCAGATGCCTCCGACTGGGTTCCGCTTTCACTATCACTTATACGAATCGTCTCACGAATCGGCTCAAGAGATTTGAATGTATTTTTCCGCACAAAAATCTTTTTTTACCCTTTTCACGAGAAATCGACTGTTGCATTCTACACATTTCTTTAATCTCTGCGTAAATCTCAATGACTTGGTATTGCCCATTATTTTTTTTGGGTTACATGGGTTCCGGGCAAGCTTGTGCGCACCCGACTAATCCCACAGAGATATACATGCCTCCCCATATATATTCTCATGGTAAATCAGAACTAGGTTGCCCATGTTTAGGGAGGGGTTCGAGCCTTGTACCTCTTACTGTACGACCGTTAGGGAGGGGATTCGAACCATGGACCTCCCCTTTAAGTGCTAAAGAAATAGCAAGACTCTGGCCAGTATTGCCCATTATTTACCCCACCTATCATCGCTTTGATCGTGTCATCCCCGAAAACTAGAGCATGAAACTGTGGAGAGTTTGACGAAATCGGCCATCGCCATATCAAATCGAAATTTACTTCATTCTCGTTTTAAATCATTTAACCCAACATCTCCTCAAGTCATAAACGGTTTATAATCTCCTCCGCTATATTCAACAATACTGTTACCAGTCCGAACAATATTACCTCCAACAAAACATAACCACATATAACTCATTATTAACCTAAATACACAATAAAAACAACATTATCAATACTAAATCAAAGACAACACACACATTATAATCACCATTGAAACAAACTCCTACAAATAATTATTACTCCAACAATTTTAAATTATACCAATAAAACATATTTTTTGCAACTCATATACAATATATGATAACAAATGAATAGAATAATTACCTTTAAGATGTAGTCCCCAATGATTTGATGGAAAAATTAAAAAATTTGTATGAGTTTTTAGTTAGTGTAGTTGTAAGCGTAGGAGAAAAAGGGTTTTGAAATAGGGTAAAAATGATGAAGGGTTCTATTTTAAACGTAATATTCTGTTAAATGTGGCATATAATGACCTTTTTTATTTTTTTCCCGAAATCGTGAAGGAGACGGTTATTCGATAACCGTCATTCTCTCTAAACACTAGGCTGAGGCGGCCATGGAGAGCTGGACTCCCAATTTTTTTCTTAATTGCAATTTAAAAAGAAAAAAAACTAAAACCAAAAGCTATTTTGCAACTAAGTAGTTAGGAGTATTTGGGTTATCGATCTTTTTTTGCTATGGATATGAAACCGATGGTTAAGTTTACATGGCCTAAAACTTTGAAACGTAAGAGAGATATAAATATTAATGATCCCCCAGCAAAATTTAAAAAAGATCACAAGGGGATAGCTATTCTTATAAGTGATACAGGAAAAGAATACAGCTATGAACCTCAAGAAGAAACTCCTAATTCACAATCTGTTCATTTTAGTAATTTTCCTAGAAACGAAAACGATGAAGAAGTTACCTGGCGCACCAAACCAGGAATGCTAGTGATTAGTCCAAAAGAGAAATTTACCTGGCGAATGAATTTGAAGCGTAAGACTGCTCCAGCGCCTACACAAGAGGAACCTGTGAAAAAGGTGCAGAAACTATGTGTTAGTGATTTCAATATGATGGAGAAGAGAATAAGTGATATGCAGATGTTCGTTGATGAGCTATATTCCAGTTTTTTCGAAATTCGTGATCAATTCCTTTATAATCAAGAGAAAGAAGAGAATTACTATGCTGGTGAAGCACAAATGAATGAAAAATTGGTACTTTGTAAGGGTGATGATTGCCAAGGTCACCCCGATGGTTATTCTAGTGAGGAATCTTTTTCTGATGAGGCTGCGAGTACACAGGGGCTTCCCGTGATGGAAAGTGGGCCTACCTTTGCTCAAGTGGATGACGGCCTATCCCATAATAGGGTCGGGTTCAATGGATAGTGTGCTTGTGTGGAATTGTCGAGGAGTGAGGGCACCTGCGACAAAGAGTATGTTTAAGTCCCTAGTTTCGAAATTTCATATTTCTATCGCTTGCCTTTTAGAATCTAAATTAAGGTCTAGTAAGTTGTCTTCTTGTACGCACCTTAAAGGTTTTGGTAATTCACACGTAGTCGAACCCAGGGGAAGATCTTATATGTCTGGGGGAATTCTACTGCTGTGGAACGATTCCGTTAAGTTAAGGGTCATAAACTCTTCATCTTCTTTTATAATCGCTGAAATTATGGAATCGAATAAAGACATTTGGTATTTGGTTTGTGTTTATGCTCCAACATGTGAGAATGAAAGAAACAAATTATGGAAGGCTCTTACAAACTGGCATTCAAAAATAGATGCCCCAACGTTATTCATTGGTGATTTCAATGACATCTCACGAACCTCGGAGAAATTGGGGAAAAGAGGATCAAATTTTGACAGGATCATAAAATTTAATAACTTTATTAATCAAAACAGTTTAATTGACATTCCTAGCAAAGGTTGTTTCTATACGTGGTCAAATAAACGCAAAGGTGAAGAAAATGTTAAAGAAAGACTCGATCGTGGCCTTGCTTCATTATCTTGGTGTGAAAAATTTCCAAATGCCTCTATTCAAGTACCACCGGCGATTGGCTCCGACCATTCCCCACTCATTCTTTCAATGGATACTCCAAAATCAAGATTTGAGAAATATTTTATGTTTGAATCTAGATGGCTGGAAAATGATAAATGTAAAGACTTTATTAGCAAAACATGGATGGGACAAGGTAATGCTCTTTCCATCAAAGACTTTTGTGCCAAAAGAGATGCACTTTGTTTAGCTCTTACGGGATGGAGTAAACAGAATTTTTGTAATAATCGAAAACTCATCGACAAATACCAAAGAGAACTAACTGAACTTCAAGATGATCAAGCCAAAGAGGATAATTGGATAAAAGAAAAAGAAATATATGGTAAGTTAGAAGAAGCATGGAGACAAGAAGAATTGTATTGGGCAGATAGAGCACGAGATCAATGGATTAAGAAAGGAGATAAAAACACGAAGTATTTTCATGCCAGAACACTATTTAGAAGAAAATTAAATAAGATCAGCGCTATTAAAAATGATAACGGCTCTTGGACGGAAGATGAAGCGGAAATAAAAGATATTATTCAGGAGTATTATATAAATCTTTTTACGAATAAGTCTAATGGATTAGAAGCAGATATATCCCAGTATATACCTAATAAGGTCTCTGATAAAATTAATGAGGAAATTACAAAGCTTCCAGATATTGATGAAATTAAAAAAGCGGTTTTTGACATGTCTGGGTCCAAAGCTCCAGGACCAGACGGTTTGCCAGGTAATTTTTATCAAGAAAACTGGGATACTCTCAAAGATGATATTTTTACGATCGTTATCAATTTCTTTAAGAATAACACTCCCCTCAACGGATTAAATGATACACTGATTACGCTTATTCCAAAAGGAGATTATCAGGAATCAGTTGCGGACTATAGACCTATTGCTTGCCTCAATTTTAGTTATAAAATTATTTCGAAGATTCTTGCTAATAGATTACAACCATTCATGGATAATCTTATATCGCCTACTCAATCGGCTTTCATTAAAGGAAGAAGTATCCAAGACAATATTTTAATTGCGCAAGAAGTCTCTTTCTACCTCAAAAATAAAAGAAATTCAAATTGACACGTTGCAGCGATTAAAATTGATATGGCTAAAGCTTATGACCAAGTCAACTGGGACTTTCTAGTTCAAACACTCAAAGCTATTGGATTCTGTGATAAATGGGTTAGATGGATATATAATTGTATCTCCTCGGATCTTTCCAAATTAAAGTCAACGGTCAAAGGCTTAATAAATTTACACCGACTAGAGGAATTCGACAAGGAGATCCCCTATCTCCACTGCTATTCTCACTATTGACTGAGAGTCTTATTGGCCTGATTAATTTTCAATGTCGGGAAGGTAATATCAAAGGCATCAAAATCACCAGAAATTGCCCAAGTCTTACGCATTTACTTTTTGCTGATGACGCGTTATTTTTCATTAATATTGATAATAAGGAAATTGAAGCCTTTAAGGATACTATTGCTCTATTTTGTCAAGCCTCTGGTCAACGGATTAACTTTCAAAAATCATCAATTTTGTTCAGTAAAGGAACTCCGGAACAAATTTGTGAAGATGTAGCAAAAAGTCTGAATGTAACAAGAACATCAGCTTTTGGAAAATATTTGGGTATACCATTCTCTCTCAAACGAGCTAAATCAGAGAATTTAAATTATATTAAAGACAAGGTACTTAGCAAATCCTCTAGCTACTTTTCTAATATTCTATCTGATGGAGGCAAAGAGGTCCTTATAAAAGCAGTTCTTCAAGCGATACCGAATTACGCTATGTCTATATTCGAATTTCCTAAAGTACTATGCAAAAAACTATCTGGAATCGTTGCGAATTTCTGGTGGGATTCTAACACTAAGAAAAGAATTCATTGGATCAAATGGAAAAAAATTGCTAGAGCTAAGTTTATTGGAGGGATTGGGTTCAGGGATTTTCAGAAAATGAATATGGCCTTATTAGCTAAACAAGCTTAGAGAATCTTGAATAACCCAGACTCTTTAGTGGCTAAAGTATTGAAAGGAATCTACTACCCATTTGATAATCTTCTCAACACTAAACTCCCCAAGAAAAGTTCATGGAGCTGGGCAAGTATTTATAAAGGATTACAGTTTATCAAACAACATTCAACCTGGAGGATTGGAAACGGTTTAAGTATTAATATATGGAGCCAGAACTGGATTGGTAATAATATTATGTTGGAGAAACCAAGTGGATGTGAAGTGGAGGTAGTTGCTCAACTTTTTAATGAGGATATGACGGCGTGGAATATGGAACTCCTTAGACAACTTTTCCCGCCTAACATTGTTAGTGATATTTGTAGAATTCCTATTCTACTTCTTAAGGAGGAAGATAAGATAATTTGGCCTTCTGCGAAGGATGGAGAATATAGTACAAAATCGGGTTATCATAAAATGGTGGAAAAGGAAATACAAAATGAAGCACAAACATCAAATCAAGGTAAACATGATAATAGTAGTCTTTGGAATATTATTTGGAAATCAAATGTTATGAATAAGATAAGATCTTTTGGATGGAAAGTATGCAATGGAGCTTTACCTACCAAACGTAACCTTAAGATAAAAAAATGTATAAAAGATGATATCTGCGAGTGGTGTGAACTTGACAAGGAAGATATTGAGCACCTCTTTATAAAGTGTCCGTTAAGTATGGCGATATGGGCTAATTCTAGGCTACAAGTGCATATTGATAAAGAGAGAAAATATCACTTAGGAGATTGATTATTGGAAATGCGTAAAAAGTATACTAAGAATGGTTGGGACCAAAACGAATTTACGGCCTACTTTTTACTCACTATTTGGAATATATGGAAAGCAAAAATGAAGGGATTTCATGAAAATACACCATGGATTACCAAAGACATTCTAATAAAAATTCACTCGGCCATGAACGATCTCTTTAATATGAAGAATACGGAGAAAGAATTCCAAGATAATAATAATACAAGAGATAAAGGAAACAAGGAAATTGAGCTAGAAAATAACCCAATTTTAACAGACGATTCAGACTTTATCTTTATGAGTGATGCATCTTTTAAAAAAGAATATGAGCCATCGGGTGTAGCAGCTATCGCAATTGACAAGGAAGGAAAACTCACCCACAAGGTCATCGCCAGAACTCTTGTTAGAAGTCCGATTGAAGGTGAATGCTGGGCGGCCCTTCTGGCAATGAGAAAGGCCGCTGTCTGTAATTTACGGAGTGTTTCCTTTTACTCCGATAACCTTGAACTTGTTCAAGGTATCTCTAAATGCACAGGTCTTCGATGGCAAATTTACCCTTTCATTGCCGAAATGAAGAGCTGGCTTCTGAAATTCCCATCTTGGAAGGTTAAATACGTCAGCAGGAAACTTAATAATGTTACGGACCTCGCTGCAAAAAGTGCTAGACGTAATATCGATTTATCCGCATGGAATAATGGATCTCTAAGTGATTTCTATATTTTCCTTAAGTCTCTGTATAAACGTTCGTGATTAATATATTTTATTTGACAAAAAAAAAAAAAGTTAGGAGTATTTATTCCTTGAAGTCGTTGTCTTTGTACCAGTGCTACTTTGCAACTACCCTCTTTGAAAAAAAATAAAATGAATGGTGCCGAAAGAACAGATATAAAATAAATAATCATCAGTCTGCTAACTACAGCACTTGACACTATGGCTTCCGAAACTCCACTTCTAAACGACGTCGTGGAAGATTCCGTTGACTACAAAGGCAACCCCGTCGTTCGATCCAAATTCGGTGGCTGGAGATCCTCAGGCTTCATTATAGGTACACCCAGCAAACCTTTCAATTATCATTTCTCCAATTACCAGTTAAATTTCACATTTACTTACTACTTAACTCAAATACATACGTAGGTGTTGAAATTGCGGAGAGATTTGCCTACTATGGAATAGGTTCAAACCTCATAAGCTACTTAACCGGTCCATTAGGCCAGTCAACGGCTTCAGCTGCTGCGAATGTTAATGCTTGGAGTGGTACTGGGTCACTTCTGCCATTGTTGGGAGCTTTCATAGCTGATTCCTTCCTTGGACGTTACCGCACCATTATTATCGCCTCCGTGCTTTATATACTGGTTAGCTTCATAATTACACTACTTCAATTGATTAAATTACTCCTTGTAGAAATTGGAATCGAAACAATTAAATTAAAATAATTCTAAATTTGGATATGAATAAATACAGGGACTTGGTTTATTAACTCTTTCAGCAATTATTCCTTTCAACTCTTCAAACTGTGACACATGTTCACCTCCTCAACTTCAAATAATCCTCTTCTTCTTCTCACTTTATCTAATAGCATTTGCCGAAGGAGGACACAAACCTTGTCTTCAAGCTTTCGGAGCAGATCAATTTGATGAACAAGATCCAAAAGAATGTAAAGCCAAAAGTTCATTCTTCAATTGGTGGTATTTTGGTATATGTGGTGGTACTTTAATCACTCTTCTTATCTTAAACTATATTCAAGATAACCTTAGTTGGGGTCTCGGATTTGGAATCCCATGCATTATAATGTCCATTGCTTTAATTGTATTCTTACTTGGCACACCAACTTATCGTTTCAATCAATACTCTGTACAAAACCCATTCGTAAGAATTACTCATGTGTTCATAATCGCTATTAAAAATCGAAAAACACCTGAACAAGAAGAAAGTCAAGATTTGTTACCTCACGAAGACTCTCATCAATACAAGTGAGTAATCTATTACAAAAACTTAATCAGAGTAAAACTAATTGATATTTAACACAGGTTTCTAAACAAGGCAATGATTAATGAAGAATGTAGTTTAACCGAAGTTGAAGAAGCAAAAGCAGTTCTTAGACTTATACCAATATGGATAACATGTTTAATTTACGCGATTATATTTTCACAATCATCAACTTTCTTTACAAAACAAGGCTTCACAATGGATAGATCTATAACTTCAAAACTCGATATACCAGCAGCTACTTTACAATCGTTCATCAGTTTAGCTGTTGTAATTTTTATACCAGTATATGATTGTATACTCGTACCTATTACACGAGCTATAACTGGAAAACCATCGGGTATAACAATGCTACAAAGAATCGGTATTGGTATATTCTTATCACTTATTTCAATGGTAATTGCAGCTTTAATAGAGAAAAAACGTCTTAACACAGCTATAGAATATGGTTTAATCGATAACCCAAGCGCAATAGTTCCAATGAGTGTATGGTGGTTAATACCACAATATTTACTGTTTGGGATATCGGATGTTTTTACCATGGTTGGGTTACAGGAGTTTTTTTACGATCAAGTGCCATCTCAGTTGAGAAGTTTAGGGCTTGCTTTATATTTAAGTATATTTGGTATTGGAAGCTTTTTGAGTAGCTTTTTAATAACGGGTATTGAATCAGTTACTGGAGGTGAAGGTAAAGATAGTTGGTTTTCAGACAATTTGAATCGTGCACATCTTGATTACTTTTATTGGTTACTTGCTGGGATGAGTGTAATAGGGCTAACTGGTTTTGTGTACTTTTCTAAATATTATATTTATAATCGAGCTAAACTATAGTGCAAAGTGAAGCTTGTGTATTATGTTGTGTGTATTTATAGGGTATCTTGTAAACTGTTTATTTCCCTTTCTGTTGTAATTTTTTTTTTTTTGATTAAATTGTTGTATAAAGCTACTTAGGTCTCTTATGTAATTCAGAGTTTTATTTATGGCCGGGGAAACTTTACTTATATGCAACATCATTGAAGGAGGCTGTTTTAATAACTAAGACTACCCTGTGTAGGTAATGAATTAGATATTGATTAATACAGAGGCTTTTTACATGTAAAGGGTTTTTAGTAACATAGTTTTGATATAGAGTAGGTGTTTGGGATTGTGGAGAAGTTTGCATACTTAGAAATTAGTTTGAACCTTTTTCAGTTGTGGGTCATGTTGTCAAATAAGAATCTACTGTCTTAAAAAAAAAAGGATACAAATACAAAAGCAAAAAGTACCAGACTTTCTTGAAGATGTTTTTATGATTAATAACCACTCTTTCTCAAGTTAACATATTTTGGACCTGTCTTTTTTTTTTTTTTTTGTCAGAAAAAGAAAACACAGGTTAAGAGTGTTTATACAACGATTTTAAGAAAATATAAAAATCATTTAAGGACCCATTCTTCCATTTTGACGTATCAATGTTCCGTCTTGCACTTTTAGCTGCGAGATCTGTGACGTTATTAAACTTTCTATTAACGTAGTTGACCTTCCAATTAGGGAACTTCGCCAACCAGCTCTTCATTTCGGCAATAAAAGGAGAGATTTGCCATCGAAGACCTGCTTCTCTTGAAATACCTTGAATCAGTTCAAGGTTGTCGGAGTAAAAAGAAGCACTCCGTAAGTTATAAATAGAATAAATAGCCGCAAAATAAAATATGACATACCTTTCTCCAAGTTTTCTAACTTTGTCTTCTTTAGCCATTTGAATGAAAAATTCTTTCATGCATTAATCATTTTTTTTTATTACTTTAACTTTATGAAAAGTTACCCTGATGTGACGAGATTTATGAAAAGATATATGTATAATGTGACGGAATTTTATGAAAAGTTACCTTATTTTTATATTTTATGAAAAGTTACCCCATTGATGTGACCTTATTTTGTTGTGTGGAAGACTCTCGAAATATAGTATTTCTCGAAATACCAAATCAAATTCTCCATTTGAATGGGCTACATATAGTATTTCTCGAAATACCAAATCGAATTCTCACGTACCACCAAATATCTCTTAGAGAAACCACTTTAAAGAATAAATACCGAGTTGTCTCGAAATTCTTTTCACAAAGTGAGTAAAGAGGATCCAATTCTATATGTATGAATCGATCTTTGGTGCGAATTCGATCCCAAAGTGTCATTTAACAACGTGATCCAAATAATTCTTGTTCAAGGTTCTGGTGAAAAGTGCCCCCGAAATACATCTTACGGACTCCACAAATGCTTGAGAAGCTCTAAACCACTCTTTACACACCACATAGGCTATCTAGCAGGCCTAGGCTAACCACGGTCAAACATCCTTCCAGGTCATTATTGAGAAGTCTACTCTTGGACTGCCACGCGCCAACTGTCTCCTTAGTGGTAGCTTCTCAAGTTAGAGCATATGATGTAAGAGTTTAATTCCATTTGCCTGCGCTATGCTCACCTCATAGTGTAGTAATGTTTTGAACAAAAAAAAATAGTGTAGTAATGATGTATTTAGTTATTTACGCCTTCACTCATCATATTAACATTTATATCCAAATTGTGATGGGCAACCGGTGCTTTAGAAAACATTTTTTAAACAATTTTTTTGTTCCTTTAGCATTTCCAATTCACCATTTAACTTAGCTCTTTTAAATCCTAAATTGCTTATATCAATGGAGAGTTCGGTTTTCTTACACTTCACTCTCCCAAGCGTCCTTATTATATAACTAGATATAACCCGTGCCCGAGGGCACTAATAAAAAATTATAAAATACAAAAACGAACTTAGTGTAATGAAAAATAGTGTTCATCAAAATATGATCAGAGTACATAATGAATTATAAGTTAATCATAATACTATCTTTTGTACATATATTTTATCAACTTTAATATTTTGTGTTAATCAAATGAGTTTCATGATAATAAAATATAGTACAAAATATAAAATATTGTAATGAAAAAAAAGTAAGCCATTATATGAACTTCACATAACCTTATAAATTTTACAATAATGATAAAATTTAAGTCTATAAAATAATATAATAATTGGGAGATCAAATAAAGACATCGATATGAATAATTATGAAAAAATTACAATAATAAATTTAGACATGACTACAAATTACAATAATGTGTTATATATTTTCAATGTCTGCAAATGTGAACCCTGAGAGTAGTAATTTGCATATAACTAAACCCAGTCTAACATATGATTAGGCCATACAAAATTATAATATATTTGACACTAAAAAATTTATCATTCCAGTGATAGAATGATCATTTATACAAAACTAAAAAAAATAAGGAAAACCAACAAATAATAAGGCAAGAAAGTAAAGACAGCAGAGATAAGTATATAGTAGGAAAACTATATATACATTTACATATAAATATCATATCAAAATTAAATATAAGTAGTTTTAAACCCATATAACGAAATCAATTTTTTTTTTCTAAAAACACAACAACTTTAAATTTTATTAAACACTTTCAACTTTTTTATGAATGTCTACACATAGGTATGCACGTTTTTTTAAAGAATTTTGTGTTTTATACTGGTTAAAATCTTATTAAATATTGAAACTTTTGACTTAAACATTTAATCAATTAGTCAACCTAAAATTATTAAGTTTGATGGTGGCGGATTTGGTTTTAGATATCGATTTAGAAAAAACGCGTATCATTGCCCGTCAGTAAAATATGGTTAACAAATTCAAAAGAAATTGAAAAACAATATTTATTACAATCATTTAACCAGAAAAAACTTATTTTATAAGGTTCATAGGTATTAAAATACAAAAAACACTTCATTAGCCTCAGTGCCATGAAGGAGTTTGGTGGAAAACTGCACACAAAATACAATTGTCATAGAGTGTGAAAGGATCAATAACATGTTGCAAATTCTAATGTTATCCCCATCTATACTTAAAACATAGAATTAGTAAATCAAAATAGAAAAAGAAATAAAAAAATAATAACCAGTTGGGTTTTTTTTAATTGGACGGGGCTTTGGTTCTCCTTCTAAACCCGTACAGGTTCGAACCGAGACAATGACTCTTGAGTCCAAAGTAGCTCTCTAATATATTAAAAAAATGCTAATAAAGGTTTGTATATTATAACTACAATAACATTAAGTGTTCAAAGTATTGTCCAACCATATACCTCTAAACACAAAGTGGTCCTATTAGTAATACAATTAATCTAGAGTTAATGTATAAGATAGAGTCTCCACTTATACCTACAAAAATTAGATTTAGCAAGGTAAGTTTGGAATATGGTCGAGCTATATTTTTTGATCTGAAGTGATTCAGTGTCAACAACCCAATATATTTTTTGCCTACAATATTATTTTTTTAGTCAATTGCATTGTAAGGCCCTATATTAATTTTTTATAATTAATTACACAATAGGTTCCTGACAACTTATTTAATTTGTTTCCTTGGTTTTTTCATTTGTAGAAACATGAAATTTTTATTTACAGAATAGAAACAACACATTATACAAACAAATTGATGATGCATATAAGTAAATTCAAATAAAACATAATTATTTAGACATAATTTAAACTATCTGAATTAATGATAATCATACTAATTGAATTAGAGCAACACGATGATATAATGTCACACTTTAACGCTAGATGGATAGAAGGTTTCAGATCGTTGTCGGGGTACTTGAAAATGAAGACCACAACAATAAGATCAATGACTACTTCTCAATATCTAAATATTTTTAATGTTGTAATAGACAGAGTTGGTGTTTTATTAAGAGGTCAATCACGAATTTCTAGAAGACTGATATCACATAGGAAATTTAGCATTTGTTTTCAGTGAATCCAAGAGAACAGTTCATAACCTACAACCATTCATATTTGATCACTTGCAAAATATCCATTAAGTTACACATAGTATATGACTCTATGGGGCATCAACAATAATCAATCGCCTAAAAAAAATACATAGCCCAATGTTTTTTTTAGTTTTTGCGTTATGGGTCCCTATATTATGAAAATAATGCACTATATTTTCATACAGCCTAGAAGGTTTCAGATTGTCGCCTATGCACTTGAAAAATGAAGACAACAACAATGAGATCTTGACTACTTCTCTATATCCAAATATCTTGAAGGCTGTAATAAACAAACCGGGTGTTACATTAATGCATGGTCAGAAAGGAGGAGCCTGAGAGAGCCAATCACGAAAGTTGTAGAAGATCAATCTCACTTAGTAAACTTAGCATTTGTTCTCAATGAATCCAATAGAAAAGTTCATAACTTCATCTACAACCATTCATATTTGATTACTTGCAATTAATTTTTATTAAAGTTACAGATAGTATGCTGTATCAACAATAATCAGTGACCTCTAAAAATTACATTCTTATTCCTGTGTTATTCAAAAAATAGTACACAACCAACGTTTATATAGTATTAATATGGAAGAATAAAGTATAATTATAACTATTTTCAATAACACATGAACTAATGGTGCAATTTAGACTAAATAATATCTTATTCAGTAATTGTAAGTACAATTTGAGAAAGAAATTTTAAACATAAGTTACCTGTGATGTAGCCTAGACCATCTTTACTTTTTTACAACGCCTAAAAAATGTACAACATAACTTGTAGAATGACGATCATAGAACTGTTGTTGGAAATAATTTCAGTGTGTGAGACATCAAAACTAATTATCATAATCAACATTAACTTTAGTGACATCTTAATCATGAATTCAACCAATATGAGAATTTACATTAAAATTACTTTATTTGTAGCAAATATATAAGAAAAGTAATTTTAATTGATTTTGACCTATACAGAGTTTATATAGAAGGCATTGATGTTGAACACTTCTGTCTTTTGTTGACTGAGAAGGATTATATTGTTAATAAAAGAAAGATCATTTATAAGGAGAGAGAGAGAAACATGCGTGTAATATTTAGTTGTCGAAGTAATAGAAGGTTAGAAAATAAGTTATAAAGGATCATAGAATTAATTTTAAAAGAGATACAAATGTTGAGAAGAAAAATTGGTTAGTAAAATTTAAAGTGGAAGAAAGAAGTTTTGAGTAGTGGGGTAAAAAATATAGATGAATAATTGTTTTATTTTGTGACACGTGGAGTAGTGGGGTAAAAAATATAGGTGAATAATTGTCTTATTTTATGACACATGGAATAATCTATACCGTTAAGGGTGTCATATATTTTTGTTCTAGGTGAATCATGGCCGTTAATTGACTTTCGACTTGTCCCATATAATATAGATTACTCTTCATGTACCTACTTAGTTCAGAACAAGTCCTTATCCACTATACACCATAGGACTATCATGAGTAAAACTTTGTTCACGTTCCCAATTCCTTCAATCTTTTACCCCTCTTCCACCTTCGATAGATAAATAGAATTCCAAGCTATATAGAGGTTTTACTATTCTAAACCAAAACCATAACACATGGTAATAATTTTCTCACACGTCGTTGCAGAGACAAAAAGAATCAATAATAAAATCCAAATTACTCCTTGAAACACTGAGCAAATATGCTATACATCAAAAGATAAGGAAGGGTCATTCCATGACTTATCATATCATTTCAATTTGTCCAAGAGATGTGTTGGCATATAGTCTTCTTTCTAGGTTATTTTTATGTGTCAAATCATTATGTGTTTAGTGCTTTACCCTTTCTAAGGCTATCTTTCCTATCTTGCATCACTTTTCATCAAAACTATTGTTAAAACCTTATTTTTTATCCTTTCATTTAAATTATCTATCTTGGATAACTCTTGGAAATACAGCTATTGAAAAACCTATTAACACCAATTTGGAGGTTAGTAGTGCCTTTTATTAACAATACCCTTGTTTGGAATGATGATTGATTTATAATACCTTTAATGCTGATACAACTAGTAGAAGCATTAAACTAGTTTGTTTCTCATATAGATTGTGATGATATTCTCTACTATAAGATTTCATTGGATGGAATACTTAGCACTAAAAGAATCTATCGTAGGCTGAAATAGATACCTGAAGATTATCTCATTGCTTTACCTTTTATGGTTCCTTCTATGTTTTTACACATCCTAATATGATTTAGAGTACTATTCGGAGCCTTAAGGTCTCTCTCAAAGGTAAATTTTTATTTTATTTTGAAGGCTTGTAAAGGTGCTCAATTGAGGATAACAAATTCAGAAATTATACCTGTAGTTCCACTAAGATATCTAATATTGAAATTAAAAATATAGAGCACTTGATTTTTGGATGCAGTTGGGATAGAGATAATTGGTATGCATCCACTAATGGAATTGCTTACCAAAATCCCAATACCTGTAGATTTGATACTATGGCTTATTTCTATGGCTAAGAAGGCTACCATGTTGGCCTGGCAAATCTGGAAAGTAAAATATAAAAATAAACAAATTGACCATAAGATTATAGCTATTAAAGATATTTAGGCTTATGATGAGTTCTCTAAATGTCTATCACAAGAATCTGAAGCCATAATTACCGATCAAACTATTTTGTAACATCCATATATGTTAATTATCTTTTTATAAGCAATATTCTAGAACTAATAAGAAACTAGTTAATATCTTTTATCTATGTTTCATTTAAGAAACTAACTAATCAGTGTTGCTTTCATTGTTAGAGATAATCATGGTACCCCTTAAAGATGGACATGCATAGTCCTTTGTACTTGATTCTCCAACTGATGTCAAGGCCTCTAGAGTGATATATGTAGTGCTTTTGGCTGAAACCTTCCCTTACTACCTATTTTTATACTTAATGATTGTGCCTCCATAATGTCACCTTTAATCTAAAAGTAATTTTTATTCAATACAAAGCCTTTTGTAACTATTAAGGATACCGCTGAACTCTGTTTTGATCTTAATATTGTATTCTTTTACAATCCTAATAGAAGCTATAGGACATTTGATTGGGATTTTTACCAACAACTCTTTGTCATGTTGTTTGATTATTGAGATTTTTTACTTGCTTACCATGTTAACTACTTCACTGAAGGACGATGCCTGCAGATATTAGATGATGTATTTTTAGATGTTTTTATTTATATATTTAATATTCGCTCGGACTTTGAAAAAGAATATCACTCAAGGTTATTTAACTCGGTCGAAGAAGAGGTGAAATGTAAATCCCTTATAGTGAAGACTTGAAAGATTATGTTCTGTTTTCAGGTGAATTATAAAACACGGCCCCTACAATATTGGACTTAGTACTGAAAGTCCTTCCACTAATTGCCAAAAAGCCCTTCTTTTTAGTTTTTATCACAGGGAATACCAAATCTAAACCAGAACACCTATTAGATTACGAATCTCAATCTCAATCTCAATCTCATTTCTCATTTTTTATTCACTCTTCTCTCTCTTCTCTCTGAACAAACCCGATGTCCCTATCATTATACACCACTGAAACCATCTGCATACACCACCAAAACCATCATCATAAACCATCAAAACCATCAACAAACACCGTTATCTATTTCCAGATCTGTTAGATGGCTTTTTTCTATTTTTTTTTGTTTCATCAAGGGTGAGTGAAGAGATTTCTGTTTCTTTTTTGTTCCAGCAAAGGTGAATGAAGAAATTTCTATTTCTTTTTTGTTCCAGCAATGGTAAGTAAGATATTTTTGTTTTTTTGGTTCCAGCGATGGTGAGTGAAGAGATTTTTTTTTTGGGTTCCAACGAGGTTGAGTGAGGGTGAGTGAAGAAGAGATTTCTATTTCTCTGATTATTGTCATCAAGTGTGGATCTGGTTTTTACAGTAGAGAATCTGTATACATGGTGTAACCTATATTTGCATCTCAAGAATTGAGTTATAGAAGGTTTGAAGCAGGCTTGAGATGAACCCTGTTGGGTCTGTACCCACTTGTGAATAGATTTAGTTTGTCCAGGATCTATACTCACCTGTGAAGAGATTTAGTTTGGCCCAGGTCTGTACCCACCCAACTGTGAATAGATCTCTTTCTTCAAAGATTGTGAAGAGCCCATGGGAACAACAGTATTGCTATTCGAATTGGGTCTGTACCCAACTGCTGTGAATAAATTTAGTTTGGCCTAGACGCTGGAAATGATCTGTACCCCCTACCTGTTGTTATTGTAACTGGGTCTATACCATGTTGGGTCTGTACCCACTTGTGAAGAGATTTAGTTTGTCCCGGGTCTGTACCCACTTGTGAAGATATTTGATTTTTCTCAAGTATTTAGCCACCCAACCGCTGTGAAGAGATTTCTATTTCGTTTTTGTTACAATGAGTGTGAAAAGATCTGTTGTTTTTTTCTATGATGCATGCGATATGATGCGTGTGAAGAGATCTGATCTGTTTCTTCACAGACCATGAATGGGTACAGCCTTATTGTTATTCGAACTAGGTCGGTACCCAACTGTTGTAGATCGGTCCAACTACTGGAGATTATCTGTACCCCCACCTATTGTTATTCTAAGTAGGACTGTACCCATCACTTGAGTTTTGACATATTGAAATTAGGACTGTACCCACTTGGAATTTTACATGGACAACTAGCAATAAAAATGATGACTTTACTTGGTACTGGCTTTACGAGCGTTAAAGGGTGCGTACCCATTTCATATAGCAAATTATTTTAGCCGTGATAAAAAGGTTTGTGGGTGCGTACCCATTACGAATCTGAACCCCAAATAAAAAAATAAAATTGAATAAAACTAATTAATTTAAATAAAAAGGGTATACATGTAAATTGGCCAAACCAGATTTGTAACTAAGGACTTTGATAGAATAAGTAATGAATTAGGCTTTAAAAAGAACTTTTGGGATTTTGGGGCTCATATTTGTAGTTTTCTCTTTGTTTCCAGACGTATCTGAGTTTGTCCGACATATTCTCCGTACTTTTTCAAAGTGACTAATATATATATATTGGTAAAAGAGATACAATAATTGCAATAAAAATGAAATTATAATTACCAAATAGAGTCTCTTTGTTAAAAGTAGAGGTGAATAAATTTATATATGTATTGTATATGGATTTGTAAGGAGGAAGAAGAAAGTGTTGGTTGAATTTATTGAGATGTTCACATAAGTATAAAATTTGAACAAAAAAAAACATGAGTACAACTGAGGAAAGAGAAATTAGGGAAGAGAAATTAAAGAAAGAATAGTGTGTGTATATATATTGGAAAGTACAACTAGTAATTAAATGTTATTTAAAAAGTTAACAATTTATATTCATTTTTTTGTCGGATAACAATTCATGTTGAAAGAATGTGTTTCATACGAGTGCCTTATAATTATGATGACCAAGGGGGAGAACACAGATTAGTTAGTAAGCTCATGGTTAGTTATAAAACAAAAGAGATACATGTGTCTATTATCGTGTAAATAAAAAGAGAAGTGGATTGTTTAAGTTGTGCTTATATAATATTATGATTTTTTTTTCATTTGTAAGTATAGATGAATAAATTTATACATGTATTGTATATGGATTTGTAAGGATGAAAAAGAAAGTGTTGGGTTGAATTTATTGAGATGTGCACGTGAGTACAATTGTGGAAAAATAATTTAGGTAAGAGAAATGAAAGAAAGAATAGTGTGTATATATATATATATATATAGAAAAGTACAACTAGTAATTAAATGTTATTTACAAAGTTATCAATTCAGATTCAAAGAATGTGTTTCATAGGTGTGGTGTGGAGGAAAGAGAAAATCTAAGTATCTATTATATCATTAAATTTATATTTCAATGGCAAGAGATGTAAGAAATGGGTAAAATATCTTATAGAGAAAGTTAATGTTGTCTTTCTTAAAGACGTAGAAAGAGTAAAGAAGGGAGAAAAATCAGTAAAGTTATACTTGATTTATATTTGTGATATCATTCATAGGTAGATAAAATAGTATTTTAATTATAATACTATTCTTTTATTTATATTAGTACGGTCATGGAGCAATTGAGAAGTGATTATGTTTTTAGAAGAAATGTGAATTTGTTAAAAGCATGGAAAAAGGTAAGTCATTTCCCATTCTTTTATTGTTTATGATAATGTAACATTCGATATTGAAGTGAGCTATACTTAATTACAAATTGTTAAATATGAGATGTGGCGATACCTGAGATATTGTGACATACGAGTTATTTGGAATATATATAGATGAGTTTACCATGTCAATATTTTTCTTGTGATCTTTAGAACTACAATACCTATAGACGAGTGAAATTGTCGAGATGTACTAGTAGGTGAATCGGTCCACTATGAGTACGAGTATACACCACAGGTAGATTGCTCCATTATGAGTACAAAGTATGTTGCGCCATAGGTGGAGCGGTCTAGTATGGGGGCGATGTATACTAGACCAGATGTGGATCGGTCAGTATGGGTATTAGGATATGCTCACGCAGGTGGATTGATACACTACGGGTATTAAATACAGTATTGTATTACAGTTCTAAGTTATGTTTCGACTTACTGGGTTTGTATAACTCATTTGTTTTGTTTTACTGTACATGAGGGAATGAGTTAGAAAATTTCCATGACAGATAATGTATATACCACCACCATGATTATATGAGTATTTAATCGATCATATAGGTGAGTTAAAATATTTTAATAAAAATAATGAATTTCAGAATTCTAAAATATATATGCATTACTAAATTTGAAATTGGTTCTAATGGTTCATAGATGTTGTGGCTTAAATTAGTGGGATAAGACCTTATGTTTATTTGAATTTTGTTAGATGACAGGATTTGATTGTTTGGCTTGAGTTTGCTGTATATCGTATCGTGAACTTTAAAAAATTAAAGCGTGTCAATTTACTGTATAAGTTGATTTTTTCTTACATGTAGTGTAAAATGAATAATGATGTTTGCCATTTATTTTTTGTTTATTTTTATATTATTTTTTATGTCTTATTTTATGTGATATTAAATTAAATAAATAAAGAAAAAAATAATTAAGAAAAGAAAAATATTTTAATTAGTCTTTAAAATCTCTTATGTAGGAGATAATATAAGAACGTAGCCAAAAAAAAAACTACCAAATATCATTACTCTTGTAAAATACTATAAGATGGAAGGAGACAAACGTGTTGTTTGCCAGAGATGCACAAATCATTTTCAGATAATGACTCTGAGAAAGATAGTTTTTATTGGTTAAAGATTTTTATGATAAACTCTAATTGTGAACTATATAGAGATATTTATTTAGTTAGGGCCCTCTATTAATTGGTAGGTGAACTCAACCCCTGTTTATGGGAGAGGGTCAACCCATGTGGAATTTGTCAACCCATGTGGAATGATAAAAAATATGCATAAAATAAAAAGATTATTAGTATGCTAACCAGAGCAGCTGACACTATGGCTTCCGAAACTCCACTTCTGCACGACATTGTAGAAAACTCCGTTGACTACAATGGCAACCCCGTTGTCCGTTCCAAAACCGGTGGATGGAGATCCGCGGGCTTCATTATAGGTACAAACAACAAAACTTCATATAAGTTGAATTTGATATTTAATCACTACTGAAATTATATACGTTATGTACATAGGTGCTGAAGTTGCGGAGAGATTCGCCTACTATGGAATAGGTTTGAACCTCATAAGCTACTTGACAGGTCCTTTGGGTCAGTCAACTGCATCAGCAGCTGCAAATGTTAATGCTTGGACCGGTACAGGGTCGCTTATGCCATTGTTGGGAGCTTTCATAGCTGACTCCTTCCTTGGACGTTACCGCACCATTATCATTGCCTCCGTGCTTTATATACTGGTTAGCCACTTAATCACTAGCTCTCCAAGTTTGACATTACACTAGTTTAACTCATCAATGGCTGTTTTAGTTAGACAAATATACCTTGTGTTGAGAAGTATACACGACATATTAAAAAAATTTGCAAAAAAAAATATCTCATGATTAGTAGAATATTTTTATATTTGGACTTGTGAATATTGGACCATAACACTTTATATTATTCATAGAAAGATATAGTTTACTTTCGAGAGGAGATTTTAAATTTGGATGTGAATGAATACAGGGACTTGGTTTGTTAAGTCTTTCAGCTTTTATTCCTTTCAACTCTTCTAACTGTGAAGCTGCTACCGAAACCTGTTCTCCTCCTCAAGCGCAAATAATCCTCTTTTTCTTCGCACTGTATCTTGTGCCATTTGCTGAAGGAGGACACAAGCCTTGTCTTCAAGCTTTTGGAGCAGATCAGTTTGATGAGCAAGATCCAAAAGAATGCAAAGCCAAGAGTTCATTTTTCAATTGGTGGTATTTTGGGTTATCTGCTGGTATCTTATTGTCTCTCTTGATTTTGAACTACATTCAAGATAACCTTAGTTGGGGTCTTGGATTCGGAATCCCATGCCTTGTCATGGCCGTTGCTTTGATTGTATTCTTGCTTGGAACAACAACTTACCGGTTTAGTCAATACTCTGCTCGAAACCCATTTTTGAGGATTAGTCGGGTCTTTATAATAGCAGCAAAGAATCGGAAAACTACTTATTTACCTATACCCGTGGAAGAGGAAAGTCAAGGAATATTGCCTCACGAGGGTTCTCAGCAATTCAAGTCAGTATTTTTGGAGTTAATTTATCTGAATGATTTGAAATGTGGAACTAATTGCATTTTAATATAGGTTTCTTAACAAGGCAATGATTAGAACGGATGATTCAAAAGTAGATAGCGAAATTTGTAGCATGAGTGAAGTTGAAGACGCAAAGGCAATTCTTAGGCTTGTTCCAATATGGATTACATGTTTGATTTACGCGATCGTGTTTGCACAGTCATCCACTTTATTTACAAAGCAAGGTTATACAATGGATAGATCTATTACTTCAACCATTGATGTACCAGCAGCTACTCTGCAATCTTTTATCAGTGTTGGAATCCTTGTTATCATTCCCATCTATGATTGTATAGTCATCCCTATCGCACGATCCATTACTGGAAAACCATCAGGCATAACAATGCTACAGCGTATCGGTACTGGTATATTTTTTTCTTTTCTTTCCATGGTAATTGCAGCTTTGGTTGAGAAAAAGCGGCTTGACACAGCGGTTAAATATGGGTTAGTTGATAACCCAAACGTAACTGTTCCAATGAGGGTATGGTGGTTGATACCTCAATATTTGCTGTTTGGGATATCCGATGTCTTTACCATGGTTGGGTTACAGGAGTTTTTTTATGATCAAGTGCCATCTCAGTTGAGAAGTGTAGGACTTGCTTTATATCTAAGCATATTTGGTATAGGAAGTTTCTTGAGTAGCTTTTTAATTACGGCCATTGAGTCGGCTACTAGGGGTAATGGTCGCGATAGTTGGTTTTCAGACAATTTGAATAAGGCGCATCTTGATTACTTTTACTGGCTACTTGCGGGGATGAGTGTAGTTGGGTTGGCTGCTTATTTGTACTTTTCAAAATCTTATATTTATAACCGAGCTAAACTGTAGCACAAAGCCAGACTTCAACAAATATCATCTTCCACTGAAAATGTTGGTAAAGTGGCTCATGTAAACTTCTCTAACAGGTTGTATATTATGTTGTGTGTATTTTTTGTATTTTTTTAAAGAGAAAAGTAAATTAAGAATACAAGAGTTCATCCTATGTCAAATCAGTTACAAAATTCTTCAAGAGAACTAAAATGCAGACTAGTTCTTTGCAATAATGTATCTTTTAAAACACTTAGCCATGAGAGACAGTCAAGTGGTACTAATACCTTCAGATTGGTTAGCTTTCATACCGTATGAACTTTAGATGCGGTATAATACAAATAATCTTTGAGTTAGGTTCGGATTAATTGAAACCCAAAAAATCGTAGCTTTATGACAATTTAGTAACTTATATAAAATACAAAAATTAACAAACACACCTAGTCTCTTAAGAGGATGAAGGTGCAAACTTTGGATTTAAAACTTAAGATAAAATACTAAGATGAATACCCAATTCAAGAAGTGACCATTCTACAAGTGTTAACCATGCAATAAGAAGTGGTGTATGAAACTTAAGCTAATAATATCTAATATAAAACTAAATAATAAACTTTAAAAATTAATTCACTATAGTTTAATATGAGTTTGTTAAGATAAAATGCAAACAATTAGACAGTTAAGATTCGAACTAAGACACACAATCAAGGTTATAGGAAAATGTTACGAGGATGGAGATGTAGGTTTGACAATTAAACTGAGTAAGAAAATAAATACGTTATGCAAAAAGATAAATGATAGAAATTACACAACCGTTTGAAGTGGTTCGAACATCCTAAGCCTAATCCACTACTTAAGGTAGTCACTTTAGGATTTTTAAACTTATTCACTAAGTTTCTTAATCACTATGAAGGGTGAGATATAAACCGGTTTGCAACGAGATTTTTTCCAAGGCTAAATCACAATCTCTATGTGATTTTTTATGGCTCAATCACTTAACCAATAACGAGACATTTGATGGATGTAGTCACAACCTCAATAATAATTTTTGAGACGTTCAATCACCAAACTGTAATGAGATTTTTTTATGGCTCAATCACAACCACAATCTCAACATACGCAGTCTTCTCGACGAGTTTTTCTTTGATGACAAAACACTCTTCTCTTGATTTGGATCTTCGATCCTATTCTAGAGCAAGAGCCACTAACTTGTGTACGATAATTGTTTGATTACAATAATAATAAATGAGTAGATGATACAATTAATACAACAAACCTATGATATAAAAAAAAGGTTTATAGCTTATGAATTTTTCTTGATGTGTAAGATGATATAGTGATAAATTATGGCCTCAAGAGATGGAATATAAGATCAAGATATAGTCTCTATAATTAGGCAAAGAAGTCCCAATAACTAGATTAAATTTTGTCCCTTTTGATTGAAATCGTGATTTTGGTTTGGTGTCAAAAGCGGGTCTCGTTTGCTCGCCAACGACTCTTTCTCATGTGGCTTAAGTTGATCAACGGTTAGAAACCGAGGTATCATTGGAACTGGTGTAGTTTATATCTAAAATGGAATTCAGGTTTTAGCTTGATTTTGGTATTCCGGTTCTGGTTTTGATCCAAAAAGGGATCCTAAAACGTTCTGCATTCGAGCCTTTCGGTTTGTTATATCATTGCTCAAATGGAGAAACTTTCTTCACAATAACTTTCTTCACGCAGGAAGCTGCAACCGGCCCACATGGTCAGGACAACCTTAGTCCTAGTTTTTTTTGGGGTTGGGTAAACGCTTTCATTAGTAATTAAAAGAGAAGATGTATATTGTACAAACATTTCTACCTAGGCTCGAAATCTTAAGGTAGTACTATCTAATCAAGGATCTAATCTCATCGAGATACAATCAAAATTACATGATCACCCATGAAGGCATGATGTGGATACAAAGCGAATAAAATAGATAACACTCGCATTTTAGTCTCTTTGAAGTCTTTCCCCTTGAAAGGATTCTCACCCCTCATAGCAAGGTTATTTCTCCTCCGCCATTTATAATAGATGGTAGCGACAAATGAAACTCTCCTTGACTTTCTCTTCCTAATTTCATGACTTTTTAATCTTTTTAAGTCATTCGAGGACACTCAAAATAGTATCCATCTCTTTTTCCAAACCCAACCATCTTTTCACATCTTCCCATATATTCCTTGCAAAAGCACACAAAATCTTCACCACACAATTGGCAAAGTGGATTCAATTCCATATAGGGCATTATATCTTTCATGAAAAGCCTCTCTTGTATTTCCATACATACAATGATACCATATTTTGGAACGACACAAGGGTCCTACATAAAGTTCGCCCAAGCTTTGGAAAAAAATCGACTATGAAAAATGTTATAAGGTTATTTAAATAAGGCAAGAAACTAACCACTTCTTCGTTCACAAGCAACTAGTTGATCTTTTTGTGTTGAGACCCAATGGTGCAATACTTTGACTCCTCCTTCATGTCCCACCGAAACCTTGATTCCTCTTCAAACTCCCAAAGTTGTTTAAAAAGCGGAGAGTTTAGTTTCTTTACTTACTACTCCCAAAATTATTATTTTTGAAGTACTCTCCATGCACCCATTTTATACATAGAGAAAAAAAATCTGGTACACTTTTTCACAAAATTTTCATAAGCAAAGCCTTGTTCCGGACCCCAAGATCTTTAAGGCCTAATCCTCATTTTCTTTTGGTGTAGCTATATTTTTCCATTTAATTTGTGAATATTTTCCATCCTAATAGAAGCTCTTATAAATGCTCATAATTCTATCCCGCACACATATCAAAATTGAAAAAATAGATAACCAAAAACACACAATCCTTTGCAGTACCGATCTAATAAACTCAATACGACCCACATATGAGATAGAAGGCGAATTACGATATCGAACATAACCTTCTAACTTTTTTGTGAGTGGTTTGTAGTTTATCAAAAATAATATATAAACTTCGAGCAGTATACCCAAATAACTGGGCGATATGTCTCCCTCGGTCCTAGTTAGCAATAATGGGGTAGAAATTTTGAAGTTGTGGTTCTTGAAAATCAAGTGGACAAAATGCTAGAAATAATCATACAAATTATTAATAATAATAATACTAATAATAATACTAATAATAATAATAATAATAATAATAATAATAATAATAGTAATAATAGTAATAATAATGTAATGACATCATCTTTGCCGAACAATGAACTAATGAACACCACACGAGGTGTAGAATGGTTGGAGAAAGTGTGATACACACAATGGACAATACATTGGTTATTGAAACGATTGAGAATGAAATAGACATGATTGTTGGAGTGAGATTGGATGGAAAGATCGTGTATTGCGTTGAAGGCATGGGGTTTCAAGATAATGGTTTCATAAATATGTTAGACCAAGAGAGACGGATACATTCAAATACGTCAATATATCACATCTAATTTGAGTTTGTACATTTTATGTTATTTCAGATATATTATCGTTCTTTATAGTGTTTGTTTGTTTATTTTGAATAATTTTTCTGATTTATACACCTAAAACATGAACAAACTTCCACTTGCTTTCTATCTTCATCGTGAGAAGATAACTGATATCGGTTAACCTTTGTAATAACTTACTTTGTTTCCTTTTTTCAGTTATAATATCTGTTACCGACTAAAAAGAAATTAAAAATACTTCTCGAAAAGAAAGTATTTTTATCTCGATCTCTAAGCATTTTTTGAAGATAATTTTCTCAATCAATCATCATAAATATAAAATCAATATGTATTTTAGAAGGCATATCCACCAAAAAGTTTGATGGTTGGTTCGTATTCTTATGAGTAAGAAATTGTTATTTATTTTGAGAAAGCAACAAAATAGTAGGGGCAATGTATGTGGGTGATCAGAACTAGGCCAAGTGACACTATGCCTTGGTATGACAAAAGATAAAGAAGGGCATCACTATGGCTTCTAAAACTTCACTTCTGAACAACGTATCCAAAAGATCCATTGACTAAAAAGGCTGGAAATCCAAATCTGGTGGCTGGAGATCCCCAGGCTTCGTACAAATACCTTTTAAAAATTTTGGGGGTGGGGCAGGCTCCCTAGGACCTTTCTAGTTCTGTCATTTTCCATTGGACCGGTCAATGGCATCAGAGGGGGCTGATTTTGATGCATGGAATGGTACGACGTCACTTCTACCGTTGTTGGGAGTTTTCTTAGCTGACTCATTCCTCGGACTTTACCACACCATTATCATTGAAGAATGTGCAATATCAATTATATCTAACATATAATACAACAGAAAAATTAATTGCAATCCTATAACCAATCTAGTGTGATAAGGGAAAATATAGTTTTGTATCTTTTGGATTTATATGAGAATAAAAAAAACAGAGCTTCAAAAGCTTGAAGTCTCCACGCCTTTCATACCGAGCTTTCAATCTACCTTTCAGAACCATTTTGACTTGGAATAACCTTGAGACCTTTTTGTGATTTCTAAATCTTTTTTTCTATAAGAGAAAATAGAAAAAGTGAACGTATTATGAAAACTAGATTATTTTATAACCTAGTTACTACTCACTTGTGTAGTGGGCTTGGAACCTTTTTTCCATAATAAATATGACTTGGACTATCCAAGTCATATTATATATTCATTTTTTCTTTATTTTTCCTCTTTAATTAGTCTTAGTTTAGTCTTATATACGTATATTAATATGTGCTAGCAAATTTATGTACTAATATTCCAAGTATGTAAATAATTTATATTTACTATCCTATCATAAAAGTTAATTAACAATATTAAGCAAGATCGATTCACTCGTTAGTGTGAGACTACATGGGTTCATCGTTAAACCGATAGGAATTAACTCAATTAACTACTAATCGAGGTTGTCATTTAACAATACTCCCCAACGACCGGATAACATGAAATAACTTTGTACGTAGAACCTGGTACATAATCCTGCATGTACTCCCTCTTTTTTTATAGCTTTGGATTATCTTGGGATATGGTATAACTGTCAAATCCCACTAGATAATCATCTACCTTACACGTCAATTATCAATAATTGGTGAATGACCTTAATCACTCTTTTCTTCATTCATTCTATCACCTTGGCCAAGTATTTGATACAATCGTTCTAATCTTATGACATCGTAGAGCTCAAAAATTTTACCTAGAGTTGATAGATTCCATCTTGACTCACCTTTAGTAACACAAGTACCTAGCTATTTCCAATATCTTTTCGGGTAGCATTTTCACATACTAGTTGTTCAATATCTAAACACAACAAGTACATACGCAACTATAGCGATGATTTTAGGTCAAAGGATTAAAGGCATTTAAGTCTGTATAGAGATTAGCTCACTTGACATTTCAAGGTAATTAATCATTAGGAATTTATAGCTTTAGTCGGTTCAATAATCACACCTCTATGTGCATTATCTATGCACCTAACTCAGTAAACGAGAACTACCGATATTTATCCAATAAATACTCGTTAGCTACATATTAATTTAACTAGGACCATAAAGGTCTTAGCTTGATGATACTACGATTAAGAACTATATACATTAAGTCATATGGGATATAATCTCATTATCATAACTCCTTATGATATCTAGACCTTAACTTAACCAAAGAATTACATTTATATTATGTAGATAACTAACATAATAATACACTTATATTCAATTTATTAGAAGATGATCAGGGGTAGGGCATAATTTCAACAGTCTCCCACTTGGCCTAGACCTAATCGTTCAAGCACCATAATATCATAATTAGCTTGATCTCCTCAAACTATATTGATTGAAACACTCAGGTGAATGGATCTACAATGTATCCCTTCCTATTACCAACTAATTTCAAACATCCTCATGTTTAATTATTTCTCTAATAAATTGGTATTATTGTTGAATATGATTGGATCTATAATATGATAAAAGATTCTTAGATCGTACAATCTCTCAAATATCATCATCTTACAAATAAACAAATTTTTTAATAGTAGAAACAACACTATGTTCATATAAGAACTCTTTTATCCAAACAACTTCCATAGTTGTATCTTATGCTGCTATATATTTTAATTCTAGTAACCAAAATCTATGATAGTAATTTGATTGGAACTATTCCAACTCACTTCTCTTGTATAAAGACACAATCATATATTTATTTCCTATTGTCCACGTTTGAAGCAAAATGAGCATTTGTATACTTGATTGTTTTCAACTCATATTCTCCATAGATAAGGAATTGGACCTTAATTCTTATTAAGTAATTAAGGATAGTCTTTACTACTTTGCAACATACAAACTGCTCGCTTTCAAAGTTTAATATAATAAATTGACACCAAGAGGAGAGAATCAACTTCCTTCAAGTATACACGTCATTACAAGCAATAGATTTGATCAGTGTGGGGTTGTCATCCAGGGACTAACAAAGTTGATTTAAATGTGATTTGTAAGTAATGTAATGTAAAGTTGCAGGGTAAGTAACAATAGTATAAATGATATTTGTTGGTTTTTCGAATTGAAGTACTAAATTTCAATAAAGTAAATATTTAACTAATATGAAAATAATTACAATACTAAAAAGATTAAAAATGATTAGAAGTATTGCTTGATTCTTATGAGTAATCTTCCTAATCAACTATTGACTTGTTTATTGGTATAAGCGAGAATTTGGGTTATTTATAGTAGTTGGGATTCAACTATCCTTCTAACTCCTATCGGTAGTTTAGAAGGCAACCTTCCCCCATTAGATACCCCTTCCGGGTGACCCTAAAATGGTTTTCGACGAATTAAGTCCTAATCTTATTGACTATTGAGTTAGGCACGACCTCTCGGTTCATTACTGCACAATAGGCGCTTATATACTATGCCCGTGGGCCACATAAGGAAAAATTTGGCAAGTAAAAAGACACTTCTATGTTGAGTGTTCATCTTTAGTGTATTAGATAACTCCTACTAAGGGCTAATCCAAGGTTTTTCTAAGTAATCATGAAGGTCAATCAACTTGTAAGTCAATAACCCACTCTAAGGTTTGAGTCAAGGTAATAATAGTTGATCACATATATCTAATCACTAGTTACAAGATAATCCATTTTAAGGGTTTAGGCGAGTTTATGAAAGGTGATCACGAAGATCTACCTAATATTTCCTCGACAAATCCTTCTAAGGGCTGAGTCTAGGTTTCTTAAGGTGGTCACAAAGATCTAACAAGTCTTTGCACGACAACAATTTATAAGGGTTGAGTCGAGGTTTTATTAAGTTTATCATGAAGATCTAACCATTATTTACTTGATAACATCCTTTTAAGGTTCTAGTCAAGTTTTTCTCGAGTTGAGCATCAACATTTAACAATTCTTTACTCGAAAATCATGATAAGGTTTGAGTTAAGTTTTTCTCGAGGTGATCACAAAGATCTAACCATTCTTTACACGATAATACCTTATAAGGTTAAGTAAAAGTATTTTATTGAGGTGATCACGAAGATCTAACCATTCTTTACTCGAGAACGCGTTAAAAAGGTTGAGTCGAGGTTTTCTCAAGGTGATCACATTTCTTAAGTCGACAACCTATTTTAAGGGTTGAGTCTAGGCTTTCTTGAGGGAACAAAAATATCCAACCATTCTGTACCCGACAACTCCTTAATCACGAAGATATAACCATTCTTTACTCGACAAACCCTTAAAACGGTTGATTCAAAGTTTTCTCGTGGTGTTTAAAAAGATCTAACAATACTTTACTTGATAACCCCTTCTAAGGGTTGAGACGAGGTTTTCTCGAGTTGATCACAAAGTTTTATCCATTCATTACTCGAAAAACCCTTATAATATTGAGTCAAAATTTTCTCGAGGTGATAAAAATACATTTGTATTCTGGACTCGATAATCTGTCAAAGGGATTAAATAGAGTCTTAACCAGGGTGGCCCGATAGGCCTATCCTGCAACTAGACAACTCATTTAAGGGATTTAATCGAGCTTTAACTAGGCTGGCCCATTTGGCCTATCCTCCATATTCTATAACCTATTTGAAAGATTAAATTGAAATTTAACCAGGGTGACCTATAGGCATATCCTCTAGACTTGATAACTTGTTTGAGTGATTGAATAAAGATTTTACCAGGGTGACCTCGTAGGAATATCATCTGGACTCGTTAAGTTGTATAATGGATTGAATCAAGGTTCAACTAGGGTGAACCCGTAGGCCTATCATATGTACTCAATCACCTAAATAAGAGATTTCCTCGAGGTTTAAGTAGGGTGACCATGTAGGCTGTAGGCCTATTATCTGGACTCGATAATCGTATACGGGATTGAATCGAGGTTTAAATAGGGTGACCTCGTAGGCTTATCCTCAAAACCTGATAACCCATTTGTGAGGTTTAAGCAAGGGTAGCTCATAGGCCTATCATCAGGATTCGATACCCTATTTTGGAGATATAATATGGGTTTAACTACGGTGACCCCATACATCTATTATTTGTACTCGGTAACCCTTATGTGGCATTGAATCTAGGTATAACTAGGATGACCTCATATGATATAAAAATTACCGATTAGGCGCCGCCAAGGCGTCAACTCACCCCTTAGCCGCCTACACCTTGTAAAAACGCTAGGTGTTTTTTTTCTAGAGCCTTTGTTGCCGTAGAAGAGACGCTTAGCCCACCTAGAAATCAATTCCTCCGAGGTTCCCCCTAAGTCCATGGTGGAGCCTATCATGGAGGATACTTCTGCATATTCATTGTACTAGGAGGGGAATGTTTAGATATATTTAAGTCATCTTAATTTGTACCCATGAAGGGAATTTTTGTTTTGTATGAATATATATATCTTGTTAGTTTCAACGACGTAATATATTATGAAAAATTATGAATTATATTTAATCATGTATTTGGAAATTTATCCAACTTCGATCCCCCAAAGGAAAGTGATGTCATTAGTTTCTTTTTTTACTTAATGGTAATCTTTTCTTTTCAACTGTCAACAACATTTAGCCTTGTATGATAACTTTAATAGAACACTCTTTTATAAATTATTGAGTAATTCTCTTAGTCATTGGTTTTAATCTTGGAGGAATGTTTAGTCTATTCAATATCTAGCTACTTACACAATGGTATCGTCATAACATGGATGGACTAAGGCTCCAGGATTCTGGGGAATTCATATCCTTATTTAATATAAGAAATCCCAATATAGCGCATGTTGCGAGCCCCATGTGAAAGTCATATAAGAGTAATTTCCTCAATTTGTCATTTAAGGACACCAGACAAGTGTCTTTTGAACGAGGGGTTGGCTTGAAGAACAAAAGGGTTCCATTCATGCTGACAATTCATAAATATTTAGAAGTAGGGTTCCACAAGTGACAATTCACATAGATGCCTACTGAAGTAGTATTTTTCAACTTTTATTTTTTCCTGGAACCATTATCCATTGTTGGAGGTAAGTTACAACGTTTGGGTAGCTAATATAAACGCCAAAGCTTGACCCAAGAGAAGACTAAGACCCCATTTACTAGATTCTTCTTCTTGTTAAGGAATTTTGCTGATTTTCAGTGACTGAGTATAGTATCTCAATAGGTCAGGAAATATTTTGTTTTCCACATATGACGCCAATCTGATAGAACATATTTTAACAAACATAGGTTAGTGTGAATTTGATTAGTAGATTGTAGATGATTGGAAGTGTTTTCTTTGGGGTTAGCATTATGTTGATTCATATTTATGAGTTAGACAACGTACAAGCATGTAAACAACCAAGTATAAATCGTAAAAATATAAGTAATAGTAAGAATGCAAATGAATAACTTGATCTTTATTACATGTGTTTAAGGTGTGAAATAGCCTAAGTTACATTGGTTGTTCCCGTACATAATTCAAATCATATTATATAGAGTTATTTGTGGTAGTTATAAAAATCATTCTTGTCCAAGATGACATGATCGTTAGATACTAGGCGGTAAATATTAATATCACATGCTCTTCCTCAATAGAAATCTAGCGTGGGGTGGGTAACTGCTAATTATGTGGAACTAGTCAGTTCCTATATTTCCCTCGAGTAAGAGAGGTTCTCCCCGAGCACGCCTTGAGAAGGTGGCTTCCACGTTCTTCCTGTCCATGACTGCTTTTTGGAACTAACCTTGACTTCTTGAGTTTGGTGATATTTTTCTCCCTATTAATTTCATAAATTGTGAGACATATTAATTTTCTATTTACATTATTTTATTTCATAGGTTAATGCCTATTCCTTTATATATTAATAAATACTAACCATTAATTAAAATAAAGGTATGTACCATTAAAACGTATGGGTAACTAGTTGGGTTATGTAAACCGGACAGGGTCTTGCTATTTTTTCAATACTTAAAAGGGTGTGAAGTGAGAGACACAAGGTTCAAATCACCTCCCTGAACATGGGTAACCTAGTACTGATTTACGTGTAGACATGCATGGAAAAACGTGTATATTCTATGGGGGATTAGTTTTAGTGCACGAAAACTGACCGGACCACTCACACACACTGAAAAGATGCATAAGTAGTTATTACGATCTTATGGTGTAAACTTAAAATATGTGGTACTAATATTTGAACATAGAATGGATGAATTTCTTTTTCAAATTTAATCTATAATACTTCTAATTTGACCAAATTAAAATAATTTATAAGTCATAAAAATTTAAATATCTATATTAATGTGTTTGGTAAATTACAAAATTTCTATCATAATAATTTATTTAAATATTGTGCAAATAGTTTATTTGATTTGCGAATTTAAAAATATTAGACTATATAAATGAAAGTTAAATAATTAAGAATAATATGTATTTTCTATATTAGTTTCATTTAATTCCATCCAATAGTCACTTTCGGTTTATAAGAGGACATAACATTAACTTTAAAATATCTATTTTTGACTTGTATTATTAATTGATCAATTAATCACTAAAGGACTAAAAAAATTAATGGATTAATCACAATTATGTGTAAAATCTTAATTAGTAATTCCGTCCGGCCTTTTATGATCAATATAAAACTTTTATAGGTATATTTTAATGGATAATAACTTATTAAATATTCAATTTTTGATATTTTTGGTAATTGTTCGGTATTGTTGAAATAGAATGATTTTCATTACCTTATCAATGAATTTACTTATAACATATCTTCATATTTGTTAAATAAAAAATCCATTAAAAACATTCCAATAAACAATAATGTCTCAACTTATTAGAATTTAATCCATAAAATTAATGTCCAAAATTATTATAAATACAATTTCAAATTGTCTAAATATTTTTTATTGATTGTACAACATATATTTATTAAGACATAAATGATATTCTATTTATTATCTCATTTCCAAAAAAATTATCTTAAACTTTTTTATTTTTTTAATTATTTAATAAATAATAAATGTTTTCGTATCATAATTAATAATTGAGCATTGCTATATATCACCCCTTTTTGCTTCTCCCATTTGTCACCTCCTATGTGGCATTTAATGTGGCATTAAACAAAGGAAAGAGAAAATAATCATTTAAGAGAGAGAAATGTTTTTATTGGTGTTTAAAACATAGGTGAAGCAAAAATGGGTGATATATATCTTTACTCTTAATATTTTTCCTAATTATTTCTTATTTCTTTATTAACCTTTTATAAATACATTATGAGTAATGATATATGTCATCCCTTTTCATATCATCCTTTTATCACCCTTCTATATATATATTTTGATTTCCTTGAATAGAAGATAGAGAAAAATTAAATAGGATAGAGAAATCAATTCATTGGTACATGTAGACATACACGTAAGAGGTGATAAAAGGGTGATACAAAAAAGGTGACAAATATCATTACTCATACATTATATACATTTACGACATTTTTTTATACTTTTCATGTTCACATTAATATCAATTGACTTGTTTATGTTTATTTTCATTATTTTTTTGCTTGGTGTATATCTTAATTTACTTTTTATACCACTCATTCAAGTAAAAAATTAGAAATCTTTTTAAAAACTAAACATGATACATAAAAAAATAACAATTATTTCACCTTGAATTAAAGTACTTTTCTTAACATGATCTCTCTAGGAATAATTATCAAAAGATTTGAACACAATACTTAAAATATGAATCAGGTCATGATTTTTTTTATCAATCAAGTCATATAAAATAATTTATTTTTTATTTTTTTAATGTATACCATTAAGTGAATAAAGATAAACATATATATATTTGAATATTTTTTACTTCAATTTACATCATTTACTATCTTTTAACAATTTAAAATATTTTTAAAGACAAAATACAACTTTTATGATTAATTTTTTATGTGAATATTATATATACTATATATAAGATATACATAACAAGGTAAATAAATTAATAAATAACTTAAAATAGATTAATATTAATGTGATATTGAGGAGAGAGGAATGCATTAAGGAATATATTTAGAAGGAAATTTAGGTTAGAAAAATATAGAAAATATATGAGACAAATTGAGGAAGGGATTATTATGTATTAATTAATTTATTAATTATTGAAGATAAACGATTAACGTAATTTTCTAAAGAAGAAAATAGAAAGATTTTTGTTCAATGGAAACCAACTATTATGTATCCGAGCTATATATATAGTGGACCATTGGGTGTAAAAGAAACCACATCATATATCTTTCTCTCTTCTTCATCACTACCAAAACCATGGCAGAAAGGAAGGTCACTCTTGCCTTTATTCAAAAAATATCTCAACGCAAGGCATATTTCAAGAAAAGAGTCAAGGGCTTACTAAAGAAAGCGGAAGAACTCTCGATTTTGTGTGGGGTCGATGTGTATCTCACAATCTTTGATCCATTTGAGAAGAAAACCATTGTTTGGCCTTCTCAGCAGGTGGTCGAATTGGGTATTGATACCCCTGGATCTGGACCCTCCAACCCTTAATTATGTTTTTACTTAGTTTTTGTCATAATTTTGTTTATGTCTGTTTTTGTTGTCATTTTGTTTTCTTTTGTTGTGTTTCAGTATTTGTACTTCGGAGTTCTGACCTTGGTCCAGTTTTAAAGTGTTTATCAATATTTGTACTTCAGTATTAATCAAAGTTGTTATGTTCTTTTGTCTTAAGAAATTATTGTTGTGCTAATTGTTTACTTTTCAACCTTTACTTTTTGTGTTTAAAGTCTTGGAAAAGAAGTCGATTTCTTTATAGAAACTATAAGTTACCTACATAATATTGAAACAGAGAAGATTATTTAATTAAGTCAAACTATACTATATTTGTTAATAATGAAAATGGTGTCTCTTGCCTAAAATGTGAAAGTTTTGTAAATAAGAAAATGAACATCTTGTAAAGAGAACTCTTAATAAAAGATAAACTACTAGTAATATATTTGAAAAAATACGAATTTTATAACAATATTTTAAACAAGAGTCCATAGCTTTTTTGAATTAAGATTTGCAAAAAGCAGTGTTGTGATTAAAGTAATCACCGGTTTTGACAAATGAAATGGTTTCCAAAAACCAAAATAAGTGAAAAACAATTTTAGTGCAAACTAACTATTACAGAAAAATTGAATTACGATTACAAGAAAACGAATTACAATTACACGGAAATGAATGAAATACACTTACACGGAAATGAAAGGAAAAATAATCACTGAGGGTTATTAAAAAGATATTCCGGCGTACCGGTATCTCTAACAGAAAAACGTAACTTAGCTATATCGTTTTATAGAGAAGGTGAGGCAAAGTGTTTTTTCTTTCTGGTGTATTTTGTGTCTTTGGAAAGTGAGGGGGAGTCTCTATTTATAGGGAAATGGGGAGAGCAAAGGCTTATCAGAAACGTCCCCATAAATGGGTCTTCAATTGCACCATAAGGCTGACGTTTTTGGAGGTTACAAATGTTACACCTTTCTGTAACTGCTGGAGAAGAATATTTTGGCTTTATGGCGTCTTGAATGCGTGAACGTTACAAACGTTGTGTCTTTTCTGATGATAGGATTTGAACTCCATCCGACTACTATAAGAACCAGCTTACTTCTCCTTGAATCATTTCAGAAAAGGTGTTTCATTTTTCATTTTTTTACTCCCCAAACTCCCCACGAGCCCACGGCACACGCCAGGCCGGGCGGGTGGGTGGGTGGTGGTGGTGGTGGTGCGCGCGTGGGGCTTTACTTATTCCTCCTTGGCCTTCATAGCCTTTGGACCTTTTGGATATAATAGATGGGTAAGCATATTTATACTAATATTTTTCCCATCTCTCCTCCTACGTGGGACATTTCATGTACAAAAAAGTGACTTTTCCACTTCTCCAAAAGAATAGGAAAAGGTAGATATGTTTCTCATTTGATTCTAAATCTTTTTCACTTCTCCAAAAGATCATGATCGGATTAATAACAATTACTCTATATAATTGATTTAAATCCAACAAGTGTGACACAAACACCGCTTCAGATTTGATATAGCGGCTTGATAAACAGATGTCTAACTTCATTGGTCATATAAAATGATTCAAAAAGGAGGTGAAGGACTCGATAAGAAACATGAGTTCCTTATTCAAAGTTTTCTACCTGTCTCGCTTCGTTCTTAATAGAGTTTGAGGTTGAGTGCAAATTCAGTTGGTACCAGAATAGTTTCCACCAAATATTTTTCTAAGTATCTTCTTCTCTAAGAGTAATCATGAAGAGTGCACTGTAGGTGCTTGTAGTTTTCTAAATATACTCAACCTTGAGTGGAAGTGTAAAGTGAACATACTATGGAGTCTCTGGAGGTTTTTGATTAGAAGACAGACGATTATAATTAAGATGGCGTGGGGAGAAGTGCATTTTATTTGAAGATGTAGTTTGTTGGCCAATCAGCAATTAGCTATATATTGGGGTTATATATGTTGGTGTGGTCTTTTTTTTGTTTTATTCATTTTTTTTGTCGTTAGATTACATGTCAACGTAAGCCCGTTGTTTGTTTTAGGAAAGTGTAATTTCATGAGTTCCCAACAATTGATATCTATATTATCACTACTGGAAACAGCGGCTTTATCGACTAAAAATTACCGATGACCCGTACTTCGTCGGTAAGTTTTCAAAATTACCGACGAGATTTTGTTACCGACGAAAAAATCATCGTCGTAAAACAGCGACGACAAAATCCGTCGATAATTGGATGTATCTCGTCGGTACTTCTTTCTTTTTTAATTTGATTTTTTTAACTCCGAAATATCGTCGCTATATTTGCGACAATGCATGTCGTCGGTATATTGTGTTGGTTACCGACGACATCAGTATAATTACCGACGAGTTACGGGTCGTCGGTAATTAAAAAACCTATTTAATGAAGACAACAGTTTTTTTAACTCACAAAACACCCAAAAACCCCAAAAAATTTCTCCAATTTTCTCCCAAAAACTCAGGGTGGCTAACGGTCGGTCCGGACCGGTTCCTAGCGGACCTGGGCCTTATCGGTCTGGTCTGGCTTACCGGTCCCACGCTACCGGTTCCGGTCCGTTACTTGGATTGGTGATGATGAGAACCGGACCATTTAGGGGACCGCTTAAACCGGTTCCGGGTCCGGTCCGGTCCGGTTCTTAGCGGTTCTTTTTTAAATGGGTTTTGGTTTGGTTTAAGGGTGTTAGGTTTAATTGGGTTGGGTTTAATTGGTGGGTTGGGTTTGATTGGTGGGATGGGTTGGGATGAAATGGTATGGGGGTGGGCTAATGGGTTAAAACAAAGTGGGCTAAAGGGCTAAAGAACTAAATTAAACCAATGAAATAATTAAAAAAATTATCGGTCCGGTTCCGGTCCGGTCCCCAATATTTTTAGAAAATTCAAGAACCGGTCCAATAGCTTGTGGACCGGTCCGGTTCCGGTCCGTGCCTACGTTGACTTTCGGTCCGGTCCGGTTCTCGCATTGACCGGTCCGGTCCGGTCCGATCCGATCCGTAGGACCGGTTGGACCGGTTGGACCGGACCGTTAGCCAGCCTGACACAACTAAATTTCTTTTTTTATTTCTAATTGATTCTCCACTTCATCTTGCACCATTTTCGGGTTAATAATCAAGGTGGGGCACTATCAATATCCAATTTCATCACACAATTTAAGGTACTTGCATGAAAATTCGATTTTTAAATTTTTTTTGGTTTCCAATTATGTTTTATTCTTGCTATATGGTTTGGATAGGTGAATTAATACATTTTCAAGGTGGGCATTATCATCAATCTTCATCTTATCCATCCAATTCAAGGTATTTTCAATAAATTTCATGTTTTTTAAATTTTTTATTTATTGGATTATACTAGTTGATATAACATATGATTAGGTTCATGAATTACATATTTTTTGGTTGACTTGTTTATTATTATGTTGTAAATTATGCATGTGTTGTGTTATTTATATTTTGTGCTCATATATTTTTATTTGTTTAATTAATTATATGAATTTTTTTTTATATTTATTGTGTTTTAGTTTTATTCATTCAATGGTTTGTAATATTTATTCATTCGATGGTTTGTATTATTTATTCAATCAATGGTTTGTAATATTTATTCATTCAATGAGTTTGTAATTTTTATTCATTCATTGGGTTGTAATTTTATTATGTTATTTATTGTGTTGTATTTTTACTCATTTTATCAATTGGGTTGTAATAATTATATATTTTATTTTTATATGAATGTAGTTGCATAGTTTTATAAAATTCTTGCTAAGAGATGTTTACGGGTATTGATAAGAGTTGGATCGATACGACGGATTATTACACGCCAGAATATATTTTTGGGGTTTTGAGGTTTATCGAATTTGCTAAAAGTAAAGGTTATACTGGTTACTTGTCTTGCCCGTGTAAGAAGTGTAATAATTACTGTCGATTACCCACCGAACAGGTTACGGCCCACCTTCTAAAATCCGGGTTTAAGCAAACATATCGGGTTTGGACAAGACATGGTGAGGATGGGATTCAAACACATACACCCCATGCAAGTCAAGATCCAATTATAGTAAATGAAATGCAACATGTTTATGACGATGTGAGACAAAGTTACGATTGTTGGTGGACATCCGGGAGACATCGAGATGAGAGATGCACGTCTTCCAAGTCGAAGCAGTTTCAAAACATTGTTCGAAGAATTGGAGACATAATTATATCCTGGTTGTGCATCGATGAGTTCCTTGAATTTCATTGCCAAGCTTATGCACGTAAAAGTAAAGAACAAATGGACTTACACATCATTCAACGAGCTATTGGACTTGGTTGGTCGTATGTTGCCCAAACCTCACAATTTGTCCGATTCTTATGAAGCATGCAACAAGAAGTTGAAAAGTTTGGGTATGGAGTATATTACTATCGATGTATTTTTGAACGATTGTGCCATTTTTTACAAATATAATAAAGACCCTCGACAAGTGTACAGTATGTAGCGAGTCTAGATGGGACCTAAAGAAGGGTAACAAAATACCGCATAAGAAGCTTCGTTACTTTCCGATTGTTCCGAGATTGCAGGGACTATACGCTTTGAAGCACACCGCTGAAGACATGATAGTGCACCATACCGGAAAGAGTGTCAATCCAGATGTGTTACGTCATCCAGTTGACGGTGATAGCTGAAAATGATTTGCAGAGTTACATCCAGAGTTTTCCAGTGAACCTCGGAATGTGTATTTGGGACTGGGTATCGATGGTTTTTGTCTGTTTTCTATGCAGAACAACTCGTATAGCATGTAGTATGTCATATTGACCGTCTATAACTTGCCATTGTGGGTATGTATGAAGGAAATCACATTCCAACTTTGTTTGTTGATTCCTGGACCCCGTTCACCCGGTAAGGACATGTATGTCTTTCTTCGACCTGTTATAGATGAGTTGGACGAGTTGTGGGATAAAGGGATCCTTATGTATGATTCCCACAAGAAGGAAGAGTTTACGATGAAGGTTTGTTTGTTATCGACAACTAATGATTACCCCGCTAGGTCATACACTTCAGGATGGTCGGGTCAAGGTTACTTAGCTTGTCCAGAATGTATGGATTCTACTCCGTCATTGAGGGTGAAGAAAGGGATTGTTTACTTTGATCGTAGACGTTGGTTACCTCCCGGACATCGATTTAGAAAAGACAAGGTTTCGTACCGCGCTACAGATTATAGGGGCCCACCGAAGAAATATACTCCTACCGATATTCAGACACAGTTAGATGGGCTTCTCATTGTGTTTCCCGGTAAACACAAGGATTTTGGGGGCAAGATCGTGAAGCAAACTGTTCCACAACGATTCAATTGGAAGAAAACGAGTATTTTTTATCGTTTACCTTATTGGTCCGAAAATTTGTTGAAACATAACATTGACGTTATGCATTGTGAGAAAAATTTGTGTGATAGTTTGCTCGGTACAGTTATACGTCTTGATGGGAAAGTTAACAAAGATAACGTGAAAGCGAGAATGGATCTGAAGGATATGAACATCAGGAAAGATTTGTGGTTGACATCGAGAGGAGGTAAAGCGATACCTAATCGAGGAAAGTATACTTTGTCAACGGAAAAGCGGAAAATATTTCTTGATTGGTTGAAGGAACGAAAGTTTCCCAATAGTTTCGCATCTAGTTTGAGAGATAATGTTAATAGTGATACGGGAAAGATTATCGGAATGAAATCTCACGACTGTCACGTGATGATGCAGTATCTTTTCGTGGCTAGTATCCTAGGGCTCATTGAAGACAGAGCGATTAGTGATGCGATTATTGGGTTAGCTAATGTGTTTAGAGTCATTTGCAATAAAAATCTCAGCAGGAAAGAGTTAGAATCGGGTAAGGCGAAAATGGTTGAAGTTATGTGTAGACTGGAAATGATTTTGCCTCCCGCGTTTTTTGATATAATGATCCACTTAGTGATACACTTGTACGATGAAGCATTGCTAGGGGGCCCGGTCCAAATGCGTTGGTTGTACCCATTTAAAAGGTATTTGAAAAAGTTGAAAGAGTATATTCGAAATCCGGTTATACCAGAGGGTTCAATAGCCGAGGGTTACGTGGCAGAAGAGACGTTGAATTTCATATCAAGGTATCTTAGTGAAGAAAAAACAAAGTTCAACGATCCACGTAGATACAACGAACCACCACCAGTGCCAAAAGAGAAATTTGTTTTTAAGTCCCAATGTACTCCAGTTGGCAAGAAAGAATATGGTTCTTTACCACCTAAGGAGAAGGAGCACATTAGTTGGTATATTTTGCATAATTGCGACGAACTCGAAGCATACATGACGTAAGTAACGAATATTTATATTTATATTTATATTTATATTCATTTATTTATATTCATTTACGTTTTTAGTGAACACAAATCCACACTTTCAGGAACGAGTAGGGAAATAGATAATATGCACCGTCAAATGTTTAATGAATGGTTTCTGAAAAAGGTATGTAACTTTAGGCATAGGTTTAAATATTATCTATTTATTTTCAAAGTATTAAGTATTATTTTCGTATAACAGATTCATGGAATGAAATCCCGTGGCGATGCATTAGCTAACCCTGAGATGGTGTCCTTGGCAAACATGTCTTTTAGTGCGGTGCATAAATATGATTCATGTGTTGTGAATGGTGTCAAGTGGGTAACTAAGTCTAAAGGAGAAAAAAGAGTGACACAGGATTACAGAGTTTGTACCATGTACAATGAAAGACCCTATTACGGTGAATTAATGAAAATCTAAGAGGTTATGTACACTAGAGAGTGCTCGGTTGTGTTATTGGTTTGTAAGTGGTACAAAATGGGTGATGCGAGGACATAAAACGGGGTTACCTTTATCAACACATCAAATAGTTGACTGAATACACCAAACACTCAAGTTTGACTCAGACAGCTGACTGAATACACCAAACACTCATGTTTGACTCAAACAGTTGACTGAATACACCAAACACTCAAGTTTGACTCTAAATGTTGACTGAATACACCAACCACTCAAGTTTGACTTAAATAGTTGACTGAATACACCAAACACTCAAGTTTGACTCAAACAGTTGACTGAATACACCAAACACTCAAGTTTGACTCTAAATGTTGACTTAATACACCAAATAGTCAACTTTGACTCAAACAGTTGACTGAATACACCAAACACTCAAGTTTGACTCAAACAGTTGACTGAATACACCAAACACTCAAGTTTGACTCTAAATGTTGACTGAATACACCAAACAGTTGACCGAATACACCAAATACTCACAACAATAAAATAAAGAAAGGAATGAAAGAAAAAGGAAAGAAAGAAATAATAAGAAAGAAAAAAGAAAGAAAAAAAAGAAAAAAGAAAGAAAAAAGAAAGAGAAAAAAAATAAAAATAAATTACCGACGACATTTAAAGGATTACCGACGACATTCTTCATTTGAATGTCGTCGGTAATGATTATCGACGACATTCAAAATTATATTCGTCGGTAATATTCACAAAAAATAGGGTCGAACGACGACACGCAAGGGTCGTGGGTACGGAGTTGGACGCGTGTCCTTATTACCGACGAAATTCCTCTAATTACTGACGACCCGTGTGTCGTCGGTAATCAATTTTTCTATAAAGCCCTAACCGAGCTTCATTTCAGCCATAGCTACACCAAAAATCTTTCCAAAAATCTGCAATTCCTTCATTCCCAAGTAATTCCGAGCCACTCCAGGTCCATATCCAACCAAGAGGTAAACTTATATCTATCCAAAAACACCCTTTAATTACAACTTTTTTCTTTTTAATTTTAATATTCTAATATCGTTTTCTTTGTTTTTGTTTTATGATTCCTTCTTCTTGTTATGGATTCATGGACGAAATCTACACCATTTCCACGTAATAGGTTCCAATTTTTGGATTGAAAAATTTCATGAATGTATATATGTTTAAGTGAATTCCGAATTTGTTATAGGTTATTCTAGGTTGTTTAAAAATTTTATTGTGTTAAAAAACATGTAATTCGAATTGGTTGAAAATTATAGAAAATTAGGGTTTTGTTAGATATTTTTATATTTGGAGATATATAGGGACCTTTTGTGTAATTTGTAAAATTATGATAATGTAAGTTTATTGATTTTTGAAGATATAGGGACCTATTTGCAATTTACGTAAGATTATTTGGAATTGTTAAGAATGTAAAAATTTAAGGACCTATTTGCAATTTAATGAAATTTTAAGAATATTAATAGTAAAGGGTTAAATAGTAAATTTAGAAAATTATAAGGACTAAATAGCAATATTTAGAAAATAAAAAAAATTAAAAGGAAAAGAAAGTTTAAGGAGTTAAATGCAAATTTAAAAAATTTAAGGATCTATTAGCAATTTAATAAAATTTTATGAATTTAAATAGTAAAGGGCTAAATATTAAATTTAGAAAATTATAAAGACTAAATAGAAATATTTAGAAAATTTAAAAAATTAAAAGGAAAAGAAAGTTTAAGGACTTAAATGCAAATTTGAAAAATTTAAGGACCTATCTGCAATTTAATGAAATTTTATGAATATAAATAGTAAAGGACTAAATAGTAAATTTAGAAAGTTATAAGGACTAAATAGCAATATTTAGAAAATTAAAAAAATTAAAAGGAAAAGAAAGTTTAAGGACTTAAATGCAAATTTAAAAAATTTAAGGGCCTATTTGCAATTTAATTAAATTTTATAAATATAAATAATAAATGACTGAATAGTAAATTTAGAAAATTATAAGGACTAAATAGCAATATTTAGAAAATTAAAAAAAATTAAAAGGAAATGAAAGTTTAAGGACTTAAATGCAAATTTAAAAAATTTAAGGACCTATTTGCAGTTTAATGAAATTTTATGAATATAAATAGTAAAGGGCTAAATAGTAAATTTAGAAAATTATAGATAGATTAAAAAAAAGAATATTACAAATTAGATACATTAAATTATAATATTTTACAAAAATTAACGGAATAAAAAATTAGAATATTTAAAATTAATAATATTTCCTTTAAATTATAGATGATTGCTGTAATGGGTCGTGGACATGACGGAAATGGGATGGGTAACGATCCCCCGGGGGATCCTAATCGTCCAATGGCTGATTGTGCCCAACCATCGGGTAATAAAAAATAACCGCACAATTTCAATTAATATAATTTCAATTAATATAAATAAACAATTAATAATTATTATTCTATGCAACAGGGACTCGGAAAAGACAAAGACGCCCTCGAGTTGTCACGTCTATAAGAACAGCTCAGGAGACTTTAGAAAAAGTCGGTTGGCCCATACCAGTTGACTTTTCTATTATCGATGGCACATGGAACTTTGTCGAGCCATTTATCAAACACGTGGGTCAAGTGGTGGGGAACGCAGTTCGAGAAGTCGTGCCTCCTTGCTACAAAGCATGGTCAAATGTCCACGACCATTCTAAAGGGGTTATTCTACAGCGACTCCAAGAGTTTTTTGACCTAGATGAGTGGAGGCGACGAGAGGATTGGGATGAAATCACAAAGATATTGACCACGATGACATCTACGGCCTACAGGCGATAGAAATTGGATCTGAAAATCGACTACTATAACATGAATACTACACCCCCTTGAAGTTCTCCCAGAGTTTTGGGAAAGAGGGAAGAAGGTGTGGGATGACGAGAACGTACAAGTACAAAATAATAATTTATTAATTATTTTATAAGTATTTATTTATTAATTTTATGACTCTTTATTTAGTAATGGTAACAGAGTCAGGCGGAGATTAAAAAGAAGAATCGAGAGTTGCAGACAGTTCCTAGCAAGACGGGGTCTAGGAACTTATCCCAAACTCGGGAGGTTATCATAGAGGTATAACTCCTAATAATAAAAATTTAATTTAGTATTTTATTAATTTAATTTTTAATTAATTATTATCTGTTATTGTATACTGTCTAGGGGAAGCTGAAGACCGTGATGAATGAGCCGTTGACTTTCTTTGAGGATGGAACCCAGGAGGAGACGGAGCTTCCTCCTTTAAGCGGCTATTTCGATCACCTGTCTTACGATCAATCTACAGACACCTGGCGTGACGAGCATTTAGATGAGCTAGTGTAAGTTTTTTTAATTGTTTTAAATTAAATATTTATCTTTAACTTTAGTTTATTATTAATCTAATTTATTTTTAATTGAAATCTAATTACAGGGTGTTTTTCGGGAGAAGTTGAGAAAAAAAGTAGTGGAGGCCGGATCCGAGGGAGCTGATGTTTCTGTCCAGTAGAAGATGGATGCCATGCTGGAGATTATCATGGAGGTCATGGCCCCACCCAAGATAAAATATTGGGTGCCAACCATTGGCCTGGTCCGAAAAAGAGCCGGACTCCTACACAGCAGGATAGGCAGAACGAGGAACTTCTCAAGGCGATGCTGGCAGGAATGAACGAGCTTCGCGTGGCTCAAGGACTTGACCCTATACCGGATCCAGCCTCGCATCAACCGGGCCCACAACTTATTCGAGTAGGCCGAGTTAGCAGCCGAGCATGGTGGACACGCTTCTCGAAGCGTTAGACGGCATGAGACTCGCCCAAGAATTTCCCGCGATCACCGTACCCGAGCCCCAACCCACTGGTCAGAAGAGAGGAGATGAAGAGAGAGAAGATGAAGACGAGGATTTGGATGATCCTTGATTATGTTTGTCTTTTTAAGTTGGTGTGTAATTTGACTTTACGTTTTTTGCTATGTTTGACTTTATGTTTGACTTTTACTATTATTTCACTATGTTTGACTTTAATTATCGAATGTAAGACTATTATTCTTGATTTTAATTTTGTAATGGTATTTTTTATAAATTTTTGGATTTTTATTTATTATGAATTTTTTTTTGGATTATATTTGAAATAAAAACAAAAATTAAATCAAAACAAATTTAAAAAAAACAAAAAAAAAATTAAAAATGTTTTTTTAAAAAAAATATTATTAATTAGCGACGACATATATGTCGTCGCTAATATATAAAATAAATAAATAAATCATTTACGTGGAATAAAAAAAGCTTAGCGACGAAATATTCGTCGCTAATTTCCGTCGCTACAATAATAAAAAAAAGGAAAATCAATAATCAACGAATAAAAAATAGAAAAACTAATTACTTAATTACCGACCAACTAGGCTCGTCGGTAATTTGTAAACCTAGTGACGACACCCGTCGTCGGTAAGCTTCTGAGTAATTAGGGACGAAATCACCACATTTCATCGGTAATAGACCAATCACCGACGAAGCGATAAGGACGACAGATTACCCACGACATGTCGTCGGTAATCTTGGATACCGACGAATTACGGGTTATTACCGACGACGCGTGTCATCGGTAAACGCCCAGAATGTTGTAGCGTATATAGGACAACTCGAAAGTTAAAGAGTAAGCAGGATTTATCTAGAACAAAAATAGTAGTAATATGTGAAGTGTATTTGCGCTGACATGGAAGGTTGACCTAGTCAATATCCTACATGGAAATCTTAGTCAGTTGGTCCTTTTATATTTGGACTCCTACTTAGCTTTATGATGTCGTTTGGTTAAGTAATGTCGGAGTAATTGTGGAGTGTTGATCTTATTTCATTTGAACGGTCGAGATTGAATACCTAGAAGACCTATATAAAAGGTCTCTCTCTTCACAACTCATTTCATTCTCTCCTTCACTCTTTTTAGAAATCTATCTCGCCTCTTTTACGAGACAAACTAGGGTTTTCTCTACTTTTGTATTCATAGCCTTAAATCCTCTGTAATAGTTAGTGAAATCTTGTTAATTACTTGAATCTTACTTATTCAATCCAGCGTAGTTGAGTATTTGGTTAGGTTTGCTGGTTCCATACTTAGGGTTTATTTAATACGGTGATCAAAATTCTTAAGTCGACAACCTATTTTAAGGGTTGAGTCTAGGTTTTCTTGAGGGAACAAAAAGATCTAACCATTCTGTACCCGGCAACTCCTTAATCACGAAGATATAACCATTCTTTACTTGACAAACCCTTAAAACGGCCGATACAAAGTTTTCTCGTGGTGATTACAAAGATCTAACAATACTTTACTTGATAACCCTTTCTAAGGGTTGAGACGAGGTTTTCTCGAGTTAATCACAAAGTTTTATCGATTCATTACTCGAAAAACCCTTATAATACTGAGTCAAAGTTTTCTCGAGGTGATAAAAATACATTTGTATTCTGGACTCGATAATCTGTCAAAGGGATTAGATAGAGTCTTAACCAGGCTGGCCCCATAGGCCTATCCTGCAACTAGACAACTCATTTGAGGGATTTAATCAAGCTTTAACTAGGCTGGCCCATTTGGCCTATCCTCCATATACTATAACTTATTTGAAAGATTAAATTGAAATTTAACCAGGGTGACCCATAGGCATATCCTCTAGACTTGATAACTTGTTTGAGTGATTGAATAAAGATTTTTCCAGGGTGACCTCGTAGGAATATCATCTAGACTCGTTAACTTGTATAAGGGATTGAATCAAGGTCCAACTAGGGTGAACCCGTAGGCCTATCATATGTACTCAATCACCTAAATAAGAGATTTCATTGAGGTTTAAGCAGGGTGACCATGTAGGCTGTAGGCCTATTATCTGGACTCGATAATCGTATAAGGGATTGAATCGAGGTTTAAATAGGGTAACCTCGTAGGCTTATCCTCAAAACCCGATAACCTGTTTGTGAGGTTTAAGCAAGGGTAGCTCATAAGCCTATCATCAGGACTCGATACCCTATTTTGGAGATATAATATGGGTTTAACTACGGTGACCCCATACATATATTATTTGTACTCGGTAACCCTTATGTGGCATTGTATTTAGGTATAACTAGGATGACCTCGTATGATATAAAAATTACCGATTAGGCACCGCCAAGACGTCAACTCCCCCCTTAGCCGCCTACATCTTGTAAAAACGCTAGATGTTTTTTTCCTAGAACCTTTGTTGTCGTGGAAGAGACGCTTAGCCCACCTAGAAATCAATTCCTCCGAGGTTCCCCCTGAGTCCACGGTGGAGCCTATCATGGAGGATACTTCTGCATATTCATTGTACTAGGAGGGGAATGTTTAGATTCATTTAAGTCATCTTAATTTGTACCGATGAAGGGAATTTTTGTTTTGTATGAATATATATCTTGTTAGTTTCAACGACGTAATATATTATGACAAATTATGAATTATATTTAATCATGTATATGGAAATTCATCCAACTTCGATCCCCTAAAGGAAAGTGATGTCATTAGTTCCTTTTTTAACTTAATGGTAATCTTTTATTTTCAACTGTCAACAACATTTAGCCTTAGATGATAACTTTAGTAGAACACTCTTTTATAAAGTATTGAGTAATTCTCTTAGTCATTAGTTTTAATCTTGGAGGAATGTTCAGTCTATTCAATATCTACCTACTTACCCAATGGTATCGTTATAACATGGATGGACTAAGGCTCCAGGATTCTGGGGAATTCATATCCTCATTTAGTATAAAAAATCCCAATATAGCGCATGTTGCGATCCCCATGTGAAAGTCATATAAGAGTAATTTCCTCAATTTGTCATTTAAGGACACCAGACAAGTGTCTCTTGAACGAGGGGTTGGCTTGAAAAACAAAAGGGTGATTATTTTTCTTCTTACAAGCAACCTTTTTTTCCCACTCTGTCCTTTGGTCATTTCCTTTTGTACTCGATTCTCAAGGTATAGTTATTAAGTACAATACTTACTTCCCCGACTTCACAATGCTCAGTTGTATATCTACACTTTAGGAGTAAAATGGGTGTCTTTTTAATAACCATTATGATTCATGTGGGTCTTCCATTTTCCCATAAATGTCATGATGGCCACCCTTTTTCTCAGGTACGCTAAACATCCTTAAGGGATATTTCGACGACGGGTAATTCTTCTTTGTCCCCTATATAAAATGATCAATAAAGGATTTTTACTTATATATATATATATATATATATATAACATTTTAAGCACCTCTCCTTTGTCCATTCATCCTGACAATTCATAAATATTTAGAAGTAGGGTTCCACAAGTGACAATTCACAAAGATGTCTGCTGAAGTAGTATTTTTCAAACTTTGTTTTTGCTTGGAACCATTATCCATTCTTGGAGGTAAGTTACAACGTTTGGGTAGCTAATATAATCGTCAAAGCTTGACCCGAGAGAAGACTAAGACCCAATATACTAGATTCTTCTTCTTGTTAAGGAATTTTTCTGATTTTCAGTGACAGAGTATAGTATCTCAATAGGTCAGGAATTTTTTTGTTTTCCACATATGACGCCAATCTAATAGAACATATTTTAACTAACATAGGTTAGTGTGAATTTGATTAGTAGATTGTAGATGATTGGAAGTGTTTTCTCTGGGGTTACCATTATGTTGATTCATATTTATGAGTTAGACAACCTACAAGCATGTAAACAACCAATTGTATAAATCGTAAAAATATAAGTAATAATAAGAATGAAAATGAATAACTTGATCTTTATTACATGTGTTTATGGTGTGAAATAGCCTAAGTTACATTGGTTATTCCCGTACATATTTCAAATCATATAATATAGAGTTTTTTGTGGTAGTTATAAAAATCATTTTGTCCAAGATGGCACGATCGATAGATACTAGGCGGTAAATATTGATATCACATGCTCTTCCTCAATAGAAATCTAGCTTGTGGTGGGTAACTGCTAATTATGTGGAACTAGTCAGTTCCTCTATTTCCCTCGAGTAAGAGAGGTTCTCCTCGAGCACGCCTTGAGAAGGCGCCTTGACATCTTGAGTTTGGTGATATTTTTCTCCCTATTAATTTCATAAATTGTGAGACATATCAATTTTCTATTTACATTATTTTATTTCATAGGTTAATACCTATTCCTATATATTAATAAATACTAACCATTAATTAAAATAAAGGTATGTACCATTGAAATGTATGGGTAACTAGTTGGGTTACGTAAACCAGACAGGGTCTTGCTATTTCTTCAACACTTAAAAGGGTGTGAAGTGAGAGACACAAGGTTCAAATCACCTCCCTGAACATGGGTAACCTAGTTCTGATTTATGTGGAGACATGCATGAAAAAACGTGTATATTCCCTATGGGATTAGTTTTAGTGCACGAAAACTGACCGGACCACTCACACACACTGAAAAGATGCATAAGTAGTTATTACGATCTTATGGTGTAAACTTAAAATATGTGGTACACATATTTGAACATAGAATGGATGAATTTCTTTTTCAAATTTAATCTATAATACTTCTAATTTGACCAATTTAAAAAAATTTATAAGATAAAAATTTAAATATCTATATTAATGTGTTTGGTAAATTACAAAATTTCTATCATAATAATTTTTTTAAATTATTATTTTTAAATATTGTGCAAATTGTTTATTTGATTTGCAAATTTAAAAATATTGGACTATATAAATGAAAGTCAAATAATTATGAATAATATGTATATTAGTTTCATTCAATTTCATCCAATTTTGTCACTTTCGGTTTATAAGAGGACATAACATTAACTTTAAAATATCTATTTTTGACTTGAATTATTAATCGATCAATTAATTACTAAAGGACTAAAAAAGTTAATGGATTAACCACAATTATGTGTAAAATCTTAATTAGTAATTCCGTCCGGCTTTTTATGATCAATATAAAACTTTTAAGTATATTTTAATGGATAATAACTTATTAAATATTCAATTTTTGATATTTTTGGTAATTATTCGGTATTGTTGAAATATAATGATTTTCATTACCTTAATAATGAATTTACTTATAACATATCTTTCATATTTGTTAAATAAAAAATCCATTAAAAACATTCCAATAAACAATAATGTCTCAACGTATTAGAATTTAATCCTTAAAATTAATGTCCAAAATTATTATAAAACACAACTTCAAATTGTCTAAATATATTTTTATTGATTGTACAACATATATTACCTAAGACATAAATGATATTCCAATTATTATCTCATTTCCAAAAAAATTATCTTAACCTTAAATATTTTTTTGATTATTTAAAAAAAAAAAATTTCATATGATAATTAATAATTGAGCATTGCTATATATCACTCCTTTTTGCTTCACCCATTTATCACCTTCTATGTGTCATTTAATATGACATTAAACAAAGGAAAGAGAAAATAATCATTTAAAAGAGAGAAACGTTTTTATTGGTGTTTAAAACCTCCACATAGGAGGTGATACATAGGTGAAGCAAAAATGGGGGATATATATCTTTACTCTTAATAAATTTTCCTAATTATTTCTTATTTCTTTATCAACCTTTTTATAAATACATTATGAGTAATGATATATGTCACCTCTTTTCATGTCATCCTTTTATTACCCTTCTATATATATATATATAGATATATATTTTGATTTCCTTGAATAGAAGATAAAGAAAAATTAAATAGGATAGAGAAATCAATTCATTGGTACACGTAGGAGGTGATGAAAGGGTGATACAAAAAAGGTGATAAATATCATTACTCATACATTATATACATTTACGACATTTTTTTTATACTTTTCATGTTCACGTTAATATCAATTGATTTGTTTATGTTTATTTTCATTATTTTTTTGCTTGGTGTATATCTTAATTTACTTTTTATACTACTCATTCAAGTAAAAAATTAGAAATCTTTTTACAAACTAAACATGATACACAAAAAAAAATAACAATTATTTCACCTTGAATTAAAGTACTCTTCATAACGTGATCTCGTTAGGAATAATTATCAAAAGATTTGAACACAATACTTATAATATGAATTAGGTCATGATTTTTTTTATCAATCAAGTCATATAAAATAATTTTTTTTTAAAATTTTACAATGTATAACATTAAGTGAATAAAGATAAAATATATATTTGAATATTTTTTACTTCTAATTACATCATTTACTATCTTTTAACAATTTAAAATATTTTTTAAAGACAAAATACAACTTTTATGATTAATTTTTTATGTGAATATTATACTATATATAAGATATACATAACAAGGTAAATAAATTAATAACTTAAAATAGATTAATATTAATGTGATATTGAGGAGAGTGGAAAAGTTTGCGCATTAAGTAATATATTTAAGAGGAAAATTAGGTTAGAAAAATATAGAAAATATATAAGACAAATTGAGGAGGGATTATTATGTATTAATTAATTTATTAATTATTGAAGATAAACGATTAACGTAATTTTCTAAAGAAGAAAATAGAAAGATTTATGTTCAATGGAAACCAACTATTATGGATCCGAGCTATATATATAGAGTCCATTGGGTGTAAAAGAAACCACATCATTTATCTTTCTCTCTTCTTTATCACTACCAAAACCATGGCAAGAAGGAAGGTCACTCTTGCCTTTATTCAAAAATTGTCTCAACGCAAGACATGTTTCAAGAAAAGAGTTAAGGGCTTACTAAAGAAAGCGGAAGAAATCTCCATTTTGTGTGGGGTCGAAGTGTATCTCATAATCTTTGATCCATTTGAGAAGAAAACCATTGTTTGGCCTTCTCAGGAGGCGGTCGAACTGGGTATTGCCAAGTTTCAGAGTATGCCAGTATCGTTACAGAATAAGGCAATGGACAATCAAGAGAGTATCACAATTAAAAGAATTGAAAAAGCTAGGGATACTCTCAACAAATTGAAAGCTGATAATCGCTGTAAAGAGATTGATTATTTTATCAGCAACTCCTTGGCTGGTATGACTTATATCATTCCAGATGAGGTGGATCTGGACAATATCAGCAATGTTATCACTGAGAAGCTTACAGAAATCGATGAACGTATTGCTGCTCTCAAGGCTCTACAAAACCAAGGTGGTGGAGATGGAAATGGAGAAGGAAGCAGTTTGGGGCTGATTGGGCCTGAATTCGTGACACAACCATTAACAGGGTGGGAAGATTTCCGTTACTTTAATACCCCTGGAGCTGGACCCTCCAACTCTTAATTATGTTTTTACTTAGTTTTTGTCATAATTCTGTTTTTGTCTGTTTTTGTCTGTTTTTGATGTCATTCTGTTTTTGTTGTCATTTTGGTTTCTTTTGTTGTGTTTCAGTATTTGTACTTCGGAGTTCTGACCTTGGTCCAGTTTTAAAGTGTTTATCAATATTTGTACTTCATTATTAATCAAAGTTGTTATGTTCTTTTGTCTTAAGAAATTATTGTTGTGCTAATTGTTTACATTTCAACCTTTACTTTTTGTGTTTAAAGTCTTGGAAAAGAAGTCGATTTCTATATAGAAACTATAAGTTACCTACATAATATTGAATCAGAGAAGATTATTTAACTAAGTTGATAACCCGAACGTAACTGTTCCAATGAGGGTATGGTGGTTGATACCTCAGTATTTGCTGTTTGGGATATCCGATGTCTTCACCATGGTTGGGTTACAGGAGTTTTTTTATGATCAAGTGCCATCTCAGTTGAGAAGTGTAGGTCTTGCTTTATATCTAAGCATATTTGGTATAGGAAGTTTCTTGAGTAGCTTTTTAATTACGGCCATTGAGTCGGCTACTAGGGGCAATGGTCGCGATAGTTGGTTTTCAGACAATTTGAATAAGGCGCATCTTGATTACTTTTACTGGCTACTTGCGGGGATGAGTGTAGTTGGGTTGGCTGCTTATTTGTACTTTTCAAAATCTTATATTTATAACCGAGCTAAACTGTAGCGCAAAGCCAGACTTCAACAAATATCATCTTCCACTGAAAATGTTGGTAAAGTGGCTCATGTAAACTTCTCTAACAGGTTGTAAATTATGTTGTGTGTATTTTTTGTATTTTGTCAAAGAGAAAAGTAAATTAAAAATATAAGAGTTCATCCTATGTCAAATCAGTTACAAAATTCTTCAAGAGAACTAAAATGCAGACTAGTTCTTTGCAATAATGTATCTTTTAAAACACTTAGCCATGAGAGACAGTCAAGTGGTACTAATACCTTCAGATTGGTTAGCTTTCATACCGTATGAACTTTAGATGCGGTATAATACAAATAATCTTTGAGTTAGGTTCGGATTAATTGAAACCCAAAAAATCGTAGCTTTATGACAATTTAGTAACTTATATAAAATACAAAAATTAACAAACACACCTAGTCTCTTAAGAGGATGAAGGTGCAAACTTTGGATTTAAAACTTAAGATAAAATACTAAGATGAATACCCAATTCAAGAAGTGACCATTCTACAAGTGTTAACCATGCAATAAGAAGTGGTGTATGAAACTTAAGCTAATAATATCTAATATAAAACTAAATAATAAACTTTAAAAATTAATTCACTATAGTTTAATATGAGTTTGTTAAGATAAAATGCAAACAATTAGACAGTTAAGATTCGAACTAAGACACACAATCAAGGTTATAGGAAAATGTTACGAGGATGGAGATGTAGGTTTGACAATTAAACTGAGTAAGAAAATAAATACGTTATGCAAAAAGATAAATGATAGAAATTACACAACCGTTTGAAGTGGTTCGAACATCCTAAGCCTAATCCACTACTTAAGGTAGTCACTTTAGGATTTTTAAACTTATTCACTAAGTTTCTTAATCACTATGAAGGGTGAGATATAAACCGGTTTGCAACGAGATTTTTTCCAAGGCTAAATCACAATCTCTATGTGATTTTTTATGGCTCAATCACTTAACCAATAACGAGACATTTGATGGATGTAGTCACAACCTCAATAATAATTTTTGAGACGTTCAATCACCAAACTGTAATGAGATTTTTTATGGCTCAATCACAACCACAATCTCAACATACGCAGTCTTCTCGACGAGTTTTTCTTTGATGACAAAACACTCTTCTCTTGATTTGGATCTTCGATCCTATTCTAGAGCAAGAGCCACTAACTTGTGTACGATAATTGTTTGATTACAATAATAATAAATGAGTAGATGATACAATTAATACAACAAACCTATGATATAAAAAAAAGGTTTATAGCTTATGAATTTTTCTTGATGTGTAAGATGATATAGTGATAAATTATGGCCTCAAGAGATGGAATATAAGATCAAGATATAGTCTCTATAATTAGGCAAAGAAGTCCCAATAACTAGATTAAATTTTGTCCCTTTTGATTGAAATCGTGATTTTGGTTTGGTGTCAAAAGCGGGTCTCGTTTGCTCGCCAACGACTCTTTCTCATGTGGCTTAAGTTGATCAACGGTTAGAAACCGAGGTATCATTGGAACTGGTGTAGTTTATATCTAAAATGGAATTCAGGTTTTAGCTTGATTTTGGTATTCCGGTTCTGGTTTTGATCCAAAAAGGGATCCTAAAACGTTCTGCATTCGAGCCTTTCGGTTTGTTATATCATTGCTCAAATGGAGAAACTTTCTTCACAATAACTTTCTTCACGCAGGAAGCTGCAACCGGCCCACATGGTCAGGACAACCTTAGTCCTAGTTTTTTTTGGGGTTGGGTAAACGCTTTCATTAGTAATTAAAAGAGAAGATGTATATTGTACAAACATTTCTACCTAGGCTCGAAATCTTAAGGTAGTACTATCTAATCAAGGATCTAATCTCATCGAGATACAATCAAAATTACATGATCACCCATGAAGGCATGATGTGGATACAAAGCGAATAAAATAGATAACACTCGCATTTTAGTCTCTTTGAAGTCTTTCCCCTTGAAAGGATTCTCACCCCTCATAGCAAGGTTATTTCTCCTCCGCCATTTATAATAGATGGTAGCGACAAATGAAACTCTCCTTGACTTTCTCTTCCTAATTTCATGACTTTTTAATCTTTTTAAGTCATTCGAGGACACTCAAAATAGTATCCATCTCTTTTTCCAAACCCAACCATCTTTTCACATCTTCCCATATATTCCTTGCAAAAGCACACAAAATCTTCACCACACAATTGGCAAAGTGGATTCAATTCCATATAGGGCATTATATCTTTCATGAAAAGCCTCTCTTGTATTTCCATACATACAATGATACCATATTTTGGAACGACACAAGGGTCCTACATAAAGTTCGCCCAAGCTTTGGAAAAAAATCGACTATGAAAAATGTTATAAGGTTATTTAAATAAGGCAAGAAACTAACCACTTCTTCGTTCACAAGCAACTAGTTGATCTTTTTGTGTTGAGACCCAATGGTGCAATACTTTGACTCCTCCTTCATGTCCCACCGAAACCTTGATTCCTCTTCAAACTCCCAAAGTTGTTTAAAAAGCGGAGAGTTTAGTTTCTTTACTTACTACTCCCAAAATTATTATTTTTGAAGTACTCTCCATGCACCCATTTTATACATAGAGAAAAAAAATCTGGTACACTTTTTCACAAAATTTTCATAAGCAAAGCCTTGTTCCGGACCCCAAGATCTTTAAGGCCTAATCCTCATTTTCTTTTGGTGTAGCTATATTTTTCCATTTAATTTGTGAATATTTTCCATCCTAATAGAAGCTCTTATAAATGCTCATAATTCTATCCCGCACACATATCAAAATTGAAAAAATAGATAACCAAAAACACACAATCCTTTGCAGTACCGATCTAATAAACTCAATACGACCCACATATGAGATAGAAGGCGAATTACGATATCGAACATAACCTTCTAACTTTTTTGTGAGTGGTTTGTAGTTTATCAAAAATAATATATAAACTTCGAGCAGTATACCCAAATAACTGGGCGATATGTCTCCCTCGGTCCTAGTTAGCAATAATGGGGTAGAAATTTTGAAGTTGTGGTTCTTGAAAATCAAGTGGACAAAATGCTAGAAATAATCATACAAATTATTAATAATAATAATACTAATAATAATACTAATAATAATAATAATAATAATAATAATAATAATAGTAATAATAGTAATAATAATGTAATGACATCATCTTTGCCGAACAATGAACTAATGAACACCACACGAGGTGTAGAATGGTTGGAGAAAGTGTGATACACACAATGGACAATACATTGGTTATTGAAACGATTGAGAATGAAATAGACATGATTGTTGGAGTGAGATTGGATGGAAAGATCGTGTATTGCGTTGAAGGCATGGGGTTTCAAGATAATGGTTTCATAAATATGTTAGACCAAGAGAGACGGATACATTCAAATACGTCAATATATCACATCTAATTTGAGTTTGTACATTTTATGTTATTTCAGATATATTATCGTTCTTTATAGTGTTTGTTTGTTTATTTTGAATAATTTTTCTGATTTATACACCTAAAACATGAACAAACTTCCACTTGCTTTCTATCTTCATCGTGAGAAGATAACTGATATCGGTTAACCTTTGTAATAACTTACTTTGTTTCCTTTTTTCAGTTATAATATCTGTTACCGACTAAAAAGAAATTAAAAATACTTCTCGAAAAGAAAGTATTTTTATCTCGATCTCTAAGCATTTTTTGAAGATAATTTTCTCAATCAATCATCATAAATATAAAATCAATATGTATTTTAGAAGGCATATCCACCAAAAAGTTTGATGGTTGGTTCGTATTCTTATGAGTAAGAAATTGTTATTTATTTTGAGAAAGCAACAAAATAGTAGGGGCAATGTATGTGGGTGATCAGAACTAGGCCAAGTGACACTATGCCTTGGTATGACAAAAGATAAAGAAGGGCATCACTATGGCTTCTAAAACTTCACTTCTGAACAACGTATCCAAAAGATCCATTGACTAAAAAGGCTGGAAATCCAAATCTGGTGGCTGGAGATCCCCAGGCTTCGTACAAATACCTTTTAAAAATTTTGGGGGTGGGGCAGGCTCCCTAGGACCTTTCTAGTTCTGTCATTTTCCATTGGACCGGTCAATGGCATCAGAGGGGGCTGATTTTGATGCATGGAATGGTACGACGTCACTTCTACCGTTGTTGGGAGTTTTCTTAGCTGACTCATTCCTCGGACTTTACCACACCATTATCATTGAAGAATGTGCAATATCAATTATATCTAACATATAATACAACAGAAAAATTAATTGCAATCCTATAACCAATCTAGTGTGATAAGGGAAAATATAGTTTTGTACCTTTTGGATTTATATGAGAATAAAAAAAACAGAGCTTCAAAAGCTTGAAGTCTCCACGCCTTTCATACCGAGCTTTCAATCTACCTTTCAGAACCATTTTGACTTGGAATAACCTTGAGACCTTTTTGTGATTTCTAAATCTTTTTTTCTATAAGAGAAAATAGAAAAAGTGAACGTATTATGAAAACTAGATTATTTTATAACCTAGTTACTACTCACTTGTGTAGTGGGCTTGGAACCTTTTTTCCATAATAAATATGACTTGGACTATCCAAGTCATATTATATATTCATTTTTTCTTTATTTTTCCTCTTTAATTAGTCTTAGTTTAGTCTTATATACGTATATTAATATGTGCTAGCAAATTTATGTACTAATATTCCAAGTATGTAAATAATTTATATTTACTATCCTATCATAAAAGTTAATTAACAATATTAAGCAAGATCGATTCACTCGTTAGTGTGAGACTACATGGGTTCATCGTTAAACCGATAGGAATTAACTCAATTAACTACTAATCGAGGTTGTCATTTAACAATACTCCCCAACGACCGGATAACATGAAATAACTTTGTACGTAGAACCTGGTACATAATCCTGCATGTACTCCCTCTTTTTTTATAGCTTTGGATTATCTTGGGATATGGTATAACTGTCAAATCCCACTAGATAATCATCTACCTTACACGTCAATTATCAATAATTGGTGAATGACCTTAATCACTCTTTTCTTCATTCATTCTATCACCTTGGCCAAGTATTTGATACAATCGTTCTAATCTTATGACATCGTAGAGCTCAAAAATTTTACCTAGAGTTGATAGATTCCATCTTGACTCACCTTTAGTAACACAAGTACCTAGCTATTTCCAATATCTTTTCGGGTAGCATTTTCACATACTAGTTGTTCAATATCTAAACACAACAAGTACATACGCAACTATAGCGATGATTTTAGGTCAAAGGATTAAAGGCATTTAAGTCTGTATAGAGATTAGCTCACTTGACATTTCAAGGTAATTAATCATTAGGAATTTATAGCTTTAGTCGGTTCAATAATCACACCTCTATGTGCATTATCTATGCACCTAACTCAGTAAACGAGAACTACCGATATTTATCCAATAAATACTCGTTAGCTACATATTAATTTAACTAGGACCATAAAGGTCTTAGCTTGATGATACTACGATTAAGAACTATATACATTAAGTCATATGGGATATAATCTCATTATCATAACTCCTTATGATATCTAGACCTTAACTTAACCAAAGAATTACATTTATATTATGTAGATAACTAACATAATAATACACTTATATTCAATTTATTAGAAGATGATCAGGGGTAGGGCATAATTTCAACAGTCTCCCACTTGGCCTAGACCTAATCGTTCAAGCACCATAATATCATAATTAGCTTGATCTCCTCAAACTATATTGATTGAAACACTCAGGTGAATGGATCTACAATGTATCCCTTCCTATTACCAACTAATTTCAAACATCCTCATGTTTAATTATTTCTCTAATAAATTGGTATTATTGTTGAATATGATTGGATCTATAATATGATAAAAGATTCTTAGATCGTACAATCTCTCAAATATCATCATCTTACAAATAAACAAATTTTTTAATAGTAGAAACAACACTATGTTCATATAAGAACTCTTTTATCCAAACAACTTCCATAGTTGTATCTTATGCTGCTATATATTTTAATTCTAGTAACCAAAATCTATGATAGTAATTTGATTGGAACTATTCCAACTCACTTCTCTTGTATAAAGACACAATCATATATTTATTTCCTATTGTCCACGTTTGAAGCAAAATGAGCATTTGTATACTTGATTGTTTTCAACTCATATTCTCCATAGATAAGGAATTGGACCTTAATTCTTATTAAGTAATTAAGGATAGTCTTTACTACTTTGCAACATACAAACTGCTCGCTTTCAAAGTTTAATATAATAAATTGACACCAAGAGGAGAGAATCAACTTCCTTCAAGTATACACGTCATTACAAGCAATAGATTTGATCAGTGTGGGGTTGTCATCCAGGGACTAACAAAGTTGATTTAAATGTGATTTGTAAGTAATGTAATGTAAAGTTGCAGGGTAAGTAACAATAGTATAAATGATATTTGTTGGTTTTTCGAATTGAAGTACTAAATTTCAATAAAGTAAATATTTAACTAATATGAAAATAATTACAATACTAAAAAGATTAAAAATGATTAGAAGTATTGCTTGATTCTTATGAGTAATCTTCCTAATCAACTATTGACTTGTTTATTGGTATAAGCGAGAATTTGGGTTATTTATAGTAGTTGGGATTCAACTATCCTTCTAACTCCTATCGGTAGTTTAGAAGGCAACCTTCCCCCATTAGATACCCCTTCCGGGTGACCCTAAAATGGTTTTCGACGAATTAAGTCCTAATCTTATTGACTATTGAGTTAGGCACGACCTCTCGGTTCATTACTGCACAATAGGCGCTTATATACTATGCCCGTGGGCCACATAAGGAAAAATTTGGCAAGTAAAAAGACACTTCTATGTTGAGTGTTCATCTTTAGTGTATTAGATAACTCCTACTAAGGGCTAATCCAAGGTTTTTCTAAGTAATCATGAAGGTCAATCAACTTGTAAGTCAATAACCCATTCTAAGGTTTGAGTCAAGGTAATAATAGTTGATCACATATATCTAATCACTAGTTACAAGATAATCCATTTTAAGGGTTTAGGCGAGTTTATGAAAGGTGATCACGAAGATCTACCTAATATTTCCTCGACAAATCCTTCTAAGGGCTGAGTCTAGGTTTCTTAAGGTGGTCACAAAGATCTAACAAGTCTTTGCACGACAACAATTTATAAGGGTTGAGTCGAGGTTTTATTAAGTTTATCATGAAGATCTAACCATTATTTACTTGATAACATCCTTTTAAGGTTCTAGTCAAGTTTTTCTCGAGTTGAGCATCAACATTTAACAATTCTTTACTCGAAAATCATGATAAGGTTTGAGTTAAGTTTTTCTCGAGGTGATCACAAAGATCTAACCATTCTTTACACGATAATACCTTATAAGGTTAAGTAAAAGTATTTTATTGAGGTGATCACGAAGATCTAACCATTCTTTACTCGAGAACGCGTTAAAAAGGTTGAGTCGAGGTTTTCTCAAGGTGATCACATTTCTTAAGTCGACAACCTATTTTAAGGGTTGAGTCTAGGCTTTCTTGAGGGAACAAAAATATCCAACCATTCTGTACCCGACAACTCCTTAATCACGAAGATATAACCATTCTTTACTCGACAAACCCTTAAAACGGTTGATTCAAAGTTTTCTCGTGGTGTTTAAAAAGATCTAACAATACTTTACTTGATAACCCCTTCTAAGGGTTGAGACGAGGTTTTCTCGAGTTGATCACAAAGTTTTATCCATTCATTACTCGAAAAACCCTTATAATATTGAGTCAAAATTTTCTCGAGGTGATAAAAATACATTTGTATTCTGGACTCGATAATCTGTCAAAGGGATTAAATAGAGTCTTAACCAGGGTGGCCCGATAGGCCTATCCTGCAACTAGACAACTCATTTAAGGGATTTAATCGAGCTTTAACTAGGCTGGCCCATTTGGCCTATCCTCCATATTCTATAACCTATTTGAAAGATTAAATTGAAATTTAACCAGGGTGACCTATAGGCATATCCTCTAGACTTGATAACTTGTTTGAGTGATTGAATAAAGATTTTACCAGGGTGACCTCGTAGGAATATCATCTGGACTCGTTAAGTTGTATAATGGATTGAATCAAGGTTCAACTAGGGTGAACCCGTAGGCCTATCATATGTACTCAATCACCTAAATAAGATATTTCCTCGAGGTTTAAGTAGGGTGACCATGTAGGCTATAGGCCTATTATCTGGACTCGATAATCGTATACGGGATTGAATCGAGGTTTAAATAGGGTGACCTCGTAGGCTTATCCTCAAAACCTGATAACCCATTTGTGAGGTTTAAGCAAGGGTAGCTCATAGGCCTATCATCAGGATTCGATACCCTATTTTGGAGATATAATATGGGTTTAACTACGGTGACCCCATACATCTATTATTTGTACTCGGTAACCCTTATGTGGCATTGAATCTAGGTATAACTAGGATGACCTCATATGATATAAAAATTACCGATTAGGCGCCGCCAAGGCGTCAACTCACCCCTTAGCCGCCTACACCTTGTAAAAACGCTAGGTGTTTTTTTTCTAGAGCCTTTGTTGCCGTAGAAGAGACGCTTAGCCCACCTAGAAATCAATTCCTCCGAGGTTCCCCCTAAGTCCATGGTGGAGCCTATCATGGAGGATACTTCTGCATATTCATTGTACTAGGAGGGGAATGTTTAGATATATTTAAGTCATCTTAATTTGTACCCATGAAGGGAATTTTTGTTTTGTATGAATATATATATCTTGTTAGTTTCAACGACGTAATATATTATGACAAATTATGAATTATATTTAATCATGTATTTGGAAATTTATCCAACTTCGATCCCCCAAAGGAAAGTGATGTCATTAGTTTCTTTTTTTACTTAATGGTAATCTTTTCTTTTCAACTGTCAACAACATTTAGCCTTGTATGATAACTTTAATAGAACACTCTTTTATAAATTATTGAGTAATTCTCTTAGTCATTGGTTTTAATCTTGGAGGAATGTTTAGTCTATTCAATATCTAGCTACTTACACAATGGTATCGTCATAACATGGATGGACTAAGGCTCCAGGATTCTGGGGAATTCATATCCTTATTTAATATAAGAAATCCCAATATAGCGCATGTTGCGAGCCCCATGTGAAAGTCATATAAGAGTAATTTCCTCAATTTGTCATTTAAGGACACCAGACAAGTGTCTTTTGAACGAGGGGTTGGCTTGAAGAACAAAAGGGTTCCATTCATGCTGACAATTCATAAATATTTAGAAGTAGGGTTGCACAAGTGACAATTCACATAGATGCCTACTGAAGTAGTATTTTTCAACTTTTATTTTTTCTTGGAACCATTATCCATTGTTGGAGGTAAGTTACAACGTTTGGGTAGCTAATATAAACGCCAAAGCTTGACCCAAGAGAAGACTAAGACCCCATTTACTAGATTCTTCTTCTTGTTAAGGAATTTTGCTGATTTTCAGTGACTGAGTATAGTATCTCAATAGGTCAGGAAATATTTTGTTTTCCACATATGACGCCAATCTGATAGAACATATTTTAACAAACATAGGTTAGTGTGAATTTGATTAGTAGATTGTAGATGATTGGAAGTGTTTTCTTTGGGGTTAGCATTATGTTGATTCATATTTATGAGTTAGACAACGTACAAGCATGTAAACAACCAAGTATAAATCGTAAAAATATAAGTAATAGTAAGAATGCAAATGAATAACTTGATCTTTATTACATGTGTTTAAGGTGTGAAATAGCCTAAGTTACATTGGTTGTTCCCGTACATAATTCAAATCATATTATATAGAGTTATTTGTGGTAGTTATAAAAATCATTCTTGTCCAAGATGACATGATCGTTAGATACTAGGCGGTAAATATTAATATCACATGCTCTTCCTCAATAGAAATCTAGCGTGGGGTGGGTAACTGCTAATTATGTGGAACTAGTCAGTTCCTATATTTCCCTCGAGTAAGAGAGGTTCTCCCCGAGCACGCCTTGAGAAGGTGGCTTCCACGTTCTTCCTGTCCATGACTGCTTTTTGGAACTAACCTTGACTTCTTGAGTTTGGTGATATTTTTCTCCCTATTAATTTCATAAATTGTGAGACATATTAATTTTCTATTTACATTATTTTATTTCATAGGTTAATGCCTATTCCTTTATATATTAATAAATACTAACCATTAATTAAAATAAAGGTATGTACCATTAAAACGTATGGGTAACTAGTTGGGTTATGTAAACCGGACAGGGTCTTGCTATTTTTGCAATACTTAAAAGGGTGTGAAGTGAGAGACACAAGGTTCAAATCACCTCCCTGAACATGGGTAACCTAGTACTGATTTACGTGTAGACATGCATGGAAAAACGTGTATATTCTATGGGGGATTAGTTTTAGTGCACGAAAACTGACCGGACCACTCACACACACTGAAAAGATGCATAAGTAGTTATTACGATCTTATGGTGTAAACTTAAAATATGTGGTACTAATATTTGAACATAGAATGGATGAATTTCTTTTTCAAATTTAATCTATAATACTTCTAATTTGACCAAATTAAAATAATTTATAAGTCATAAAAATTTAAATATCTATATTAATGTGTTTGGTAAATTACAAAATTTCTATCATAATAATTTATTTAAATATTGTGCAAATAGTTTATTTGATTTGCGAATTTAAAAATATTAGACTATATAAATGAAAGTTAAATAATTAAGAATAATATGTATTTTCTATATTAGTTTCATTTAATTCCATCCAATAGTCACTTTCGGTTTATAAGAGGACATAACATTAACTTTAAAATATCTATTTTTGACTTGTATTATTAATTGATCAATTAATCACTAAAGGACTAAAAAAATTAATGGATTAATCACAATTATGTGTAAAATCTTAATTAGTAATTCCGTCCGGCCTTTTATGATCAATATAAAACTTTTATAGGTATATTTTAATGGATAATAACTTATTAAATATTCAATTTTTGATATTTTTGGTAATTGTTCGGTATTGTTGAAATAGAATGATTTTCATTACCTTATCAATGAATTTACTTATAACATATCTTCATATTTGTTAAATAAAAAATCCATTAAAAACATTCCAATAAACAATAATGTCTCAACTTATTAGAATTTAATCCATAAAATTAATGTCCAAAATTATTATAAATACAATTTCAAATTGTCTAAATATTTTTTATTGATTGTACAACATATATTTATTAAGACATAAATGATATTCTATTTATTATCTCATTTCCAAAAAAATTATCTTAAACTTTTTTATTTTTTTAATTATTTAATAAATAATAAATGTTTTCGTATCATAATTAATAATTGAGCATTGCTATATATCACCCCTTTTTGCTTCTCCCATTTGTCACCTCCTATGTGGCATTTAATGTGGCATTAAACAAAGGAAAGAGAAAATAATCATTTAAGAGAGAGAAATGTTTTTATTGGTGTTTAAAACATAGGTGAAGCAAAAATGGGTGATATATATCTTTACTCTTAATATTTTTCCTAATTATTTCTTATTTCTTTATTAACCTTTTATAAATACATTATGAGTAATGATATATGTCATCCCTTTTCATATCATCCTTTTATCACCCTTCTATATATATATTTTGATTTCCTTGAATAGAAGATAGAGAAAAATTAAATAGGATAGAGAAATCAATTCATTGGTACATGTAGACATACACGTAAGAGGTGATAAAAGGGTGATACAAAAAAGGTGACAAATATCATTACTCATACATTATATACATTTACGACATTTTTTTATACTTTTCATGTTCACATTAATATCAATTGACTTGTTTATGTTTATTTTCATTATTTTTTTGCTTGGTGTATATCTTAATTTACTTTTTATACCACTCATTCAAGTAAAAAATTAGAAATCTTTTTAAAAACTAAACATGATACATAAAAAAATAACAATTATTTCACCTTGAATTAAAGTACTTTTCTTAACATGATCTCTCTAGGAATAATTATCAAAAGATTTGAACACAATACTTAAAATATGAATCAGGTCATGATTTTTTTTATCAATCAAGTCATATAAAATAATTTATTTTTTATTTTTTTAATGTATACCATTAAGTGAATAAAGATAAACATATATATATTTGAATATTTTTTACTTCAATTTACATCATTTACTATCTTTTAACAATTTAAAATATTTTTAAAGACAAAATACAACTTTTATGATTAATTTTTTATGTGAATATTATATATACTATATATAAGATATACATAACAAGGTAAATAAATTAATAAATAACTTAAAATAGATTAATATTAATGTGATATTGAGGAGAGAGGAATGCATTAAGGAATATATTTAGAAGGAAATTTAGGTTAGAAAAATATAGAAAATATATGAGACAAATTGAGGAAGGGATTATTATGTATTAATTAATTTATTAATTATTGAAGATAAACGATTAACGTAATTTTCTAAAGAAGAAAATAGAAAGATTTTTGTTCAATGGAAACCAACTATTATGTATCCGAGCTATATATATAGTGGACCATTGGGTGTAAAAGAAACCACATCATATATCTTTCTCTCTTCTTCATCACTACCAAAACCATGGCAGAAAGGAAGGTCACTCTTGCCTTTATTCAAAAAATATCTCAACGCAAGGCATATTTCAAGAAAAGAGTCAAGGGCTTACTAAAGAAAGCGGAAGAACTCTCGATTTTGTGTGGGGTCGATGTGTATCTCACAATCTTTGATCCATTTGAGAAGAAAACCATTGTTTGGCCTTCTCAGCAGGTGGTCGAATTGGGTATTGATACCCCTGGATCTGGACCCTCCAACCCTTAATTATGTTTTTACTTAGTTTTTGTCATAATTTTGTTTATGTCTGTTTTTGTTGTCATTTTGTTTTCTTTTGTTGTGTTTCAGTATTTGTACTTCGGAGTTCTGACCTTGGTCCAGTTTTAAAGTGTTTATCAATATTTGTACTTCAGTATTAATCAAAGTTGTTATGTTCTTTTGTCTTAAGAAATTATTGTTGTGCTAATTGTTTACTTTTCAACCTTTACTTTTTGTGTTTAAAGTCTTGGAAAAGAAGTCGATTTCTTTATAGAAACTATAAGTTACCTACATAATATTGAAACAGAGAAGATTATTTAATTAAGTCAAACTATACTATATTTGTTAATAATGAAAATGGTGTCTCTTGCCTAAAATGTGAAAGTTTTGTAAATAAGAAAATGAACATCTTGTAAAGAGAACTCTTAATAAAAGATAAACTACTAGTAATATATTTGAAAAAATACGAATTTTATAACAATATTTTAAACAAGAGTCCATAGCTTTTTTGAATTAAGATTTGCAAAAAGCAGTGTTGTGATTAAAGTAATCACCGGTTTTGACAAATGAAATGGTTTCCAAAAACCAAAATAAGTGAAAAACAATTTTAGTGCAAACTAACTATTACAGAAAAATTGAATTACGATTACAAGAAAACGAATTACAATTACACGGAAATGAATGAAATACACTTACACGGAAATGAAAGGAAAAATAATCACTGAGGGTTATTAAAAAGATATTCCGGCGTACCGGTATCTCTAACAGAAAAACGTAACTTAGCTATATCGTTTTATAGAGAAGGTGAGGCAAAGTGTTTTTTCTTTCTGGTGTATTTTGTGTCTTTGGAAAGTGAGGGGGAGTCTCTATTTATAGGGAAATGGGGAGAGCAAAGGCTTATCAGAAACGTCCCCATAAATGGGTCTTCAATTGCACCATAAGGCTGACGTTTTTGGAGGTTACAAATGTTACACCTTTCTGTAACTGCTGGAGAAGAATATTTTGGCTTTATGGCGTCTTGAATGCGTGAACGTTACAAACGTTGTGTCTTTTCTGATGATAGGATTTGAACTCCATCCGACTACTATAAGAACCAGCTTACTTCTCCTTGAATCATTTCAGAAAAGGTGTTTCATTTTTCATTTTTTTACTCCCCAAACTCCCCACGAGCCCACGGCACACGCCAGGCCGGGCGGGTGGGTGGGTGGTGGTGGTGGTGGTGCGCGCGTGGGGCTTTACTTATTCCTCCTTGGCCTTCATAGCCTTTGGACCTTTTGGATATAATAGATGGGTAAGCATATTTATACTAATATTTTTCCCATCTCTCCTCCTACGTGGGACATTTCATGTACAAAAAAGTGACTTTTCCACTTCTCCAAAAGAATAGGAAAAGGTAGATATGTTTATCATTTGATTCTAAATCTTTTTCACTTCTCCAAAAGATCATGATCGGATTAATAACAATTACTCTATATAATTGATTTAAATCCAACAAGTGTGACACAAACACCGCTTCAGATTTGATATAGCGGCTTGATAAACAGATGTCTAACTTCATTGGTCATATAAAATGATTCAAAAAGGAGGTGAAGGACTCGATAAGAAACATGAGTTCCTTATTCAAAGTTTTCTACCTGTCTCGCTTCGTTCTTAATAGAGTTTGAGGTTGAGTGCAAATTCAGTTGGTACCAGAATAGTTTCCACCAAATATTTTTCTAAGTATCTTCTTCTCTAAGAGTAATCATGAAGAGTGCACTGTAGGTGCTTGTAGTTTTCTAAATATACTCAACCTTGAGTGGAAGTGTAAAGTGAACATACTATGGAGTCTCTGGAGGTTTTTGATTAGAAGACAGACGATTATAATTAAGATGGCGTGGGGAGAAGTGCATTTTATTTGAAGATGTAGTTTGTTGGCCAATCAGCAATTAGCTATATATTGGGGTTATATATGTTGGTGTGGTCTTTTTTTGTTTTATTCATTTTTTTTGTCGTTAGATTACATGTCAACGTAAGCCCGTTGTTTGTTTTAGGAAAGTGTAATTTCATGAGTTCCCAACAATTGATATCTATATTATCACTACTGGAAACAGCGGCTTTATCGACTAAAAATTACCGATGACCCGTACTTCGTCGGTAAGTTTTCAAAATTACCGACGAGATTTTGTTACCGACGAAAAAATCATCGTCGTAAAACAGCGACGACAAAATCCGTCGATAATTGGATGTATCTCGTCGGTACTTCTTTCTTTTTTAATTTGATTTTTTTAACTCCGAAATATCGTCGCTATATTTGCGACAATGCATGTCGTCGGTATATTGTGTTGGTTACCGACGACATCAGTATAATTACCGACGAGTTACGGGTCGTCGGTAATTAAAAAACCTATTTAATGAAGACAACAGTTTTTTTAACTCACAAAACACCCAAAAACCCCAAAAAATTTCTCCAATTTTCTCCCAAAAACTCAGGGTGGCTAACGGTCGGTCCGGACCGGTTCCTAGCGGACCTGGGCCTTATCGGTCTGGTCTGGCTTACCGGTCCCACGCTACCGGTTCCGGTCCGTTACTTGGATTGGTGATGATGAGAACCGGACCATTTAGGGGACCGCTTAAACCGGTTCCGGGTCCGGTCCGGTCCGGTTCTTAGCGGTTCTTTTTTAAATGGGTTTTGGTTTGGTTTAAGGGTGTTAGGTTTAATTGGGTTGGGTTTAATTGGTGGGTTGGGTTTGATTGGTGGGATGGGTTGGGATGAAATGGTATGGGGGTGGGCTAATGGGTTAAAACAAAGTGGGCTAAAGGGCTAAAGAACTAAATTAAACCAATGAAATAATTAAAAAAATTATCGGTCCGGTTCCGGTCCGGTCCCCAATATTTTTAGAAAATTCAAGAACCGGTCCAATAGCTTGTGGACCGGTCCGGTTCCGGTCCGTGCCTACGTTGACTTTCGGTCCGGTCCGGTTCTCGCATTGACCGGTCCGGTCCGGTCCGATCCGATCCGTAGGACCGGTTGGACCGGTTGGACCGGACCGTTAGCCAGCCTGACACAACTAAATTTCTTTTTTTATTTCTAATTGATTCTCCACTTCATCTTGCACCATTTTCGGGTTAATAATCAAGGTGGGGCACTATCAATATCCAATTTCATCACACAATTTAAGGTACTTGCATGAAAATTCGATTTTTAAATTTTTTTTGGTTTCCAATTATGTTTTATTCTTGCTATATGGTTTGGATAGGTGAATTAATACATTTTCAAGGTGGGCATTATCATCAATCTTCATCTTATCCATCCAATTCAAGGTATTTTCAATAAATTTCATGTTTTTTAAATTTTTTATTTATTGGATTATACTAGTTGATATAACATATGATTAGGTTCATGAATTACATATTTTTTGGTTGACTTGTTTATTATTATGTTGTAAATTATGCATGTGTTGTGTTATTTATATTTTGTGCTCATATATTTTTATTTGTTTAATTAATTATATGAATTTTTTTTTATATTTATTGTGTTTTAGTTTTATTCATTCAATGGTTTGTAATATTTATTCATTCGATGGTTTGTATTATTTATTCAATCAATGGTTTGTAATATTTATTCATTCAATGAGTTTGTAATTTTTATTCATTCATTGGGTTGTAATTTTATTATGTTATTTATTGTGTTGTATTTTTACTCATTTTATCAATTGGGTTGTAATAATTATATATTTTATTTTTATATGAATGTAGTTGCATAGTTTTATAAAATTCTTGCTAAGAGATGTTTACGGGTATTGATAAGAGTTGGATCGATACGACGGATTATTACACGCCAGAATATATTTTTGGGGTTTTGAGGTTTATCGAATTTGCTAAAAGTAAAGGTTATACTGGTTACTTGTCTTGCCCGTGTAAGAAGTGTAATAATTACTGTCGATTACCCACCGAACAGGTTACGGCCCACCTTCTAAAATCCGGGTTTAAGCAAACATATCAGGTTTGGACAAGACATGGTGAGGATGGGATTCAAACACATACACCCCATGCAAGTCAAGATCCAATTATAGTAAATGAAATGCAACATGTTTATGACGATGTGAGACAAAGTTACGATTGTTGGTGGACATCCGGGAGACATCGAGATGAGAGATGCACGTCTTCCAAGTCGAAGCAGTTTCAAAACATTGTTCGAAGAATTGGAGACATAATTATATCCTGGTTGTGCATCGATGAGTTCCTTGAATTTCATTGCCAAGCTTATGCACGTAAAAGTAAAGAACAAATGGACTTACACATCATTCAACGAGCTATTGGACTTGGTTGGTCGTATGTTGCCCAAACCTCACAATTTGTCCGATTCTTATGAAGCATGCAACAAGAAGTTGAAAAGTTTGGGTATGGAGTATATTACTATCGATGTATTTTTGAACGATTGTGCCATTTTTTACAAATATAATAAAGACCCTCGACAAGTGTACAGTATGTAGCGAGTCTAGATGGGACCTAAAGAAGGGTAACAAAATACCGCATAAGAAGCTTCGTTACTTTCCGATTGTTCCGAGATTGCAGGGACTATACGCTTTGAAGCACACCGCTGAAGACATGATAGTGCACCATACCGGAAAGAGTGTCAATCCAGATGTGTTACGTCATCCAGTTGACGGTGATAGCTGAAAATGATTTGCAGAGTTACATCCAGAGTTTTCCAGTGAACCTCGGAATGTGTATTTGGGACTGGGTATCGATGGTTTTTGTCTGTTTTCTATGCAGAACAACTCGTATAGCATGTAGTATGTCATATTGACCGTCTATAACTTGCCATTGTGGGTATGTATGAAGGAAATCACATTCCAACTTTGTTTGTTGATTCCTGGACCCCGTTCACCCGGTAAGGACATGTATGTCTTTCTTCGACCTGTTATAGATGAGTTGGACGAGTTGTGGGATAAAGGGATCCTTATGTATGATTCCCACAAGAAGGAAGAGTTTACGATGAAGGTTTGTTTGTTATCGACAACTAATGATTACCCCGCTAGGTCATACACTTCAGGATGGTCGGGTCAAGGTTACTTAGCTTGTCCAGAATGTATGGATTCTACTCCGTCATTGAGGGTGAAGAAAGGGATTGTTTACTTTGATCGTAGACGTTGGTTACCTCCCGGACATCGATTTAGAAAAGACAAGGTTTCGTACCGCGCTACAGATTATAGGGGCCCACCGAAGAAATATACTCCTACCGATATTCAGACACAGTTAGATGGGCTTCTCATTGTGTTTCCCGGTAAACACAAGGATTTTGGGGGCAAGATCGTGAAGCAAACTGTTCCACAACGATTCAATTGGAAGAAAACGAGTATTTTTTATCGTTTACCTTATTGGTCCGAAAATTTGTTGAAACATAACATTGACGTTATGCATTGTGAGAAAAATTTGTGTGATAGTTTGCTCGGTACAGTTATACGTCTTGATGGGAAAGTTAACAAAGATAACGTGAAAGCGAGAATGGATCTGAAGGATATGAACATCAGGAAAGATTTGTGGTTGACATCGAGAGGAGGTAAAGCGATACCTAATCGAGGAAAGTATACTTTGTCAACGGAAAAGCGGAAAATATTTCTTGATTGGTTGAAGGAACGAAAGTTTCCCAATAGTTTCGCATCTAGTTTGAGAGATAATGTTAATAGTGATACGGGAAAGATTATCGGAATGAAATCTCACGACTGTCACGTGATGATGCAGTATCTTTTCGTGGCTAGTATCCTAGGGCTCATTGAAGACAGAGCGATTAGTGATGCGATTATTGGGTTAGCTAATGTGTTTAGAGTCATTTGCAATAAAAATCTCAGCAGGAAAGAGTTAGAATCGGGTAAGGCGAAAATGGTTGAAGTTATGTGTAGACTGGAAATGATTTTGCCTCCCGCGTTTTTTGATATAATGATCCACTTAGTGATACACTTGTACGATGAAGCATTGCTAGGGGGCCCGGTCCAAATGCGTTGGTTGTACCCATTTAAAAGGTATTTGAAAAAGTTGAAAGAGTATATTCGAAATCCGGTTATACCAGAGGGTTCAATAGCCGAGGGTTACGTGGCAGAAGAGACGTTGAATTTCATATCAAGGTATCTTAGTGAAGAAAAAACAAAGTTCAACGATCCACGTAGATACAACGAACCACCACCAGTGCCAAAAGAGAAATTTGTTTTTAAGTCCCAATGTACTCCAGTTGGCAAGAAAGAATATGGTTCTTTACCACCTAAGGAGAAGGAGCACATTAGTTGGTATATTTTGCATAATTGCGACGAACTCGAAGCATACATGACGTAAGTAACGAATATTTATATTTATATTTATATTTATATTCATTTATTTATATTCATTTACGTTTTTAGTGAACACAAATCCACACTTTCAGGAACGAGTAGGGAAATAGATAATATGCACCGTCAAATGTTTAATGAATGGTTTCTGAAAAAGGTATGTAACTTTAGGCATAGGTTTAAATATTATCTATTTATTTTCAAAGTATTAAGTATTATTTTCGTATAACAGATTCATGGAATGAAATCCCGTGGCGATGCATTAGCTAACCCTGAGATGGTGTCCTTGGCAAACATGTCTTTTAGTGCGGTGCATAAATATGATTCATGTGTTGTGAATGGTGTCAAGTGGGTAACTAAGTCTAAAGGAGAAAAAAGAGTGACACAGGATTACAGAGTTTGTACCATGTACAATGAAAGACCCTATTACGGTGAATTAATGAAAATCTAAGAGGTTATGTACACTAGAGAGTGCTCGGTTGTGTTATTGGTTTGTAAGTGGTACAAAATGGGTGATGCGAGGACATAAAACGGGGTTACCTTTATCAACACATCAAATAGTTGACTGAATACACCAAACACTCAAGTTTGACTCAGACAGCTGACTGAATACACCAAACACTCATGTTTGACTCAAACAGTTGACTGAATACACCAAACACTCAAGTTTGACTCTAAATGTTGACTGAATACACCAACCACTCAAGTTTGACTTAAATAGTTGACTGAATACACCAAACACTCAAGTTTGACTCAAACAGTTGACTGAATACACCAAACACTCAAGTTTGACTCTAAATGTTGACTTAATACACCAAATAGTCAACTTTGACTCAAACAGTTGACTGAATACACCAAACACTCAAGTTTGACTCAAACAGTTGACTGAATACACCAAACACTCAAGTTTGACTCTAAATGTTGACTGAATACACCAAACAGTTGACCGAATACACCAAATACTCACAACAATAAAATAAAGAAAGGAATGAAAGAAAAAGGAAAGAAAGAAATAATAAGAAAGAAAAAAGAAAGAAAAAAAAGAAAAAAGAAAGAAAAAAGAAAGAGAAAAAAAATAAAAATAAATTACCGACGACATTTAAAGGATTACCGACGACATTCTTCATTTGAATGTCGTCGGTAATGATTATCGACGACATTCAAAATTATATTCGTCGGTAATATTCACAAAAAATAGGGTCGAACGACGACACGCAAGGGTCGTGGGTACGGAGTTGGACGCGTGTCCTTATTACCGACGAAATTCCTCTAATTACTGACGACCCGTGTGTCGTCGGTAATCAATTTTTCTATAAAGCCCTAACCGAGCTTCATTTCAGCCATAGCTACACCAAAAATCTTTCCAAAAATCTGCAATTCCTTCATTCCCAAGTAATTCCGAGCCACTCCAGGTCCATATCCAACCAAGAGGTAAACTTATATCTATCCAAAAACACCCTTTAATTACAACTTTTTTCTTTTTAATTTTAATATTCTAATATCGTTTTCTTTGTTTTTGTTTTATGATTCCTTCTTCTTGTTATGGATTCATGGACGAAATCTACACCATTTCCACGTAATAGGTTCCAATTTTTGGATTGAAAAATTTCATGAATGTATATATGTTTAAGTGAATTCCGAATTTGTTATAGGTTATTCTAGGCTGTTTAAAAATTTTATTGTGTTAAAAAACATGTAATTCGAATTGGTTGAAAATTATAGAAAATTAGGGTTTTGTTAGATATTTTTATATTTGGAGATATATAGGGACCTTTTGTGTAATTTGTAAAATTATGATAATGTAAGTTTATTGATTTTTGAAGATATAGGGACCTATTTGCAATTTACGTAAGATTATTTGGAATTGTTAAGAATGTAAAAATTTAAGGACCTATTTGCAATTTAATGAAATTTTAAGAATATTAATAGTAAAGGGTTAAATAGTAAATTTAGAAAATTATAAGGACTAAATAGCAATATTTAGAAAATAAAAAAAATTAAAAGGAAAAGAAAGTTTAAGGAGTTAAATGCAAATTTAAAAAATTTAAGGATCTATTAGCAATTTAATAAAATTTTATGAATTTAAATAGTAAAGGGCTAAATATTAAATTTAGAAAATTATAAAGACTAAATAGAAATATTTAGAAAATTTAAAAAATTAAACGGAAAAGAAAGTTTAAGGACTTAAATGCAAATTTGAAAAATTTAAGGACCTATCTGCAATTTAATGAAATTTTATGAATATAAATAGTAAAGGACTAAATAGTAAATTTAGAAAGTTATAAGGACTAAATAGCAATATTTAGAAAATTAAAAAAATTAAAAGGAAAAGAAAGTTTAAGGACTTAAATGCAAATTTAAAAAATTTAAGGGCCTATTTGCAATTTAATTAAATTTTATAAATATAAATAATAAATGACTGAATAGTAAATTTAGAAAATTATAAGGACTAAATAGCAATATTTAGAAAATTAAAAAAAATTAAAAGGAAATGAAAGTTTAAGGACTTAAATGCAAATTTAAAAAATTTAAGGACCTATTTGCAGTTTAATGAAATTTTATGAATATAAATAGTAAAGGGCTAAATAGTAAATTTAGAAAATTATAGATAGATTAAAAAAAAGAATATTACAAATTAGATACATTAAATTATAATATTTTACAAAAATTAACGGAATAAAAAATTAGAATATTTAAAATTAATAATATTTCCTTTAAATTATAGATGATTGCTGTAATGGGTCGTGGACATGACGGAAATGGGATGGGTAACGATCCCCCGGGGGATCCTAATCGTCCAATGGCTGATTGTGCCCAACCATCGGGTAATAAAAAATAACCGCACAATTTCAATTAATATAATTTCAATTAATATAAATAAACAATTAATAATTATTATTCTATGCAACAGGGACTCGGAAAAGACAAAGACGCCCTCGAGTTGTCACGTCTATAAGAACAGCTCAGGAGACTTTAGAAAAAGTCGGTTGGCCCATACCAGTTGACTTTTCTATTATCGATGGCACATGGAACTTTGTCGAGCCATTTATCAAACACGTGGGTCAAGTGGTGGGGAACGCAGTTCGAGAAGTCGTGCCTCCTTGCTACAAAGCATGGTCAAATGTCCACGACCATTCTAAAGGGGTTATTCTACAGCGACTCCAAGAGTTTTTTGACCTAGATGAGTGGAGGCGACGAGAGGATTGGGATGAAATCACAAAGATATTGACCACGATGACATCTACGGCCTACAGGCGATAGAAATTGGATCTGAAAATCGACTACTATAACATGAATACTACACCCCCTTGAAGTTCTCCCAGAGTTTTGGGAAAGAGGGAAGAAGGTGTGGGATGACGAGAACGTACAAGTACAAAATAATAATTTATTAATTATTTTATAAGTATTTATTTATTAATTTTATGACTCTTTATTTAGTAATGGTAACAGAGTCAGGCGGAGATTAAAAAGAAGAATCGAGAGTTGCAGACAGTTCCTAGCAAGACGGGGTCTAGGAACTTATCCCAAACTCGGGAGGTTATCATAGAGGTATAACTCCTAATAATAAAAATTTAATTTAGTATTTTATTAATTTAATTTTTAATTAATTATTATCTGTTATTGTATACTGTCTAGGGGAAGCTGAAGACCGTGATGAATGAGCCGTTGACTTTCTTTGAGGATGGAACCCAGGAGGAGACGGAGCTTCCTCCTTTAAGCGGCTATTTCGATCACCTGTCTTACGATCAATCTACAGACACCTGGCGTGACGAGCATTTAGATGAGCTAGTGTAAGTTTTTTTAATTGTTTTAAATTAAATATTTATCTTTAACTTTAGTTTATTATTAATCTAATTTATTTTTAATTGAAATCTAATTACAGGGTGTTTTTCGGGAGAAGTTGAGAAAAAAAGTAGTGGAGGCCGGATCCGAGGGAGCTGATGTTTCTGTCCAGTAGAAGATGGATGCCATGCTGGAGATTATCATGGAGGTCATGGCCCCACCCAAGATAAAATATTGGGTGCCAACCATTGGCCTGGTCCGAAAAAGAGCCGGACTCCTACACAGCAGGATAGGCAGAACGAGGAACTTCTCAAGGCGATGCTGGCAGGAATGAACGAGCTTCGCGTGGCTCAGGGACTTGACCCTATACCGGATCCAGCCTCGCATCAACCGGGCCCACAACTTATTCGAGTAGGCCGAGTTAGCAGCCGAGCATGGTGGACACGCTTCTCGAAGCGTTAGACGGCATGAGACTCGCCCAAGAATTTCCCGCGATCACCGTACCCGAGCCCCAACCCACTGGTCAGAAGAGAGGAGATGAAGAGAGAGAAGATGAAGACGAGGATTTGGATGATCCTTGATTATGTTTGTCTTTTTAAGTTGGTGTGTAATTTGACTTTACGTTTTTTGCTATGTTTGACTTTATGTTTGACTTTTACTATTATTTCACTATGTTTGACTTTAATTATCGAATGTAAGACTATTATTCTTGATTTTAATTTTGTAATGGTATTTTTTATAAATTTTTGGATTTTTATTTATTATGAATTTTTTTTTGGATTATATTTGAAATAAAAACAAAAATTAAATCAAAACAAATTTAAAAAAAACAAAAAAAAAATTAAAAATGTTTTTTTTAAAAAAATATTATTAATTAGCGACGACATATATGTCGTCGCTAATATATAAAATAAATAAATAAATCATTTACGTGGAATAAAAAAAGCTTAGCGACGAAATATTCGTCGCTAATTTCCGTCGCTACAATAATAAAAAAAAGGAAAATCAATAATCAACGAATAAAAAATAGAAAAACTAATTACTTAATTACCGACCAACTAGGCTCGTCGGTAATTTGTAAACCTAGTGACGACACCCGTCGTCGGTAAGCTTCTGAGTAATTAGGGACGAAATCACCACATTTCATCGGTAATAGACCAATCACCGACGAAGCGATAAGGACGACAGATTACCCACGACATGTCGTCGGTAATCTTGGATACCGACGAATTACGGGTTATTACCGACGACGCGTGTCATCGGTAAACGCCCAGAATGTTGTAGCGTATATAGGACAACTCGAAAGTTAAAGAGTAAGCAGGATTTATCTAGAACAAAAATAGTAGTAATATGTGAAGTGTATTTGCGCTGACATGGAAGGTTGACCTAGTCAATATCCTACATGGAAATCTTAGTCAGTTGGTCCTTTTATATTTGGACTCCTACTTAGCTTTATGATGTCGTTTGGTTAAGTAATGTCGGAGTAATTGTGGAGTGTTGATCTTATTTCATTTGAACGGTCGAGATTGAATACCTAGAAGACCTATATAAAAGGCCTCTCTCTTCACAACTCATTTCATTCTCTCCTTCACTCTTTTTAGAAATCTATCTCGCCTCTTTTACGAGACAAACTAGGGTTTTCTCTACTTTTGTATTCATAGCCTTAAATCCTCTGTAATAGTTAGTGAAATCTTGTTAATTACTTGAATCTTACTTATTCAATCCAGCGTAGTTGAGTATTTGGTTAGGTTTGCTGGTTCCATACTTAGGGTTTATTTAATACGGTGATCAAAATTCTTAAGTCGACAACCTATTTTAAGGGTTGAGTCTAGGTTTTCTTGAGGGAACAAAAAGATCTAACCATTCTGTACCCGGCAACTCCTTAATCACGAAGATATAACCATTCTTTACTTGACAAACCCTTAAAACGGCCGATACAAAGTTTTCTCGTGGTGATTACAAAGATCTAACAATACTTTACTTGATAACCCTTTCTAAGGGTTGAGACGAGGTTTTCTCGAGTTAATCACAAAGTTTTATCGATTCATTACTCGAAAAACCCTTATAATACTGAGTCAAAGTTTTCTCGAGGTGATAAAAATACATTTGTATTCTGGACTCGATAATCTGTCAAAGGGATTAGATAGAGTCTTAACCAGGCTGGCCCCATAGGCCTATCCTGCAACTAGACAACTCATTTGAGGGATTTAATCAAGCTTTAACTAGGCTGGCCCATTTGGCCTATCCTCCATATACTATAACTTATTTGAAAGATTAAATTGAAATTTAACCAGGGTGACCCATAGGCATATCCTCTAGACTTGATAACTTGTTTGAGTGATTGAATAAAGATTTTTCCAGGGTGACCTCGTAGGAATATCATCTAGACTCGTTAACTTGTATAAGGGATTGAATCAAGGTCCAACTAGGGTGAACCCGTAGGCCTATCATATGTACTCAATCACCTAAATAAGAGATTTCATTGAGGTTTAAGCAGGGTGACCATGTAGGCTGTAGGCCTATTATCTGGACTCGATAATCGTATAAGGGATTGAATCGAGGTTTAAATAGGGTAACCTCGTAGGCTTATCCTCAAAACCCGATAACCTGTTTGTGAGGTTTAAGCAAGGGTAGCTCATAAGCCTATCATCAGGACTCGATACCCTATTTTGGAGATATAATATGGGTTTAACTACGGTGACCCCATACATATATTATTTGTACTCGGTAACCCTTATGTGGCATTGTATTTAGGTATAACTAGGATGACCTCGTATGATATAAAAATTACCGATTAGGCACCGCCAAGACGTCAACTCCCCCCTTAGCCGCCTACATCTTGTAAAAACGCTAGATGTTTTTTTCCTAGAACCTTTGTTGTCGTGGAAGAGACGCTTAGCCCACCTAGAAATCAATTCCTCCGAGGTTCCCCCTGAGTCCACGGTGGAGCCTATCATGGAGGATACTTCTGCATATTCATTGTACTAGGAGGGGAATGTTTAGATTCATTTAAGTCATCTTAATTTGTACCGATGAAGGGAATTTTTGTTTTGTATGAATATATATCTTGTTAGTTTCAACGACGTAATATATTATGACAAATTATGAATTATATTTAATCATGTATATGGAAATTCATCCAACTTCGATCCCCTAAAGGAAAGTGATGTCATTAGTTCCTTTTTTAACTTAATGGTAATCTTTTATTTTCAACTGTCAACAACATTTAGCCTTAGATGATAACTTTAGTAGAACACTCTTTTATAAAGTATTGAGTAATTCTCTTAGTCATTAGTTTTAATCTTGGAGGAATGTTCAGTCTATTCAATATCTACCTACTTACCCAATGGTATCGTTATAACATGGATGGACTAAGGCTCCAGGATTCTGGGGAATTCATATCCTCATTTAGTATAAAAAATCCCAATATAGCGCATGTTGCGATCCCCATGTGAAAGTCATATAAGAGTAATTTCCTCAATTTGTCATTTAAGGACACCAGACAAGTGTCTCTTGAACGAGGGGTTGGCTTGAAAAACAAAAGGGTGATTATTTTTCTTCTTACAAGCAACCTTTTTTTCCCACTCTGTCCTTTGGTCATTTCCTTTTGTACTCGATTCTCAAGGTATAGTTATTAAGTACAATACTTACTTCCCCGACTTCACAATGCTCAGTTGTATATCTACACTTTAGGAGTAAAATGGGTGTCTTTTTAATAACCATTATGATTCATGTGGGTCTTCCATTTTCCCATAAATGTCATGATGGCCACCCTTTTTCTCAGGTACGCTAAACATCCTTAAGGGATATTTCGACGACGGGTATTCCTTCTTTGTCCCCTATATAAAATGATCAATAAAGGATTTTTACTTATATATATATATATATATATATATAACATTTTAAGCACCTCTCCTTTGTCCATTCATCCTGACAATTCATAAATATTTAGAAGTAGGGTTCCACAAGTGACAATTCACAAAGATGTCTGCTGAAGTAGTATTTTTCAAACTTTGTTTTTGCTTGGAACCATTATCCATTCTTGGAGGTAAGTTACAACGTTTGGGTAGCTAATATAATCGTCAAAGCTTGACCCGAGAGAAGACTAAGACCCAATATACTAGATTCTTCTTCTTGTTAAGGAATTTTTCTGATTTTCAGTGACAGAGTATAGTATCTCAATAGGTCAGGAATTTTTTTGTTTTCCACATATGACGCCAATCTAATAGAACATATTTTAACTAACATAGGTTAGTGTGAATTTGATTAGTAGATTGTAGATGATTGGAAGTGTTTTCTCTGGGGTTACCATTATGTTGATTCATATTTATGAGTTAGACAACCTACAAGCATGTAAACAACCAATTGTATAAATCGTAAAAATATAAGTAATAATAAGAATGAAAATGAATAACTTGATCTTTATTACATGTGTTTATGGTGTGAAATAGCCTAAGTTACATTGGTTATTCCCGTACATATTTCAAATCATATTATATAGAGTTTTTTGTGGTAGTTATAAAAATCATTTTGTCCAAGATGGCACGATCGATAGATACTAGGCGGTAAATATTGATATCACATGCTCTTCCTCAATAGAAATCTAGCTTGTGGTGGGTAACTGCTAATTATGTGGAACTAGTCAGTTCCTCTATTTCCCTCGAGTAAGAGAGGTTCTCCTCGAGCACGCCTTGAGAAGGCGCCTTGACATCTTGAGTTTGGTGATATTTTTCTCCCTATTAATTTCATAAATTGTGAGACATATCAATTTTCTATTTACATTATTTTATTTCATAGGTTAATACCTATTCCTATATATTAATAAATACTAACCATTAATTAAAATAAAGGTATGTACCATTGAAATGTATGGGTAACTAGTTGGGTTACGTAAACCAGACAGGGTCTTGCTATTTCTTCAACACTTAAAAGGGTGTGAAGTGAGAGACACAAGGTTCAAATCACCTCCCTGAACATGGGTAACCTAGTTCTGATTTATGTGGAGACATGCATGAAAAAACGTGTATATTCCCTATGGGATTAGTTTTAGTGCACGAAAACTGACCGGACCACTCACACACACTGAAAAGATGCATAAGTAGTTATTACGATCTTATGGTGTAAACTTAAAATATGTGGTACACATATTTGAACATAGAATGGATGAATTTCTTTTTCAAATTTAATCTATAATACTTCTAATTTGACCAATTTAAAAAAATTTATAAGATAAAAATTTAAATATCTATATTAATGTGTTTGGTAAATTACAAAATTTCTATCATAATAATTTTTTTAAATTATTTTTTTTAAATATTGTGCAAATTGTTTATTTGATTTGCAAATTTAAAAATATTGGACTATATAAATGAAAGTCAAATAATTATGAATAATATGTATATTAGTTTCATTCAATTTCATCCAATTTTGTCACTTTCGGTTTATAAGAGGACATAACATTAACTTTAAAATATCTATTTTTGACTTGAATTATTAATCGATCAATTAATTACTAAAGGACTAAAAAAGTTAATGGATTAACCACAATTATGTGTAAAATCTTAATTAGTAATTCCGTCCGGCTTTTTATGATCAATATAAAACTTTTAAGTATATTTTAATGGATAATAACTTATTAAATATTCAATTTTTGATATTTTTGGTAATTATTCGGTATTGTTGAAATATAATGATTTTCATTACCTTAATAATGAATTTACTTATAACATATCTTTCATATTTGTTAAATAAAAAATCCATTAAAAACATTCCAATAAACAATAATGTCTCAACGTATTAGAATTTAATCCTTAAAATTAATGTCCAAAATTATTATAAAACACAACTTCAAATTGTCTAAATATATTTTTATTGATTGTACAACATATATTACCTAAGACATAAATGATATTCCAATTATTATCTCATTTCCAAAAAAATTATCTTAACCTTAAATATTTTTTTGATTATTTAAAAAAAAAAAATTTCATATGATAATTAATAATTGAGCATTGCTATATATCACTCCTTTTTGCTTCACCCATTTATCACCTTCTATGTGTCATTTAATATGACATTAAACAAAGGAAAGAGAAAATAATCATTTAAAAGAGAGAAACGTTTTTATTGGTGTTTAAAACCTCCACATAGGAGGTGATACATAGGTGAAGCAAAAATGGGGGATATATATCTTTACTCTTAATAAATTTTCCTAATTATTTCTTATTTCTTTATCAACCTTTTTATAAATACATTATGAGTAATGATATATGTCACCTCTTTTCATGTCATCCTTTTATTACCCTTCTATATATATATATATATATATATAGATATATATTTTGATTTCCTTGAATAGAAGATAAAGAAAAATTAAATAGGATAGAGAAATCAATTCATTGGTACACGTAGGAGGTGATGAAAGGGTGATACAAAAAAGGTGATAAATATCATTACTCATACATTATATACATTTACGACATTTTTTTTATACTTTTCATGTTCACGTTAATATCAATTGATTTGTTTATGTTTATTTTCATTATTTTTTTGCTTGGTGTATATCTTAATTTACTTTTTATACTACTCATTCAAGTAAAAAATTAGAAATCTTTTTACAAACTAAACATGATACACAAAAAAAAATAACAATTATTTCACCTTGAATTAAAGTACTCTTCATAACGTGATCTCGTTAGGAATAATTATCAAAAGATTTGAACACAATACTTATAATATGAATTAGGTCATGATTTTTTTTATCAATCAAGTCATATAAAATAATTTTTTTTTAAAATTTTACAATGTATAACATTAAGTGAATAAAGATAAAATATATATTTGAATATTTTTTACTTCTAATTACATCATTTACTATCTTTTAACAATTTAAAATATTTTTTAAAGACAAAATACAACTTTTATGATTAATTTTTTATGTGAATATTATACTATATATAAGATATACATAACAAGGTAAATAAATTAATAACTTAAAATAGATTAATATTAATGTGATATTGAGGAGAGTGGAAAAGTTTGCGCATTAAGTAATATATTTAAGAGGAAAATTAGGTTAGAAAAATATAGAAAATATATAAGACAAATTGAGGAGGGATTATTATGTATTAATTAATTTATTAATTATTGAAGATAAACGATTAACGTAATTTTCTAAAGAAGAAAATAGAAAGATTTATGTTCAATGGAAACCAACTATTATGGATCCGAGCTATATATATAGAGTCCATTGGGTGTAAAAGAAACCACATCATTTATCTTTCTCTCTTCTTTATCACTACCAAAACCATGGCAAGAAGGAAGGTCACTCTTGCCTTTATTCAAAAATTGTCTCAACGCAAGACATGTTTCAAGAAAAGAGTTAAGGGCTTACTAAAGAAAGCGGAAGAAATCTCCATTTTGTGTGGGGTCGAAGTGTATCTCATAATCTTTGATCCATTTGAGAAGAAAACCATTGTTTGGCCTTCTCAGGAGGCGGTCGAACTGGGTATTGCCAAGTTTCAGAGTATGCCAGTATCGTTACAGAATAAGGCAATGGACAATCAAGAGAGTATCACAATTAAAAGAATTGAAAAAGCTAGGGATACTCTCAACAAATTGAAAGCTGATAATCGCTGTAAAGAGATTGATTATTTTATCAGCAACTCCTTGGCTGGTATGACTTATATCATTCCAGATGAGGTGGATCTGGACAATATCAGCAATGTTATCACTGAGAAGCTTACAGAAATCGATGAACGTATTGCTGCTCTCAAGGCTCTACAAAACCAAGGTGGTGGAGATGGAAATGGAGAAGGAAGCAGTTTGGGGCTGATTGGGCCTGAATTCGTGACACAACCATTAACAGGGTGGGAAGATTTCCGTTACTTTAATACCCCTGGAGCTGGACCCTCCAACTCTTAATTATGTTTTTACTTAGTTTTTGTCATAATTCTGTTTTTGTCTGTTTTTGTCTGTTTTTGATGTCATTCTGTTTTTGTTGTCATTTTGGTTTCTTTTGTTGTGTTTCAGTATTTGTACTTCGGAGTTCTGACCTTGGTCCAGTTTTAAAGTGTTTATCAATATTTGTACTTCATTATTAATCAAAGTTGTTATGTTCTTTTGTCTTAAGAAATTATTGTTGTGCTAATTGTTTACATTTCAACCTTTACTTTTTGTGTTTAAAGTCTTGGAAAAGAAGTCGATTTCTATATAGAAACTATAAGTTACCTACATAATATTGAATCAGAGAAGATTATTTAACTAAGTTAAGCTATACTATATTTGTTGATAATGAAAATGGTGTCTCTTGTATAAAAAGTGAAAGTTTTGTAAATAAGAAAATGAACATCTGGCAAAGAGAACTCTTAAAACAAGATAAAACTTACTAGAAAATTACGAATTGTATGACAATATTTTAAACAATTTTTTTATATATATATAGCTCTTTTGAATTAAGATTTGCAAAAAGCAGTGTGACACAAACACCGAGCTTCAAGTTTGATATCAGCTTGATCAACAGATGTCCTAACTTCATATAAAATGATTCAGGAAGGAGGTGAAGGACTCGATAAGAAACATGAGTTCCTTATTCAAATTTTTCTACCTGTCTTGCTTCGTTCTTAATGGAGTTTGAGGTTGAGTGCAAATTTAATTGGTTCCAAAACAGTTTCCACCATATATTTTTCTGAGTATCTTCTTCTCTAGGAGGTAATCATGAAGAGTGCACTGTAGGTGCTTGTAGTTTGTTGGATGTGCTGAATATACTCAACCTTGTATAAAGTGAAGATACTATGGAGTCTCTGGAGGTTTTTTGTTTAGAAGACAAGACGATTATGATTAAGATGGCGTCGGGGAGAAGTGCATTTCATTTGAAGATGTAGTTTGTTGGCCAATCAGCAATTAGCTATATATTGGGGTTATATATGTTGGTGTGGTCTTTTTTTTTGGTCTTAGATTACATGTCAACGTAAGCCCATTGTTTGTTTTAGGATAATGTAATTTCATGAGTTTCCAACAATTGATATCTATATTATATGGGTTTTTTGTTCTCTTTATTTATTTATTTTTAAACTTTTGTTTGAAACTCTATCTTGTAATTCAACATTTTACAACAAGTGACTATCAGAACTTGGTTAAATCTCATATTAGTTTTGATTGATTTTTGACTCTTTTCTAAGATTTCAAATCCAGATCTAATCTGCGATTTACTTTCTTTACTAAATCGAGTTGAGTAATTGATTGGTGTTGCTAGTTCTTGAAAAATCTTTTTAGATTCTTTTCAAAAGGTTTTCAGATCGAGTTGTGAGACATATCTTTGTTTCCCGATCTGTTGTTTTCACAAACTTGTGATTTCAAAAGTATTCTTACTTTGAAGTTTTTCCGGTTTTGTTGTACTTTTGATTATGTGTACTAACCTCATGGCTACAACTCGAATTGAGATGTAAGTCTATGATGGAAAATTTATTTTGGTGTTTGACAAAAAAAGATGAAGGCGCTGCTGTCTCATCAAGATATCAAAGATTGGTCAGAAGGTACTTTGGATAAAGCTTCCGAAATCAATGAAGAAGCATTTTCTTAAATCTATTTGATTCTGTTATACGAAAAGTGAATGGATGTGTTACCGCACTTGATTTATGGAATAAGTTAGATTCTCTTTACTCTACTAAATCTTTGCCTAATTTAGCTTTCTTGAAGGGTTCTTTGTTTAACTATAAAATGGATTCCCGTAAATCTTTAGATGATAATCTTGATGAGTTCTTGAATATGACCCTTGTGCTATATGGTACCCCATAGGATTTAGATGACACTAGTAAATGTATGATTATCTTGAATTCCATTCCTGAATCTTATCAAGTTGTGAAAGATGTGTTTCAATATGCTAGTATTGTACCTACCTGTGAACAAGTTGTTACTGCTTTAAAAACTTGAGAGAATGAGATTAAAATTAGCATAAAAACTAGCTCTAATTTGTTTGTAAAACCTAGAACAGATACTACACATGTCCCTGATGTGAATAAACAGAAAAAATCTTTCTCTAATAATAAAAATAAAGGTAAGGAGACTAGAAAGTGCTTTCACTGTGGGAAAATTGGTCACTTAAAGAAAATTGATTTAAGATGAAAAACAAATTATCTGCTAATGTGAATGAGCCCAATGTGGTTAGCATGCCTAAGATTGATGATGGTGTATATGAGGTACTGTATGTCACTGATAATTCTAGTCATGTTAGTTGGGTTCTTGATTCCGTTTGTACTTTTCACATGTCCCCCTCTTCTGAATTGTTCCACGACTTGATTGAAACTTGTAATGAAACTGTGTATATGGGTAATGATCAAACTTGTGATATGAAAGGTATTAGGAAGGTAAATTTGAAAATGTATGATGGTAAACAGATTACTTTGACCAATGTGAGATTCATTCCTGAATTAAAAAGAAACTTGATTTCTTTAGGTGCCCTTGATGACCTTGGTTGTGTTTCTGAAGTGTCTAAGGGTAATATTCATGTGTATATAAATTCCAAACTGCTTTTCTCTGGAACTAAGTGTGCTGGTTTATATATTTTGAATGACACTCATATTTCTTGTTTGACTAACACTGTGTCTGAGCCTAAGCTTACAGCTACTCATAAGTGGCATTTGAGACTTGGACATATGAGTCAACAAGGGCTTACAATACTTAATAATAATGGTAGTTTTGGTAAGGATACATTTTGTGACTTATCTTTCTGTGAGAATTGTGTATTGGCAAAACAACATAGGCAAAAGTTTAAGGCTGGTCTACACTTAGCCTCTAACTGCCTTGAATATGTTCATGCGAACTTATGGGGTCCTGGAAGGTATGATTCTCTTGGTAATTACATGTATTTTTTATCTATAATTGATGACTATAGAAGGAGGGTTTGTACTTTTCTTTTGAAAACAAAGGATAAAACGTTTTCTAAAGTAAAAGAGTGGAAAGTTTTGGAATAAAATCATACAGGTAAAATAGTTAAAGTTTTTAGAACTGACAACGGTCTTGAATTTCGCAATGCACAATTTGACAATTTTTGTAAAGAAAATGGGATTTTAAGACATAGAACAGTTAGAAAAACCCCTCAGCAAAATGGTGTTGCTGAGAGGATGAACAGAATTCTTTTGTAAAAAGTTAGATGTCTATTACTCACATCTGGTTTACCAAAATATTTTTGGGGGAAAGCTTTATACACTGCTACTTATTTAATCAACAGGAGTCCCAGCAGGTCTATTGATTTTAAATCTCCTATGGAGGTTTGTACTGGATCCAAACCTGACTTGTCTCACTTAAGAATCTTTGGGTGTGCTGCTTATGCACATGCTAAAGAAGGTAAACTTGACCCTAGATCTTTGAAATGTGTTATGATTGGTTATTAACAACAACATGGGGTTAAAGTTTAGAGATTGTGGGATAATTCAGTCAATGGATTTAAAATTTTTGTAAGTAGAAATGTTATATTTGATGAACTTACTTTTCCTTGTAAGACTGAGAGTGATCCAGGTAGTGATGCTACATCTGAACCAAATAGGAATACCTTGTATGTAGAGTTTGAGGTGAAGCCACTTAGCCCTGTGTAGCCCATTGAGACTCCAACTAGAGACCACCAAGTGGAGCAACCCTTGGATTAGGAGGATGATGAAGAACAACCTGACATAACTGTTCATGAAGAGGCTGACCACTTGGCTTAGTCTACTGTTGGAGGACATGAAGGCTACCAGCTGGCAAGAGATAGGCCTAGGAGAGAAACAAGAGTTCCCAATAAATATTCCTATATTTACTTGTTTTATATTGCACTTACAGCTACAGTTGAGATAACAGATTCTGAAACCCATACTTACTTAGATGCTATCAGTCGTAAGGATAAAACTCAGTGGATCAAGGCCATGAATGATGAGTATAACTCATTACTACTCAACGAAACTTGGGATTTGATTACTAAGCCTAGTGAAGCTAAATTAGTTTAGTGTAGATGGTTGTACAAACTGAAAGAGGGAAGTCCGAGAAGGATCCTGCTAGATACAAAGCAAGATTAGTAGCTAAGGGTTATACTCAAAGAGAAGGTATTGATTTCACTGAGATTTTCTCACCTGTCATTAAGTTCGAAACAATTAGAGTTATGTTAGCCTATGCAGCATGTTTTAACCTTGAAATTGAACAGGTAGATGTTAAGACCGCTTTCTTACATGGAGACTTGGATGAAACTATTTATATGAGACAACCTTGGAAGGCTATCATGATCCAAAATTTCCTGATCATGTCTGCTTACTGAAAAAATCTCTATATGGGTTAAATCAGTCTCCAAGGCAATGGTACAAGAGGTTTGATTCTTTTGTTTTGTCCCTTAGTTTCTTGAGGTCTTAGTATGATGCTTGATTTTACTTCACTTGGAAAAAATTGTGGGATTTATATTCTTCTGTATGTGGATGATATGTTGCTTATATGCAATTCTCTGTCTTTAATTGATAAATTGAAATGTGCATCGAAATCTGAGTTTGATATGACAGACTTAGGGCATGCTAGAAAAATTCTAGGTATGATTATTGATAGAGATAAAAAGAATTGCATACTAATGTTACATCAAGAACCATATTTGAAAGGTATATGTACATGTTTGTAATTCAAGTTACCATACTTAGAAATAATCTTTTTCAAATATGGTTCTTTTTCATGTTGAAAGTTGGATTTGCTACAACGGTTGTTTAAGAATTTGATCCCAAGACCTCTTGGTCATTAAAATAGACAAAAAAAAAAGAACCATATTTGAAAAAGATTATTTTTAAGTATGGTAACTTGAATTACAAACATGTACAGATACCTCTGGCTGGACATTTTTTTTTATCTAAACAACTTTTCCCCAAATCTTAGTGTTATATTTTGAAAATGGAAAATGTTCCTTATTCTAATGTGTTGGGTTCACTTATGTATGCTATGATTAGTACTAGGCCTGATTTGTCCTTTTCTATCTCTTTACTCAGTAGATTCATGTCTAATCCAGGCTATGATCATTAGTTATCTATAAAACATGTGTTAGCTTATGTGAACTCTACTTTGAATATTTGATTAATATATAGTAATCATAATTGTCCCTTTGAGCTTGTTGGATATGTAGATTCAGATTTTGCAGGTTGTAGAGATTCTAGGAAGTCTACTACTGCCTAGTGTTTTACTTTGGAAAAGAATTGCATATCCTGGAAATCTCAACTTCAACATTTAATTGCTCTTTCCACTACTGAGTCTTAATATGTTGCTATAACTGACTGTGTAAAGGAAGTTATTTGGTTGCAGAATTTTCTTAAGGAAGTAAAGCTGGTGAAATGTACTTCTAACATTTATTCTGATAGTCAAAGTGCCATACACTTGAGCAAAAACCATTTGTATCATCAGAGGACAAAACATATTGATGTAAAATATGATTTCATTAGGGATATCATTTCCAATAATGAAGTGAAGTTAGAAAAAATCTCCTCTGAACTCAATCCTTCTGATTTTGGTACTAAACTGGTCACTAAATGCAAATTCAAACTTTGTTTGGATTTGTTGTGTATTGGTTGAATGATGTGCATGTACTTTGGGCTATGAAGATTTGAAATGTGCCTATACTATCACTAATGTTGGAGATGATGTTGTTGTAGCTAATCCTTGATGATATACACTTCAAGGTGGAGATGCAGTAATATGTGACGTGTATTTGAGCTGACGTGGATGTTTGACCTAGTCAAGATCCTACGTGGAAGTCTTAGTTAGTTGGTCCTTTTACATTTGGACTCCTACTCAGCTTTATGGTGTCGTTTGGTTAAGTAAAGTCAGATTAATTGTGGAGCGTTGATCTTATTTCATTTGAACGGTCAAGATTGATACTTAGAAGACCCATATAAAAGGCCTCTCTCTTCACAACTCATTTCATTCTCTCCTTTAATCTTTTCATAAATCTCTCTCGCCTCGCTTACGTGTCAAACCAGATTTTGATCTACTTTTGTATTCATATCCTTAAATCCTCTGTTAGTTAGTGAAATCGTGTTAATTACTTGAATCTTGTTGATTCAAGTCTAGATATTCAGCGTAGTTGAGTATTGGGTTAGGTTGGCTGGTTCTATACTTAGGGTTTATTGAATACGGTGATTTTATGTAAAGTGGTGTAATCGGTGATAATAGTGGTGATAGTGGAATGGTGCTCTCAAATCTGAGCCCAACGTGGATGAAGACAATTTTTGTTGAACCATGATATATCCTGTGTTCTTTACTTTCGGTTCTCTTTATTTTCTTTCTTTAAATACTTTTTAAAACTCAATCTTGCAACTTAACATTTTACAACAAAAATATATGACCTATCAAGAGTTAGGATTGTGCCATTTGTCAAGCTTTAAATATAAAGTTAAACAACAAAATCTTCACCCACTAGGACAACTCGGAAGTCAAAAAGTGGCCATGATTTATCCAGAGAAAATATGACCTTCCAAGAGTTAGGATTGTGCCATGTGTCAAGATTTAAATACAAAGTTAGACAAATAAATCTCCACTCACTATCTTAAATCATACCCACGATTACAAACTACCCATTATTTACGAATAGTAATGTTGGATATCATCTAAAAAGTAAACACTCAATATCACCATCTTGTGTGGGTCATGTAAGAGCGAAAAAAAGTAGTATTAAAAGAGAAACAGTATGATTGGACCACCCAGGATACATCTCATAGGTGATATTTAGGTGATTACTTTTTGGACGATACACATCCTTACTCATTTACAAAACTCCTCAATAACACTTTTATGATTTTTTTATTTAATAATTTTGTTCGTCTCTTATAGTTGATTTCTAGCGTAGTTAATTTGGAATCTCGCAATACTGTATTTGATCAAATTTGTCTGAAAGAGGAATCCTTTGTTATTATAATCAATTTTCTACCAGTATGTGTTTTAATCTTTCAGAATTCATTATTTATATTTCAAATTGATAATAATATTTTTCCTCTTAATAATTATTATAAATTTGAATTTAATATATTTATTATTGTTTGTACATATATTGAAAAAATAATTTTGTTTTATAACTTACCCTAACAGACGAGCAGAAAAAAATAAGATTGGATAATTGTACATAAAATATTTTGAAGAAATGTGTGTTATGTATTTCATATATTTATGATCTAACCTTTGTTTGATTATATAAAACTACAGAATTTGTAATTTAATTTTTTTTGTAAATTTTCATGATTTATTCTTTAATGGGTTTTTTTATGAGCCGAGCATAAGAAAAATAGGATTGGATAATTGTACAAAATATTTTGAAAAAAATATGTGTTACGCATTTCATATATTTATGATCTAACCTTTGTTTGATTATATAAAATTATTGGATATGGAATTCAATTATTATGTAAATTTTCATGATTTATGCTTTAATGGAGTTTTCATGGGAATTTTGTGCGCTCGAATTTAATTATCTACACGAGTTGTTTTTACAGTGCTCTGATATATTTATTATAAATTTGAAAACGTGAAATTTTTGTAATGAACACAACATATGAGAGGTTGATTATGTTTGATTTTGATTTATTATCATATGTCATTCATATAATGTCAATTTTAATATACTGATTTTTTTTGGCTAAATAATTTATTGATATATGTGATTAATATATTTAAGTTGAATAGATGAATGAAACTGATTAATTTTTCAATATTGTGTACAAGGAAGTAAGATGTTAGTTTTATAGAAATGTTGGTTAAGTGATCTTATATACAGTTTATATTAAATATCATTTGATTATATTTATTTTGTTAATTACTCAATATACCTCTAATGAGGTAATTCTACTTTTATATGTGTTTTGAGTTTTGACACATCACAACTTAAAATATTTATTTTTCTTCAGTTTAAATATATGAGAAAGTTTATAAAGAACTGTAATTCATGCTTAATCTAAAATTTTATTGTTTACAAATGTTATATTTGTAATCTTGAATATTAAATAATAGGAATACATATATAATTTGTGTCATAATAATTTTATTTTTGATTTAGTAGCCTCTTGAATGTTGCAAGATGAATAAGGCATGAAATGGGTGGACAATTTATATTCCCCATATGTAGTTTTTAGTTCGGTTTAGTTTTGAACTATGTTAACTAAAGATATATATTAATTCTAAATAAACCAAATGTTAGTAGAGAAAATATCATAATTGTCTCAAACCATGTTTTTATATTTTTTTGACGTGATAAAATAAAATTAAGATTTCTTAAGATAACTTAAGTGAGAGATACAAATTATAAGAATGTATGTGGTGTCCTCTAACAAAAGAAACATTTATGTATAATTTTAAATTTTTTTAGCCAATAGATGATCCGACTTCATAAGAACCACATTGTAATTACGAGTAGGAGAATTTTTATAACTCTACAAAGTCTAGTGTTTTATTAGATCTTATAGAAGTAAAACACGTAGTAATTTAATATTATATTAATGATTTATTTTTAGTTATTTAAATATTTACGTAGTGCCCTTGGGCACGGGATTTATGTAGATATTAAAAATGTTTTACTATTGTGATCAATTTATTGTACTACATTATTATTCTCTAATTAATTAAAGACCAGTGAACAGTGTTTATCCCGTCCTATATTTTAGGAAACAAATTCAAATTGGACTTGGACTCCAATTACTTGCCTTCCACTCCAAGATTTCTACCTAGGGTTAGAAAACACCTATAAATAGACCCTCTTATCATTGTAAACATTTCCTTGCTTAATTATTAGTCCTTAGTCTTAAGAAAGATCATTCGGAGAAGCAAGTTGACAGTATGTATCTTTATTTTAGTTTATTTCTTGTTAGCATGAACTAATTTTCCCATAGTTTGGGTTTTGCATATATATATAAACTTTGAATTCATATTCTTCTATCTAAGTTTGTTTGGGAAAAAATATTTTTAAATTGATTGAGCTTCTTAACCTTTATATTTGTTTTATGTGCTTTGATTTATTAACTGTAGTTCTTGCTAGTGCACAAGTATAGACTACCCCATTAATAGCAGTTGGATCGTTACCCAAAAGGGGTGTCTATTTGTTGCAACACTACATAAACGTCTAGTGTGCGATAGTGATCCTGACAGACTTAAGTAACTAGATAGTCCCTAGGGTTTGAAATTAACCACCGATCGTTGCGTAGGGTCCCCTTACCCAAGTCCTCTAATAATTGTTAGGTAGCCACCTAAGTCTACCCTAAAGGGGGTTAGGAGAAATATAGAATCCTGGCTACTTACTTTAAGATCTTTAACCACCCTTATAACTACTAGAAGAAATAGAAGGATAAGTTCATACACGCAAACTTGGGATATATCTCTCATCTCATTCTTACATCTTTATTTTACTTGCATTAGTTTCAAGTGTAATCATATTCTCTCCAATTATTCATATTTATTTTACTGTATTTCTATTCCACGAGCTAATTCTTACTAGGATTTATTTTAATTCATTCGTATAACACACTAAGTCCTTGAGAACAAATTTAACTTATCATTAAAACTTGCATACGGTCTGTGATACTTGCAGTGAGTAACATGATTGGTTAGGGTGATAGTTCTCATATTTATTCATCATTATTTTATCATACCCTACCAGCTACCACCTAACTTTACAGATCACTTGATAGTGAAATTTATATGAAAGTACCAGAAGTATGCAACTTGAATTCGTGGAAAAAATATTCAATCAAGTTACCAAGATCTTTGTATGATTTAAAACAATATGGACAAATATAGTATAATAATCTTAGTACTTACCTACTTAAAGAAGGATACACCAACAGTCCCATTTGTCCATGTGTTTTTACTAAGAAATCAAACAATGGGTTTGTCATTATTGCAGTATATGTTGATGATTTAATTTAATTGGGACCTTTGAAGAGCTCAAATTAGCAGCCGCAAAGTTGAGTTAAAAATTTGAGATGAAAGATCTTGGAAAAAATAAGTTTTGTCTTAGCTTACAAATTGAGAATTTATTAGATGGGATATTTCTCCATCAGTCAAAATATATAGAGAATACTGAAAAGGTTTAATTTGGTAAATTTCATCCATTGTCTTCTCCCATGATAGTTCTCTCACTAAACGTACACAAGGGTCCTTTTTTACCCCGAGAAGATAATGAATAAATACTTGATACTGAAGTACCATATTTAAGTGTCATTGGAGCATTAATGTATCTTGCAAACAACACCAGACCAGACATATCATTTTTTGTAGATTTTTTAGCAACGTATAGTGCTACCTCAACTTGGAGACGTTGGAACAGAATCAAACATTTATTTCGTTACCTTCGAGGAACTATTGATAGAGGACTATTGTGTTCGCGAAAATCTCAAGCGGGTCTACTTGGATACGCATAAGCTGGTTATCTATCTGAGCCCCATAAAGGATTATCATAAAATTTTGGTGGGACTGCGATCTCTTGGCGTTCTACAAAGCAGACTTTATCAGCCACTTCATCAAATCATGCAAAGATACTTGCATTACATAAAGCTAGTCGAGAATGTGTTTGGTTGAGATCTTTGACTCATCATATTCAAGAAAATGTTGCCTTTCAACGACGAGAATAGGTCCAACCATATTGTATGAAGACAATATCGCTTGTATTGCTCAAATCAATGAAGGATTTACCAAAAGTGACAGAACCAAGCATATCTCGTTAAAAAAAATCGCATATGAACTTCAAAAAAAAGGTGAAGTAGACTTCCACAAAATTCGATCAAGTGCAAATTTAGCATATCTGTTTACGAAGGCATTACATACGACAATGTTTGAAATATTAATACACAAGGTTGGGATGCATTGACTTAGAGATTTATCTTGACTTGTACAAATAAGGGGGAGTACGTGTTGCACTATTTTCCCTTGACTGTGTATTATCCCATTGGGTTTTACTAGCAAGGTTTTTAACGAGACAACTACAATTGCGTATATGAAATAATATTCAAGGGGGAGTGTTATAAACCAAATCATTAGTGGCTATTATTATTATATAGTAGTGGGGTGGTGTAACATTCACATTTATCCCTTGTAACATCCTACTTATTATGTAATCAGTAGGGTAGTTGGATAGTGTCATATTGCCTATATATAGGGCTCGACCACTCTTTCAAAGTAGATAGAAATCCTTAATAATATACTCTATTTTCTTCATATGACTCTCATCAAAATTTCTTAGTTATGTATTTCTTTAACTGGATCGAGTTAGCAGGATGTGGCTAAATAATACAAAGAATTGGATACCCGAAAACTGGGTACCTAAGAACAGAGAAACTATTGGAGTGGGGTTTTTTGATATTCAACCTCCAATTGTATTTTTTTTTGCTACAACTGGAGTCCTATTGAATTTATCCTTACAACAAGAGAAACGGGTATATTTTCCATATTCATTAAATATATCATATTCAATTCGACTTTTGATTGATTAGTAACTTTTATTTTTGTAAGATTTCTTATCGTTTTTTTACATTTTTTATTTGTTTGTTTTAAATAGACTGGTTTATACAACTAAAACACTAAATTGAACAAATTTCCACCTGCTTTCTATCTTTATTATGAGAATGGCATAACTGGTATCAGCTAACCTATGTAATAAATTATTTCGTTTCCTTTTTTTAGTAATAATATCTGTTACCGATTAATAAGAAATTAAAAAAACTTTTAAAAAAATGAATGTTTGTCTCGATATCTGGATGAGCATTGTTTGATGATAATTTTCTCAATCAATCATCATAAATATAAAGAAACCGAAGTGTATTTTATACAACGTACTTACAAATAAATTTGATGCATAGTTCGTATTTTTATGTGATAAACACTTTTTATTTATTTTGATAAAACAATGAAACAGTGGGGGCAATGCACCACGAGTGGTCAGAGCTAAGATATCTGACTCTATGACTTGCTATGACAAAAAAGAAAGAAGGACAACACTATGGCTACTGAAACTTCACTTCTGAACGACGTAGAAAGCTCTGTTGACTACAAAGGTTAGAGATCCAAATCCGAGTTTTTTCCCATTTTTAAACCATGTTTTGAAAAGTATTACAAAAATAGTTCATTCTCTAAAATAATTGTATGAATTATATCAGACAGAAAACTCAGTTATCTATAATATATGAAATAACAAATTACCAAGGATTGAGCTCTTGGTAGTTGGTAGAGTAAAAAAAAACCCAAGAATTGAATCCATGAGAATTGTTCAATGGAATATTAACGTATCTTTTATCTTCTTATTTCACCTATTTTGTTTTTTTTAACTTCCACCTACTTGCTTTTTTTTCACCAACCTAAATATTTATTTTTGTTGTAAGGAAAATATAAAATATAAAATTATATGTTTATATTTATATAAAATTGTTATAATTTATTAGATTAAATTATATTTGTCTTAGGTTTATTTAATGAATTTAGTTTAAATTGCTTTGTTACTTAGAAGGGATGAAAAAGACAAATGTGATCGACAGTTTAAAATAAAAAGAACGAAGATCAATAGACTTAATAATAAAAAGAAAAAATAAATTCACGTCCTTTCATTGTAAATCAACCTGTCTAGATAAGATAACTCTTATGTATACTCTTGAGATGTAATACATAAAAAACATTTTCTCTGTTATGGGCATATTATAGATCTTGATTTAAATATATATATATATATATATATATATATATATATATATATATATATATATATATATATATATATATATATATATATATATATATATATATATATATATATATATATGTATATGTAAACTAAATATAGAACTTTATTAACATGAACTCGTATATTATTTTAATGATTTATTTAATATAAAATAACTCATAAATTATTTAACCTACAATATATATTGATATATAAAGTTGATTATAAAATTAACAAAAACTACATAAATAATTAGAAAAAATACAAACTTATTTAACTTAATATAATTTTAAAAAATAATTAGTTTGATTAAATAAATAATTGTTATCAATTTAAAATTACATATTTCCTTACATTGTAAATAACTTTTAAAAAACTAGTTAAACAATTTACTGAAACAAAACATATAAAGATCACTTACGAAGAATTTTTTTTTCTTCGTGTTATTACGTACGTTATCGATCTTTATGCTTTTTATTCTAAGTTGTCGATCACATTTATCTTTTTCTCCCTTATAACCAACAAAAACAATTTTCAATCTAATTTCATTAAATAAAACCTAGAACAATAATTAATTTAATATAATAAATTTTAACAATTTTATATGAATATAAATATATATAATTTTATATTTATATTTTTATTACATCAAAGATAATTATAGAGGTTGGCAAAAAAACAAGTGGTGGAAATGAAAAAAAATAAAGTAAGTAAAATGGGTAGATAAAAATTACGAATAATATTCTATGAATATTAACCAATTCTTAAGGATTTAATCATAGGTTTTTTGATTCTACCAATTATCAAGAATTCAATCATTTCTTTCAAAAAAATGTCTACCTAGTTTTTTTATACAGAAACACATTTATTATCTTATTCATTATTAAAATAATTTTAATAAAGTATTTTATATTTTAAATATTTATTAGAAACATAAATTTAAATATTTTAATAAAAATAATAGTAAAAGAGAATAGAATAAAATATTTTAAAATTTTAAATAAATATTATTTTTGGGAAACTATATTTGATAAGTGCATATTATTTTTTGACATAAGGGAGGATGACCGAAAACTTAGTTTTAGTGGTCAGTTTAGTATAGTTATATAATTTTTTCTTTTTAAGAGTGGACTATAATTGTAATACTTTTAAAATGGTGTAAAAATAAAATAAAACTCTCCAAATTCGTAACAGTCGGCCAACGGCGTCGCTTCTACCGCTATTGAGAGTTTTTTAGCCGACTCATTCCTTGTACTTAACCGACATACAAAATATTAAAACAAAGGAACCAAGAGATATAGTAGTGAACTTATTAATAGTTAAACTTTTTGACTTAGATCATAAATAGTCCAATTACGCATAGATAGACTTCCTTCACTTCGAGGGGAGATTCTAAATTTGGATGTCAATGAATACAGGTAATTGGGTTGTTGACACTTTCAGCTGTTATTCCATATAACTCTTCTAACTGTGAAGCTACTACTGAGACATGTTCTCCTCCTAAAATTCAAATAATCCTCTTTTTCTTCTCACTGTATCTTGTGGCATTTGCTATAAAGAGGACACAAGCATTGTCTTCGGGCTTTTGGATCAGATCAGTTTGATGAACAAGATCAAAAAGAATGCAAAGCCAAGAATTCATTCTTCGTGTTATTTTAGGATATGTAGTGACACTTTTGATCTTAAACTACATTCAAGATAACTATAGTTGGGATATTGGATTTGGAATCTCATGCATTGTCCTTGCTTTAATAATATTTTACTCGGAACACCAACTTACCGTTTTCCAAAATACTCTGCTCAAAACCCTTCTATGCAAAACTCATTTGTGAGTATTACTTGTTGGACATCCATTATGTCAAGAAGACATTTGAGAGTCAATGTTTGCTGCAATGGACAATTGATAAGTGGAAATTGCTTTTAAACCTTTCCCACATCGGTGGGTTTAAAAAAGATAAAGCTACTTTTATACTTAGTGATATCATCTAAGTCCAATAATCCAATAATCATGCACATGGCAAAGCAATGATCTAGCCCACACGCGCGCACCACCACCACCCACCCACCCGACCCGGCCCGGCACCGGCACCGGCACCGGCGACGGCGTGAGGCGTGGAGCGTGGGTCGTGGTTCGTGGTTCGTGGGGAGTTTGGGGAGTCAAAAAATGAAAAATGAAATGGATTTTGTACCAGCTCTTATAGTGTGGAGAGTTGACTACTCAACTTAAACGTAGAGACAAAGCTCCACGAATCTCGCACACGTTAAGATGAAAGAATATCCCAGCTGTTACTTGGTCAAGTCAAACACGTGGGTCAACTAAGCTGTTACAGGAAATCAATCAAATCAAAACGTGGGAATTGAGAATAGGAAAGTCAAAACGTATCAGTTACAAGATTGTGGGGGTTACAAGGCAATCAAAAACGTCAAATCAATTCCGGGAGGGAATCATGGACGTTTCTGACTTGGGTATTCCACTCCTCACCCCTATATATAGTGTTCTCATTCCACTCTCAAAAACTACGAACACTCTAAAGAAAAAACCACTCTGCCTCACCTCTCTCTATATTTTCCTACCGTAGTAATTCTGTTAGAGATACCGGTCACGCCGGAATATCTTTTTAACAACGGTGACGATTGTGTGCTTTTCCTTTTCCGTGTAAGTGTATCGTTTTCTGTTATTTCCGTGTAACATTTTGATTTCCGATTGTTGTAATCGTGTTTCCGTGTATTGTTATTTCCATTTCATTGTAAACGTTATTTCAAATTCCGTGTAATTGTTATTTCGTTTATTTTCGTGTAAGAGTTTGTTTTCACTTAAACTCATTTTCTTTTCATTATTTTTCTTTTCGGAAACCATTTTTCTCTTGTAAAACTGGTGGTTATTTTTTATAACATTACTTGTATCTTTATATTAGCAGATAGGAATCGGAAACCTACTTATTCAGCTATACCTTGGAAGGGGAAATCAATAGGGCTCTCCAGCAATTCAAATAGTTATATTTTGTTCGTCTTGCTATTATCTTTTGCAGAAACTTTATCCAGAACTAATTGCATTTATAACATGGGATTTTATATAGGTTTCTTAAGGAAATTGTTAGATCTGATAATTCAAAACTAAATAGCAAAGTTTGTAGCATGAGTGAAGTTGAAGAGGCAAAAGCAGATTTTAGGCTTGTTCCAATATGGATTACATGTTTGGTTTATTCGTTTCTGTTTTCATAGTATTCCACTATATTTAAGTAAGGTTTCACAATGAATAGGTCTATTACTTTAACACTCGATGTAACAGCTGCTACTGCATGTGCAATCTTTTATCAGTATTGCAAATTGTAACGTTGTCCCTATTGCAAGAGCCCTAACTGGAAAACCATCAGGTATAATAACGATGCTTCAGCTAATCAGGACTGGTATATTATTGTCTTGTCTTTCCATGGTGATTGCAGCTCTAGTTAAGAAATAGCTTCTTAAAACGGCTTAAGAAAATGGGCTAGTTGATAAACCATACACAACTGTTCCAATGAGTGTATGGTGGTTGATGCCTAATTATCTGTTGATGTGTATCTAAGCATATTTGGAATGATCAGATGCTTATTGAGTACGTAGCTTTCTAATCATGGCAATTGAGTCGGAAATTGGGGTAATGGTTAGTGACAGTTGGTTTTCAGATAACTTGAATATGGCTAATCTTGATTACTTTTACTGGCTACTCGCAGGGATGAGTTTAATAGGGTTAGGTGCCTACTTGTACTTTTCAAAATCCTATATTTTTTTTACGGAGCCGGTGTGCAACTTGAACTGTTAAAATTCTTGGTTTTATTACTACAGTCAACGCCAATTCAAATGCTTGGTTTGGTGCAGGGTATCTTTTTTTGCTATTGAGTGCGTCCGTTGCTGAATGGTTGAATGTGATATTAAGATTATTTTTATTCTGACATTTTCTCCTTGTAGATGTTGTTAATGTTTCTTCATCTCTTGTGGGCCACGTTGTCAAATAAGAAAACAGATTGAAGAGACTTTTGTTGATAGAGTGAGAGTCTTTCTTTTTCTTTTGCTCACTCTTGGCGGGTTCTGAAAGAAAGATTAGTGAGGAAGCAAATTTAAAATATTTGAAATAATTATATATATACACACAATAATAATATTCTTTCTATAGTTTAGTGGTAAGGTTGTTAGGGTAGTTGTAGGACTCTTTCTCTTTTTTCTCAAAAAAAAAATTACAAAGAGATGATTAATTAAATGAGTCGAATAACAATTGGAAAAATATATAATTATATATGATTGAGTCGAATAAAAATTTTGAAAATAAAAGTGGGTGTCGTTCTTTTGGTAGATTATCGTTTCTCTATATCAATTTTTTCTAGTTATCATTGCTTGATGAATAGTGTTACAATACACTAATTGTATTCTGTATTTATATATTGATTTCTTAATCTATTCACTGCTTTGTCATTATTGCTTTTTTTTCCACCATTATTGTTTATGTTTAATATATTTAGTAGATCACAATGTGTCAATATTTTCCTAAGACTTAAAACGTGATTATTTATGCCATTAAAACATCATTTGTTAACTAAAAAAAATTCAACTATTGTATCCAAAAGAATATTTTGTTTTTTGTTTCTTCTTAAATTTGAGTTTTTTTAATTTAGACATATCTTATTTATTTCTATTATGTTTTTTTTTTCATTCTTTTTTCTCTACCTAGTTATTGCCTTCTTAATCTAGTTATTCCTAGAGGTGGGAAGAAGTCGATAGCCATTCCTCTTGATAAGTTGTGTATTGGATTTTGTTGTTACTTTTTCTAGTTTAGGGAGTTTTTAGCTAGGAAGAAGATTTTTTAACCTTATCTTATAAGCTGACTGAATCTAGACATTATATGTTGGATTAACAAATCCTAAAAGTTGCTTGAGTTTTGTTCCATGATCTATAATGGAGTTACTTTCTGAAACGTAATGATAAGAAAAAGTTTTAAAGTGTTAACGATGATTTAATTGGTTTTTCTCCACAATCAAACATATATATATATTGGGGATTATATGTACATTGAGTGCTATGACTTTCCTATAGTCAGTCCTCACACTTTAATGTATGTAGGAGTTATTGGAAAGATACTGGAGAGTAACATGAGCCTTTTTTCATGTGTGTGGAGCTAATTATAGTGCAGTTGGGAATTATAGTTACTCGCTTGTGAAATTAGGAGATGATGTCAAGAGAGATTTTCTACCAAATAAAGTTTAATAGTGTTCTAGTCTTAAACTTCGTTGCCAGATTGTGTAAATGGCTCGACTAAATAGACATTATTTGGTCAACGGTGGCCAAACCTGGCTAGCTGCTCTTCATACCTGCATAACACAGTTATGAGCTAAAGAGAGGTTTAATCCCATTAGTGTTTGACGCTCAAGTCCATATAAGGAACATGTATGAGTCCTCCTCCCCCAATGATGTATGATAAATTCGAATTTCGTAGTGAGAGAGTAAAGATAAGAAAATGTGTGAGCTTGTACCATTCTCTGATATGATTTCTTCTATATATACGCATGGTATTTGACTAGAGTAGAGTACTGCCTAGAGTAGAATTCCTCTTGAAGCTAATTGTTTAACTTACCTTATCTTGATCTTGTTTATCTCTAGCACATCCAATCCGAGTAAAGATACCATATATCCACTCTTATCTCTTCGTGGTTGAGTTTATATTCTTAACTTTCCCCATATCATTCAAAATCCGTGTTCCTGACTATATGCATAATCCAAATAGACAGAATTTACCACCTTGTAAACTCGGTGGGACAGAGGTTGGATTTAGATAAGTGACTGCCTTGACCAACCAAATTTTTTTTCTTACTATAAATGACCTTTTTACCTGCCATGTTGGTTGAGCGCTTTGTAATAACCCCTAATAGATTTTGAGTAGTGAAGATAGAACGGATTTTGTCCGTTGGCTGGCTGGCCAAGGACAATTTTTTCCTTTGGATTTGAGTAATGTAGTTGAGTTTGTATTTTGATGTGTCTGAGGATGTTGAGCCAAAATTCACTTTTGGATTACTATCTAGGCATTCTACCCATTTTTTTAGGTTGATGACTTATCTGTGTGATTCGTTTTACTACATTTTCTTTAATTGTGCATCACAAACACTATTAATTACAATTGGTTTGTCGTATGGGATAATGATACACATAAGGTAACCATTCCTTATTTTTATAATAACTTTTAGATTTCTGATGCGCTGCCTATAAATACTGAGTTTCCGTCATCATTTCACAATTTTCCATTTGTGAACTCATTAGAGTGAATCTATGGTAGATCTTCCTCAGATCACTTTCCTTTCTCGATTTTCTTTGTTCCGCTAAGGTATCTCTTTTCTCTTTTCTTTGTTCCATTCATTTATGTATTCCTTCTCTAGAATTGGTTCTTAATCTGACTGTGTGAGCCAATATGATCCATCCACAACGGTGGAACCATGTGTAAGTTTAGAATACACTTTTTACTCATATTTGGACGCCATGACCTTACTTGATAGCAGTTAAATAGATAATAAATTGTCAATGACTCATTGTCCATCTCCTCTTCTGCTAGTATAGTTATTACATCCTCTAAGGAGGGTCTAACGACGGAGAGTATGGGATACCGGTAGGTGTAGGTGACTAATCCTTTTCTGTTATTTTAGCGTATCTTGGGTTATAGTCAAAGTATACAACCTTGTATTGATAAGGTCTGCTAAGGTTCCTTCATCACTGAAAAAATCATTTTACGGTATGCATCATCTTACCATTTTCCACTACAAAATTTGAAGAGGATGAGGTCCTCCCAAAAGTAATCATTCACTTAGTAGAGAATTCCCTTCCTTTGCATGTGGACTGAATTTTGTGAGGAATAATCCACTAACAATGAAATTCATAATGTTCGTAAAACATGGAGTAATAACATTCTTCAAAACAAAGAGTTGTTAATAGGGGAATAATAATTGACCATCCCAGGCCCAGTGTAAACTATAGAGACTTTTGAAGTGAGATCGATGATCAACTATTTCATTTTTGCTCCTTTTTTGGTCTCGAATCTCCAAGTTTAACTCTTGCGATATAATTATTGTTTGAACAAGAGCCAATTGTTGATTGATGCCTATTAAAAAACTTATTTAGAAAAAGGTGCCTAGAAAAAAATATTTATTGAAAACAGCCCCCTTATAATTAACAATTAAAAAATAAGAAAAAAACTAATAAACACGCGCGCGCGTCCGTGAATTTTTTTTAAAATCGTCATAACTAATTAAAAAAAAATCAAAAAAATCAAAAAAAATTATATTTGGATAAATCAAATTAATATTTACGTCTATGATTTTTTTCGGAATTTTCTGAATTTTTTGATTTTTTTTGATTTTTTTTGATTTTTTTAATTTTTTTTTTCGCAGAAACATGGAATTTCGTGTTTGAAACATGGAATTTCATGTTTGAAACATGGAATTCCATGTTTATTTCACGATTTAAAACATGGAATTCCATGTTTAAAACATGGAATTCCGTGTCTGCGAAAAAAAAATTAAAAAAATTCGAAAAAATTAAAAAAAATCAAAAAAAATCAAAAAAATTTATAGACGTAAATATTAATTAGATTTATTCAAAAATATTTTTTTTTTAATTTTCTGATTTTTTTTGAATTAGTTATGACGATTTTAAAAAAATTTCACGGACGCGCGCATGTGATGGAATTAATAAAGGTATAGAAAATATAAAGGGGATGTTTTCTATAAATAATTATTTCATTAGGCATTTTTTTATAAATAAGATTATGGAAGGCATAAAAAAACAATTAGAGAGTTTAAGGAGGATGTTTTCAACAATAACCCCTTTGAACAAAGCCTTTTAAAATTAGCCTAAATGTGTTTTGATATGAAAAAATACTTTCTAATATTTATTTCATTTTTATGTGAACTTCAACCCTTCTCGAAATCACTTTTAAAATGAACCCCATGTTAAAAATATTTTCACTTAAGATTTTCTACTCCTTCTTTCACAAACTTAGCTAGCTCATCATGAATTTAAGGTATATCAAGTGTCAAGGCGGTCTAAAAAATATAATCAAAAATTATTTCATCATATACCTCTTACGTGACGTTATCGATGACATCCATATGGAAACGATCATCCCGGGTGTTCGGAAACCTCGTCACCTTGAACATATTGAATTTATCTCCTAGTCTTGGACCCGTATAATTAATTCATATTTCTCCACATCAATGAAAGTACATCCCATGGTTAATAATGGTTGTCCCAATATGATGGACACATTTTTATCCACGTCGTGATCAAGAATAATTAAATCAAACAAAAATATAAATTTACATGACTAGTACATTATTGATCTTACCCTCATTTTAAGAGATAAATGATAATCAATATAAGTCCTAGAAGGGGGGTTGAATAGGACTATGGAAATTAATCGGCTAATTTTATTTCAAGTAAATAAAATTAAAAGCTAATTTAAATCCTATTAACTTAGTAATCTAAATGGTCAAAAACTAGATAATACTAAGAGCCAATACAAGTGAAATATTCATACGAGCATATTATCAAACGCATAGAGTGCGAAAAATAAAGAGTGTAGAGAAAGAAAGATTCACAACGATGTAAAGTGGTTTGGTTATCCCTACTCTACTTCCTAAGGTGTCCACCTTAGGATTTGAAAGATTCTCAACTAATCTTTATATCTCTTCAAACCAGGTTAGATCACAAAACTCTTTACAACTACTTTAGGATTAGGCGCCGCCAAGGCGTCAACTACCCCTTAGCCGCCTACACCTTGTAAAAACGCTAGGTGTTTTTTTTTTCTAGAGCTTTTGTTGCCGTAGAAGAGACGCTTAGCCCGCCTAGAAATCAATTCCTCCGAGGTTCCCCCTAAGTCCATGGTGGAGCCTATCATGGAGGATACTTCTGCATATTCATTGTACTATGAGGGGAATGTTTAGATTTATTTAAGTCATCTTAATTTGTACCCATGAAGGGAATTTTTGTTTTGTATGAATATATATATATACATGTTATTAGTTTCAACGACGTAATATATTATGACAAATTATGAATTATATTTAATCATGTATATGGAAATTCATCCAACTCCGGTCCCCCAAAGGAAAGTGATGTCATTAGTTTCTTTTTTTACTTAATGGTAATCTTTTCTTTTCAACTGTCAACAACATTTAGCCTTGGATGATAACTTTAATAAAACACTCTTTTATAAAGTATTGATTAATTCTCTTAGTCATTGGTTTTAATCTTGGAGTGTTCAGTCTATTCAATATCTAGCTACTTATATGGGGAATTCATATCCTCATCTAATATAAGAAATCCAAATATAGCGCATGTTGAGAGCCCCATGTGAAAGTCATATAAGAGTAATTTCCTCAATTTGTCATTTAAGGACACCAGACAAGTGTCTCTTAAACGAGGGGTTGGCTTGAAGAACAAAAGGGTAATTATTTTTCTTCTTACAAGCAACCTTTTTTGTCCCACTTGGTCCTTTGGTCATTTCCTTTTGTACTCGATTCTCGAGGTATAATAATTAAGTACAATACTTACTTCCCCGACTTCTCAGTGCTCAGTTATATATCCACACTTTAGGAGTAAAATGGGTCTCTTTTTAATAACCATTATGATTCATGTGGGCCTTCCATTTTCCCATAAATGTCATGATGGCAACCCTGTTTCTCAGGTACGCTGAACATCCTTAAGGGATATTTCGATGACGGATATTCCTACTTTGTACCCTATATAAAATGATCGATAAAGGATTTTTACTTATATGTATATATGTGTGTGTATATATATATATATATATATATATATATATAAAATTTTAAGCACCTCTCCTTTGTCCATTCATGCTGACAATTCATAAATATTTAGAAGTAGGGTTCCACAAGTGACAATTCACAAAGATGCCTGCTGGAGTAGTATTTTTCAACTTTTGGTTTTGCTTGGAACCATTATCCATTGTTGGAGGTAAGTTACAAAGTTTGGGTAGCTAATATAAATGCCAAAGCTTGACCCGAGAGAAGACTAAGACCCCATATACTAGATTTTTCTTCTTGTTAAGGAATTTTTTTTGATGTTCAGTGACAGAACATAGGTTAGTGTGAATTTTATTAGTAGATTGTAGATGATTGGAAGTGTTTTCTTTGGGGTTAGAATTATGTTGATTCATATTTATGAGTTAGACAACGTACAAGCATGTAAACAACCAAGTATAAATTGTAAAAATAAAAGTAATAATAAGAATGCAAACGAATAACTTGATCTTTATTACATGTGTTTAAGGTGTGAAATAGCCTAAGTTACATTGTTTATATAGAGTTTTTTGTGGTAGTTATAAAAATCATTCTTGTCCAAGATGACATGATCGTTAGATACTAGGCGGTAAATATTAATATCACATGCTCTTCCTCAATAGAAATCTAGCTTGTGGTGGGTAACTGCTAATTATGTGGAACTAGCCAGTTCCTATATTTCCCTCGAGTAAGAGAGGTTCTCCTCGAGCAGGCCTTGAGAAGGTGGCTTTCACGTTCTTCATGTCCACGACTGCTTTTTGGAACTAACCTTGACTTCTTTAGTTTGGTGATATTTTTCTCCCTATTAATTTCATAAATTGTGAGACATATTAATTTTCTATTTACATTATTATATTTCATAGGTTCCTTTATATATTATAAATACTAACCATTAATTAAAATAAAGGTATGTACCATTGAAATGTATGGGTAACTAGTTGGGTCACGTAAACCGGACAGGGTCTTGCTATTTTTTCAATACTTAAAAGGGTGTGGAGTGAGAGACACAAGGTTCAAATCACCTCCCTGAACATGGGTAACCTAGTTCTGATTTACGTGGAGACATGCATGGAAAAACGTGTAGATTCTCCGTGGGATTAGTTTTAGTGCACGAAAACTGACCGGACCACTCACACACACTGAAAATAAGCATAAGTAGTTATTACGATCTTATGGTGTAAACTTAAAATATGTGGTACTAATATTTGAACATAGAATGGATGAATTTCTTTTTCAAATTTAATTTATAATACTTCTAATTTGACCAAATTGAAATAATTTATTAGTCATAAAAATTTAAATATCTATATTAATGTGGTTGGTAAATTACAAAATTTATATCATAATAATTTATTTAAATAATTATTTTTAATATTGTGAAAATTGATCATTTGATTTGAAAATTTAAAAATATTGGACTATATAAATAAAAGTTAAATAATTAAGAATAATATGTATTTTCTATATTAGTTTCATTTAATTCCATCCAATTGTCACTTTGTGTTTATAAGAGGACATAACATTAACTTTAAAATATCTATTTTTGACTTGTATTATTAATTGATCAATTAATCACTAAAAGACTGAAAAAATTAATGGATTAATCACAATTATGTGTAAAATCTTATTAGTAATTCTGTCCGGCCTTTTATGATCAATATAAAACTTTTATGGGTATATTTTTAATGGATAATAAATTATTAAATATTCAATTTTTGATATTTTTTGTAATTGTTCGGTATTGTTGAAATAGAATAACTTTCATTACCTTATCAATGAATTTACTTATAACATATCTTCATATTTGTTAAATAAAAAATCCATTAAAAACATTCCAATAAACAATAATGTCTCAACTTATTAGAATTTAATCCTTAAAATTAATGTCCAAAATTATTATAAATACAATTTCAAATTGTCTAGATATTTTTTTATTGATTGTACAACATATGTTTACTAAGAAATAAATGATATTCCATTTATTATCTCATTTCCAAAAAAATTATCTTAACCTTAAATATTTTTTAATTATTTAATAAATAATAAATGTTTTCATATCATAATTAATAATTGAGTATTGTTATATATCACTCCTTTTTGCTACACCCATTTATCACCTCCTATGTGTCATTTAATGTAGCATTAAACAAAGAAAAGAGAAAATAATCATTTAAGAGAGAGAAACGTTTTTATTGGTGTTTAAAACCTCCACATAGGAGGTGATACATAAGTGAAGGAAAAATGGGTGATATATATCTCTACTCTTAATATTTTCTCCTAATTATTTTTTATTTCTTTATCAACCTTTTATAAATACATTATGAGTAATGATATATGTCACCCCTTTTCATGTCATCCTTTTATCACCCTTCTATATATATATATTTTGATTTCCTTGACTAGAAGATAGAGAAAAATTAAATAGGATAGAGAAATCAATTCATTGATACATGTAGGCATACACGTAGGAGGTGATAAAAGGATGATACAAAAAAGGTGACAAATATCATTACTCATACATTATATACATTTACGACATTTATTTTTATACTTTTCATGTTCACATTAATATCAATTGATTTTTTTTATGTTTATATTCATTATTTTTTTGCTTGGTGTATATCTTAATTAACTTTTTATACTACTCATTCAAGTAAAAAATTAGAAATCTTTTTAAAAACTAAACGTGATACACAAAAAAAATAACAATTATTTCACCTTGAATTAAAGTACTCTTCTTAACATGATCTCTCTAGGAATAATTATCAAAATATTTGAACACAATACTTAAAATATGAATTAGGTCATGATTTATTTTATCAATCAAGTCATATAAAATAATTTTTTTAATGTATACCATTAAGTGAATAAAGATAAACATATATATTTGAATATTTTTTACTTCAATTTACACCATTTACTCTCTTTTAACAATTTAAAATATTTTTTTTAAAGACAAAATACAACTTTTATGATTAATTTTTTATGTGAATATTATATATACTATATATAAGATATACATAACAAGGTAAATAAATTAATAAATAACTTAAAATAGATTAATATTAATGTGATATTTAGGAGAGAGGAAAATTTTACGCATTGAGTAATATATTTAAAAGGAAAATTAGGTTAGAAAAATATAGAAAATATATAAAACAAATTGAGGAAGGGATTATTATGTATTAATTAATTTATTAATTATTGAAGATAAACGATTAACGTAATTTTCTAAAGAAGAAAATAGAAAGATTTTTGTTTAATGGAAACCAACTATTATGTATCCGAGCTATAAATATAGTGGACCATTGGGTGTAAAAGAAACCACATCATATATCTTTCTCTCTTCTTAATTTATCACTACCAAAACCATGGCAAGAAGGAAGGTCACTCTTGCCTTTATTCAAAAAATATCTGAACGCAAGGCATATTTCAAGAAAAGAGTCAAGGGCTTACTAAAGAAAGTGGAAGAACTCTCGATTTTGTGTGGGGTCGAAGTGTATCTCACAATATCTGATCCATTTGAGAAGAAAACCATTGTTTGGCCTTCTCAGCAGGCGGTCGAACTGGGTATTGATACCCCTGGATCTGGACCCTCCAACCCTTAATTATGTTTTTACTTAGTTTTTGTCATAATTTTGTTTATGTCTGTTTTTGTTGTCATTTTGTTTTCTTTTGTTGTGTTTCAGTATTTGTACTTCGGAGTTGACATGTGTCCAGTTTTAAAGTGTTTATCAATATTTGTACTTCAGTATTAATCAAAGTTGTTATGTTCTTTTGTCTTAAGAAATTATTGTTGTACTAATTGTTTACATTTCAACCTTTACTTTTTGTGTTTAAAGTCTTGGAAAAGAAGTCGATTTCTAAATAGAAACTATAAGTTACCTACAGAATATTGAATCAGAGAAGATTATTTAACTAAGTCAAGCTATACTATATTTGTTGATAATGAAAATGGTGTCTCTTGTATAAAAAGTGAAAGTTTTGTAAATAAGAAAATGAACATCTGGCAAAGAGAACTCTTAAAACAAGATAAAACTTACTAGAAAATTACGAATTGTATGACAATATTTTAAACAAAAAAAAATCATATATATATAGCTCTTTTGAATTAAGATTTGCAAAAAGCAGTGTGACACAAACACCGCGCTTCAGGTTTGATATATCAGCTTGATCAACAGATGTCCTAACTTCATATAAAATGATCCAGGAAGGAGGTGAAGGACTCGATAAGAAACATGAGTTCCTTATTCAAAGTTTTCTACCTGTCTTGCTTTGTTCTTAATGGAGTTTGAGGTTGAGTGCAAATTCAATTGGTTCCAAAACAATTTCCACCATATATTTTTCTGAGTATATTCTTCTCTAGGAGGTAATCATGAAGAGTGCAATGTAGGTGCTTGTAGTTTGTTGGATGTGTTGAATATACTCAACCCTGTATAAAGTGAAGATACTATGGAGTCTCTGGAGGTTTTTATTTAAAAGACAGACGATTATGATTAAGATGGCGTCGGGGAGAAGTGCATTTCATTTAAAGATGTAGTTTGTTGGCCAATCAGCAATTAGCTATATATTGGGGTTATATATGTTGGTGTGGTCTTTTTTTTTTTGGTCTTAGATTACATGTCAACATAAGCCCATTGTTTGTTTTATAGGACAGTGTAATTTCATGAGTTTCCAACAACTGATATCTATATTATATGGGTTTTTTGTTCTCTTTATTTATTTATTTTTAAAACTTTGTTTGAAACTCAATCTTGTAAATCAATATTTTACAACAAGTGACTATCAGAACTTGGTTAAATCTCATATTAGTTTTGATTGCTTTTTGACTCTTTTCTAAGATTTCGAATCCAGATCCAACCTGCGATTTACTTTCTTTTCTAAATCGAGTTGAGTAATTGATTGGTGTTGCTAGTTCTTAAAAAATCTTTTTAGATTCTTTTCAAAAGGTTTTTAAACGGTTTTCAGATCGAGTTGTGAGACATATCTTTGTTCCCCGATATGTTGTTTTCACAAACTTGTGATTTCAAAAGTATTCTTACTTTGAAGTTTGTCCGGTTTTGTTAGTACTTTTGATTATGTGTACTAACCTCATGGCTACAACTCGAATTGAGATGTAAGTCTATGATGGAAAATTTATTTTGGTGTTTGACAAAAAAAGATGAAGGTGCTGCTGTCTCATCAAGATATCAAAGATTGGTTAAAAGGTACTTTGGATAAAGCTTCCGAAATCAATGAAGAAGCATTTTCTTAAATCTATTTGATTTCGTTATACGGAAAGTGGATGTATGTGATACCGCACTTAATTTATGGAATAAGTTAGATTCTCTTTACTCTACTAAATCTTTGCCTAATTTAGCTTTTTTGAAGGGTTCTTTGTTTAACTATAAAATGGATTCCAGTAAATCTTTAGATGATAATCTTGATGAGTTCTTGAAAATGACCCTTGTGCTAAATGGTACCCCATACGCTTTAGATGACACTAGTAAATGTATGATTATCTTGAATTCATTCCTGAATCTTATCAAGTTGTGAAAGATGTGTTTCAATATGCTAGTACTGTACCTAACTTTGAACAAGTTGTTACTGCTTTAAAAACTCGAGAGAATGAGATTAAAATTAGCAGAAGAACTGGCTCTAATTTGTTTGTAAAACCTAGAACAAATACTACACATGTCCCTGATGTGAATAAACAGAAAAAATCTTTCTCTAATAATAAAAATAAAGGTAAGGAGACTAGAAAGTGCTTTCACTGTGGGAAAATTGGTCCCTTAAAGAAAATTGATTTAAGATGAAAAACAAATTATCTGCTAATGTGAATGAGCCCAATGTGGTTAGCATGCCTAAGATTGATGATGATGTATATGAGGTACTGAATGTCACTGATAAGTCTAGTCATGTAAGTTGGATTCTTGATTCCGTTTGTACTTTCACATGTGCCCCTCTTCTGAATTGTTCCACGGCTTGATTGAAACTTGTAATGAAACTGTGTATATGGGTAATGATCAAACTTGTGATGTGAAAGGTATTAGGAAGGTGAATTTGAAAATGTATGATGGTAAACAGATTACTTTGACCAATGTGAGATTCATTCCTGAATTAAAAAGAAACTTGATTTATTTAGGTTCCCTTGATGACCTTGGTTATGTTTCTGAAGTGTCTAAGGGTAATATTCATGTGTATAGAAATTCCAAACTGCTTTTCTCTGGAACTAAGTGTGCTGGTTTATATATTTTGAATGACAGTCATATTTCTTGTTTGACTAACACTGTGTCTGAGCCTAAGCTTACAGCTACTCATAAGTGGCATTTGAGACATGGACATATGAGTCAACAAGGGCTTACAATACTTAATAAGAATGGTAGTTTTGGTAAGGATACATTTTGTGACTTATCTTTCTGTGAGAGTTGTGTATTGGCAAAACAACATAGGCAAAAGTTTAAGGCTGGTCTACACTTAGCCTCTAACTCCCTTGAATATGTTCATGCGGACTTATGGAGTCCTTAAAGGTATGATTATCTTTGTAATTACATGTATTTTTATCTATAATTGATTATTATAGAAGGAGGGTTCGTACTTTTCTTTTGAAAACAAAGGATAAAACGTTTTTTAAAATAAAAGAGTGGAAAGTTTTGGATGAAAATCATACAGGTAAAATAGTTAAAGTTTTTAGAACTGACAATGGTCTTGAATTTTGCAACGCACAATTTGACAAATTTTGTAAAGAAAATGGGATTTTAAGACATAGAACAGTTAGAAAAACCCCTCAGCAAAATGGTTTTGCTGAGAGGATGAACAAAACTCTTTTGGAAAAAGTTAGATGTCTTTTACTCACTTCTGGTTTACCAAGATGTTTTTGGGGAAAAACTTCATACACTGCTACTTATTTAATCAACAAGAGTCCCATCAGGTCTATTGATTTTAAATCTCCTATAGAGGTTTGTACTGGATCCAAACCTGACTTGTCTCACTTAAGAATCTTTGGGTGTGCTGCTTATGCACATGCTAAAGAAGGTAAACTTGACCCTAGATCTTTGAAATGGTTATTAACAACAACATGGGGTTAAATGTTATAAATTGTGGGATAAGTCAGTTAATGGATTTAAAATTTTTGTTAGTAGAGATGTTATATTTGATGAACTTACTTTTCCTTGTAAGACTGAGAGTGATGCAGGTTGTGATGCTACATCTAAACCAAATAGGAATACCTTGGATGTAGAGTTTGAGGTGGATCCACTTAGCCCTGTGCAGCCCATTGAGACTCCAACTAGAGACCACCAAGTGGAGCAACCCTTGGATCAGGAGGATGATGAAGAACAACCTGACATAACTGTTCATGAAGAGGCTGACCACTTGGCTTAGTCTACTGTTGGAGGACTTGAAGGCTACCAGCTGGCAAGAAATAGGCCTAGGAGAGAAACAAGATTTCCCAATAAATATTCCTATGTTGACTTGGTTTATATTGCACTTACAACTACAGTTGAGATAACAGATTCTGAAACCCATACTTACTTAGATGCTATCAGTCGTAAGGATAAAACTCAGTGGATCAAGGCCATGAATGATGAGTATAACTCATTACTACTCAACGAAAATTGGGATTTTATTACTAAGCCTAGTGAAGCTAAAATAGTTTAGTGTAGATGGTTGTACAAACTGAAAGAGGGAAGTTCTGAGAAGGATCCTGCTAGATACAAAGCAAGATTAGTAGCTAAGGGTTATACTCAGAGAGATGGTATTGATTTCACTGAAATTTTCTCACCTGTCATTAAGTTCGAAACAATTAGAGTTATGTTAGCCTATGCAACCTGTTTTAACCTTGAAATTGAAAAGTTAGATGTTAAGACCGCTTTCTTACATGTAGACTTGGATGAAACTATTTATATGAGACAACCTTGGAAGGCTATCATGATCAAAAATTTCCTGATCATGTCTTCTTACTAAAACAAAATTCTATATGGGTTAAATCAGTCTCCAAGGCAATGGTACAAGAGGTTTGATTCTTTTGTTTTGTCCCTTGGTTTCTTGAGGTCTTAGTATGATGCTTGCTTTTACTTCACTTTGAAAAAATTGTGGGATTTATATTCTTCTGTATGTGGATGATATGTTGCTTATATGCAATTCTCTATCTTTAATTGATAAATTGAAATGTGCATCGAAATCTGAGTTTGATATGACAGACTTAGGACATGCTAGAAAAATTCTAGGTATGATTATTGATAGAGATAGAAATAATTGCATACTAATGTTACATCAAGAACCATATTAGAAAGGTATCTGTACATGTTTGTAATTCAAGTTACCATACTTAGAAATAATCTTTTTCAAATATGGTTCTTTTTCATGTTGAAAGTTGGATTTGCTACAACGGTTGTTTAAGAATTTGATCCCAAGACCTCTTGGTCTTTAAAATAGACAAAAAAAAGAACCATATTTGAAAAAGATTATTTTTAAGTATGGTAACTTGAATTACAAACATGTACAGATACCTTTGGCTGGACATTTTATTTTATCTAAACAACTTTTCCCCAAATCTTAGTGTTATATTCTGAAAATGGAAAATGTTTCTTATTCTAATGTGTTGGGTTCACTTATGTATGCTATGATTAGTACTAGACCTGATTTGTCCTTTTCTATCTCTTTACTCAGTAGATTCATGTCTAATCCAGGCTATGATTATTAGTTAGCTATAAAACATGTGTTAGCTTATGTGAACTCTACTTTGAATATTGGATTAATATATAGTAATCATAATTGTCCCTTTGAGCTTGTTGGATATCTAGATTCAGATTTTGCAGGTTGTAGAGATTCTAGGAAGTCTACTACTACCTACTATTTTACTTTGGAAAAGAATTGCATATCCTGGAAATCTCAACTTCAACCTTTAATTGCTATTTCCACTACTGAGTCTGAATATGTTGCTATAACTGACTGTGTAAAGGAAGTTATTTGGTTGCAGAATTTTCTTAAGAAAGTAAAGCTGGTGAAATGTACTTCTGACATTTATTCTGATAGTCAAAGTGCCATACACTTGAGCAAAAACCATGTGTATCATGAGAGGACAAAACATATTGATGTAAAATATCATTTCATTAGGGATATCATTTCCAATAATGAAGTGAAGTTAGAAAAAACCTCCTCTGAACTCAATCCTTCTGATTTTGGTACTAAACTGGTCACTAACTGCAAATTCAAACTTTATTTGGATTTGTTGAGTATTGGTTGAATGACGTGCAGGTACTTTGGGCTATGAAGATTTGAAATGTGCCTCTACTATCACTACTGTTGGAGATGATGTTCTTGTAGCTAATCCTTGATGATATACACTTCAAGGTGGATATGCAATAATATGTGAAGTGTATTTGAGATGACATGGATGTTTGACCTAGTCAAGATCCTACGTGGAAGTCTTAGTTAGTTGGTCCTTTTACATTTGGACTACTACTCAGCTTTATGGTGTCGTTTGGTTAAGTAAAGTCAGAGTAATTGTGGAGCGTTGATCTTAATTCATTTGAACGGTCGAGATTGATACTTAGAAGACCCATATAAAAGGCCTCTCTCTTCACAACTCATTTCATTCTCTCCTTTACTCTTTTCAGAAATCTCTCTCGCCTCGCTTACGTGTCAAACCAGATTTTGCTCTACTTTTGTATTCATAGCCTTAAATCCTCTGTTAGTTAGTGAAATCGTGTTAATTACTTGAATCTTGTTGATTCAAGTCTAGATATTCAGCGTCGTTGAGTATTGGGTTAGGTTGGCTGGTTCTATACTTAGGGTTTATTGAATACGGTGATTTTATGTAAATGGTGGTGTAATCGGTGATAATAGTGGTGATAGTGGAATGGTGCTCTCAAATCTGAGCCCAACGTGGATGAAGACAATTTTTGGTCGAACCACGATATATCCTGTGTTCTTTACTTTCGGTTCTCTTTATTTTCTTTCTTTAAATCCTTTTTTAAAACTCAATCTTGCAACTCAACATTTTACAACAAAAATATATGACCTTTCAAGAGTTAGGATTGTCCTATATGTCAAGCTTTAAATATAAAGTTGAACAGCAAAATCTTCACCCAATATCTTAAATTCTATAATATATAGGATAACTCGAAGTCAAAAAGTAGCCATGATTTATCTAGAGAAAAAATGACCTTCCAAGAGTTAGGATTGTGCCATGTGTCAAGATTTAAATACAAAGTTAGACAAATAAATCTCCACTCACTATCTTAATTTATACCCACGATTACAAACTACCCATTATTTACAAATAGTAATGTTGGATATCATCTAAAAAGCAGGATACACCTCATAGGTGATATTTAGGTGATTACTTTTTGGACGATACACATCATTATTCATTTACAAAACTCCTCAATCACATTTTTATGATTTTTTTATTTAATAATTTTTTTCGTCTCTTATAGTTGATTTCTAGTGTAGTTAATTTGGAATCTCGCAATATTGTATTTGATCAAATTTGTCTGAAAGAGGAATCCTTTGCTATTATAATCAATTTTCTACCCGTATGTGTTTTGATCTTTTATAATTCATTATTTATATTTCAAATTGATAATAATATTTTTCCTCTTAATAATTATTATAAATTTGAATTTAATATATCTATTATTGTTTGTACATATATTGAAAAAATAATTTTGTTTTATAACTTACCCTAACAGACGAGCAAAAAAAAAAAAGATTGGATAATTGTACATAAAATATTTTGAAGAAATATGTGTTATGTATGTCATATATTTATGATCTAACATTTGTTTGATTATATAAAACTACTGAATTTGTAATTTAATTTTTTTTGTAAATTTTTATGATTTATTCTTTAATGGGTTTTTTATGAGCCGAGCATAAGAAAAATAGGATTGGATAATTGTACAAAATATTTTGAAAAAATATGTGTTACGCATTTCCTATATTTATGATCTAATCTTTGTTTGATTAGATAAAATTATTGGATATGGAATTCAATTATAATGTAAATTTTCATGATTTATGCTTTAATGGGGTTTTCATGGGAATTTTGTGCGCTCGAATTTAATTATCTGCATGAGTTGTTTTAACAGTGCTCTGATATATTTATTATAAATTTGAAAACGTGAATTTTTTTTAATGAACACAACATATGAGAGGTTGATTATGTTTGATTTTGATTTATTATCATATGTCATTCATATAATGTCAATTTTAATATATTGATTTTTTTGGCTAAATAATTTATTGATATATGTGATTAATATATTTAAGTTGAATAGAGGAATAAAACTGATTAATTTTTCAATATTGTGTACAAGGAAGTTGGATGTTAGTTTTATAGACATGTTAGTTAACTGATCTTATATACGGTTTATATTAAATATCATTTGATTATATTTTTTTTGTTAATTACTCAATATACCTCTAATGAGGTAATTCTACTTTTATATGTGTTTTGAGTTTTGACACATCACAACTTAAAATATATTTATTTTTCTTCAGTTTAAATATATGAGAAAGTTTATAAAGAACTGTAATTCATGCTTAATCTAAAATTTTATTATTTACAAATGTTATATTTGTAATCTTGAATATTAAATAATTGGAATACATATATAATTTGTGTCATAATAATTTTATTTTTGATTTAGTACCTCTTGAATGTTGCAAGATGAATAACGCATGAAATGGGTGGACAATTTATATTCCTCATATGTAGTTTTTAGTTCAGTTTAGTTTTGAACTATGTTAACTAAAGATATATATTTATTCTAAATAAACCAAATGTTAGTAGAGCAAATATCATAATTGTCTCAAACCATGTTTTTATATATCTTTGACGTGATAAAATAAAACTTAGATTTCTTAAGATAACTTAATTGAGAGATACAAATTATAAGAATGTATGTGGTGTCCTCTAACAAAAGAAATATTTATGTATAATTTTAATTTTTTTTAGCCAATAGATGATCCGACTTCATAAGAACAACATTGTAATTACGAGTAGGGAGAATTTTTGTAACTCTACAAAGTCTAGTGTTTTATTAGATCTTATAGAAGTAAAACACGTAGTAATCTAATATTATATTAATGATTTATTTTAGTTATTTAAATATTTACGTAGTGCCCTTGGGCACGGGATTTTTCTAGATATTAGAAATGTTTTACTATTGTGATCAATTTATTGTACTACATTATTATTCTCTAATCAATTAAAGACTAGTGAACAGTGTTTATCCCGTCCTATATTTTAGGAAACAAATTCGAATTGGACTTGGACTCCAATTACTTGCCTTCCACTCCAAGAATTCTACCTAGGGTTAGAAAACACCTATAAATAGACCCTCTTATCATTGTAAACATTTCCTTGCTTAATTATTAGTCCTTAGTCTTAAGAAAGATCATTCGGAGAAGCAAGTTGATAGTATGTATCTTTATTTTAGTTTATTTCTTGTTAGCATGAACTATAGTTTGGGTTTTGAATATATATAAACTTTAAATTCATATTCTTCTATCTAAGTTTGTTTGGGGAAAATATTTTTAAATCGATTGAGCTTCTTAACCTTTATATTTGTTTTATGTGCTTTGATTTATTAACTGTAGTTCTTGCTAGTGCACGATTATAGACTACCCCATTAATAGCAGTTGGATGGTCACCCAAAAGGGGTGTCTAATTGTTGAAACACTACATAAACATCTAGTGTGCGGTAGTGATCCTGACAGCCTTGAGTAACTAGATAGTCACTATGGTTTTAAATTAACCACCGATCAATGTGTAGGGTCTCCTTACCCAAGTCCTTTAATAATTGTTAGGTAGCCACCTAAGTCCACCCGAAAGGGGGTTAGGAGAAATATAGAATCCTGGCTACTTACTTTAAGATCTTTAATCACCCTTATTAACTACTAGAAGAAATAGAAGGATAAGTTCATACACGAAAACTTGGGATATATCTCTCATCTCATTCTTACATCTTTATTTTACTTGCATTAGTTTCAAGTGTAATCATATTCTCTCCAATTATTCATATTTACTTTACTGTGTTTCTATTCCACGAGCTAATTCTTACTAGGATTTATTTTAATTCATTCGTATAACACACTAAGTCCCTGAGAACGAATCTAACTTATCATTAAAACTTGCATACGGTCTGTGATACTTGCAGTGAGTAACATGATTGGTTAGGGTGATAGTTCTCATATTTATTTATCTTAATTTTATCACACCCTACCAGCTACCACTTAACTTAACAGATCACTTGATAGTGAAATTTATATGAAAGTACCAGAAGTATGCAACTTGAATTCGTGGAAAAAATATTCAATCATGTTACAAAGATCTTTGTATGGTTTAAAACAATATGGACGGATATAGTATAATAATCTTAGTACTTACCTACTTTAAGAAGGATACACCAACAGTCCCATTTGTCCATGTGTTTTTATTAAGAAATCAAACAATGGGTTTGTCATTATTGCAGTATATGTAAATGATTTAATTTAATTGGAAACTTTGAAGAGCTCAAATTAGCAGCTGCAAAGTTGAGTTAAAAATTTGAGATGAGAGATCTTGAAAAAAATAAGTTTTGTCTTAGCTTACAAATTGAGAATAAATTAGATGAGATATTTCTCCATCAGTCAAAATATATAGAGAATACTGAAAAGGTTTAATTTGGTAAATGTCATACATTGTCTTCTCCTATGATAGTTCGCTCACTAAACGTACACAAGGGTCCTTTTTTACCTCGAGAAGATAATGAAGAAATACTTGATCCTGAAGTACCATAGTTAAGTGTCATTGGAGCATTAATGTATCTTGCAAACAACACCAGTCCAGACATAGCATTCTTTGTAGATTTGTTAGCAACGTATAGTGATACCTCAACTTGGAGACGTTGGAACAGAATCAAACATTTATTTCGTTACCTTCGAGGAACTATTGATAGAGGACTATTGTGTTCGTGAAAATCTCAAGCGGATCTACTTGGATATGCATAAGCTGGTTATCTATCTGAGCCCCATAAAGGATTATCATAAAATTTTGGTGGGATTGCGATCTCTTGGCGTTCTACAAAGCAGACTTTATCAGTCACTTCATCAAATCACGCAGAGATACTTGCATTACATAAAGCTAGTCGAGAATGTGTTTGGTTAAGATCTTTGACTCATCATATTCAAGAAAATGTTGCCTTTCAACGACGAGAATAGGTCCAACCATATTGTATGAAGACAATACCGCTTCTATTGCTCAAAACAATGAATGATTTACCAAAAGTGACAGAACCAAGCATATCTCGCCAAAAAAAATTCGCATATGAACTTCAAAAAAAATGTGAAGTAGACGTCCACCAAATTCGAACAAGTGAAAATTTAGCATATCTGTTTACGAAGGCATTACATACGACAATGTTTGAAATATTAATACACAAGGTTGGGATGCATCGACTTAAAGATTTATCTTGACTTGTACAAATAAGGGGGTGTACGCGTTGCACTATTTTCCCTTGACTGTGCTTTATCCCATTGGGTGTTACTAGCAAGGTTTTTAACGAGGCAACTAAAATTGCGTATATGAAATAATACTCAAGGGGGAGTGTTATAAACCAAATCATTAGTGGCTATTATTATTATAGAGTAGTGGGGTGGTGTAACATTCACATTTATCCCTTGTAACATCCTACTTATTATGTAATCAGTAGGGTAGTTGGATAGTGTCATATTGCCTATATAAAGGGCTCAGCCACTCTTTCAAAGTAGATAGAAATCCTTAATAATATACTCTATTTATCTTCATATGACTCTCATAAAAATTTCTTAGTTATGTATTGCTTTAACTGGATCGAGTTAGCTAGATGTCGCTAAATAATACAAAGAATTAGATACCCGAAAACTGGGTACCCAAGAACAGAGAAACTATTGGAGTGGGGTTTTTTGATATTCAACCTCCAATTGTATTTTTTTTGCTACAACTGGAGTCCTATTGGATTTCTCCTTACAACAAGAGAACGGGTATATTGTCCATATACATTAGATATATCATATTCAATTCGACTTTTGATTGATTAGTAACTTTTATTTTTGTAAGATTTCTTATCGTTTTTTTACAGTTTTTATTTGTTTATTTTAAATAGACTGATTTATACAACTAAAACACTAAATGAACAAACTTCCACCTGCTTTCTATCTTTATTACGAGAATGGCATAACTGGTATCAGCTAACCTATGTAATAAATTATTTCGTTTCCTTTTTTCAGTAATAATATCTGTTACCGATTAAAAAGAAATTAAGAAACTTTTGAAAAAATAAATGTTTGTCTCGATATCTGGATGAGCATTGTTTGATGATAATTTTCTCGATCAATCATCATAAATATAAAGAAACCGAAGTGTATTTTATACAATGTATTTACAAATAAATTTGATGCTTAGTTCGTATTTTTATGTGATAAACACTTTTTATTTATTTTGATAAAACAATGAAACAGTGGGGGTAATGCACCACGAGTGGTCAGAGCTAAGACATATGGCACTATGACTTTCTATGACAAACAAAAAAGAAGGACAGCACTATGGCTACTGAAACTTCACTTCTAAACGACGTAGAAAGCTCTCTTGACTACAAATGTTAGAGATCCAAATCCGAGTTTTTCCCCATTTTTAAACCATGTTTTGAAAAGTATTACAAAAATAGTTCATTCTCTAAAATAATTGTATGAATTATATCAAACAGAAAACTCAGTTATCGATAATATATGAAATAACAAATTTCCAAGGATTGAGCTCTTGGTAGTTGGTAGAGTTAAAAACCCAAGAATTGAATCCATGAGAATTGTTTAATGGAATATTAACGTACCTTTTATCTTCCTATTTCACCTATTTTATTTTATTTCACTTCTACCTACTTGCTTTTTTTTCACCAACCTAAATATTTATTTTTGTTGTAAGGAAAATATAAAATATTAAATTATATGTTTATATTTATATAAAATTGTTATAATTTATTAGATTAAATTAATATTTGTTTTAGGTTTATTTAATGAATTTAGTTTAAATTGCTTTGTTACTTAGAAGGGATGAAAAAGACAAATGTGATCGACAGTTTAAAATAAAAAGAACGAAGATCAATAGACTTAATAATACAAAGAAAAAAGAAATTCACATCCTTTCATTGTAAATCAACCTGTCTAGATAAGATGACTCTTATGTATACCCTTGAGATGTAATACATAAAAATTCTTTTCTCTGTTATGGGCATATTATAGATCTTGATATATATATATATATATATATATATATATATATATATATATATATATATATATATATATATATACGTAAAGTAAATATATAACTTTATTAACATGAACTCGTATATTATTTTAATTATTTATTTAATATAAAATAACTCATAAATTATTTAACCTACAATATATATTGATATATAAAGTTGATTATAAAAATTAACAAAAACTACATAAATAATTAGAAAAAAATGCAAACTTATTTAACCTTATATAATTTTAAAAAATAATTAGTTTGATTAAATAAATAATTATTATTAATTTAAAATTACATATTTCTTTACATTGTAAATAACTTTTAAAAAATTAGTTAAACAATTTACTGAAACAAAGCATATAAAGAACTTACGAAGAAAAGATATGAACTTTTTTCTTTGTGTTATTACGTTATCGATCTTCATTCTTGCTATATGTTAATTCTGCACATGAACTATATAATGAAATCAAAACAAGATTCTGCAAATCTAATGGTACTCGTGTGTATCAACTTGAGAAATCACTTAGCTCTATTACTCAGTCTTCTTCTTCGAATTCTGAATACTTTGCAAGATTCAAGTCACTTTGGGATGAATACATCCATTTTCGCCCAAATCCGACTTGTTCTTGTGGCTTCATGAACCAATGTACTTGCAAACTTCTTGACACACTCGTAGAAAGGCAACAAACTGACATTGTTATCAAGTTCTTAATCGGTTTGAATGAGTCTTTTTCAGCTGCTAGAAGTCAGATCCTCTTAATGGATCCTCTTCCAAAGATAAACTCTGTCTTTGCTATGTTAATTCAAGAAGAAAGTCAGAGACAGATCACTGCTACTATTGAACCTACACAAGCTTTTTATGCTAGAAATGTGCAGAAAACTAATATGTATGGAGATAAGAAGAAAACTCTTTGCACACATTGTGGTTACACAGGTCATACTATAGACAAGTGCTTTCAGTTACATGGTTATCCCATTGGTTGGACTAGACCAAAAGGAAAATGAAACTTTAACAACTTCTTATCAAATTCAAAGGCAAATTGTGCTACAGATTCTCAAGAACAAACTAATGACTCAAGAACTTTAAACTCTTATGAGTTTACACCTGAAGAGATAAGTAAACTCATTGCTCTAGCTCATAACTCCAATCCTACACTTCCTGCAGTTCATCAAGTATCAACGCAAGAAGGTAATCCTCTTCAATCTTCTTGGATTTTAGATACTGGAGCAACTGATCATCTCATATTTTTACCTTCATTTTATACAAGTTCATATAAATCTGCGAGTGTTTGTGTCTCTTTACCTAATGGACAAGTGGTTTCAGCTGACTATACAGGCCATATATACACCAGTAGTCAAATAACATTAAAGAATGTTCTTTGTGTTCCCTTATTCAAACACAATTTGCTATCAATTTCAAAGTTAACTAAGGAATCACAAATCTTAGTCTCTTTCTTCCCATCATATTGTTTGTTGCAGGATTCAAGGACCAAGAAGACGATTGGGACTGCATATGAAGTGAATGGATTATACTATCTACACACTCCATTACAAACATCTTCTTCCAATTCAGTTAATACTCAAAAGTTAGATATTTGGCATGCAAGACTTGGTCATACTTCAAATGCTAAGCTTCAAGCTTTGAAGACAGATAATTCTTCTATTAATTTCTTGCCTTTTAATGTTTGTGAAACTTGTTCTTTTGCTAAACAAAAGCGTCTTGTATTTCCTGTTTCAAATTCTAAATCATCTTCATGTTTTGAACTCATACATTGTGATATATAGGGTCCTCTAAAGCATATATCTCACACAAGACATAAGTATTTTCTCACTATTGTAGATGATTTTTTGAGATGTACTTGGGTTTACATGATGGTTAATAAATCTGAAGTTAGTTCTCATTTACTATCTTTTTACAATCTTATTCTCACTCAATTCAATATCAAGATCAAGAAGATTAGAACAGACAATGGTGTAGAGTTCAATCTTCATTCTTTTTATTCAAACAATGGAATTATTCATCAAACATCCTGTGTTGAAACTCTTGAGAAGAATGGTTTAGTTGAGAGAAAGCATCAACACCTATTAACAACTGCTAGAGCATTAATGTTTCAATCAAAGCTCCCTATTCAATTCTGGTATGAAGCTATAATGACCTCAACTCACATTATTAACAGGTTACCTACTCCTCTTTTACATAATAAGTCACCATATCAAGTTTTGTATGATAAACCTCCACCACTTAGTCATCTCAGAGTGTTTGGGTGTTTGTGCTTTGCCTCTACTTTGAAACAAGGAAGGACTAAATTTGATTCTAGAGCTACAAAGTGTATCTTCTTGAGTTATCCTTCAAACACAAAAGGTTACAAACTATTGAATATTGAAACCAATACAACATTCATATCCAGGAATGTTGTTTTTCATGAGTCTATCTTTCCTTTTTCTAACACCCCTCCACCCAACAATCTTCATACTTTTCTCTTCCCACCTTCAAACTCAACTTACACTGAGATACCTAATAAGTCTTCAACTCTTCCTCTCCAAACCACTTCTTCTATTGCTTCTTCACCTCAAAATCCACCCTCACCTAACTTTCCTCCATCACAAATATCAATCCCACTACAATACACAAACCTACTAGAACAAGACATGTTCCTACCTACCTAAAAGATTACATATGTCCCGCAAAAGCTCTCTATTCATCAATTACATCATCCAATTCTCAGAACATTTCCTCTACTCTATATCCTATCCAAGATTTTTTATCTAATACTCGCTTATCCTCAACATATAATCACTTCATAGCCTCTATTACTTCTCAAACTGAACCCACAACTTATAAACAAGTTTCAACATTACCTGAGTGGATGAAAGCCATTCAAAGTGAACTCTCAGCTCTTGAAGATAATAACACTTGGTCTATTGTTCCTCAGACTGAAATAATGAAACTTATTGGAAGTAAATGGGTTTTCAAACTTAAATACAAGGCAGATGGTACTCTTGAAAGACATAAAGCAAGGCTTGTTGCTAAAGGTTACAATCAGCAAGAAGGCTTGGATTTTTTTGATACTTTTTCACCTGTTGCAAAAGTTACTTCTATAAGACTAATGCTTGCTATTGCCTCTTCAAATAAATGGCATTTACACCAACTTGATGTAAACAATGCATTCCTTCATGGAGATTTAAATGAAGAGGTATACATGAAGATACCTCATGGTCTAAATGCTCCTCCTAACTCGGTATGTAGACTAAATAAAAGTTTATATGGCTTAAAGCAAGCCTCAAGACAATGGTTTGCTAAACTTTCTGCTGCCCTTGTTGATTATGGCTTTATACATTCAAATAGTGATTTCAGTCTCTTTACTAAAGGTAATTCCTCAGATTTCATTGCTCTACTTGTGTATGTAGATGATATAATCATCACTAGTAGCTCTATATCTGAAATCAACAAACTCAAACTCTTCATTCACTCAAAATTCACTATTAAAGACTTAGGGGAATTAAAAAAATTTCTTGGCATTGAAGTTGCTATGTCAGAGGAAATTTGCTCTTGACATACTTAATGAATGTGGTGTTCTTGGCTCTAAACCTGTTTCTTTTCCAATGGAGTCTACTTTGAAACTTAAACAAGATGAAACAGACTTGTTAGATAATGCATCATCATACAGAAGGTTGATTGGAAGGTTGTTATATCTAACTATTACTAGACCGGATTTGACTTACTCTATAACCTGCTTAAGTCAATTCCTTTCTAAACCTTCAATCAATCATTGGAATGCTGCTCAACGTGTTTTACGATATCTTAAACTAACTATTGGACAAGGCATATTCTACTCCTCTGCTTCAGCTATCAAATTGAAAGCATATTGTTATAGTGATGTTTGGACTCAAGAAGAAGTATCACAGCCTACTGTATTTTTTAGGAGATTTTTGATCTCATGGAAGAGTAAGAAACAATCCACCATTAGAAGATCCTCAGCTGAAGCTGAATACAGAGCTCTCGCAACTAACTCTTGTGAAATTCAGTGGTTATTATATGCTTTAAATGACTATGGATTATCTCATCCATCTTCGGCTCATGTATATTCAGATAGCAAGTCTGCAATAGCAATGTCTACAAATCCAATTCAGCATGAAAGAACTAAACACGTCGATATTGATTGCAAAATCACACGAGAAAAAATTCATGATGGAACTATCAAGCTATTTTTCATTCCTTCTTCATTACAGTTAGCTGATATATTCACCAATCCATTAGGTTCTCTTGTTTTTCATAATAACATTAGCAAGCTGAATCTTACTAACATCCATCTTCCGCTTGTGGGGGGATCTTGGAGTATGAATTCACTACTAGAACAGAATCAAATAGAAAAAATAGATAAAGATAAAGTTGAGGGACTTTTGTGTAAATAAAATAGTTAGTTTAGAAGCTGTTAGTTAGTTAGTTACAAACCGCTATTATTCCAGCTGTTGTGATTAGTTGAGATAGAAGCAATGAAATGTATATATATAGTCGTGTATCACTTTGATAACTCTCAATGAAAAAGCTTTATTCTCTTCACTCTCTCTCCTCTGTTCTTCATCTTCTTAAGCTCCACTTCACGCCATTAATAGCTTCTCATTTCTTCTTTCATCATTTAACAAAACTTTTTGACTTAGATCATAAATAGTCCAATTACGCATAGATAGACATACTTCACTTCGAGGGGAGATTCTAAATTTGGATGTCAATGAATACAGGTAATTGGGTTGTTGACACTTTCAGCTGTTATTCCATATAACTCTTCTAACTGTGAAGCTACTACTGAGACATGTTCTCCTCCTAAAATTCAAATAATCCTCTTTTTCTTCTCACTGTATCTTGTGGCATTTGCTATAAAGAGGACACAAGCCTTGTCTTCAGGCTTTTGGATCAGATCAGTTTGATGAACAAGATCAGAAAGAATGCAAAGCCAAGAATTCATTCTTCAGTTGGTGGTATTTTAGGATATGTAGTGACACTTTTGATCTTAAACTACGTTCAGGATAACCATAACTGGGATCTTGGATTTGGAATCTCATGCATTGTCCTTGCTTTAATAATATTTTACTCGGAACACCAACTTACCGTTTTCCAAAATACTCTGCTCAAAACCCTTCTATGCAAAACTCATTTGTGAGGATTACTTGTATCTTTATATTAGCAGATAGGAATTGGAAACCTACTTATTCAGCTATACCTTGGAAGAGGAAATCAATAGGGCTCTCAGCAATTGAAATAGTTATATTTTGTTCGTCTTGCTATTATCTTTTGCAGAAACTTTATCCAGAACTAATGCATTTAACATGGGATTTTATGTAGGTTTCTTAAGGCAATTGTTAGATCTGATGATTCAAAACTAAATAGCAAAGTTTGTAGCATGAGTGAAGTTGAAGAGGCAAAAGCAGATTTTAGGCTTGTTCCAATATGGATTACATGTTTGGTTTATTCGTTTCTGTTTTCATAGTACCACTATATTTAAGTAAGGTTTCACAATGAATAGGTCTATTACTTTAACACTCGATGTAACAGCTGCTACTGCATGTGCAATCTTTTATCAGTATTGCAGTTGTCATTTTCATTCCTAATTGTAACGTTGTCCCTATTGCAATAGCCCTAACTGGAAAACCATCAGGTATAATAACGATGCTTCAGCTAATCAGGACTGGTATATTATTGTCTTGGCTTTCCATGAGAGATAGCTTCTTAAAACGGCTTAAGAATATGGGCTAGTTGATAAACCATACACAACTGTTCCAATGAGTGTATGGTGGTTGATGCCTAATTATCTGTTGATGTGTATCTAAGCATATTTGGAATGATCAGATGCTTATTGAGTACGTAGCTTTCTAATCATGGCAATTGAGTTGGAAATTGGGGTAATGGTTAGTGACAGTTGGTTTTCAGATAACTTGAATATGGCTAATCTTAATTACTTTTACTGGCTACTCGCAGGGATGAGTGTAATAGGGTTAGGTGCCTCCTTGTACTTTACAAAATCCTATATTTTTAACAGAGCCGGTGCAACTTGAACTGTTAAAATTCTTGGTTTTATTACTACAGTCAACGCCAATTTAAATGCTTGATCTGGTGCAGGGTATCTATCTTTTGTTGCTATTGAATGCGTCCGTTGCTGACTGGTTGAATGTGACATTTTCTCCTTGTAGATGTTGTTTAAAGTTAACGTTTCTTTATCTCTTGTGGGCCATTTTGTCAAATAAGAAAACAGATTGAAGAGACTTTTGTTGATAGAGTGAGAGTCTTTCTTTTTCTTTTGCTCACTCTTGGCAGGTTCTGAAAGAAAGATTAGTGAGGAAGCAAATTTAAAATATTTGAAATAATTATATATATACACACAATAATAATATTCTTTCTATAGTTTAGTGGTAAGGTTGTTAGGGTAGTTGTAGGACTCTTTCTCTTTTTTCTCAAAAAAAAAATTACAAAGAGATGATTAATTAAATGAGTCGAATAACAATTGGAAAAATATATAATTATATATGATTGAGTCGAATAAAAATTTTGAAAATAAAAGTGGGTGTCGTTCTTTTGGTAGATTATCGTCTCTCTATATCAATTCTTTCTAGTTATCATTACTTGATGAATAGTGTTACAATACACTAATTGTATTCTGTATTTATATATTGATTTCTTAATCTATTCACTGCTTTGTCATTATTGCTTTTTTTCCACCATTATTGTTTATGTTTAATATATTTAGTAGATCACAATGTGTCAATATTTTCCTAAGACTTAAAACGTGATTATTTATGCCATTAAAACATCATTTGTTAACTAACAAAAATTCAACCATTGTATCCAAAAGAATATTTTGTTTTTTGTTCCTTCTTAAATTTGAGTTTTTTTAATTCAGACATATCTTATTTATTTCTATTATGTTTTTTTTTTCATTCTTTTTTCTCTACCTAGTTATTGCCTTCTTAATCTAGTTATTCCTAGAGGTGGGAAGAAGTCGATAGCCATTCCTCTTGATAAGTTGTGTATTGGATTTTGTTGTTACTTTTTCTAGTTTAGGGAGTTTTAGCTAGGAAGAAGATTTTTTAATCTTATCTTATAAGCTGACTGAATCTAGACATTATATGTTGGATTAACAAATCCTAAAAGTTGCTTGAGTTTTGTTCCATGATCTATAATGGAGTTACTTTCTGAAACGTAATGATAAGAAAAAGTTTTAAAGTGTTAACGATGATTTAATTGGTTTTTCTCCACAATCAAACATATATATATTGGGGATTATATGTACATTGAGTGCTATGACTTTCCTATAGTCAGTCCTCACACTTTAATGTATGTAGGAGTTATTGGAAAGATACTGGAGAGTAACATGAGCCTTTTTTCATGTGTGTGGAGCTAATTATAGTGCAGTTGGGAATTATAGTTACTCTCTTGTGAAATTAGGAGATGATGTCAAGAGAGATTTTCTACCAAATAAAGTTTAATAGTGTTCTAGTCTTAAACTTCGTTGCCAGATTGTGTAAATGGCTCGACTAAATAGACATTATTTGGTCAACGGTGGCCAAACCTGGCTAGCTGCTCTTCATACCTGCATAACACAGTTATGAGCTAAAGAGAGGTTTAATCCCATTGGTGTTTGACGCTCAAGTCCATATAAGGAACATGTATGAGTCCTCCTCCCCCAATGATGTATGATAAATTCGAATTTCGTAGTGAGAGAGTAAAGATAAGAAAATATGTGAGTGGTGGTCCTTTGTGTGTTCTAAAAATAAATGCAAATGCTAATCGAACCACAACCGCAAGTGTACGGTTGTCCCAAGTAGTATAACTGATAAATCAGATTCGTTCCAAGGACGGAATGGTTGATCACAATGTCTAGCAAATAGTGATTGATGCACTTATGAAATTAAAAGATAATAAAATGTTTGTTTGGTTTTGTTGTGATTAAAGCTAATGAATAAAAGACAAATAATTAAATGCAAATAAAAGCTAAGACGCAAGTAAAATGATTTAAAACGCAATATGAGAAGTAGTACTTGAGAACGCAAGGATCCTCCCAATCCTATTTCCTAACTTATGTTGTTTAAGGGCTAAATTAGTCAATTACAATGGTCGGGATTCTAAATTCCTTATACCCCCGTCAGGGTGGACTATAAGGCGATCCTAAAGTGTCACTAGTCCCGTCAGGGTAAATATGATCCACCGTTGGATGTTTATGATTTAATACCTCATTGGCCCTAGAATTAGCTAAGTTCGTCAGAATCAATAGCTTCTATCCTAGATTAAATAAATGGTTCTGTATTTAAACCCTCCGTCAGGATGATCCAATTGCCACTAATTGGAATAGCCTAAATACTAACACCTGTTCCTAGTTCATGACGCTAAAAACAGTAAAATAATCTCAATTTATTGAAAAGAGTAAAAGCCCTAATCTAGTTTAATTTAACAGAAACCCAAATTCAACATTCGTTATTCAATAAAATTGGGATTCACCCATTGTTTGTTCTCAAGCACTATGAATTGTTTAGCTCATATTAAAACGAAATACTAAATTAAAACAGAAAGAATTCATGTTCTTCAATTACAGAAATAAAAGATAGAACCTAATTAAGAATCGGGTTTGGCTGTGATTTGGAGAAGATGACTTTCTCCAGCTCTAAGCTTTCTCCTTTCTCCTTTTCCTTGCTTCTGACTTTCTCTCGGGACGCTCTCTTCTAATGATGATTTAATTTGAAGAATAAAATGAGAGGTACTGAATAATGAGGTCTAAAGACCTATTTATAATGATAAAATCGGATTAGGGCTTTTACTTAAGGATTAAGTAAAAATTAGAAAAGCCCAAGTCCACTAATTAAGCCCAAATCCCGTAACTGCTGATACACCTTCACTAAAACGGCCTTTCCCGCTTCGTTATGACCCCGATTGACCTCATTCCAGTTGCTAAAGTTCCGTAACTCGATAAGGAACATAATCTCTTCAAAGGTCAGCGGCTAAATCATCTCTTAAGCACCTCGAAATCAGCAATATATGGCCTGGAAAATAGATTTTCAGCTCTAAAAATAATATCTTCGGGATTTATCTTTAAGTCTTGACTCCATATCATGATCTTTGACTTTCTCCTCGGATTCCTCTTCTAGCTAACATCTAAAACCTGTAAACTTTACACTAAAAATACCAATATTACGCGCAAAAGTTTAATAAATCAAAATTACTAGAAATAAAATGGAAATTCCGGATTATTGCATATTAGCACCAAAAGTCTATCTAAATAATCAAATAAACACCAAAAATGGTGTCTCCCAATGGCATAAAATTAGAACATTTAGGGAGACATCAAGACCCCCAACTCAAACCTTGGTCGTCCCGACAAAGCAAAACTAAATAAAACAAGGGGAATGAAGTATATGCAAGAGAAAATAGAAGCTAGCAAATAAACCCTAAAGCAATGCTAAAGATAAATCTCATATAGCAAACATTAAGAACTAACATATACATACACTAATCATGCAACATCAAACATAAATAATCTCAATCATAAAATTAAAGTCGCAATGCTTGAAGGTTACACTTGTACTCATCTCTGTATGATGGCTATAGGGTGGTCATTAATCCTAACTCGCTTTGAACGCTCCACCTAGCGTATTCCCTATAAACAGAATCATAAATTCACTATGCACGTAGGAATCACGAGGTCTTTATGGTTTTAATAATGGCTTAAGGACGGTGTGGATGTATATTTGGTAAATTTGAAGTGAGATTTTGGCTCTCTCCTCACTTACCATCAACAATGTCCTCGAGCTTGAGTTTACGCTCAAAAATGTTCTCACTCACCCATTTGACGCGCTAATGTTGCGTCCCCAATGTCAACCCAAATGAGACTAAGATGAATTCCAAAAATATTCCACTTTGCCGGTTTATTTTATATTTTATTTTCTTTTTCATTTCTTCTCTTTTTTTTTTGTACAAGATACCCATGACCATCATTTTAATGTGAAAAGTCATGTCTCTTATAATTTTCTTTTTCTTTCTTTTTTTTTTTTTTTAAATTCAAATCCCGGCAAAGGGTTACAAATAATAATATCATCTACCTTTTTGTGCCTCAATACAAACACATATAATCCCTTCCCAATGTAATTTCCCAAATGTGGACCCTCCACCCCAAACTCAAGCTCGAGACAAGTCTCAGGGTTGTGATTCAAGTGCGGGTCATCTGGTCATGCTTAATAATCTAAGGGATAATGGTCTTATATCGTGGCTACAAAAGAAAAGGCTTAAGGCTCAAAATTGGGCTAAGACGGATGAAATTATAATAAGGGATAGCAAGCTAAAAGGCTTCAAATGGCTAACAAAGAACTGCCCCTATCATTTTCCTAAGTACATAGCTTGTCTTTAGTTCATATCTAGGTGGGTTCTCTACTAATTAGGATTTCACGTTCTACACACCAAACATATTCCTTAAGTACAAGCTTACTTCATTTGCATTGTTCATTAATTTTTCCTATCAATTACCTATGTTAGCATGCAATTGTAAGTGCGTTTTATGTTATTCCCTAAAGTCCACTATCTACTATCATAGATTCATCAAAAGTATGCTTAAAAGGGACATTTAAAATCTTCTACAGTCAAACGTAACTCCTAATTATTTTATTGAAAGCAATTAAAACAAATAAACACATAAAAACTGGGATGAGGCAACGAACCCCACCCCAAACTCAAAAATGAGTCGTGTCCCCACGACTCGAAAAGACTCAATAAAGCAATTAAACTAATATACACTAAATGAGAAAGGATAGGAAAACATATCTGGATCGGCACTAGGCCGATTACGTGTAGTCTCATGTTGAGGTTTTGAATACTTCTTTATCAAACTTAAAAGATCATGTATTTGTTGCGTTCATCTTGAATAAAGTGTTCTTCATTACCTCGAACTCTTTTGTCATATTTTCCAAATCTTTATCTTTTCCTAACCCTCTAAATCATCATCTCTTCTACGAAAATCTTTCCTCAACACCCAACTTTCCATCTTCATCATGTTCTTCGTACCTTTTCCAACATTCATGGTCATCTGTGATGACCCCAAACTCAATTTTTCACCTACTTAAAGATTACTTGCAAAATATATAATATTAATAGGCTCAAACAATTCACAATTCCTCCGCTAAATAACTAAAATAAATCTTAATTCCCAACTGGTAATAGAAATAAAAGAATAGTTCTAGCTATTTTACCGGATTGGCCATGGAATTTATGATGATTTGATACCTTGCACTTGCAATCTCCAACCTTCAAATTACCAAAGCTTTTGATGAAATTTGTGTCTCTTGATATTGTTGAAAGTGGCACAGTAGTGGAATTTGTGATTTAGTTGAGATGGGTATTTAATATCTATGGTGTTGGAAAGGTTTAAAGGATATAATTTAAGCTTTGGTGAAGAAATTTTTGGGTTAAAACTTGAATTTCTTGGTGTTTTTGGAAAGATTTGTGATTGATTATGTGTTGGGATGATGTTAAGAGGTAAGGATTGGTGATATATTGGTGTTTTGATGATGGAATTTAAGTGTTTTTGGAGCTTTGGTTCGTCATCGATGGTGCTAAGTGGAGACGCAACCACGAGACGCAACTAATGCCGGGCCTCAAAACGCTGGGTCAGAAACTTTTAGCTGTTCATACGAAATTTTCGACTTCACCATTGGATAGAGCTCGAAAAGTTATGCGGTTTAGGCTCAAGAAAAAGTTAATTCCGACCTCCGAGCGTCAAGTTATGATCTTCCGAAGTTTTGATACCTGGGGTACAACACCGAAAACGGGTACCCGCATTCTACAAACCGGGTACCCGGTTTCTACTGTATTGGAACCCAAAATTTTCATTCTTTTTCGTTCTAGGTACCCCAAACTCGTGACCTTCACTCCTGTAATCATCAAAAACACCAACCTTCCTCATTTCTTACAAATAAACACTAAATCAATAACCATTACTCTAATTTACACTAAAAATTTAAAAAGACATGAAAGCAATTTAAAGCATGGGTTGTCTCCCAAGAAGCACTTTTGTTTATTACGTCTTTAAGTTCGACGCGTTACCTTCCATGAAGATGGTATTGAGGCCCTTGCGGTTCTCCTCCGCTTGAATTCGCCTCGTCCTTGGCATGTAAGCTTTGAAACCTTCCCCCTTAAAATTTTATTCAAACGATCTCTGAAAGGGGGAGGGTAGTATCTCCGTTTCGCCTTCTTGCTTTCATGGCGAAACTCGTTCTTCACCACACGATAGTAGATAACCGTTCTCGACGGTATAAGCTCATTTGTATTTTCTTTAATCTCGCGTTCCTCTTTAAAGTATGGTGGGTAGGTGCTTCTCCTTGCCGCTTTACTCTCGCGGTGTAGCACCTTTCTTGCGTAGCACCTATTGATCATTTTTAATAATAGAGGTGATTCCGATATTTTATCTCTAATGATGACTAGTGGTGGAGATAGGGATTGGTGAACTTTTTGTGGTGGGAATTCGATTTCTCTTTTATTATGAAGCTTTAACTCTTCAATTGATTTCTCAACCACTTCACATTCGTCTTCGCTTTCAATCCAATCTTCCACTATTACTTCATCATATTCTCGATGTGGAATCTGAATCTCGATCACCTCTTCTTCTTGTTTGCGTTCAGTATCTGGATCATGTGCACGCACCATAGGAATAGCAATCTCAGCTTCAATTTCTAGGATTTTTGTTGCTACTCCTTCTTCCACCATGCTAATAGGATTGTTAACCACATGGTGGTCTTCATTTATAACCGGCATGATGGTCATATCACTATCAATAGTATCTTCCTTCAACACCTCCTCCTCAACTACTTCTTCCAGTTGATCTTTTCTATCCCTCGGGGGAGTGGAATCTTCATAAGACATACTACCAGTTTCAACTAAGTTAGGAGGGTTGTTTCGGGCAGCCATTTCATCTAGGCTCTGTTGTATGAGTGCATGGGTGGCTTTGAATTCCTCATCTCTTGCCTTACGCTCTGGTTCTCCTGCTTGAAATTCCTCGCGTAGGCGATTAACTCTCTCTAGTAGTGTCTCTTGCTGATAGTGTTGAGGTGAAGTCTGTTGAATGTTTTCAACCCACTGGTTGTTCCATTCTTGCTCGTGTTGATAGTGATATGGTGTTTGTTGTTGAGTACTTCCGATCCATTGATTGTTCCATCCTTGCTCTTGCGGGTATTGATAAGGTTGTTGATAGAAGTTACTACCCCATTGTTGTTGTCCCGAAGAGTCTTCCCAATAGTCATATGGATCGGGATCTGGGTAATGTCCTCTATACATCTTTAATTAAATTTCTTGATCATTACCTGAATAAAGCACCTGTAAAAACAAAACAAAACAAACACAAGCGTAAAACTGAAAAATAAAAATAAATGCAACTGTCACTAAAGGATAAACACCGTGGTCACACGCTACCGTCCCCGGCAGCGGCGCCAAAAACTTGGTGGTCCTTTGTGTGTTCTAAAAATAAATGCAAATGCTAATCGAACCACAACCGCAAGTGTACGGTTGTCCCAAGTAGTATAACTGATAAATCAGATTCGTTCCAAGGACGGAATGGTTGATCACAATGTCTAGCAAATAGTGATTGATGCACTTATGAAATTAAAAGATAATAAAATGTTTGTTTGGTTTTGTTGTGATTAAAGCTAATGAATAAAAGACAAATAATTAAATGAAAATAAAAGCTAAGACGCAAGTAATATGATTTAAAACGCAATATGAGAAGTAGTACTTGAGAACGCAAGGATCCTCCCAATCCTATTTCCTAACTTATGTTGTTTAAGGGCTAAATTAGTCAATTACAATGGTCGGGATTCTAAATTCCTTATACCCCCGTCAGGGTGGACTATAAGGCGATCCTAAAGTGTCACTAGTCCCGTCAGGGTAAATATGATCCACCGTTGGATGTTTATGATTTAATACCTCATTGGCCCTAGAATTAGCTAAGTTCGTCAGAATCAATAGCTTCTATCCTAGATTAAATAAATGGTTCTGTATTTAAACCCTCCGTCAGGATGATCCAATTGCCACTAATTGGAATAGCCTAAATACTAACACCTGTTCCTAGTTCATGACGCTAAAAACAGTAAAATAATCTCAATTTATTGAAAAGAGTAAAAGCCCTAATCTAGTTTAATTTAACAGAAACCCAAATTCAACATTCGTTATTCAATAAAATTGGGATTCACCCATTGTTTGTTCTCAAGCACTATGAATTGTTTAGCTCATATTAAAACGAAATACTAAATTAAAACAGAAAGAATTCATGTTCTTCAATTACAGAAATAAAAGATAGAACCTAATTAAGAATCGGGTTTGGCTGTGATTTGGAGAAGATGACTTTCTCCAGCTCTAAGCTTTCTCCTTTCTCCTTTTCCTTGCTTCTGACTTTCTCTCGGGACGCTCTCTTCTAATGATGATTTAATTTGAAGAATAAAATGAGAGGTACTGAATAATGAGGTCTAAAGACCTATTTATAATGATAAAATCGGATTAGGGCTTTTACTTAAGGATTAAGTAAAAATTAGAAAAGCCCAAGTCCACTAATTAAGCCCAAATCCCGTAACTGCTGATACACCTTCACTAAAACGGCCTTTCCCGCTTCGTTATGACCCCGATTGACCTCATTCCAGTTGCTAAAGTTCCGTAACTCGATAAGGAACATAATCTCTTCAAAGGTCAGCGGCTAAATCATCTCTTAAGCACCTCGAAATCAGCAATATATGGCCTGGAAAATAGATTTTCAGCTCTAAAAATAATATCTTCGGGATTTATCTTTAAGTCTTGACTCCATATCATGATCTTTGACTTTCTCCTCGGATTCCTCTTCTAGCTAACATCTAAAACCTGTAAACTTTACACTAAAAATACCAATATTACGCGCAAAAGTTTAATAAATCAAAATTACTAGAAATAAAATGGAAATTCCGGATTATTGCATATTAGCACCAAAAGTCTATCTAAATAATCAAATAAACACCAAAAATGGTGTCTCCCAATGGCATAAAATTAGAACATTTAGGGAGACATCAGTGAGCTTGTACCATTCTCTGATATGATTTCTTCTATATATACGCATGGTATTTGACTAGAGTAGAGTACTGCCTAGAGTAGAATTCCTCTTGAAGCTAATTGTTTAACTTACCTTATCTTGATCTTGTTTATCTCTAGCACATCCAATCCGAGTAAAGATACCATATATCCACTCTTATCTCTTCGTGGTTGAGTTTATATTCTTAACTTTCCCCATATCATTCAAAATCCATGTTCCTGACTATATGCTTACGACCTTGTAAACTCGGTGGGACAGAGGTTGGATTTAGATAAGTGACCGCCTTGACCAACCAAATTTTTTTCTTACTATAAATGACCTTTTTACCTGCCATGTTGGTTGAGCGCTTTGTAATAATCCCTAATGGATTTTGAGTAGTGAAGATAGAACGGATTTTGTCCGTTGGCTGGCTGGCCAAGGACAATTTTTTCCCTTGGATTTGAGTAATGTAGTTGAGTTTGTATTTTGATGTGTCTAAGGATGTTGAGCCAAAATTCACTTTTGGATTACTATCTAGGCATTCTACCCATTTTTTTAGGTTGATGACTTATCTGTGTGATTCGTTTTACTACATTTTCTTTAATTGTGCATCACAAACACTATTAATTACAATTGGTTTGTCGTATGGGATAATGATACACATAAGGTAACCATTCCTTATTTTTATAATAACTTTTAGATTTCTGATGCGCTGCCTATAAATAATGAGTTTCCGTCATCATTTCACAATTTTCCATTTGTGAACTCATTAGAGTGAATCTATGGTAGATCTTCCTCAGATCACTTTCCTTTCTCGATTTTCTTTGTTCCGCTAAGGTATCTCTTTTCTCTTTTCTTTGTTCCATTCATTTATGTATTCCTTCTCTAGAATTGGTTCTTAATCTGACTGTGTGAGCCAATATGATCCATCCACAACGGTGGAACCATGTGTAAGTTTAGAATACACTTTTTACTCATATTCGGACGCCATGACCTTACTTGATAGCAGTTAAATAGATAATAAATTGGCAATGACTCATTGTCCATCTCCTCTTCTGCTAGTATAGTTATTACATCCTCTAAGGAGGGTCTAACGACGGAGAGTATGGGATACCGGTAGGTGTAGGTGACTAATCCTTTTCTGTTATTTTAGCGTATCTTGGGTTATAGTCAAAGTATACAACCTTGTATTGATAAGGTCTGCTAAGGTTCCTTCATCACTGAAAAAATCATTTTACGGTATGCATCATCTTACCATTTTCCACTACAAAATTTGAAGAGGATGAGGTCCTCCCAAAAGTAATCATTCACTTAGTAGAGAATTCCCTTCCTTTGCATGTGGACTGAATTTTGTGAGGAATAATCCACTAACAATGAAATTCATAATGTTCGTAAAACATGGAGTAATAACATTCTTCAAAACAAAGAGTTGTTAATAGGGGAATAATAATTGACCATCCCAGGCCCAGTGTAAACTATAGAGACTTTTGAAGTGAGATCGATGATCAACTATTTCATTTTTGCTCCTTTTTTGGTCTCGAATCTCCAAGTTTAACTCTTGCGATATAATTATTGTTTGAACAAAGCCTTTTAAAATTAGCCTAAATGTGTTTTGATATGAAAAAATACTTTCTAATATTTATTTCATTTTTATGTGAACTTCAACCCTTCTCGAAATCACTTTTAAAATGAACCCCATGTTAAAAATATTTTCACTTAAGATTTTCTACTCCTTCTTTCACAAACTTAGCTAGCTCATCATGAATTTAAGGTATATCAAGTGTCAAGGCGGTCTAAAAAATATAATCAAAAATTATTTCATCATATACCTCTTACGTGACGTTATCGATGACATCCATATGGAAACGATCATCCCGGGTGTTCGGAAACCTCGTCACCTTGAACATATTGAATTTATCTCCTAGTCTTGGACCCGTATAATTAATTCATATTTCTCCACATCAATGAAAGTACATCCCATGGTTAATAATGGTTGTCCCAATATGATGGACACATTTTTATCCACGTCGTGATCAAGAATAATTAAATCAAACAAAAATATAAATTTACATGACTAGTACATTATTGATCTTACCCTCATTTTAAGAGATAAATGATAATCAATATAAGTCCTAGAAGGGGGGTTGAATAGGACTATGGAAATTAATCGGCTAATTTTATTTCAAGTAAATAAAATTAAAAGCTAATTTAAATCCTATTAACTTAGTAATCTAAATGGTCAAAAACTAGATAATACTAAGAGCCAATACAAGTGAAATATTCATACGAGCATATTATCAAACGCATAGAGTGCGAAAAATAAAGAGTGTAGAGAAAGAAAGATTCACAACGATGTAAAGTGGTTTGGTTATCCCTACTCTACTTCCTAAGGTGTCCACCTTAGGATTTGAAAGATTCTCAACTAATCTTTATATCTCTTCAAACCAGGTTAGATCACAAAACTCTTTACAACTACTTCAATATCTTGAAGGAAACAACTTGTGTTATCAGAAACACAAGGAACCAAGTATACTACCTATACTCACAATATACTCTTAATCTATTACAATGGCTAGAATTAAGAAGAAGAGAAGTGTTTAAAGTAGTGATACAACTTTGTGACTAACTCCCTAAGAGTAGATAGAACAATGAAGCTTGTAGTGAGTAGATATGACTTTAAATGCTCTTGAAAACTTTACAGGGTTAATAATCCAAATAATAGTTATAGTTTAAAAGAGATTTGTAGAATATTAAAACATGATTAAAAACAAGGTTAGACCAACAATCTCCCCATCTTTGATGTTTGACAAATCAAAAACTTTTTTAGTTGTAAGAAGCACATTTTGAATCGAAAACTCCCTCTCAAACTAAGCATAAGATTTTTAAAGATAGATTTATTAAAAATCTCCCTCTTACTATATGCATAGAGATTTGTTATGCCAATTGAAAAAGTTAAACTAAAAATTCTCCCCTTTGTCAACATCAAAAAGAAAATATGGACAAGTCTTAAAATATAGGGGTCAAAATGTAATTTTTGAAATTTTAAAGGACTAAAATGCATTTTAAGTTTGAGGGACTAAAGTGCAATTTTTTATAGGAGAGGGACTAACATGCAAATTTCAAAGTTTTAAAGACTAAGTAGTCCAATTTTAGGCACTAAAAAGAATTTTTATAAAACATAGGGATCAAAGTGCAATTTCTAATTCTGAGGGGCTAAGATGCAATATTTTAAAGTAGATGGACCAAAATGAAAATGCTCAATTAGAAAAATTAAATATCAACATCACCTATAACATCAAGAAAAGAGTTAGCAACACAATATCAAAATATAAGATAATATCCAAAGAACATAAACATACCAATCCAACAATCTATAAGATAATATCCAAAAACTGAAAAAATCATAGAAGGTCCTCCTCTTTCTCTCTACGTTATCTCACTAGGGTTTGCAGCTTCTAGGTGTAGCTTTGGCCAACCTTTGACCACGTGTTGACTGACATTGACCCCAACCTCTCGTCAATGGCTCTCCGACTTTATAGCCGGAGATTGACCGGTGTTGACTTGAGTTTGAACGGAAAATTTGTTCAGTTTTTCTCCTTTTATTTCCATTTATGTTTGATTAATTGGTTTGCTGACTAATTGCTGAAGTGGCTGTTAAAGTGGATCTACTTTTCAGAGATTGTCGACCATTAACATAGGAAGAAAGCTCACGCGCGTCTGGATTGGTAATCTGGATTTGCTGACTGTGTTTTGCACTAATTACCAGAGTGATTAAATTAAGTGATTAAGAAATTATTTTGTCTAATCTCGAAACGAATCAACATATATTTACGTGGAAAATCTCCACCGAATTTAGGAAATTGATCGAGGATAGTTGCTGAGTATTTCTGTTATTTTTCATCATTACTTAATGGATTTTGGTGATTCTTTTTTTTGTTGGATAGTTGCTTCGATTACGCATCTATGGCACCTAGAAAGAAGACTAGAACTAGGAATATTAAGGAAAGCACTGAAAGTAACATGAAATATGTTCCCACTACACCTATAATAAAGGTTAGTAACAATTTCTCGTCTTCAAAGCGTGATTTTGGAAGGATTAATATCATGGAGGAAGTTAGTGATTCAGTTATATGTAATGAGGAGGGTGGGATTGGAGTGAGTCTAAGATGTTTGAGGAATGTACTGAGAATTTACTGAGGCTAAAGCTGGAAATGTGATGGACCAAAACATAACTGACTCTGGTGGATGTATCAATACTGATTTTGCCGTTGATTGTACAATAGTAGAGGACAGTAACGGCCAAGATGCTACCTTATCTGAGGCTGAGGCTCTGAATGTCCTCAAGAGATCAAGTATTGATGCAAGCCACAAAAGGAGTAACTCCAATGTAGGGATAGGAGATAATCCTCTACCTAATGAAAGTGCTATCTTGGGAGAGGTTAATGTTTTGAATAAGGAAAATGAGGTTAATAATGTTTCTAAAATGAATGAAAAAAAAGAAGCCTGGGCTGAATTGTTTAAAAAATTTGTTGATCAGAAACTTAAACTCAAATTCTTCCCTCCTAGACTTGTCAATGATGAATTCAGTAAAACCGCCCAGAAATATTGTTAAGGAAGGAGTACTAGTGTGGAATAATTGCTTAGTTGGACAGTTATTTGGTGAATCTCCTGCATATCACATAGTTAGGGGTACGATTAATGCACAATGGAAATATAGTGCACCTATTGAGATCAAATCTACTGATATAAATGTGTATCTTTTCAAATTCCAGAATGAACAAGTTTGTGACAAAATTCAAGAACAAGTGTGGCATGTTGGTGGAAGAATCATGATACTCAGAAAATGGGAACCAAACATGAAGTTTGAAAAACTAAACATGTCCAAGGTTTCTATTTGGACAAAATTAAGGAAATTTCCTTTGCAATTATGGAAAAATGATGGTTTAAGCTACATTTATAGTGCTATTGGTATGCCAATTCAGATTGATCCTATTACTAAATCCAGAAATAGACTAAGCTTTGCAAGAGCCTGCATTGAAGTAGATTTGACTAAAGAGCTTGTTAAAAAGGAGAAAATTGATCTTGAGGAAGAGGGAATACATGAGCTTGATGTGTACTATGAATGACTTCCCCCAAGGTGTTCTAATTGCAAGGCTTTAGGACATAATGGTGCTAATTGTGATAAAGTAAAGAAGGAAAGTTTCAGAGAAAAACCAAGAAATCAAACACAACCTAAGGCTCCCATTAAAACTGAGGAATTGAGAGTTGTACAAAAAAGAAAGAAGGACAATGAAGTTGATAGTCCAAGTTCTATTAGTGTAGCCAAAACTCCTAATGAGAAAGTTTCAAGTACTAGTGTTAAAGGTAAAGAAAAAACCCATGTTTCTCCAAAGAGTAATAATCCCAATAGCCATAATTCTAATTTCTTTGTTGGAAGTTTAAGTAATTCTTTTTGTGCTATAAACAAGGCTAATGAAAATCTTGAGGATGCTTTCTACTCGTTTATGGGAAGTACCCATAGAAATGCTTTGTGTCTCTTATGGAGGTTATATTTTACTTGTATTTCATTGGAAGAGCATATAAGAGTTTTTGGCATTGCTCTTTGTTGGTGTAGGTTTGACCAAGAGTCTATAAGGTGTTTACGATGTTGGAGAATATTCAATGCATCACATTTAAGGTTTCATCGGCTTTATTCGGAGTAGCTCATATTTAGTGATATAGAGACCAATCTTAGTTTCTTTGACATCCCCCATACCTTGATATGATAGCTCCATGATTAACCATATATCATGAGCCGAATTACATTCACTAACTCGGCTATACTCCATTATATTCAAACAACAAATGAGTGTATTCATCGCCTTGTTGTTCTTGGTGATTTTGGTTAACGAGCGTAGGGCTAGTAGAACACGAACCTTCTGGTTTGTTAAAGTCCATATCGTTTTTACTCTAGAAACGGTTAAGTACAAATTAGAGCTAGGCCTTGATACCAATTGATATTCAATATATGTCCTAGAAGGGGGGGGGGGTGTTGAATAGGACTATGAAAATTAATCGGCAAATTTTAATAAAATTATAAGCTAATTTAAATCCTATAAACTTAGTAATCTAGATGGTCATAAACTAAATAATACTAAGAGAGGATTCTAGTGAAATATTCATACGAACATATTATGAATATTTCACTAGAATCCCCTCTTAGTATTATTGAACCACCACATAACGTCTAGTGTCAATATTAGTTCTGACAAAACATGATTCTAACTAGATAGTCATTAGGGTTTGTTTTAATCACCATATCACCAATTGATTGTAGTGTCTGTTTAGGGCCTTGGTAGCGCTTGATAACCCTATTTGAGACCTCGTCTTGGTTGTGCCGTAGCCCCCTTAGTCGCTCTCAAGGTCTAAGGTATGGGAATTTAGAATCCTGACTAAGTATACAAGAGCTAATATTCTCCCTTATAAACTAGATCTTTAGAAAAAATTAGAAGGATTAGTGCATACTAGCAAAACCTAAGCTATATCTCTCATCTCATATTCTTAGTATTTACTTTATTGTCTTTATTTTCCTAGTTTTAATTAGTTAATTCGAAATTCATATCTTTTATTTTTTGTCTTTAATTATTTACTTTTACTCGTTATTCCTACCTACGCGTATAACACACTTAAGTCCCTGAGAACGAACTCAACTTACTAACTAAAACTTGCATACGTCCTATAATAATTGCAGTACTGTGCCTATCTAGGGTGAGAGTGCGTAGTTTTCTTGACCTTATTTTATCATATTTTTATAACACCCTAGGCGACACCAACACGTCATTACAAGCAATAGATTTGATCAGTGTGGGGTTGTCATCCAGGGACTAACAAAGTTTATTTAAATGTGATTTGTAAGTAATGTAATGTAAAGTCGCAGGGTAAGTAACAATAGTATAAGTGATATTTGTTGGTTTTTCGAATTGAAATACTAAATTGCAATAAAGTAAATAATTAACTAATGTGAAAATAATTACAATACTAAAAAGATTAAAAATGATTAGAAGTATTGCTTGATTCTTATGAGTAATCTTCCTAATCAACTATTGACTTGTTTATTGGTATAAGTGAGAATTTGGGTGATTTATAGTAGTTGGGATTCAACTATCCTTCTAACTCCTATCGGTAGTTTAGAAGACAATCTTCCCCCATTAGATACCCCTTCCGGGTGACCCTAAAAATGGTTTTCGACGAATTAAGTCCTAACCTTATTGACTATTGAGTTAGGCACGACCTCTCGGTTCATTACTGCACAATAGGCGCTTATATACTATGCTCGTGGGCCACATAAGGAAAAATTTGGCAAGTAAAAAGACACTTCTATGTTGAGTGTTCATCTTTAGTGTATTAGATAACTCCTACTAAGGGCCAATCCAAGGTTTTTCTAAGTAATCATGAAGGTCAATCAACTTGTAAGTCAATAACCCATTCTAAGGTTTGAGTCAAGGTAATAATAGTTGATCACATATATCTAATCACTAGTTACAAGATAATCCCTTTTAAGGGTTTAGGCGAGTTCATGAAAGGTGATCACGAAGATCTACCTAATATTTCCTCGACAAATCCTTCTAAGGGCTGAGTCTAGGTTTCTCAAGGTGGTCACAAAGATCTAACAAGTCTTTGCACGACAACAATTTATAAGGGTTGAGTCGAGGTTTTATTAAGTTTATCATGAAGATCTAACCATTATTTACTTGATAACATCCTTTTAAGGTTCTAGTCAAGTTTTTCTTGAGTTGAGCATCAACATTTAATAATTCTTTACTCGAAAATCATGATAAGGTTTGAGTTAAGGTTTTCTCGAGGTGATCACAAAGATCTAACCATTCTTTACACGAAAATACCTTATAAGGTTAAGTAAAAGTATTTTATTGAGGTGATCACGAAGATCTAACCATTATTTACTCGAGAACCCCTTAAAAAGGTTGAGTCGAGGTTTTCTCAAGGTGATCACAATTCTTAAGCCGACAACCTATTTTAAGGGTTGAGTCTAGATTTTCTTGAGGGAACAAAAATATCTAACCATTATGTAACCGAAAACTCCTTAATCACGAAGATATAACCATTCTTTACTCGACAAACCCTTAAAACGGATGATACAAAGTTTTCTCGTGGTGATTAAAAAGATCTATCAATACTTTACTTGATAACCCCTTCTAAGGGTTGAGACAAGGTTTTCTCGAGTTGATCACAAAGTTTTATCCATTCATTACTCGAAAAACCCTTATAATATTGAGTCAAAATTTTCTCGAGGTGATAAAAATATATTTGTATTCTGGACTCGATAATCTGTCAAAGGGATTAAATAGAGTCTTAACTAGGGTGGCCCCATAGGCCTATCCTATAACTAGACAACTCACTTAAGGGATTTAATCGAGCTTTAACTAGGCTGGCCCATTTGGCCTATCCTCCATATTCTATAACTTATTTAAAAGATTAAATTGAAATTTAACCAGGGTGACCTATAGGCATATCCTCTAGACTTGATAACTTGTTTGAGTGATTAAATAAAGATTTTACCAGGGTGACCTCGTAGGAATATCATCTGGACTCGTTAACTTGTATAAGGGATTGAATCAAGGTTCAACTAGGGTGAACCCGTAGGCCTATCATATGTACTCAATCACCTAAATAAGAGATTTCATCGAGGTTTAAGCAGGGTGACCATGTAGGCTGTAGGCCTATTATCTAGACTCGATAATCGTATAAGGGATTGAATCAAGGTTTAAATAGGGTGACCTCGTAGGCTTATCCTCAAAACCCGATAACCCGTTTGTGAGGTTTAAGCAAGGGTAGCTCATAGGCCTATCATCAGGATTCGATACTCTATTTTGGAGATATAATATGGGTTTAACTACGGTAACCCATACATCTATTATTTGTACTCGGTAACCCTTATGTGGCATTGAATCTAGGTATAACTAGGATGACCTCGTATGATATTAAAATTACCGATTAGGCGCCGCCAAGGCGTCAACTACCCCTTAGCCGCCTACACCTTGTAAAAACGCTAGGTGTTTTTTTCTAGAGCTTTTGTTTCCGTAGAAGAGACGCTTAGCCCACCTAGAAATCAATTCCTCCGAGGTTCCCCCTAAGTCCATGGTGGAGCCTATCATGGAGGATACTTCTGCATATTCATTGTACTATGAGGGGAATGTTTAGATTTATTTAAGTCATCTTAATTTGTACCCATGAAGGGAATTTTTGTTTTGTATGAATATATATATCTTGTTAGTTTCAACGACGTAATATATTATGACAAATTATGAATTATATTTAATCATGTATATGGAAATTCATCCAACTCCGGTCCCCCAAAGGAAAGTGATGTCATTAGTTTCTTTTTTTACTTAATGGTAATCTTTTCTTTTCAACTGTCAACAACATTTAGCCTTGGATGATAACTTTAATAGAACACTCTTTTATAAAGTATTGATTAATTCTCTTAGTCATTGGTTTTAATCTTGGAGTGTTCAGTCTATTCAATATCTAGCTACTTATATGGGGAATTCATATCCTCATCTAATATAAGAAATCCAAATATAGCGCATGTTGAGAGCCCCATGTGAAAGTCATATAAGAGTAATTTCCTCAATTCGTCATTTAAGGACACCAGACAAGTGTCTCTTGAACGAGGGGTTGGCTTGAAGAACAAAAGGGTAATTATTTTTCTTCTTACAAGCAACCTTTTTTGTCCCACTTGGTCCTTTGGTCATTTCCTTTTGTACTCGATTCTCGAGGTATAATAATTAAGTACAATACTTACTTCCCCGACTTCTCAGTGCTCAGTTATATATCCACACTTTAGGAGTAAAATGGGTCTATTTTTAATAACCATTATGATTCATGTGGGCCTTCCATTTTCCCATAAATGTCATGATGGCCACCCTGTTTCTCAGGTACGCTGAACATCCTTAAGGGATATTTCGATGACGGATATTCCTGCTTTGTACCCTATATAAAATGATCGATAAAGGATTTTTACTTATATGTATATATGTGTGTGTATATATATATATAAAATTTTAAGCACCTCTCCTTTGTCCATTCATGCTGACAATTCATAAATATTTAGAAGTAGGGTTCCACAAGTGACAATTCACAAAGATGCCTGCTGGAGTAGTATTTTTCAACTTTTGTTTTTGCTTGGAACCATTATATATTGTTGGAGGTAAGTTACAAAGTTTGGGTAGCTAATATAAATGCCAAAGCTTGACCCGAGAGAAGACTAAGACCCCATATACTAGATTTTTCTTCTTGTTAAGGAATGTTTTTTGATTTTCAGTGACAGAACATAGGTTAGTGTGAATTTTATTAGTAGATTGTAGATGATTGGAAGTGTTTTCTTTGGGGTTAGAATTATGTTGATTCATATTTATGAGTTAGACAACGTACAAGCATGTAAACAACCAAGTATAAATTGTAAAAATAAAAGTAATAATAAGAATGCAAACGAATAACTTGATCTTTATTACATGTGTTCAAGGTGTGAAATAGCCTAAGTTACATTGTTTATATAGAGTTTTTTGTGGTAGTTATAAAAATCATTCTTGTCCAAGATGACATGATCGTTAGATACTAGGCGGTAAATATTAATATCACATGCTCTTCCTCAATAGAAATCTAGCTTGTGGTGGGTAACTGCTAATTATGTGGAACTAGCCAGTTCCTATATTTCCCTCGAGTAAGAGAGGTTCTCCTCGAGCAGGCCTTGAGAAGGTGGCTTTCACGTTCTTCATGTCCACGACTGCTTTTTGGAACTAACCTTGACTTCTTTAGTTTGGTGATATTTTTCTCCCTATTAATTTCATAAATTGTGAGACATATTAATTTTCTATTTACATTATTATATTTCATAGGTTCCTTTATATATTATAAATACTAACCATTAATTAAAATAAAGGTATGTACCATTGAAATGTATGGGTAACTAGTTGGGTTACGTAAACCAGACAGGGTCTTGCTATTTTTTCAATACTTAAAAGGGTGTGGAGTGAGAGACACAAGGTTCAAATCACCTCCCTGAACATGGGTAACCTAGTTCTGATTTACGTGGAGACATGCATGGAAAAACGTGTAGATTCTCCGTGGGATTAGTTTTAGTGCACGAAAACTGACCGGACCACTCACACACACTGAAAATAAGCATAAGTAGTTATTACGATCTTATGGTGTAAACTTAAAATATGTGGTACTAATATTTGAACATAGAATGGATGAATTTCTTTTTCAAATTTGATCTATAATACTTCTAATTTGACCAAATTGAAATAATTTATTAGTCATAAAAATTTAAATATCTATATTAATGTGGTTGGTAAATTACAAAATTTATATCATAATAATTTATTTAATTAATTATTTTTAATATTGTGAAAATTGTTCATTTGATTTGAAAATTTAAAAATATTGGATTATATAAATAAAAGTTAAATAATTAAGAATAATATGTATTTTCTATATTAGTTTCATTTAATTCCATCCAATTGTCACTTTGTGTTTATAAGAGGACATAACATTAACTTTAAAATATCTATTTTTGACTTGTATTATTAATTGATCAATTAATCACTAAAAGACTGAAAAAATTAATGGATTAATCACAATTATGTGTAAAATCTTATTAGTAATTCTGTCCGGCCTTTTATGACCAATATAAAACTTTTATGGGTATATTTTTAATGGATAATAACTTATTAAATATTCAATTTTTGATATTTTTGGTAATTGTTCGGTATTGTTGAAATAGAATAACTTTCATTACCTTATCAATGAATTTACTTATAACATATCTTCATATTTGTTAAATAAAAAATCCATTAAAAACATTCCAATAAACAATAATGTCTCAACTTATTAGAATTTAATCCTTAAAATTAATGTCCAAAATTATTATAAATACAATTTCAAATTGTGTAGATATTTTTTTATTGATTGTACAACATATGCTTACTAAGAAATAAATGATATTCCATTTATTATCTCATTTCCAAAAAAATTATCTTAACCTTAAATATTTTTTAATTATTTAATAAATAATAAATGTTTTCATATCATAATTAATAATTGAGTATTGTTATATATCACTCCTTTTTGCTTCACCCATTTATCACCTCCTATGTGTCATTTAATGTAGCATTAAACAAAGAAAAGAGAAAATAATCATTTAAGAGAGAGAAACGTTTTTATTGGTGTTTAAAACCTCCACAGAGGAGGTGATACATAGGTGAAGCAAAAATGGGTGATATATATCTCTACTCTTAATATTTTTTCCTAATTATTTTTTATTTCTTTATCAACCTTTTATAAATACATTATGAGTAATGATATATGTCACCCCTTTTCATGTCATCCTTTTATCACCCTTCTATATATATATTTTTTGATTTCCTTGACTAGAAGATAGAGAAAAATTAAATAGGATAGAGAAATCAATTCATTGGTACATGTAGGCATACACGTAGGAGGTGATAAAAGGATGATACAAAAAGGTGACAAATATCATTACTCATACATTATATACATTTACGACATTTATTTTTATACTTTTCATGTTCACATTAATATCAATTGATTTTTTTTATGTTTATATTCATTATTTTTTTGCTTGGTGTATATCTTAATTAACTTTTTATACTACTCATTCAAGTAAAAAATTAGAAATCTTTTTAAAAACTAAACGTGATACACAAAAAAATAACAATTATTTCACCTTGAATTAAAGTACTCTTCTTAACATGATCTCTCTAGGAATAATTATCAAAATATTTGAACACAATACTTAAAATATGAATTAGGTCATGATTTTTTTTATCAATCAAGTCATATAAAATAATTTTTTTTTAATTGATACCATTAAGTGAATAAAGATAAACATATATATTTGAATATTTTTTACTTCAATTTACACCATTTACTCTCTTTTAACAATTTAAAATATTTTTTTAAAGACAAAATACAACTTTTATGATTAATTTTTTATGTGAATATTATATATACTATATATAAGATATACATAACAAGGTAAATAAATTAATAAATAACTTAAAATAGATTAATATTAATGTGATATTTAGGAGAGAGGAAAATTTTACGCATTGAGTAATATATTTAAAAGGAAAATTAGGTTAGAAAAATATAGAAAATATATAAAACAAATTGAGGAAGGGATTATTATGTATTAATTAATTTATTAATTATTGAAGATAAACGATTAACGTAATTTTCTAAAGAAGAAAATAGAAAGATTTTTGTTCAATGGAAACCAACTATTATGTATCCGAGCTATATATATAGTGGACCATTGGGTGTAAAAGAAACCACATCATATATCTTTCTCTCTTCTTTATCACTACCAAAACCATGGCAAGAAGGAAGGTCACTCTTGCCTTTATTCAAAAAATATCTGAACGCAAGACATATTTCAAGAAAAGAGTCAAGGGCTTACTAAAGAAAGTGGAAGAACTCTCGATTTTGTGTGGGGTCGAAGTGTATCTCACAATATCTGATCCATTTGAGAAGAAAACCATTGTTTGGCCTTCTCAGCAGGCGGTCGAACTGGGTATTGATACCCCTGGATCTGGACCCTCCAACCCTTAATTATGTTTTTACTTAGTTTTTGTCATAATTTTGTTTATGTCTGTTTTTGTTGTCATTTTGTTTTCTTTTGTTGTGTTTCAGTATTTGTACTTCGGAGTTGACATGTGTCCAGTTTTAAAGTGTTTATCAATATTTGTACTTCAGTATTAATCAAAGTTGTTATGTTCTTTTGTCTTAAGAAATTATTGTTGTGCTAATTGTTTACATTTCAACCTTTACTTTTTGTGTTTAAAGTCTTGGAAAAGAAGTCGATTTCTAAATAGAAACTATAAGTTACCTACATAATATTGAATCAGAGAAGATTATTTAACTAAGTCAAGCTATACTATATTTGTTGATAATGAAAATGGTGTCTCTTGTATAAAAAGTGAAAGTTTTGTAAATAAGAAAATGAACATCTGGCAAAGAGAACTCTTAAAACAAGATAAAACTTACTAGAAAATTACGAATTGTATGACAATATTTTTAAAAAAAAATTATATATATATAGCTCTTTTGAATTAAGATTTGCAAAAAGCAGTGTGACACAAACCCCGCGCTTCAGGTTTGATATATCAGCTTGATCAACAGATGTCCTAACTTCATATAAAATGATTCAGGAAGGAGGTGAAGGACTCGATAAGAAACATGAGTTCCTTATTCAAAGTTTTCTACCTGTCTTGCTTTGTTCTTAATGGAGTTTGAGGTTGAGTGCAAATTCAATTGGTTCCAAAACAATTTCCACCATATATTTTTCTGAGTATATTCTTCTCTAGGAGGTAATCATGAAGAGTGCACTGTAGGTGCTTGTAGTTTGTTGGATGTGTTGAATATACTCAACCCTGTATAAAGTGAAGATACTATGGAGTCTCTGGAGGTTTTTATTTAAAAGACAGACGATTATGATTAAGATGGCGTCGGGGAGAAGTGCATTTCATTTGAAGATGTAGTTTGTTGGCCAATCAGCAATTAGCTATATATTGGGGTTATATATGTTGGTGTGGTCTTTTTTTTGGTCTTAGATTACATGTCAACATAAGCCCATTGTTTGTTTTATAGGACAGTGTAATTTCATGAGTTTCCAACAATTGATATCTATATTATATGGGTTTTTTGTTCTCTTTATTTATTTATTTTTAAAACTTTGTTTGAAACTCAATCTTGTAACTCAATATTTTACAACAAGTGACTATCAGAACTTGGTTAAATCTCATATTAGTTTTGATTTATTTTTGACTCTTTTCTAAGATTTCGAATCCAGATCTAATCTGCGATTTACTTTCTTTTCTAAATCGAGTTGAGTAATTGATTGGTGTTGCTAGTTCTTAAAAAATCTTTTTAGATTCTTTTCAAAAGGTTTTTAAACGGTTATTCAGATCGAGTTGTGAGACATATCTTTGTTTCCCGATATGTTGTTTTCACAAACTTGTGATTTCAAAAGTATTCTTACTTTGAAGTTTGTCCGATTTTGTTAGTACTTTTGATTATGTGTACTAACCTCATGGCTACAACTCGAATTGAGATGTAAGTCTATGATGGAAAATTTATTTTGGTGTTTGACAAAAAAAGATGAAGGTGCTGCTGTCTCATCAAGATATCAAAGATTGGTTAAAAGGTACTTTGGATAAAGCTTCCGAAATCAATGAAGAAGCATTTTCTTAAATCTATTTGATTTCGTTATACGGAAAGTGGATGTATGTGATACTGCACTTAATTTATGGAATAAGTTAGATTCTCTTTACTCTACTAAATCTTTGCCTAATTTAGCTTTTTTGAAGGGTTCTTTGTTTAACTATAAAATGGATTCCAGTAAATCTTTAGATGATAATCTTGATGAGTTCTTGAAAATGACCCTTGTGCTAAATGGTACCCCATACACTTTAGATGACACTAGTAAATGTATGATTATCTTGAATTCATTCCTGAATCTTATCAAGTTGTGAAAGATGTGTTTCAATATGCTAGTACTGTACTTAACTTTGAACAAGTTGTTACTGCTTTAAAAACTCGAGAGAATGAGATTAAAATTAGCAGAAGAACTGGCTCTAATTTGTTTGTAAAACCTAGAACAGATACTACACATGTCCCTGATGTGAATAAACAAAAAAAATCTTTCTCTAATAATAAAAATAAAGGTAAGGAGACTAGAAAGTGCTTTCACTGTGGGAAAATTGGTCCCTTAAAGAAAATTGATTTAAGATGAAAAACAAATTATCTGCTAATGTGAATGAGCCCAATGTGGTTAGCATGCCTAAGATTGATGATGATGTATATGAGGTACTGAATGTCACTGATAAGTCTAGTCATGTAAGTTGGATTCTTGATTCTGTTTGTACTTTCACATGTGCCCCTCTTCTGAATTGTTCCACGGATTGATTGAAACTTGTAATGAAACTGTGTATATGGGTAATGATCAAACTTGTGATGTGAAAGGTATTAGGAAGGTGAATTTGAAAACGTATGATGGTAAACAGATTACTTTGTCCAATGTGAGATTCATTCCTGAATTAAAAAGAAACTTGATTTATTTAGGTGCCCTTGATGACCTTGGTTGTGTTTCTGAAGTGTCTAAGGGTAATATTCATGTGTATAGAAATTCCAAACTGCTTTTCTCTGGAACTAAGTGTGCTGGTTTATATATTTTGAATGACAGTCATATTTCTTGTTTGACTAACACTGTGTCTGAGCCTAAGCTTACAGCTACTCATAAGTGGCATTTGAGACATGGACATATGAGTCAACAAGGGCTTACAATACTTAATAAGAATGGTAGTTTTGGTAAGGATACATTTTGTGACTTATCTTTCTGTGAGAGTTGTGTATTGGCAAAACAACATAGGCAAAAGTTTAAGGCTGGTCTACACTTAGCCTCTAACTGCCTTGAATATGTTCATGCGGACTTATGGAGTCCTTAAAGGTATGGTTATCTTTGTAATTACATGTATTTTTTATCTATAATTGATTATTATAGAAGGAGGGTTTGTACTTTTCTTTTGAAAACAAAGGATAAAACGTTTTTTAAAATAAAAGAGTGGAAAGTTTTGGATGAAAATCATACAGGTAAAATAGTTAAAGTTTTTAGAACTGACAATGGTCTTGAATTTTGCAACACACAATTTGACAAAATTTGTAAAGAAAATGGGATTTTAAGACATAGAACAGTTAGAAAAAACCCCTCAGCAAAATGGTTTTGCTGAGAGGATGAACAAAACTCTTTTGGAAAAAGTTAGATGTCTTTTACTCACTTCTGGTTTACCAAGATGTTTTTGGGGAAAAACTTCATACACTGCTACTTATTTAATCAACAAGAGTCCCAGCAGGTCTATTGATTTTAAATCTCCTATAGAGGTTTGTACTGGATCCAAACCTGACTTGTCTCACTTAAGAATCTTTGGGTGTGCTGCTTATGCACATGCTAAAGAAGGTAAACTTGACCCTAGATCTTTGAAATGGTTATTAACAACAACATGGGGTTAAAGGTTACAGATTGTGGGATAAGTCAGTTAATGGATTTAAAAATTTTGTTAGTAGAGATGTTATATGTGATGAACTTACTTTTCCTTGTAAGAATGAGAGTGATGCAGGTTGTGATGCTACATTTGAACCAAATAGGAATACCTTGGATGTAGAGTTTGAGGTGGAGCCACTTAGCCCTGTGCAGCCCATTGAGACTCCAACTAGAGACCACCAAGTGGAGCAACCCTTGGATCAGGAGGATGATGAAGAACAACCTGACATAACTGTTCATGAAGAGGCTGACCACTTGGCTTAGTCTACTGTTGGAGGACTTGAAGGCTACCAGCTGGCAAGAAATAGGCCTAGGAGAGAAACAAGATTTCCCAATAAATATTCCTATGTTGACTTGGTTTATATTGCACTTACAACTACAATTGAGATAACAGATTCTGAAACCCATACTTACTTAGATGCTATCAGTCGTAAGGATAAAACTCAGCGGATCAAGGCCATGAATGATGAGTATAACTCATTACTACTCAACGAAAATTGGGATTTTATTACTAAGCCTAGTGAAGCTAAAATAGTTTAGTGTAGATGGTTGTACAAACTGAAAGAGGGAAGTTCTGAGAAGGATCCTGCTAGATACAAAGCAAGATTAGTAGCTAAGGGTTATAATCAGAGAGATGGTATTGATTTCACTGAAATTTTCTCACCTGTCATTAAGTTCGAAACAATTAGAGTTATGTTAGCCTATGCAACCTGTTTTAACCTTGAAATTGAAAAGTTAGATGTTAAGACCGCTTTCTTACATGTAGACTTGGATGAAACTATTTATATGAGACAACCTTGGAAGGCTATCATGATCAAAAATTTCCTGATCATGTCTGCTTACTAAAAAAAATTCTATATGGGTTAAATCAGTCTCCAAGGCAATGGTACAAGAGGTTTGATTCTTTTGTTTTGTCCCTTGGTTTCTTGAGGTCTTAGTATGATGCTTGCTTTTACTTCACTTGGAAAAAATTGTGGGATTTATATTCTTCTGTATGTGGATGATATGTTGCTTATATGCAATTCTCTATCTTTAATTGATAAATTGAAATGTGCATCGAAATCTGAGTTTGATATGACAGACTTAGGACATGCTAGAAAAATTCTAGGTATGATTATTGATAGAGATAGAAATAATTGCATACTAATGTTACATCAAGAACCATATTTGAAAGGTATCTGTACATGTTTGTAATTCAAGTTACCATACTTAGAAATAATCTTTTTCAAATATGGTTCTTTTTCATGTTGAAAGTTGGATTTGCTACAACGGTTGTTTAAGAATTTGATCCCAAGACTTCTTGGTCTTTAAAATAGACAAAAAAAAAGAACCATATTTGAAAAAGATTATTTTTAAGTATGGTAACTTGAATTACAAACATGTACAGATACCTTTGGCTGGACATTTTATTTTATCTAAACAACTTTTCCCCAAATCTTAGTGTTATATTCTGAAAATGGAAAATGTTCCTTATTCTAATGTGTTGGGTTCACTTATGTATGCTATGATTAGTACTAGACCTGATTTGTCCTTTTCTATCTCTTTACTCAGTAGATTCATGTCTAATCCAGGCTATGATTATTAGTTAGCTATAAAACATGTGTTAGCTTATGTGAACTCTACTTTGAATATTGGATTAATATATAGTAATCATAATTGTCCCTTTGAGCTTGTTGGATATCTAGATTCAGATTTTGCAGGTTGTAGAGATTCTAGGAAGTCTACTACTACCTACTATTTTACTTTAGAAAAGAACTGCATATCCTGGAAATCTCAACTTCAACCTTTAATTGCTATTTCCACTACTGAGTCTGAATATGTTGCTATAACTAACTGTGTAAAGGAAGTTATTTGGTTGTAGAATTTTCTTAAGAAAGTAAAGCTGGTGAAATGTACTTCTGACATTTATTCCGATAGTCAAAGTGCCATACACTTGAGCAAAAACCATGTGTATCATGAGAGGACAAAACATATTGATGTAAAATATCATTTCATTAGGGATATCATTTTCCAATAATGAAGTGAAGTTAGAAAAAACCTCCTCTGAACTCAATCCTTCTGATTTTGGTACTAAACTGGTCACTAACTGCAAATTCAAACTTTATTTGGATTTGTTGAGTATTGGTTGAATGACGTGCAGGTACTTTGGGCTATGAAGATTTGAAATGTGCCTCTACTATCACTACTGTTGGAGATGATGTTCTTGTAGCTAATCCTTGATGATATACACTTCAAGGTTGATATGCAATAATATGTGAAGTGTATTTGAGATGACATGGATGTTTGACCTAGTCAAGATCCTACGTAGAAGTCTTAGTTAGTTGGTCCTTTTACATTTGGACTCCTACTCAGCTTTATGGTGTCGTTTGGTTAAGTAAAGTCAGAGTAATTGTGGAGCATTGATCTTAATTCATTTGAACGGTCGAGATTGATACTTACAAGACCCATATAAAAGGCCTCTCTCTTCACAACTCATTTCATTCTCTCCTTTACTCTTTTCAGAAATCTCTCTCGCCTCGCTTACGTGTCAAACCAGATTTTGCTCTACTTTTGTATTCATAGCCTTAAATCCTCTGTTAGTTAGTGAAATCATGTTAATTACTTGAATCTTGTTGATTCAAGTCTAGATATTCAGCGTAGTTGAGTATTGGGTTAGGTTGGCTGGTTCTATACTTAGGGTTTATTGAATACGGTGATTTTATGTAAATGGTGGTGTAATCGGTGATAATAGTGGTGATAGTGGAATGGTGCTCTCAAATCTGAGCCCAACGTGGATGAAGACAATTTTTGTCGAACCACGATATATCCTGTGTTCTTTACTTTCGGTTCTCTTTATTTTATTTCTTTAAATCCTTTTTTAAAACTCAATCTTGCAACTCAACATTTTACAACAAAAATATATGACCTTTCAAGAGTTAGGATTGTCCCATATGTCAAGCTTTTAATATAAAGTTGAACAACAAAATCTTCACCCAATATCTTAAATTCTATAATATATAGGACAACTCGAAGTCAAAAAGTGGCCATGATTTATCTAGAGCAAAAATGACCTTCCAAGAGTTAGGATTGTGCCATGTGTCAAGATTTAAATACAAAGTTAGACAAATAAATCTCCACTCACTATCTTAAATTATACCCACGATTACAAACTACCCATTATTTACAAATAGTAATGTTGGATATCATCTAAAAAGTAGGATACACCTCATAGGTGATATTTAGGTGATTACTTTTTGGACGATACACATCATTATTCATTTACAAAACTCCTCAATCACATTTTTATGATTTTTTTATTTAATAATTTTGTTCGTCTCTTATAGTTGATTTCTAGTGTAGTTAATTTGGAATCTCGCAATATTGTATTTGATCAAATTTGTCTGAAAGAGGAATCCTTTGCTATTATAATCAATTTTCTACCAGTATGTGTTTTAATCTTTCATAATTCATTATTTATATTTCAAATTGATAATAATATTTTTCCTCTTAATAATTATTATAAATTTGAATTTAATATATCTATTATTGTTTGTACATATATTGAAAAAATAATTTTGTTTTATAACTTACCCTAACAGACGAGCAAAAAAAAAAAGATTGGATAATTCTACATAAAATATTTTGAAGAAATATGTGTTATGTATGTCATATATTTACGATCTAACCTTTGTTTGATTATATAAAACTACTGAATTTGTAATTTAATTTTTTTTGTAAATTTTTATGATTTATTCTTTAATGGGTTTTTTTATGAGCCGAGCATAAGAAAAATAGGATTGGATAATTGTACAAAATATTTTAAAAAAATATGTGTTACGCATTTCCTATATTTATGATCTAATCTTTGTTTGATTAGATAAAATTATTGGATATGGAATTCAATTATAATGTATATTTTCATGATTTATGCTTTAATGGGGTTTTCATGGGAATTTTGTGCGCTCGAATTTAATTATCTGCATGAGTTGTTTTTACAGTGCTCTGATATATTTATTATAAATTTGAAAACGTGAAATTTTTTTAATGAACACAACATATGAGAGGTTGATTATGTTTGATTTTGATTTATTATCATATGTCATTCATATAATGTCAATTTTAATATATTGATTTTTTTGGCTAAATAATTTATTGATATATGTGATTAATATATTTAAGTTGAATAGAGGAATAAAACTGATTAATTTTTCAATATTGTGTACAAGGAAGTTGGATGTTAGTTTTATAGACATGTAGGTTAACTGATCTTATATACGGTTTATATTAAATATCATTTGATTATATTTTTTTTGTTAATTACTCAATATACCTCTAATGAGGTAATTCTACTTTTATATGTGTTTTGAGTTTTGACACATCACAACTTAAAATATATTTATTTTTCTTCAGTTTAAATATATGAGAAAGTTTATAAAGAACTGTAATTCATGCTTAATCTAAAATTTTATTGTTTACAAATGTTATATTTGTAATCTTGAATATTAAATAATTGGAATACATATATAATTCGTGTCATAATAATTTTATTTTTGATTTAGTACCTCTTGAATGTTGCAAGATGAATAACGCATGAAATGGGTGGACAATTTATATTCCTCATATGTAGTTTTTAGTTCAGTTTAGTTTTGAACTATGTTAACTAAAGATATATATTTATTCTAAATAATGTTAGTAGAGCAAATATCATAATTGTCTCAAACCATGTTTTTATATATCTTTGACGTGATAAAATAAAACTAAGATTTCTTAAGATAACTTAATTGAGAGATACAAATTATAAGAATGTATGTGGTGTCCTCTAACAAAAGAAATATTTATGTATAACTTTAAATTTTTTTAGCCAATAGATGATCCGACTTCATAAGAACAATATTGTAATTACGAGTAGGGAGAATTTATGTAACTCTACAAAGTCTAGTGTTTTATTAGATCTTATAGAAGTAAAACACGTAGTAATCTAATATTATATTAATGATTTATTTTAGTTATTTAAATATTTACGTAGTGCCCTTGGGCACGGGATTTATCTAGATATTAGAAATGTTTTACTATTGTGATCAATTTATTGTACTACATTATTATTCTCTAATCAATTAAATACTAGTGAACAGTGTTTATCCCGTCCTATATTTTAGGAAACAAATTCGAATTGGACTTGGACTCCAATTACTTGCCTTCCACTCCAAGAATTCTACCTAGGGTTAGAAAACACCTATAAATAGACCCTCTTATCATTGTAAACATTTCCTTGCTTAATTATTAGTCCTTAGTCTTAAGAAAGATCATTCGGAGAAGCAAGTTGACAGTATGTATCTTTATTTTAGTTTATTTCTTGTTAGCATGAACTATAGTTTGGGTTTTGCATATATATAAACTTTAAATTCATATTCTTCTATCTAAGTTTGTTTGGGGAAAATATTTTTAAATCGATTGAGCTTCTTAACCTTTATATTTGTTTTATGTGCTTTGATTTATTAACTGTAGTTCTTGCTAGTGCACGAGTATAGACTACCCCATTAATAGCAGTTGGATGGTCACCCAAAAGGGGTGTCTAATTGTTGAAACACTACATAAACGTCTAGTGTGCGGTAGTGATCCTGGCAGGCTTGAGTAACTAGATAGTCACTATGGTTTTAAATTAACCACCGATCAATGTGTAGGGTCTCCTTACCCAAGTCCTTTAATAATTGTTAGGTAGCCACCTAAGTCCGAAAGGGGGTTAGGAGAAATATAGAATCCTGGCTACTTACTTTAAGATCTTTAATCACCCTTATTAACTACTAGAAGAAATAGAAGGATAAGTTCATACACGAAAACTTGGGATATATCTCTCATCTCATTCTTACATCTTTATTTTACTTGCATTAGTTTCAAGTGTAATCATATTCTCTCCAATTATTCATATTTACTTTACTGTGTTTCTATTCCACGAGCTAATTCTTACTAGAATTTATTTTAATTCATTCGTATAACACACTAAGTCCCTGAGAACGAATCTAACTTATCATTAAAACTTGCATACGGTCTGTGATACTTGCAGTGAGTAACATGATTGGTTAGGGTGATGGTTCTCATATTTATTTATCTTAATTTTATCACACCCTACCAGCTACCACTTAACTTTACAGATCACTTGATAGTGAAATTTATATGAAAGTACCAGAAGTATGCAACTTGAATTCGTGGAAAAAATATTCAATCATGTTACAAAGATCTTTGTATGGTTTAAAACAATATGGACGGATATAGTATAATAATCTTAGTACTTACCTACTTTAAGAAGGATACACCAACAGTCCCATTTGTCCATGTGTTTTTATTAAGAAATCAAACAATGGGTTTGTCATTATTGCAGTATATGTAAATGATTTAATTTAATTGGAACCTTTGAAGAGCTCAAATTAGCAGCTGCAAAGTTGAGTTAAAAATTTGAGATGAGAGATCTTGAAAAAAATAAGTTTTGTCTTAGCTTACAAATTGAGAATATATTAGATGAGATATTTCTCCATCAGTCAAATTATATAGAGAATACTGAAAAGGTTTAATTTGGTAAATGTCATACATTGTCTTCTCCTATGATAGTTCGCTCACTAAACGTACACAAGGGTCCTTTTTTACCTCGAGAAGATAATGAAGAAATACTTGATCCTGAAGTACCATAGTTAAGTGTCATTGGAGCATTAATGTATCTTGCAAACAACACCAGTCCAGACATAGCATTCTTTGTAGATTTGTTAGCAACGTATTGATACCTCAACTTGGAGACGTTGGAACAGAATCAAACATTTATTTCGTTTCCTTGGAGGAACTATTGATAGAGGACTATTGTGTTCGTGAAAATCTCAAGCGGATCTACTTGGATATGCATAAGCTGGTTATCTATCTGAGCCCCATAAAGGATTATCATAAAATTTTGGTGGGATTGCGATCTCTTGGCGTTCTACAAAGCAGACTTTATCAGTCACTTCATCAAATCACGCAGAGATACTTGAATTACATAAAGTTAGTCGAGAATGTGTTTGGTTAAGATCTTTGACTCATCATATTCAAGAAAATGTTGCCTTTCAACGACGAGAATATGTCCAACCATATTGTATGAAGACAATACCGCTTCTATTGCTCAAAACAATGAATGATTTACCAAAAGTGACAGAACCAAGCATATCTCGCCAAAAAAATTCGCATATGAACTTCAAAAAAAATGTGAAGTAGACGTCCACCAAATTCGATCAAGTGAAAATTTAGCATATCTGTTTACGAAGGCATTACATACGACAATGTTTGAAATATTAATACACAAGGTTGGGATGCATCGACTTAAAGATTTATCTTGACTTGTACAAATAAGGGGGTGTACGCGTTGCACTATTTTCCCTTGACTGTGTTTTATCCCATTGGGTTTTACTAGCAAGGTTTTTAACGAGGCAACTAAAATTGCGTATATGAAATAATATTCAAGGGGGAGTGTTATAAACCAAATCATTAGTGGCTATTATTATTATAGAGTAGTGGGGTGGTGTAACATTCACATTTATCCTTTGTAACATCCTACTTATTATGTAATCAGTAGGGTAGTTGGATAGTGTCATATTGCCTATATAAAGGGCTCAGCCACTCTTTCAAAGTAGATAGAAATCCTTAATAATATACTCTATTTATCTTCATATGACTCTCATCAAAATTTCTTAGTTATGTATTGCTTTAACTGGATCGAGTTAGCTAGATGTCGCTAAATAATACAAAGAATTAGATACCCGAAAACTGGGTACCCAAGAACAGAGAAACTATTGGAGTGGGGTTTTTTGATATTCAACCTCCAATTGTATTTTTTTTGCTACAACTGGAGTCCTATTGGATTTCTCCTTACAACAAGAGAAACGGGTATATTGTCCATATACATTAGATATATCATATTCAATTCGACTTTTGATTGAATAGTAACTTTTATTTTTGTAAGATTTCTTATCGTTTTTTTACAGTTTTTATTTGTTTATTTTAAATAAACTGATTTATACAACTAAAACACTAAATGAACAAACTTCCACCTGCTTTCTATCTTTATTATGAGAATGGCATAACTGGTATCAGCTAACCTATGTAATAAATTATTTCGTTTCCTTTTTTCAGTAATAATATCTGTTACCGATTAAAAAGAAATTAAGAAACTTTTGAAAAAATAAATGTTTGTCTCGATATCTGGATGAGCATTGTTTGATGATAATTTTCTCAATCAATCATCATAAATATAAAGAAACCGAAGTGTATTTTATACAACGTATTTACAAATAAATTTGATGCTTAGTTCGTATTTTTATGTGATAAACACTTTTTATTTATTTTGATAAAACAATGAAACAATGGGGGTAATGCACCACGAGTGGTCAGAGCTAAGACATATGGCACTATGACTTTCTATGACAAACAAGAAAGAAGGACAGCACTATGGCTACTGAAACTTCACTTCTAAACGACGTAGAAAGCTCTATTGACTACAAAGGTTAGAGATCCAAATCCGAGTTTTTCCCCATTTTTAAACCATGTTTTGAAAAGTATTACAAAAATAGTTCATTTAAAATAATTGTATGAATTATATCAAACAGAAAACTCAGTTATCGATAATATATGAAATAACAAATTTCCAAGGATTGAGCTCTTGGTAGTTGGTAGAGTTAAAAACCCAAGAATTGAATCCATGAGAATTGTTTAATGGAATATTAACGTACCTTTTATCTTCCTATTTCACCTATTTTATTTTATTTCACTTCTACCTACTTGCTTTTTTTTCACCAACCTAAATATTTATTTTTGTTGTAAGGAAAATATAAAATATTAAATTATATGTTTATATTTATATAAAATTGTTATAATTTATTAGATTAAATTAATATTTGTTTTAGGTTTATTTAATGAATTTAGTTTAAATTGCTTTGTTACTTAGAAGGGATGAAAAAGACAAATGTGATCGACAGTTTAAAATAAAAAGAACGAAGATCAATAGACTTAATAATACAAAGAAAAAAGAAATTCACATCCTTTCATTGTAAATCAACCTTTCTAGATAAGATGACTCTTATGTATACCCTTGAGATGTAATACATAAAAATTCTTTTCTCTGTTATGGGCATATTATAAATCTTATTTAACCTACAATATATATTGATATATAAAGTTGATTATAAAAATTAACAAAAACTACATAAATAATTAAAAAAAAATGCAAACTTATTTAACCTTATATAATTTTAAAAAATAATTAGTTTGATTAAATAAATAATTATTATTAATTTAAAATTACATATTTCTTTACATTGTAAATAACTTTTAAAAAATTAGTTAAACAATTTACTGAAACAAAGCATATAAAGAACTTAAGAAGAAAAGATATGAACTTTTTTCTTTGTGTTATTACGTTATCGATCTTTATTCTTTTTATTCTAAGTTGTCCATCACATTTATCTTTTTCTCCCTAATAACCAACAAAAACAATTTTCAACCTAATTTCATTAAATAAAACCTAGAAAAATAATTAATTTAATTTAATAAATTTTAACAATTTTATATGAATATAAATTTATATAAATTTATATTTTTATTACATCAAAGATAATTATAGAGGTTGGCATAAAAACAAGTGGTGGAAATGAAAAAATATAAATAATTAAAATGGGTAGATAAAAATTACGAATAATATTCTATGAATATTAACCAATTCTTAAGGATTTAATCCTAGGTTTTTTGATTCTACTAATTACCAAGGATTCAATCATTTCTTCCAAAAATGTCTACCTAGTTTTTACACAGAAACATATTTATTATCTTACTCATTACTAAAATAATTTTAATAAAGTGTTTTTATATTTTAAATATTTATTAGAAACATAAATTTAAATATTTTAATAAAAGTAATAGTGAAAGAAAATAGGATAAAATATCTTAAAATTTCTAATAAATATTGTTTTTGGGAAACTATATTTAATAAGTGGATATTATTTTTTGACATAAGGGAGGATGACCGAAAACTTAGTTTTAGTGGTCAGTTTGGTATAGTTATATAATTTTTTCCTTTTAAGAGTGGACTATATTTGTAATACTTTTGAAATGGTGTAAAAATAAAATAAAAACTCTCCAAATTCGTCACTGTTCGGCCAACGGCGTCGTATCTACCGCTATTGAGAGTTTTTTAGCCATCTTATTCCTTGGACTTAACCGGCATACAAAATATTAAAACAAAGGAACCAAGAGATATAGTAGTGAACTTATTAATAGTTAAACTTCTCGGAGTATGAATTCACTACTAGAACAGAATCAAATAGAGAAAATAGATAAAGATAAAGTTGAGGGACTTTTGTGTAAATAAAATAGTTAGTTTAGAAGCTGTTAGTTAGTTAGTTACAACAGCTATTATTCCAGCTGTTTTACAGCTGTGATTAGTTGAGATAGAAGCAATGAAATATATATATATATACTCATGTATCACTTTGATAACTCTCAATAAAAAAGCTTTTATTCTCTTCACTCTCTCTCCTCTGTTCTTCATCTTCTTAAGCTCCACTTCACGCCATTAATGGCTTCTCATTTCTTCTTTCATCATTTAACATGGTATCAGATGTAAATCATTACTATTCCGCACTAAAATCACTTCATTACTCTCCCTACGATTCGTATAATCTCTATTTTGCACAATGTCTTCCACCACCCCTGTTTCTGAGGATTTCTCAAGCCCATACTACTTGCATCCAAGTGAGAATACTGGTATTTCACTTGTCTCTGAGGTTCTCATTGGAGATAACTATTTGTCTTGGGCTCGTGCTATCGAGATTTCTCTCTGTAAAAAATAAACTCGGATTCATCAATGGCGACATATCTCAACCTTCATTAACTGATTTGAATCTCTTATCCACGTGGAATCGTGCAAACAATTTGGTACTTTCTTGGATTCTTAACTCTATTTCAAAATAAATTAGGAGTAGCTTGCTATATGTTAATTCTGCACATGAACTATATAATGAAATCAAAACAAGATTCTGCAAATCTAATGGTATTCGTGTGTATCAACTTGAGAAATCACTTAGCTCTATTACTCAGTCTTCTTCTTCGATTTCTGAATACTTTGCAAGATTCAAGTCACTTTGGGATGAATACATCCATTTTCGCCCAAATCCGACTTGTTCTTGTGGCTTCATGAACCAATGTACTTGCAAACTTCTTGACACTCTCGTAGAAAAGCAACAAACTGACTTTGTTATAAAGTTCTTAATCGGTTTGAATGAGTCTTTTTCAGCTGCTAGAAGTCAGATCCTCTTAATGGGTCCTCTTCCAAAGATAAACTCTGTCTTTTCTATGTTAATTCAAGAAGAAAGTCAGAGACAGATCACTGCTACTATTGAACCTACACAAGCTTTTTATGCTAGAAATGTACAGAAAACTAATATGTATGGAGATAAGAAGAAAACTCTGTGCACACATTGTGGTTACACAGGTCATACTATAGACAAGTGCTTTCAGTTAAATGGTTATCCCATTGGTTGGACTGGACCAAAAGGAAAATGAAACTTTAACAACTTCTTAGCAAATTCAAAGGCAAATTGTGCTACATATTCTCAAGAACAAACTAATGACTCAAGAACTTTAAACTCTTATGAGTTTACACCTGAAGAGATAAGTAAACTCATTGCTCTAGCTCATAACTCCAATCCTACACTTCCTGCAGTTCATCAAGTATCAACGCAAGAAGGTAATCCTCTTCAATCTTCTTGGATTTTAGATACTGGAGCAACTGATCATCTCATATTTTTACCTTCATTTTATACAAGTTCATATAAATATGCGAGTGTTTGTGTCTCTTTACCTAATGGACAAGTGGTTTCAGCTGACTATACAGGCCATATATACATCAGTAGTCAAATAACATTAAAGAATGTTCTTTGTGTTCCCTTATTCAAACACAATTTGCTATCAATTTCAAAGTTAACTAAGGAATCACAAATCTTAGTCTCTTTCTTCCCATCATATTGTTTGTTGCAGGATTCAAGGACCAAGAAGACGATTGGGACTGCATATGAAGTGAATGGATTATACTATCTACACACTCCATTACAAACATCTTCTTCCAATTCAGTTAATACTCAAAAGTTAGATATTTGGCATGCAAGTCTTGGTCATACTTCAAAAGCTAAGCTTCAAGCTTTGAAGACAGATAATTCTTCTATTAATTTCTTGCCTTTTAATGTTTGTGAAACTTGTTCTTTTGCTAAACAAAAGCGTCTTGTATTTCCTGTTTCAAATTCTAAATCATCTTCATGTTTTGAACTCATACATTGTGATATATAGGGTCCTCTAAAGCATATATCTCACACAAGACATAAGTATTTTCTCACTATTGTAGATGATTTTTTGAGATGTACTTGGGTTTACATGATGGTTAATAAATCTGAAGTTAGTTCTCATTTACTATCTTTTTACAATCTTATTCTCACTCAATTCAATATCAAGATCAAGAAGATTAGAACAGACAATGGTGTAGAGTTCAATCTTCATTCTTTTTATTCAAACAATGGAATTATTCATCAAACATCCTGTGTTGAAACTCCTGAGAAGAATGGTTTAGTTGAGAGAAAGCATCAACACCTATTAACAACTGCTAGAGCATTAATGTTTCAATCAAAGCTCCCTATTCAATTCTGGTCTGAATCTATAATGACCTCAACTCACATTATTAACAGGTTACCTACTCCTCTTTTACATAATAAGTCACCATATCAAGTTTTGTATGATAAACCTCCACCACTTAGTCATCTCAGAGTGTTTGGGTGTTTGTGCTTTGCCTCTACTTTGAAACAAGGAAGGACTAAATTTGATTCTAGAGCTACAAAGTGTATCTTCTTGAGTTATCCTTCAAACACAAAAGGTTACAAACTATTGAATATTGAAACCAATACAACATTCATATCCAGGAATGTTGTTTTTCATGAGTCTATCTTTCCTTTTTCTAACACCCCTCCACCCAACAATCTTCATACTTTTCTCTTCCCACCTTCAAACTCAACTTACACTGAGATACCTAATAAGTATTCAACTCTTCCTCTCCAAACCACTTCTTCTATTCCTTCTTCACCTCAAAATCCACCCTCACCTAACTTTCCTCCATCACAAATATCAATCCCACTGCAATACACAAACCTACTAGAACAAGACATGTTCCTACCTACCTAAAAGATTACATATGTCCCGCAAAAGCTCTCTATTCATCAATTACATCATCCAATTCTCTGAACATTTCCTCTACTCTATATCCTATCCAAGATTTTTTATCTAATACTCGCTTATCCTCAACATATAATCACTTCATAGCCTCTATTACTTCTCAAACTGAACCCACAACTTATAAACAAGCTTCAACATCACCTGAGTGGATGAAAGACATTCAAAGTGAACTCTCAGCTCTTGAAGATAATAACACTTGGTCTATTGTTCCTCAGACTGAAATAATGAAACTTATTGGAAGTAAATGGGTTTTCAAACTTAAATACAAGGCAGATGGTACTCTTGAAAGACATAAAGCAAGGCTTGTTGCTAAAGGTTACAATCAGCAAGAAGGCTTGGATTTTTTTGATACTTTTTCACCTGTTGCAAAAGTTACTTCTATAAGACTAATGCTTGCTATTGCCTCTTCAAATAAATGGCATTTACACCAACTTGATGTAAACAATGCATTCCTTCATGGAGATTTAAATTAAGAGGTATACATGAAGATACCTCATGGTCTAAATGCTCCTCCTAACTCGGTATGTAGACTAAATAAAAGTTTATATGGCTTAAAGCAAGCCTCAAGACAATGGTTTGCTAAACTTTCTGCTGCCCTTGTTGATTATGGCTTTATACATTCAAATAGTGATTTCAGTCTCTTTACTAAAGGTAATTCCTCAGATTTCATTGCTCTACTTGTGTATGTAGATGATATAATCATCACTAGTAGCTCTATATCTGAAATCAACAAACTCAAACTCTTCATTCACTCAAAATTCACTATTTGAAACTTAAACAAGATGAAACAGACTTGTTAGATAATGCATCATCATACAGAAGGTTGATTGGAAGGTTGTTATATCTAACTATTACTAGACCGGATTTGACTTACTCTATAACCTGCTTAAGTCAATTCCTTTCTAAACCTTCAATCAATCATTGGAATGCTGCTCAACGTGTTTTACGATATCTTAAACTAACTATTGGACAAGGCATATTCTACTCCTCTGCTTCAGCTATCAAATTGAAAGCATATTGTTATAGTGATTGGGCCGGTTGTTTGGACTCAAGAAGAAGTATCACAGCCTACTGTATTTTTTAGGAGATTTTTGATCTCGTGGAAGAGTAAGAAACAATCCACCATTAGAAGATCCTCAGCTGAAGCTGAATACAGAGCTCTCGCAACTACAACTTGTGAAATTCAGTGGTTATTATATGCTTTAAATGACTATGGATTATCTCATCCATCTTCGGCTCATGTATATTCAGATAGCAAGTCTGCAATAGCAATGTCTACAAATCCAATTCAGCATGAAAGAACTAAACACGTCGATATTGATTGCAAAATCACACGAGAAAAAATTCATGATGGAACTATCAAGCTATTTTTCATTCCTTCTTCATTACAGTTAGCTGATATATTCACCAATCCATTAGGTTCTCTTGTTTTTCATAATAACATTAGCAAGCTGAATCTTACTAACATCCATCTTCCGCTTGTGGGGGGATCTTGGAGTATGAATTCACTACTAGAACAGAATCAAATAGAGAAAATAGATAAAGATAAAGTTTAGGGACTTTTGTGTAAATAAAATAGTTAGTTTAGAAGCTGTTAGTTAGTTAGTTACAAACCGCTATTATTCCAGCTGTTGTGATTAGTTGAGATAGAAGCAATGAAATGTATATATATAGTCGTGTATCACTTTGATAACTCTCAATGAAAAAGCTTTATTCTCTTCACTCTCTCTCCTCTGTTCTTCATCTTCTTAAGCTCCACTTCACGCCATTAATAGCTTCTCATTTCTTCTTTCATCATTTAACAAAACTTTTTGACTTAGATCATAAATAGTCCAATTACGCATAGATAGACATACTTCACTTCGAGGGGAGATTCTAAATTTGGATGTCAATGAATACAGGTAATTGGGTTGTTGACACTTTCAGCTGTTATTCCATATAACTCTTCTAACTGTGAAGCTACTACTGAGACATGTTCTCCTCCTAAAATTCAAATAATCCTCTTTTTCTTCTCACTGTATCTTGTGGCATTTGCTATAAAGAGGACACAAGCCTTGTCTTCAGGCTTTTGGATCAGATCAGTTTGATGAACAAGATCAGAAAGAATGCAAAGCCAAGAATTCATTCTTCAATTGGTGGTATTTTAGGATATGAAGTGACACTTTTGATCTTAAACTACGTTCAGGATAACCATAGTTGGGATCTTGGATTTGGAATCTCATGCATTGTCCTTGCTTTAATAATATTTTACTCGGAACACCAACTTACCATTTTCCAAAATACTCTGCTCAAAACCCTTCTATGCAAAACTCATTTGTGAGGATTACTTGTATCTTTATATTAGCAGATAGGAATTGGAAAACTACTTATTCAGCTATACCTTGGCAGAGGAAATCAATAGGGCTCTCAGCAATTCAAATAGTTATATTTTGTTCGTCTTGCTCAGAAACTTTATCCAGAAATAATGCATTTAACATGGGATTTTATGTAGGTTTCTTAAGGCAATTGTTAGATCTGATGATTCAAAACTAAATAGCAAAGTTTGTAGCATGAGTGAAGTTGAAGAGGCAAAAGCAGATTTTAGGCTTGTTCCAATATGGATTACATGTTTGGTTTATTCGTTTCTGTTTTCATAGTATTTCCACTATATATAAGTAAGGTTTCACAATGAATAGGTCTATTACTTTAACACTCGATGTAACAGCTGCTACTGCATGTGCAATCTTTTATCAGTATTTGTTAAAATTAATACTCATTCTTTCTACTTTAGTCTAGAATATAATTTCTAGAATTATCTAAATTCTAGAATTGACTAGTTTATTAGAAATAGTTCTCCTAGTTTCTAGAGATATTAAGAAACATCCATAAACATATTTAAAAATAATGGTACTAGAAAAATCTCGTAAAAGTGTGCACCGCCACACTCATAGTATAAATAGCCCATTAGGCTCATTTGTAAAGATCATCACATGAGCTCTAAAGCTTTGTAACATTATTACATTAATAAAAAAATTCCTTTCCATTTTAAACCAACCTCCGTCCATTCCTATAAATTCATTTCTTTTCATTTTCTTATAAATTAATCTTTATCCTTCCAAATATATTAATAAAATCCAACAAGTGGTATCAGAGCCTTGTTCGATTATCAACTAGGCGATAATTAGCTTCCCCAATAATACTCTCATGGCTGCTCTACTAAGCAATACCCAAATTCCGATCCCGATTTTTTCGGGAGAAAATTACGACTATTGGGCAATCAAGATGAGGACATACTTCATGTCCCAAAGTTTATGGGATGTTGTTGACAAGGGATATACTGTTCCCGAAAATACATCAACTATATCTGCAGCGGAGAAAGAAAAATTAACTAAGGAGATGGAGAAAGATAATTTGGCGCTTTACAGCATACAAATGGCTATGGCGGAGTCATTGTTCCCAAGGATTAGCGGTGCTACTACGGCGAAGCAAGTTTGGGATACATTAAAAGAGGAGTTTCAAGGAAACGTAAAGATACGCAATATTAAACTTCAAACTCTAAGAAGGGAATTAGAAAATATGAAAATGAAAGAATCCGAGACCATAAAAAATTATTACACTAAATTACGAGAAATAGTTAATCAATTAAGAGCCTATGGAGATGATATAACTGATAAAAGGGTCGTGGAAAAAATATTAATTACTCTTCCTGCTAAATACGATCCGATTGTAACTACTACTGAAGAAACTAAGGATATAGCCACTCTGTCAGTAACAGAGTTGGTAGGCTCTCTAGAAGCTTACAAGAAAAGACTAAGTATGCGTGAAAATGAATCCATGGAAAACGCATTTCAGTCTAAACTTAATATAAGGTCTCAAAATTCTAAAATTGAGGTGAGACAAGATACAAGAGGAATATTCATCTCACAGAAGAAATACACAGAGTCTTTACTAAAGAAGTTCAAGATGCATGGATGCAAGACTGTTGCTACTCCACTGGTCACCAACGAAAAACTAACTAAAGAAGACGGCTCAGCTAAGATAGATCCAGCAACATATAGAAGTCTCATTGGAAGTTTGCTATATCTTACAGCCACGAGACCAGACATCATGTACGCTACGAGTCTACTATCAAGGTTCATGCATAGTCCAAGTCAAGTCCACTATGGAGCAGGAAAAAGAATATTAAGATACTTGCAAGGTACAAAGGACTATGGTATATCGTACGAGCCTAGCACTGACTCAAGACTGACTGGCTACACAGACAGCGATTGGGCTGGATCGGTAGATGATATGAAGAGTACCTCGGGCTATACATTCTCACTCGGCTCAGGGATATTCTCATGGTCATCAAAAAAACAAGACTGCGTGGCACAATCTTCAGCAGAAGCAGAATATGTGGCAGCAGCACTAACAACAAGTCAGGCAATATGGCTTAGACGAATACTGCAAGATATGGGAGAGCAACAAGAAACACCAACAAAAATCTACTGCGACAACAAGTCGGCAATAGCAATGGCAAAGAATCCCGTTCATCATAGCCGAACCAAACACATTGCTATCAAATATCACTTTCTTCGAGAAGCATCTAATGAAGGACATATTGAGCTCCAATACATAAAGACAGAAGAACAACTTGCAAATATTTTTGCGAAAACACTTTCACGACCAAAATTCGAGACATTACGACAAATGCTTGGAATTACAAGAATGAGCATTGAAGGGGAGTGTTAAAATTAATACTCATTCTTTCTACTTTAGTCTAGAATATAATTTCTAGAATTATCTAAATTCTAGAATTGATTAGTTTATTAGAAATAGTTCTCCTAGTTTCTAGAGATATTAAGAAACATCCATAAACATATTTAAAAATAATGGTACTAGAAAAATCTCGTAAAAATATGCACCGCCACACTCATAGTATAAATAGCCCATTAGGCTCATTTGTAAAGATCATCACATGAGCTCTAAAGCTTTGTAACATTATTACATTAATAAAAAAATTCCTTTCCATTTTAAACCAACCTCCGTCCATTCCTATAAATTCATTTCTTTTCATTTTCTTATAAATTAATTTTTATCCTTCCAAATATATTAAAAAAATCCAACAGTATTGCAGTTGTCATTTTCATTCCTAATTGTAACGTTGTCCCTATTGCAAGAGCCCTAACTGGAAAACCATCAGGTATAAAGATGCTTCAGCTAGTCAGGACTGGTATATTATTGTCTTGTCTTTCCATGGTGATTGCAGCTCTAGTTAAGAAATAGCTTCTTAAAACGGCTTAAGAAAATGGGCTAGTTGATAAACCATACACAACTGTTCCAATGAGTGTATGGTGGTTGATGCCTAATTATCTGTTGATGTGTATCTAAGCATATTTGGAATGATCAGATGCTTATTGAGTACGTAGCTTTCTAATCATGGCAATTGAGTCGGAAATTGGGGTAATGGTTAGTGGCAGTTGGTTTTCAGATAACTTGAATATGGCTAATCTTGATTACTTTTACTGGCTACTCGCAGGGATGAGTGTAATAGGGTTAGGTGGCTACTTGTACTTTTCAAAATCCTATATTTTTTTACGGAGCCGGTGTGCACAACTTGAACTGTTAAAATTCTTGGTTTTATTACTACAGTCAACGCTAATTCAAATGCTTGGTTTGGTGCAGGGTATCTTTTGTTGCTATTGAGTGCGTCCGTTGTTGAATGGTTGATTGTGTTGTGATATTAAGATTAATTCTGACATTTTCTCCTTGTAGATGTTGTTAACGTTTCTTCATCTCTTGTGGGCCACGTTGTCAAATAAGAAAACAGATTGAAGAGAGTTTTGTTGATAGAGTGAGAGTCTTTGTTTTTCTTTTGCTCACTCTTGGCAGGTTCTGAAAGAAAGATTAGTGAGTAAGCAAATTTAAAATATTTGAAATAATTATATATATACACACAATAATTATATTCTTTCTATAGTTTAGTGGTAAGGTTGTTAGGGTAGTTGTAGGACTCTTTCTCTTTTTTTTTCAAAAAAAAAAAAGAAAGAAAATTACAAAGAGATGATTAATTAAATGAGTCGAATAACAATTAGAAAGATATATAATTATATATGATTGAGTCGAATAAAGAGTTTGAAAATAAAAGTGGGTGTCGTTCTTTTGGTAGATTATTGTCTCTCTATATCAATTCTTTCTAGTTATCATTGCTGGATGAATAGTGTTACAAAACACTAACTGTATTCTGTATTTATATATTGATTTCTTTAATCTATTCACTACTTTGTCATTATTGTTTCTTTTCCACCATTATTGTTTACGTTTAATATATTTAGTAGATCACGATGTGTCAATATTTTCCTGAAACTTAAAACGTGTTTCTTTATGCCATTAAAACATCATTTGTTAACTAAAAAAAATTCAACCATTGTATCCAAAAGAATATTTTGATTTTTGTTCCTTCTTAAACTTGTTATTCCTACTTATTTAATTCAGACATATCTTATTTATTTCTATTCTGTTTTTTTTTTTCATTCTTTTTTCTCTACCTACTTATTGCCTTCTTAATCTAGTTATTCCTAGAGGTGGGAAGAAGTCGATAGCCATTCCTCTTGATAAGTTGTGTATTGGATCTTGTTGTTACTTTTTCTAGTTTAGGGAGTTTTTAGTTAGGAAGAAGATTTTTTAATCAGATCTTATAAGCTGACTGAATCTAGACATTATATGTTGGATTAACAAATCCTAAAAGTTGCTTGAGTTTTGTTCCATGATCTATTATGGAGTTACTTTCTGAAACGTAATGATATGGAAAAGTTTTAAAGTGTTAACGATGATTTAATTGGTTTTTCTCCACAATCAAACATATTTTTGGGGATTATATGTACATTGAGTGCTATGACTTTCCTATAGTCAGTCCTCACACTTTAATGTATGTAGGAGTTATTGGAAAGATATTGGAGAGTAGCATGAGCCTTTTTTCATGTGTGTGGAGCTAATTATAGTGCAGTTGGGAATCATAGTTACTCTCTTGTGAAATTAGGAGATGATGTCAAGAGAGATTTTCTACCAAATAAAGTTTAATAGTGTTCTAGTCTTAAACTTCCTTGCCATATTGTGTAAATGGCTCGACTAAATAGACATTATTTGGTCAACGGTGGCCGAACCTGGCTAGCTGCTCTTCATACCTGCATAACACAATTATGAGCTAAAGAGAGGTTTAATCCCATTGGTGTTTGACGCTCAAGTCCGTATAAGGAACATGTAAGAGTCCCCCTCCCCCCAATGATGTAAAATTAGCGACAGGAAAATATATGATAAATACGAATTTCGTAGTGAGAGAGTAAAGATAAGAAAATGTGTGAGCCTGTACCATTCTATGATATGATTTCTTCTATATATACGCATGGTATTTGACTAGAGTAGAGTACTTCCTAGAGTAGAATTCCTCTGGAAGCTAATTGTTTAACTTACCTTATCTTGATCTAGTTTATCTCTAGCACATCCAATCCGAGTAAAGATACCATATATCCACTCTTATATCTTCGTGGTTGAGTTTATATTCTTAACTTTCCCCATATCATTCAAAATCCGTGTTCCTGACTATATGCATAATCCATATAGACAGAATTTACCACCTTGTAAACTCGGTGGGACAGAGGTTGGATTTAGATAAGTGACGTATTGACCAACCAAATTTTTTTTTCTTACTATAAATGACCTTCTTACCTGCCATGATAGTTGAGCGCTTTGTAATAATCCCTAATGGATTTTGAGTAGTGAAGATAGAACTGATTTTGTCCGTTGGCTGGCTGGCCAAGGACAATTTTTTATTATCAACCACGCCTTTGGATTTGAGTAAAGTAGTTGAGTTTGTATTTTGATGTGTCTGAGGATGTTGAGCCAAAATTCACTTTTGGATTACTATCGAGGCATTCTACCCATTTTTTAGGTTGATGACTTATCTGTGTGATTCGTTTTACTACATTTTCTTTAATTGTGCATCACAAACACTATTAATTACAATTGGTTTGTCGTATGGGATAATGATACAGATAGGGTAACCATTCCTTATTTTTATAATAACTTTTATATTTTTGATGCGCTGCCTATAAATAATGAGTTTCCGTCATCATTTCACAATTTTCCATTTGTGAACTCATTAGAGTGAATCTATCGTAGATCTTCCTCAAATCATTTTCCTTCCTCGATTTTCTTTGTTCCGCTAAGGTATCTCTTTTCTCTTTTCTTTGTTCCATTCATTTATGTATTCCTCCTCTAGAATTGGTTCTTAATCTGACTGCGTGAGCCAGTATGATCCATCCACAACAGTGGAACCATGTGTAAGTTTAGAATACACTTTTTACTCACATTCGGACTCCATGACCTTACTTGATAGAAGTTAAATAGATAATAAATTGGCAATGACTCGTTGTCCATCTCCTCTTCTGCTAGTATAGTTATTACATCCTCTAAGGAGGGTCTAACGACGGAGAGTATGGGATACCTGTAGGCGTAGGTGACTAATCCTTTTCTGGTATTTTAGCGTATCTTGGGTTATAGTCAAAGTATACAACCTTGTATTGATAAGGTCTGCTAAGGTTCCTTCATCAAAGAAAAAATCATTTTGCGGTATGCATCATCTTACCATTTTTCACTACAAAATTTGAAGAGGATGAGGTCCTCCCAAAAGTAATCATCCACTTAGTAGAGAACCCTCTTCCTTTGCATGTGGACTGAATTTTGTGAGGAATAATCCACTAACAATGAAATTCATAATGTTCGTAAACCATGGAGTAATAACATTCTTCAAAACAAAGAGTTGTTAATAGGGGAATAATAATTGACCATCCCAGGCCCGGTGTAAACTATAGAGACTTTTGAAGCGAGATCGATGATCAACTATTTCATTTTTGCTTCTTTTTTGGTCTCGAATCTCCAAGTTTAACTCTTGCGATAGAATTATTGTTTGAACAAAGCCTTTCAAAATTATCCTAAATGAGTTTTGATATGAAAAAAATACTTTCTAATATTTATTCCATTTTTATGTGAACTTCAACCCTTCTCAAAATCACTTTTAAAATGAACCCCATGTTAAAAATATTTTCACTTAAGATTTTCTACTCCTTCTTTCACAAACTTAGCTAGATCATCATGAATTTAAGGTATATCAAGTCTCAAGGCGGTCTAAAAAATATAATCAAAATTTATTTCATCATATACCTCTTGCGTGACGTTATCGATGACATCCATATGGAAACGATCATCCCGGGTGTTGGGAAACCTCGTCACCTTGAATACATTGAATTTATCTCCTAGTCTTGGACCCGTATAATTAATTCATATTTCTCCACATCAATGAAAGTACATCCCATGGTTAATAATGGTTGTCCCAATATGATGGATACATTCTTATCCACGTCGTAATCAAGAATAATTAAATCAAACAGAAATATAAATTTACATGACTAGTACATTGTTGATCTTACCCTCATTTTAAGAGATAAATGATATTCAATATAAGCCCTAGAAGGGGGGGGGGTTGAATAGGACTATGGAAATTAATCGGCTAATTTTATTTCAAGTAAATAAAATTAAAAGCTAATTTAGATCCTTTTAACTTAGTAATCTAAATGGTCAAAAACTAGATAATACTAAGAGCCAATACAAGTGAAATATTCATACGAGCATATTATCAAACACATAGAGTGCGAAAAATAAAGAGTGTAGGGAAAGAAAGATTCGCAACAATGTAAAGTGGTTCGGTTACCCCAACTCTACTTCCTAAGATGTACACCTTAGGATTAGAAAGATTCTCAACTAATCTTTATATCTCTTCAAACCAGATTAGATCACAAATCTCTTTACAACCACTTCACTATCTTGAAGGAAACAACTTCTGTTATCAGAAACACAAGGAACCAAGTATACTACCTATTCTCACAATATACTCTTAATCTATAACGATGGCTAGAATTAAGAGGAAGCGAAGTGTTTAAAGTAGTGATACAACTTTGTGACTAACTTCCTAAGAGTAGATAGAACAATGAAGCTTGTAGTGAGTAGATATGACTTTAAATGCTCTTGAAAACTTTAACAGAGTTAATAATCCAAATAATAGTTATAGTTTAAAAGAGATTTGTCGAATATTAAAACATGATTAAAAACAAGGTTAGACCAACAATCTCCCCATCTTTGATGTTTGACAAATCAAAAACTTTTGTAGTTGTAAGAAGCACATTTTGAATGGAAAACTCCCTCTCAAACTAATCATAAGAGTTTTAAAGATAGATTTATTAAAAATCTCCCTCTTACTATATGCATAGAGAATTGTTATGCCAATTGAAAAAGTTAAACTAAAATATTTCCCCCTTTGTCAACATCAAAAAGAAAATATGGACAAGTCTTAAAATATAGGGGTCAAAATGTAATTTTTGAAATTTTAAAGGACTAAAATGCATTTTAAGTTTGAAGGAATAAAGTGCAATTTTTTCATAGGAGAGGGACTAACATGCAAATTTCAAAGTTTTAAAGACTAAGTAGTCCAATTTTAGGCACTAAAAAGCATTTTTTTTTAAACATAGGGATCAAAGGCAATTTCTAATTCTGAGGGGCTAAAATGCAATATTTTAAAGTAGATGGACCAAAATGAAAATGCTAAATTAGAAAAATTAAATATCAACATCACCTATAACATCAAGAAAAAAGTTAGCAACACAATATCAAAATATAAGATAATATCCAAAGAACATAAACATACTAATCCAACAATGTATAAGATAATATCCAAAAACTGAAAAAATCATAAAAGGTCCTCCTCTTTCTCTCTACGTTATCTCACTAGGGTTTGTAGCTTCTAGGTGTAGCTTTGGCCTACCTTTGACCACGTGTTGACTGACGTTGACCCCAACCTCTCATCAATGGCTCTCCGACTTAATGGCCGGAAATTGACCGGTGTTGACATGAGTTTGAACGGAAAATTTGTTCAGTTTTTCTCCTTTTTTTCCATTTTAGTTTGATTAATTGGTTTGCTGAATAATTGTTGAAGTGGATGTTAAAGTGGATTTACTATTCAGAGATTGTCGACCATTAACGAAGGAAGGAAGCTCACGCGTGTCTGGATTGGTAATCTGGATTTGCTGACTGTGTTTTGCACTAATTACCGGAGTGATTAAATTAAGTGATTAAGCAATCATTTTGTCTAATCTCGAAACGATCAACATATATTTACGTGGAAAATCTCCACTGAATTTAGGAAATTGATCGAGGATAATTGCTGAGTATTTCTGTTATTTCTCATCATTACTTAACGAATTTTGGTGATTCTTTTCTTGTTGGATAGTTGCTTCGATTCCGCATCTATGGCACCTAGAAAGAAGACTGGAACTAGGAATATTAAGGAAACCACGGAAAGTAACATGAAATATGTTCCCGCTACACCTATAATAAAGGTTAATAACAATTTCTCTGCTTCAAAGCGTGCTTTTGGAAGGATTAATATCATGGAGGAAGTTAGTGATTCAGTTATATGTAATGAGGAGGGTGGGATTGGAGTGAGTCTAAGGTGTTTGAGGAATGTACTGAGAATATGACTGAGGCTAAAGCTGGAAATGTGATGGACCAAAACATAACTGACTCCGGTGGATGTATCAATACTGATTTTGCCGTTGATTGTACAATAGTAGAGGACACTAACGGCCAAGATGCTACCTTATCTGAGGCTGAGGCTCTGAATGTCCTCAAGAGATCAAGTATTGATGCAAGCCACAAAAGGAGTAACTCCAATGTAGGGACAGGAGATAATCCTCTAACTAATGAAAGTTCTATCTTGGGAGAGGTTAATGTTTTGAATAAGGAAAATGAGGTTAATAGTGTTGCTAAAATGAATGAAGCAAAAGGAACTTGGGCTGAATTGTTTAAAAAATTTGTTGATCGGAATCTTAAACTCAAATTCTTCCCCCCTAGACTTGTCAATGATGAATTCAGTAAAACCGCCCAGAAATATTGTTAAGGAAGGAGTACAAGTGTGGAATAATTGCTTAGATGGACAGTTCTTTGGTGAATCTCCTGCATATCACATAGTTAGGGGTACGATTAATGCACAATGGAAAGATAGTGGACTTATTGAGATCAAATCTACTGATATGGATGTGTATCGTTTTAAATTCCAGAATGAACAACTTTGTGACAAAATTCAAGAGCAAGTGTGGCATGTTGGTGGAAGAATCATGATACTTAGGAAATGGGAACCAAACATGAAGTTTGAAAAACTAAACATGTCCAAGGTTTCTATTTGGACAGAATTGAGGAAAGTTCCTTTGCAATTATGGAAAAATGATGGTTTAAGCTACATTTGTAGTGCTATTGGTATGCCAATTCAGATTGATCCTATTACTAATTCCAGAAATAGACTAAGCTTTGCAAGAGCCTGCATTGAAGTTGATATGACTAAAGAGCTTGTTAAAAAAGTGAAATTGATCTTGAGGAAGAGGGAATACATGAGCTTGATATGTACTATGAATGACTTCCCCCAAGGTGTTCTAATTGCAAGGCTTTAGCACATAATGGTGCTAATTTTGATAAAGTAAAGAAGGAAAGTTTCAGAGAAAAACCAAGAAATCAAACACAACCTAAGGCTCCCATTAAAACTGAGGAATTGAGAGTTGTACAAAAAAGAAAGAAGGACAATGAAGTTGATAGTCTAAGTGCTATTAGTGTAGCCAAAACTCCTAATGAGAAAGTTGCAAGTACTAGTGTTAAAGGTAAAGAAAAAACCCATGTTTCTCCAAAGAGTAATAATCCCAATAGCCATAATTCTAATTTCTTTGTTGGAAGTTTAAGTAATTCTTTTTGTGCTATAAACAAGGCTAATGAAAATCTTGAGGATGCTTTGTACTCGTTTATGGGAAGTACCCATAGCAATGCTTTGTGTCTCTTATGGAGGTTATCTTTGACTTGTATTTCATTGGAAGAGCATATAAGAGTTTTTGGCATTGCTCTTTGTTGGTGTAGGTTTGACCAAGAGTCTATAACGTGTTTACAATGTTGGAGAATATTCAATGCGTCACATTTAAGGTTTCATCGGCTCTATTCGGAGTAGCTCATATTTAGTGATATAGAGACCAATCTTAGTTTCTTTGACATCCCCCATACCTTGATATGATAGCTCAATGATTAACCATATATCATAAGCCGAATAATATTCACTAACTCGGCTATACTCCATTATATTCAAACAACAAATGAGTGTATTCATCTCCTTGTTGTTCTTGGTGATTTTGGTTAACGAGCGTAGGTCTCGCAGAACACGAACCTTCCGGTTTGTTAAAGTCCATATCGGTTTTACTCTAGAAACGGTTAAGTACAAATTAGAGCTAGGCTTTGATACCAATTGATATTCAATATATGTCCTAGAAGGAGGGGGGTTGAATAGGACTATGAAAATTAATCAGTTAATTTTTTTAAAATTATAAGCTAATTTAAATCTTATAAACTTAGTAATCTAGATGGTCATAAACTAGATAATACTAATAGAAAATTCTAGTCAAATATTCATACGAACATATTATAAAACATATAGAATGCGGAAAATAAAGAGTGTAGGGAAAGAAAGATACACAACGATGTATAGTGGTTCAGTTATATATCCTTACTCCACTACCTAAGGTGTCCACCTTAGAATTTGCAAGATTCTCAACTAATATTTGTATCTCTTGAAACCGGGTGAGATCACAAAACCCTTTACAACAACTTCACTATTTTGAAGCAAACCACTTGTGCTATCACAAACAAAAGGAGCCAACTATACTACCTATTCTCGCAATGCACTCTTAATATATTACCATGGCTAGAATTAAGAGGAAGAAAAGTGTTTAAAGTGGTGATACAACTTTGTGACTAACTCCCTAAGAGTAGATAGAACAAAGGAGCTTGTAGTGAGTAGATATGACTTTAAATGCCCTTGAAACCTTCTTGAAAGATCACAATAGAAGCTCTTAAGATGGGTAGATAGAAGGTGTAAGTGATAGCTTGAATGTGCTCCAATTTATAGCTAAAATAAGCCCCCAATGGTCACAAGCCATGTGTTTAACATATCTAAAATAAAGCCAACTGATATATGCATATTTGTCTTGTTAAGTTGAAAAACCCTTCCTACGGCGTACCACAACTTCTTTTTTATGCGGGTTTTGTTTTCTTCTTGCAGGGTATGCCATTTTTCTTGCGGGGTATACCTTGGGTCTGCACCTCGTGCAATGTACCGTAGTCCTGTTTAGGGCATACTAAGAAATAGTCTTTTGCCGTAAATAAAATAAAGATTAGACTTAGGATCAATTAGACACGTTACCGGACAAGGAGGACTTTTCTTTCAACCTTTCGAGTTCGTGTGACGGTTCTGGATCTTCGACCTCTTCGGCTCCCTCATACGAACCCGATGAAGACGAATGGTAAACAATCTTTAAAATTAACTCTTTCAATTTAGATGTTATTTTTCTACACTCATACTAACACTTTTACCAAGTCTATTTAAAGAAATACATCGTGACTTGATCCTTTTTGGGTATGCATTTTACGCTACTTATAGAAAGGTATGAAGACTGCCTAAATTCCAAGTGCACAGTCACACCCCCAAACCCCACCCTGTTCCACTATTGAATGTAATTATTATTTAAAGTATTTTACTTCGGTAGTTTGTTCTAAATGTGTAACAATTTTATTAGTTCGGTTGAAATTGTAATACTTTCTCGATTATTTAGTTCTACAATTTGTTTTTTAACTATCATTAAAACTCAACGAATTTCAAATTATTGTGAAATGGGTAAAATCTTTAAAATAATCTAAGTAACAACTATCCAAAACAGTCTCAAAACAGTTTCAAAGGGATCTCATACCAGTCTTCGAACCAATATCCATACAGTCCTTAAACCAGTTCCCAAAAACCGATTAGATACCTATTAAGAGCCGTTTACGATATATCTGGTTAGAGACTGATAAGAGAACCGGTCCGGAACTGAACCAGACCTAAACTCCCAGGTTTTCTTATAGGTTCAGATTTTCTATATTCTCCCATAGGATCGAATCGGATCCGATAAGTGTGCGACTGTTGGGTCGAACCGGTTCGGTAGATCCGTTTGCCAAGCTGAGGTACGCCGAGCATCTTTCACTTTATTTGGTAAATGTTCTTAATATTTGGTTTACGATTGTGGGCCATGTCGTCAAATTATAGCAGCTATAAAATGGGTTCTTTATTTTCCACGCCCTAAAGGGCATACCTCTTTATAAATAAAGCCATTGTGTAACCAAACCCATTACAACCCAACTAATAGCCCAAAAATACCTAAACTACCCTCCCACCCTTCTATCCATATACAAAAGCTGAAAACCCATAATCCATTACCCTATTAACCCTCCCCTCTCCTCCATTCTCTCTCTCTCTCTCCCGGAGCATTAGCTAAACCGCCGCCCCCCACACCAGCATCACCATGGCCACCTTCATCACCTTCATCACCATTCCTTCTCTCTCTTTGCCGGCGAACCACCACCCACCTCCACCTTCACCATGAGAACACTCACAGCAACCCCAACCCCCCCTCCATCTTCATCACCGAACCACCCCCACCCCCACCCCCACCTCCGGCGAACCAGTACCATCCAACCCCACCCCACCTAGCAACTCATCTCCATCACCTTCCTACCTTCTAACCACCATCACCACCGAAGTCCCCCAGCAACCTTCCATCCCTAGACCTTCAGCAAAACGCTGACCACCGGAACCACCCCACCTTCGTCTCCCGTCACAGAAACAACACCACCACCACCGAACTGGACCACACATCAACGGGCTTCCCTCTTCTTCGTCAGATCTGACGCCACCACGAGTCAGAACCGCCACTACGAGTCAGATCTGTCGTGTATTGGAGTCGCAACACCACTTCGCCGTAATGTCCCAGGACTGCGCCGCCCTCACCACCAACCCTGTATAGCTTCGTCGTTGCTCCGATACGTGGTCATAGCAGGTCAAGTTCCATCGTCAACCACCACCTGACGAAGAAGACGAAGGGCCACCAACTGATGTGTTCATATCAGCGCCGTTCAGCACCGAAGACGTCTTATCAGCACCGAAGACGAAGGGGCCTTCTCGATCTGTTTTTTTTTTTTGGACCTGCGTAATGGGGCCAGCCCATTAAGGGTGTTGATTTGATGATGGGCCAGACCAGTTAGAATTTGGTTGTGATGGGGCTGGCCCATGTAACTTTTTTTTTTGTTCTGATTGTTGTTTATTGGGTCTAGCCCTATTAAGTGGTTAATGTTGATGGTGCCAGCCCATTGTAAATGTTGGTGGTAATGGGGCTGGCCCAGTATAGTGTCTAATTTTTTTAATATATTGGGTACACCCGTTGCATTATTCTGATTCAAATGTGTTTGTTTTTCATGGGTACAGCCCACCTAAATTAGTTACTTAACAAAATAAAGTAATGACTAAATATAAAAACATAAAACATGGTTCCGTACCCATGGTGAACAAATGTGTGAATAAAAGGTCCGTGGGTACAGCCCATATTAACAAGAATAAAAGAAACAGCTTGGAAAAATCATTAAGAACATGGGTCAGTACCGCCGAAGAAGAACGGTTTAATAAGGGTAAAAAGGTCAAAAATGCCAACTAGAAAGTTAGAAATTGGCTTTAAAAGTATTTTTTTCTAGTTAGGGCTTATTCTATAAAGTTTTGAAAAGTTGTGGCTTTAAAAGTATTTTCCTCCTATAAAATAGACAGCATGAAAGATACTTTTGTTCGTGGATTAAGAGTGTCTTTTCTTTTCCATTTCCTTTTGGCCGGTTCTCAAAAGGAAAGAATAAAATATTGAAAAATATTGCATGCCACCAAATGTTGCAGACTATATGTATATGCACTGAATCTCTAGTTCCATTAATGGCGATCGATACTCCACTTCTATACCACGACGTAGTTGAAGGCTCAGTCGATTACAAAGGTCGTATAGTTCGTCGATCAAATTCGGGTGGCTGGAGATCGGCAGCTTTCATTATAGGTAAGTACAAGTTCGAGATTGCTTTTCAGAAAAAATTTCAATTTAATGAATATATCGCATTTGGCTAAAATTCAATTCCATAATCCCATTATTTCTTGGTCACTACACAATACTATAACCACTAAAAAATATAATTTTATCACCATAGTTATTAATCATACTTTATAGTGATTTTAGCTATGGTAGTAAGCAAGCGGAGTTGAGCCAAATACAACCTCGTTGGCTTAACTTTAATATTTATGTAAGTCAAATACTAGTTTTTCAAGTTAGTTAGTTTGCTTTCTTGAATGAATTCTAACAATTTTTTTGATCTGATTGTTCATGGACAACTTGATGTTTATAAATGTATTAAAATTACCATGCTCGATTTATATAATATGAGTGTGCCGTATGCATATGAAATGAGATATTATTAAAGAAAGAGAAGTCTAAAAGTATAGCTGATATTCTAAGAATAATTCAATTTTAATATGATATGATAAATAATAATCAATTAACACTTCTTCATGTACATAAGTAGTTCACAACATTGGAACCAGATTGTATTATTAACAAGCTTTTAATAAAGTTAAAGCTTCTGTTTATTCAATTAGCTAAACAAATAGATTCGAACAATTTCTTTTGTCAAGCTCACATTGTTTAGTTGTTTACAAACCTAATTAAAACATAAGGGCCATGTACGTATATATAATTGTTAAAAGAAGACCTGTTTAAATCATTCTTAATATATTTTCTGAACACTCAAAATTTGAAAAAAATAATTATCGTCTATTGACAAGTGCTTTCAACTCGATAAAAAATATTACTAAATTGCCTAAAGATAAAATCCTATAGAATACGTGACCATAATTTTATTAATGTTTCTATAATTATATGGTAGGTGAAGTTAAGGTTTTCTATTATGGCTAAAAGTCTGCTTATATGAATGAGCTTAATTATATATAGTACAGGTGTTGAGGTAGCTGAGAGGTTCGCATATTTGGGAATAGGTTCAAATCTTATAAATTATCTGACCGGTTCATTAGGCCAATCAACCGCAAATGCCGCTGCCAATGTCAATGCTTGGAGTGGTATCGGTTATATTTTGCCGCTCTTTGGTGCCTTCCTTGCCGACTCGTTTCTTGGACGATATCGCACCATTATTCTTGCCTCTTTGCTTTATATCTTGGTTCGTACTAATTATTCTTATTTTGAAAAGAAAGACATAGTTTACATCTATGAGTGATTCTAAATTTGGATAGTTGATGAATATAGGGACTTGGTTTCTTGACATTTTCAGCTATTCATCCACTTCAATTTTCCGACTGTGAAGCTTCGAATATGGTGGCGTGTTCTCCTTCACAAGTTCAAGTCATTTTTTTCTTCTTCTCATTGTATCTCGTGGCGTTAGCTCAAGGAGGACACAAGCCTTGTGTTCAAGCTTTCGGAGCAGATCAGTTTGATGAACAAGATCCCGAAGAGTACAAATCCAAAAGTTCATTCTTTAATTGGTGGTATTTTGGGATATGTATTGGTTTTTTAGTAGACTGTTTAATTTTAAGCTACATTCAAGACAACCTTAGTTGGGGTCTCGGATTTGGAATCCCATGTCTTGTCATGGCTTTTGCCTTAATTGCGTTCTTTCTCGGAACAACGACTTACAGGTTTCCTAAACACTCTGCTAATAATCCTTTTGTAAGGATCGGTCGAGTCTTTGTCTTAGCCTTTAGGAATCGACACACTACTTATTTAGCTATATCAGTAGAAGAGGAAAGTCAAGAAATTTCGCTTCACCATGGCTCTCAGCAGTTCAAGTTAGTACATCATAAACATGTGATTATGTGCTTTGTTTTTCATTTCATTACAATGTTAATTACTTTGTGCTTTTGCTTAGGTTTCTTAACAAAGCATTGGGATGTTCAAAAGTAGACGGGGATGTTTGTAGTTTACGTGAAGTTGAAGAGGCGAAGGCAGTACTTAGGCTTGCTCCAATACTAATTATGTGCCTAATATTTGGAATTGTAGATTCACAATGCATGACACTTTTTACAAAGCAAAGTCTTACAATGGATAGAGCTATCAGTTCAACTTTTGAAATACCATCCGCTGCAATGCAAGCTATTATTAGCCTTACAGCTATCTTCTTTCTTCCTATCTATGATCGTATATTACTTCCTATTGCAAGAGTTGTAACTGGAAAACCATCAGGCATAACAATGCTTCAGCGTATTGGTATAGGAATCGTATCGTCTCTTCTTTCCATGGTATTTGCAGCTCTAGTTGAGACCAAGCGTCTTAAAATTGCTCTTGAAAATGGGCTAATTGATAAGATAAATGAAACTGTTCCAATGAGTGTGTGGTGGCTAGTACCTCAATATTTGTTGGTTGGGATTGCTGATATGTTTACCCTTGTTGGTCTACAAGAGTTTTTCTGCGATCAAGTGCCGAGAGAGTTGAGAAGTATAGGAATTGCTTTGTATCTTAGTATACTTGGCATAGGAAGCTTATTAAGTAGCTTTCTAATTACTATAATCGAGTCAGTCACGCAGGGTTATGGACATGACAGTTGGTTTTCAGACAACTTAAACCGTGCACATCTTGATTATTTTTACTGGCTACTTGCTGGGATGAGTGTAGTCGGTTTTTCAGGCTACTTGTATTTTTCAAAATCTTATATTTATAACCGAGCAAATGCAATATAAATTACAGAAGTTACTTGCAAGTTGCAAGAAAAGCTACATTTGAGCAACAAGCGAGTCCACAATGGGTCAATGAAGTTGTTGGTCCATTTAAACTACTATGAATTAGTAAGAGATGTATTGAGCTAGCATATAGCCAATTTATCATTGAAAATAATCTCTATTATTTTTTGGTGGATATTGAAAATATTATCAAAAATTGTACTATATGATAATAAATTATTTTAAGAATGCCTTCACCAATTTACCTTTTGTTTCTACCGTATATAACAACCTAGACTTAAGTACTTAACCAATGTCAACCTCTTGCTTGGCATCAAGTAAAGGGGAAAGTAGTAAATAAGGCCCATGACTATTAACAAACTAAACCTAGCTAGCACCAATTATCCATTTAAACCTAATTAGATAAAAATAAAAAAAACCAAAACACCTGTTCTCTTTTATTTGTTATAGTAATAAAACATAAATCAAAACAAAAACCCAATATAGGGACCATTCTCGTCCCCTCTCTCATCTCATTCTCCGTCTCTCTCTATTTCAGGCCCACCCACCCCTCTTTCTACCCACCTTTCCTCCTCTCTCTCTCTCTCTCTCTCTCTCTCTCTCTCTCATCACCATGGCAGCCCTCTTCCCACCATCTCCAATGTTGCTCACCTTCCCACAATTCCTACATTCCCACCATCATCTTCACCATGGCCGCTAGCAGAAACCATTTTCACCACCATCATCAGGCACAAGAAAACTGTCGCCCATCTTCACGCACAAGAAAACCGCCTCCCATCATCACCCACCATTTCTCTGTATTTCTATATTGTCACAAGAAACCGCCGCCTCATCGTGGCCAATGCTCCGCCCCCACCAGATCTCCCATCCCCACCAGATTGCAACCCCGCACAAGACAACCGCCGTGGTGGATCTGCCCACGAACACAAGACAACCGCCATGGTGGATCTGCTCACGAACACAAAATAACCGCCGTAGGGGATCTGCTCATGAAATCTGACGCTACATCTCTGAGTGCCACCGTCGTTTGTCGGACCATGCGCCACCACCTAATGCATAAAGCCACCGCCACCTTTATCATCATCACCTTCACACCAATCCTCTCAACCAACAAAGCCGATACCCACCACCATCATCATCAGAACCCCCCATCATCAGAACCCATCAGATCCAGGATCCAAGCACTGCCGCACCTTTTCGTCCCAGCTCTCGTTTAGATCTGGCATCCGTTCACCATCTTCACTCACGCACAAGAAACCTGCCGTCACTCACCATCTGGCCTCAGATCTGTAATTTGTTTTTATTACCATCGAGATCTGTTTTTTTCCTTTTGATTTAAACATTCGTTTATTTTGTAGGTAAATCGAGCCCTTAGGTCCAGCTAAATTTGTTGTTTTTTCTTTTTAGTTCCTATGCGAGTATGAGTAAGGGTACAGACCATGGGGCTGGCTAGTTTTTGTTTTTTTGTTACTATACAAGAGTGGTGAAAAGATTCTTTTTCTTTATTCCATTTTTGGCTTAGGGATACAACTCAAGAGATTTGATTGTTTTTTCCTGCAATTGTGAAGTTGAATAGATGGGTACAGCCCATTGGGTCCGGATGAAAGATTTTTTTTTTGTTCCTATGCATGTGTGGATGTGATATGGTCTTCTAATTGGATTTCGGTACAACCCTCAGGGTACAATGATTGGACATGGACACAAACCTATAAGGTCTTATGACTGGCTTGGGTATAGCCCCTAGGGTACAAAGGACTTTGAGATAGACAAAAAAATGATATTTGAACTTATAAAACAATTATACAAAAAATTGCATTACTAAAATCAAAAAGGTATGTATCCTTATGGAAAATATTAAATTATACGATTTTCATTTATATACACATTTTGGTTGATACTTAAATTTAGCAAATTAATAATTGTTCCATGATTGGTTCAATCCCTAAACAATTCGTCTAGATCCCGCCAAGAATTCGGAAGTGTAAAGACATAGATAGTCTATTAAATACTATACAAAGGTGAAGATTATAGAGGATTAACTTACAATTCTTGAGATGGTTTTTCATAATTTTTGAGATATTTTTTTGATTCATATGACCTTTGTAATTGCATGAGTTGGAACACGTGGTTATTGGTGCAATGTAACAATAGTGTTACATTAAAAGGTTTATTCAATATTCGCTGAATATTACATTTGTAAGTTCTTTTATATATGATTTTCATTCAAGTATTGATATAAACTAAATTATGAGTTTTGAACAATCAATTATGATTTTTTAAATTGAATTTTTCCCAAGTACCTTCAGGTACGTGGCATTTTTTAAATTGAATTTAAATTGTCATAAATTAAAGACTAATGTGTATCATATTTAAATTATATACTATCTTTCCATAATTTTCAAACTAACAGGTTATCGTTCAGGTTTCTCACATTGGACAATATGTGTATGTTGACACATCGATATTTTGTAAAGTTATGAGTGAAATGTATAGATACACATAGAAGATTGTAATTATATGTATTGATATTTTTTTATCATTTTCATTTAGCTAATTCGTACACATAATAGAATGAGTTGCACATCTTATATATATAATTCAATTATGAATCTTGCACAATCTATTATAATTTTTTAAATTCATTTTAGCCCAAGTACCTTCAAGTACGGGTCATTTCTAGTATATATATATTTATATATATATATATGTGTGTGTGTGTGTGTGTGTATGTGTATTTATGTGTGTGTGCGTGTGTTTCCTCTAATTATTCAATTATTAGTATTTTGTGATATCATCATTCTTATGATTTCTAATAATATGTCTGACTTTGTAACTCATATTTATATAGAATAGTACTTTAAAGGTTCAAATTTTTTTCAGATGAATAAGTTTGATATAAGTTGTTTTAATGGCGAATGCCCATATTTTTATAAAAATGATGGAATGAGAATTTTCGTTTGAATGTGGGTGGGAAGGAAGAAGATGGATTCCTTTTCATATTTATGTTTTTAAATATTAAAATTGGAGATTTTTTAGAGAAATAACAATATTTTTGTATTTAATGTTAGAAAAATAAAACTAGACAAGTGTATGGGGTGATTGGAATGTCCAATCAATCTTTAGGGGGTGATTTGGTATTATTCTAATTCATGTATATTTTTAGTGTTATCTAAATTCTTTAAATAGGTATTAATAAACATACATTTACTATTATATGGACACTAGTTTCTAATCTACTTAATAAGGTTTAAAGTACATTCTTCTACATTCCACTTAAAAGCCATGTACATAGATATTGTATTCAAGGAATTGAATTTCCAACTTATTTTAACAACTTAAGGGAAAATCTAATTGAATGCCAATTCCGGTTCAAAGTAGAATATTTTTGTAATAATACTATTAGGTACTCATTGAAAAATCTACAAACTAAAAGAGGCATATTTTCTCCATAATCGTGGGCATTAAACCCTTATGTTCAAAAACTCTAAAAAATATGAGTATATGTAACTCTTGTAGTCAAGTTCTAGTTTCATTTGATTCCTTTCAAGTAAATTAATTATGCACTCTATTAAAATATGGTATCACAAAAAATTCACTCTAAGAAAAATAAACAAACTTAAATAAGAAAAATAGTCAATGAACTCTCACAGTGCTCCAGTCATCCTTCTGTTTTTCTTTGAAGGCTTGACCAAACCCCCTCCATCAACAAAAGCATGTTCATTTCTTTATTTTGTATAATCTAATATGCATGACTATTTATCAATGCGTGATCTCTTTGCAAGATTTTTTTTCACTTGGAAATAAATCATATTTAATCAACTATCCAAATACAAAAAAGGTAATTTGAAAAAAATTCCAATCACTTTTGAAAGTAATTGATATAAACGTTTCTTAAGTTTTATATAATATGCCGCTATATATTGGTAGGGCCAAAGGTGTGATAAATAAATGATAATAAATAACACATACCTAAGATGACTATGATAAACTCTACGCAAGTAAACAGATTCTTTGCAAGTAATAAGTAAGTAAAGCATATATCGATCTCATGGACTACGAAAGTAAGTTTGCGAACTGCGTTCATAATAAATGTACTAGAAAGAGTTGATAAAATAATATGCGAAGACACTAAAATATTTGTTTGGTATTTAAGACTATAAACAATCAACAGTTAAACTAAGACTTAAATAAAAACAAAAAGAAAAAATTTAAAGGAGAAATTTATGAGAGTTTAGCTCGAGAACTAGCAAGTAATCTCCACTAGTCTTGTTTATTCGTTTATTGTCTAAGAGAGAATTGTTTGATATAAAAGCAATAGCCGGGATTCTAAATTCCTCCTGACTTCCGTTAGGGTAGCTTAAGGGGAAACCTCAACACTACCAGTGGACTTGGGAAAGGGGACCCAGGATAATGATCGGTGGTTCAATCGACCCCTATTGACTATCTAGTTAGTCAAGCCCGTTAGGACCACTACCACATACTAGACAATTATGTGTTGTTTTCAATAACCCCCACCCACCGCTAGGGTGACAGACCAACTACTAAAAAGGAAGCCCTATACTTGAGAATAGAATGGACTACAAACCTAGGTCAAACACAATATACATAACAATCACAAACAATTCATTTAAAGGAAACTCCCGAAGTCAATAAAATCATAAAACAAGTTTAGGGTTCATACGCTAATGCAATTTTCAAGCTAAATAGAACTAGTTCATACTAAGGAAATAAAAACTAGCAATTAATAACATCATATTCATGTTTGAAATAAAAAATAGAATAAGAATACTATACTAATTGCTAAATACAATTAAACAAAAGGGTTGAAATGACATGAACAACTTTCAAGTTCCTTCTTCTCTTCTTCTCTATTGCTCCAGACATTGTTTCTCTCATAAAACTAACCAAGGACTCCTCTATAATGTTAATAAGGAGTATATATAGGTCCAAAAAATATTTTATGGATCATGGGCTTTCTTTTAGTTGACATAATCCAACCCAAAAAGCGTTTTACTAAAGATATTTTTAGTTCAAACCACAATATCGACAATTAACATAACTTCTTCGTTTCACCTCTAAACAATCAGTGAACTTTTGAAATCTGACGGACATAAGCTATCACTTTCTAAATATGGTCGAATCTTCCTCTTTTGCCATCACTAGGGGGTTTTCTTGATTTATTCACTTATTATAATCATCCCAAGATGTTCAAGTTACCAAGTCCCTAAGAGCTACATAAATAAATCAAAAATTACGTGCAAAAGCTTAAAAAATATCAAAACACTGAAACTAGACAAGAAAGTGTAAAACCTCAATATATGGGGAAAATGACTCAACTAAGAACTAAATACCCCTAAATGATATATCGTGACTATATTATTCTTATACATAGATAGATACATCAATTATTAATAATATTTATCATGTTTTATTTTTATACTAGAATTATTCCTAAGGAATTCTAATAGTTCAAACTCGTGACACATGACACTAAATTGTGGAAAAACAAACTCCTCCATAAATATTGTAAGGATTATTATTTATCTACACCATTAGCTATCAACTCACAAATCATTCCATAACTTATATGCTCAAACTCGTTGATAATGAATTTAAGTGGACGGTGAAAAATATGGAAGTGGTGTATTTTAGAAAGACACGTGATATTCAAGAATTTTTATCCTATAAATTAGAATTTGACTTAACTGAAATAGAAAAGGTATTTTCTAGGGATATGTTCCAAGAGAGGCATAAAGCTGGGGGTTTTCAACCCATATTTCCCACAACTACCCTTATTAATATGTTATACATATATTTTATGAGAAAATGACCATAAAATACATATTTAGCATGAAAACATGAGACAAAAAAAGTATACACATTTAAATATGAATATATATAATTCTTAATTTCTTTTATCAAATGAGAAGGTTACCGGTATGGGGCATATTAGAAAATCAAGCACCGCATTGGAATAAAGTTATAATTATGGATATTATAATTTCACTTATATTTTATCTGGTTGGAGCATACTTACAGCTAATGTGGCGTTGTTGATGAATAAATTGTGCATCATTTTAAAACATATATAACCATTTGTCATTATGTGAAACACTATTTGGTAATACTAGTGATTGTGTACGTGTACAATCAATAGCCTCTAGGTGGAATACAATTGTCAGCCTTATATTATTAAATGGAAGATATATTTTTGGTAGGGTTTTAGGTATTGGGGAACCCAAATAATTCTCCTTTACTTTAGAATGTTCAGTGTTCTAAGCTACTAATTTTAGTGAAGATAATAAACATGTTATCGTATGACTATTAAAAGCATAAATTTCCAAAAAGATTCTCTTCGGGAACTATAAATAACTAAATGCATGTAATAAGTCAATTTTGATAAAAATAATAGGTGGGTGGAAGTGTGACAATAGATTAACATGTAAAATATTAGATTCCTTATTTAGAGTGGCAAAAAGTATAGGATTTCATGCTTCTTTCAGAATATTAGATTAAAAATGCCATTGATTTCAATCTTAATTGCTTTATATGATGGATATGGTTTAGTAGATTACGTGACGTGTCTAAGATACGTATTTTAGGCAGATTCTAGAGACCAGGCAAGAAAATGGTAGATGTAAATGCTATGATGTTTGAAAGATATTGTAAGGTAAGTTCGAGTACTAATTGGTTAACACAGCTCGAGGTATTTTTCCCTGAAGAAACACCAGATAAGTTATAGAGTCACTTAACGTAGGATCATTATTGTCGACTACTATTATATTTTTCAAAACCTTAAGCGAGCCATTAGGTTTTGTTTGTAAATGGTGTTTGGTTCTTATCTATATTATCTATATATAGAGGATACGGGAGGATAGATGACAACCTGCCTTTAAAAGTAGGCTAGCAGGTATTAATATATAAACAAAAAATTAAAACCAAAATTCCAATAATTTTTTAGCGACTCTCCCCTCCCACCAAGCCGCTCGCCCGAAAAAAAAAACCCGCCTCTATTTGTCCACTATTTTCTACCATCACCAACCAACTCTCCCTAAGAAACAGAATTTAAAAGGTAAAAACTTGAATTATATTTTCTTCAAGATTATCTGATTTAAGTATTTTTTTTATTATATTTTTATTCAAACCTACTATGGCTATTTTATGACTAAAGTGATGCATGTAAATAGTGTATATAGGAAAGGGATGCTATGAGTTTTGTGGGTCACAACTCACATGTGCGAGAGCAATTTGGTCTTTAATATTTTTATAATTATTCAAATTATCTGGTTTGAATCTTTTATTATATTTTTATTGTTCTTTGTGCACGTATGAGAAGTGATGCACTATAGATAGTGTTAATGGAAAAGGGAATGATGTGAGCAAATGGGATTCAACAATTAAATTAGTATAACTTGTTATTATATTTTTTATTCAAATGCTACATTGGCTATTTTATGACCTAATGAGAAGTGATGCGTGGTAGATAACGTATATGGGAAGAGGATGATGTGAGTTTTGAGTGAACAATCAAATAAGTTATAATTTTTTATTCAAATCCTACTGTGACCATTTTATGATAGTATAATTACTGAATGCATGGTAGATAACTTATATGGGAAATGGCTAATATGAGTTTTGTGGGTCACATTCTATTAACACGTTTATAATTCTTTAAAATAATCTATTCAAGTATAACTTTTTATAATACATTGTTTATTCAAATTCTACAGTGGCCATTTTATAATGGGATGATATGAGTTGTGCGGGTCACTTGTGGTAATGAGGAATTTGGTCTTTGCATTTTTATAATTTTTCAAAATTATCTGATTTACGTATAGATTTTATTAATGTAATTTTTATTTTATTTTGTTTGTATAGAGAAGATGGATATTGAAACTATAGATAATGATTCACTTCTCGTTTCTTCCAAAAAATTTAATGAAGATAATATGGAAGAGGGTGATGATGAAGAATTAGTCGACTATGATTCCGAAAATGATTCAAGTAAAGACGAGTTAAGATTTGATACAACAGATAAAAATGATTTGATAATAATTACATCATAAAAATATATGGAATTCTTTACACAAGATGAAGTTTATGAATTTTATAATAAATATGCATTGAAAACGGGATTCGGAATTAGGCGATCATCTACCAATACGCCTGGAACCGATACAAACAAAACTATAAGCAAAATATTTATGTGTAACAAAGAAGGACAAAGAAAGTCATTGAGTATGAGAATTGTAGATGACAACATACAACATAGTCGTAATATCTGTGCAGGATGCAAATCAATGATGAAAAATACTCGTACAGATTCAGATAAGTGGAAAGTCAATAAATTTTTTTCCGAACATATCCATGATTTATCTACTCCGTCGAAAGTATTGAAACACCGATTCATAAAAAGATTCATCTAAAAAAAGTAGTAAAGAATTTGATTACTCAACTTCACAATAAAGGCATGCCAAACGCAGCTATCGCAAAGGTTGTCAATACTTTTGAGGTTGGTCCAGAACATTTAATTACATCACAAAAATTTCATGATCACCTAAGAGTTGAGAAAAATAATAATTTGGGCAAGCACTGTGCTAAAATTATACGACATTTTTTGGACAAAAAGGCTAAAGATTCGACCTTTTATTTTAGTATTCAATTGACTAATTACTACACATTAAGAAGCGTATTTTGGGCTGATAGAAGATCACAAGAGTCATACAAAATTTTTAAAGACGATATCATATTTGATGTGACGTATCGTACAAATAAATTCAGTTTACCATTTGCTCCTTTCACTGGTATCAATCATCATCGACAATCTAGTTTGTTCGGTTGTGCATTGATAGTTAATGAGACTGAATACACATTTGAATGGTTATTTAAGGAGGGGTTGTCATGTATGGGAGCTATATTACCAGGAGCTATCATTACTGATCAAGATGCGGCTATCGAAAATGCAATTGCTAACGTTTTTTCAAATACTATACACAGATATTGCAGTTGGCATCTCGATAAAAATATTGGGGAGCACATGGGTCCTCTGAAACTTACACAAGATGTTGAGTTTGAAGTAGATTTTAACAGACTACGAGATAGTAGTAGTATATCTAAAGCTGGAGATTGTTCGAAAAAGTTGACGAAAAAGTATGGGAGCAACGAAAAAGTTGGATCCCTTGCTATTTGAATGATAAGTTTTTCGCTGGCGCTCGCACAAGTCAAAATTCAGAAAGTATAAATTCTTTTTTTGATACGTATGTTAATGCACAAACTTCGTTACATGAGTTTTTCGAGCAATATGATGAAGCATGAAAAGTCGACGAAATGCTGAGGGAGATGAAGATTTTAAAACATTAAACTCAAAACCTGTTTTGACTTTGAGTTGGCCACTTGAGGAGCAAGCTGGAAAATATTGTACAAGAGCATTGTTTACTATTTTTAAAGAACAAATAAGGGCTTCCAAACTCTTTAGGACTAAAAAACAGGATAAGAAAGAGACTTTAACTTCATATGTTGTTGGAGAACCTGAAACCGAAGTAAATAAGTGTAGAAAGGTGTTGTATGATTCTCGTGAACAAACTGTTTCATGTGACTGCAAATATGTTGAAGGGTCCGGTTTACTTTGTAGACATTCATTGTGTGTTATGTGGAAGAAACATATTGACGAAATACCAACAAAATATATTATAAAACGATGGACAATTGATTCTCGATATCAAGTTACAAATGACGAGTTGACCAATAATACTGAAACTTTAGAAGTTGACTGCGATCTATTTTGGAACATTCGTCACAAGTACAATCAGGTTTTAGATGCTGCATACAAATTTCCCTTCGTTGCTGAAAAAATGAATGCTTTTTTTACAGAAACGTTAGTGGAAATTTCTACTTTCACATTACCTGAAGAAGTTGATGTGGTATCTCAAGAACTGAATATCCAAGTGAATTCTACAAAACCACCAATCTCCCTAAGTTTTTCTAACTTGATACCTGGAATTAATATATGTGATTCAATTGAAGCAAGTAGACATAAAGGGCGACCAAAAGTAGGTTCAAGAATTAAGTCTGGATTGGAGGTATCCCAAAAAGGTGTAAAAAAAAGAACGTGAGGAAATTGTGGCAGATTGGGTCATTATAGAACAGGCTGCCCCAACACTAAGGTATTTGATGTCTTCCCGTTTGTGATGATTTAATATTAGTTGGAGACATCATTTTAGGTGTATTTATTAGGTTATAGGTCGATTTTCTCATGATTTAGTACACTAGCCTATTTCGTGTCTTGATTTAATTATTTATTATTTTTAGAGCATATTGAATTTAATTGTTTGTTAATTGTGAAACTTTAAAGATATATGGTAATTAACTAGATGCCAAGTTAATTCTAAGAGATAAGGGAAAGAAAATAAACATGGAAATTAGAGATAAATGAAAGAAATATCAAAAAGAAAAAGATAAAGTTGTCAAATAAATATGAATTCCAGCACCTACGAACATAAAAGTGATCATAACTTAAGATTTGCTAGGAATTTGGAAGAATGGTCTGAATCAAAGTTATCGAGCTTTCCGAGACAATCAGTTTCGACTATTAAAACGCGTCAAATGGATAAGTATTGAAGAAGTTACAGCCAAAACAAAACAGCATCAGAATCTTACCTTTTCTATATTTTAGGGTTACGAATTTGAGTTAGGCTAGGAGTCCAATACCTATCTTTTACTCCAAGAAACTTTTTACGGTTTCCTATACCCTAAAAATACACCCTCTTATCAGAAGAAATACATCATTGTCAAACCTTAAGCCAAGAGGAAGCTTACCAGAAGAGAAGAGAAGCCTGGAAGGAGCTGAACACCATATTATGTCTTCTTCAGCTTTAAATTTGTAATTTCTTTCTTTTCTTCCATTAGTATGAACTAAATAATTTTAGATTTAGCATATATGTATGAAACCTAGTTCTTTCTATCTGATTTGGGATACTTCGTATTTAATTTGAATTCATATTTTATTCTCTGTTTATGTGTTTTGATTTATTGACTGTTTTCCTTGCTAGTGCACGAGTATAGGATTACCTTGATAGTAGTTAGATGGTCACCTGGAAGGGGTGTTTAACTATTGAAACACCACATAACGTCTAGAATAAGGATTTGGTCTTGACAACTCCATCGTAACTATATAGTCATTAGGGTATGTTTTAATCACCACATTACCAATTGAAGGAATTGTTTGCTTAGGGACTTAGTGGCGCTTGACAACCCTATTTGAAACTGCCTCGTGGTTGTGCCGTAGCCCCCTTAGTCGCTCTCAAGGTTTAAGGAATGGAAATTTAGAATCCTGACTATTGTAATACTACATGATTCACACTTACATGTTAGAATAAACAAGACTAGTGGGGATTACTTGTTAATATCTCAAGCTAAACTCTACTATCTATTCTTTGCTTATTTAATTTTCTGTCTTTTAATTTATTAGTTAATTTTCTATTTCCTAAAAACCAAACAAAAATTTATTTTCTTTTATTTTCTTACGTACTAAGCTGATCTAGCTCTCTTATCTGCACTTGAAAATTTGTATAAGTTCTTCCTAACTTTCGTAGTCTCTGAGGAACGAATTTTATTTATCATTAAAACTTGCATACGTCCTGTATACTTGCAGAACCGTGCTAGCCTACGGTGTTTATTTGCGTCTATTTTATCTATTATTTTATCACGCCCTAGGCGACACCAATATCGTTCTTTTATTACATTTTTTTTTCATATTTTGTAGAACTAACTATCACTATTATCACTATCAGGAAAAAAGCTTGCAATTAATTTGGATGCCTCCCAAACGCTATCAAGTACTTAATGAAGAAGAAGTTCGCAAAAAGCCTAAAATTTTAGAGGAAAAGTCAATTAGGAGGATATAGTAACGATTAAATTTTATTGGTATTTTTGAGTTTTGGAAAAAAATTATAGTGTATTGTTCTACGCTTGTAACACGGATCTTTTAGCTTTCCACGTGCAGTTGTAATCGAATTATTATTATTTATTTATCTTTGAGATTTATAATCGGGTTGAATATTTGCAAAAATTGTTTGAGAAAAGTACATTACTAGTAGATTCATAGCAACACTGTACATAAGATGCCACCTCGGCTGTGGAATATTAGTATATTCATAGTTTTGTTGGGTTTATTCTAGGAATGTGGCTGTCTAGCTTGAGATACATTGTTTCTTCGATACTCCAGAGGTGGTAAGATGTCTTTGTGCATCAAAAATGACAATGAGCATATCATATAGAGCAACTGAACTCCATGCACTTTCAATGCGAACCTTCATGTCAGTATTAGATTCATCTGACTTCTTCTTAAAAAGTAAGTTTGTAGTGCAAAATCTCTCCTTTGCATAGTTTATACAGGGGTTTATTAGAGAATGTAAAAAACAACTTAGTTAGTTATCCCTATTTTTCACTGACCTATATCTAATAGCACTCAGGACATGTAGAATTAAACCGTGTGTTTCATCTTTTGGAGCGGATCAGTTTGATGATACTGATCCTAATAAGTGTTTCTCAGAATAGGAATATCAATAATGAGGCTACATCTATGAGACTAAAAAATTCAGGGACTAGAACGCAAAATTCGGATAACAGCAGTGATGTTGGGGTGTTTGAAGCTGGTACACGTTATTTAAGAGATGCAGAGATGGGATTAAATAATTCAGGGGCTAAAATGCAAAATCTAAAAAACGGTAATATAACATTAAGCTAGAAAGCTAAATAATTTCCTCAGTAAAGTATCAATAGTAATCTGACAAAATCTAGAATATAAGGAATCTATATTTTTCAGTGACCCTCAGCTTACCAAATAGACTTATTATAACAACTATTGCTTAAACACAGGCAAAGCAGCATGATCTTTTTTTTACATTCATTAAAAAGAACAGCATTATTCTGATAATATTTCTTAGATTATCAAGGACATTTTTAGTTTTAACAAAACCAGTTCCAGTGTTGCTATTTTGGGGTTAAAAATATCAGGGACAACAAGAAAATGGAAGAAACAATAAAATAAAAAATTCCAAGTCAATACTTTTATTCAAATTATCTTTGCTAAAATGAGGATAACTTGAGAAACTTCATCAGCAAAGTGACTTGGGAAAATATAATAGCCTCATGAATAATAAAACAAGTCATAATGAAACATAGTTATCATTACATTAGTTGCCAAAATAAAAGTAAAACATGGTCAAAGTATTCAGCTCTACATTGCCTTCTGATTTTGCATGAAAGGCATGGGACTTCAAAAGCTCTTGCTAAAAAGCATCATTGACTTTATTTTTCAATTGTTTAAGAAGTCTACGAGGCTCTTTTAATTCTTTTTTTTTTTGTTCAAATGCATAATAATATATAGATAGTAGAAAAGGTTACAAGGTTTAGCCCACCCCGGAAGGATCGACTTCATTACAAATCAGTGTAGCTAACTGTTAATTCATCTTCTACAATTAGACCATGACTTTCCCAAACTTCAACCACCTTTTCTTGAAAGTTTATAGCAATCTGATTACTGCAAAATTCATCCAAAAAAAGCAATAAATAATTTAACCAAATATAATTTCATGAATTAAAATTCGAGGAATCCACAAATTGAGGCCTAGATGCCTTCTATCTTATTTTTTAAGGCCTAGTTAGAAAATACTTCTAACTAAGGCCTATTTTCAATTTCTGGTTGGATTTTTTTCAACTTTACCCTTTTTTTTTTAATTCGTTTTCTAATTTTTCTATTCTGATACAATTTAGCGAATGGGTCCGTACCATTAGGTACGGACCTTTTTTCGGGTTTTCGCTTTTTAAAGTTGAATGAATGTTTTTTATTAAGGGCTGTACCAGAGTTCGTTTTTCTTTTATATAATCATACTTATTAAGTCAAAATGTGTCTATTTTACACTAGGGGCTGTACCCAAGAGTTTGTACGGGGTATGAATAATTTTTTACGTCCTTGTCCAAGTGTATATCCAATGAAAACCATATACCATATAGGTTGTACCCTTTAAAAAAACTTAAGGTTTTTTCTTTAAAAAACTTGACTGAAATGGGTTGTACCATGGCTTTAAAATTCACTCAAATGGGCTGGACCATATCTTTAAATGTCTTGACTGAAATGGGCTGAACCATGAGGGGGGGCTGGACCATGCTGGGACTGGACCACGCTGGGGCTGAACTATGCGGGGGGGGGGGGGGTGCTGGACCATGCCAGGGGCTGGACCAAGTCACTTAAACAAATCTGGAGTAGATCTGAAGGGCCACGAGGAGGCGCTGGTCGATGGTGGGGCAGCGCTGGTCGATGGAGGTGCAGATCTGGACAGATCTGAAAAGATACGAATAGAGTGGGTCCACGGATGAGTAATGGATCCACGAGGACTTATGTGTGCAGGAGAGTGGCGCCAGGAATGTCAGACGAGCGGCGCTGGAGGAACGGAGGCAGCAGGGACGGCACCTTGCAGCAGCGCTGGAAGAAGTCGAATCGGCGCTGGAAGAGGTCGAATCAGCGCTGGAAGAAGTCGAATCGGCGCTGTAAAAAGAAGAATCAGCGCAGCATCATGAAGCTTGGTGATGGAGCAGATCAAGGCGGCGCTGTGTTGTAGAAGAGTGGTGGTGCTGTTATGGTGGTGATGCTGGTTGATCTCGTCACAGCGTCCAGAGCTGTAGAGGCGGAGGTGGAAGGTGAAAAGCATGTGGTGGTGCGGTGGTCTTCTTCTTCTTCAGATCTGCTGCGAAAATGATGAACAGGTGGAAAGTGGAAGATGGAACGGAGGTGGAAGGTGCTGATGTGGAAGGTGGAAGGTCAGATCGGGAATGGCTCGGTGGTGAAGGTGGAGGGAATGGCTCGGTGGTGAAGGTCTACAGGGGCGCAGAGAAGAGGGGAGAGGTTTTTGGATTTCACAACCCTAATGGGGTTTTTGTTTTGGGTATTTAGGTTCCAGCTGTATGTATAAGAGGGGAGGGGGTAATTGGTCTTTTGGGTGGGTTTTAGTTGGGGATGGATGTTTAGTTAGTAGATAAAATTGGTTGGGCCTTATTTCATTAAGGCCATGTTGTGTAGGCTTTATTTCCTACTTCCCCCTTAAAATTCATTACCTTCCCAAATGTTGAATCCATCAAATAATCAAAATCAGTTACATAATCCCCTAATCCCCAAGTTATAAATGCTTTCTTGTATCCTGAACTTGGACTTTTTCCATAATTACAGTTTCGCTCTCAGTTTTAAAATTACTGTAACCCTTATAAATCTTTTTTTTGGGTTAATTTAAGGAAATACCTTAACAAATATCACAATTTTTTCCCACAGTAATCTGCCTAAATTTTTTATGCGGATATGATAGAATTGAAAAGAAGAAGATGAAAAAATTGCAGAAGCTTCACATTCTACAGCTACCCATTTTCTGATGGCCTCTGCTTCCTCTTCTCAGAAACAGAATCAATAACATTGCGTCTTTGGTTAGCTATCTATTTCTCTATATATGTGGTTAAAGATTTGACTGTTTTGCAAATAGTTAAGGTATTGTGTCCTTTAAAAGAAGTGAAAAAAGATTGAGACTTGAGATTGCTCCGGTAGTTGGGAGAAATTCTGAGTAATTATTTGGTTTCTCACGAAAGAGTAAGGGTTTGTTTGGATGGGGGGATTGGGAGGGAGGGGATTATATTAAGGGATTCCAACAATTCATTCATTTGTTTGTATTACACGAGATTTATGTTCTTATATATCCAATCCTTCCAATTCGATAGGATTAGAAGGGAGGAATTTTTTTATTAAGTTGTAATGTCTAAATTACCCTTATTCTTTTTTATAAATATTTTAATAGAGGTATATGAGTCATTTAGTTATAAAAAGAATACATTCCTCCTATTATTCTTCTAATCCAAACACATGATTCATATTATTCTTCTAATCCAAAAACATGATTAATAAAATCCTCTCTTCTCTTTTTATTCAATCCAAACAAGATTAAATACTCTTCTTTCCATTCTTTTGTTATACTCTCCCTTCATATCCTTTAATAAAGAATCCCTCTTTAATCCAAACATAACCTAAAGGAAGAGGAAACTAAGGTTGGGTCGGAGAGAGAGAAAAGGATTTGATTGGAGTTTTGTTTTAATTTTTTTTATTATATATTAGTACCTTCTAGCCTACTAATAAAAATAGGCTGTCATCTCTCCTCCCGTATCCCCTCTCTCTCTCTCTCTCTCTCTCTCTCTCTCTCTCTCTCTCTCTCTCTCTCTCTATATATATATATATATATATATATATATATATATAAAAGAAAATTTCTATCACAACATCACATATACAAAAAAAACTCCAAATTATATAAAATAATATGTTAATAATTAATTAAATATGATCTTTGTTGCTTAGTTGGTTAAATCTAATGTTTTAGGTGTCAGTTTTAAAATTTGAATATAAGTTTTATCTATATTATTATAAAATTTTAAAGTAAATCATGATAAGCAATTGTTGAGCATTCAGTATTAGGTTAATCTAAAAACACAAGCTAACTGTTTTATCCATCTGATAACCAAAAATTATTAGCTTTAACCATGGTTAAATAATTAGTTTCTAATTGTTTCAGTTTCCTATTAGTTTTGGTTTTTAACTTTCATTATATGATAATACATATTTTATGGAATAATAGTATTATATAGCATTTTTTTTGTGGAAATAAAGAATTATAAAAGTTAAATAGATTTATGTTGTTGTTTTTAATGTATTCATATAGATCTTTTCAGTGTTAATAAATTAAAGAGGAATCTCTAAACACGATATGTATATATATTTTTTTCAAAAGGTACATATAATATAATGTTAATTATCATTGTGTATTAAATAAATTATGGATATATACATTATTTGGTTATTTAAATATTTTAGGAATGTTAATATCATCACCAAACGACATGATGCAGTTAGTAAAAAAAATTCATCAATTAATATAAATGGAAACTCCCAAAAAAATAAATGATTGAATTCAAAAAATGTGTCAAGAATACAGTCATATTAGAATAAAAATAAATCATCCCAAGCATAACCTTTGGTTGAGAGCCAGGGTCTTGACCAATTAAGCTAACCTAATTGGTTAGAAAAAATCAATTTGAACTATAATAAATTTAATTTCTATATTAACGCTTAATCGTATTTGAAAAATAAATATGAAAGAAACGTGTATTTATCCCATATAAAAGTTTAAATTATGAATAATTACATTTGTATAAATTATTAAAGCTAATATTTAAGTTACCCATATATATTACCATATTATATGAATAAAACATGTACTCCTCCAAAAATAGGTATTTCAATACTATTATATTTTATTTGTAACTCTAATTACCATATTATTAAGGTAATTGTTTTAGCAATTAACTTGATATTTTCATATCCAATTCATGCAACATTCCTCTTGTAAACCTGGTTCAATACTGAATAATGAGTAATTGAGTAATTTTAATTATTCACTTATGATCTGTGATAAAATAGATTATACAAGATAATATTTGGTGTGAATTTGACTGGTAGATTGTATATGATTGGGAGTTATTGCTTTAGTGATTAATTTTAGGTTGATATGTATGTATGATTTAGATGACGTAAAAGCATGTAAAAAACCAACTATAGAATGTAACATCATAAGTAATAATAATAATAATAATAATAATAATAATAATGCAAAATAATAACTTGATCTTTATTGCATGCTTTTAAGGCGTGATAGAGCCTACAACATTGGTTGCTCTCATACATGTCTTTACGCCTATATATTTATAGAGTTTCTTGTGGCAGTTATACCCACAAGTCTTTCCCATGATGACACGATATTTAGATAATGGTTAGCTAGGCTTTTATTCTTGACATTACATGTTATTCCTCAATACAAATCTGGCTTGTGGTAGGTAGCTGCTGAATTTGTGGAATCAGTTAGTTTACATATTTCTCTTGAGTAACCAAGGTTTTCCTCGGGCACGACTTGAGGAGGTGGATTTTGCATTATTCATGTCCACAAGTGCTTTTTGGATCTAACCTCGATTTCTCGAGGTCGGTAGTAATTTATCCCTATGAAGTACCCAATTAACCGTAAAACACTATTCACACAATATTTAAGGCTTTGCTCCGATGATCGCTTTCCTCGTGGAGGCATATTTTACACCTTAACTTAATCAACTCCCTATACCTTGAGTTGCACTTACGAATATCAAGAATGTGCTGATACGTCACTTTGCTGGTCAATGTATAATTTCACCCATGACAGGGTTAGTGTAATCATTACTATAATAATGTTACCCAAGATATTGGTCAACAATTTACACTTCCTTTTCCACATGATTTACCTTATATACGTGTAAACCCAAACTCTCTAAGTACAAAAGCTCACTAACCTCTTCATAATATTTGTCGAACTTTTGAGAGAACTTTCTTTGTTGAATTCTTAGTGATTCCCACTTTCCAGAGGTAATTATTTATTACTTTCATCACTTTAGCGTCATTCCTTCATCTTTGGCGGCTTACACTACCTTATAATATGTTCTCTCCATGCATGCACCCGTAGTTTAGGGGGAACTCTGGAATATGCAATCCTTTGATTTTGACCAATGAACCCTTAGCTTCAAGAACCCCCATAGTAACCATTGCTTCTAGTAATACCTTGTACCCGGACCTAGGGAACGACACCTTGTCGCATGAGGTTGAGGTCTTCTTTTTTTATGACAATATTTTTTGTCTTTACAAGCACAAACCTAGAATGAACCCCAATCTTCACCTTAGTTTTGGGGAGAATCAAATAAACAATTCTTTAACGACAAGATATGAATTTCTTTTAGACATTACAGAATGTTTCCCAATGCTTGGGGTAGGATCATAGCGTTTTATGCTTTGGTCAAAGGAATATCAAATGTAGCACACCAGTTAACCTTTTTCAAACCTTATTTAATATAGTTAAAATCCAACTATTATGGTGGACGACCCTTCGAGTCATTCATGAGAAACCAAAATTCAAGGTGGTTGATACAAGTTTTAACCCCATAAAAGGACCACACACATATATCAATTTCAACACCTTTCTTAGAAGTCACTCGGGATGGCATGAGATGTTTGTCTTAGTTAGGAAACTTTCAACCTCTTTCATTCTTTTTCTGTGGAATAAATGTTCTTTCAAACATGATTCTATGCCTATTTTAAGTCTTGATGAAAAGGCTTATCGTTTTAAAATTTTAAATATCAAAGATAGTGTCCCCCTTTGTCTCTGGTTTTTTCAAACAAGATTTCTTTTGAATGGATCAATTACTCATCGCGTCATCAGAAGGGAATTACCTTGTATTCCCCTAAGGTTCTTGCCAAGAATAATATGATTGTAACATGTTTGAGAATTCTATTTTTTTAATCCTTGCATGTGTTATTGGATATATGGATAATCGGTTGCTATAAAAGGTACTTGCATGTTCTAGTTAGAAGTCTCGGCCAACTCGAAAGGCAAAGTCAAGTTTTAAAGGGTTGAATCCTTCATCAAACTGCATGACCTAGTTGAAGTTGATAGAGGGGTTGTTCAATCCAATGACTTAGAGGGTCGTGATCTCCCCTATTATGACATGGTGTCTGAGACTCCTTTCAAGATTTATAGTTTTGGAGATGATGATGATACTATACCCCTTTCACAAAGAAAAGGAAAGAGGTCTCTTGAGATGTATACCCCTACTATTGGGGGAGCAGGGACTAGGACACTATTAGCAAACTCCGTGCTCTTCTATAGAGTTATCAATGCATAACTTCATTTCTAATTTTGTTTATGGTGACAAACATGCTCATTTTCTAGTGCCTCCTTCCTTCATGTGGTATTTTATCGATGACCCTGTTGGCTACCTACATGATGATCTTCCAATAATATATTATTTTTTTGTACGATGGAGCAAGCTATCACGAGCTTTGAGCAAAAAGAAATAAACTTAAGGATGATCAAAGCATACTCAAGGATTTGAAAATGTCTATAATGGCTAATATGATAGCCAATAGGGAAACATTGGATGCTGAGAGGGCATCTTTTACATACTAGGTTATATAATATGATTCAGTGAATAAGAACCTTAAATTTGAGCTATCGAAATTACTGAACAAGGTATCTTCACTAAAACACATGGTGTCGACGTTGCAGAGTGCAATGTCCCATCATACTTGACTCCCTGGAGAGCCTTGTGTGAATGTAACCATTTCAAAACTATAAAATATTTTGAGCATGTTGTGGCAAATTGTGTCACCCCAATAGCTCATGCTAGCTAGTTAAACTTTTTAAAATAGGTTATGGACCAGGGTATACTCCAAGACATCAATTTCTTCGAGGTTTCCCCCGGAGTTCATGGAGGAGGCTATCATGGAGGATACTCACACATATTTATTGACCTAGGAGGGGAATGTTCATATTTATGTCAGTCATCTCATCTTGTACCCATGAAGGGGTTTTTTACGATGTATGAACATGTATCTTGTAAGTTATAACGACGTAATATATTATGAAAAAATTATTAACTATATTAAATCATGTGTAAGGAAATTCATCCAACTTAGATCCCCCAAAGGAAACTGAGGTCTCGATTCGCTTTTTGTTGGTAATCTTTTCTCTCCACATGTCAACAAGATTTAGCATTGAATGTGAGCTTTAATAGAACACTCTTTTTCAAAGTGTTGAGTGATTCTCTTAGTCATCGGTTTTAAGCTTGGAGGAATGGTCAGCCTATTCAGTAACTAGCTACTTCCCCCATGAGATTAACATAACATGAATGGATTGGGGCTCTAAGATTTTAGGGAATTCAATTCCATATTTATTATAAGAAATACCCCTATAGCGCGGGTTGCGAGCCCATGTTAAAGTCCTATAAGAGTAATTTCCTCCATTTGTCATTTTAGGACACTAGACAAGTTTCTCTTGAGCAAAGGGTTGGCTTGAAGAACAAAATGGTGATGATTGTTCTTCTTAGAAGCCGCCTTGTCAGTCCAACTCGGGTCCTTTGGTCAATGTCTTTAGGTTACTCATTTCTCGAGGTATAATTCTTGAGTATGTTACTTACTTCCCCAACTTCACAGTGATGAGTTATGTATCCACACTTTAGGAGTAAATGAGTGTTATTTTATAACCCATGATAATTCATGTGGGCCTTCCATTTTCCTAAAAGTGCTATGACGGTCACCCTTTTTCTCTAGTACGTTGAACATCCTCAAGGGACGACTAGTATTCTTAGCTTTCCCCCTTATATAAAATGATCATTAGAGGGTTTTTACTAATATAGATAATATTTTAAGAACCTCTCATTTGTTCATTCGTGGCTGACAATCCACACAGATTTAGAAGTCGGGTTTCACAACTGGCTCCAGATCCCCAAAGGAATAATATTTCCTATGGTGTGTTTTCAGTCATCCTCAGAGTCCTTTTGTGGCGTGGCTCCAGGGACCACTAATATGAGTATCCCTACAATTTTATTGCACTCTAGTGAGAATATGTGGCTTCTGTTACTTTTTAAACAATTATTCATTCATCTCCTCTTTTAAGGATAACTAAACTTGCCTTACGACACGTTCGTTTCTAGGAGGCCCATGTGATTGGTGATGCTTCTGCATAGTAGGTTATTGATATACTTGTCATCTACAATTCACGTAGAAATAGTCTTGAGATTCTCCTTCTAGGATATAAGGAATAATGGTGTTTCTTTTCTTTTAATTATGGTTTTGTTGTATTTCCTTTAAACTTGTATGAGATCGAGGCTTTAGTATTTCATATGGTTGACTTGCTTTCTTTAATCGAAAAAACTGTAAGAACTTAGGTTTGAACTTTGTCTTCCATAGGTCACATAAGGAAAATTTGGTAGGTGGGAAGCCACTTCTATGTTGATTTTTCACCTTTTGTGTAAGATTACTCCTACTAAAGGGCAATCTAACTTTCTTCTTGATTAATAAAATCTAACAACTAGTAACTTGATAACCCCTTCCAAGGTAATGACAGTTGATCACGAAGATCTCATCGCTAGTCGCATTATAATCCCTTTTAAGGGTTGAGGCGAGGTTATCATAGGTGATCATGAAGATCTACCCAAAATTTCCTCGGTAACCACTTCCAAGGGCTGAGTCTATATTTCTCGAGGTGGTCACGAAGATCTAATAATTTTTTATCCAACAACCCTTTATTAGGGCTGAGTCGAGGTTTTATTAAGGTTATCATGAAGATCTAACCATTATTTACTTGATAAAACCCTTCTAAGAGTTTAGTCGAGTTTTTCTCGAGTTGAACACGGACATCTAACAATTCTTTACTCGACAACCCTGATAAGGTTTGAGTCGAGGTGATCATGAAGATCTAACCATTCTTTACAAGACAATCCCTTATAAGGTTGAGTCGAAGTATTTTGAGATGATCACGAAAATCTAACCATTATTTACTTGAGAACCCCTTAAAAGGGTTGAGTCGAGGTTTTCTCGAGGTGATCACAATTATTTACTCGGCAACCTATTCTAAGGGTTGAGTTTAGGTTTTCTCGAAGGAACACAAAAATCTAACCATTCTTTACACGGCTGCCCCTTATAAGGGATGAGTCAAGGCTTTCTCGAGGTGATCATGAAGATATAACCATTCTTTACACGAAGACCCCTTATAAGGGCTGAATTGAGACTTTCTCAAGGTGATCATGAAGATATAACCATTCTTTACTCGACAAACTCTTATAAGGGCTGATACAAGATTTTCTAGAGGTGATCATGAACATTTAACCATACTTTACTCGATAACCCCTTCTAAGGATTGAGATGGGGTTTTCTTGAGGTGGTCATAAAGATCAATCCATTCATTACTCGACAAAGCCTTATAAGTGTTGAGTCGAGATTTTCTTGAGGTGATAAAAAAATATTTTTTGAACTCGATAATCTATTCAAGGGATTAAATAGAGCTTTAACCAGGGTGGCCCCATAGTCCTATCCTTCAAACTAGATAACTCATTTGAGGGATTTGATCGAGCGTTAACTAGGGTGACTCCTTTGTCATATGCTCCATTTTATAACTTGTTTGAGAGATTGAATTGAGCTTTAACCAGGGTGACCCATATGCATATCCTTTAGACTTGATAACCAGTTTGAGGGATTGAATAAAGATTATCTAGGGTAACCTCGTGGGAACATTCTTTGGACTTGATAACCCCTATGAGGGTTGAATCAAGGTTCAACTAAGGTGACCTCAAAATCCTATCCTATGTACTTAATAACCCATATGAGAGATTAAATCGAGGTATAAGTAAGGTGACCCTGTAGGTAGTAGGCATATTCTCTGGATTTAATAACTCGTATAAGGAATTGGATTGAGGTTTAACTAGGGCGACCCTGTAGGCCTATCCTTTAGACTTGATAACTCATATAAGGGATTTAATCGAGGTTTAAATAGGGTGACCTTGTAGACGTATCCTCTAGACTCGATAACCTATATGAGAAGGGTATAAACAGGGTGAGCTCATAGGCCTATCATATTGACTTAATACCCCGTATGAGGGATATAATGGAGATTTAACTATGGTTACCCTATAGGTCTATTCTCTGGACACGGTAACTCTTATGAGGGATTGAATTTAGGTATAACTATGGTGACCTCCTATGTTGTAGAAATCTCCACCTAGGCGTCAACTCCGCACTTAGTCGTCTACGCCTAGTAAAAATGCTAGGCGTCTTTGCCTAGCGTCTTAGTTATCGTGGAAGAGGTGCTTAGCCCGCCTATGCACCGATTAATGGCAAAAAACGCCGCCTAGGCCCTCCCATTATTTTTTTACTCTAAAAAAAATCTTGAATTGATATTGTAAATCTAATTTTAGTATTCTTTTATAGTTATCATAGTGTTGTTAGATGAAATTTATGACTTAAACAGTTAAAATATTATAATTACTACATATATATATGTGACTAAATATGTAAAATTAAATAGTGGAATTCAAAACCGCATAATCTCGCCTAGGCCCTGCGTAATCCTGCCTAGGCGCTAGGCCGCGGTCGATCGCCTAGGCCGCGGAAAGAAGTTCTACAAAATAGGTGACCTCATAGGCCTATCCTCTGGATTTGATAACCTATCATAGGGATTGAATCAAGGTTTAACTAGGGTAACCCCAAATTACTATCCTCTAGACCTGATAACCCATCTAGGTGTTAATCGAGTTTTTACCAGGGTGACCCCTTAGTTTTGTCCCATGATATCAATTTTATGAGAGAGGGGTGAATTGAAGTTTTACTACGACGACCACTTAGTTTTGGCTTGCCTGGACTCAAAATCTTGCAAAAAGGTTGAATAGATATTTACAAGTGGTGGCCCCTTAGACCCATACTTATGTGCTCGATGACCCGTTTATGAAATTCAATTGAGACCTTTACGAGGGATGATAAATATGCAAAAGGATCTTGAAACAAGCATGTGAATGGAAAGTAAGAATTTTAGGTGAGTTATTTTGTAACATATGACCAGACTGGTCGAGGTTAGGGATCATATGAATGCAAACTCAATTCTTTCCTATGGCCTTATATAAATAAGGTAGATAAACACGCAAACATAAATTCAAACATGTGCTCAAATTGAAATTAACAATCTAAGTCAAGTTTTTCTTGTAACATATGACTGAATACTCTCCTATAGGATTATTTAACGAGGGTATTACAATAACAAAGCATGTAAAACATTTGTTACTATAAGGTGAGTTAGTGTGTACACTGCTTATGCTTGGGCCACCTCGAATTTTGAGTTTGCTACTCTGGATTACTATCTTGATTCTTTAGATAATTTCATGATGGGTTTTCTTCCTATATAGGAAGATATTACTGCATTTAGTATTTTTCAAACTTCATTTTTCCTTGGATCCATTATCCATTGTTAGAGGTAAGCTACAATGTTCGGGTAGCTAATATAATCGCCAAAACTTGTCCGTGAGAAGACTGAGGCCCCATATTCCATATCCAACTTCTTGTTATGGAATTTTCTGGTTTTCAATGATAGAGTGTGTTATCTCAATAGGTTAGGATTTTTTTTTGTTTTCCACATACGACGCCAATAGAAATTTTTTTAACAAACATAAGTTGGTGTGAATTATATTAGTAGATTGTAGATGATTAAGAGTATTTACTTTAAGGGTTAGCATTAGGTTGATGCATCGTTATGAGTTAGACGACGTACAAGCCTGTAAACAACTAAGTATAAATTGTAAAAATATAAGTAAGAATAAGAATGCAAATAAATAACTTGATCTGTATTGCATGTCGTTAAGGTGTAAAAGATCCTAAATTACATTGGTTGTTGCCGTACATGTTTCAAATCATATTTATAGAGTTTTTTGTGGTAGTTATAACAAGTACTCTTGTCCACGGTGACACAATGATTAGATAATGCTTAGCTAGGCGGTAATTCTTTATATCACACGCTCTTCCTCAATAGAAATCTGGCTTGTGGCAGGTAACTGCGAATTATGTGGAATTAGTCAGTTCCTATTTTGACCTCGAGCATGAGAGGTTCTTCTCGGGAACGCCTCGAGAAGGTGGCTTCCACGTTCTTCGTGTCCATAACTGCTTTTTGGAACTAACCTTGGCTTATTGAGTTTGATGGTATATTCTTCCTATTAATTTAATAACTTGTGAGACATATTAATTTTCTATTAAAAACTAGCCAAGACCACTCACGTACTGAATAAAATGCATGTGTAATTATTATAATTTTAGGGTGTAAACTTAAAATATGTGGTACTAATCCTAATATTATTTGATAGAAGTAATATACGAAGGATGAACTTTCTTTTTACAAATTCAATCCATAATACCTTTCATCTTTTAACTTGATCAAACTCAAAAAATATAGGAATCATAAAATTTAAATATCTATATTGATGTGTTTGGTCAATTAAAAAATTCCTATCATAATATTTTATCTCAATATTTATTTTTAATTATTGTGTAAAATATTTATTTAATTTGCAAATTTAAAAATATTAAACTATATAAATATTAAACTATAAAAGGTCATAACATAAACTTTAAAATATCTACTTTTGACTTGTATTGTTAAATGATCAATTGATCATTATAGGACTTAAAAAATAATGGACTAACCATAATTATGTGTAAAATGAGTAATTTCATCCGACCTGTCATGATCAATTCTAAACCTTTTATAGATATATTTTAATAGATAAAAAATTAATTAAATATTAAATTTAATTTTTGATATTTTTGGTAATTATTAGGTAGTGTTGAAATAGAATGAATTTCATAACAATATTATCAAATTCACATATAATATATATTAATAGAAAATCCATTAATGTCACAATTTATATTAAGTTAGGAATTTAATCCTTTAATTGTCCAAAATTATTATTATACACAATTTCAAATTGTCTAAATACATTTTTATTGATTGTACAACACATATGAATATAAATTCTTAAATATTTTACTAAAAGAAAATTGATATGCCATTTATTATCTCATTTCCTAAAAATTTACTTTAACCTTTATATTCTTTTAATATTTAATAAATAATAAATATTTTCATATCATAATTTATTTATTTTTTCTATTTATTTCTCATTTCTTTATCTACCTTTTATATATACATTATATACATTTAAAACTTTCTAATACTCTTTATATTCTCATTAATATCAATTATATTTTTTATCTTTATTTTCATTATTTTATTTTCTGTGTGTATATCTTATTCTTTTTGTTATAATTAATACTCATTCAAGTAAAATTTTAAATATCTTTTTAAAATCCAAACATCATACAAAACAAAAAGAATAATTATTTCACCTTGAATTAAAAAAAAATAAGTACTCTTTTTAATATGATCTCTTTAAGAATAATTATCAAAATATTTGAATATTTTACTTATAATATGCATTAGGTCATGATTTTTAACCAATCAAGTCATATAAGATAAAGAAATATTTATTTTAAATTTTTTTTATGTATAACATTAAGTAAATAAAGGTAAAATTGTATATTTGAATATTTTTTTACTTCATTTTATATCATTTACTATCTTTTGACAATTTAGAATATTTGTTTTATTTGGATATATATTATATATAAGATATATATGACAAGAGGTAAAATACAACTTTTATGATTATTTAATTTTTTATGTGAATATTATATTATATATAAGATATATATGACAAGGTAAATTAATTAATAAAAATTAAAAAGAGATTTTAATTAATTTGATACTTAGAAAAGAAAAAAAGTTTAAGCTATGAGTAGTATATTTAAGAGGAAAATTAAATTAAAAAAATATAGAAAATAAATAAGATAAATTAAGAAAGGAATTATTATATATTAATTAATTTTATTAAACTAAAGCTATTAAAGTAATTTTCAGAAGAAGAAAATAGAAAAATTTATGCTCAACGGAAACTAACTATTAGGGATCCGAACTATATATAGTGGACCATTGGGTGTAAAAGAAACCACATCATTTATCTTTCTCTCTTCTTTTATCACTACCAAAACCATGGCAAGAAGCAAAGTCACTCTTGCCTTTATTCAAAAAAAATCTCAGCGAAAGGCAAGCTATAATAAAAGACTCAAGGGGTTACTCAAGAAAGTCGAAGAACTTTCGATTTTGTGTGGAGTCGACGTGTACTTGATAATTTATAGTCCCTTTGAGAATGAACCCATCTTTTGGCCTTCCCGCGAGAAGGTCCAACAGGGTATTGACAGGTTTAAGAGTATGCCAGTATCGAAACAGGAGAAGGAAATGAAAAATCAGGTCACTTTTACCGAAAAAAGAATTAACAAAGCCACGGATATGCTTGACAAACTGAAAGCTGAGAATCGCAATAAGGAGATTAAGTATTTTCTCAGCAACTGTTTGGCTGGTGTTACTTATATAATTTCAGACATGGTGGAACTGAATGACATTAGTAATGTTATCACTGAGAATCTGAAAGCAATTGATGAACGCATTGCTGAACTCGAGAACTTTTCCCAAGTAGGAGGTGGAAATGAAGGTTTAGGAGAGGGTAGCAGTTTGGGGCTGATTGGGCCTAATATAGGCCCAAACAATGAACCGGAGATACAGCCACCAGAAGGGTGGGAAGATTTTGTTTTCTTTACTAATAACATTGATATCCCAGGACCCTCCAACTCTTAATTTTTATGTCAGAGAATTGTGTTTTTACTTAAAGTTTGTCATACATCTGTTTTTGTCGTGTTTTTGTCATGTTTTTGTCGTGTTTTTGTTTTCAGTTCAGTATTTGTATTTCATTATCAGTCTTGTTGTAATCCGTCTTTGTATTTCATGATTAATCAAAGTTGTTAAGTTTTGTTTCTCGTAAGATATCAGTGTTGTGCTAATTGTTTGCATTTCAAGCTTTACTTTTAGTGTTTAAAGTCTTCAGAAACAAGTCAATTTCTATACAGAAACTATAAGTTACCTACAGAATATTGAAACAGAATAGATTATTTAATTAAGTCAAAGTATACTATATTTGTTGATAATGAAAATGGTGTCGCTCGCATAAAAAGTGAAAGTTCTCTAAATAAGAAAATAAACATCTTGCAAAGAAAAATCTTAAAAAAATAAACCTTAACTGAAAAATTTAAAAATTATATAACAATATTTTCAAATGTACTAATTGAGATTTTCAAAGGTGACGAGACCATATATTAGGGCCGAGCAAGAAAATGGGTTTGAGTAATTTGGGTAAAAAAAGGGGATAAAAAAAGGGGATTTTGGGTATTTTTAACATTGACCCAATGTTAACTTGGGCCTAACATTTGAGAAGCTGGACCCGTCCAAATTACCACGGGCCTCTCTTTGGCTTCTTAACACTCGGGTTGGACCCGACCAACCCGACACTGTTCATCAATAAAAAAAAATATATATATACATAACGTGAAATCTTATCCGATCCATTCATTTCTTTCCCTTCTCAGCTTGGCTCCTACGTTGCTTTTCTCCTTCTCTCTTCTGAAACACGAAAAAGGCGAACCCTAAGCCATCAAATCTCTATCTTCTCTGCCGATTTCTGTATGCTAGATGCCTATATCTTGTACTATATTATTATTATTCTTCTCTTCTCTGCCGATTTCTGGGTCAACATTTAATGAAGCCGCGTTTGGTTGTTGGATTCGAGAGCTTGCATTTAATGTGGCCTGAAAAAACCCTCTTTGAGGTCTGATGTAGCCGTTGTTGATTGATTCAATAACGTGTTGCCTTATTCTCATTCGATTAGCCATGGGTTTTTGGCTATATATTAGGGCTTTTTCAGATCGAGTAAAGCCACACCATTCAAAGGTATTTCTAAACCCTCTTCTCAATTTATTTCTATTTCATTTTCTGTTAATTGTTTTACCCGTTATTAATTTGTTTCAATTTTTTTTGTCACAGATACGAATCACTTTAGCCTTTAGGTAATAATTTAATTAATTTTATGGTGTTTGTATTTTCTATTAGTGTTCTTGTGATGTTAATTAATTTTTTGGTTTTGTTTTTGTTCTCAGGCTATACGCATTTTATTTTCTAAAGCCTTCTTAAGTTTCTGAGGTGGGTAAAAACTAATTTCTTTTTGATTTAGAACTTGAGGCTGAATTTGGTAATTTGATTTTGAACTCTCTTTACTTGTGTATTTACTTGTGTATTTACTAACATTCTGACTTGTGTATTTACTTGTGTATTTTAGGTGCATTTGACATTACACCACCTGGAAATGTTGGATAAAATAGCCTAAGTAATAAATTATTTTGGGTAAGCTAAACCCTTACCTTGTTATCATTGTGTTTTATATAAACTTGTAATGGTAGCCGCCTATTGTAGTGAATTGCCTACTTGTTTAAAAAACAATCAGGTGATGAGGTGTAGTTGGTTTTCCGGGAATCCCGTGCTATTTTCCAACTATATCTGAGGCCGATGAAAGTGTTTATAACACGAGGCCTATGATGATCTACTCAATTATAAGCTATTACAAGCCTGTGATGACACTGTTCAGAGGCTTAAGGTTTAAGCCTTAACATGTTTAACTTACTGATATATTTGAGAATGCTTTTTAGTAACAGGAAAATGGAATTTGAATGCTCCAGGAAGTGATTGTGATGAATTTGAAGTTGAAGCTTTTGAATGTTGATTTTGATTGAATGTGTTGTAATATTTGTAATGAATTTGATTGTGTTGTAATATTTTGGAAGAATTTCATTAAGTTGTACCTTTTCTTTTGTGAATTTGAGTAATTCAAGGGGTTAAATTACAATTTGTAATAGTTAAGTTGTAAGATTTTATGAATCAGAGGGTATTTTGTGAGTTAAGTCAATTATATGGGAGAAATTTGCAATTTAAATTAATTTTTTTTAGCTATATATTATAATTGCATTTCATATTTACAGGTTTAATTACCCTTGGGTAAACCCGGGTAAACCCGGGTAAACCCGAGGGTAGGGTAAAATTTAACCTTACCCTTACCCTTCACAAATCATGGACCCGGCTTTCTTACCCTACCCTTACCCTAGACCCCAACCCGGGGTAAACCCGGCCCGTGCTCACCCCTACCATATATAGTTCTTTTGAATTGAGATTTGCAAAAAACACTGGTCAAAAAACACTGGTCAATATGACAGCTTGATCAACAAATCAATTCCTGCTTTCATCGGTCGTATAAAGTGATCCAGAGAGGAGGTGAAGGACTTGATAAGAAATATGAGTTCCTTATTCAAAGTTTTCAACCAGTTTCGCTGCTTCGTTCTTGATAAAGTTTGAGGTCACCAAATAATATTTTGAGTATCCCCTGCTCTAGAGGTGATAATGAAGAGTGCACTGAATGTACTCGTAGTTTGTTAATATGAAGAATATACTTAACCTCGTGTGGAAATCTGAGGTGTTAAGACGATGGTTGTAGGTTCTTGGTTAGAAGACGCTCGATTATGGTCAAGGTGGCGACGAGGTTAAGTGCATTCCAATTTAAAGATGTAGTTTGACGGCCAATCAGCTATATATTTAGATAATATATGTTAGTGTGATATTTCTTTGATGCTTGTCTTTAGATTACATGTCAGTGTAAGCCTGTTGTTTTTATGGTAGTGTAATCTCACGAGTTTCCAAGTTCCAACCATTGATACATATATATTTCTCAAAATATAACCCTTAAATCTCACAAATATAAAATCTCTTATTTTAATATTCAAAAGAGCCTAGAAAAATGAGTCCCTCACCTCTTTCCTATTTCATTCAAAATTTATTACTAACTCATGTTTCCATCCATCCATCCATATCTCTCTCTCTCTCTCTCTCTCTCTATATATATATATATATATATATATATATATATATATATATATATATAAAAAGTTATCTTCTTCATGTAAAATAAACCTCTACCTAAATTTGCTCGAAAAGATGTCTACATAGATTTCAATTATACATAATAAGGATGACCATCATGGATGGCATTTGATGCTGAAAAAGGATTCTGACTTCATCAGGGTCTTTTACTTAATTCCTCAGTTAGTATTATGATATGTCATTACTACACGCGGTTTTTTTCACGAGTACACAAGTCGTCGCAAAAAAAAATCAAATGTCCTCGCAAAAGATCAAAAATGTCTTTAGCGAGGACATGTCCTCGCAAAAGGAGTCTCGTTAAAGATTCGTCGCGAATTACCCCATGTCGCGACGACATTTGGTAGTCGTCACGTGTGGCTAGACCCTTTTGTGACGAAATCATGTTGCTGTTAAAGGTATGTCTTTTGCGACAGAAGATGTCGTCGTAAAAGATATGTCAATCGCGACGATTAATCTGTCGCGAGTAAGGGGGTTTGTTTTAGCGATGAACTCTATTGCAACGAAATGTTCCTCGTTAAAGCCAATTTTTTATTTTTTATTTTTTATTTTTTTGTTTTTTTATAATATAAACTAAATAAATAAAAGACTAAATTTAAAGAAACCGATAATATATAGATAACCGAGAATGGAATAAAACCCGAACCATCTAGGTCAAACAAGATCATCCAAAATCATCCAAAAAAAACATACAAACCACCAACCAAAAGTCAGTCAAAATACAATAGTCGAAGATAGTCAAACAAAGTAAAAAGAGAGATAAAAACACGTAAAACTAAGGTAAAGTTAAGTTTTCATCTGAATCAGAAGGGAGGGCTTGATGAGGATTAGCAGAAGAAGTCGGAGCGGCCGAAGTAGTGTGTCGAGGAGGATTAGTAGTAGATGGCTAGGCTTGGGAGATGTATCTTGAGGGGGAGATGGGGGATCAAGCTGCTCATATTCGTATTCCCTCTTGCATCATTTAAGCGTCTGGATGGCGGCAATCATCAACTCGTGGATCGCATCCCTAGTGGGGCGGGTACTTGATGTAGAGGTAGATGATCGAGAGGCGTTATCTTGCATAGGTTCCTTACCGATAGAGACAAGGAACTCATTCAGCGACCTCACTATCCACTGGTAGTCCCTAAACATTTTAGCGCTGACTGGATCGTGAGAATTTGAATTCGCCCGCCTCTTAGGTAGCTGGTGTTCAACTCCCGGGACCAGTTGCGGGTCCCGCCTCCTAATCCTATACTCGCCACCTCAAAACAGCGTCAACGTGCTCTTGCTCCGATAAGGTTGGGGTAGATGAAGAATCTCCACTCTGAGATTGGGATTTCCCGCACTCGGGTTTCCAGAATGGACCTCAACGCCTCATGTAAAGTAAAGAAAATATTAACATATTATTTTGGATTAAAAAAGTTTAAGTTTCATAAAACTTACATTTGATCGCTCGTAGTCTCTGCTCTGCCACCCGTTTTTTTCTTGTCAAATCTTATTTGGAAAAAGAATCTTTTGATAGGTGGTAGAGGCAAAGTCTCATTTTCCGGTGGCTCGAATCCCTCCCCCTCTAACAAATGACGGACCTTACTACTACACCCCTCCCCTTGTTTCAGTCAGTTAGTCAATTAGTCAAACAAAGAAATAAGATGATATGAATTATTGAAACAAAGATAGTACCTCTTCAGCTATCAATGAAAATCTCAACCTCGAGTGTGTCCTCGAACCTGCCCCGCTCTGGTTCCTCAATAACTCCCTATTCTCCTTATTCTTTTGAGCTTGGTTATGGTTTTTTAAAAATATAAACAAAAGAAAACAAGTTAGTCAACACACATACCATTTTATATAACATTTTAAATTAAAATAAGTACCTGAACTTCCACTGAGTCCCACATCTCCAAAGTCTTCTCCCAGTTCTCGGGTATCTGGTCATAAGGAATCGCCCGACTTTCATAAAAATCGGTCTTCACACGGTTTTTGTGGTCGCTATATCCTATTCAGCACTTGTTGGTGACCATACGCTTGATACTCGGCCAATCAGGACGAGCCTCCCACTCCTCGACTAAAAAGAAGTCCTGTTCACAATTAAAATAAACAAAATATAAGTGTATATTTAGTTCAAGAATCAAAAAAATTAAAGTTTAAGTTAATTACCCTTAGGCGCCGCATTATGAACTCCTGATCATTGGCGGGGAATTCACTCCAGTGTTTGTAATAAAGGGGAATCTTCTCTCGAATGGTCATGTTTATCAGTTGAGTCACGTGGTGGGAATAGCAACCAATAGGGTTCCAGGTCCCGTCCAATATGGAGAACTCCACAGGGATGTCGTCCTCCGGTCTATCCCTTGACATAGTGACTAAGGCGAGAGTAGTCTTTCCCTTTTTCTTTCGGGTGGTGGTCTTTATCCTATATTATTATTTTTTTCTGTATTAATTTACGAATAAATTTTCAATTTTTGTAATTGAAGCTTAAATAAAAATAATACTTGTCGTATTACACCCCGAGATAGGAATATCCGGATTCCTAGGGGGGTCTTGACCATTACCATCTCCATCATGACCCCGTGCTACCTCAGCCATCTGTAATGCCCTTGATGTTAATTTTTTTTATTTTTTTAATAACTAAACTATCTAATATTACTTAAAAAGTATAAAATGCCCCTATACTTAATTTTTTATATTCTAAAAATCTAAACTATCTAATATTACTTAAAGGCCCCAAAACTTTTATATAATCCCAAATTTGCCCCTAAACTACTTAAAAGGTCTAAAATGCCCCTATACTTTAATTTTTTTAATAACTAAACTATCTAATATTACTTAAAGGCCCCTAAACTTTTATATAATTCCAAATTTACCCTAAACTACTTAAAAAGTCTAAAAATCCCCTATACATTAATTTTTTTTATTTTCCAAAAATCTAAATTATCTAAAATTACGTAAAGGCCCCTAAACTTTTATATATTTACAAACTTAACCCTAAACTACCTAAATTTACTAAAATGCCCATAAACTCACAAAAATTCCAAAAATTCCATAGATTCCAAAGATATACAAACAAAACAAAAATTCCAAAAAATCCATACTACACATCCCTAAATTCCAAACAATTCCAATCAAATTCCAATATTTTCCAAAAACCAATTTCATACAATTTGAATTTTTTTGCCTAAAGTAGTTGTTTTCACCTATTTAATGAACTCAATAATCATCTAAAATCAACACATATGTTCGGAATTTAGGAACTACACAATATATGGAATGATTTTAATTTAAAAAAAACTGAAAGAAAATTATAAGGTGGATAACATACCTTAAATTTGGAGAAGATGAGTGTAATAGGTGGTGTATAATCTCTTCAAAGTATGTACAATAGCACAAGCATCATATTAGTTTTGAAAATGAAAAAAAAATTAGAATGTAAAAAAAAATTTGAAAAACTTGATGATTCTTACCTTTTAAATGTTATTGAAGGTGGTGTTGAAGCTCAAGAATACTCAACAATGGATTGGGGGTTTTTTTCGCCAGATAAAATTTGGGTGTTTTAATGGTGTGAAGGTGGAGTGGGGAAGAAAGGGGGAGTCGGGGGTTTTGTATATATCTGGAAGAACTTTAGCGAGGACAATGTTCTCGCGAAAGGCTAAAATCGTAGCAAAATGTTGACCAATAATCTAGGCGGGAATATCAACCGCCTTAAAACGTGTCCAAAACTTTCGGTAATTGTTTCTAGCGACGAACAGTTCCTCGCAAAAGACATTTAGTCTTTTGCGACGAGTTCTTCAGATGATCGTTGCAAAAGACTAAATGTCTTTGCGAGGAACTTGTTCTCGCTAAAGGTCTTATACATAAAAAAAATTCTCAAACATAATTATACTTTTTGATATATATTTTATAAACACCTACTACTTTACTTGCAACAAATGCAAAATGAAAGTTCTAGTAAGTGATCAATACCAATAATTAAAAATCTTAAACGCGAAACTGAATATTACCTGATGAATTATGGCGAGTTGTCCCACAGATATCGAGAGCGAGAGGAAAATTATGGTGTGTTGTTTCTAATAGGATACTAGCTTAATTATTATTACTATTGTTTCTAATAATACAACAGTAATGTTGAAGAATGTTCCCAAGTTTTGATATACTCCATTTTTTTTTTATGATAATCATCACTTAAATTTTCTTATATATTATACCTTATTTATTATTCATAATAAAATAATTCAAAAACTATGTTACTTATATATTATATATTATACATTATTTTTTTATTTTTTTTTTAAATAAAAATTATTGTAGAAGATACCATATATAAGACAAATACAATTCACATCATTTCATAAAAAATTAATTGTTTAAGTGTTTAATGTAATACATTAAAAAAGAAATCATAAAAAAGTAATACAAAACTAATCAGTCTCGTCCCCATCATAAACTATTATTGGTTCGTCATCACTGTCAACATATATAGTTTCCTCATCAGTCTCGTACTCTCCTAAGGTGTCATCATAATCTTCATCGTCGACGGGATCAACTGGTTCCGGTACAAGGTTTAAAATCAAAAGATCTATCTCTATCCCTTGTCCAGTACTCAACTCAATCAACGGGTATCCCAAATCCAATTTCGTATCAGCCAATGGAATGTCGATCGAATCTGGACCTGTGGAAATCGACTCGGCACCAAATAATTTCAGACTCCATCCGTGACGGGCGTTCACTTCCCTAACAACTTTCCACCCCTTTGCGTAAATTTGATCAATGTAGAAGACCTTTTTTGCTTGACTTGCTAAGATGAATGTTTCCTCAGTCCACCAAAAAGAATTTGTGTTGATCATTGTTGCCCCGTATTCCGTTTTACTAAGTTTCTTTTCTTTATCTGTGTTATATTACTTACACTTAAACACCACAACAGAATAACCACTAGTGAATTCAACCTCAATAATCTTGACCAACTCACCATAAAAAGTATCTACGCCTGTGAAGGTACAAAATATTTAAATTAAATACAAATACAAATACAAAATATTTAATGAAAGAGAACACAACTAACCAACCTGTGATAATACAAACTCCATAATCTTGAGTAACTCTCTTCTCACCCTTCTCACGCGTTACCATTTGACCCCGTTCACAATGCAATATTCATACGTATACACGACACTGTTTGATAGACTGGACAATGAAATCAACTCTTCGGTAGCAAGGGGATTACCTTCTCTTTTCATTGTGCCAACCTACACAAAAATTCAATGGTTAGTATGATTGAATTCTTTTTATATGTTAGACTTTTATACCTGTTTCATGAACCATCGACGAAAATTATCCCGGTGTTTTTGCTCTCTACCAACGGACGGAAGTGAAGACTTATGCTGCCTAAAGTAAAAGAATAGTGTTTATAAAAAATAACAGCGTATTTAAATAAATGATTTTTATTAAAATACTTACATCATGTAGTGTTGGATCTCCTAGCAGTTAATAAGGATGTACCAATCGATGTGTTTCTTCACTTTGAAGTCTAAACGACAAAACTTCTTTTTCATCGGTGGTGGGGGCAAAGGTGTGATAAAATAATAGATAAATCAATATAATAATAAAGAGAACACACCCTTGAGAACCACGGAACTAACTGCAAGTATCACAGATCGTTTGCAAGTTTTAATGATAAGTTAAGTTCGTTCGTAGAGATTTAATCCGTTAGATTTACTTGTACTAAATAAGCGTAGATGAATTTAGATGTTCAAAATAAAATGTAATAAGATGAATAATTATCTAACGTGAATAAATAAATAATGCAAATAAATAAATATGAATGTAAGTCAAATAAATTAGGGTTACTAATATGATTCTATTACTAAGTTATTCTAATCTGTCACGCATTGAGCATTATATATTAACCGGGATTCTAAATTCTACCTAACCTCCGTTAGGGTGGGCTTAGGAGCAACCTCTCCACTACCAAGGAACTTGGGTAAAGAAACCTTGAGTAATGATTGGTGGTTAAATCAAACATTTATGGCTATTTAGGTAGGGTCACTACTAGACGATTATGTGGTGTTGTCAATAACTAAGAATATTCCTAAGATTGGCCAAATCTAGGGCTGTAACAATAAGTCAAAACAAATAATAACAATATACGCCAAACTCAAAAAAATTAAAATAACAAATAGTATTAATGAATGTAGACAAAATAATAACCCAACAATTAAAAAGTAAAACTTACAGAATAAAATCTTAGAAATATGGTGAAACCACAAATCTATAGCTAATTACCCTAAATATAGAGAAGTAGAGATGTAAAAGAGGAGTTTGTCACTCTCCAAATTCGTGCTTCTTGTCTTCCTCTATAGGTCAGCTTGCTTCTTGGATGAATAGCTTGATACTAAGGATGAATAATAAATATAAGGACTAAGTTACTATTTAAAACTGAGAAAATACAAGCAAGGACTAAGCCTATACTTGGCACTGAGCAATGACATGTTTACAATGGTTTAAGAGTGTATTTATAGGTGTCTTGGAATCCCTAACACGTTTTCTCAGAGTGGAAGACAAGTAATGGACTCCTAGCCCAACTCAAATTCGTAACCCTAAAATCTAGAAAAGGTAAGATTTTGTTGCTGGTTTGTTTTGGCTGTAACTCTTTAAATACTTATCCGTTTGACGCGTTCCAGTAGTCGAAACTGATCATCTTAGAAATCTCTTTAACTTTTATTCAGACCATTCTTCTGAATTCCTAACCAATCTTGAAATATAAGCCTTTTTATGGTCGTAGGTGCTGGAATTCATATTTATTTGAGAGTTGTACAAAAACTGAGGAATTGAGAGTTGAACAAATAAGAAAGAAGGACAATGAAGTTGATAGTCCAAGTGCTATTAGTGTAGCCAAAACTCCTAATGAGAAAGTTGCAAGTACTAGTGTTAAAGGTAAAGAAAAAACCCATGTTACTCCAAAGAGTAATAATCCCAATAGCCATAATCCTAATTTCTTTGTTGGAAGTTTAAGTAATTCTTTTTGTGCTATAAACAAGGCTAATGAAAATCTTGAGGATGCTTTGTACTCATTTATGGGAAGTACCCATAGCAATGCTTTGTGTCTCTTATGGAGGTTATCTTTGACTTCTATTTCATTGGAAGAGCATATAAGAGTTTTTGGCATTGCGCTTTGTTAGTGTAGGTTTGACCAAGAGTCTATAAGGTGTTTACGATGTATGAGAATATTCAATGCATCACATTTAAGGTTTCATCGGCTCTATTCGGAGTAGCTCATATTTAGTGATATAGAGACCAATCTTAGTTTCTTTGACATCCCCCATACCTTGATATGATAGCTCCATGATTAACCATATATCATGAGCCGAATTACATTCACTAACTCGGCTATACTCCATTATATTCAAAAAACAAATGAGTGTATTCATCGCCTTGTTGTTCTTGGTGATTTTGGTTAACGAGCGTAGGTCTAGTAGAACACGAACCTTCCGGTTTGTTAAAGTCCATATCGTTTTTACTCTAGAAACGGTTATGTACAAATTAGAGCTAGGCTTGGATACCAATTGATATTCAATATAAGTCCTAGAAGTGGGGGGGGGTTGAATAGGACTATGAAAATTAATCAGCTAATTTTAATAAAATTATAAGCTAATTTAAATCCTATAAACTTAGTAATCTAGATGGTGATAAACTAGATAATACTAAGAGAGGATTCTAGTGAAATATTCATACGACCATATTATCAAACATATAGAGTGCGGAAAATAAAGAGTGTAGGGAAAGAAAGATACACAACGATGTATAGTGGTTCAGTTATCCTTACTCCACTACCTAAGGTGTCCACCTTAGGATTTGCAAGATTCTCAACTAATATTTGTATTTCTTGAAACCAGGTGAGATCACAAAACCCTTTACAACCACTTCACTATTTTGAAGCAAACCACTTGTGCTATCACAAACAAAAGGAGCCAACTATACTACCTATTCTCGCAATGCACTCTTAATATATTACCATGGATAGAATTAAGAGGAAGAAAAGTGTTTAAAGTGGTGATACAACTTTGTGACTAACTCCCTAAGAGTAGATAGAACAAAGGAGCTTGTAGTGAGTAGATATGACTTTAAATGCCCTTGAAACCTTCTTGAAAGATCACAATAGAAGCTCTTAAGATGGGTAGATAGAAGGTGTAAGTGATAGCTTGAATGTGCTCCAATTTATAGCTAAAATAAGCCCCCAATGGTCACAAGCCATGTGTTTAAGAAAACTAAAATAAAGCCAACTAATATATGCATATTTGTCTTGTTGTTGAGTTAAAAAACCCTTCCTGCGGCGAACCACAACTTCTTTTTTATGCGGGTTTTGTTTTATTCTTGCAGGGTATGCCATTTCTTCTTGCGGGGTATACCTTAGGTCTGCACCTCGTGCAATGTACCGTAGTCCTGTTTAGGGCATACTAAGAAATAGTCTTTTGCTGTAAATAAAATAAAGATTAGACTTAGGATCAATTAGACGCGTTACCGGACAAGGAGGACTTTTGTTTCAACCTTTCAAGTTCGTGTGACGGTTCTGGATCTTCGACCTCTTCGGCTCCCTCATATGAACCCGATGAAGACGAATGGTAAACAATATTTAAAAGTAACTCTTTCAATTTAGATGTTATTTTTCTACACTCATACTAACACTTTTACCAAGTCTATTTAAAGAAATAAATCGTGACTTGATCCTTTCTGGGTATGCATTTTACGCTACTTATAGAAATGTATGAAGACCGCCTAAATTCCAAGTGCACAGTCACACCCCCAAACCCCACCCCGTTCCACTATTGAATGTAATTATTATTTAAAATATTTTACTTCGGTAGTTTGTTTTAAATGTGTAATAATTTTATTAGTTCGGTAGAAATTGTAATACTTTCGCGATTATTTAGTTCTACATTTTGTTTTTTAACTATCTCTAAAACTCAACGAATTTCAAATTATTGTGAAATAGGTAAACTCTTTAAAATAATCTAAGTAACAACTATCCAAAACAGTCTCAAAACAGTTTCAAAGCGATCTCATACCAGTCTTCGAACCAATATCCATACAGTCCTTAAACCAGTTCCAAAAAATCGATTAGATATCTATTAAGACCCCTTTACGTTATATCTGGTTAGAGACTGATAAGAGAACCGGTCCGGAACCGAACCAGACCTAAACTCCCAGGTTTTCTTATAGGTTCAGATTTTATATATTCTCCCATAGGATCAATCGGATCCGAAAAGTGTGAGACTGTTGGGTCGAACCGGTCCGGTAGATCCGTTGGCCAAGCTGAGGTACGCCGAGCATCTTTCACTTTATTTGGTAAATGTTCTTAATATTTGGTTTACGATTGTGGGCCATGTCGTCAAATTATAGCAGCTATGTGTTATGATTTTAAGTAAAGATATTAATATTTGTAAATTTATTGTTGTGATAGTAGTACAATATATATAGAGTTGGAGTGAGGTGTTTACAGCATGATTCAATACACCTCACTTGTACTATTATTCCCTACAACAAACTATTTGTCATTTAGTCTAACAAACTAATTAACTAGATGAGTTAAGTAACTCAATAGGTAAACTATGGTTATCATCCCCCCTCAAGCTGAGCCCGTTTAAGAAGGGGAAGCTTGCTAATAATCGAGGAGAAAAGAGTAGGAGAGAGACCCTTAGTGAAAACATCAGCCAACTGAGATTGAGTAGGAACAAACATGATTTTGAGTAATTTACTTTGTACTTGTTCACGAACAAAATGAAAATCTATATCAATATTACGCGTTCGTGAATGAAAGACAGGGTTTGAAGCTAAAGCTAGCAGACATATTATCACAAGATATAGTAGGAGTAATAATACCAATTTTTAAACTTGTGAGCATAAATGTCAACCATTTAATTTCTGCAGAAACGTAGGCTAAAGCTCAATATTCAGCTTCAGTTGAAGATCGATATACAGTTGTTTGTCGCTTAGAACCCCAAGATATCAAGTTATCACCTAAGAATATACAATAACCCGTTGTAGAGCGTCTATTAGAGATAGTACTAGCCCAATCAGAGTCAGAGAAAGCACGAATAGCAGATGAAGAAGCATTAAATGAAAGGCTATAATGTAAAGTGCCTTTAACATAGGCAAAAGCTTCTTTAAAGCTGCATAATCCAAATTCATAGGACTGTGCATAGTTTGACATACTTGATTAACAACATAAGTAATGTCAGACCTAGTAACTGTCAAGTATTGCAGAGCACCTGTGATACTTCGAAAGTGAGTAGGATTTTCATAAGGAAGTAGATCATGATCTGTTTTGACTGTATATTTACTCGGTGTAGGAGTTGAACTAAGTTTATAATCACTCAAACCAGCCTTCTGAAGAATAGATAAGGCATAGGATGATTGATTTACACAAATAGACTTATGTGATCTCGTAATTTCAAGACCCAAAAAATAAGAAAGATTACCGAGATCTTTCATCATAAAACGTGTTTTTAGAGCTGCAATAATAGTAGAAATAGCAGCATTATCTGCTCCAGTAACAAGTATATCATCCACATAAACAAGAATAATAGTTAAAGAAGAACTTGAACCTTTAAAAAACATGGAGGAATCTGCAGAACTTGATTGAAAACCATGAGAAGTTAAGAAGGTAGCAAGTGATTGATACCAAGCTCTTGGAGCTTGTTTTAAATCGTATAAAGAACGATTAAGTTTGCACACATAACTTGGATATTGAGCATCAACAAAGCCAGGAGGCTGAATCATATAAACCTCTTCATCAAGTGTGCCATGTAAAAAGGCATTTGAAACATCCAATTGTTTAATATCCCAATTATAAGAAGCTGCTAAAGAGAGAATTACTCTAACAGTTTGATGTTTAACTACTGGACTAAACATTTCAGTATAGTCTAATCCATATTCTTGGAGAAATCCACGAGCAACAAGGCGAGCTTTATACCTCGCAATTGATCCATCAGCTTTACGTTTGACTTTATAAACCCACTTACATGAAATAGGTGATCTTCCATGAGGTGGTGGAACTAAAATCCATGTTTGTTGATCGAGTAAAGCATTAAATTCAACCTGCATAGCAGATTGCCAACAAGATAACATAGAAGCTTCTTTATATGTATTAGGCTCAATAGGAAGTGAAGATGACTCAAGAGCGTGTTGACATTTATAGGATGGTTTTAAAGATCCTGTTTGTTTTCGAGTAACCATAGGATGTCAAATAGGTGGTGGTTGTATATGAGAAGGTTGGGAAGATGGAGATGGAGATGGTGTAGATAAGTTTGAGGAAGATGAAGATGATGATGACTCAACTGAAGTTGAAGGTGATGTAAGAATTGAATCAAACGGATGAGATAAAGAATGTGGATTAATGTTGAAGTTGAATAAATCAATGAAAGATTTAGGTACAATATCAGTAGATGAAGATGGGAAAGATGATGAAGAAGAAGCAAAAGGAAAGAACTGTTCATTAAACAAGACATGTCTTGATATATAAATTTTTTGAGAGTTTAAGTCAAGACATTTGTAACCTTTTGAGAAGTTACAATATCCTATAAAAACACAAGGTATGGACTTAGAGGCTAATTTATTTGAGGCATAAGGTTTAAGCCAAGGAAAACATTGACAACCAAAGACCTTAAGGTGTTTATAAGATGGACTGATTTTATATAACATTTCATATGGATTGAGATTGGCTAAATTTGAAGAAGGTAAAAGATTGATAAGATAAATAGAAGAGGCTAAAGCTTCAAGCCAATATTTAGGGGGCATAGAACTATGACTAAGAAGAGTTCTAGCAGTTTCAATTAAATGTCTGTGCTTCCTTTTAGACACTCCATTTTGTTCAGGAGTGAGAGGACAGCTTGTTTGGTGAATCACACCATTTGATTGAAGAAATAAAGAAAAGGCTTTATTCAAATATTCACCACCATTATCAGTGCACAAAATTTGGATTGATTTATTAAATTGAGTTCGAATCATTTTATAAAATGTTTGGAACACAGACAGAACATCAGATTTTAACTTCAAAGGATAAACCCAAGAGAATTTGCTAAAATCATCAATGAAAATTACATAATACTTAAAGGAAGAACAAGAATTTATAGGAGAAGGTCTCCATACATCTGAATGAATAAGTGTAAAAGGAGTTAAACTCTTAGTTACAGAAGAAGAAAAAGGCAGTTTATGAGCTTTGGACACTGAACAAGCAACACCATGGAAGTTGAGTTTAGTATCTAATAGAGGTGCTAAAATAGAAGAGGCATTTGCTGAAGGATGACCCAACCTAAAATGCCAAATCATAGCTGAAAGAGACTTGAGACTTGGAAGATAAACAAAGAAGACTTGAAGAAGATGAAGACACTGAATCACCATGAAAAGAGATAAAATACAGACCATCTTTACAAGGGCCCTGAAATAGAAGCTTATTAGAATGATTAGCAATAATAGACACTGAGGAAGCATTAAAGGTTATAGAACAATTTTTATCAAGTGTAAAACGTGATATGGATAAAAGATTAGAGGAAATTTGAGGAACATGAAGGATGGAGTTTAGTTTAAAAGTAGTAGAGGGTGTAAGAAGCTTACTATGACCTGTATGGGCAATCTCAAGAGCAGCACCATTACCAACTGAGACATTATTACCTCCTTGATATGGAGTTGAACTGTGAATAAGATTTAGATCATTAGTAATGTGACTATTTGCACCTGAGTCCAAAAACCACTGTTCAGCATCATAAGAGGTTGAAGGAGATGACTGAGAATAATGTGAGGACTGTGTTGATGATTGTGTATTAGCTTGAGCAGCCAAAGCAATACGATTGGCTCTTGGTGAGGGAAAAGTAACAAAATCAGTACGATACCAGCAATCCAAAGCATTGTGTCCAATTTTAGAGAAGATTTGACAGGTAGGCAAAGAAGAGTGTATACCATTCTGAGAAACAGAGGATTGAGCACCCAAATTCGAAGGTGTAGAAGAATTTGTACCACGACCTCGACCAAAAAAGCCACGACCACGTCCTCGTTGATTTGAACCACGACCTCGATTATGTGGTGAGGATGATGAATTTGAATAAAGAGCAGTATGAGATTGAACATTAGATTCAGAATGTTCAGTCATATGCATATGAAGCTCTTCTGAAACTAGTAAGTTACCCAAATAATGAAAACTAATAGGAGTAGATTGAGCATTTGTTATACGTATACTCGATTTAAATTGGTTGTACTCATTAGGTAAACCTTTAAGGGTATACATAATAATATCTTCTAAGGGAAGAGCTTCAGAAGCCGTTTCAAGGCCATCACAAATAGACTGAATAGAAGCTAAATAATCACTGATTTTAAGGTCACCTTTCTTGATGTTGCAGAGTTTCATCTTGAGTTGATGAACATGTGTTCTACATTGAGTGATGAATGTCTCTTCTAACTTACTCCAAACATCACCAGCACGAGATAATCGAACCACCTGAGACAAAATCGATGGAATCATCGATGATAATAAAGATACTTTGAGCTGTTGGTCCTCTATCAACCATGTCGCATACAGTGGATCAGATGACAAAGGCTGAGTAACAGGACCATTTAAATGACCCAAGTAACCATGAGCATCAAGGACAGCCTCAATTTGAGACCGCCATAACACATAGTTAAATGAATCGAGCTTGACCTGTACTAAACTACTCCAATTTTGACGAAGAAGGAGAAGTCCAGCAGGAATTGAGGCACTAGATGTAATATGAGGAGAGTAAGAGGGAGATGACGAAGAAGACGCCATAAGAAAAGCGAAAGAGGGTCGATTTATTGCAGAGAAGCGAAGCTTATGAAAACGCCATTAATGGCGAAAAATTTTGAGCTTCATGAAAGCTTCTCATTGGCTCTGATGCCATGTTATGATTTTAAGTAAAGATATGAATATTTGTATATTTATTGTTATGATAGTAGTACTATATATATAGAGTTGGAGTGAGGTGTTTACAGCATGATTCAATACACCTCATTTGTACTATTATTCCCTACAACAAACTATTTGTCATTTAGTCTAAGAAACTAATTAACTAGATGATGAGTTAAGTAACTTAATAGGTAAACTATAGTTATCACTATGAAATAGACAGCCTGAAAGATACTTTTGTTCGTGGATTAAGAGTGTCTTTTCTTTTCAATTTCCTTTTGGCCGGTTCTCAAAAGGAAAGAATAAAATATTGAAAAATATTGCATGCCACCAAATGTTTCAGACTATATGTATATGCACTGAATCTCTAGTTCCATTAATGGCGATACTCCACTTCTATACCACGACGTAGTTGAAGGCTCAGTCGATTACAAAGGTCGTATAGTTCGTCGATCAAATTCGGGTGGCTGGAGATCGGCAGCTTTCATTATAGGTAAGTACAAGTTCGAGATTGCTTTTCAGAAAAAATATCAATATCGCATTTGGCTAAAATTCGATTCCATAATCCCATTATTTCTTGGTCACTACACAATACTATAACCACTAAAAATATAATTTTATCACCATAGTGATTAATCATACTTTATAGTGATTTAAGCTAAGGTAGAAAGCAAGCGGAGTTGAGCCAAATACAACCTCGTTGGCTTAACTTTAATATTTATACAAGTCAAATACTAGTTTTTCAAGTTAGTTAGTTTGCTTTCTTGAATGAATTCTAACAATTTTTTTGATCTGATTGTTCATGGACAACTTGATGTTTATAAATGTATTAAAATTACCATGCTCGATTTATGTAATATGAGTGTGCCGTATGCATATGAAATGAGATATTATTAAAGAAAGAGAAGTCTAAAAGTATAGCTGATATTCTAAGAATAATTCAATTTTAATAGGATATGATAAATAATAATCAATTAACACTTCTTCATGTAAATAAGTAGTTCACAACATTGGAACCAGATTGCATTATTAACAAGCTTTTAATAAAGTTAAAGCTTCTGTTTATTCGATTACCTAAACAAATAGATTCGAACAATTTCTTTTGTCAAGCTCACATTGTTTAGTTGTTTACAAACCTAATTAAAACATAAGGGCCATGTACGTATATATAATTGTTAAAAGAAGACCTGTTTAAATCATTTTTAATATATTTTCTGAACACTCAAAATTTGAAAAAATAATTATTGTCTATTGACAAGTGTTTTCAACTCGATAAAAAATATTACTAAATTGCCTAAAGATAAAATCCTATAGAATACGTGACCATAATTTTATTAATGTTTCTATAATTATATGGTAGGTGAAGTTAAGGTTTTCTATTATGGCTAAAAGTCTGCTTATATGAATGAGCTTATATATAGTACAGGTGTTGAGGTAGCTGAGAGGTTCGCATATTTGGGAATAGGTTCAAATCTTATAAATTATCTGACCGGTTCATTAGGCCAATCAACCGCAAATGCCGCTGACAAGTTCAAGTCATCTTTTTCTTCTTCTCATTGTATCTCGTGGCGTTAGCTCAAGGAGGACACAAGCAGTGTGTTCAAGCTTTCGGAGCAGATAAGTTTGATTGTTGGAATTATGCCCTAGCCCCGATCGTCTTGTAATGAATTGAACACAAGTGTTTACTGTACACGATAATAGTTATCCCTACAGTAGTGATTAAGGGAATTGTTTTCTTGAATCTATGGCAAGCTTTTATGTTTATGGTATTCATTTATATAACATAAAGGTAGATCCTCGATTAAGTTACGAACTAGATATCATAAGGTGTTATGATAATGAGAATATAGCTCATAAGACTTAATCTAAAATTGTTCTTAATCGTAGGATCATCGAACTAGGACCTCGATGATCCGGTTAGATTAATATGTAGCCAGCGAGTATTTATCGGATAAATATCGGTAGTTCTCGTTTACCGAGTTAGGTACATAGATAATGCACATAGAGATGTGATTATCGAACCGACTAAAACTAGAGATTCCTAATGGTTAATTACCTTGAACTGTCAAGTACGTTAATCTCTAGAAGGAATTTTATGCTTGTAATCCTTTGATCTGAGATCATCACTACTGTTGTGTATATGCTTGTTGTGTTTTGATACTGGACTACTAGTGTGTCACAATGCTAGTCGAAAGGATATTGGACACGACTAAGTATATATGTTCCTAGGGATGAGTCAAGATGGAATCTATCAACTCTAGGTAAAGAGTTTGAGCTCTACGATGTCATAAGATTATAACGATTGTATCAAGCCAAGGTAATATAATGAATGAAGAAAGGTGTTTCTTAGGTCATTCATCAATCATTGATAATCGACGTGTAACGTAGTTGATTTTCTAAATGGGATTTGACAGTTGTACCATATCCCAGGATGATCCGGAGCTGTAATAATAGAGGGAATACGTGTATGATCCTTCACCGGGTTCTTTGTACAAAATTACTTCACGTTATCCGGTCATTGGGGAGTGTTGTTAGACGCCAACCTCGATTAGTGGTTAATTTAATTAACTACTACCGGTTTAACGATGAACCCACGTAGTCGCACACTAACGAGTGCATTGATCTTGCTTCATGACGTTGATTAATTTTATTATTAGATAATAAATATTAATTAATTTTATACTTGGAATATTGGTATATTAATTTGCTAGCACAAATTACTATTCTAATATGAAGACGATCTAAGACAAAAGAAAAAAAATGGAAAAAAAACTTTGACAAGTTCATGGATCGAACTACATACCTCCAGTAATGTGAAATGTGTCACTAACCGCTAAGCTAGTGAAGTGTTTTTGTATAATGTAAAAGGTCCAAGTCCACTTCACAAGTGGTAATGGACCAGATTAATAAGATAATTAATTTCATTATACGTTCCTGACTTTTCCAATTCTTTGTCTTTTCATTTTCTTTTGTTGAGTTTATATTAGTATAATGAGAATCATTATTTTGATATAACTTCTCATCAGTTTTCTCTAAGAAAAACTCCACAAGAAAGTAAAAGTTTTTTTTTGGTTTCCAAGTCAGAATTTTGATTCTAAAAGCAAGGATTAAAGCTCGGTGTGCAAAGCGTGGAGGCTTCAAGTTTTTGAAGCTAAGTTAGTCATTGGGCAATTCGATTCTCATACAACGGATTAAGGTATGTAATCGAATTCTCTGTTTTTGTTTAAATTCTTAAATTGCAACTAGATTGGCTTAGGATTGCAGTATATTTTCCGCTGCGTATATTTGATATATCTGGTATTACGATTCCTTTAATTGGTATCAGAGCCAATTGTTGCGATTTAAAGATTTAAACATGATATTATTTGATAATATATGTATTTTGTTTTTAAGGGTTTATATAAAAAAATTTAGTTTTTTATATTTGATTATATGAGATATATTCTTTTGAGGTGATCGGTATAATTTTTATGGTTACCTATAAAGTGAAGCTGTATGAAAATTTAATACGGTTATTCTTAAAATTGTTGCGGCAGCCGTGAGACTATTTGCAGCCACTGTTTTTTTTAGATGCGGTATTAATGTGATTGTCACTGTTTCAATTGTCATGCAGCTTTGATAAGGATGTACGATTGTTTTATGTTTACAAAAGGAAATTGATTTTTTTTGTTTAACTGCAAAAGGAAAACAGAGGAAAGAGGTTTTTAGGTTTTTCTATTTATTTCAGTTGATTAATAATCAAACGTTTTTGTTTTTCTTTATGAAAAAAAAAGAAAGAGGCATCTCTATTTGATAAAGATGCTCCGCCACATGGGAGATAAAGTTTTTGTATATTCAGTTGGTCAATTGATCAATAGAGAAAAAAGAAACTGAGAAAACGTTTCTTATTTTTTTGGTTTGTTATATAAAATTGTTTTTATATAAAGTTTTTTTAATTGAAACTTTCTGTCTTTATTTGATCAGTTGTTCATGGAACAAAAGAAAGAGAAAAAAAAAAGTGTAGCTTTTGAGTTTTCCATGTGCAGCATATACAAACATGATTTGATTTTAAGTGTAAAATTTTTAATCGCATGTTTTTATATACTTTTAATGGTTTATAATTTCTTATTAAAATTGTTTTAATATTGACATTTATTTGCATAATAAATGATTATTGAGGTTTCATATTGATTAAAATAAGATGTTATATGTTGATCTAAATATTTTTATTGGGACTTTTCGTTCTATAAATTAAATTTCGATTCGATCGCTAGTTATGAATTTATTTTAAGAATAAAAATATTTTAATTTTTGAAATTGCACGCCTCGACCAATCAATTGAACTTGTTGATCTGCTCAAACAGTTTGTTTGTTTCGTAAATATTATGTTGCTCTCACGACGTTATGAACACCGCTTCCATTCCATATATAGAATTTTTAATTCTAAATTATTCCCACTCGTCATTAAAATTATTGAGTTTATTAAGACGAAATATTAGATGTTTCGTGAGACTTGTCCATCGCAACTAGAGTTTCAAGTTTGTTAAGTTTACAAGTTTTGATCTGACTACCAGGTAGACTTGTAGTTTGAGTATAAATTGTAAAACTCTAGATTGTTTGATAATAGGATTTAATTAATTGATTTCACATTTTTAGTCTGGACTACCCAGAGGATGTGAGATTGATAATATTCGATTATAGGATGGATTAACTTAACAAAGCTAAATAGAAACGACCTGACTACCAAGGGGCTAAATAGTTTTGAGTCTCTTATTTTATATAATAAATTGGTAATGTACCACACTTTAATTATGAGTGAGAAACGACCTGACTACCAGGGGGCTCATTCATGTTTTAAAGTTTTCGATATTCTTTTATTATGCGTGAGAAACGACCTGACAACCAGGGGGCTCATTCATGTTTTAAAATTTCCAATTATATATCTCTTGAATAAAAGTCCTTATCCTTGTCAGTTATATAATAGTGTTCTTAAAGCGTTAATTCTCTTTTCTTCCTAATATTGGATTTCTTGATATTTCTGCTAAATCACTTCTCAAATCATCCCAAGTTGGTTGGAAATCTCAAAATTTGTGACCGCAACTTGAGAGTCTTTCTTATGCACATGAGACTCATTGATACGCTCGATGAGCTATTGACTAAAGTGTCTCTTGAGGATGCATAGAATGTATATGATGCATGTCTAAAGTAATACAAAATTAGTAATGGTATTGAGTGTATATTCTTGTATCCATGAGTTATGAACTCCAAAAGACATTTTAAGCATGATATTCCCATGAATCCTTAAATATCTTTAGAAGATGTATAAGTAACTTAGTATGACAGTTAGATACCAGTTATCTAATACCAAGAAACAATGTAAGTGCATTAATAGAAATTGTTTCCGTAATTTCTTAAACTTCTATTAATTACACAGAAAGGGTATTGGATACTCGTAGTAGTTTAGAAATATGCAAAATATTGCATACTCTAAAGATTAATAGACAAATAAGAATAAGAGAAGTTAAATTACCATTTCGGTAATGGAGCAATTCTTGCAACCACAATTGTGATAACTTATTCTTTAAAGATGCATATGGCAAAATATATTGTAAGAAAGCTGTTTTTGTTCGTAAACTTGTTTTTGAACAAAAATAGTCAATTTGATCATAAGATAGTTATGGTGTATTATTGTAATGTAAAACGACCAATGGAGTTTTTCATAAGTGATGAATTACACCACATTGGATACTTACAATATGGTGATTATAATTGCCTAAAGTAACTACGTAACAGTGTTATAGTTGTTTCTGGTCATAAATCGAAATAGATAATCGTACTAATCAAACCTTATCTTTGGTGTTATAGACTAAGTCATAAATTGCGAGAAAAAGTTTACTAGTTTCACAAGGAAGATTTCCTTGAAGAATATGATTTTGAATCATATGAAACTTGTGAGACTTATCTTAATGAAATATGACTAAATCTCATTTTTATGAAAATGGAGACAATACTAATGAGTTTTATGTCCATTATATATTGATGTATGTGGTCAGTCCGAACTTTAGCCAAAGATAGATATTCTTACTTCGTTTCCTTCACTAACTATATAACAGATATAGATGTGTTTACCAAATGTAACACTAATATAAATAATTTGAAATGCTCAAATTACTATTGAGTGAAGTTGAAAGCAAGTATATAAGAATATGAAGGAAGTAAGATATCAACGTGTAGAGGTGAAAATCTTAGCAATGCATTATAGATTATCTATGACAAAATTAGATTTCATCTCAGTGAACATATCCTGGAATACCAAGGTTAATGGTGTGTCTGGAAAGAGAAATTGCATTTTATTGGATATAGTGCAATCCATGATAAGATTCACTGATTTTCAAATATTCTTATGGGATTATGTTTTAAAGTCAAATGCATACTTATTGAACTCTTAGGTCCCACTAAATAGTCGATATAATCCATAGGTGATATGGAGATAACATAAGTTAAACCTCAAACTGTAGAAGTTTGAAGTTGTCTGATTTATGTTAAACGACTTATGATGGTTAAGCTTGAGTTGAGATCTTTCAAATATAGATTTGTTGGATACCCAAAGAAAATGACATGATTATATTCCTACACCATTCTGAACACAAAGAGTTTGTGGTAATGAATACAACCTTTCCAGATTGGAATTCCATAGTGAAGGGATTCATAATGTAGAAATAGATCAAAATGAAATAAAGATTTCAGAGTTATTTATACAAGCTATAGAGCATCATATGCACGCCTGGTGGGGGCAAAGGTGTGAAAATAATAGATAAATAAAGATAACAATAAAGAGTCACACACCCTTGAGAACCACAGAACTCACTGCAAGTATCACAGATCGTATGCAAGTTTTAATGATAAGTCAAGTTCGTTCGCAAGGATTGTATCCGTTAGATCTACTTATATTTAACAAGCGTAGATGAATTTATATGCTTGGAATAAAATATGAAAAGATAAAATAATATGAATACTATCTAACGCAAATAAATAAATAAAACAAATAAACAGAACAAATAACTAAATATGAAAGTAAGTCAAATAGATTAGGATTACTACGTCTATTACTAAATTGTTATTCTAACCTATCACAGATTAAGCATTATATATTAACCAGGATTCTAAATTCTACCTAGCCTTTCTAGACTTAGGAGCAACCTCTCCATTACTAGGGATTCCTAAGTAATGATTGGTGATTAAATCAAACCTTAATGGCTATCTAGTTAAGCAAGGGATCAAAACTAGACGATTATGTGGTGTTGTCAATAACTAAGAATAATCCTAAGATTGGCCAAATCTAAGGTGTAACAATAAGTCAAAACACATAATAACAATATACGCCAAGCTCAATCAATTAAAATAACAAATAGTATTTATGAATGTAGACAAAATAATAACCCAACAATTAAAAGTAAAACTTACAGAATAAAAGCTTAGAAATATGGTTGAGAATAAATCTATAGCTAAATACCCTAAATATAGAGAAGGTGAGATGTAGAAGAGGAGTTTGTCAGTCTCCAATCTTCTTTTTCTTGTCTTCCTCTACAGGTCAGCTTGCTTCTTGGATGAATAGCTTGATTCTAAGGATGAATATTAATGTAAAGGACTAAGCTATTGTTTATAATTTAAGCTAATGTTTAGAACTGAGCAAGGACATGTTTACAATGGTATAAGGGTGTATTTATAGGTGTCTTGGAAGCCCTAATTCGTTTTCTTGAAGGAGAAGTAAGTAGTGGACTCCAAGCCCAACTCAAATTCGTAACCCTAAAAACATGAAATCAGGTCCGATTTTCTTTTGGCTCTAACCGCTTCAATATTCATCCGTTTGACGCGTATGAATATACCAAATTGATCGTCTCGGAAAGCTCTTCAACTTTGCTCTTGACCGTTTCTCCAAATTCCTCACCGTTCTTGAGATATAAGCTGATTTGTGGTCGTAGGTGTAGAAATTCAGGATTAAAGCACCTTTTTCTTTTCCATGTTTTTAGCTTTTATTTCCTTATCTCCAATTACCATGTCTATCTTTTTCCATATCTTGTAGTCTTTGACTTGGAATCTAATTAATCTCCATAATTATCTTTAAAGCTTCACACTAAATAAATAATTAAACCCAATATGCTCTAAAATATTATTTTACTAAATCAATACTCAAAATAGGAAAGTGTAGCATTTCTTAAGAAATTCGACTCCAATACTTCCTAAATCACTAAAGATGATGTCTTATCCTAATATAAATCTATCACAAATGAGGAGACATCAAGACCCCCAACTCAAAGTTGTATCGTCCCGATACAATAAAGATAAAAACAAAGGGAAGTCTCTAAATACACACCTAGGTCAATTAAGCACAGAAGACAGAAGATAGAAGAATATGAAGAATAGACTCAAAGCAACTACTCAGAAAATTTCATGTAATAATAATTAAAAACTACATACCTGTACACTTCTCATATCCACAATCAACACGGCTTGAATTCAAGATTAGATTAGCTTCGCAATGTAAGAAGGAGAGGAACTTTACTCAGTTCACCAAGGAAGCTATAGATTGTTCATCGAACCTCACTAGTATCCAAAGATCCACTCAACTACTCTCTATTGGCTTAATCACTTCTCAATTACATAGCAAAGAATCACAAGGTCTTTAAGGTTGTAATTTAGGCTTAGGGACGGTATGATAAGTATATTTGGATAATTTAGAGTGAGCTTTAGGCTCTCTCCTCACTAGCCATCAACGATCGCCCTAGAGCTTGAGTTACTCTCATGAAACGTTTCTCACTCAACCCAATGATTTCTTTGATGCACAAAGTAGCATCCCCAATTACCCAATTTAAGCATAAGATGTTCACATAAAAATTCCACTTTGCCGGTCCGAATATATATTTTCTTTTCTTTTCAAATCAATTTCTTTAGATATGACTCTCTTTTAATGTTGAGATATCACGCTATTTTCTCATATATATTTTTCTTTTAATGCCCTTGTTGGCAAATTTAGCTCGTAGCTTCTTTTTCATTCACTATTACCCCGGCAAAGAGTTACAATATAATCTTGTGAATCGTCATCAATATAATAATAGAGCACAATTAATAAGCTCAAAATCCCATCCCAATAATATTTCCCATAATGGTGGACCCACCACCCCAAACTCAAGCTCTAAAACAACTGTCTATGCATCGCGATTCGAGTGCGGGTCATATGGAAAAGTCCTAAAATCTAACGGGATATGGCTTATAACGTGTTTCAATAAAAAGCTTTAGAAAGGTTAGAAGGGGCTGAGAAGGATATAGCATAAAATAAAAAATAACATGGTGAGAAGGTATAAAAAGGCTTCAAATGGCTTCAATATGAAAGAACCGCCTTAATCACTTTCTACACTATGTAATTTCGTTATTTTCTTACCTTTAGCACTTCCATTAAATGGTTTTGTCACTAGCTTGGATCTCACGGCCTACACACTTCTCAAGGTTCCCTGAGATCGAACATACTTTCTATCGCATTGCTCACTAATCTTTTCTTTACTATCAACGTGTGTTTTCCTGTAAAAACTCAAAGCATACAAATAACTAGCTCATAAACATACTACTTTCTATCATTAACTCACTGAGCTTATGCTTTTAAGCTATTAAACACACTCTACATACATCTAAACCTTCTCAAAAATTTTAATTTTACCTAAAAAACTGAAAAAATGGAGATGAGAGACAACGAATCCCCACACCCCCAACTCAAAAATGAGTCGTGTCCCCACGACTCGAAAAAATAAAATAAAAGAAAATTAAAATTGTACAGATATTGCACATATAGAAAAGGTAGGGAAGAAAGAAAACATACTCTTCGAGGCTATTTACCTCGCCTGATCAATACCCGAAATAGGGTGCAGTGCTTTCATATATGTAAATTTCTATTATCACCAATTTCGCTTTCCCTTACATCATCTTATGCTCCATCCCAATCAATCACACTTTAGAAATCTCTTGTTTATCTTCTTCCAATTCTGCTCTTGAATACTCTCTCATGTGAAGGTGTTCATCCAGGAATACGTTTTGAACACAGCTACTAGCGTCCCAGAAGCTCTTGTTCATCTTGGGTTAAAGGACTATCGATTGTAGAGGTTGTGGTGTCTTCCTTATGAAAGTTTTAACCTTTTTGTTCTTTGAATTCACCACCGCTAGCTTTCCTCTATTCTCTTGATCCGATTTACCTTGTAATTTATTCCCAAACTAGTACCCATCTCAACTGAAATCTTCTAGAGCTTACCCAATACCTTGCTTTGATTCTTCACATCCCATAACACTTGATAATATCTCTATTCTCTTCATCATCTCTTTGACCCCCAACTCAAAGCTTTAAACACTCTTGAAATTTGTAACTCATGATCATAGGTAGAACAAGCTTTATTTTGGTTAGGAAAGGTGTTAAGATGACAATTCTCCATGTGGGTATGATTGAATCAAGGTTTAGTGATATGGGTTTAATGAATTTTGGGAAAAGATTTTGAAATTCATGGTTTTGATTCTTGGATTCTATGTGTTTTGATATGATTTGGGTGCTTGAATCTTCTTTGTAATGATGTGGGGAAGGATTTGGATGAGAATTCATGGTGATTTGGTAGTGTTTTGATGTTAGGTGAAGGTTTGTTGAAGCTTTAATGGAGTTGAGAGAGTTTTGGGGAAGAAAGAGAGGCTTAAGTATTAAGAAATTCGTGCAATAACTAACCTTCTCTTCAAAACCCTTCTTATAACCTTTTGTTAATGAATCTGGTGGCAGGCTACGGTGTATCGCATGACACTGCTGGATTTCGATTTTTCATTTTATCTCTAAACAAGTTTTTCTCTGCTCCATTGGATAGATCTCGAAAAAATATGCGATTTAGACTCAAGAAAAAGTGAATTCCGATACCCGAGCGCAAAGTTATGCCAGTTCGAAGTTTTGGTATTTTTCTACCGCTGATAGGTGCGGTGCACCGCGAATAACTGCAGTGTACCGCAAAAAGCTTCTGTCCAGCTCTTTTTAACTCCGAAATTTTTCCATTTTTTCACCCCAAACTCGAACCCTTGCATACCTATACATCAAAAACACTCATACCTTCCTCATTACTGCAATATACACTTAAAAACACATAAACTCACTAATCTAAACAAAAAGAAAAAACATAAAAACATAAAATACTGTGGGATGTCTCCCAGAAGGCACTTTTGTTTAACGTCTTTTAAAGTTCGACGTGTTACCCTGATTATTTCTTGAGTATTTCCAGGTTTTGTGAGACCTTATTGATGGAGTCTTCTTGTGGATTATGCATGGGTTGTGGTGGAGCTTGAACTTGGTAGCTCGAACCTTCTTGATAAAAAAATTGACTTCAGGCCCCATGAATATTTGTATTGCTTTTGCGTAATAGTTCTCCATACCTAGGAAACCTGAAAAGAGACTAACAGGGAAAACGCGTAAAACTGAAAACAAATAAAAACTTCTACACTAAATAAACACAAAATAGATTTAACTTAAAGATAAATCCCCGGCAGCGGCGCCAAAAACTTGGTGGGTGCAAAGGTGTGAAAAAATAATAGATAAATAAAGATAACAATAAAGAGTCACACACCCTTGAGAACCACAGAACTCACTGCAAGTATCACAGATCGTATGCAAGTTTTAATGATAAGTCAAGTTCGTTCGCAGGGATTGTATCCGTTAGATCTACTTATATTTAACAAGCGTAGATGAATTTATATGCTTGGAATAAAATATGAAAAGATAAAATAATATGAATACTATCTAACACAAATAAATAAATAAAACAAATAAACAGAACAAATAACTAAATATGAAAGTAAGTCAAATAGATTAGGATTACTACGTCTATTACTAAATTGTTATTCTAACCTGTCACAGATTAAGCATTATATATTAACCAGGATTCTAAATTCTACCTAGCCTTTTCTAGACTTAGGAGCAACCTCTCCATTACTAGGGATTCCTAAGTAATGATTGGTGATTAAATCAAACCTTAATGGCTATCTAGTTAAGCAAGGGATCAAAACTAGACGATTATGTGGTGTTGTCAATAACTAAGAATAATCCTAAGATTGGCCAAATCTAAGGTGTAACAATAAGTCAAAACACATAATAACAATATACGCCAAGCTCAATCAATTAAAATAACAAATAGTATTTATGAATGTAGACAAAATAATAACCCAACAATTAAAAGTAAAACTTACAGAATAAAAGTTTAGAAATATGGTTGAAAATAAATCTATAGCTAAATACCCTAAATATAGAGAAGGTGAGATGTAGAAGAGGAGTTTGTCAGTCTCCAATCTTCTTTTTCTTGTCTTCCTCTACAGGTCACCTTGCTTCTTGGATGAATAGCTTGATTCCAAGGATGAATATTAATGTAAAGGACTAAGCTATTGTTTATAATTTAAGCTAATGTTTAGAACTGAGCAAGGACATGTTTACAATGGTATAAGGGTGTATTTATAGGTGTCTTGGAAGCCCTAATTCGTTTTCTTGAAGGAGAAGTAAGTAGTGGACTCCAAGCCCAACTCAAATTCGTAACCCTAAAAACATGAAATCAGGTCCGATTTTCTTTTGGCTCTAACAGCTTCAATATTCATCCGTTTGACGCGTATGAATATACCAAATTGATCGTCTCGGAAAGCTCTTCAACTTTGCTCTTGACCGTTTCTCCAAATTCCTCACCGTTCTTGAGATATAAGCTAATTTGTGGTCGTAGGTGCAGAAATTCAGGATTAAAGCAGCTTTTCCTTTTCCATGTTTTTAGCTTTTATTTCCTTATCTCCAATTACCATGTCTATCTTTTTCCATATCTTGTAGTCTTTGACTTGGAATCTAATTAATCTCCATAATTATCTTTAAAGCTTCACACTAAATAAATAATTAAACCCAATATGCTCTAAAATATTATTTTACTAAATCAATACTCAAAATAGGAAAGTGTAGCATTTCTTAATAAATTCGACTCCAATACTTCCTAAATCACTAAAAATGATGTCTCATCCTAATATAAATCTATCACAAATGAGGAGACATCAACGCCGATTTGTCTTTCCTTGATGAGTTAATAGTTTCATTTAAGGTTCAAGTCTCAAACTTTGAGTAATTAGGGACGATTAATGAACCTCTTATGGAACAAGGAAGTTACCAAAATCAAGAGAAAGAAGAATTTACTGTACACAAGCCTCCTATAGGTTATATAGATATCATCATACACCAAAATCAATTGTAATAATGGTGATAGTTTGATGAGGTAATAATATAGATGAAAACCCCATCAAGTGATGATCCTAAATCCCTATGAAGAGGCTATGACTAGTGACTAGTGGTTAAGAACCATAGAATCTGAATTAGTGTCTATAAGGATCAATAAAGTATAGTAATTTGGTTGAATCTTTAATAGATATAAGATCCATTTATAGTAAATGGGTGCTAGGGAAATGATTGGAGTAGACGCTAAGGTAGAGACCTATAACGTCCTTCTAATTGCTCAGCGTTTAAATCAAAAGGAAAACATCAATTGTAGTGAATTCCTTTTCTCATAGCAATGCTTAGTTTATTTCAGATTCTACTATTGGTAACTACATACTATTATTATGAGATATGGTAATATCATGTGAAAATAGTTTTCACTAAATGGGAGTCTATGACGTCCTTAAGACCAATCCTAAAGGTCCCATATTTCTATTTATTCATAATAAAATATGTATGTTCCAAAAATCCATTTGATGGATTCAGTAAATGTCACTAAGTTGGATTACTCTCTTTTATACAATCAAATAGTTTGATTTTATAATTTTAGAGTAAGAGTCATAAGAGTACAAAGGACTAGTGGGAGTACACTCATCTTCCTAGTGTTATATGTAGATGACATATTATCACATAAGGGTATGATATACCAACCAAGCAGATAAACCAAGTTTTTTGTATAATAGTTCTCCATGAAAGATTTAGGAAAAGTAGCTTATATTCTTTGAATTGGGATCTATAGAGATAGATTAAAGAAGCTACTTGGCCTATATCAATCTTAGTACATTTATACCTTTTCAGAATTATTACATGGAAATTCCAAAAAGGCGCTATTTAACAATAGGCTTTGGAATTACTCTTAATAGGAGGGTTTGTTCTAGGACCCTAAAAGTAAGAGAATGAATGTGTATAGTCCTATTTGTTGTAACAATAAGGACCTATCCAGCATACCATGAAAAATGTACTAAACCTGAAGTGTGCTACACACTAGGAGTAGCGAGTAAGTATGAAGGTAACCTTGATGGGGAATGTTGGAAAGTAATAAAGACTACCCTTAAGTACTTAAGAAGTATTAAAGACCAATTCCTCATATATGGAGAATACAAGTTGAAGCTAAATGGGTATATAGATGCTTGTTTTGTTTTAAACATTGATGATAGAAAATCAACATAAATTGTGTCTATATACAAGAGAAGTGAATTGGAATAGTTTCAATCAAGATACTATAGCGGATTTCAGTTACTAAAAGTAGAATACATAGCAGCATAAGATGCAACTATGCAAGGTGTTTGGATAACATAGTTCTTATATATATTGTGTAGTTTCTACAATATAAATAGTAGATTAGACTATAGATCCAAACAAATTATTCAGTGGTACCGCTTGATTCGAGATATTATTGAACATGAAGATGTTCACATCCAATAGGTAGAAGAAAGGGAAAACGATGTATATATATTCATCTAAGGGTGTCTATCAGAAACGTCTGATGAGAACAAACTGTTTATGGATTATGGTACTTGAATGATTGGGTCTAGGCCAAGTGGGAGATTGTTGGAATTATGCCCTAACCCCGATCGTCTTGTAATGAATTGAACACAAGTGTTTACTGTACACGATAATAGTTATCCCTACAGTAGTGATTAAGGGAATTGTTTTCTTGAATCTATGGCAAGCTTTTATGTTTATGGTATTCATTTATATAACATAAAGGCAGATCCTCGATTAAGTTACGAACTAGATATCATAAGGTGTTATGATAATGAGAATATAGCTCATAAGACTTAATCTAAAATTGTTCTTAATCGTAGGATCATCGAACTAGGACCTCGATGATCCGGTTAGATTAATATGTAGCCAGCGAGTATTTATCGGATAAATATCGGTAGTTCTCGTTTACCGAGTTAGGTACATAGATAATGCACATAGAGATGTGATTATCGAACCGACTAAAACTAGAGATTCCCAATGGTTAATTACCTTGAACTGTCAAGTAAGTTAATCTCTAGAAGGAATTTTATGCTTGTAATCCTTTGACCTGAGATCATCACTACTGTTGTGTATATGCTTGTTGTGTTTTGATACTTGACTACTAGTGTGTCACAATGCTAGTCGAAAGGATATTGGATACGACTAAGTATATATGTTCCTAGGGATGAGTCAAGATGGAATCTATCAACTCTAGGTAAAGAGTTTGAGCTCTACGATGTCATAAGATTATAACGATTGTATCAAATCCTTGGCCAAGGTGATATAATGAATGAAGAAAGGTGTTTCTTAAGTCATTCATCAATCGTTGATAATCCACGTGTAACGTAGTTGATTTTCTAAATGGTATTTGACAGTTGTACCATATACCAGGATGATCCGGAGCTGTAAAGATAGAGGGAATACGTGTATGATCCTTCACCGGGTTCTTTGTACAAAGTTACTTCACGTTATCTGGTCGTTGGGGAGTGTTGTTAGACGCCAACCTCGATTAGTGGTTAATTTAATTAACTACTACCGGTTTAACGATGAACCCACGTAGTCGCACACTAACGAGTGCATTGATCTTGCTTCATGACGTTGATTAATTTTATTATTAGATAATAAATATTAATTAATTTTATACTTGGAATATTGGTACATAATTTGCTAGCACAAATTACTATTCTAATATGAAGACCGATCTAAGACAAAAGAAAAAAAAAGAAAAAAAAACTTTGACAAGTTCGTGGATCGAACTACGTACCTCTAGTAATGTGAAATGTGTCACTAACCGCTAGGCTAGTCAAGTGTTTTTGTGTAATGTAAAAGGTCCAAGTCGACTTCACAAGTGGTAATGGACCAGATTAATAAGATAATTAATTTCATTATACGTTCCTGACTTTTCCAATTCTTTGTCTTTTCATTTTCTTTTGTTGAGTTTATATTAGTATAATGAGAATCATTATTTTGATATAACTTCTCATCAGTTTTCTCTAAGAAAAACTCCACAAGAAAGTAAAAGTTTTTTTTTGGTTTCCAAGTCAGATTTTTGATTCTGAAAGCAAGGATAAAAGCTCGGTGTGCAAAGCGTGGAGGCTTCAAGTTTTTGAAGCTAAGTTAGTCATTGGGCAATTCGATTCTCATACAACGGATTAAGGTATGTAATCGATTTCTTTGTTTCTGTTTAAATTCTTAAATTGCAACTAGATTGGCTTAGGATTGCAGTATATTTTCCGCTGCATATATTTGATATATCTGGTATTGCGATTCCTTTATTGATGAACAAGATCCTGAAGAGTACAAATCCAAAAGTTCATTCTTTAATTGGTGGTATTTTGGGATATGTATTGGTTTTTTGGTTGACTGTTTAATTTTAAGCTACATTCAAGACAACCTTAGTTGGGGTCTCGGATTTGGAATCCCATGTCTTGTCATGGCTTTTGCCTTAATTGCGTTCTTTCTCGGAACAACGACTTACCGGTTTCCTAAACACTCTGCTAATAATCCTTTTGTAAGGATCGGTCGAGTCTTTATCTTAGCCTTTAAGAATCGACACACTACTTATTTAGCTATATCAATAGAAGAGGAAAGTCAAGAAATTTCGCTTCACCATGGCTCTCAGTAGTTCAAGTTAGTACATCATAAACATGTGATTATGTGCTTTGTTTTTCATTTCATTACAATGTTAATTACTTTTTGGTTTTGCTTAGGTTTCTTAACAAAGCATTGGGATGTTCAAAAGTAAACGGGGATGTTTGTAGTTTACGTGAAGTTGAAGAGGCAAAGGCAGTACTTAGGCTTGCTCCAATACTAATTATGTGCCTAATATTTGGAATTGTAGATTCACAATGCATGACACTTTTTACAAAGCAAAGTCTTACAATGGATAGAGCTATAAGTTTAATTTTTGAAATACCATCCGCTGCAATGCAAGCTATTATCAGCCTTTCAGCTATTTTCTTTCTTCCTATCTATGATCGTATATTAATTCCTATTGCAAGAGTTGTAACTGGAAAACCATCAGGCATAACAATGCTTCAGCGTATTGGTATAGGAATCGTATCGTCTCTTCTTTCCATGGTATTTGCAGCTCTAGTTGAGACCAAGCGTCTTAAAACTGCTCTTGAAAATGGGCTAATTGATAAGATAAATGAAACGGTTCCAATGAGTGTTTGGTGGCTCGTACCTCAGTATTTGTTGGTTGGGATTGCTGATATGTTTACCCTTGTTGGTCTACAAGAGTTTTTCTGCGATCAAGTGCCGAGAGAGTTGAGAAGTATAGGAATTGCTTTGTATCTTAGTATACTTGGCATAGGAAGCTTATTAAGTAGCTTTCTAATTACTATAATCGAGTCAGTCACGCAGGGTTATGGACATGACAGTTGGTTTTCAGACAACTTAAACCGTGCACATCTTGATTATTTTTACTTGCTACTTGATGAGTGTAGTCGATTTTTCAGGCTACTTGTATTTTTCAAAATCTTATATTTATAACCGAGCAAATGCAATATAAATTACAGAAGTTACTTGCAAGTTGCAAGAAAAGCTACATTTAAGCAACAAGCGAGTCCACAATGGGTCAATGAAGTTGTTGGTCCATTTAAACGGGTCTTTTATTTCCTAAGGCCTAAGGCCATACCCTATTTATAAATAAAAGCCTAACCTAACCAGTCCATTAGAACCTAACTAATAGCCCAAAAAATACCTAAACTACCCTCCCACCCTTCTATCCATATAGAAATGCTGAAAATCTAAAAACCAATCCCCTATTAACCATCGAAACAACGAGACCCATTCACCGACCTCTTCACCCTCTCCTCTCCTCCTTCTCTCTCCTTCTCTCTCCTTCTCTCTCCTGGCGCACTACCTAAACCGCCGCCCCCCACCACCAACATCACCACCTTCCCCCTTCCCACCTTCTGCACCCACCACGACCTTCCCCTTCCCACCTGCTGCACCACTGCAATCAAAGAACAACCACCATCATTCAATCAAAGATCTGCATCTCCACCAATCTCCGCTGCGAACCAGCCCACCACGACGGAGCAACTCCACTGCTTCTCCTTCCACCGTCCAGCGCCGTTCAGACGAAGAACAGCGCTGCTGCACAGAGACGACGAACAGCGCTGCTGCACAGATACGAAGAACAGCGCCAGAGACGAAGCACCTCCCCTCCATTTGCTGCGAAACCGGCCACCGCGACGGAGCAACTCCCCTCCCCTCCATTCGCTGCGAACCCGGCCACCACGCCTTCAGATCCATCTTCCAGATCACCAACAGAGGTACGGGCCCATTATTTTTGGTTCGTGTTTTGTCTTGGTGGGGTCAGACCTCAGAATGTTTGGAGAAATGCTCGATCTGGTTTCTGGTTTCAAGCGACAGAGGTACGCACCACCGATGATCTTCGCTGGAGAAGAAGATCTCGCCACCGCCTCGCCGGAGAAGATCTCGCCACCCGTGAACGAAGGTTTTGGGTTGGTTTATTTTTTGTCGATAAGGGTACGGCCCAAGAAGTTGGGTTTTGGTTTATTTTTAGTTCACACTGCTGAGGGGCCAGCCCATTGTAGTGTTTTGTTGGTAATGGGGCTGGCCCATTATGATGTAAAAAATGTAATTTTTGTGATTGTAGCTGAGTAGGTGAATTTTGGCTAATAGGGCCAGCCCAGTGTAGAGGTTGGCTGTGATAGGGCTGGACCATCGTAGGGTTTTTAATTTTTCAGCCTTTGGGGGTATTATGTGTGTTTTCTATACCTAGAACTGTTATCTATTTTTTAAATGTGTGAAATTAGTCTTCGAGGGTACAGCCCGTATATTAAAAAATCCAGAAATGGGTGAGAGTAGTCTTCATGGGTATAGCCCATATATTAAAAAACCCAAATAACTTAACAATCAGTAACAAGTTAATCAGAAAAAAGAAAAAAACGCCATGGGTCTGTACCTATGGGTCTGTACCACCGACGAGTTACATTTGTTCAGCTGTACAAAGGGTAAAAATGTCAAAAACCTAACTAGACAATTGGATTTTGGCCTTACAAAGTTTTTTTTCCTAGTTTGGCTTTTATTTATAAAGTAGCCAAAAAGGAGGCTCTAATAAGTATTTTCCTCCATTTAAACTACTATGAATTAGTAAGAGATGTATTGAGCTAGCATATAGCCAATTTATCATTGAAAATAATCTCTATTATTTTTTGGTGGATATTGAAAATATTATTAAAAATTGTACTATATGATAATAAATTATTTTAAGAATGCCTTCACCAATTTACCTTTTGTTTCTACGTATCTAACAACCTAGACTTAAGTACTTAACCAATGTCAACCTCTTGCTTGGCATCAAGTAAAGGGGAAAGTAGTAAATAAGGCCCATGACTATTAACAAACTAAACCTAGCCCCAATTATCCATTTAAACCTAATTAGATAAAGATAAAAAAAAAAAAAACACCTGTTCTTTTTTGTTTGTTATAGTAATAAAACATAAATCAAAACAAAAACCCAATATAGGGACCATTCTCGTCCCCTCTCTCATCTCATTCTCCGTCTCTCTCTATTTCAGGCCCACCCACCCCTCTTTCTACCCACCTTTCCTCTCTCTCTCTCTCTCTCTCTCGTCACCATGGCAGCCCTCTTCCCACCATCTCCAATGTTGCTCACCTTCCCACTATTCCTACATTTCCACCATCATCTTCACCATGGCCGCTAGCAGAAACCATTTTCACCACCATCATCAGGCACAAGAAAACTGTCGCCCATCTTCACGCACAAGAAAACCGCCTCCCATCATCACCCACCATTTCTCTGTATTTCTAGATTGTCACAAGAAACCACCGCCTCATCGTGGGAAATGCTCCGCCCCCACCAGATCTCCCATCCTCACCAGATTGCAGCCTCGCACAAGACAACCGCCGTGGTGGATCTGCTCACGAACACAAGACACCGCCATGGTGGATCTGCTCACGAACACAAAATAACCGCCGTAGGGGATCTGCTCATGAAATCTGACGCCACATCTCTGAGTGCCACCGCCGTTTGTGGACCATTCGCCACCACCTGATGCATAAAGCCACCGCAACCTTCATCATCATCACCTTCACACCAATCCTCTCTACCAACAAAGCCGATCCCCACCACCATCATCATCAGAACCCCCCATCACCAGAACCCATCAGATCCAGGATCCAAGCACTGCCGCACCTTTTCGTCCCAGCTCTCGTTTAGATCTGGCATCTGTTCACCATCTTCACTCACGCACAAAAACCTGCCGTCACTCACCATCTGCCCTCAGATCTGTAATTTGTTTTTATTACCATCGAGATCTGTTTTTTTCCTTTTGATTTAAACATTCGTTTATTTTGTAGGTAAATCGAGCCCTTAGGTCCAGCTGAATTTGTTTTTTTTCTTTTTAGTTCCTATGCGAGTGTGAGTAAGGGTACAGACCATGGGGCTGGCTAGTTTTTGTTTTTTTGTTATTATACAAGAGTGGTGAAAAGATTCTTTTTTTTTTGTTCCATTTTTGGCTTAGGGATACAACTCAAGAGATTTGATTGTTTTTTCCTGTAATTGTGAAGTTGAATAGATGGGTATAGCCCATTGGGTCCGGATGAAATATTTTTTTTTGTTCCTATGAATGTGTGGATGTGATATGGTCTTCTAATTGGATTTCGGTACAACCCTCTGGGTACAACGATTGGACATGGACACAAACCTATAAGGTCTTATGACTGGCTTGGGTATAGACCCTAGGGTACAAAGGACTTTGAGATAGACAAAAAAAAATGATATTTGAACTTATAAAACAATTATACAAGAAAATTGCATTACTAAAATCAAAAAGGTATGTATCCTTATGGAAAATATTAAATTAATACGATTTTCATTTATATACACGTTTTGGTTAATACTTAAATTTAGCAAATTAATAATTGTTCCTAGATTGGTTCAATCCCTAAACAATTCGTCTAGATCCCGCCAAGAATTCGGAAGTGTAAAGACATAGATAGTCTATTAAATACTATACAAAGGTGAAGATTATAGAGGATTAACTTACAATTCTTGAGATGGTTTTTCATAATTTTTGAGATATTTTTTTGATTCATATGAACTTTGTAATTGCAGGAGTTGGAACACGTGGTTATTGGTGCAATGTAACAATAGTGTTACATTAAAAGGTTTATTCAATATTCGCTGAATATTACATTTGTAAGTTCTTTTATATATGATTTTCATTTAATTATTGATATAAACTAAATTATGAGTTTTGAACAATCAATTATGATTTTTTAAATTGAATTTTTCCCAAGTACCTTCAGGTACGTGGCATTTTTTAAATTGAATTTAAATTATCATAAATTAAAGACTAATGTGTATCATATTTAAATTATATACTATCTTTCCATAATTTTCAAACTAACAGGTTATCGTTCAGGTTTCTCACATTGGACAATATGTGTATGTTGACACATCGATATTTTGTAAAGTTATGAGTGAAATGTATAGATACACATAGAAGATTGTGATTATATGTAGTGATGTTTTTTTATCATTTTCATTTAGCTAATTCGTACACATAATGGAATGAGTTGCACTTCTTTTATATATAATTCAATTATGAATCTTGCACAATCTATTATAATTTTTTAAATTCATTTTAGCCCAAGTACCTTCAAGTACGGATCATTTCTAGTATATATATATATGTGTGTGTGTGTGTGTGTGTGTGTGTGTTTGTGTGTATTTGTGTGTGTGTGTGTGTTTGTGTGTATTTGTGTGTGTGTGTATATATAGATTTGTTTGAATTCATCACGTTTCCTCTAATAATTCAATTATTAGTATTTTGTGATATCATCATTCTTATGATTTTTAATAATATGACTGACTTTGTAACTCATATTTATATAGAATGGTACTTTAAAGGTTCAAATTTTTTTCAGATGAATAAGTTTGATATAAGTTGTTTTAATGGCTAATGCCCATATTTTTATAAAAATGATGGAATGAGAATTTTCGTTTGAATGTGGGTGGGAAGGAAGAAGATGGATTCCTTTTTATATTTATGTTTTTAAATATTAAAATTGAAGATTTTTTAGAGAAATAACAATATTTTTGTATTTAATGTTAGAAAAATAAAACTAGCCAAGTGTATGGGGTGATTGGAATGTCCAATCACTCTTTAAGGGGTGATTTGGTATTATTCTAATTCATGTATATTTTTAGTGTTCTCTAAATTCTTTAAAGAGGTATTAATCAACATACATTTACTATTATATGGACACTAGTTTTTAATCTACTTAATAAGGTTTAAAGTACATTCTTCTACATTCCACTTAAAAGCCATGTACATAGATATTGTATTCAAGGAATTGAATTTCCAACTTATTTTAACAACTTAAGGGAAAATCTAATTGAATGCCAGTTCCGGTTCAAAGTAGAATATTTTTGTAATAATACTATTAGGTGCTCATTGAAAAATCTACAAACTAAAAGAGGCATATTTTCTCCATAATCGTGGGCATTAAACCCTTATGTTCAAAAACTCTAAAAAATATGAGTATATGTAACTCTTGTAGTCAAGTTCTAGTTTCATTTGATTCCTTTCAAGTAAATTAATTATGCACTCTCTTAAAATATGGTATCACAAAAAATTCACTCTAAGAAAAATAAACAAACTTAAATAAGAAAAATGGTCAATAAACTCTCACAGTGCTCCAGTCATCCTTCTGTTTGTCTTTGAAGGCTTGACCAAACCCCCTCCATCCACAAAAGCATGTTCATTTTTTTATTTTGTATAATCTAATATGCATGACTATTAATCAATGTGTGATCTCTTTGTAAGATTTTTTTTCACTTGGAAATAAATCATATTTAATCAACTATCCAAATACAAAAAAAGGTAATTTAAAAAAAAATTCCAATCACTTTTGAAAGTAATTGATATAAATATTTCTTAAGTTTTATATAATATGCCGATATATATTGGTAGGGCCAAAGGTGTGATAAATAACTGATAATAAAGAACACATACCTAAGATGACTATGATAAACTTTACGCAAGTAAACAGATTCTTTGCAAGTAATAAGTAAGTAAAACATATATCGATCTCATGGACTACGAAAGTAAGTTTGTGAACAAAGTTCATAATAAATGTACTAGAAAGAGTTGATAAAATAATATGCAAAGACACTAAAATATTTGTTTGGTATTTAAGGCTCTAAACAATCAACAGTTAAACTAAGACTTAAATAAAAACAAGAAGAAAAAATTTAAAGGAGAAATTTATGAGAGTTTAGCTCGAGAACTAGCAAGTAATCTCCACTAGTCTTGTTTCTTCGTTTATTGTCTAAGAGAGAATTGTTTGATATAAAAGCAATAGCCGGGATTCTAAATTCCTCCTGACTTCCGTTAGGGTAAGGGAAACCTCAACACTACCAGTGGACTTGGGAAAGGGGACCCAGAATAATGATCGGTGGTTCAATCGACCCCTATTGACTATCTAGTTAGGCATGCCCGTTAGGATCACTACCACATACTAGACAATTATGTGTCGTTTTCAATAACCCCCCACCCACCGCTAGGTTGACAGTCCAACTACTAAAGAGCCCTATACTTGAGAATAGAAAGGACTACAAACCTAGGTCAAACACAATATACATAAAAATCACAAACAATTCATTTAAAGGTAACTCCTGAATTCAATAAAATCATAAAACAAGTTTAGGGTTCATACGCTAATGCAATTTTCAAGCTAAATAGAACTAGTTCATACTAAGGAAATAAAAACTAGCAATTAATAACATAATATTCATGTTTAAAATTAAAAATAGAATACGAATACTATACTAATTGCTAAATACAATTAAACAAAAGGGGTGAAATGACATGAACAACTTTCAAGTTCCTTCTTCTCTTCTTCTCTATTGCTCCAGACATTGTTTCTCTCATAAAACTAACCAAGGACTCCTCTATAATGTTAATAAGGAGTATATATAGGTCCAAAAAATATTTTATGGATCATGGGCTTTCTTTTAGTTGACATAATCCAACCCAAAAAGCGTTTTACTAAAGAGATTTTTGGTTCAAACCACAACATCGACAATTAACATAACTTCTTCGTTTCACCTCTAAATTGTGGAACGCCAAATCCTACGCGTTCTTGTATTTAAATAATAGTTGTATATTCAAGGTCTCCTCTAGAATCGTTGCCAATCTTGTGTGGCACCTCAATCAGTGAACTTTTGAAATCTGACGGACATAAGCTATCACTTTCTAAATATGGTCGAATCTTCCTCTTTTGCCATCACTAGGGGGTTTTATTGATTTATTCATTTATTATAATCATCCAAAGATGTACAAGTTACAAGTCCCTAAGAGCTACATAAATAAATCAAAAATTACGTGCAAAAGCTTAAAAAATATCAAAACACTGAAACTAGACAAGAAAGTGTAAAACCTCAATATATGGGGAAAATGACTCAACTAAGAACTAAATACCCCTAAATGATATCTCGTGACTATATTATTCTTATACATAGATAGATACATCAATTATTAATAATATTTATCATGTTTTATTTTTATACTAGAATTGTTCTTAAGGAATTCTAATAGTTCAAACTCGTGACACATGACACTAAATTGTGGAAAAACAAACTCCTCCATAAATATTGTAAGGATTATTATTTATCTACACCATTAGCTACCAACTCATAAATAATTCCATAACTTTTATGCTCAAACTCGTTGATAATGAATTTAAGTGGACGGTGAAAAATGTGGAAGTGGTGTTTTCTAGCAAGACACGTGATATTCAAGAATTTTTATCCTTGTAAATCAGAATTTGACTTAACTGAAATAGAAAAGGTATTTTCTAGGGATATGTTCCAAGAGAGGCATAAAGTTGGGGTTTTTCAACCCATATTTCCCACAACCACCCTTATTAATATGTTATACATATATTTTATGAGAAAATGACCATAAAATACATATTTAACATGAAAATATGAGACGAAAAAAGTATACACAAGTAAATATGAATATATATATAATTCTTAATTTCTTTTATCAAATGAGAAGGTTACCGGTATGGGCATATTAGAAAAACAAGCACCGCATTGGAATAAAGTTATAATTATGGATATTATAATTTTTATCAATGGTAGCACTTATATTTTATCTGGTTGGAGCATACTTACAGCTAATGTGGCGTTGTTGCTGAATAAAATGTGCATCATTTTAAAACATATATAACCATTTGTCATTATGTGAAACACTATTTGGTAATACTAGTGATTGTGTACGTGTACAATCAATAGCCTCTAGGTGGAATACAATTGTCAGCCTTATATTATTAAATGGAAGATATCTTTTTGGTAGGGTTTTAGGTATTGGGGAACCCAAATAATTCTCCTTTACTTTAGAATGTTCAGTGTTCTAAGCTACTAATTTTAGTGAAGATAATAAACATGTTATCATATGACTATTAAAAGCATAAATTTCCAAAAAGATGATCTTCGGGAACTATAAATAACTAAATGCGTGTAATAAGTCAATTTTGATAAAAATTATAGGTGGATGGAAGTGTGACAATAGATTAACATGTAAAATATTAGATTCCTTATTTAGAGTGGCAAAAAGTATAGGATTTCATGTTTCTTTCAGAATATTAGATTAAAAATGCCATTGATTTCAAAATTAATTGCTTTATATGATGGATATGGTTTAGTAGATTACGTGACGTGTCTAAGATACGTATTTTAGGCAGATTCTAGAGACCAGGCACGAAAATGGTAGATGTAAATGATATGATGTTTGAAAGATATTGTAAGGTAAGTTCGAGTACTAATTGGTTGACACAGTTCCAGGTATTTTTTCATGAAGAAACACCACATAAGTTATAGACTCACTTAACGTAGGATCATTATTGTCGACTACTATTATATTTTTCAAAACCTTAAGCTAGCCATTAGGTTTTGTTTGTAAATGGTGTTTGGTTCTTATCTATATTATCTATATATAGAGGATACGGGAGGAGAGATGACATCCTACTTTTAAAAGTAGGCTAGCTGGTATTAATATATAAAGAAAAAATTAAAACCAAAATTCCAATAATTTTTTAGCGACTCTCCCCTCCCACCATGCCGCTCGCCTGAAAAAAAATCTTCCTCTATTTGTCCACTATTTCTACCATCACCAACCAGCTATCCCTAAGAAACAGAAATTAAAAGGTAAAAACTTGAATTAAAATTTCTTCAAGATTATCAGATTAAAGTATTTTTTTATTATATTTTTATTTAAACCTACTATGGCTATTTTATGACTAAAGTGATGCATGTAAATAGTGTATATAGGAAAGGGATGCTATGAGTTTTTTGGGTCACAACTCACATGTGAGTGAGCAATTTGGTCTTTAATATTTTTATAATTAATCAAATTATCTGATTTGAATCTTTTATTATATTTTTATTGTTGTTTGTGCACGTATAAGAAGTGATGCACTATAGATAGCTTTAATGGAAAAGGGAATGATGTGAGCAAATGGGATTCAACAATTAAATTAGTATAACTTGTTATTATATTTTTTATTCAAATGCTACATTGGCTATTTTATGACCTAATGAGAAGTGATGCGTGGTAGATAACGTATATAGGAAGAGGATGATGTGAGTTTTGAGTGAGCAATTAAATAAGTTATAATTTTTTTATTCAAATCCTGCTGTGACCATTTTATGATAGTATAATTACTGAATGCATGGTAGATAACTTATATGGGAAATGGCTAATATGAGTTTTGTGGGTCACATTCTATTAACACTTTTATAATTCTTCAAAATAATATATTCAAGTATAACTTTTTATAATACATTGTTTATTCAAATTCTACAGTGGCCATTTTATAAGGGGATGATATGAGTTTTGCGGGTACTTGTGGTAATGAGGAATTTGGTCTTTGAATTTTTATAATTTTTCAAAATTATCTGATTTACGTATAGATTTTTATTAATGTAAATTTTATTTTATTTTGTTTGTATAGAGAAGATGGATATTGAAACTATAGATAATGATTTACTTCTCGTTTCTTCCAAAAAAATAATGAAGATAATATGGAAGAGGGTGATGATGAAGAATTAGTCGACTATGATTCCGGAAATGATTCAAGTGGAGACGAGTTAAGATTTGATACAATAAATAAAAATGATTCGATAATAATTACACTAGAAAAATGTATGAAATTCTTTACACAAGATGAAGCTTATGAATTTTGTAATAAATATGCATTGAAAACGGGATTCAGTATTAGACGATCATCTACCAATATATCTAGAACCGAGAAAAACAAAACTATAAGCAAAATATTTGTGTGTAACAAAGAAGGACAAATAAAGTCATTGGGTATGAGAATTGTAGATGACAACATACAATATAGTCGTAATATCCGTGCAGGATGCAAAGCGATGATGAAAATTATTCGTACAGATTCAAATAAGTGGAATGTTAGTAAAACAAATTCCAAACATAACCATGATTTATCTACTCCGTCAAAAGTATTGAAACACCGATTTCATAAAAAGATTCATCGACAAAAAGTAGTAAAGAATTTAATTACTCAACTTCACAATGAAGGCATGCCAAACGCAGTTATCGCAAAGGTTGTCAATTCTTTTGAGGTTAGTCCAGAACATGTAATTACATCACAACAAGTTCATGATCACCTAAGAGTTGAGAGAAAAGATAATTTGGGCAAGAACTGTGCTAAAATTAGACAACATTTTTTGAACAAAAAGGCTAAAGATTCGAACTTTTATTGTAGTATTGAATTGGCTGATTACTACACATTAAGAAGCGTATTTTGGGAGGATAGAAGATCACAAGAGTCATACAAAAATTTTAACGACGATATCATATTTGATGTGACGTATCGTAAAAATAAATTCAATTTACCATTTGCTCCTTTCACTGGTATCAATCATCATCGACAATCTAGTTTGTTCGGATGTGCAATGTTAGCTGATGAGACAGAAGACACATTTGAATGGTTATTTAAAGAGTGGTTGTCATGTATGGGAGGTATATCACCAGGAGCTATCATTAATGATCAAGATGCGGCTATCGGAAATACAATTGTTAAAGTTTTTCCAAATACTATACAAAGATATTGCAGTTGGCATCTCGATAAAAATATTGGGGAGCACATGGGTCCTCTGAGACTTATACATGGTGTTGAGTTTGAAGTAGATTTTAACAGACTACGAGATAGTAGTAGTATATCTGAAGCCGAAGATTGTTGGAAAAAGTTGACGAAAAAGTATGTATTAAAAGAAAAAAGCTGGTGGCCAAAATTATGGGAGCGACGAAAAAGTTGAATCCCTTGCTAATTGAATGATAAGTTTTTCGCTGGCGCTCGCACAAGTCAAAAGTCTGAAAGTATAAATTCTTTTTTTTGATACGTATGTTGATGCACAAACGCCGTTACATGAGTTTGTCGAGCAATATGATGAAGCATTGAAAAGTCGACGAAATGCTGAGGCGGATGAAGATTTTTAAAACATTAAACTCAAAACCTGTTTTGACTTTGAGTTGGCCACTTGAGGAGCAAGCTGAAAAATATTATACAAGAGCATTGTTTACTATATTTAAAGAACAAATAAGGGCTTCCAAACTCTATAGGACTAAAAAATAGGATAAGAAAGAGACTTTAACTTCATATGTTGTTGGAAAACCTGAAACCGAAGTAATCAAGTGTAGAAAGGTGTTGTATGATTCTCGTGAACAAACTGTTTCATGTGACTGCAAATATTTTGAAGGGTTCGGTTTACTTTGTAGACATTCATTGTGTGTTATGTGGAAGAAACATCTTGACGAAATACCAACACGATATATTTTAAAACGATAGACAATTGATTCTCGATATCAAGTTACAAATGACGAGTTGACCAATAATAGTAAAACTTTAGAAGTTGACTGTGATCTATTTTGGAACATTCGTCACAATTACAATAAGGCTTTAGATGCTGCAAACAAATTTTCCTTCGTTGCTGATAAAATGAATGCTTTTTAACAGAAACGTTAGTGAAAATTTCTAGTTTCACATTACCTGAAGAAGTTGATGTGGTATCTCAAGAACTGAATAGCCAAGTGAATTCTACAAAACCACCAATCTTCCTAAGTTTTTCTAACTTGATACCTAGAATTATTATCCGTGATCCAATTGAAGCAAGTAGACATAAAAGGGCGACCAAAAGTAGGTTCAAGAATTAAGTGTGGATTGGAAGTATCCCAACAAGGTGTAAAAAAGAGAACGTGTGGAAATTGTGGTGGATTGGGTCATTATAGAACAGGCTGCCCCAACACTAAGGTATTGTACTCTTATTACATTTTTTTTCATATTTTGTAGAACTAACTATCACTATTATCACTATCAGGAAAAAAAAACTTGCAATTAATTTGGATGCCCCCCAAACGCTACCAAGTACTTAATGAAGCAAAAGTTTGCAAAAATCCTAAAATTTGAGAGGAAAAGTCAATTAGGAGGATATAGTAACGATTAAATTTTATTGGTATTTTTGAGTTATGGAAAAAAAATTATAGTGTATTGTTCTACGCTTGTAACACAGATCTTTTAGCTTTCCACGTGCATTTGTAATCGAATTATTGTTATTTATTTATCTTTGAGATTTATAATCGGGTTGAATGATGTATGTGTGAAATATTTGCAAAATTTGTTTGAGAAAAGTACATTACTAGTAGATTCATAGCAACACTATACATAAGATGCCACCTCGGCTATGGAATATTAGTATATTCATAGTTTTGTAGGGTTTATTCTGGGAATGTGTCTGTCTAGCTTGAGATACACTGTTTCTTTAATACTCCAGAGCTGGTAAGATGTCTTTGTGCATCAAAAATGACAATGAGCATATCATATAGAGCAACTGAACTCCATGCACTTTCAGTGCAAACCTTCATGTCAATATTAGATTCATCTGACTTCTTCTTAAAAAGTAAGTTTGTAGTGCAAAATCTCTCCTTTGCACAGTTCATTACAGGGGTTTATTAGAGAATATAAAAAACAACTTAGTTAGTTATCCCTATTTTTTCCTAACTTATATCTAATAGCACTCAGGACATGTAGAATTAAACCGTGTGTTTCATCTTTTGGAGCGGATCAGTTTGATGATATTGATCCTAATAAGTGTTTCTCAGAATAGGAATATCAATAATGAGGCTACATCTATGAGACTCAAAAATTCAGGGACTAGAACGCAAAATTCGGATAACAGCAGTGATGTTGGGGTGTTTGAAGCTGGTACACGTTATTTAAGAGATGCAGAGATGGGATTAAATAATTCAGGGGCCAAAATGCAAAATCTAAAAAACGGTAATATAACATTAAGCTAGAAAGCTAAATAATTTCCTCAGTAAAGTATCAATAGTAATCTGACAAAATCTAGAATATTAGGAATCTATTTTTTTCAGTGACCCTCAGCTTACCAAATAGACTTGTTATAACAACTATTGCTTAAACACGGGCAAAACAGCATGATCTTTTTTTTACGTTCATTAAAAAGAACAGCATGATTCTGATAATATTTTCTTAGATTATCAAGGACATTTTTAGTTTTAACAAAACCAGTTCTAGTGCCGCTGTTTTGGGGTTAAAAATATCAGGGACAACAAGAAAATGGAAGAAACAATAAAATGAAAACATTCCAAGTCAATACTTTTATTCAAATTATCTTTGCACTTGGGAAAATATAATAGCCTTAGTTGCCAAAATAAAAGTAAAACATGGTCAAAGTATTCAGCTCTACATTGCCTTCTGATTTTGTATCAAAGGCATGGGACTTCAAAAGCTCTTGCTAAAAAGCATCATTAACTTTATTTTTCAATTGTTTAAGAAGTCTACGAGCCTCTTTTAATTCATCTTCTACATGTAGACCATGACTTTTCCAAGCTTCAACCACCTTTTCTTGAAAGTTTATAGCAATCTGATTACTGCAAAATTCATCCAAAAAAAGCAATAAATAATTTAACCAAATATACTTTTATGAATTAAAATTCATTACCTTCCCAAATGTTGAATCCATCAAATAATCAAAATCAGTTACATAATCCCCTAATCCCCAAGTTATAAATGCTTTCTTGTATCCTGAACTCTGGACTTTTTCCATAATTACAGTTTCGCTCTCAGTTTTAAAATTACTGGAAACCCTTATAAATCTTTTTTTTTTTTTTTTGGTTAATTTAAGGAAATATCTTAACAAATATCACAATTTTTCTCGACAGTAATCTGGCTAAATTTTTTATGTGGATATGATAGAATTGAAAAGAAGAAGATGAAAAAATTGCAGAAGCTTCACATTCTACAGCTACCCGTTTTCTGATGGCCTCTGCTTCCTCTTCTCAGAAATAGAATCAGCAACATTGCGTCTTTGGTTAGCTATCTATTTCTCTATATATGTGGTTAAAGATTTGATTGTTTTGCAAATAGTTAAGGTATTGTGTCCTTTAAAAGAAGTGAAAAGAAAAAAGATTGAGACTTGAGATTGTTTCGGTAGTTGGGAGCAATTCTGAGTAATTATTTGGTTTCTCACGAAAGAGTAAAGGAAGAGGAGACTGAGGTTGGGTTGGAGAGAGAGAGAAAAGGATTTGACTGAAGTTTAGGGAGGGTTGGAGCCTTGTACCTCTTATTTTAGACCCGTATTTTACATCCGGAGAGTATTCGAATCATGGACCTCCTGAAAAAATAGCAACGCTTTGGCCAGTTTAGCTAACTCAACTGGTTTTGTTTTAATTTTTTTTTTATATATTAGTACCCTACATTTAAAAATAGGAGGCCCTCTCTCTCTTTCTCTCTCTCACACACACATATACAAGGAAAAATTCGAAATCATATAAAATAATTTTTTTTGTCAATATGTTAATAATTAATTAAATATGATCTTTGTTGCTTAGTTGGTTAAATCTAATGTTTTAGGTGTCGGTTTTGAAATTTGAATATAAGTTTTATCTATATTATTATAAAATTTTAAAATATATCATGATAAACAATTTTGAGTAGGGATGTCAATGGGGCGGGTTTGGGGCGGGTTTACCTATCCCCGCACCCCGCCCCACAAAAAAATAGAAGCCCCACGCCCCGCCCCGCCCCCGCGATGTTCTTCCCCGCACCCCGCCCCGCCCCACTCATTTATTCCCCGCGGGGTGTGGGTTCTACCCGCGGTTTTCAAATTGATCGTTCAAATTTTTTTTATTACTACAAATTTTATTAATTTTAAACTCTCAAATATTCCATTCTTCAGAATTTTGCATTTGTATTTTGATTTTTAAACAAATTCTGTCCTTGGAGTTGCACTTTGATTTGAACAATTTAAACTTTGTGTGTTGTAATAGACGCACACAAACTTTGATTTGAATAATTATTGAAATTAAAATATACATTATAAATTAAATATATTAACTATATATTATATACATGCGGGGAGGGTTTGCGGGGTGGGGAATACTTATCCCCACAACCCGCCCCGTCTCGTGCGGGTTTTGAAAATCCATCCCCACAACCCGCCCCAAGCCCCATTTAGTACATTAAAACCCGCCCCGTTTAAAGTGAGGTGGGGCGGGTACCCGCAAACCCGCGCCCCATTGACATCCCTAATTTTGAGTATTCAGTTTTAGGTTAATCATCACAAGCATACACAATCTAACAGTTTTAACCATCTGATATACATTTGAAAACAAAAAATTATTAACTTTAACCGTGGTTAAATAATCAGTTTCTAATTGTTTCAGTGTCTTATTAGTTTTGGTTTTTAACTTTCATTATATGATAATACATACTTTATGGAATAATAGTATTATATAGCATTTTTTTGTTTGGAAATAAAGAACTTTAAAAGTTAAATAGTTTTATATTGTTGTTTTTAATGTATTTATTAGATCTTTTCAGTGTTAATATATTAAAGAGGAATCTCTAAACATGATACGTATATATATTTTTTAAAAATGGTATATATAATATAATGTTAATTATATTTGTCTATTAAATAAAATAGGGATATATACATTATTTGGTTATTTAAATATTTTAGGAATGTTAATATCATCAAAAAAAAGACCTGATACAGTTAGTAAAAAAATTTCATCAATTAATATAAATGGAAACTCCCAAAAAAGAATTAATGATTGAATTTAAAAAATGATTATTGCCCAAAAAAAAACCTTAAATTAGAATTAATGCCTCCTCACCCCCGCCGTTCTCTTCTTGCCTATAAAAGGCACTCCTTTTTTTTCTTTCCAATTTTACCCCCTCACCCCAGCCGCCGTCCGTTTATTAGTCGTTAGTTCGTATACATTGAGTTAGTGATATATATCTACTCTGTCTGTCTCTTTCTCTTTCATCTCTATCTCTTTCTTTCTCTATCTCATTCATCTTTCTTCATTACCGTTTAAATTTCAAATTACACGCAAAAATCACCCTTGGCAGCAGTAGACAGTACAAAAGTGTACTTGTACGAGTGCTGGGAAATATTTCCATTACTCAACATTAGCCCACAAGTACAAAAGTGTACTTGCACGAGTGATGAAAAACATTCCCATTACTCAACATTAACCCACAAGTACAAAAGTGTACTTGCACGAGTGCTGGAAAACATTCTCATTACTCAACGGGCGCACTCCTTTTTTTTCTTTCCTATTTTACCCCCTCACCCCAGCCGTCGTCTGTTTATTAGTCGTTAGTTCGTATACATTGAGTTAGTGATATATATCTCCTCTGTCTCTCTCTCTCTTTCTCTTTCTCTTTCTCTTTCATCTCTATCTCTTTCTCTCTCTATCTCTTTCTCTCTCTCTATCTCATTCATCTCTCTTCATTACCATTTAAATTTCAAATTACACGCAAAAACCACCCTTGGCAGCAGCAGACAGTACAAAAGTGTACTTGCACGAGTGCTGGGAAACATTCTCATTACCCAACATTAGCCCACAAGTACTAAAATGTACTTTCACGAGTGCTGGGAAACGTTCTCATTACTCAACATTAGCCCATAAGTACAAAAGTGTACTTGCACAAGTGCTGAGAAACATTTCCATTACTCAACATTAGCCCACAAGTACAAAAGTGTACTTGCACGGGTGCTGGGAAATATTCCTATTACTCACCCTTTACAAAAGCGTACTTGCACGAGTGCTGGGAAACATTCCCATTACTCGCCCTTGGCAGAAGCTACAGATAGCAGTAGACATAAATAAGGGCATTAAGGTATATTTACCTTAAGTGCCTTTTATGGGCAAGTGGCTAAGGTGAAAAGTGCCTATTGGGCATCAACCCTTCAAAAAATGTCTCAAGAATACAGTCATATTAGAATAAAAATAAATCATCCCAAGCATACCCTTTGGTTGAGAGCCAGGGTCTTGACCAGTTAAGTTAACCCAACTGGTTAAAAAAGATCAATTTGAACTATAATAAATTTAATTTCTATATTAGCACTTAATATTATTTGAAAAATAAATATGAAAGAAACGTGTATTTATCCCATATAATAGTTTAAATTATGAATAATTACATTTGTATAAACTATTAAAGCTAATATATAATTTACCCATATATATTACCATATTATATGAATAAAACATGTACTCCTCCAAAATAGGTATTTTAATACTATTATATTTTATTTCTAACTCTAATTACCATATTATTAAGGTAATTGTTTTAGCAATTAACTTGATATTTTCATATCCAATTCATGCAACATTCCTCTTGTAAACTTGGTTCAAATAATGAATAATTGAGTAATTTTAATTATTCACTTATGATTTGTGATAAAATAAATTATACCAGATAGTATTTGGTGTAAATTTGACTGGTAGATTGTATAAGATTGGGAGTTCTTGCTTTAGTGATTAATTTTAGGTTGATATGTATGTATGATTTAGATGACGTAAAAGCATGTAAAAAACCAACTATAGAATGTAAAATCATAAGTAATAATAATAATGTAAAAGAATAACTTGATCTTTATTGCATGCTTTTAAGGAGTGATAGAGCCTACAACATTGGTTACTCTCATACATGTCTCTACGCCTATTTATAGAGTTTCTTGTGGCAGTTATACCCACAACTCTTTCCCATGATGACACGATATTTAGATAATGGTTAGCTAGGATTTTATTCTTGACATCACATGCTATTCCTCGATACAAATCTGACTTGTGGCAGGTAGCTACTGAGTTTGTGGAACCAGTCAGTTTACATATTGCTCTTTAGCAACCAAGGTTTTCCTCGGGCACAACTTGAGGAGGTGGCTTTTGCATTATTCATGTCCACAATTTCTTTTTGGATCCAACCTCGACTTCTCGAGGTCAGTAGTATTTTATCCCTATTAAGTACCCCATTAACCGTAAAACACTATTCACATAGTATTTAGGGCTTTGCTCCGATGATCGCTTACCTCGTGGAGGCGTATTTTACTCCTTAACTGAATTAACTCCCTATACCTTGAGTTGCACTTGCGAATATCAAGAATGTACTGATACGCCACTTTGCTGGTCAATGTATAATTTCACCTATGACGGGGGTAGTGTAATCATTACTTATAATAATGTTACCCAAGATATTGGTCAACGATTTACACTTCCTTTTCCACATGATTTACCTTATATACGTGTAAACCTAAACTCTCTAAGTACAAAAGCTCACTAAATTTTCCTCTTCATAATATTTATCGAAATTTTGAGAGAACTTTCTTTCTTGACTCTTAGTGATTCCTGCTTGCCAGAGGTAATTATTTATTCCTTTCATCACTTTAGCGTCATTCCTTCATCTTTGGCGGCTTACACTACCTTCTCATATGTTCTCTCCATGTATGAACCCGTAGTTTAGGGGGAACTTTGGAATATGCGATCCTTTCATTTTGACCAATGAACCCTTAGCTTTAAGAACCTCCATAGTAGCCATTGCTTCTAGTAATACCTTGTACCCAGAAATAGGGAACGACACCTTGTCGCATGAGGTTGAAGTCTTTTTTTATGACAATATTTTTTGTCTTTACAAGCACAAACCTAGAATGAACCCCAGTCTTCACCTTAGTTTTGGGGAGAATCAAATAAAAAATTCTTTAATGACAAGATATGAATTTCTTTTAGACATTACAGAATGTTTCCCAATGCTTGGGGTAGGATCATGGAGTTTTACGCTTTGGTCAAAGGAATCTCAAATGTAGCACATCAGTTAACCTTTTTCAAACCTTATTTAAGATAGTGAAAATCCAACTATTGTGGTGTACGACCCTTCGGAGTCATTCATGAGAATCCAAAATTCAAGGTGGTTGATACAAGTTTTAACCCCGTAAAAGGACCACACACATATATCAATTTCAACACCTTTCCTAGAAGTCACTCAGGATGGCATGAGATGTTTGTCTTTGTTAGGAAACTTTCAACCTCTTTCATTATTTTTCTGTGGAATAAATGTTCTTCCAAACATGATTCTATGCCTATTTCAAGTCTTGATGAAAAGGCTTATCGTTTTAAAATTTTAAATATCAAAGATAGTGTCCCCCTTGTCTCTGGTTTTTTCAAACAAGATTTCTTTTAAATGGATCAATTACTCGTCGCGTCATCGGAAGGTAATTACCTTGTATTCCCCTAAGGTTCTTGCCAAAAATAGTATGATTGTAACATGTTTTGGAATTCTATTTTTCTAATTCTTGCATGTGTTATTGGATATATGGATAATCGGTTAAATATAAGGTACTTGCATGTTCTAGTGAGAAGTCTTGTCTCGAAAGGCAAAGTCAAGTTTTAAAGGGTTGACTCCTCCATCAAACTGCATGACCTAATTGAAGTTGATAGAGAGGTTGTTCAGTCCAATGACTTAGAGGGTCGTGATCTCCCCTATTATGACATGGTGTCTGAGACTCCTTACAAGATTTATAGTTTTGGAGATGATGATGATACTATACCCTTTCACAAAGAAAAGGAAAGAGGTCTCTTGATATGTATACCCCTACTAATGGGGTAGCAGGGAGTAGGACACTATTAGAAAACTCTGTGCTCTTCTATAGAGTTATCAATGCATAACTTCATTTCTAATTTTGTTTATGGTGACAAACATGCTCCTTTTCTAGTGCCTCCTTCCTTCAGGTGGCATTTTATCGATGACCCTGTTGGCTACCTACATTATGATCTTCCAATAATATATTATTTTTTTGTACGATGGAGCAAGCTATCACGAGCTTCGAGCAAAAAGAAATAAACTTAAGAATGATCAAAGCATACTCAAGGATTTGAACATGTCTATAATGGATAATATGATAGCCAATAGGGAAACATTGGATGCTGAGAGGGCATCTTTTACGTCCTAGGTTATATAATATGATTCAGTGAATAAGAACCTTAAATCCGAGCTATCAAAATTAGTGAACAAGGTATCTTCACTGAAACACATGGTGTCGACCTTGCAGAGTACAATGTCCCATCATACTTGACTCCCTGAAGAGCCTTGTGTGAATGTAACAATTTCAAAACTTTCAAAGATTTTGAGCATGTTGTGGCAAAGTGTGTCACCCAATAGCTCATGCTAACTAGTTAAATTTTTCAAACAGGTTATGGACCAGGGTATACTCCTAGACATCAATTTCTTCGAGGTTTCCCCCGGATTCCATTGAGGAGGCTATCGTGGAGGATACGACCACATATTTATTGACCTAGGAGGGGAATGTTCATATTTATGTCATTCATCTCATCTTGTACCCATGAAGGGGTATTTTACGATGTATGAACATGTATCTTGTAAGTTATAACGACGTAATATATTATGACAAAATTATTAACTATATTAAATAATGTATAAGGAAATTCATCCAACTTAGATCCCCCAAAGGAAAGTGAGTTCTCGATTGGCTTTTTGTTGGTAATCGTTTCTCTCCACATGTCGACAAGATTTAGCATTGAATGCTAGCTTTAATAAAACACTTTCTTTAAAAATGTTGAGTGATTATCTTAGTCATCGGTTTTAAGCTTGGAGGAATGGTCAGCCTATTCAGTAACTGGCTTCTTCCCCCATAGGATTAACATAACCTGAATCGATTGAGGCTCCAAGATTTTAGGGAATTCAATTCCACATTTATTATAAGAAATGCCCCTATAGCGCAGGTTGCGAGCCCAATGTTAAAGTCCTATAAGAGTAATTTCCTTTATTTGTCATTTTAGGGCACTAGACAAGTTTCTCTTGAGCGAAGGGTTGGCTTGAAGAACAAAATGGTGATGATTTTTCTTCTTAGAAGCCGCCTTGTCAGTCCCACTCGGGTCCTTTGGTCAGTGTCTTTAGGTTACTCATTTCTCGAGGTATAATTCTTGAGTATGTTACTTACTTCGCCAACTTTACAGTGATAAGTTATGTATCCAAACTTTGGGAGTAAATTAGTGTCATTTTAGAAACCATGATAATTCATATGGGCCTTCCATTTTCCTAAAAGTGCTATGATGGCCACCCTTTTTCTCTAGTACGCTGAACATCCTCAAGGGACTACTAGTATTCCTAGCTTTCTCCCTTATATAAAATTATCAGTAGAGGGTTTTTACTAATATAGATAACAGTTGAAGCACCTCTCAGTTGTTCATTCATGGCTGACAATCCACACAGATTTAGAAGTCGCGTTTCACAACTGGCTCAAGATCCCCAAAGGAATAATATTTCCTATGGTGTTTTTTCAGTCATCCTCAGAGTCCTTTTGTGGCATGGCTTCAGGGACCACTAATATGAGTATCCCTACAATTTTATTGCGCTCTAGAGAGAATATGTGGCTTCTGCTACTTTTTAAACAATTATTCATTCATCTCCTCTTTTAAGGATAACTAAAGTTGCCTTACCACAAGTTCCTTTCTAGTAGGCCCATGTGATTGGTGATGCTTCTGCATAGAATGTTATTGATATACTTGTTATCTACAATTCTCGTAGAATAGTCCTGAGATTCTCCTTCTAGGATGTAAGGATTAATGGTGTTTCTTTTATTTAAATTATGGTTTTGTTGTATTTCCTTTCAACTTGTATGAGCTCGAGGCTTTAGTATTTCATATGGCTGACTTGCTTTCTTTAATCGAAAAAACTGTAAGAACTTGGGTTTGAACTTTGTCTTCCATAGGCCACATAAGGAAAAATTTTGTAGGTGGGAAGCCACTTCTATGTTGAGTTCTCACCTTTTGTGTAAGATATCTCCTACTAAAGGCCAATCTAACTTTTTTCTTGATTAATAAAATCTATCAACTAGTAACTTGATAACCCCTTCCAAGGTAATGACAGTTGATCACGAAGATCTAATCACTAGTCGCATGATAATCCCTTTTAAGGGTTGAGGCGAGGTTATTATAAGTAATCAAGAAGACCTACCAAAATTTCCTCGATAACCCCTTCCAAGGGTTGAGTCTATGTTTCTCAAGGTGGTCACAAAGATCTCATAATTCTTTACCCGACAACCCTTTATTAGGGTTGGTCGAGGTTTTATTAAGGTTATCACGAAGATCTAACCATTATTTACTCGACAAAACCCTTCTAAGAGTTGATTCGAGTTTTTCTTGAGTTGAACACGGACATCTAACAATTCTTTACTCGACAACCCTAATAAGGTTTGAGTCGAGGTGATCATGAAGATCTAACCATTCTTTACAAGACAATCCCTTATAAGGTTGAGTCGAAGTATTTTGATATAATCACGAAAATATAACCATTATTTACTCGAGAACCCCTTAAAAGAGTTGAGTCGAGGTTTTCTTGAGGTGATCACAATTATTTACCTGACAACCTATTCTAAGGTTTAAGTCTAGGTTTTCTCGAAGGAACACGAAAATCTTACCATTCTTTACACGACGACCCCTTATAAGGGCTGAGTCGAGGCTTTCACAAGGTGATCATGAAGATATAACTCTTTACACGAAGACCCCTTATAAGGGCTGAGTCAAGGCTTTCTCAAGGTGATCATGAAGATATAACGGTTCTTTACTCGACAAACCCTTATAAGGGCTGATACAAGATTTTCTCGAGGTGATCATGAACATCTAACCATACTTTACTCGATAACCCCTTCTAAGGATTGAGATGAGGTTTTCTCAAGGTAATCATAAAGATCTATCAACTCATTACTCGACAAAGCCTTATAAGTGTTGAGTCGAGATTTTCTTGAGGTGATAAAAAAAATATTTTTTGAACTCGATAATCTGTTCAAGGGATTATATAGAGCTTTAACCAGGGTTGTGATGTCTCCCTAATTGTTCTTATTTTCGACCCTTGGGAGACATCATTTTTGGTGTTTATTTAAATAATTTGATAGACTTTTGGACTAAATATGCAATAATATGATTTTACTCTTTTATTTCTAGCATTTTTAAATTATTAAGCTTTTGCGCGTAATATTGGTATTTTTAGTGAAAAGTTTACAGGTTTTAGATGCTAGCTAGAAGAGGAATCCGAGGAGAAAGTCAAAGATCGTGAGATAGAGTCAAGACTTGAAGATAAATCCCGAAGATATTATTTTTAGAGCTGAAAATTTGTTTTCTAGGCCATAGATTGCTGATTTCGAGGTGCTTAAGAGCTGATTTAGCCGCTGACCTTTGAAGAGAAAACAATTCTTATCTAGTTACGGAACTTTAGCAACTGATTTCAAGTCAATCGAAGTCATAACGAAGCGGGAAAAGCCGTTTTAGTGAAGGTGTATCAGTAGTTACGGGACTTTGGGCTTAGAATTTGGGCATGGACATTTAATTAGTGTTTTATATTTAGGTCCAAGCCCTAATCCGTTTTTACACTTATAAAAGGAGACTTTGACTTCTATTTTACATACAATTCACATTCCACAAGATTAAACACCAGAGAGAAGCAACAGAAGGAAGAAAGAAGAAGCTGCAAGAACTGGAGAGGGTCTATATCTCCGTTCTCAGTCATTCCAACTCCGGAAATTAGGTTTCTTTCAATTTTAATTTTGTAATCAAATATGAATTCCATTTCAATTAATTTAGTTTTTCTTTTTAGTATGAGCTAAACATTTATTAGTGCTTGAGAACAATTAATGGGTGAATCCCAATCTTATTGAATTTCGAATGTTGAATTTGGGTTTCTGTTAAATTAAATTAGATTGGGGCTTTTACTCTTTTCTATAAATTAAGAATATTTACTTTTTTTAGCGTCATGAAATAGGAACAGTTGTTAGTATTTAGGCTATTCCAATTAGTGGCAATTGGATCATCCTGACGAAGGGTTTAAATACAGAACCATTTATTCAATCTAGGATAGAAGCTATTGATTCGGACGAACTTAGCTAATTCTAGGGCCAATGAGGTAATAAAACTTAAACATCCAAAAGTGGATCATATTTACCCTGACGGGACTAGTGACACTCTAGGATCGCCTTATAGTCCACCCTGACGGGGGTATAAGGAATTTAGAATCCCGACCATTGTAATTGACCAATTTAGCCCTTAATCAACATAAGTTAGGAAATAGGATTGGGAGGATCCCTTTCGTTCTCAAGTGCTACTTTCTCATACTGCGTTTTACATCATTTTACTTGCGTCTTAACTTTTAATTGCATTTTTCCATTTAGTCTTTTATTAATTAGCATTAATACAAAACCAATCAAACATATTTTCTTTACTTGTTTTCATAAGTGCAACCATTCATTACTTGTTAAACATTGTAGTCAAACATCCCGTCCTTGGAACGAATCTGTTTTATCATCTATATTACTTGGGAAAACCGTACACTTGCGGTTGTGGTTCGATTATTCATTGCATTTATTTTAGAACGCACAAAGGACCACCAAGTTTTTGGCGCCGCTGCCGGGTACGGTAGCGTGTGACCACGGTGTTTACCTTTAGTGATAGTTGCATTTATTTTATTTTATCAGTTTTACGCTTTTTGTTTGTTCATTTCTTTTCAGGTTCTTAGGTTTGGTGTATGCGAAGAAGGCTATTCAAGGATCTAGAGCCAACACCTCCGATCCTTAGTAATCCAGAATCGTTAATCAGACTTGCTAACAAGAGAAGGAGAGAACAAGAAGCCTTAGAGGTAGAAGAATCAATTAACAGAATGGAGGAGATAAATCTTCAGAATGAACAAAATAATGGACAAGGTCAACTAGGCGCAAATGGACAACCTTTAGCGCCACCTGGCCTTATTCCTCCAATTCCGCCATTGAATCCTAATCCTCAAGTTCAGATAGTAATGAATCAAGATCCATGGTTTGTTAATGGTCCACCAGAAGCTCCATTCCGTGCTCCTGCTCTAGGAGTAGGTGCTCCAGATATCAATGCTCCAAGATTTCGTCCAGATTCGGGTATGTTAGCTTAATTCCAAAATTTTGGAAATTTTCGTGGTAGACCAGCAAAAGATCCTATCCGAGCCGTTCAGAAATTTAAGCAGATATGTGATTCTTACATCACACAAGGAGTTTCAAGAGAACAATTGTATTATGCCGCGTTTCGATTTTTCGTCATTGATGGAGCAAGTGAATGGCACGATACACAAGATCCTACGAAGATAACAAACTGGGACCAATTAGAAACTGCTTTCTTTGACAGGTTTTACCCAAGTAACATGAGGTTAGATGATCAGCTTGAGTTAACACATTTCCGTCAAGAGTATGATGAAACTTTGGGTAAGAGTTGGACAAGATTTCAGATGTGTTTACGAAGGGTTCCCGATCATGGCTTTACAGAACAACAACTGAAAATATTTTACAAAGGCCTTGAATGGGCTTCGAGAGAGAAGTTGGATTTGTTATGTGGTGCAGGTTTTCTTCAAGTTCAACCCGCTCATGCTAAAATCATTTTAGAAAGAACAGTCAAGAATGAAGTTTGGTGGACTTCTGTAAGAACACCAGTTAAAGGAGTGAGTAATGTTAATATGGAAGAAAAATTTGCTACGCTTGAAAACAAGATTCAAAATACTATAGAGCAGCAATTGAAACAGCTTACTTTAGCTGTAAAAGAAGGATTTTCGGGTAAGAAGGTAGCTGTGCAAGCTGCACAAGAGGTTTATATGTGTTCGATTTGTAGGGTAGATGATCATGATGAGGAAAATTGTCCAAATAATCAAGAGCCTGTGATGTTTGTGTCCAATAGAGGTAACTTTAATTCAAATGGTAATCAATATCAGCCTAACAGAAACCATCCTGGGTTTCAATACTCAAATCCTAATGGGGCAGCTAATCCTACATATGCGTATCAGCCGCGTCCCCAAGGTAACAACTACAATCCAAAACCACACAACAATTATCAAGGAGGACAGAATCAGGGTAATTATGTACAAAGACAAGCTCCTCAGAATACTTACGATGAAACCCTTAACCAAAAAGCCTTACCTGCCCATCCACAAGAAGGAGTAGTTACCCTTCAGAAAACAGTTGAAAGTTTAATTGCTCTTCAAACACAAGCTATGGAACGTCAACAAGCGTCTGAAGCAAATATGAAATTAATACAGAATAAAATGGAGCAATTTGCAAAACAGCTTAATCAGCGTCCACAAGGGCAACTCCCTAGTGACACAGAAAATCCGAGACAACATGAAGATTGCAAAGCTGTTACATTAAGAAGTGGTAAGAACCTTCCTCCACCTCCTTTTCCTGTTATGAAAGAAAAAGAAGTTCCAAGAAAAGAAAAGGAAGTGGGTGAGAAAGAGAAAGAGAATGAGAAAGATAGTGAGGTTGAAAAAATAGTAAGGCCAAGTGAGATTCCAAAGAAGAAAGATGATATTGTTAGTAATCGCCCTCCACCACCGTTTCCATATCGAGTTCAGAAAAAGGGTGATTTGGGTGATTTTCAGAAATTCTTTAATAGAGTGAAGGGTCTAAGTATTAATATTCCATTACTAGAGGCTATTCGAGATATTCCTAAGTATACGAAGTTTTTGAAGAGGGCCCTCACTAACAAAAGGCCTTATTGAGATAATGAGATGATTGGTCTTCCTGAAGAGTGTAGTGCGATTTGCCAGAGTAAATTACCTCTAAAGTTAGTTGATCCTGGGGTTTCACGATTCCGATATCAATTGGAGAAGAATGGAAAGGAAAAGCGCTATGTGATTTGGGGGCAAGCATCAATTTGATGCCCAAATCGATCTTTGATAAGCTAAAAATTGGAGAAGCGAGACCCACTTCTATGGTCTTGCAAATGGCGGACAGGTCTCTTGCACATCCTGAAGGCCGAATTGAGGATGTCCTCGTTAAGGCAGGTACACTTATATTTCTCGTTGATTTCGTAATACTTGAGTACGATGCAGATAGAAATGTCCCCATTATCTTGGGTAGACCATTTCTAGCTACAGGGCGTACATTAATCGATGTAGAGAATGGCGAATTAACGATGAGGATACAAGACGAGGAAGTCAAATTCAATGTATTTCGAGCTATGAAATTTCCAGATTCTCAGGAAGATTGCTTCAGAATGGATGTAGTTGAGCAAGCGTCGCAAGAAGTATTTAATTGCTTAAATTTTGATGATATTTTGCAGGCTGCTTTAAAATTAGACTTGCCTGAGATGATGGAAGAGCTTGCCGAAACAGTGGCAGCTCTCAATTCAGAAAATCCAAAGTATAGGTGTCTTGCCTATGAACCTGTGAGAGAACCGGGGGAGATTGTTCCTAAAAAGAAGCCTTCAATTGAATCTCCTCCGGAATTGGAAGAAAAACCATTGCCAGCACACTTGAGGTACGCATATTTGGGTACTAATGAAACTCTACCTGTTATTGTTTAAGCTAATTTAACAGGTCCTCAAGAAGATAAACTGTTGCGTGTGTTGAGAGCCAACAAGGAAGCAATAGGTTGGACAATTGCTAACAGGTCCTCAGGAGAAACCGGGAACCCGGTTTCGCAAAAACCGGGAACCCGCATTTGGCAAAACCGGGTACCCGGTTTCGGAGCTGTAATCTTCCAATTTCTCTGACCCGGCGTTTTGAGAAGCTGCGTTTTGGCGCGTTTTGACTCGCGCCATCGACAAAATCCGTGTACCCGCATTCTACAAAACCGGGAACCCGGTTTCGGCGAGTAAAAGTTCTGACCCTGCGTCTTGGGGTCCAGCGTTTTGGTGCGTCTCGAGGTAAAAAAAAAAATTTTAAGTAATTTTTCCGCGCCGTCACAGCGATGCGGAACCGGGAACCCGGATTTTCGAAACCGGGAACCCGGTTTGCATCTGTGAGAGGCGGTTTTGAGTATCTTAAACTAGTTTTCTTAGCCTCTTCTGCATGTTTTTACCTAAAACGCACCAATAGCCTCCCCACCTCCGAAATTCATCAACAAAAACACTATATATCATCCAATCTTACCCTCTTTCACCACAAAAACATAGAATCAACTCACCTCCTCTCCAAATAACATCAAATCCTTAGTTTTTCCCAAGATTTTTCTTCACCCAATCCTTAAATTAAAGCCAATTCTTTCTTCTTCCATCCAAATTAAACAAAACCCATCTCATATTCCACCTAGTTCTTAAATTCCTAAGCCTCAAAACATCAAAATTCTAAACTTTTTCCCTAAAGTTTTTCATTATTTGAAGTTTTGAGTTTGGGGTGGAAAGAGATGACTAACAGAACCGGTGATTTCCGAAGAACTGCTCCTAGAAGAAAAACCACCATTGGTGGTTCCCAAGATCAAGCTATTGAGATTCCTGAATCGCGTCCTAAACGGAAAATTGATGAAGTTCAGCTTGATTCTAACAGAATAGAAATCACAGGTCAAAAGAGAAGATTAATTGATGAGCTAGAAAGTGAGAAGGAGAAGGAAGAGGAAATTGAGAAGAACGTCGAGAAGGAAACTGAACAAGAGGTTCCGGAAGTGCCAGTTCAACAGAAACCTCCGCGTATGAAGATGTGGGCCCACAAGCCTAAGAGGGTTTATACTTGTTGGAATACTCAGGTTCGTGAAAGAATTGAATTTTTGAAGTTTGGTGAGGAGACAAATTTTCCTAAGGGTATTATGAGTAGTAAACACAAGGAATATGTTGTGACATGTGCTAAGTTTGGTTGGAAAGAGTTGCAAGAAAGGAAACTTGAGTTTATTCCTACTTTTGTGCGAGAATTTTATGAAGGTTTAGCCACCTCCCGTGATGCAATTTGATCAAAGATTCAGGTGTTAGAAGAGAATCAAGAGAAGATGATTTCTACCTTGGGAAACGTTACAAAAGAATTGGACCTGCTTCGAAATTTGATCTTAGGCGTAAATACACTTCAAAACGCGATTTATGATGCTGTTACGCGAGATAAAGGTCCAGAACGCAACACCGGTAACCAGCCACGCGCTGGTTAAGATACGTTTTCTAATCCTTCCTCTTAGTGTAGAATAGTTTAAATGCTTTATCGAGTCTTTTCGAGTCGTGGGGACACGACTCATTTTTGAGTTTGGGGTGGGGTTCGTTGCCTCATCCCAGTTTTTATGTGTTATTTGTTTTATTTGCTTTCAATAAAATAATTTTCGGAGTTGCGTTTGACTGTAGAAATTTTTAAATATCCCATTAAGCATACTTTTGATGAATCTATGATAGTAAATAGTGGACTTTAGAGATTGATATAAAACGCATTTAGAACTGCATGCAAACATAGGTAATTAATAGGAAAAATTAATGAACAATGCAAATGAAGTAAGCTTGTACTTAAGGAATATGTTTGGTGTGTAGAACGTGAAATCCTAATTAGTAGAGAACCCACCTAGATATGAACTAAAGACAAGCTATGTACTTAGGAAAATGATAGGGGCAGTTCTTTGTTAGCCATTTGTGCCTTTTTAGCCTTCTATCCCTTGTATTAATTATTATCCGTCTTAGCCCACTTTGAGCCTTTAGCCTTTTCTTTGTAGCCACGATGTAAGCCATTATCCCTTAGAGTATTAGGCATGACCATATGAGCTACACTTGAATCACAATCTGAGACATGTCTCGAGCTTGAGTTTGGGGTGGTGGGACCACTTATGGGGAATTTAATGGGTTGGGATCGATGTGCTTTGTATTGTAGCACAATTGCAGATGATATATACTTGTAACCCTTTACCGGGAATGAAGAAAAATGAAAAAGTAAGAAAAAAATGAAAAATTCCGAAAAATCATACAGTAGAAACCGGGAACCCGGTTTCGTCAAAACCGGGAACCCGGATTGCGTCTGTACAAAAAAAACAAAAAAGAGAAAAAGAAAAATATGAATGAATAAAACATCCGGCAAAGTGGAATTTTTCTGAAAATCATCTTGTTTATAGTGGGTAGACATGGGACACTAAATTGTGCGTATATGGGTGAGTGAGAACATCTTTTGAGCGTTAACTCAAGCTCGAGGACACTGATGATGGTAAGTGAGGAGAGAGCCAAAAGATCACTTCAAATTTACCAAATATACACCCACACCCGTCCTTAAGCCAATATTATAACCTTAAAGACCTCGTGATTCCTAAGTGCATAGTGACTTTATGATTCCGTTGATAAGGAATATACTAGGTGGAGCGTTCAAAGCGATTTAGGATTAATGACCACCCTATAGCCATCATACAGAGATGAGTACAAGTGTAACCTTCAAGCATTGCAACTTTAATTTTATGATTGAGATTATTTATGTTTGATGTTGCATTCTAGATGTATGTGTATATTAGTTTCTAGAGTTTGCTATATGATATTTATCTTAAGAATTGCTTTAGGGTTTATTTGTTAGCTTCTATTTGTTTATACGCTTACTTCTACCCCTTTGTTTTGTTTTACTTTGTCGGGACGACAAAGGTTTGAGTTGGGGGTCTTGATGTCTCCCTAATTGTTCTTATTTTCGACCCTTGGAAGACATCATTTTTGGTGTTTATTTAAATAACTTGATAGACTTTTGGACTAAATATGCAATAATATGATTTTCCTCTTTTATTTCTAGCATTTTTAAATTATTAAGCTTTTGCGCGTAATATTGGTATTTTTAGTGAAAAGTTTACAGGTTTTAGATGCTAGCTAGAAGAGGAATCCGAGGAGAAAGTCAAAGATCGTGAGATAGAGTCAAGACTTGAAGATAAATCCCGAAGATATTATTTGTAGAGCTGAAAATCTGTTTTCCAGGCCATATATTGCTGATTTAAAGGTGCTTAAGAGCTGATTTAGCCGCTGACCTTTGAAGAGAAAACAATCCTTATCGAGTTACGGAACTTTAGAAACTGATTTCAAGTCAATCGAAGTCATAACGAAGCGGGAAAAGCCGTTTTAGTGAAGGTGGGGGCTTAGAATTTGGGCTTGGACATTTAATTAGTGTTTTATTTTTAGGTCCAAGCCCTAATCCGTTTTTACACTTATAAAAGGAGCCTTTGACTTCTAATTTACATACAATTCACATTCCACAAGATTAAACACCAGAGAGAAGCAACAGAAGGAAGAAAGAAGAAGCTGCAAGAACTGGAGAGGGTCTATATCTCCGTTCTCAGTCATTCCAACTCCGGAAATTAGGTTTCTTTCAATTTTAATTTTGTAATCAAATATGAATTCCATTTCAATTAATTTAGTTTTTCTTTTTAGTATGAGCTAAACATTTATTAGTGCTTGAGAACAATTAATGGGTGAATCCCAATCTTATTGAATTTCGAATGTTGAATTTGGGTTTCTGTTAAATTAAATTAGATTGGGGCTTTTACTCTTTTCTATAAATTAAGAATATTTACTGTTTTTAGCGTCATAAACTAGGAACAGGTGTTAGTATTTAGGCTATTCCAATTAGTGGCAATTGGATCATCCTGGCGGAGGGTTTAAATACAGAACCATTTATTCAATCTAGGATAGGAGCTATTGATTCTGACGAACTTAGCTAATTCTAGGGCCAATGAGGTAATAAAACTTAAACATCCAAAAGTGGATCATATTTACCCTGACGGGACTAGTGACACTCTAGGATCGCCTTATAGTCCACCCTGACGGGGGTATAAGGAATTTAGAATCCCGACCATTGTAATTGATCAATTTAGCCCTTAAACAACATAAGTTAGGAAATAGGATTGGGAGGATCCATTGCGTTCTCAAGTGCTACTTTCTCATACTGCGTTTTACATCATTTTACTTGCATCTTAGCTTTTAATTGCATTTTTCCATTTAGTCTTTTATTAATTAGCATTAATACAAAACCAATCAAACATATTTTCTTTACTTGTTTTCATAAGTGCAACCAGTCATTACTTGTTAAACATTGTAGTCAACCATCCCGTCCTTGGAACGAATCTGTTTTATCATCTATATTACTTGGGACAACCGTACACTTGCGGTTGTTGTTCGATTATTCATTACATTTATTTTAGAACACACAAAGGACCACCAGGTTGCCCCATAGGCCTATCCTTCAAACTAGATAACTCATTTGAGGGATTTGATCGAGCTTTAACTAGGGTGACTCCTTTGTCATATCCTCCATTTTATAACTTGTTTGATAGATTGAATTGAGATTTAACCAGGGTGACCCATATGTATATCCTTTAGACTTGATAACTAGTTTGAGGGATTAAATAGAGATTATCTAGGGTAACATCGTGGGAACATTATTTGGACTAGATAACCCCTATGAGGGTTGAATCAAGGTTCAACTAAGGTGACCCTAAAAGCCTATCCTATGTACTTAAAAACCCATATGAGAGATTACATAGTTATGTAAGGTGACCCTGTAGGTAGTAGGCCTATTCTCTGGATTTAATAACTCGTATAAGGGATTGAATTGAGGTTTAACTAGGGCGACCCTGTAGGCATAACCTCTAGACTTGATGACTCATATAAGGGATTGAATCGAGGTTTAAATAGGGTGACCTTGTAGACTTATCCTCTAGACTCGATAACCCATGTGAGAAAGGTATAAACAGGGTTAGCTCATAGGCCTATCATTTGGACTTGATACCCCGTCTGAGGGATATAATGGAGATTTAACTACGTTTACCCAATAGGTCTATTATCAGGACACGATAATCTTATGAGGGATTGAATTGAGGTATAACTATGGTGACCTCCTATATTGTAGAAATCTCCACCTAGGCGTAAACTCCCCACTTAGTCGCCTACGCCTAGTAAAAATACTAGGCGTCTTTTCCTAGCGTCTTAGACATCGTGGAAGAGGAGCTTAGCCTGCCTATGCACCGATTAATGGAAAAAAAGGCCGCCTAGGCCCCCATTATTTTTTTACTTTAAAAAAATCTTGAATTGATATTATAAATCTAATTTTAGTATTTTTTTTATAGTTATCATAGTGTTGTTAGATGAAATTTATTACTTAATCAGTTAAAATATAATAATTACTACATATATATGACTAAATATGTAAAATTAAATAGTGGAATTCAAAACCGCATAATCTTGCCTAGGCCCTGCGTAATATTGCCTAGGCGCTAGGCCGCAGTCGATCGCCTAGGCCGCGGAAAGATGTTCTACAAAATAGGTGACCTCATAGGTCTATCCTCTGGATTTGATAACCTATCAGAGTGATTGAATCGAGATTTAACTAGGGTAACCCCATATTACTATCATTTAGACTTGATAACCCGTCTAGGGGTTAATCGAGTTTTTACCACGGTGACCCCTTAGATTTTGTCCCACGGTCTCAATTTTATGCGAGAGGGGTGAATTGAAGTTTTACTACGACGACCACTTAGTTTTGGCTTGCCTGGACTCGAAATCTTGCAAAAAGGTTGAATAGATATTTCCAAGTGGTGGCCCCTTAGATCCATACTGATGTGCTCGATGACCCGTCTATGAAATTCAATTGAGACCTTTACGAGGGAAGATAAAAATGCAAAAGGATCGTGAAACAAGCATGTGAATGGAAAGTAAGAATTTTAGGTGAGTTATTTTGTAACATATGACCAGACTAGTCGAGGTTAGGGATCATATGAATGCAAACTCAGTTCTTTCCTATGGTCTTATTTAAATATGGTAGATAAACACGCAAACATACATTCAAACATGTGCTCAAATTGAAATTAACAATCTAAGTCAAGATTTTCTTGTAACATATGACTAGATACCCTCCTATAGGATTATTTAACGAGGGTATTACAATAACAAATCATGTAAAACATTTGTTACTATAAGGTGAGTTAGCGTGTACAATGATTATGTTTGGGCCACCTTGAATTTTGAGTTTGCTACTCTGGATTACTATCTTGATTCTTTAGATAAGTTCATGATGGGTTTTCTTCCTATATAGGAAGATATTATTTCATTTACCTAGCTTTGAACATTATCTTTCTCATGAGATATCTGCTGAAGTAGTATTTTTCAAACTTCATTTTTCCTTGGATCCATTATCCATCGTTGGAGGTAAGCTACAACGTTTGGATAGCTAATATGATCGCCAAAACTTGACCATGTGAAGACTGAGGCCCCATATTCCATATCCAACTTCTTGTTATGGAATTTTCTGGTTTTCAATGACAGAGTGTGGTATCTCAATAGGTTAGGTAATTTTTCGTATTCCACATACGACGCTAATAGAACAAATTTTAACAAACATAAGTTGGTGTGAATTATATTAGTAGATTGTAGATGATTAAAAGTATTTCCTTTAAGGGTTAGCATTAGGTTGATGCATCATTATGAGTTAGACGACGTACAAGCATGTAAACAACCAAGTATAAATTGTAAAAATATAAGTAAGAATAAGAATGAAAATAAATAACTTGATCTTTATTGCATGTGGTTAAGGTGTAAAAGATCCTAAATTACATTGGTTGTTTCCATACATGTTTCAAATCATATTTATAGAGTTTCTTGTGGTAGTTATAACAAGTACTCTTGTCCATGATGACACGATGATTAGATAATGCTTAACTAGGCGGTAATTCTTTATATCACATGCTCTTCCTCAACAGAAATCTGGCTTGTGGCAGGTAACTGCGAATTATGTGGAATTAGTCAGTCCCTATACTGACCTCGAGTATGAGAGGTTCTCCTCGGGAGCGCCTTGATAAGGTGGCTTCCACGTTCTTCGTGTCCACAACTGCTTTTTGGAACTAACCTTGGCTTATTGAGTTTGATGGTATATTCTTCCTATTAATTTAATAACTTATGAGACATATTAATTTTCTATTTACCCTATTTTATTTCATAAGGTAATACCTATTCCTATGTATATATTAATAAATATCAAGTACTAATTAAAATAAAAGGTATATACCATTGAAATGTATGGGTAACTAGTTGGGTTAGCTCAACTAGACAAGGTCTTGGTATTTTTTCAACACTTAAAACAATGTGAAGTGAAAGGTACAAGACTCGAATCTCCTCCCTAAACATTGATAACCTGTTTTTGATTTACTTGAAGATATGCATAGGGAGACGTGCATATTCTCTGTGAGATTAGTCGTGATGCGTAAAAACTAGCCAAGACCACTCATGTACCGAATAAAATGCATGTATAATTATTATAATTTTAGGGTGTAAACTTAAAATATGTGGTACTAATCCTAATATTATTTGTTAGAAATAATATAAGAACCTTGAATGGATGAACTTTCTTTTTTCAAATTTAATCCATAATACCTTTCATCTTTTAACTTGACCAAACTCAAAAAATATAGGAATCATAAAATTTAAATATCTATATTGACGTGTTTGGTCAATTAAAAAATTCTTATCATAATATTTTATCTCAATAATTATTTTTAATTATTGTGTAAAATATTTATTTAATTTGCAAATTTAAAAATATTAAACTATACAAATAAAAGTTAAATAATCAAGAATAATATATACTCTCTATATTACTTTCATTCGACTTTATCTATCCAATTATCACTCTATCTGTCTATAAGAGGTCATAACATAAACTTAAAAAAAATCTATTTTTGTATTGTATTATTAATTGATCATTTGATCAATTATAGGACTTAAAAAATAATATAATAGACTAACCATAATTATGTGTAAAATGAGTAATTCCATATGGCCCTTCATGATCAATTCTAAACCTTTTATAAATATATTTTAATGGATAGAAATTAATTAAATATTAAATTTAATTTTTGATATTTTTGGTAATTATTAGGTAGTGTTGAAATAGAATGAATTTCATGACCATATTATCAAATTTACATATAATATATATTCATATTTGTTAATAAAAAATCCATTAATTAAAAATATTCCAATAAACATTAATGTCACAATTTATATTAAGTTAGAAATTTAATCCTTCAATTGTCTAAAATTATTATAAAACACAATTTCAAATTGTCTAAATACATTTTTATTGATTGTACAATACATATGAATATAAATTCTTAAAAATTTTACGAAAAGAAAATTGATATGCCATTTATTATCTCATTTCCGAAAAATTTACTTTAACCTTTTATATTCTTTTAATATTTAATAAATAATAAATATTTTCATATCATAATGTATTTATTTTTTCTATTTATTTCTCGTTTCTTTATCTACCTTTTATATATACATTATTTACATTTAAAACTTTCTTATACTCTTTATATTCTCATTATTATCAATTAATTTTTTATCTTTATTTTCATTATTTTATTTTCTGTGTGTATATCTTATTCTTTTTTTTTTATAGTTAATACTCATTCAAGTAAAATTTTAAGTATCTTTTTAAAATCCAAACATCATACAGAACAAAAAGAATAATTATTTTACCTTGAATTAAAAACATAAGTACTCTTTTTAATATGATCTCTTTAAGAATAATTATCAAAATATTTGAATATTTTACTTATAATATGCATTAGGTCATGATTTTTAACCAATCAAGTCATATAAAATAAAGAAATATTTATTTTAATTTTTTTATGTATAACATTAAGTAAATAAAGGTAAATTTATATATTTGAATATTTTTTTTACTTCATTTTATATCATTTACTATCTTTTGACAATTTAGAATATTTGTTTTATTTGGAAAAATACAACTTTTATGATTATTTAATTTTTTATGTGAATATTATATTATATATAAGATATATACGACTAGGTAAATTAATTAATAAAAAATTAAAAAGAGATTTTAATTAATGTGATAGTTAGAAAAGAAAAAAAGTTTAAGCTATGAGTAATATATTTTAGAGGAAAATTAGGTTAAAAAATATAGAAAATATATAAAATAAATTAAGAAAGGAATTATTATGTATTAATTAATTTATTAAATTAAAAATATTAAAGTAATTTTCAGAAGAGTAAAGATATATATCATCCAATGGTCCACTATATATAGTTGGTTTCCGTTGAGCAGAAATCTTTCTATTTTCTTCTTCTGAAAATAGCATTGCTATATATCACCTCTATTTGTTTTACCCTATTTTCACCTCCTATGTGTCATGAATTAAACAAAAAAGAGAGAAAATAATTAATTAGGAGAGAGAAACGATCTTATTGGTTTTTAAAACCTCTATATATAAGAGGTGATATAAAGGTGAGGCAAAAAAAAGATGATATATATCTTTACTTTTCTGAAAATTACTTTAATAGTTTTTATTTAATAAAATTAATTAATACATAATAATTCATTTCTTAATTTAGTTTATTTATTTTCTATATTTTTTAACCTAATTTTCCTCTTAAATATATTACTCATAGCATAATTTTTTTTTCTTTTCTAAGTATCACATTAATTAAAATCTCTTTTTAATTTTATATTAATTAATTTACCTTGTCGTATATATCTTATATATAAGTATAATATTCACATAAAAAATTAAATAATCATAAAAGTTGTATTTTTCCAAATAAAACAAATATTCTAAATTGTTAAAAAATTTCCGAACTATATATAGTAGACCATTGGGTGTAAAAGAAACCACATCATTTATCTTTCTCTCTTCTTTTATCACTACCAAAACCATGGCAAGAAGCAAAGTCACACTTGCCTTTATTCAAAAAAAATCTCAGCGAAAGGCAAGCTATAATAAAAGACTCAAGGGGTTACTCAAGAAAGTCGAAGAACTTTCGATTTTGTGTGGAGTCGACGTGTACTTGATAATTTATAGTCCCTTTGAGAATGAACCCATTTTTTGGCCTTCCCGCGAGAAGGTCCAACAGGGTATTAACAAGTTTAAGAGTATGCCAGTATCGAAACAGGAGAAGGAAATGAAAAATCAGGTCACTTTTACCGAAAAAAGAATTAACAAAGCCACGGATATGCTTGACAAAGTGAAAGCTGAGAATCGCAATAAGGAGATTAAGTATTTTATCAGCAACTGTTTGGCTGGTGTTACTTATATAATTCCAGATATGGTGGAACTGAATGATATTAGTAATGTTATCACTGAGAATCTGAAAGCAATTGATGAACGCATTGCTGAACTCGAGAACTTTTCCCAAGTAGGAGGTGGAAATGAAGGTAATTTCGGAGAGGGTAGCAGTTTGGGGCTGATTGGGCCTAATATAGGCCCAAACAATGAACCGGAGATACAGCCACCAGAAGGGTGGGAAGATTTTGTTTTCTTTACTAATAACTTTGATATCCCAGGACCCTCCAACTCTTAATTTTCATGTCAGAGAATTGTGTTTTTACTTAAAGTTTGTCATACATCTGTTTTTGTTCGTGTCTGTTGTTGTTTTCAGTTCAGTATTTGTATTTCATTATCAGTCTTTGTCAGTCTTGTTTTAATCCGTCTTTGTCAGTCTTGTTTTAATCCGTCTTTGTATTTCATTATTAATCAAAGTTGTTAAGTTTTCTTTCTCGTAAGATATCAGTGTTGTGCTAATTGTTTGCATTTCAAGCTTTACTCTTCGTGTTTAAAGTCTTCGGAAACAAGTCAATTTCTATACAGAAACTATAAGTTACCTACAGAATATTGAAACCGAATAGATTATTTAATTAAGTCAAAGTATACTATATTTGTTGATAATGAAAATGGTGTTGCTCGCAGAAAAAGTGAAAGTTCTGTGAATAAGAAAACAAACATCTTGCAAAGAAAATTCTTAAAAAGTTAAACCTTAACTGAAAAAAATTAAGAATTATATAACAATATTTTCAAATGTACTAATTGAGATTTTCCAAGGTGAGGATCTGCACACGAGACCATATATAGCTCTTTTGAATTGAGATTTGCAAAAAACACAGGTCAATATGACAGCTTGATCAACAAATCACTTCCCGCTTTCATCAGTAGTATAAAGTGATCCAGAGAGGTGGTGAAAGACTTCATAAGAAATATGAGTTCCTTATTCAAAGTTTTCAACCAGTTTAGCTGCTTCGTTCTTGATAAAATTTGAGGTCACCAAATAATATTTTAAGTATCCCCTGCTCCACCAGAGGTAATAATGAAGAGTAGGGCTCCACACACGGGACCCAAACCCACAGAACCGTTTTATCCGACCCAAAAGTGGCCCGAAAAAACCCAAACCCAAACCGAGCCCCACCCGAGCCCGTTGGGCCAAAAAAATAAATTATTTGGGTATTGGGCCGGTTGATGGGTTTGGCTTTGCCAAACCCGCGGTTACCCGCACCCGACCCGAAGTGTATTTTTTTTTATATATATATAATAAGATATTTAGCAGCGTATTCCATACGCTGCTTTTGTTTTCGTTGCTTTTCACTCTTCATTACACGAAGGGTCATATGACCCCTCTCTCATTCCAATCACTGCGTTCTCTCTCTCTCTCTCTCTCAAACCGCCTTCTCTCTGTCTCTCTCCATGGCTCTCGAAAACCCTAAACTTCTAGCCCTGCATCTTCCCCATCCCCGTCTAATCCCACCGATTAAAAAGTGCGGTATTGTACCATGGTTAACTTGTTCGATTGTTTATATGCCGGTTTACTAGATGAGAAGAAGGGTTTAGAGGAGGCCTATAAAAGGGTTAATCTCGACTTTGTTTTTCTTAAATCAAAACCCCCTTTTATCAGGTATTAATAACCCTAATCCTTGTGTATTTTTAAGCCGATGTGTTCTCTAATTAATAGCTTGAGTATTGTTGTTGTTTATGAAAAGAAAAACCCATTTTAGTTTCGTATATTAATTATTGTATCTGGGTTGTTGATTTTGAAACTGATTTTCGGTTGGTTGATTTTGAACTTTGCTATTACGTTTGATTTTGGGTATGAGACTATGATTTATTGTTACTGGGTTGTTTTTATAACCCCGTATTTGTTTGTTTTTTAAACTGGTTTTCGGTTGGTTGATTTTGAACTTTGCTATTACGTTTGATTATGAGTATGAGACTATGATTATTGTTACTGGGTTGTTTTTATAAATGCAAATATGATAATTATAAATCAAAACATTGATTTCTAATGTCTCTGTATGTTTCCTACTTGCATGTATTCAAAACAATTAGATGAATTGGTGAAGGATTTGAATGCTTAAAGTTAATGCTTTGTTTCTTATGCCAATTTCAGGTATTACTCCCTAACACTTTCTATTTTTTCAATAATACAGTTATAGATAATTAGATAAAACTTCAATTGATCTTAACTTTTTTGTATTTTCTTCTCTTTTACATGTTATGTTGGATTGTATGAGTTGAGTGTGACCTAAGAGTCGACTTTAACACATTGTAACCCATATCCTTAAGGTATAATGAATCTTTTCGAATCTTACAAGTTATCAGATTTTCAATTTAAGAATGTTTGCCTCTCCCATATTCCCACCCCATGATTACACCTCAATATAACTATGTGTAATTGTGTATGATCCATTGTGGAATCTAAGGTTGAGTTGGCAACTACTTAATTGAATCTATAGTAACTTGTAATTTTCAAAAGAGGCCCCTTGTCCCTAAAATGTCCCTAAGATTATAAAAAGGCAATGAAGATATTAAATCTGAGGCTAAATGTTAAGCCAATGATGAAACCAAATCTGAGGCTAACTATATTTAACAATTTCTTCTCTTCTGTGATGCAAATTTACAGGAATTATGTTGGATTTGAAGTTTTTTTTGGAATCACTAAAGGATTTACACCCCTGTTGTACAAGATCTTTGCTATGTACAATTTAGATTGTATTTTTTCAATGTTTTGTAATTTTATAAGTGGTTCAATGTTGTAATAGTAATGTAGTGCTGTTTTATATAAAAAAACTATTGTAATTTCAATAACTTACTGTTTTTAGAAAGTTACTAGATTTTACTTACTTATTTTGAAAAATTTCTATTTATAGAACATAACCCGAACCCGACCCTAACCCGTCCTACCCAAACCGCACAGTTTCAATAAAAAAATTGGTTATTGGGTTTAACAAAATTAGAAACCGATAGTTAGGGTTGGGTCTAGGGTTTAGGCTCTCGGGTCGGGTAACCGACCCGTGTGCATCCCTAATGAAGAGTGCATTTGTTAATATGAAGAATATACTTAACCTTGTGTGGAAATCTGAGGTGTTAACACGATAGATGTAGGTTTTTGGTTAGAAGACGCTCGATTATGGTCAAGGTGGCGTCGAGGTTAAGTGTATTCCAATTTAAAGATGTAGTTTGACGGCCAATCAGCTATATATTTAGATAATATATGTTAGTGTGATATTTCTTTGATGTTTGTCTTTAGATTACATGTCAATGTAAGCCTGTTGTTTTTATGGTAGTGTAATCTCACAAGTTTCCAAGTTCCAACTATTGATACATATAAATATTTCTCAAAATATAACCCTTAAATCTCACAATATAAAATCTCTTATTTTAATATTCAAAAGAGCCTAGAAAAATGAGTCCCTCGCCTCTTTCCTATTTCATTCAAAATTAATTACTAACTCATGTTTCCATCCATATATATATATATATAAAAAGTTATCTTCTTCATGTAAAATAAACCTCTACCTAAATTTGCTTGAAAAGATGTCTACATAAATTTTAATTATACATAATAAGGATGACCATGATGGATGGCATTTGATGCTGAAAAAGGATTCTGACTTCATCAGGGTTCTTACTTAATTCCTCAGTTAGTATTATGATATGTAATAGGGGAGAGCATGGGTCGGTTTTACCCGGGTTTGAGGATAGGGTAAACCGAAGTTAATATATTTCGGTTTAAGGAATTTATTAGGTAACCCAACAGTAGGGTAAAAAAAAGTTTACCCTCGGGTTACCCTTCGGGTACCTTCGGTTTACCCTCGGGTCAACTATGGTCAAACTTTTTTGTAACATAAAATTGCTATCATTAAAAATCAAACTCGAATTGCACCTATCTCAAACGAATAACTTTACAAAACAGACTTTTGATAATCCAGGAGTCTAAATAGTTTGTTAATTATAGACTATGTTAGATTTTTTTAAATGTTTTCACCTTAAATGTAAACAATATTATTTAAAATCATTAATTTACGGTTTTTCGGTGTGGATTTACCTAACCCAATGGTTTGGGTAATTTATGGGTAAAATATTTGGACCCGAAAAATTAATAGGTAACCCAAAAGGTAAAGTTGGCTAAGGTAAAATTACCCTTGTTTTTAGTTCGGTTTGACTAAAATTCAGGTCGGTTTTCGGTTTTGTTAAAATTATGCTCAGCCCTAATATGTAACTACTACACGCGGTTTTTTTCGCGAGAACACAAGTCGTCGCAAAAAAAATCAAATGTCCTCGCAAAAGATCAAAAATGTCTTTAGCGAGGACATGCTTTCGCTAAAGGGGTCTCGTTGAAGATTCGTCGCGAATTACACCATGTCGCGACGACATTTGGTAGTCGTCACGTGTGGCCAGACCCTTTTGCGACGACATCATGTTGTCGTTAAAGGTCTGTCTTTTGCGACAGAAGATGTCGTTGTAAAAGATATGTCAATCGCGACGATTAATCCGTCGCTAGTAAGGGGGTTTGTTTTAGCGATGAACTCTTTTGCGAAAAAATGTTCCTCGTTAAAGCCAATTTTAAATTTGTTTTTTTTTTTGTTTTTTTTTGTTATTGTTTTTTTAATAATATAAACTAAATAAATAAAAGACTAAATTTAAAGAAATCGATAATATATATAAAATGGAGAATGGAATAAAACCCGATCCATCTAGGTCAAACAAGATCATCCAAAATCATCCAAAAAAACATACAAACCACCAACCAAAAGTCAGTCAAAATACAATAGTCGAATATAGTCAAACAAAGTCAAAAGAGAGATATAAACACGTAAAACTAAGTTAAAGATAAGTTTTCGTCTGAATAAGAAGGGCGGGCTTGATGAGGATTAGTAGAAGAAGTCAGAGCGGCCGAAGTAGTGTGTCGAGGAGGATCAGCAGCAGATGGCGAGGCTCGAGGAGACATGTCTTGAGGGGGAGATGGGGGATCAAGCTGCTCATATTTGTATTCCCTCTTGCATCATTTAAGCGTCTGGATGGCGGCAATCATCAACTCGTGGATCGCATCCCAAGTGGGGTAGGTACTCGATGTAGAGGTAGAGGATAGAGAGGCATTATCTTGCATAGGTTCCTTACCGATAGAGACAAGGAACTCATTAAGCGACCGCACTATCTACTGGTAGTCCCTCAAAATTTTAGCGCTGACTTGATCGTAAGAATTTGAATTCTCCCTCGTCTCCGGTAGCTGGTGTCAACTCCCGGGACCCAGTTGCGGGTCCCGCCTCTTAATCCTATACTCGCCGCCTCAAAATAGCGTCAACGTGCTCTTACTCCGATAAGGTTGGGGTAGATGAAGAATCTCCACTCTAAGATTGGGATTTCCCGCACTCGGGTTTCCAGAATGGACCTCAACGCCTCATATAAAGTAAAGAAAATAATAAAAAAATATTTTGGAGTAAAAAAGTTTAAGTTTTATAAAACTTACATTTGATCACTCGTAGTCTCTGCTCTGCCGCCCGTTTTTTTCCTTTCAAATCCTATTTGGAAAAAGAATCTTTTGATAGGTGGTAGAGGCAAAGTCTCATTTTCCGGTGGCTCGGATCACTCCCCCTCTGACAAACAACGGACCTTACTACTACTCCCCTCCCCTTGTTTCAGTCAGTTAGTCAATTAGTCAATCAAACAAATAAGATGATATGAATTATTGAAATAAAGATAGTACCTCTTCAGTTATCAATGAAAATCTCGACCTCGAGTGTGTCCTCGAACCTGCCCCGCTCTGGTTCCTTAATAGCTCCCTATTCTCCTTATTATTTTTAGCTTGGTTATGGTTTTTTAAAAATATAAACAAAAGTAAACAAGTTAGTCAACACAAATACCATTTAATATAACATTTTAAATTAAAATAAGTACCTGAACTTCCACTGAGTCCCACATTTCCAAAGTCTTCTCCCAATTTTCGGGTGTCTGGTCATAAAGAATCGCCCGAATTTCTTAAAACTCGGTCTTCACACGGTTTTTATGGTCGCTATATCCTATTCAGCGCTTGTTGGTGACCATACGCTTGATACTCGGCCAATCAGGACGAGCCTCCCACTCCTTGATTAAAAAGAAGTCTTGTTCACAATTAAAATAAATAAAATATAAGTGTATATTTAGTTCAAGAATTAAAAAAATAAAAGTTTGAGTTAATTACCCTTAGGCGCCGTATTATGAATTCCTGATCATTGGCGGGGACTTCACTCCAGTGTTTGTAATAAAGGGGAATCTTCTCTCGAATGGTCAAGTTATCACCTGAGTCACGTGGTGGGAATAGTGACCAATAGGGTTCCAGGTCCCGTCCAATGTGGAGAACTCCACAGGAAGTCGTCCTCCCGTCTATCCCTTGACATAGTGACTAAGTCGAGAGTAGTCTTTCCCTTTTTCTTTCTGGTGGTGGTCTTTTTTCCTATACTATAATTTTTTTCCTATATTAATTTACGAATAAATTTTCAATTTTTGTAATTGAAGCTTAAATAAAAATAATACCTGTTGTATTACACCCCGAGATAGGAATATCCGGATTCCTAGGGGGGTCTTGACCATTACAATCTCCATCATGACCCCGTGCTACATTAGCCATCTGTAATGCCTTGATGTTAAATGTTTTTATTTTTTTAATAACTAAACTATCTAATATTACTTAAAAAGTATAAAATGCCCCTATACTTAATTTTTTATATTCTAAAAATCTAAACTATCTAATATTACTTAAAGGCCCCAAAACTTTTATATAATCCCAAATTTGCCCCTAAACTACTTAAAAGGTCTAAAATGCCCCTATACTTTAATTTTTTTAATAACTAAACTATCAAATATTACTTAAAGGCCCCTAAACTTTTATATAATTCCAAATTTACCCTAAACTACTTAAAAAGTCTAAAAATCCCCTATACTTTAATTTTTTTATTTTCTAAAAATCTAAATTATTTAAAATTACGTAAAGGCCCCTAAACTTTTATATATTTACAAACTTAACCCTAAACTACCTAAATTTACTAAAATGCCCATAAACTCACAAAATTTCCAAAAATTCACAAACAAAACAACAATTCCAAAAAATCCATACTACACATCCCTAAATTCCAAACAACTCCAACCAAATTCCAATAATTTCTAAAAACTAATTTCATACAATTTGAATTTATTTTTTGCCTAAAGTAGTTGTTTTCACCTATTTAATGAACTCAATAATCATCTAAAATCAAAACATATGTTCGGAATTTAGGAACTACACTATATATGGAATGATTTTAAATTAAAAAAAAACTGAAAGAAAATTATAAGGTGGATAACATACCTTAAATTTGGAGAAGCTGAGTGTAATAGGTTGTGTATAATCTCTACAAAGTATGCACAATAGCACAAGCATCATATTAGTTTTAAAAAAAAAAAAATAGAATGTAATTTTTTTTTTGAAAAACTTGATGATTCTTACCTTTTAAATGTTATTGAAGGTGTCGTTGAAGCTCAAGAATACTCGGCAATGGATTGGGGGTGTTTTTTCGCCGGATAAAATTTGGGTGTTTTAATGGTGTGAAGGTGGAGTGGGGAAGAAAGGGGGAGTCGGGGGTTTTGTATATATCTGGAAGAGCTTTAGCGAGGACAATGTTCTCGCGAAAGGCTAAAATCGTCGCAAAATGTTGACCAATAATCTAGGCGGGAATATCAACCGCCTTAAAACGTGTCCATAACTTTTGGTAATTGTTTCTAGCGACGACAGTTCCTCGCAAAAGACATTTAGTCTTTTGCGACGAGTTCTTCAGATGAACGTTGCAAAAGACTAAATGTCTTTGCGAGGAACTTGTTCTCGCTAAAGGTCTTATACATAATTTTTTTCTCAAACATAATTATACTTTTTGATATATATTTTATAAACACCTACTACTTTACTTGCAACAAATGCAAAATAAAAGTGCTAGTAAGTGATCAATACCAATAATTAAAAATCTTAAACGCGAAACTGAATATTACCTGATGAATTATGACGAGTTGTCCCACAGATATCGAGAGCGAGAGGAAAATTAAGATGTGTTGTTTCTAATAGGACACTAGCTTAATTACTATTACGATTGTTTCTAATAATACAACAGTAATACTGGAGAATGTTCCCAAGTTTTGATATACTCCTTTTTTTATGATAATCATCACTTAATTTTTCTTATATATTATACCTTATTTATTATTTATAATAAAATAATTTAAAAACTATTTTACTTATATATTATACATTATGTTTTTATTTTTTTATATAATAAAACTTATTGTAGTAAATACCATATATAAGACAAATACAATTCACATCATTTCATAAAAAATTAATTGTTTAAGTGTTTAACGTAATACATTACAAAAGAAATCATAAAAAAGTAATACAACACTAATCAGTCTCGTCCCCATCATAAACTATTATTGGTTCGTCATCACTGTCAACATATATAGTTTCCTCATCACTCTCGTACTCTCCTAAGGTGTCATCATAATCTTCATCGTCGACGGGATCAGCTGGTTCTGGTACAAGGTTAAAAATCAAAATATCGATCTCTATCCCTTGTCCAGTACTCAAACTCAATCAACGGGTGTCCCGAATCCAATTTCGTATCAGCCAATGGAATGTCGATCGGATCTGGACTCGTGGAAATCGACTCGGCACCAAATAATTTCAGACTCCATCCGTGACGGGCGTTCACTTCCCTAACAACTTTCCACCCCTTTGCGTAAATTTGATCAATGTAGAAGACCTTTTTTGCTTGACTTGCTAAGATGAATGTTTCCTCAGTCCACCAAAAAGAATTTGTGTTGATCATTGTTGCCCCGTGTTCCGTTTTACTAAGTTTCTTTTTTTTATCCGTGTTATATTACTTACACTCAAACACCACAACAGAATAACCACCAGTGAATTCAACCTCAATAATCTTGACCAACTCACCCTAAAAAGTATCTACGTCTGTGAAGGTACAAAATATTTAAATTAAATACAAATACAAAATATTTAATGAAAGAGAACACAACTAACCAACCTGTGATAGTACAAACTCCGTAATCTTGAGTAACTCTCTTCTCACCCTTCTCACACGTTACCCATTTGACCCCGTTGACAATGCAAGAATCATACATATACATGACACTGTTCGACAGTCTGGACAACGAAATCAACTCTTCGGTAGCAAGGGGATTACCTTTTCTTTTCATTGTGCCAACCTACACAAAAATTCAATGGTTAGTATGATTGAATTCTTTTTATATGTTAGACTTTTATACCTGTTTCATGAACCATCGACGAAAATCATCCCGGTGTTTTTGCTCTCTACCAACGGACGGAAGTGAAGACTTATGTTGCCTAAATTAAAAGAATAGTGTTTATAAAAAATAACAGCGTATTTAAATAAATATTTTTTATTAAAATACTTACATCATGTAGTGTTGGATCTCCTAGCCGTTAATAAGGATGTACCAATCGATGTGTTTCTTCACTTTGAAGTCTAAACGACAAAACTTCTTTTTCGTCGGTGGTGGGGGCAAAGGTGTGATAAAATAATAGATAAATAAAGATAATAATAAAGAGCACACACCCTTGAGAACCACAGAACTAACTGCAAGTATCATAGATCGTTTGCAAGTTTTAATGATAAGTTAAGTTCGTTCGCAGGGATTTAATCCGTTAGATCTACTTGTATTAAATAAGCGTAGATGAATTTAGATGTTTAGAATAAAATGTAATAAGATGAATAATTATCTAACGTGAATAAATAAATAATGCAAATAAATAAATATGAATGTAAGTCAAATAAATCAGGGTTACTAATATGAGTCTATTACTAAGTTATTCTAATCTGTCATGCATTGAGCATTATATATTAACCGGGATTCTAAATTCTACCTAACCTCCGTCAGGGTGGGCTTAGGAGCAACCTCTCCACTACCAAGGATCTTGGGTAAAGAAACCTTGAGTAATGATTGGTGGTTAAATCAAACATTTATGGCTATCTAGGTAGGGTCACTACTAGACGATTATGTGGTGTTGTCAATAACTAAGAACATTCCTAAGATTGGCCAAATCTAGGGCTGTAACAATAAGTCAAAACAAATAATAACAATATACGTCAAGCTCAAATCAATTAAAATAACGAATAGTATTAATGAATGTAGACAAAATAATAACCCAACAATTAAAAAGTAAAACTTACAGAATAAAAGCTTAGAAATATGGTGAAACCACAAATCTATAGCTAATTACCCTAAACATAGAGAAGGAGAGATGTAAAAGAGGAGTTTGTCACTCTCCAAATCCGTGCTTCTTGTCTTTCTCTATAGGTCAGCTTGCTTCTTGGATGAATACTTGATACTAAGGATGAATAATAAATATAAGGACTAAGTTACTATTTAAAACTGAGAAAATACAAGCAAGGACTAAGCCTATACTTGGAACTGAGTAAGGACATGTTTACAATGGTTTACGGGTGTATTTATAGGTGTCTTGGAAGCACTAACACGTTTTATCGGAGTGGAAGACAAGTAATGGACTCCTAACCCAACTCAAATTCGTAACCCTAAAATCTAGAAAATGTAAGATTTTGTTGCTGATTTGTTCTGGCCGTAACTCTTTCAATACATATCCGTTTGACGCGTTCCAATAGTCGAAACTGATCGTCTTAGAAATCTCTTTAACTTTTCTTTAGACCATTCTTCTGAATTCCTAACCAATCTTAAGATATAATCCCTTTTATGGTCGTAGGTGCTAGAATTCAGATTTATTTGGCAACTTTATCTTTCCATATCCTAGCTTTTCCTTTCTTTCCTCCAATTACCATGTATACCTTCTTTCCTTTATCTTTCAGAATTGACTTGCATCTAATTAATCTCCATATATATCTTTAAAGCTTCACACTAAATAAATAATTAAACCAAATATGCTCTAAAAATAATAATTCATTAAATCGAGACTAGAAATAGGAAAGTACAATATATCATGTGAAAATCGACTACTGGACTTCCTAAAATACTAAAAATGATGTCTCCAACTAATATTAAATCATCACAAATGGAGAGACATCAAGATTCCCGACTCAAAGTTGTATCGTCCCGATACAATAAAGATAAAAGTAAAGGGAAGTCTCTAAATACACACCTAGGTCAATTAAGCATTGAGGGAAGAATATAGCAGAATATATAGAATATACTCATATCAACTACTCAGAAAATCTCATGTAAAAATATTTACAAACTATATACTGAACACTTTTCATATCCACAATCAACACGACTTAAATTCAAGATTAGATTAGCTTCGCAATGTAAGAAGGAGAGGATCTTTACTCAGTTCACCAAGGAGGCTATAGATTGTTCATTGACCTTCACTAGTATCTAAAGATCCATTTAACTACTCTCTATTGGTTCAATCACTTCTAGATTACATAGCAAAGAATCAAAAGTTCTTTAAGATTGTAATTTCGGCTTAGGGACGGTATGATAGTATATTTGGATAATTTAGAGTGAGCTTTTGGCTCTCTCCTCACTAGCCATCAACGAATCGCCCTAAAGCTTGAGTTACTCTCATAGAACGTTTCTCACTCAACCTAATGATTTTTCTTGATGCACAAAGTAGCATCCCCAATAACCCAATTAAAGCTAAAGATGTTCACATAAAAATTCCTCTTTGCCGGTCCGAATATATATTCTTTTCAAATCAATTTTTTTTCTTTTGTATAGACATGACTCTTTTTTTGATGTTGAGATATATTTTTCGAAAAAAAAAAATCGAAAAAAAAAATCCGAAAAAAAAAATTTTTTTCGAAAAAAAAATTAAAAAAAAATCGAAAATAAATGAAAAAATAAATTCAGATATTAAATATAAATATAATATAAATATATAATAAAATAAAAAACCATATAAGGGCAATAATGGAAGGTAAATATGACCATGTGCTTAATTGAGAATTAAGTTGAAAATTTGTGAGTAAGTAGGAAGTAATTTCCTCCTTCCTTTTTTTTGAGAATGAAAAGTGAGGAAGTGTAATTAATTGGGAATTATCTCTTAAACATAAGTGTATCATATTTAGATTATATACTAATTTTCAATAATATTCAAACTAACGGGTTATCGTTCAGATTTCTCACATTGGACAATATGTGTACGTTGACACATTGACATTTTGTAGAGTTATGAATGAAATGCATAGATACACAAAGAAGATTGTAATTATATGTATTGATATTTTATTATTATTTTCATTTAGCTAATTCATACACATAATAGAATGAGTTGCACTTCTTTTATATATAATTCAATTACGAATTTTGCACAATCTATTATAATTTTTTAGATTCATTTTAGCCCAAGTACCTTCAGGTATGGATCATATATATATATATATATGGATCATATTATTTAGTGTTGTGTTAGTGTTTGTGTATAGATTTGTTTGAATTTATTACCTTTCCTCTAATAATGCAATTATTAGTATTTTGTGATATCATCATTCTAATAGTTTCTAATGATATGACTAACCTTGTAACTCATATTCATATAAAATGGTACTTTAAAGGTTTAAATTGTTTTCAAATGAATAAGTTTGACATGAGTTGTTTTAATGGCTAATGCCCATATTTTATAAAAATGATGAATTGAGAATTTTTTTTGAATGTGGGTGGGAAAGAAGAAGTTGGATTCCTTTTTATACTTATGTTTTTAAATATTAAAATTGGAGGTTATCTAGAGAAATATTTTTTTTGTATTTAATGTTATAAAGATAAAACTAGCCAAGTGTATGTGGGTGATTGGAATTATTTATCACTCTTTAGGAGGTAAATTGGTATCATTTTAATTCATGTATATTTTTAGGGTTCTCTAAATTATTTAAAGAGGTATTAATCAACATACATTTACTATGATATGGACACTAGTTTCTAATCCACTTAACAAGGTTTAAAGTATTCTTCAACATTCCACTTAAAAGCGATGTACATATATATTGTATTTAAGGAATCGAATTTCCAACTTATTTTAACAACATGAGGGAAAATCTAATTGAATGCAATTCTGGTTCGAAGTGGAATATTTTTATAATAATACTATTAGGTGCTCATTAAAAATCTACAAACTAAAAGACGCGTATTTCCTTTAGAATCGTGGGCATTAGACCCTTATGTTCAATAACTCTTAAAAATATGAGTATATGTAACTATTTTAGTCAAGTTATAGTTTCATTTGATTCATTTCAAGTAAATTAATTATGCACTCTCTTAAAATATGGTATAACAAAAAATTCACTCCAAGAAAAATAAAAAAGCGTAAATTAGAAAAATGGTCAATGGACCCTCACGGTGCTTCAGTCATCCTTTTGTTTGTCTTTGAAGGCTTGACCAAACCCCCACCATCCACAAAAGCATGACCATTTTTTTATTTTGGATAATCTAATGTGCATGATTATTTATCAATGCGTGATCTCTTTGCAATTTTTTTTTCACTTGGAAATAAATCATATTTAATCAACTATCCAAATACAAAAAAGGTAATTTTGAAAAAAATATCTAATCTCTTTTGAAATTAGTTGCTATAAATGTTTCTTAAGTTTTATATAATATGCCTCTATATATTGGTAGGGCCAAAGGTTTGATAAATATATGATAATAAAGCACACATAGCTAAGACGACCACGATAAACTCTACGCAAGTAAACAGATTCTTTGCAAGTAATAAGTAAGTAAAACATATTTCGATCTCATAGACTGCGAAAGTAAGTTTGCAAATTGCGTTCATAATAAATGTACTAGAAAGAGTTGATAAAATAATATGCAAGGATACTAAAATATTTTTTTGGTATTTAAGACTCTAAACAATTAAAAATTAAACTAAGACTCAAGTAAAGAAAAAAAGAAAAAATTAGAAGGAGAAATTTTATGAGAGTTTAACTTGAGAACTAGCAAGTAATCCCCACTAGTCTTGTTTCTTATTTATTGTTTAAGGGAGAATTGTTTGATATAAAAGAAATAGTTGGGACTCTAAATTCCTACTGACTTCCGTTAGGGTAGCTTAGGGGGAAACCTTAACACTACCAGTGGACTTGGGAAAGGTGACCCTGGACAATGATCAGTGGTTAAATCTAACCCTATTGACTATCTAGTTAGGCAAGCCCGTTAGGATCACTACCACATACTAGACGGTTATGTGTCGTTTTCAATAAACCCACCCCCTTCGCTAGGGTGACAGTCCAAATACTAAAGGGGAAGCCCTATACTTGAGAATAGCAAGGACTACAAACCTACGTCAAACACAAAATACATAGCAATCACAAACAATTCATTTAAAGGTAACTCATGGATACAATAAAAGCATAAAACAAGTTTAGGGTTCATAAGCTAATGCAATTTTCAAGCTAAATAGAACTAGTTCATACTAAGGAAATAAAAACTAGCAATTAATAATATCATATTCATGTTCAAAAGAAAAAATAGAATAAGAATACTATACTAATTGTTGTATACAAATAAACATAAGGGTTGAAATGACATGAACAACTTCCACGTTCCTTATTCTCTTTTTTTATTCTTTCTTGCTCTAGACATGTTTTCTCTCTTAAAACTAACCAATGACTCCTCTATAATGTTAATAAGGAGTATAAATAGGTCCAAACAATATTTTATGGATCATGGGCTTCTTTTAGTTGGCCTAATCCAACCCAAAAAGCGTTTTACTAAAGAGATTTTTGGTTCAAAATACGACATCGACATTTAACATAACTTCTTCGTTGCACCTCTTAATTTTGAAACGTCAAATACTACACACTCTGGGATTTAAATAATAGTTGGATATTCAAGGTATCCTCCAGAATTATTGTCAATCTTGTGTGGCACCTCGATCAGGAACTTTTGAAATCTGGCCGACATAAGCTTTCACTTTCTAAATATGGTCGAATTTTCCTCTTTTGCCATCACTAGGGGTTTTCTTGATTTATTCACATCTTATAATCATCCCAAGGTTTCCAAGGGGTTCCAAGCTACCAAGTCCCTAAGAGCTACATAAATAACACAGAAATATGCACAAAAGCTTAAAAAATATCGAAACACCAAAACTAGACAAGAAAGTGTAAAAGCTCAATATATGGGGAAAATGCCTCAACTAAGCACTAAATACCCTTAAAATAATATCTCGTTACTATATTATTCTTTCACATAAATAGATACATCAATTATTAATAATATTTATCAAGTTCTATTTTTATATTAGAATTGTTCCTAAGGAATTCTAATAGTTCAAACTCGTGTCACATGACAATACATTGTGGAAAAATGAACTCCTACATAAATATTGTAAGGATGTATTGTTTATCTACACCATTAGCTACCAACTCACAAATAATTCCATAACTTATATTCTCAGACTCGTTGATAATGAATTTTGAGTGGATGGAGAAAAATATGGAAGTGGTGCTTTTCTAGAAACACACGTGATTTTCAAGAATTTTTATCCTTGTCAATCAGAATTTGACTTAACTGAAATAGAAAAAGTATTTTCTAGGGATATGTTCCAAGAGAGGCGTGGAGCTGGGGTTTTTTCAACACTTATTTCCCACAACCACACTTATTTCCCACAACCACCCTTATTAAAATGTTACACATATATTTTATGAGAAATTGACCATAAAATACATATTTAGCATGGAAGCATGAGGCGGAACTAGTATACACGAATAAATATGCATATATATAATTCTTAATTTCTTTGATCAAATGAGAAGGTTAACGGTATGGGGCATATTATAAAATCAAGCACCGCATTGGAATAAATTTATAATTATGAATATTATAATTTTTATCCATAGTAGCACTTATATTTTATCTAGTTGGAGCATACTTACAACTAATGTGGAGTTGTTGATGAATAAATTGCGCATCATTTTAAAACATATACAACCATCTGTGATTATGTGAAACACTAATTGGTAATGCTAGTGATTATGTACACGTAGAATTAGTAACCTCTGGGTGGAATACAACTGCCACCCTTATAGTATTTTTGTGTGAAAGCAAATGGAAATAATTCTCCTTTAGTTTAGAATGTTTAGTGTTCTAAGCTACTAATTTTTTAGTGAAGAAAATAAACATATTATCATATGACTATGTAAAAGCATAAATATCCAGAAAGATTGGGAACTAAAAATAACTAAATACGTGTAGTAAGTAAATATTTTATTTAAATTATAGGTGGATGGAAGTGTGACAATAGATTAACATGTAAAATATGAGGTTCCTTATTTAGAGTGGAAAGAAATATAGGATTTGTGGCTTTTTCGGAATATTAGAATAAAAATGCCATTAATTTCTAAATTAATTTCTTATATGATGGATTTGGTTTGGTAGATTATTGTGACGTGTCTAAGATACGTTTTTGAGGTAGATTCTAGAGATCATGCATGAAAATGGTAGATGTAAATGCTATGATGTTCAAAAGATATATTGTAAGGTAAGTTGGAGTACTGATTTTTTGACACAGTTCGAGGTATTTTTTCATGAAGAAACACAAGATAAGTTATAGAGTCACTTAACGTAGGATCATTGTTGTCGACTACTATTATATTTTTCAAATCCTTAAGCGAGCCATTAGGTTTTGTTTATAAATGGTTTTTGGTTCTTATATATAAAAAATTTATAACTTCATATATATATATATATACCTATCCTACACAAACAAATCTAGCTGCTGGGGAAGCATGGAAACGTAGAGGGCAGGCACGTGCTGCTTTAGGAGAGTTCTCTGAGGTATATTTTCATACATTGTCTCTGTAAAATTGTTTGAGATTATTTTTCTATTTTGATTTTTGTTAGGAAGTTAATAGAAAGCCATATTATTATACCTTTTATATTTCAACATTTCTTGCTTAATAGGCAATTTCTGACTTGACTGAAGCACTATCATTTGAGCCAAATATAGCAGATGTATTACATGAAAGGGGTATATTACTTGAATTTAGCTCTTTTTTGCACTATCAACTAACTATATCAGATGTAATGCTTATGGAAGATTAAAATTAGTGCAGGAATTGTAATTTCAAGTATAAGGATTTTAAAGCTGTTGTTGGAGATTTGTCTGAATGCGTAAAACATGATAAGTATAAGAAATCTGCATATACTTATTTGGCGAGTTTATAGATTCACTTTGACCAAGTTTTTGTATGTGCAATGTAATAAAGTTGAGATAAAACGAGTTTCACAAGGATTAGCATATTCTTCACTTGGTGAATATAAAAAAGTTGAGGATGCTCATAAGAAATCCATTCAACTTGATAAGAATTTTGTTGAGGCATGGGCCCACCTTGCACAGGTATATTAAGCACTAATAAAGAGGAAATATAGTTTTAATGATTGAAAAGGTTTTAATATTGTTTACTAAAGAAATTGATTTGGCCAGTTCTATTTAGATTGGGCAAATATATGAAAGGTTTTGGAATCTCTTTAGCAGATATACGATATTGTTACCATTACACATGTTTTGGCTGGATGAGAATACATTCACATAGTTTTTATAAGAGTCTATCTTGGTTAATTTGTTTATGGTTTATGTAACTGTTTATGCAAACATCATCCTATTTTTTGTGCTTGGTTGAATTTTTATCAATTTATTTTTATCTCAAGAATTATTCGTTTATTCTGTGTAAATTATTTTTTCAAAATCAATATTGTAAGAGTGCCTTCAGGCACGGGTTCATACCTAGCATATATATATATATTGAGAATTCCTATCACAACATCACATATACAAGAAAAAACTCCAAATAATATAAAATAATTTTTTGATAATTAATTAAATATGATATTTGTTGCTTAGTTGGTTAAAAATAATATTTTTGGTGTCAGTTTTGAGATTTGAATATAAGTTTTATCTATATTATTATAAAATTTAAAAATATATGATGCTAAACAATTTTTGAGTATTCAGTTTTAGGTTAATCTAAAAACATAAGCTAACGGTTTTAACCATCTGATATACATTTGAAAACAAAAATTATTAGCTTTAACCGTGGTTAAATAATTAGTTTCTAATTGGTTCAGTTTCCCATTAGTTTTAGTTTTTAACGTTCATTATATGATAATACATATTTTATTGAATAATAGTATTATATTGCATTTTTTTGTTTGAAAATGAAGAACTATACAAGTTAAATAGTTTTATGTTGTTGTTTTTAATGTATTCATATAGATCTTTTTAGTGTAAATAAATTAAAGAAGAATCTCTAAACATGATGTGTATATATTTTTTTAGAAAATTGTACATATAATATAATGTTAATTATCTTTGTCTATTAAATAAAATAGGAATATATACATTATTTGGTTATTTAAATATTTTACGAATGTTAATATTATCACAAAAAGACCTGATACAGTTAGTAATTTTTTTTTCATCAATTAATATAAATGGAAGCTCCCAAAAAAATTAATGATTGAATTCAAAAAATGTGTTAAGAATACAGTCATATTCAATCATACCTCTTTGTTAAGAGTTAGGGTTTTGACCAGGTAAGCTAACCCAACTGGTTAAAAGAATCATTTCGAACTATAATAAATTTAATTAATATATTACCACTTAATCTTATTTGAAAAATATATGCTCAATATGAAAGGAACGTGTATTTATCTCATATAAAATTTTAAATTACGAATAATTACATATGTATAATTATTAAAGCTAATATTTAAGTTACCCATATATATTACCATATTATATGAATAAAACATGTACTCTTCCAAAATAGGTATTTCAATACTATTATATTTTATTTGTAACTCTAATTACCAATATTGTTTAAGATAATTGTTATAGCAATTACCTTGATATTTTCATATCCAATTCATGCAACATTCCTCTTGTAAACTTGGTTCAATACTAAATAATGAATAATTGAGTAATTTTAATTATTCACTTATGATTTGTGAAAAATAGATTATACCATATAGTATTTGGTGTAAATTTGACTGGTAGATTATATATGATTGGGAGTTCTTACTTTAGTGATTAATTTTAGGTTGATATGTATGTATGATTTAGATGACGTATCGTAAAAGCATGTAAAAAACCAAATATAGATCGTAAAATCATAAGTAATAATAATAATGCAAAAGAACAATTTGGTCTTTATTGCATGCCTTTAAGGCGTGATAGAGCCTAAAACATTGGTTTCTCTCATACTTGTCTCTACGCCTGTGTATAGAGTTTCTTGTGGCAGTTATACCCACTAGTCTTTCCTATGATGACATGATATTTAGATAATGGTTAGCTATGCGATTATTCTTGACGTCATATTTTATTCCTCGATACAAATCTGGCTTGTGGCAGGTAGCTGCGGAGTTTGTGGAATCACTCAGTTTACATATTTCTCTTGAGTAACCAAGGTTTTCCTCGGGCACGACTTGAGGAGGCAGCTTTTGCATTATTCATGTCCACAAGTGCTTTTTGGATCCAACCTCGACTTAACAAGATCGGTAGTATTTTATCCCTATTATGTACCCCCATTAACCATAAAACACTATTCACATAGTATTTAGGGCTTTGCTCCGATGATCGCTTACCTTGTGGAGGCATATTTTACTCCTTAACTGAATCAACTCCCTATACCTTGAGTTGCACTTACGAAAATCAAGAATGTACTGATACGTCACTTTGTTGGTCAATGTATAATTTCACCCATGAAGGGGGTAGCATAATCATTACTTATGATAATGTTACCCAAGATATTGGACAATTATTGACGCTTCCTTTTCCACATGATTTACCTTATATACGTGTAAACCCAAACTCTCTAAGTACAAAAGCTCACTAAATTTTCCTCTTCATAATATTTTTCGAACTTTTGAGAGAACTTTCTTTGTTGACTCGTAGTGACTCCCGCTTTCCAGAGGTAATTATTTATTCCTTTCATCACTTTAGCGTCATTCCTTCATCTTTGGCGGCTTACACTACCTTCTCATATGTTCTCTCCATGCATGAACCCGTAGATTAGGGGGAAACTCTGGAATATGCGATCCTTTGATTATGACCAATGAACCCTTAGCTTCAGGATTCCCATAGTAGCCATTGCTTCTAGTAATACCTTGTACCCGGACCTAGGGAACGACACCTTGTCGCATGAGGTTGAGGTCTTCTTTTTTTTTAGGACAATATTTTTTGTCTTTACAAGCGCAAACCTAGAATAAACCCCTATTTCACCTTAGTTTTGGGGAGAATCAAATAAAATATTCCTTAACAACAAGATATGAATTTATTTTAGACATTACGGAATGTTTCCCAATGCTTGGGGTAGGATCACAGCGTTTTACGCTTTGGTTAAAGGAATCTCATATGTAGCACATCAGTTAACCTTTTTCAGACCTTATTTAAGATAGTGAAAATCCAACTATTGTGCTGGACGACCCTTTAAGTCATTCATGAAAAACCAAAATTCAAGGTGGTTGATACAAGTTTTAACCCCATAAAAGGACCACACAAATATATCAATTTCAACACCTTTCCTAGAAATCACTCGGGGTGGCATGAGATGTTTGTATTTGTTTTTTTGTGGGATAAATGTTCAAATCTTGATGAAAAGGCTTACTGTTGTAAATTTTAAATATCAAAGATAGTGTCCCCCTTATCTCTGGTTTTTCCAAACAAGGTTTCTTTTAAATGGACCAATTACTCACCGCGTCATCAGAAGGGAATTACCTTGTATTCCCCTAAGGTTCTTGCCAAGAATAGTACGATTGTAACACGTTTTGGAACTCTATTTTTCTAATCCTTGCATGTGTTATTGGATATATGGATAATCGGTTGCTATAAAAGGTACTTGCATGTTCTAGTGAGAAGTCTCGGCCGACTCGAAAGGCAAAGTCATGTTTTTTAGGGTTGACTCCTCCATCAAACTGCATGACCTAGTTGAAGTTGATAAAGAAGGTGTTCTATCAAATGACTTAGAGGGTTTGTGATCTCCCCTATTATGACATGGTTTTGAGACTCCTATCACGATTCATAGTTTTGGAGATGATTATAATACTATACCCCTTTCACAAAGAAAAGGAAAGAAGTCTCTTGAGATGTATACCCCTACTATTGGGGGAGCAGGGAATAGGACAATGTTATCAAACTTTGTGCTCTTTTATAGAGTTATCTATGCATAACTTAATTTCTCACTATGCTTATGGTGACAAACATATGCCTCCTTCCTTCAGGCGATATTTTATCGATGACCCTGTTGGCTACCTACATGATGATCTTCCAGTAATATATATTTTTTCGTATGATGGAGAAAGCTATCACAAGCTTCAAGAAAAAAGAAGTAAACTTAAGGATGATCAAAGCATTATCAAGGATTTGAACATGTCTATAATGGCTAATCTAATAGCCAATAGGGAAACATTGGATACTGAGAGGGCATCCTTTACGTCCCAAGTTAGATAGTATGATTCAGTGAATAAGAACCTTAAATTTGAGCTATCAAAACTGCTGAACAAGGTATCTTCACTGAAACACATGGTCTCGATGTTGCAGAGTGCAATGTCTCATCATACTTGACTCCCTGAAGAGTCTTGTGTGAATGTTGTTAACAATTTCAAAACTATCAAAGATTTTGAGCCTGTTGTGGCAAAGTGTGTCACCCTAATATCTCATGCTAACTAGTGAAATTTATTCAAATAGGTTATGGACCAGGGTATACACCTAGACATCAATTTCTTCGAGGTTTCCCCCGGAATCCATGGAGAAGGCTATCGTGGAGGATACTCCCACATATTCATTGACCTAGGAGGGGAATGTTTATATTTATGCCAGTCATCTCATCTTGTACCCGTGAAGGGGGGTTTTATGATGTATGAACATTTATCTTGTAAGTTATAACAACTTAATAGATTATGACAAAATTATTGACTATATTAAATCATGTATAAGGAAATTCATCCAACTTAAATCCCCAAAGGAAAGTGGGGTCTTGATTGGATTTTTATTGATTAATGGTAATATTCTCTCTCCACATGTGTACAAGATTTAGCATTAAATGCTAACTTTAATAGAACACTTTTTTTCAAAGTGTTGAGTTATTCTCTTAGTCTCCGGTTTAAAGCTTGGAGGAATGGTCAGTCTATTCAGTAACTAGCTACTTCCCCCATGGGATTAACATAACATGAATGGACTGAGGCTCCAAGATTTCAGGGATTAGTTCCACATTTATTATAAGAAATGCCCCTATAGCGCAGGTTGTGAGCCCCATGTTGAAGTCCTATAAGAGTAATTTCCTCCATTTGTCATTTTAGGACACTAGACAAGTTTGTCTTGAGCGAGGGCTTTGCTTGAAGAACAAAATGGTGATGATTGTTCTTCTTAGTAGCTGCCTTGTCGGTCCCACTCAGGTCCTTTGGTCAGTGTCTTTAGGTTACTTATTTTTCGAGGTATAATTCTTGAGTATGTTACTTACTTCCCCGACTAGTCAATTATGTATCCACTTTCCTAAACGTGTTATGACAGCCACCCTTTTTCTTAAGTAGGCTGAACATCCTCAAGGGACGACTGGTATTCTTAGCTTTCTCCCTTATATAAAATGATCAATAGAGGGTTTTTACTTACATATATAACATTTTAAGAACCTCTCATTTGTTCATTCATGGCTGACAATCCACCAAGATTTAGAAGTAGGGCTTCACAACTACCTCAAGATCCCCAGAGGAATATTATTTCCTATGGTGTTTTTTCAGTCATCCTCAGAGTCCTTTTGTGGCATGGCTCTAGGGACAACTAATATGAGTATCCCTACAATTTTATTGCGCTCTAGAGAGAAGATAAGGCTTCTATTACTTCCTACACAATTATTTATTCATCTCCTCTTTTGAGGTTAACTTAAGTTGCCTTACAACATGGTGGAGGAAAAGGTGTGATAAATAAAAAAATATATAAATATAATAGTAAATAACACACCCTTGACCACCACGAGAATCTCACTGCAAGTATTACAGATCGTTTGCAAGTTTAGTTAGTAAGTAAAATTTTGTTCACAAGGATTTGATTCGTTAGATATACTTATGTATATAAAGAAGCGTAGGAGAAATTACTTGTTTGGTAAAAAGACAATAAAATAATTAATATTTATTTGGTTTGTTGATAGAAAAGATAATAATGCAAATAAATAATATAATAAAGAATTGAAATGAGAAATATAGCTTAGGGATGCTAGCATGCACTTATTCTTCTAAACCAGTATTCTAGTTATACATGTGATTAAAGCTCTTAGATGAATAGCCAGGAATGTTACATTCCTCCTAACCCCCTTCCTGGTGGACTTAAGAGGCGACCTAAAAATTACCAGGGGACTGGGGTAAGGGGACCCTGCGTAATGATCGGTGATTAAATCTCAAACCCTAATAACTATCTAGTTAGGCAAGCCCTTCCGGATCAGTACCTCACACTAGGCGCTTATGTGATGTTTCAATAATTAGACACCCCTTTCGGGTGACCATCTAACTACTATTAATGGGGTAGTCTATACTCGTGCACTAGCAAGAACTACGGTCAATAAATCAAAGCACATAAAAAAATATGGTTAAGAAGCTAGAAGCAATTTAAAAAGGTTTTCCTAAATAACATAAAAGAAAATAAGGAATTAGAAATTAAAGATTATACATATGCAAACCCAAGCTATGGGAAAATTAGTTCATATCTAAAGACATAGAAATAAACTATTGATAAAAGTAATTAGAAACAAAGATAAGCTAAAGAATCTAATATAAATTACCCTAATGATAGAGGGAGATGATGGAATGAGGAGTTTGCTACTTCCCAACTTCTTGTCTTCCTCTCTACAGGTCTTGTTGCTTCTCTTGAATGACTTCTACGATACTTAAGATTTAGAACTGGGCAAGGTAATTTTTACAATTATTAAAAGGTATATTTATATGTGTTTAGGAAGCACTAGGTCTAATTCTTGGAGTATAAGGCAAGTAATTAGACTCCTTTTCCAAATGAAATTCGTTTTCTAAAATATAGGAGAAGGGAAAAACTGCTACTGTCTTGTTTTGGTTGTATCTCACTCGTTATTGCTCCGGTTTTTGACTACTTTATATCGAAAAGACCGTGTCAAAAAGATATAAACTTTAACTTTGATTTCTCGTCCAAATTTCCACCCGATTTTATGTTATATTCTTTTTAGTGGACGTAGGTGCAGAATTTCATATTTACTTTAACAACTTTTCTTTTCCTATTTTATCTCTACTTAGTTTTATCTCAAATTTCCATCCATATCTTCTTTCCTTTATCTCTTAGAATTGATTTGTTATCTAATTAGTTTCCATATATCTTTAAAGGTTCACACTAAAAAATAAATTAAACCCAATATGCTCTAAAAATAATAAATCATCAAATCAAGACAAGAAATAAGAAAATATCAAAATATAAATAAAAATATATAATTAAATACTCTATACACCTAAAATGATGTATCCAACCAAGATTGTTATATCATAAACAGGGAGACATCACCACATGTTCGTTTCTAGTAGGCCCATGTGATTGGTGATGCTTCTGCATAAAAGGTTATTGATATACTTGTCATCTACAATTCTTGGAGCATTAATCCTGAGATTATCCTTCTAGGACGTAAGGATTAATGGTGTTTCTTTTATTTTAATTATGGCTTTGTTGTATTTCCTTTCAACTTGTATGAGCTCGAGGCTTTTTAATATTTTGTATGGTTTTCTTTAATCGAAAAAATAGTAACAACTTGGGTTGGAACTTTGTCATCCACGGGTCACCCATTTTATGTTGAGTTCTCACCTTTTGTGTAAGATAACTCCTACTAAAAGCCAATCTAACTTTCTTAGTGATTAATAAAATCTATCTACTAGTAACTTGATAACCCCTTACAAGGTAATGACAGTTTATCACGAAGACCTAATCGCTAGTTGCATGATAATCCATTTTAAGGATTGAGGCGAGGTTATCATAGCTGATCATGACGATCTACCCAAAATTTCCTCGACAACCCCTTCCAAGGGTTGAGTCTATGTTTCTCAAGGTGGTCACAAAGATCTAATAATTCTTTACTTTGTCAACCCTTTATTAGGGTTGAGTCGAGGTTTAATCAAGGTTATCACGAAGTTCTTACCATTATTTACTCGACAAAACCCTCAGAAGGTTGAATCGGGTTTTTCTTGAGTTGAACACAGACATCTAAAAATTCTTTAATTGACAACCCTGATAAGGTTTGAGTCGAGGTTTTCTCGAGGTGATCACGAAGATCTAACCATTCTATACAAGGAAATCCCTTATAAGGTTGAGCCGAAGTATTTTGAGATGATCACGAAAATCTAACCATTCTTTACTCGAGAACCCCTTAAAAGGGTTGAGTCGAGGTTTTCTCGAGGTGATCACAATAATTTACTCGGCAACCTATACTAAGGGTTGAGTCTAGGTTTTCTCAAAGGAACACGAAATCTAAGTATTATTTACACGACAACCCCTTATAAGGGCTGAGTCGAAGCTTTCTCAAGGTGATCATAAAGATATTACTATTCTTTACTCGACAAACCCTTATAAGGGCTGATACAAGATTTACTCGAGGTGATCATGAACATCTAACCATACTTTACTCGATAACCCTTTTTAAGGATTGAGATGAGGTTTTCTCGAGGTGATCATAAAGATCTATCCATTCATTACTCGACAAATCCTTATAAGTGTTGAGTCGAGATTTTCTTGAAGTGATAAAAAAATTGGACTCGATAATCTGTTCAAGGGATTAAATATAATTTTAACCAGGGTGGCCCCATAGTCCTATCCTTCAGACTAGATAACTCATTTCAAGGATTTGATCGAGCTTTAACTAGGGAAACTCCTTTGGCCTATCCTTCATATTATATAACTTGTTTAAGAGATTGAATTGAGATTTAACTAGGGTGACCCATATGCATATCCTTTAGACTTGAAAACCAGTTTAAGGGATTGAATAGAGATTTAACTAGGGTAACCTCGTATGAACATTCTTGGGACTCGATAACCCCTATAAGGGATTGAATAAAGGTTCAACTAAGGTGACCCCAAAAGCCTATCCTATGAACTTAATAACCCATATGAGAGATTATATTAAGGTTTAAGTAAGGTGATCCTGTTAGTAGTAGGCCTATTCTCTGGATTTAATAACTCGTATAAGGGATTGAATTAAGGTTTAACTAGGGTGACCCTGTAGGCCTATCCTATATACTCGATAACTCATATAAGGGATTAAATCGAGGTTTAAATAGGGTAACCTTGTATACTTATCCTCTAGACTCGATACCCGTATGAGAAAGGTATAAACGGGGCGAGCACATAATCCTATCATCTGAAGTAAATACCTCGTCTGAGGGATATAATAGATGTTTAATTACGGTGACCTCATAGGTCTATTCTCTGGACTCGATAACTCTTATGAGGGATTGAATTGAGGTATAGCTATGGTGACCTCCTATGTTGTAGAAATCTCCGCCTAGGTGTCAGCTACCCACAGTCGCCTACGCCTAGTAAAAATGCTAGCCGTATTTGCCTAGCGTCTTAGTCGTCGTGGAGGAGGATATTGACCCGCCTATGCACCGATTAATGGCAAAAAAGGCCGATTATACCCCCTTTTATTTTTTTTACTCTAAAAAAAATCTTAAATTGATATTATAAATCTAATTTTATATTCTTTTATATTTATTATAGTGTTGTTAGATGAAATTTAAGACTTAAACAGTTACAATATTATAATTACTACATATATATATGACGAAATATATAAAATTGAATAGTGTAATTCAAAACCGCATAATCTCGCCTAGGCCCTACGTAATCCCGCCTAGGCGCTAGGCCCCAGTCGACCGCCTCGGCTCCAGAAAGAAGTTCTACAACATAGGTGACCTCATAGGCATATCCTCTGGATTCGATAACCTATTAGAGGGATTGAATCGGGGTTTAACTAGGGTAACCCCATATGCCTATCCTCTAGACTTCATAACCCGTCTAGGGGTTGAATCGAGTTTTTACAACGGTGACCCCTTAGTTCTATACCATGGTCCCAATTTTATGTGAGAGGGGTGAATTGAGGTTTTACTACGACGACCACATAGTTTTGGCTTGCCTAGATTCAAAAACTTGCAAAAAGGTTGAATCGATATTTACAAGTGGTGGCCCCTTAGACCCATCCCGATGTGCTCGATGACCCGTTTATGAAATTCAATTGAGACCTTTAAGAGGGAAGATAAACATGCAAAAGGATCTTGAAAGAAGCATGTGAACGGAAAGTAAGAATTCTAGGCAAGTTATTTTGTAACATATCCCAGACTATTCGAAGTTATGAATCATATGAATGCAAACTCAATTATTTCCTATGACCTTATTGATGTCTCCTCATTTGTGATTGATTTATATTAGGATGAGACATCATTTTTAGTGATTTAGAAGTCTTTCTAATCGATTTTCTTGAGAAATAGCGCACTTTCCTATTTTGAGTCTTGATTTAGTAAAATAATATTTTTAGAGCATATTGGGTTTAATTAATTATTTAATGTGAAGATTTAAAGATAATTATGGAGATTAATTAGAGTCCAAGTCAAAAACTACAAGATATGGAAAGATATAAGCATGGAAATTGGAGATAAGGAAAGAAAAGCTAAAAATATGGAAAAGGAAAAGCTGCCTTGATCCTGAATTTCTACACCTACGACCACAAATCAGCTTATATCTCAAGATTGGTGTGGAATTTGGAGAAACAGTCAAGAGCAAAGTTGAAGATCTTTCCGAGACGATAAATTTGGTATACTCATACGCGTCAAAAGGATGAGTATTTAAGCTACTAGTACCAAAACAAAAATGGGCCTGATTTCATGTTTTAGGGTTACGAATTTGAGTTGAGCTTGGAGTCCATTACTTACCTTCTCCTTCAAGAAAACGAATTAGGTCTTCTAAACACCTATAAATACACCCTTATATAACTTGTAAATCATCCTTGCCTCATAGTAATTAGTTCTTAAGGTTTTATTCTTCCAAGTTATTGTAGAGAGCAAGATGATGTCTTTTATTATTCCTTTTAGTTGATTTCCTTCAGGTATGAACTAAACTCCCCATAGCTTGGGTTTTGCATCATGTATAAACTATGAATTCTATTTTCTTTCTATCTAAGTTTCTTTGGGAATTACATGTTTTAATATGATATTAGCTTCTTACCTTTATATTTGTTTATGTGTTTTGATTTATTCCCTGTCCTAGAACTGATCACTTTAGGCTTTCTTAATAGTAGATAGATGATCACCTTAGCTGGGTGTCTAATTATTGAAACACCACATAACGTCTAGTGTCGATATTAGTCCTGACAACACTGTTACTAACTAGATAGTCATTAGGGTATGATTTAATCACTATCACCATGTATGGAAATTGATTTCTTAGGGCCTTGGTAGCGCTTGGTAACCCTATTTGAACCAGTCTCGTGGTGTGTCCATAGCCCCCTTAGTCACTCTCAAGGTCTAAGGAATGAGAATTTAGAATCCTGACTAAGTATACAAGAGCTAATTATCTCCATTATTAACTAGATTTAATAAAAAGAATTAGAAGGATTAGTGCATACTAGCAAAACCTAAGCTATACTTCTCATCTCATATTTCTTCGTATTTAATTTACTGTCTTTATTTTCTTATTTTAATTTAAGTATTTTGAAATTTATTCTCTATTTATTTTCTGTCTTTTAATTATTTACTTCTTACTCGTTATTGCTACCCATTCGACTAGCACAATAAGTCCCTGAGAACGAACTTTCTTATCATTAAAACTTGCATACGTCCGGTAATACTTGCAGTATTGTGCCTGTCTAGTGTGAGAGTGCGTAGTTTTCTTGACTTATATTTATCTTATTTTTATCACACCCTAGGCGACACCAAGTTTTTGGCGCCGCTGCCGGGGACTTGTGTCTCGTTAGCGTTTGGGTAATCTATTTCGAGTAGCAGTTTTAGTTAATTTTAATTTTTCAGTATTTAGTTTTAGTTTTTCTGGATTTACGCTTGTGGTTTGCTTTAGTCTTTTTCAGGTTTCACAGTGTTTAATTCTTGGCCTCCGTTACCGGAGCCTGAGAGGAGCTTCAGATCTTATAATAAACGTGTTCGTGAGGAAAGAGCCTTAAGAAGAACTATGGCAGGATCACAAGAGCAGTTAGATCCACTTGGAATCCCACCTGGAGGATTACCATACTTTGCACCAGGAGGACCACCACCATTCATTCCACCTGGTGTACAACAACCACTAGGACGACGTAACAGGCAAAACAATGTTAATCATAATCGAGTTGAGCAAGACCTTCCTGGCCTCCACGTGCCGTTTCATGTTCAACCGATAGGTTACCGTCCTCCGGAGATCCAGAATATTAAATTTCGACCCGATCCGGGTATGCTCAGTCAGTTTCAAAGTTTTGGACTCTACAGTGGTACCACAATTCAAGATCCGGTAAGAGCGATTCAGAAGTTTATGCAGATTTGTGATGCTTATGTTACTCCAGGCATTACACGCGAGCAACTGTATTGTCATATGTTTTCGTTCTTTCTGATCGGTAGAGTTGGTGAGTGGCTAGATAGGCTACCACCTTGGCCAATTAATTCATGAACAGAACTTCAAGCCGTGTTCTTTAACAGTTTTTATCCGAAGAGTATAAGACTCAAAGACCAAAGCGAGCTTGCAAGATTTTGTCAAGAAGATGGAGAAACAGTAGGAGAATCATGGACAGGGTTCCAACATAAGTTAGCTAGATGTCCGCTCCATGTTTATACCCCCTCTTTACAGTTAGCTATATTCTATGAAGGTCTCAAAAGTCAAGGTAGAGAGAAGGTGGATAACATAGGAAAGGGAAATTTCGTGTCCATGAACCATAATGAAGCTGCCGAGGTTATGGAAAATATTATTGAACAAGAAAGGATTTGGCCTTCTACGCGAGCTCCTATAGCAAAGACCCGAGGTACGCTTCGTTTAGATGCAGAAACTGCAAACTCAGCTCAAATATCCGCATTAGAAAATCAAATCAAAGAACTTAAGCTAGAGATGCAGAAAAATTTAGCCGCAGCAAACGTAGTACAAGAAGCACAAGGTTATCAACAATGTAGGGTTAATAATCATACTTGGGAAGAGTGCGAAGGAAATCCACAATCAGTTTATTTCATATCCAACCGAGGAGGATATCAATTTGGTAACCAAAACCATCCGGGTATGCAATATTCAAATCCTCAGGGGGGCCGCTAATCCTGGTCATTATCAACCGCGCCCCCAGAACCACTTTTTCCAACCAAGAGGTCAGTATCAAAATCAACATCAAAATAGACCTTCTTCCCTCAACAACCTGTTCAAGATGCCTATACCGATTCATTAGATCAGAAAGCTTTACCACAGTATCCTCAAGAGGGAACTATGGATAATCAACAATTAGTAAAAGTCTTGGACCGTTTGACCATGAATATGAACGCTCAGGATGAAAAGTTACGAGGACAAGATGCCGCAATTAAAATTTTAGGTACTCAAGTAGAACAATTGAACAAAGTTCTAATGAATTTAGTGGAACAAAGAGAATTGAAGGCGATCGAAGGAGGTGATGACAATGCTGGGTTCGAAGCTTGTAAGGCTATTTGCCTTGAAATTGAAGAAGAGAAGGAAGTAGCACATGCTGTCGTTAGTACCGTGGAGGTTCCGAGTACCGAAGAAGAACCAACCAAGTCTAGCCCCGTGGAATCTGACTGTTCTGAGGTTGATGTGGAGGACGATTCAGAAAAATCCGAATTTATACAGCTTCTGAAGGATATGCAAAAGGAGATTCGATCGGTTATGGATTATCAAGATGAGCTGGCTAAAAAGAAAGAGGAAAAAGCCTCAAAGGAGGAACCAAGAGCTGAAGTTGAAGTTGCACCTGCTGTGCAAGAAGAGAAAGAAGAAGAGAAGGTGGAACCGCCACCTATTGTTCAAACAGTGTCATCAACTATTCCTTATACAAATCCTAAAGATGACACTTAACTCAAGACATTAGTAGAGGCTTACACACCTGAAAATATCAACGCCCAAATGCTTGAGATTGCAAAGAAATGGCTTACACCGCAACAAGTTTTTACGCAAGTTATTCCTGAGAAAGAAGCGAGTGTAGAGATCCCAAGAGAGAACCTGAGATTCTCAAGAAGAAGTGAAAGAGAGTTACCAACAAAGCTTAAAGATCCAGGAAGTTTTAACCTTCCTATTAAAATAAATGGTATGCTCAAGGTGAAAGCTATGTACGATGTGGGTTCTGGTGTGAATCTTACGCCTAAGTCCGTGTTTGAGAGACTTGGACTTCAGAAATCAGAGAAAACTCCAGTGAAGTTGCAGTTCGCTTACAACTCAGTTACCAAGACATGGGGAACAGTGGAGGACGTCTTAGTCCGTGCAGGTAGTATCGCCATCCCTACTGATGCAGATAAGCAGGTTCCAATCATACTTGGACGACCCTTCATGGCCACAAGTCAAAGTATCATCAACTTCCAAGAAGGGACCATTACCCTTCATGCAAATAATGTATGCGAGACCTTCTATGTCTTGGGCAAGAAACCGAGGAAGTTAGATCCCACCATTCCTGTCATCCATAACCTTTCACATCACAAAGTCCCTCCTAAGAAGATCCACTTAAAGTCTGTGGATACTGAGCCAAACATTGAGTTTGGGGTTGGCCATGAAGTACTATGGAAACTCACAAACGCGAAAATAGGCCATGTAGTTTCAAAGACTCGTGGATGGGACCATTCATTGTCACTAAGGTTGTTTCAGCCAAGGTGATAGAAATCCGACCCAAGAAGGGGATCAAGCGCAGATTAGTTGACGTTCATAGCCTAACTCGTTGTTGGGGAGGCTATATTCGCAAGTCTTGATAGAGGTAACACGTCTAACTTTGAAAGACGTTAAATAAAAGTGTTGTACGGGAGACAACCATCAATTTTTTAAGTTTTTATTTTTTTTATGTTTTTAGTTTATGTTTAGTCTAGCTTTTTTTAGTTGATATTGCATATCTGAGAAAGGTATTAGTGTTTTTGATGCTTAGGTATTGGAGAAATCGAGTTCGGGAGGAGAAAACGAAGTTTTTCAGAAAATTCTGACCACCAGTCCGGTATACCGGACCTCAGCCCCGGTATACTGCAGAGGAGAAAAACCTGTAATACGGGTAGGTGACTCGCGTTTTGTGCCGAGAAGAAAAAAAATCAGGACCATCGGTCCGGTATACCGGACCACAGCCCCGCTACACCGCAGGACCAAAAACCCGTGACACGGGTAGGAGATTCGGGTGTTTTGCCGAGGATTAAAAATTTCGAAGAGCAGAAGCTACGGTATACCGCACCAAAACTTCCGGTGCACCGGAGGTAGCCGCTGGAGAGAGAAAAAGTTGTGTTTGAGCTTATAAAAGAAGGGGATTAGGTATTATTTTGAATTTACAAATCCTTAAGCCTCTCTTTCTTCTCCAAACCTCTCCCAACTCCATTAAAGCTCATTCAAACCTTCCCTAATCATGAAAATAACACATCAAATCTTCTCTCCACATCATTACAAAGGAGATTCAAGCACCCAATTCTCACCAAACACATCAAATTGAAGAATCAAAAGCTTAAATTTTCAAAATTCATCCTACTATTTCTTAAATTCTAGCCAATCCATCAAGAATTCACGTTACCCACATAGATATTCATCATCAATTCACCTTTCCTAAGCCAAATCAAGCTTATTCAACCATTAAATCAAAATTTCAAATTTCAAGAGTTGTTAAAGCTTTGAGTTGGGGGTCAATTGAGGATGACTAAAAGAACAGAAATATTATCTAACAAGAGGGAGGTGAAGAAAGGCGTATTAGGTTCAAGTGAGAAGAAATTAAATAGCAAAGGTTCTAGTTCTAAAGCTAAGGGTAAAATCGATGTTGAAGATGGAGGTAAGCTAGCAATGTTTGATACCAATGGAAAAAGGCATTACTTTTATTCAAAGGAGAAAACACAACCTCTTCCCTTCAAAGGTCCTACACCCATGGAAAAAGAAGAAGCTTCAAAGGCCTTGAAAGCTTCTGCAGAAAAACAATTAAAGGAACTACCTTTTACTTATGAGAGAGTATTCAATGAAGAAGTTGGTACAGGAGAGAATAAGAGATTCTTGGAGCTTGGTGAAAAATTGGGTTGGTCTACGTTCATGATAAGACGTTCTGAATTATGTCATGAGTTAGTTTTGGATTTCTATTTAGGCCTCTTTAGCTAAGATAGTAAAGGTTGTGTTCCGATTAAAGGAAAGTTAGTCTCTTTCACAGATAATGAGATTAGAACCCACTTCAAGTTTAAGAAATTAATTGGATATTTCAAGTATAGTGAAGCGGTTGCTAGACGAAAAATATTTGATGAGCAACTACTTTTTGAGCATGTTTTAGACAAGGAAAAAGTGCAATCACATAAGGGAGAATTGAAGGCACCTTGGCCTTACAAATATCTTCAACCGGATGCGAGAGTTTGGCACAATTTCCGTATTCCTAATGTCTTTGGAAACACACAAACTTGGGATGTGACTGAAAAGAACGCTCTACTTTTGGATTGTATTTTGAGAGGAGAAGAAGTGGATGTGGCACAGTTGATCTATGAGGAGGTGATGCGATTTTCGGTCTCTCCTAAATCGGTTTATAATATTAAATTTCCTACTATGATCACGTGTCTTGTGCGAAAAGCGAATGTTACATTGGGTGAAGAAGAGAAACTCGAATTTAAAGAGAGTTATATTGATAATGCTTGGATCATGGAAGTCTTGAGAAGAGCGAGTATTACGCAAGTCTCGAAAGAAGAAAAGGAGCAAAGTTGGCAAGAGAAGATGGAGGAGCGTTTAAACAAATTCGAAGCAGCTCAAACTTCCTTAGTCAATGATGTGACACAAATCAATGCAAATCAAGTGCACATCATGAAACTCCTTGAGTAATTAACGAAAGGTCCAGCAAATCCAAACTTGGATGTCAATAATGCGAGGCAATAGCCTCGAGAGTATGTTCTCTTTCTTCCTTCCCATTTCTGTAAATGCTTTTATCTGCTAATTTTAATTTCTGTTTCGAGTCTTTTTTTTTAGTCGTGGGGACACGGCTCATTTTTTAGTTGGGGTGTGGGGATTCGTTGTCTCTCATCTCCATTTTTCTGTTTTTAGGTAGAAATTAAAATTTTTGATACATGGGAATTAGATGTAGAGTGTGTTTAATAGATTGAAAGCATATGCTCAGTGAATTAATGATAGTAAGTAGTATGTTTATGAGTTATGTTATTTGTATGCTTTGAGTATTTGCAGGAAAACACACATTGATAGTAAAGAAAAGATTAGTGAGCAATGCGATAGAATGTATGTTCAATCTCAGGGAACCTTGAGAAGTGTGTAGGCCGTGAGATCCAAGCTAGTTGACAAACACATTTGATGAAAGTGCTAAAGGTAAGAAAATAACGAAATTACATAGTGTAGAAAGTGATTAAGGCAGTTCTTTCATAATTGAAGCCACTTGAAGCCTTTTTATACCTTATCACCATGTTATTTGATTTTATACGCTATATCCTTCTCAGCCCCTTCTAGCCTTTCTAAAGATTTTTATTTAAACACATTATAAGTCATATCCCTTTAGATTATAGGACTTTTCCATATGACCTGCACTCGAATCGCGATGCATAGACAGTTGTTTTAGAGCTTGAGTTTGGGGTGGTGGGTCCACCATTATGGGAATTTTTATTGGGATGGGATTTTTGAGCTTATTAATTGTGCTTGGTTGTTTTATATTGAACATCTTATGCTTTAATTGGGTTATTGGGGATGCTAAATTGTGCATCAAAGAAGTCATTGGGTTGAGTGAGAAACGTTTTATGAGAGTAACTCAAGCTCTAGGGCGACTCATTGATGGCTAGTGAGGAGAGAGCCAAAAGCTCACTCTAAATTATCCAAATATACTATCATACCGTCCCTAAGCCTAAATTACAACCTTAAAGACTTTTTGATTCTTTGCTATGTAATCGAGAAGTGATTGAACCATTAGAGAGTAGTTAAGTGAATCTTTGGATACTAGTGAAGGTCTATGAACAATCTATAGCTCCCTTGGGGAACTGGGTAAAGTCCCAATCCTTCTTACATTGCGAAACTAATCTGATCTTGAATTCAAGCCGTGTTGACTATGGATATGAGAAGTGTACAGGTATGTAGTTTATGAATATTATTGCATTAAATTTTACGAGTAGTTGCTTTATGTCTATTCTATATATTCTGCTATGTTCTTCCCATTGTGCTGAAAATTCCCTAAGTGTGTATTTATAGACTTCCCTTTGTTTTATTTTTATTGTATCGGGACGATACAACTTTGAGTTGGGGGTCTTGATGTCTCCTCATTTGTGATAGATTTATATTAGGATGAGACATCATTTTTAGTGATTTAGAAGTCTTTCTAATCGATTTTCTTGAGAAATAGTGCATTTTCGTATTTTGAGTCTTGATTTAGTAAAATAATATTAGAGCATATTGGGTTTAATTATTTATTTAGTTTGAAGCTTTAAAGATAATTATGGAGATTAATTAGAGTCCAAGTCAAAAATTACAAGATATGGAAAGAGATAAGCATGGAAATTGGAGATAAGGAAAGAAAAGCTAAAAACATGGAAAAAGAAAAGGTGCCTTAATCCTGAATTTCTGCACCTACGAACACAAATCAGCTTATATCTCAAGATTTCTGTGGAATTTGGAGAAACGGTCAAGAGAAAAGTTGAATATCTTTCCGACACGATGAATTTTGTGTACTCATACACGTCAAACGGATGAGTATTGAAGCTGCTAGGAACAAAACAAAAACGGGCCTGATTTCATGTTTTAGGGTTACGAATTTGAGTTGGGCTTGGAGTCCATTACTTACCTTCTCCTTCAAGAAAACGAATTAGGTCTTCTAAACACCTATAAATACACCCTTATATCACTTGTAAATCATCCTTGCCTCATAGTAATTAGTTCTTAAGGTTTTATTCTTCCAAGTTATTGTAGAGAGCAAGATGATGTCTTTTATTATTCCTTATAGTTTATTTCCTTCAGGTATGAACTAAACTCCCCATAGCTTGGGTTTTGCATCATGTATAAACTATAAATTCTATTTTCTTTCTATCTAATTTTCTTTTGGAATAACATGTTTTAATCTGATATTAGCTTCTTACCTTTATATTTGTTTATGTTTTTTGATTTATTGCCTATCCTAGAACTGATCACTTTAGGCTTTCTTAATAGTAGTTAGATGATCACCTTAGCTGGGTGTCTAATTATTGAAACACCACATAACATCTAGTGTCGATATTAGTCCTGACAACACTGTTACTAACTAGATAGTCATTAGGGTATGATTTAATCACTATCACCATGTATGGAAATTTATTTCTTAGGGCCTTGGTAGCGCTTGGTAACCCTATTTGAACCAGTCTCGTGGTGTGTCCATATCCCCCTTAGTCGCTCTCAAGGTCTAAGGAATGAGAATTTAGAATCCTGCCTAAGTATACAAGAGCTAATTATCTCCCTTATTAACTAGATTTAATAGAAAGAATTAGAAGGATTAGTGCATACTAGCAAAACCTAAGCTATACTTCTCATCTCATATTTCTTCGTATTTAATTTACTGTCTTTATTTTCTTAGTTTAATTTAAGTATTTCGAAATTTATTCTCTATTTATTTTTTGTCTTTTAATTATTTACTTCTTACTCGTTATTGCTACCCATTTGACTAGCACACTGAGTCCCTGAGAACGAACTTTCTTATCATTAAAACTTGCATACGTCCTGTAATAATTGCAGTACTACGCCTGTCTAGGGTGAGTGCGTAGATTTCTTGACTTATATTGATCTTATTTTTATCACACCCTACGCGACACCACTTATTTAAATATGGTAGATAAACACGCAAACATACATTCAAACATGTGCTAGAATTGAAATTAACAATCTTAGTCGAGTTTTTCTTGTAACATATGACCAGATACTTTCCTATAAGATTATTTAACGAGGGTATTACAATAACAAAGCATGTAAAACATTAGTTACTATAAGGTGAGTTGGTGTGTACACTGCTTATGCTTGGGCCACCTCGAATTTTTAGTTTGCTACTCTAGATTATTATCTTGATTCTTTAGATAAGCTCATGATGGGTTTTCTTCCTATATAGGAATATATTACTTCACGAACATGAGCTTTCTCATGCGAAACTTGCTGAAGTAGTATTTTTCAAACTTCATTTTTCCTTGGATCCATTATCCATTGTTGGAGGTAAGCTCCAACGTTTGGGTAGCTAATATGACCGCCAAAACTTGACCGTGAGAAGACTGAGGCCCCATATCCCATATCCTTCTTCTTGTTATGGAATTTTCTTGGTTTTCAGTGACAAAGTGTTCTATCTTAATAGGTTAGGAAATTTTTCGTTTTCCACATATGACGCTAATAGAACATATTTTAACAAACATAAGTTGGTGTGAATTTTATTAGTAGATTGTAAATGATTGGGTGTATTTACTTTGAGGGTTAGCATTAGGTTAATGCATCATGTTGAGTAAGTCGACGTACAAGCATGTAAACAACCAAGTATAAATGTAAAAGTATAAGTAAGAATAAGAATGCAAATGAATAACTTGATCTTTATTGCATGTGGTTAAGGTGTAAAAGATCCTAAATTACATTGGTTGTTCCCATACATGTTTCAAATCATATTTATAGAGGTTCTTGTGGTATTTATAACAACTATTCTTGTCCATGATGACACAATGATTAGATAATGGTTAGCTAGGCGGTAACTCTTTATATCACATGCTATTCCTCAATAGAAATTTGGCTTCTGGCAGGTAACTACGAATTATGTGGAACTAGTCAGTTCCTATATTGAACTCAATTATGAGAGGTTCTCCTCGGGAATGCCTTGTTGAGGTGGCTTCCACGTTCTTCATGTCCACAACTGCTTTTTGGAACTAACCTCGACTTCTTGAGTTTTATGGTATATTCTTCCTATTAATTTCATAACTCGTGATACATATTAATTTACTATTTACCCTATTTTATTTCATAAGGTAATACATATTCCTATGTATATATTAATAAATATCAAGTACTAATTAAAATAAAGGTGTATACCAATGAAATGTATGGGTAACTAGTTGTGTTAGCTCAATTAGACAAGGTCTTGCTATTTTTTCAACACTTAAAACAATGTGAAGTGAAAGGCCAAGGTTCAAACCTCCTCCCTAAACATTGGTAACTTAGTTTTGATCAAACTAAGAATATGCATAGGGAGACGTACATATTCTCTGTGAGACTAGTTGTGATGCGCAAAAGTTGGCCAAGACCACTAACATACACAATGAAATGCATGGGTAATTATTACAATTTTAGGGTGTAAACTTAAAATATGTGGTACTAATACTAATATTATTTGTTAGAAATAATATAAGAAGCTAGAATGGATGAATTTTCTTTTTTCAAATTTAATCCAAAATAATTTTCATCATTTAACTTGACCAAATTCAAAAAATTTAGGAATCATAAAATTTAAATATCTATATTGACGTGTTTGGTCTATGAAAAAATTCCTATCATAATAATTTATCTCAATAATTATTTTTAATTACTGTGTAAAATATTTATTTAATAATAAAATTTAAAAATATTAACCTATATAAATGAAAGTTAAATAATTCATAGTAATAAATATATATACTCTCTATATTACTTTTATTTGATTCTATCCAATTGTCACTCTAATCTGTCTATAAGAGGACATAACATAAAGTTTAAAATATCTAATTCTGACTTGTATTATTAATTGATCAATTAATTATTATAGGACTTAAAAAATAATAGATTAATCATAATTATGTCTAAAATCTTAATGAGTAATTCTATCGTGCCTTTCATGATCAATTTTAAACTTTTTATAGATATATTTTAATGGATAAAAATTAATTTTAAATTTAATTTTTGATATTTTAGGTAAGTATTAGGTAGTGTTGAAATAGAATGAATTTCATGACCATATTATCAAATTTACATATAATATATATTCATATTTGTTAAATAATATATCCATTAAAAATATTCCAATAAACATATTAATGTCACAATATATATTAAGCTAGGAATTTAATCATTAGAATTGTCCAAAATTATTATAAAACACAATTTGAAATTGTCTAAATACATTTTTATTGATTGTACAATAAATATGAATTTAAATTGTTTAATATTTTACTAAAAGAAAATTGATATGCAATTTATTATCTCATTTCCTACAAATTTACTTTAACCTTTCATATACTTTTAATAAATTAATAATTAATATATATTTTCATATGATAATTATATATTTTTCTATTTATTTCTCATTTCTTTATATACCTTTTATATATACATTATATATATTTACAACTTTTTTATACTCTTTAATATCAATTAATTTGTTTATCTTTATTTTAATTATTTTATTTTCTTGGTGTATATCTTATTCTTTTTTGTTATAATTAATACTCATTCAAGTAAAACTTAATTTAAATATCTTTTTAAAATCCAAACATCATACACAACAAAAAGAATAATTATTTAACCTTGAATTAAAAAAGAAATACTCTTTTTAATATGATCTCTTTAAGAATAATTATCAAAATATTTGAATATTTTACTTAAAATATGTATTAGGTCATGATTTTTAACCAATCAAGTCATATAAATAAATAAATAAATATTTATTTTAAATTTCTTTTTATGTATACCATTAAGTAAATAAAGGTAAAATTATATTTTTGAATATTTTTCTTACTTTATTTTACATCATTTACTATCTTTTGACAATTTAGAATATTTGTTTTATTTGGAAAAATACAACTTTTATGATTATTAATTTAATTTTTTATGTGAATAGTATACTATATATAAGATATATACGACAAGGTAAATTAATTAATAATAAATTAAAAAGAGATTTTAATTAATGTGATACTTAGAAAAGAAAAAAAGTTTAAGCTATGAGTAATATATTTAAGAGGAAAATTAGGTTAAAAAAATATAGAAAATATATAAGATAAATTAAGAAAGGAATTATTATATATTAATTAATTTTATTAAATTAAAATTATTAAAGTAATTTTCAGAAGAAGAAAATAGAAAGATTTCTGCTCAACGGAAACCAACTATTAGGGATCCGAACTATATAGAGTGGACCACTGGGTGTAAAAGAAACCACATCATTTATCTTTCTCTCTTCTTTTATCACTACCAAAACCATGGCAAGAAGCAAAGTCACACTTGCCTTTATTCAAAAAAAATCTCAGCGAAAGGCAAGCTATAATAAAAGACTCAAGGGGTTACTCAAGAAAGTCGAAGAACTTTCGATTTTGTGTGGAGTCGACGTGTACTTGATAATTTATAGTCCCTTTGAGAATGAACCCATTTTTTGGCCTTCCCGCGAGAAGGTCCAACAGGGTATTAACAAGTTTAAGAGTATGCCAGTATCGAAACAGGAGAAGGAAATGAAAAATCAGGTCACTTTTACCGAAAAAAGAATTAACAAAGCCACGGATATGCTTGACAAAGTGAAAGCTGAGAATCGCAATAAGGAGATTAAGTATTTTATCAGCAACTGTTTGGCTGGTGTTACTTATATAATTCCAGATATGGTGGAACTGAATGATATTAGTAATGTTATCACTGAGAATCTGAAAGCAATTGATGAACGCATTGCTGAACTCGAGAACTTTTCCCAAGTAGGAGGTGGAAATGAAGGTAATTTCGGAGAGGGTAGCAGTTTGGGGCTGATTGGGCCTAATATAGGCCCAAACAATGAACCGGAGATACAGCCACCAGAAGGGTGGGAAGATTTTGTTTTCTTTACTAATAACTTTGATATCCCAGGACCCTCCAACTCTTAATTTTCATGTCAGAGAATTGTGTTTTTACTTAAAGTTTGTCATACATCTGTTTTTGTTCGTGTCTGTTGTTGTTTTCAGTTCAGTATTTGTATTTCATTATCAGTCTTTGTCAGTCTTGTTTTAATCCGTCTTTGTCAGTCTTGTTTTAATCCGTCTTTGTATTTCATTATTAATCAAAGTTGTTAAGTTTTCTTTCTCGTAAGATATCAGTGTTGTGCTAATTGTTTGCATTTCAAGCTTTACTCTTCGTGTTTAAAGTCTTCGGAAACAAGTCAATTTCTATACAGAAACTATAAGTTACCTACAGAATATTGAAACCGAATAGATTATTTAATTAAGTCAAAGTATACTATATTTGTTGATAATGAAAATGGTGTTGCTCGCAGAAAAAGTGAAAGTTCTGTGAATAAGAAAACAAACATCTTGCAAAGAAAATTCTTAAAAAGTTAAACCTTAACTGAAAAAAATTAAGAATTATATAACAATATTTTCAAATGTACTAATTGAGATTTTCCAAGGTGAGGATCTGCACACGAGACCATATATAGCTCTTTTGAATTGAGATTTGCAAAAAACACAGGTCAATATGACAGCTTGATCAACAAATCACTTCCCGCTTTCATCAGTAGTATAAAGTGATCCAGAGAGGTGGTGAAAGACTTCATAAGAAATATGAGTTCCTTATTCAAAGTTTTCAACCAGTTTAGCTGCTTCGTTCTTGATAAAATTTGAGGTCACCAAATAATATTTTAAGTATCCCCTGCTCCACCAGAGGTAATAATGAAGAGTAGGGCTCCACACACGGGACCCAAACCCACAGAACCGTTTTATCCGACCCAAAAGTGGCCCGAAAAAACCCAAACCCAAACCGAGCCCCACCCGAGCCCGTTGGGCCAAAAAAATAAATTATTTGGGTATTGGGCCGGTTGATGGGTTTGGCTTTGCCAAACCCGCGGTTACCCGCACCCGACCCGAAGTGTATTTTTTTTTATATATATATAATAAGATATTTAGCAGCGTATTCCATACGCTGCTTTTGTTTTCGTTGCTTTTCACTCTTCATTACACGAAGGGTCATATGACCCCTCTCTCATTCCAATCACTGCGTTCTCTCTCTCTCTCTCTCAAACCGCCTTCTCTCTGTCTCTCTCCATGGCTCTCGAAAACCCTAAACTTCTAGCCCTGCATCTTCCCCATCCCCGTCTAATCCCACCGATTAAAAAGTGCGGTATTGTACCATGGTTAACTTGTTCGATTGTTTATATGCCGGTTTACTAGATGAGAAGAAGGGTTTAGAGGAGGCCTATAAAAGGGTTAATCTCGACTTTGTTTTTCTTAAATCAAAACCCCCTTTTATCAGGTATTAATAACCCTAATCCTTGTGTATTTTTAAGCCGATGTGTTCTCTAATTAATAGCTTGAGTATTGTTGTTGTTTATGAAAAGAAAAACCCATTTTAGTTTCGTATATTAATTATTGTATCTGGGTTGTTGATTTTGAAACTGATTTTCGGTTGGTTGATTTTGAACTTTGCTATTACGTTTGATTTTGGGTATGAGACTATGATTTATTGTTACTGGGTTGTTTTTATAACCCCGTATTTGTTTGTTTTTTAAACTGGTTTTCGGTTGGTTGATTTTGAACTTTGCTATTACGTTTGATTATGAGTATGAGACTATGATTATTGTTACTGGGTTGTTTTTATAAATGCAAATATGATAATTATAAATCAAAACATTGATTTCTAATGTCTCTGTATGTTTCCTACTTGCATGTATTCAAAACAATTAGATGAATTGGTGAAGGATTTGAATGCTTAAAGTTAATGCTTTGTTTCTTATGCCAATTTCAGGTATTACTCCCTAACACTTTCTATTTTTTCAATAATACAGTTATAGATAATTAGATAAAACTTCAATTGATCTTAACTTTTTTGTATTTTCTTCTCTTTTACATGTTATGTTGGATTGTATGAGTTGAGTGTGACCTAAGAGTCGACTTTAACACATTGTAACCCATATCCTTAAGGTATAATGAATCTTTTCGAATCTTACAAGTTATCAGATTTTCAATTTAAGAATGTTTGCCTCTCCCATATTCCCACCCCATGATTACACCTCAATATAACTATGTGTAATTGTGTATGATCCATTGTGGAATCTAAGGTTGAGTTGGCAACTACTTAATTGAATCTATAGTAACTTGTAATTTTCAAAAGAGGCCCCTTGTCCCTAAAATGTCCCTAAGATTATAAAAAGGCAATGAAGATATTAAATCTGAGGCTAAATGTTAAGCCAATGATGAAACCAAATCTGAGGCTAACTATATTTAACAATTTCTTCTCTTCTGTGATGCAAATTTACAGGAATTATGTTGGATTTGAAGTTTTTTTTTGGAATCACTAAAGGATTTACACCCCTGTTGTACAAGATCTTTGCTATGTACAATTTAGATTGTAATTTTTCAATGTTTTGTAATTTTATAAGTGGTTCAATGTTGTAATAGTAATGTAGTGCTGTTTTATATAAAAAAACTATTGTAATTTCAATAACTTACTGTTTTTAGAAAGTTACTAGATTTTACTTACTTATTTTGAAAAATTTCTATTTATAGAACATAACCCGAACCCGACCCTAACCCGTCCTACCCAAACCGCACAGTTTCAATAAAAAAATTGGTTATTGGGTTTAACAAAATTAGAAACCGATAGTTAGGGTTGGGTCTAGGGTTTAGGCTCTCGGGTCGGGTAACCGACCCGTGTGCATCCCTAATGAAGAGTGCATTTGTTAATATGAAGAATATACTTAACCTTGTGTGGAAATCTGAGGTGTTAACACGATAGATGTAGGTTTTTGGTTAGAAGACGCTCGATTATGGTCAAGGTGGCGTCGAGGTTAAGTGTATTCCAATTTAAAGATGTAGTTTGACGGCCAATCAGCTATATATTTAGATAATATATGTTAGTGTGATATTTCTTTGATGCTTGTCTTTAGATTACATGTCAATGTAAGCCTGTTGTTTTTATGGTAGTGTAATCTCACAAGTTTCCAAGTTCCAACTATTGATACATATAAATATTTCTCAAAATATAACCCTTAAATCTCACAATATAAAATCTCTTATTTTAATATTCAAAAGAGCCTAGAAAAATGAGTCCCTCGCCTCTTTCCTATTTCATTCAAAATTAATTACTAACTCATGTTTCCATCCATATATATATATATATAAAAAGTTATCTTCTTCATGTAAAATAAACCTCTACCTAAATTTGCTTGAAAAGATGTCTACATAAATTTTAATTATACATAATAAGGATGACCATGATGGATGGCATTTGATGCTGAAAAAGGATTCTGACTTCATCAGGGTTCTTACTTAATTCCTCAGTTAGTATTATGATATGTAATAGGGGAGAGCATGGGTCGGTTTTACCCGGGTTTGAGGATAGGGTAAACCGAAGTTAATATATTTCGGTTTAAGGAATTTCTTAGGTAACCCAACAGTAGGGTAAAAAAAAGTTTACCCTCGGGTTACCCTTCGGGTACCTTCGGTTTACCCTCGGGTCAACTATGGTCAAACTTTTTTGTAACATAAAATTGCTATCATTAAAAATCAAACTCGAATTGCACCTATCTCAAACGAATAACTTTACAAAACAGACTTTTGATAATCCAGGAGTCTAAATAGTTTGTTAATTATAGACTATGTTAGATTTTTTTAAATGTTTTCACCTTAAATGTAAACAATATTATTTAAAATCATTAATTTACGGTTTTTCGGTGTGGATTTACCTAACCCAATGGTTTGGGTAATTTATGGGTAAAATATTTGGACCCGAAAAATTAATAGGTAACCCAAAAGGTAAAGTTGGCTAAGGTAAAATTACCCTTGTTTTTAGTTCGGTTTGACTAAAATTCAGGTCGGTTTTCGGTTTTGTTAAAATTATGCTCAGCCCTAATATGTAACTACTACACGCGGTTTTTTTCGCGAGAACACAAGTCGTCGAAAAAAAAATCAAATGTCCTCGCAAAAGATCAAAAATGTCTTTAGCGAGGACATGCTTTCGCTAAAGGGGTCTCGTTGAAGATTCGTCGCGAATTACACCATGTCGCGACGACATTTGGTAGTCGTCACGTGTGGCCAGACCCTTTTGCGACGACATCATGTTGTCGTTAAAGGTCTGTCTTTTGCGACAGAAGATGTCGTCGTAAAAGATATGTCAATCGCGACGATTAATCCGTCGCTAGTAAGGGGGTTTGTTTTAGCGATGAACTCTTTTGCGAAAAAATGTTCCTCGTTAAAGCCAATTTTAAATTTGTTTTTTTTTTGTTTTTTTTTGTTATTGTTTTTTTAATAATATAAACTAAATAAATAAAAGACTAAATTTAAAGAAATCGATAATATATATAAAATGGAGAATGGAATAAAACCCGATCCATCTAGGTCAAACAAGATCATCCAAAATCATCCAAAAAAACATACAAACCACCAACCAAAAGTCAGTCAAAATACAATAGTCGAATATAGTCAAACAAAGTCAAAAGAGAGATATAAACACGTAAAACTAAGTTAAAGATAAGTTTTCGTCTGAATAAGAAGGGCGGGCTTGATGAGGATTAGTAGAAGAAGTCAGAGCGGCCGAAGTAGTGTGTCGAGGAGGATCAGCAGCAGATGGCGAGGCTCGAGGAGACGTGTCTTGAGGGGGAGATGGGGGATCAAGCTGCTCATATTTGTATTCCCTCTTGCATCATTTAAGCGTCTGGATGGCGGCAATCATCAACTCGTGGATCGCATCCCAAGTGGGGTAGGTACTCGATGTAGAGGTAGAGGATAGAGAGGCATTATCTTGCATAGGTTCCTTACCGATAGAGACAAGGAACTCATTCAGCGACCGCACTATCTACTGGTAGTCCCTCAAAATTTTAGCGCTGACTTGATCGTAAGAATTTGAATTCTCCCTCCTCTCCGGTAGCTGGTGTCAACTCCCGGGACCCAGTTGCGGGTCCCGCCTCCTAATCCTATACTCGCCGCCTCAAAATAGCGTCAACGTGCTCTTACTCCGATAAGGTTGGGGTAGATGAAGAATCTCCACTCTAAGATTGGGATTTCCCGCACTCGGGTTTCCAGAATGGACCTCAACGCCTCATATAAAGTAAAGAAAATAATAAAAAATATTTTGGAGTAAAAAAGTTTAAGTTTTATAAAACTTACATTTGATCACTCGTAGTCTCTGCTCTGCCGCCCGTTTTTTTCTTGTCAAATCCTATTTGGAAAAAGAATCTTTTGATAGGTGGTAGAGGCAAAGTCTCATTTTCCGGTGGCTCGGATCACTCCCCCTCTGACAAACAACGGACCTTACTACTACTCCCCTCCCCTTGTTTCAGTCAGTTAGTCAATTAGTCAATCAAACAAATAAGATGATATGAATTATTGAAATAAAGATAGTACCTCTTCAGTTATCAATGAAAATCTCGACCTCGAGTGTGTCCTCGAACCTGCCCCGCTCTGGTTCCTTAATAGCTCCCTATTCTCCTTATTATTTTTAGCTTGGTTATGGTTTTTTAAAAATATAAACAAAAGTAAACAAGTTAGTCAACACAAATACCATTTAATATAACATTTTAAATTAAAATAAGTACCTGAACTTCCACTGAGTCCCACATTTCCAAAGTCTTCTCCCAATTTTCGGGTGTCTGGTCATAAAGAATCGCCCGAATTTCTTAAAACTCGGTCTTCACACGGTTTTTATGGTCGCTATATCCTATTCAGCGCTTGTTGGTGACCATACGCTTGATACTCGGCCAATCAGGACGAGCCTCCCACTCCTTGATTAAAAAGAAGTCTTGTTCACAATTAAAATAAATAAAATATAAGTGTATATTTAGTTCAAGAATTAAAAAAATAAAAGTTTGAGTTAATTACCCTTAGGCGCCGTATTATGAATTCCTGATCATTGGCGGGGACTTCACTCCAGTGTTTGTAATAAAGGGGAATCTTCTCTCGAATGGTCAAGTTATCACCTGAGTCACGTGGTGGGAATAGTGACCAATAGGGTTCCAGGTCCCGTCCAATGTGGAGAACTCCACAGGAAGTCGTCCTCCGGTCTATCCCTTGACATAGTGACTAAGTCGAGAGTAGTCTTGCCCTTTTTCTTTCTGGTGGTGGTCTTTTTTCCTATACTATAATTTTTTTCCTATATTAATTTACGAATAAATTTTCAATTTTTGTAATTGAAGCTTAAATAAAAATAATACCTGTTGTATTACACCCCGAGATAGGAATATCCGGATTCCTAGGGGGGTCTTGACCATTACAATCTCCATCATGACCCCGTGCTACCTTAGCTATCTGTAATGCCTTGATGTTAAATGTTTTTATTTTTTTAATAACTAAACTATCTAATATTACTTAAAAAGTATAAAATGCCCCTATACTTAATTTTTTATATTCTAAAAATCTAAACTATCTAATATTACTTAAAGGCCCCAAAACTTTTATATAATCCAAATTTGCCCCTAAACTACTTAAAAGGTCTAAAATGCCCCTATACTTTAATTTTTTTAATAACTAAACTATCAAATATTACTTAAAGGCCCCTAAACTTTTATATAATTCCAAATTTACCCTAAACTACTTAAAAAGTCTAAAAATCCCCTATACTTTAATTTTTTTTATTTTCTAAAAATCTAAATTATTTAAAATTACGTAAAGGCCCCTAAACTTTTATATATTTACAAACTTAACCCTAAACTACCTAAATTTACTAAAATGCCCATAAACTCACAAAATTTCCAAAAATTCACAAACAAAACAACAATTCCAAAAAATCCATACTACACATCCCTAAATTCCAAACAACTCCAACCAAATTCCAATAATTTCCAAAAACTAATTTCATACAATTTGATTTATTTTTTGCCTAAAGTAGTTGTTTTCACCTATTTAATGAACTCAATAATCATCTAAAATCAAAACATATGTTCGGAATTTAGGAACTACACTATATATGGAATGATTTTAATTTAAAAAAAAACTGAAAGAAAATTATAAGGTGGATAACATACCTTAAATTTGGAGAAGCTGAGTGTAATAGGTTGTGTATAATCTCTACAAAGTATGCACAATAGCACAAGCATCATATTAGTTTAAAAAAAAAAAAATAGAATGTAAATTTTTTTTTGAAAAACTTGATGATTCTTACCTTTTAAATGTTATTGAAGGTGTTGTTGAAGCTCAAGAATACTCGGCAATGGATTGGGGGTGTTTTTTTGCCGGATAAAATTTGGGTGTTTTAATGGTGTGAAGGTGGAGTGGGGAAGAAAGGGGGAGTCGGGGGTTTTGTATATATCTGGAAGAGCTTTAGCGAGGACAATGTTCTCGCGAAAGGCTAAAATCGTCGCAAAATGTTGACCAATAATCTAGGCGGGAATATCAACCGCCTTAAAACGTGTCCATAACTTTTGGTAATTGTTTCTAGCGACGAACAGTTCCTCGCAAAAGACATTTAGTCTTTTGCGACGAGTTCTTCAGATGAACGTTGCAAAAGACTAAATGTCTTTGCGAGGAACTTGTTCTCGCTAAAGGTCTTATACATAATTTTTTTCTCAAACATAATTATACTTTTTGATATATATTTTATAAACACCTACTACTTTACTTGCAACAAATGCAAAATAAAAGTGCTAGTAAGTGATCAATACCAATAATTAAAAATCTTAAACGCGAAACTGAATATTACCTGATGAATTATGACGAGTTGTCCCACAGATATCGAGAGCGAGAGGAAAATTAAGATGTGTTGTTTCTAATAGGACACTAGCTTAATTACTATTACGATTGTTTCTAATAATACAACAGTAATACTGGAGAATGTTCCCAAGTTTTGATATACTCCTTTTTTTATGATAATCATCACTTAATTTTTCTTATATATTATACCTTATTTATTATTTATAATAAAATAATTTAAAAACTATTTTACTTATATATTATACATTATGTTTTTATTTTTTTATATAATAAAACTTATTGTAGTAAATACCATATATAAGACAAATACAATTCACATCATTTCATAAAAAATTAATTGTTTAAGTGTTTAACGTAATACATTACAAAAGAAATCATAAAAAAGTAATACAACACTAATCAGTCTCGTCCCCATCATAAACTATTATTGGTTCGTCATCACTGTCAACATATATAGTTTCCTCATCACTCTCGTACTCTCCTAAGGTGTCATCATAATCTTCATCGTCGACGGGATCAGCTGGTTCTGGTACAAGGTTAAAAATCAAAATATCGATCTCTATCCCTTGTCCAGTACTCAAACTCAATCAACGGGTGTCCCGAATCCAATTTCGTATCAGCCAACGGAATGTCGATCGGATCTGGACTCGTGGAAATCAACTCGGCACCAAATAATTTCAGACTCCATCCGTGACGGGCGTTCACTTCCCTAACAACTTTCCACCCCTTTGCGTAAATTTGATCAATGTAGAAGACCTTTTTTGCTTGACTTGCTAAGATGAATGTTTCCTCAGTCCACCAAAAAGAATTTGTGTTGATCATTGTTGCCCCGTGTTCCGTTTTACTAAGTTTCTTTTTTTTATCCGTGTTATATTACTTACACTCAAACACCACAACAGAATAACCACCAGTGAATTCAACCTCAATAATCTTGACCAACTCACCATAAAAAGTATCTACGTCTGTGAAGGTACAAAATATTTAAATTAAATACAAATACAAAATATTTAATGAAAGAGAACACAACTAACCAACCTGTGATAGTACAAACTCCGTAATCTTGAGTAACTCTCTTCTCACCCTTCTCACACGTTACCCATTTGACCCCGTTGACAATGCAAGAATCATACATATACATGACACTGTTCGACAGTCTGGACAACGAAATCAACTCTTCGGTAGCAAGGGGATTACCTTTTCTTTTCATTGTGCCAACCTACACAAAAATTCAATGGTTAGTATGATTGAATTCTTTTTATATGTTAGACTTTTATACCTGTTTCATGAACCATCGACGAAAATCATCCCGGTGTTTTTGCTCTCTACCAACGGACGGAAGTGAAGACTTATGTTGCCTAAATTAAAAGAATAGTGTTTATAAAAAATAACAGCGTATTTAAATAAATATTTTTTATTAAAATACTTACATCATGTAGTGTTGGATCTCCTAGCCGTTAATAAGGATGTACCAATCGATGTGTTTCTTCACTTTGAAGTCTAAACGACAAAACTTCTTTTTCGTCGGTGGTGGGGGCAAAGGTGTGATAAAATAATAGATAAATAAAGATAATAATAAAGAGCACACACCCTTGAGAACCACAGAACTAACTGCAAGTATCATAGATCGTTTGCAAGTTTTAATGATAAGTTAAGTTCGTTCGCAGGGATTTAATCCGTTAGATCTACTTGTATTAAATAAGTGTAGATGAATTTAGATGTTTAGAATAAAATGTAATAAGATGAATAATTATCTAACGTGAATAAATAAATAATGCAAATAAATAAATATGAATATAAGTCAAATAAATCAGGGTTACTAATATGAGTCTATTACTAAGTTATTCTAATCTGTCATGCATTGAGCATTATATATTAACCGGGATTCTAAATTCTACCTAACCTCCGTCAGGGTGGGCTTAGGAGCAACCTCTCCACTACCAAGGATCTTGGGTAAAGAAACCTTGAGTAATGATTGGTGGTTAAATCAAACATTTATGGCTATCTAGGTAGGGTCACTACTAGACGATTATGTGGTGTTGTCAATAACTAAGAACATTCCTAAGATTGGCCAAATCTAGGGCTGTAACAATAAGTCAAAACAAATAATAACAATATACGTCAAGCTCAAATCAATTAAAATAACGAATAGTATTAATGAATGTAGACAAAATAATAACCCAACAATTAAAAAGTAAAACTTACAGAATAAAAGCTTAGAAATATGGTGAAACCACAAATCTATAGCTAATTACCCTAAACATAGAGAAGGAGAGATGTAAAAGAGGAGTTTGTCACTCTCCAAATCCGTGCTTCTTGTCTTTCTCTATAGGTCAGCTTGCTTCTTGGATGAATACTTGATACTAAGGATGAATAATAAATATAAGGACTAAGTTACTATTTAAAACTGAGGAAATACAAGCAAGGACTAAGCCTATACTTGGAACTGAGTAAGGACATGTTTACAATGGTTTACGGGTGTATTTATAGGTGTCTTGGAAGCACTAACACGTTTTATCGGAGTGGAAGACAAGTAATGGACTCCTAACCCAACTCAAATTCGTAACCCTAAAATCTAGAAAATGTAAGATTTTGTTGCTGATTTTTTCTGGCCGTAACTCTTTCAATACATATCCGTTTGACGCGTTCCAATAGTCGAAACTGATCGTCTTAGAAATCTCTTTAACTTTTCTTTAGACCATTCTTCTGAATTCCTAATCAATCTTAAGATATAATCCCTTTAATGGTCGTAGGTGCTAGAATTCAGATTTATTTGGCAACTTTATCTTTCCATATCCTAGCTTTTCCTTTCTTTCCTCCAATTACCATGTATACCTTCTTTCCTTTATCTTTCAGAATTGACTTGCATCTAATTAATCTCCATATATATCTTTAAAGCTTCACACTAAATAAATAATTAAACCAAATATGCTCTAAAAATAATAATTCATTAAATCGAGACTAGAAATAGGAAAGTACAATATATCATGTGAAAATCGACTACTGGACTTCCTAAAATACTAAAAATGATGTCTCCAACTAATATTAAATCATCACAAATGGAGAGACATCAAGATTCCCGACTCAAAGTTGTATCGTCCCGATACAATAAAGATAAAAGTAAAGGGAAGTCTCTAAATACACACCTAGGTCAATTAAGCATTGAGGGAAGAATATAGCAGAATATATAGAATAGACTCATATCAACTACTCAGAAAATCTCATGTAAAAATATTTACAAACTATATACTGAACACTTTTCATATCCACAATCAACACGACTTAAATTCAAGATTAGATTAGCTTCGCAATGTAAGAAGGAGAGGATCTTTACTCAGTTCACCAAGGAGGCTATAGATTGTTCATTGACCTTCACTAGTATCTAAAGATCCATTTAACTACTCTCTATTGGTTCAATCACTTCTAGATTACATAGCAAAGAATCAAAAGTTCTTTAAGATTGTAATTTCGGCTTAGGGACGGTATGATAGTATATTTGGATAATTTAGAGTGAGCTTTTGGCTCTCTCCTCACTAGCCATCAACGAATCGCCCTAAAGCTTGAGTTACTCTCATAGAACGTTTCTCACTCAACCTAATGATTTTTCTTGATGCACAAAGTAGCATCCCCAATAACCCAATTAAAGCTAAAGATGTTCACATAAAAATTCCTCTTTGCCGGTCCGAATATATATTCTTTTCAAATCAATTTTTTTTCTTTTGTATAGACATGACTCTTTTTTTGATGTTGAGATATATTTTTCGAAAAAAATAAATCGAAAAAAAAAAACCAAAAAAAAAATATTTTTCGAAAAAAAAATTAAAAAAAAATCGAAAATAAATGAAAAAATAAATTCAGATATTAAATATAAATATAATATAAATATATAATAAAATAAAAAACCATATAAGGGCAATAATGGAAGGTAAATATGACCATGTGCTTAATTGAGAATTAAGTTGAAAATTTGTGAGTAAGTAGGAAGTAATTTCCTCCTTCCTTTTTTTTGAGAATGAAAAGTGAGGAAGTGTAATTAATTGGGAATTATCTCTTAAACATAAGTGTATCATATTTAGATTATATACTAATTTTCAATAATATTCAAACTAACGGGTTATCGTTCAGATTTCTCACATTGGACAATATGTGTACGTTGACACATTGACATTTTGTAGAGTTATGAATGAAATGCATAGATACACAAAGAAGATTGTAATTATATGTATTGATATTTTATTATTATTTTCATTTAGCTAATTCATACACATAATAGAATGAGTTGCACTTCTTTTATATATAATTCAATTACGAATTTTGCACAATCTATTATAATTTTTTAGATTCATTTTAGCCCAAGTACCTTCAGGTATGGATCATATATATATATATATATATATATATATATATATATGGATCATATTATTTAGTGTTGTGTTAGTGTTTGTGTATAGATTTGTTTGAATTTATTACCTTTCCTCTAATAATGCAATTATTAGTATTTTGTGATATCATCATTCTAATAGTTTCTAATGATATGACTAACCTTGTAACTCATATTCATATAAAATGGTACTTTAAAGGTTTAAATTGTTTTCAAATGAATAAGTTTGACATGAGTTGTTTTAATGGCTAATGCCCATATTTTATAAAAATGATGAATTGAGAATTTTTTTTGAATGTGGGTGGGAAAGAAGAAGTTGGATTCCTTTTTATACTTATGTTTTTAAATATTAAAATTGGAGGTTATCTAGAGAAATATTTTTTTTGTATTTAATGTTATAAATATAAAACTAGCCAAGTGTATGTGGGTGATTGGAATTATTTATCACTCTTTAGGAGGTAAATTGGTATCATTTTAATTCATGTATATTTTTAGGGTTCTCTAAATTATTTAAAGAGGTATTAATCAACATACATTTACTATGATATGGACACTAGTTTCTAATCCACTTAACAAGGTTTAAAGTATTCTTCAACATTCCACTTAAAAGCGATGTACATATATATTGTATTTAAGGAATCGAATTTCCAACTTATTTTAACAACATGAGGGAAAATCTAATTGAATGCAATTCTGGTTCGAAGTGGAATATTTTTATAATAATACTATTAGGTGCTCATTAAAAATCTACAAACTAAAAGACGCGTATTTCCTTTAGAATCGTGGGCATTAGACCCTTATGTTCAATAACTCTTAAAAATATGAGTATATGTAACTATTTTAGTCAAGTTATAGTTTCATTTGATTCATTTCAAGTAAATTAATTATGCACTCTCTTAAAATATGGTATAACAAAAAATTCACTCCAAGAAAAATAAAAAAGCGTAAATTAGAAAAATGGTCAATGGACCCTCACGGTGCTTCAGTCATCCTTTTGTTTGTCTTTGAAGGCTTGACCAAACCCCCACCATCCACAAAAGCATGACCATTTTTTTATTTTGGATATTCTAATGTGCATGATTATTTATCAATGCGTGATCTCTTTGCAATTTTTTTTTTCACTTGGAAATAAATCATATTTAATCAACTATCCAAATACAAAAAAGGTAATTTTGAAAAAAATATCTAATCTCTTTTGAAATTAGTTGCTATAAATGTTTCTTAAGTTTTATATAATATGCCTCTATATATTGGTAGGGCCAAAGGTTTGATAAATATATGATAATAAAGCACACATAGCTAAGACGACCACGATAAACTCTACGCAAGTAAACAGATTCTTTGCAAGTAATAAGTAAGTAAAACATATTTCGATCTCATAGACTGCGAAAGTAAGTTTGCAAATTGCGTTCATAATAAATGCACTAGAAAGAGTTGATAAAATAATATGCAAGGATACTAAAATATTTTTTTGGTATTTAAGACTCTAAACAATTAAAAATTAAACTAAGACTCAAGTAAAGAAAAAAAGAAAAAATTAGAAGGAGAAATATTATGAGAGTTTAACTTGAGAACTAGCAAGTAATCCCCACTAGTCTTGTTTCTTATTTATTGTTTAAGGGAGAATTGTTTGATATAAAAGAAATAGTTGGGACTCTAAATTCCTACTGACTTCCGTTAGGGTAGCTTAGGGGGAAACCTTAACACTACCAGTGGACTTGGGAAAGGGGACCCTGGACAATGATCAGTGGTTAAATCTAACCCTATTGACTATCTAGTTAGGCAAGCCCGTTAGGATCACTACCACATACTAGACGGTTATGTGTCGTTTTCAATAAACCCACCCCCTTCGCTAGGGTGACAGTCCAAATACTAAAGGGGAAGCCCTATACTTGAGAATAGCAAGGACTACAAACCTACGTCAAACACAAAATACATAGCAATCACAAACAATTCATTTAAAGGTAACTCATGGATACAATAAAAGCATAAAACAAGTTTAGGGTTTATAAGCTAATGCAATTTTCAAGCTAAATAGAACTAGTTCATACTAAGGAAATAAAAACTAGCAATTAATAATATCATATTCATGTTCAAAAGAAAAAATAGAATAAGAATACTATACTAATTGTTGTATACAAATAAACATAAGGGTTGAAATGACATGAACAACTTCCACGTTCCTTATTCTCTTTTTTTATTCTTTCTTGCTCTAGACATGTTTTCTCTCTTAAAACTAACCAAGGACTCCTCTATAATGTTAATAAGGAGTATAAATAGGTCCAAACAATATTTTATGGATCATGGGCTTCTTTTAGTTGGCCTAATCCAACCCAAAAAGCGTTTTACTAAAGAGATTTTTGGTTCAAAATACGACATCGACATTTAACATAACTTCTTCGTTGCACCTCTTAATTTTGAAACGTCAAATACTACACACTCTGGGATTTAAATAATAGTTGGATATTCAAGGTATCCTCCAGAATTATTGTCAATCTTGTGTGGCACCTCGATCAGGAACTTTTGAAATCTGGCCGATATAAGCTTTCACTTTCTAAATATGGTCGAATTTTCCTCTTTTGCCATCACTAGGGGTTTTCTTGATTTATTCACATCTTATAATCATCCCAAGGTTTCCAAGGGGTTCCAAGCTACCAAGTCCCTAAGAGCTACATAAATAACACAGAAATATGCACAAAAGCTTAAAAAATATCGAAACACCAAAACTAGACAAGAAAGTGTAAAAGCTCAATATATGGGGAAAATGCCTCAACTAAGCACTAAATACCCTTAAAATATTATCTCGTTACTATATTATTCTTTCACATAAATAGATACATCAATTATTAATAATATTTATCAAGTTCTATTTTTATATTAGAATTGTTCCTAAGGAATTCTAATAGTTCAAACTCGTGTCACATGACAATACATTGTGGAAAAATGAACTCCTACATAAATATTGTAAGGATGTATTGTTTATCTACACCATTAGCTACCAACTCACAAATAATTCCATAACTTATATTCTCAGACTCGTTGATAATGAATTTTGAGTGGATGGAGAAAAATATGGAAGTGGTGCTTTTCTAGAAACACACGTGATTTTCAAGAATTTTTATCCTTGTCAATCAGAATTTGACTTAACTGAAATAGAAAAAGTATTTTCTAGGGATATGTTCCAAGAGAGGCGTGGAGCTGGGGTTTTTTCAACACTTATTTCCCACAACCACACTTATTTCCCACAACCACCCTTATTAAAATGTTACACATATATTTTATGAGAAATTGACCATAAAATACATATTTAGCATGGAAGCATGAGGCGGAACTAGTATACACGAATAAATATGCATATATATAATTCTTAATTTCTTTGATCAAATGAGAAGGTTAACGGTATGGGGCATATTATAAAATCAAGCACCGCATTGGAATAAATTTATAATTATGAATATTATAATTTTTATCCATAGTAGCACTTATATTTTATCTAGTTGGAGCATACTTACAACTAATGTGGAGTTGTTGATGAATAAATTGCGCATCATTTTAAAACATATACAACCATCTGTGATTATGTGAAACACTAATTGGTAATGCTAGTGATTATGTACATGTAGAATTAGTAACCTCTGGGTGGAATACAACTGCCACCCTTATAGTATTTTTGTGTGAAATCAAATGGAAATAATTCTCCTTTAGTTTAGAATGTTTAGTGTTCTAAGCTACTAATTTTTTAGTGAAGAAAATAAACATATTATCATATGACTATGTAAAAGCATAAATATCCAGAAAGATTGGGAACTAAAAATAACTAAATACGTGTAGTAAGTAAATATTTTATTTAAATTATAGGTGGATGGAAGTGTGACAATAGATTAACATGTAAAATATGAGGTTCCTTATTTAGAGTGGAAAGAAATATAGGATTTGTGGCTTTTTCGGAATATTAAAATGCCATTAATTTCTAAATTAATTTCTTATATGATGGATTTGGTTTGGTAGATTATTGTGACGTGTCTAAGATACGTTTTTGAGGTAGATTCTAGAGATTATGCATGAAAATGGTAGATGTAAATGCTATGATGTTCAAAAGATATATTGTAAGGTAAGTTGGAGTACTGATTTTTTGACACAATTCGAGGTATTTTTTCATGAAGAAACACAAGATAAGTTATAGAGTCACTTAACGTAGGATCATTGTTGTCGACTACTATTATATTTTTCAAATCCTTAAGCGAGCCATTAGGTTTTGTTTATAAATGGTTTTTGGTTCTTATATATAAAAAATTTATAACTTCATATATATATATACCTATCCTACACAAACAAATCTAGCTGCTGGGGAAGCATGGAAACGTAGAGGGCAGGCACGTGCTGCTTTAGGAGAGTTCTCTGAGGTATATTTTCATACATTGTCTCTGTAAAATTGTTTGAGATTATTTTTCTATTTTGATTTTTGTTAGGAAGTTAATAGAAAGCCATATTATTATACCTTTTATATTTCAACATTTCTTGCTTAATAGGCAATTTCTGACTTGACTGAAGCACTATCATTTGAGCCAAATATAGCAGATGTATTACATGAAAGGGGTATATTACTTGAATTTAGCTCTTTTTTGCACTATCAACTAACTATATCAGATGTAATGCTTATGGAAGATTAAAATTAGTGCAGGAATTGTAATTTCAAGTATAAGGATTTTAAAGCTGTTGTTGGAGATTTGTCTGAATGCGTAAAACATGATAAGTATAAGAAATCTGCATACACTTATTTGGCGAGTTTATAGATTCATTTTGACCAAGTTTTTGTATGTGCAATGTAATAAAGTTGAGATAAAACGAGTTTCACAAGGATTAGCATATTCTTCACTTGGTGAATATAAAAAAGCTGAGGATGCTCATAAGAAATCCATTCAACTTGATAAGAATTTTGTTGAGGCATGGGCCCACCTTGCACAGGTATATTAAGCACTAATAAAGAGGAAATATAGTTTTAATGATTGAAAAGGTTTTAATATTGTTTACTAAAGAAATTGATTTGGCCAGTTCTATTTAGATTGGGCAAATATATGAAAGGTTTTGGAATCTCTTTAGCAGATATACGATATTGTTACCATTACACATGTTTTGGCTGGATGAGAATACATTCACATAGTTTTTATAAGAGTCTATCTTGGTTAATTTGTTTATGGTTTATGTAACTGTTTGTGCAAACATCATCCTATTTTTTGTGCTTGGTTGAATTATTATCAATTTATTTTTATCTCAAGAATTATTCGTTTATTCTGTGTAAATTATTTTTTCAAAATCAATATTGTAAGAGTGCCTTCAGGCACGGGTTCATACCTAGCATATATATATATATTGAGAATTCCTATCACAACATCACATATACAAGAAAAAACTCCAAATAATATAAAATAATTTTTTGATAATTAATTAAATATGATATTTGTTGCTTAGTTGGTTACAAATAATATTTTTGGTGTCAGTTTTGAGATTTGAATATAAGTTTTATCTATATTATTATAAAATTTAAAAATATATGATGCTAAACAATTTTTGAGTATTCAGTTTTAGGTTAATCTAAAAACATAAGCTAACGGTTTTAACCATCTGATATACATTTGAAAACAAAAATTATTAGCTTTAACCGTGGTTAAATAATTAGTTTCTAATTGGTTCAGTTTCCCATTAGTTTTAGTTTTTAACGTTCATTATATGATAATACATATTTTATTGAATAATAGTATTATATTGCATTTTTTTGTTTGAAAATGAAGAACTATACAAGTTAAATAGTTTTATGTTGTTGTTTTTAATGTATTCATATAGATCTTTTTAGTGTAAATAAATTAAAGAAGAATCTCTAAACATGATGTGTATATATTTTTTTAGAAAATTGTACATATAATATAATGTTAATTATCTTTGTCTATTAAATAAAATAGGAATATATACATTATTTGGTTATTTAAATATTTTACGAATGTTAATATTATCACAAAAAGACCTGATACAGTTAGTAATTTTTTTTCATCAATTAATATAAATGGAAGCTCCCAAAAAAATTAATGATTGAATTCAAAAAATGTGTTAAGAATACAGTCATATTCAATCATACCTCTTTGTTAAGAGTTAGGGTTTTGACCAGGTAAGCTAACCCAACTGGTTAAAAGAATCATTTCGAACTATAATAAATTTAATTAATATATTAACACTTAATCTTATTTGAAAAATATATGCTCAATATGAAAGGAACGTGTATTTATCTCATATAAAATTTTAAATTACGAATAATTACATTTGTATAATTATTAAAGCTAATATTTTAGTTACCCATATATATTACCATATTATATGAATAAAACATGTACTCTTCCAAAATAGGTATTTCAATACTATTATATTTTATTTGTAACTCTAATTACCAATATTGTTTAAGATAATTGTTATAGCAATTACCTTGATATTTTCATATCCAATTCATGCAACATTCCTCTTGTAAACTTGGTTCAATACTAAATAATGAATAATTGAGTAATTTTAATTATTCACTTATGATTTGTGAAAAATAGATTATACCATATAGTATTTGGTGTAAATTTGACTGGTAGATTATATATGATTGGGAGTTCTTACTTTAGTGATTAATTTTAGGTTGATATGTATGTATGATTTAGATGACGTATCGTAAAAGCATGTAAAAAACCAAATATAGATCGTAAAATCATAAGTAATAATAATAATGCAAAAGAACAATTTGGTCTTTATTGCATGCCTTTAAGGCGTGATAGAGCCTAAAACATTGGTTTCTCTCATACTTGTCTCTACGCCTGTGTATAGAGTTTCTTGTGGCAGTTATACCCACTAGTCTTTCCTATGATGACATGATATTTAGATAATGGTTAGCTATGCGATTATTCTTGACGTCATATTTTATTCCTCGATACAAATCTGGCTTGTGGCAGGTAGCTGCGGAGTTTATGGAATCAGTCAGTTTACATATTTCTCTTGAGTAACCAAGGTTTTCCTCGGGCACGACTTGAGGAGGCAGCTTTTGCATTATTCATGTCCACAAGTGCTTTTTGGATCCAACCTCGACTTAACAAGATCGGTAGTATTTTATCCCTATTATGTACCCCCATTAACCATAAAACACTATTCACATTGTATTTAGGGCTTTGCTCCGATGATCGCTTACCTTGTGGAGGCATATTTTACTCCTTAACTGAATCAACTCCCTATACCTTGAGTTGCACTTACGAAAATCAAGAATGTACTGATACGTCACTTTGTTGGTCAATGTATAATTTCACCCATGAAGGGGGTAGCATAATCATTACTTATGATAATGTTACCCAAGATATTGGATAATGATTGACGCTTCCTTTTCCACATGATTTACCTTATATACGTGTAAACCCAAACTCTCTAAGTACAAAAGCTCACTAAATTTTCCTCTTCATAATATTTTTTGAACTTTTGAGAGAACTTTCTTTGTTGACTCGTAGTGACTCCTGCTTTCCAGAGGTAATTATTTATTCCTTTCATCACTTTAGCGTCATTCCTTCATCTTTGGCGGCTTACACTACCTTCTCATATGTTCTCTCCATGCATGAACCCGTAGATTAGGGGGAAACTCTGGAATATGCGATCCTTTGATTATGACCAATGAACCCTTAGCTTCAGGATTCCCATAGTAGCCATTGCTTCTAGTAATACCTTATACCCGGACCTAGGGAACGACACCTTGTCGCATGAGGTTGAGGTCTTCTTTTTTTTTAGGACAATATTTTTTGTCTTTACAAGCGCAAACCTAGAATAAACCCCTATTTCACCTTAGTTTTGGGGAGAATCAAATAAAATATTCCTTAACAACAAGATATGAATTTATTTTAGACATTACGGAATGTTTCCCAATGCTTGGGGTAGGATCACAGCGTTTTACGCTTTGGTTAAAGGAATCTCATATGTAGCACATCAGTTAACCTTTTTCAGACCTTATTTAAGATAGTGAAAATCCAACTATTGTGCTGGACGACCCTTTAAGTCATTCATGAAAAACCAAAATTCAAGGTGGTTGATACAAGTTTTAACCCCATAAAAGGACCACACAAATATATCAATTTCAACACCTTTCCTAGAAATCACTCGGGGTGGCATGAGATGTTTGTATTTGTTTTTTTGTGGGATAAATGTTCAAATCTTGATGAAAAGGCTTACTGTTGTAAATTTTAAATATCAAAGATAGTGTCCCCCTTATCTCTGGTTTTTCCAAACAAGGTTTCTTTTAAATGGACCAATTACTCACCGCGTCATCAGAAGGGAATTACCTTGTATTCCCCTAAGGTTCTTGCCAAGAATAGTACGATTGTAACACGTTTTGGAACTCTATTTTTCTAATCCTTGCATGTGTTATTGGATATATGGATAATCGGTTGCTATAAAAGGTACTTGCATGTTCTAGTGAGAAGTCTCGGCCGACTCGAAAGGCAAAGTCATGTTTTTTAGGGTTGACTCCTCCATCAAACTGCATGACCTAGTTGAAGTTGATAAAGAAGGTGTTCTATCAAATGACTTAGAGGGTTTGTGATCTCCCCTATTATGACATGGTTTTGAGACTCCTATCAAGATTCATAGTTTTGGAGATGATTATAATACTATACCCCTTTCACAAAGAAAAGGAAAGAAGTCTCTTGAGATGTATACCCCTACTATTGGGGGAGCAGGGAATAGGACAATGTTATCAAACTTTGTGCTCTTTTATAGAGTTATCTATGCATAACTTAATTTCTCACTATGCTTATGGTGACAAACATATGCCTCCTTCCTTCAGGCGATATTTTATCGATGACCCTGTTGGCTACCTACATGATGATCTTCCAGTAATATATATTTTTTCGTATGATGGAGAAAGCTATCACAAGCTTCAAGAAAAAAGAAGTAAACTTAAGGATGATCAAAGCATTATCAAGGATTTGAACATGTCTATAATGGCTAATCTAATAGCCAATAGGGAAACATTGGATACTGAGAGGGCATCCTTTACGTCCCAAGTTAGATAGTATGATTCAGTGAATAAGAACCTTAAATTTGAGCTATCAAAACTGCTGAACAAGGTATCTTCACTGAAACACATGGTCTCGATATTGCAGAGTGCAATGTCTCATCATACTTGACTCCCTGAAGAGTCTTGTGTGAATGTTGTTAACAATTTCAAAACTATCAAAGATTTTGAGCCTGTTGTGGCAAAGTGTGTCACCCTAATATCTCATGCTAACTAGTGAAATTTATTCAAATAGGTTATGGACCAGGGTATACACCTAGACATCAATTTCTTCGAGGTTTCCCCCGGAATCCATGGAGAAGGCTATCGTGGAGGATACTCCCACATATTCATTGACCTAGGAGGGGAATGTTTATATTTATGCCAGTCATCTCATCTTGTACCCGTGAAGGGGGTTTTTATGATGTATGAACATTTATCTTATAAGTTATAACAACTTAATAGATTATGACAAAATTATTGACTATATTAAATCATGTATAAGGAAATTCATCCAACTTAAATCCCCAAAGGAAAGTGGGGTCTTGATTGGATTTTTATTGATTAATGGTAATATTCTCTCTCCACATGTGTACAAGATTTAGCATTAAATGCTAACTTTAATAGAACACTTTTTTTCAAAGTGTTGAGTTATTCTCTTAGTCTCCGGTTTAAAGCTTGGAGGAATGGTCAGTCTATTCAGTAACTAGCTACTTCCCCCATGGGATTAACATAACATGAATGGACTGAGGCTCCAAGATTTCAGGGATTAGTTCCACATTTATTATAAGAAATGCCCCTATAGCGCAGGTTGTGAGCCCCATGTTGAAGTCCTATAAGAGTAATTTCCTCCATTTGTCATTTTAGGACACTAGACAAGTTTGTCTTGAGCGAGGGCTTTGCTTGAAGAACAAAATGGTGATGATTGTTCTTCTTAGTAGCTGCCTTGTCGGTCCCACTCAGGTCCTTTGGTCAGTGTCTTTAGGTTACTTATTTTTCGAGGTATAATTCTTGAGTATGTTACTTACTTCCCCGACTAGTCAATTATGTATCCACTTTCCTAAACGTGTTATGACAGCCACCCTTTTTCTTAAGTAGGCTGAACATCCTCAAGGGACGACTGGTATTCTTAGCTTTCTCCCTTATATAAAATTATCAATTGAGGGTTTTTACTTACATATATAACATTTTAAGAACCTCTCATTTGTTCATTCATGGCTGACAATCCACCAAGATTTAGAAGTAGGGCTTCACAACTACCTCAAGATCCCCAGAGGAATATTATTTCCTATGGTGTTTTTTCAGTCATCCTCAGAGTCCTTTTGTGGCATGGCTCTAGGGACAACTAATATGAGTATCCCTACAATTTTATTGCGCTCTAGAGAGAAGATAAGGCTTCTATTACTTCCTACACAATTATTTATTCATCTCCTCTTTTGAGGTTAACTTAAGTTGCCTTACAACATGGTGGAGGAAAATGTGTGATAAATAAAAAAATATATAAATATAATAGTAAATAACACACCCTTGACCACCACGAGAATCTCACTGCAAGTATTACAGATCGTTTGCAAGTTTAGTTAGTAAGTAAAATTTTGTTCACAAGGATTTGATTCGTTAGATATACTTATGTATATAAAGAAGCGTAGGAGAAATTACTTGTTTGGTAAAAAGACAATAAAATAATTAATATTTATTTGGTTTGTTGATAGAAAAGATAATAATGCAAATAAATAATATAATAAAGAATTGAAATGAGAAATATAGCTTAGGGATGCTAGCATGCACTTATTCTTCTAAACCAGTATTCTAGTTATACATGTGATTAAAGCTCTTAGATGAATAGCCAGGAATGTTACATTCCTCCTAACCCCCTTCCTGGTGGACTTAAGAGGCGACCTAAAAATTACCAGGGGACTGGGGTAAGGGGACCCTGCGTAATGATCGGTGATTAAATCTCAAACCCTAATAACTATCTAGTTAGGCAAGCCCTTCTGGATCACTACCTCACACTAGGCGCTTATGTGATGTTTCAATAATTAGACACCCCTTTCGGGTGACCATCTAACTACTATTAATGGGGTAGTCTATACTCGTGCACTAGCAAGAACTACGGTCAATAAATCAAAGCACATAAAAAAATATGGTTAAGAAGCTAGAAGCAATTTAAAAAGGTTTTCCTAAATAATATAAAAGAAAATAAGGAATTAGAAATTAAAGATTATACATATGCAAACCCAAGCTATGGGAAAATTAGTTCATATCTAAAGACATAGAAATAAACTATTGATAAAAGTAATTAGAAACAAAGATAAGCTAAAGAATCTAATATAAATTACCCTAATGATAGAGGGAGATGATGGAATGAGGAGTTTGCTACTTCCCAACTTCTTGTCTTCCTCTCTACAGGTCTTGTTGCTTCTCTTGAATGACTTCTATGATACTTAAGATTTAGAACTGGGCAAGGTCATTTTTACAATTATTAAAAGGTATATTTATATGTGTTTAGGAAGCACTAGGTCTAATTCTTGGAGTATAAGGCAAGTAATTAGACTCCTTTTCCAAATGAAATTCGTTTTCTAAAATATAGGAGAAGGGAAAAACTGCTACTGTCTTGTTTTGGTTGTATCTCACTCGTTATTGCTCCGGTTTTTTACTACTTTATATCGAAAAGACCGTGTCGAAAAGATCTAAACTTTAACTTTGATTTCTCGTCCAAATTTCCACCCGATTTTATGTTATATTCTTTTTAGTGGACGTAGGTGCAGAATTTCATATTTACTTTAACAACTTTTCTTTTCCTATTTTATCTCTACTTACTTTTATCTCAAATTTCCATCCATATCTTCTTTCCTTTATCTCTTAGAATTGATTTGTTATCTAATTAGTTTCCATATATCTTTAAAGGTTCACACTAAAAAATAAATTAAACCCAATATGCTCTAAAAATAATAAATCATCAAATCAAGACAAGAAATAAGAAAATATCAAAATATAAATAAAAATATATAATTAAATACTCTATACACCTAAAATGATGTATCCAACCAAGATTGTTATATCATAAACAGGGAGACATCACCACGTGTTCGTTTCTAGTAGGCCCATGTGATTGGTGATGCTTCTGCATAAAAGGTTATTGATATACTTGTCATCTACAATTCTTGGAGCATTAATCCTGAGATTATCCTTCTAGGACGTAAGGATTAATGGTGTTTCTTTTATTTTAATTATGGCTTTGTTGTATTTCCTTTCAACTTGTATGAGCTCGAGGCTTTTTAATATTTTGTATGGTTTTCTTTAATCGAAAAAATAGTAACAACTTGGGTTGGAACTTTGTCATCCACGGGTCACCCATTTTATGTTGAGTTCTCACCTTTTGTGTAAGATAACTCCTACTAAAAGCCAATCTAACTTTCTTAGTGATTAATAAAATCTATCTACTAGTAACTTGATAACCCCTTACAAGGTAATGACAGTTTATCACGAAGACCTAATCGCTAGTTGCATGATAATCCATTTTAAGGATTGAGGCGAGGTTATCATAGCTGATCATGACGATCTACCCAAAATTTCCTCGACAACCCCTTCCAAGGGTTGAGTCTATGTTTCTCAAGGTGGTCACAAAGATCTAATAATTCTTTACTTTGTCAACCCTTTATTAGGGTTGAGTCGAGGTTTAAGCAAGGTTATCACGAAGATCTTACCATTATTTACTCGACAAAACCCTCAGAAGGTTGAATCGGGTTTTTCTTGAGTTGAACACAGACATCTAACAATTCTTTAATTGACAACCCTGATAAGGTTTGAGTCGAGGTTTTCTCGAGGTGATCACGAAGATCTAACCATTCTATACAAGGAAATCCCTTATAAGGTTGAGCCGAAGTATTTTGAGATGATCACGAAAATCTAACCATTCTTTACTCGAGAACCCCTTAAAAGGGTTGAGTCGAGGTTTTCTCGAGGTGATCACAATTATTTACTCGGCAACCTATACTAAGGGTTGAGTCTAGGTTTTCTCAAAGGAACACGAAATCTAAGTATTATTTACACGACAACCCCTTATAAGGGCTGAGTCGAAGCTTTCTCAAGGTGATCATAAAGATATTACTATTCTTTACTCGACAAACCCTTATAAGGGCTGATACAAGATTTACTCGAGGTGATCATGAACATCTAACCATACTTTACTCGATAACCCTTTTTAAGGATTGAGATGAGGTTTTCTCGAGGTGATCATAAAGATCTATCCATTCATTACTCGACAAATCCTTATAAGTGTTGAGTCGAGATTTTCTTGAAGTGATAAAAAAATTGGACTCGATAATCTGTTCAAGGGATTAAAAATAATTTTAACCAGGGTGGCCCCATAGTCCTATCCTTCAGACTAGATAACTCAATTCAAGGATTTGATCGAGCTTTAACTAGGGCAACTCCTTTGGCCTATCCTTCATATTATATAACTTGTTTAAGAGATTGAATTGAGATTTAACTAGGGTGACCCATATGCATATCCTTTAGACTTGAAAACCAGTTTAAGGGATTGAATAGAGATTTAACTAGGGTAACCTCGTATGAACATTCTTGGGACTCGATAACCCCTATAAGGGATTGAATAAAGGTTCAACTAAGGTGACCCCAAAAGCCTATCCTATGAACTTAATAACCCATATGAGAGATTATATTAAGGTTTAAGTAAGGTGACCCTGTTAGTAGTAGGCCTATTCTCTGGATTTAATAACTCGTATAAGGGATTGAATTAAGGTTTAACTAGGGTGACCCTGTAGGCCTATCCTATATACTCGATAACTCATATAAGGGATTAAATCGAGGTTTAAATAGGGTAACCTTGTATACTTATCCTCTAGACTCGATACCCGTATGAGAAAGGTATAAACGGGGCGAGCACATAATCCTATCATCTGAAGTAAATACCTCGTCTGAGGGATATAATAGATGTTTAATTACGGTGACCTCATATGTCTATTCTCTGGACTCGATAACTCTTATGAGGGATTGAATTGAGGTATAGCTATGGTGACCTCCTATGTTGTAGAAATCTCCGCCTAGGCGTCAGCTACCCACAGTCGCCTACGCCTAGTAAAAATGCTAGCCGTATTTGCCTAGCGTCTTAGTCGTCGTGGAGGAGGATATTGACCCGCCTATGCACCGATTAATGGCAAAAAAGGCCGATTATACCCCCTTTTATTTTTTTTACACTAAAAAAAATCTTAAATTGATATTATAAATCTAATTTTATATTCTTTTATATTTATTATAGTGTTGTTAGATGAAATTTAAGACTTAAACAGTTACAATATTATAATTACTACATATATATATGACGAAATATATAAAATTGAATAGTGTAATTCAAAACCGCATAATCTCGCCTAGGCCCTACGTAATCCCGCCTAGACGCTAGGCCCCAGTCGACCGCCTCGGCTCCAGAAAGAAGTTCTACAACATATGTGACCTCATAGGCATATCCTCTGGATTCGATAACCTATTAGAGGGATTGAATCGGGGTTTAACTAGGGTAACCCCATATGCCTATCCTCTAGACTTCATAACCCGTCTAGGGGTTGAATCGAGTTTTTACCACGGTGACCCCTTAGTTCTATACCATGGTCCCAATTTTATGTGAGAGGGGTGAATTGAGGTTTTACTACGACGACCACATAGTTTTGGCTTGCCTAGATTCAAAAACTTGCAAAAAGGTTGAATCGATATTTACAAGTGGTGGCCCCTTAGACCCATCCCGATGTACTCGATGACCCGTTTATGAAATTCAATTGAGACCTTTAAGAGGGAAGATAAACATGCAAAAGGATCTTGAAAGAAGCATGTGAACGGAAAGTAAGAATTCTAGGCAAGTTATTTTGTAACATATCCCAGACTATTCGAAGTTATGAATCATATGAATGCAAACTCAATTATTTCCTATGACCTTATTGATGTCTCCTCATTTGTGATTGATATTAGGATGAGACATCATTTTTAGTGATTTAGAAGTCTTTCTAATCGATTTTCTTGAGAAATAGCGCACTTTCCTATTTTGAGTCTTGATATAGTAAAATAATATTTTTAGAGCATATTGGGTTTAATTAATTATTTAATGTGAAGATTTAAAGATAATTATGGAGATTAATTAGAGTCCAAGTCAAAAACTACAAGATATGGAAAGATATAAGCATGGAAATTGGAGATAAGGAAAGAAAAGCTAAAAATATGGAAAAGGAAAAGCTGCCTTGATCCTGAATTTCTACACCTACGACCACAAATCAGCTTATATCTCAAGATTGGTGTGGAATTTGGAGAAACAGTCAAGAGCAAAGTTGAAGATCTTTCCGAGACGATAAATTTGGTATACTCATACGCGTCAAAAGGATGAGTATTTAAGCTGCTAGGACCAAAACAAAAATGGGCCTGATTTCATGTTTTAGGGTTACGAATTTGAGTTGAGCTTGGAGTCCATTACTTACCTTCTCCTTCAAGAAAACGAATTAGGTCTTCTAAACACCTATAAATACACCCTTATATAACTTGTAAATCATCCTTGCCTCATAGTAATTAGTTCTTAAGGTTTTATTCTTCCAAGTTATTGTAGAGAGCAAGATGATGTCTTTTATTATTCCTTTTAGTTGATTTCCTTCAGGTATGAACTAAACTCCCCATAGCTTGGGTTTTGCATCATGTATAAACTATGAATTCTATTTTCTTTCTATCTAAGTTTCTTTGGGAATTACATGTTTTAATCTGATATTAGCTTCTTACCTTTATATTTGTTTATGTGTTTTGATTTATTCCCTGTCCTAGAACTGATCACTTTAGGCTTTCTTAATAGTAGATAGATGATCACCTTAGCTGGGTGTCTAATTATTGAAACACCACATAACGTCTAGTGTCGATATTAGTCCTGACAACACTGTTACTAACTAGATAGTCATTAGGGTATGATTTAATCACTATCACCATGTATGGAAATTGATTTCTTAGGGCCTTGGTAGCGCTTGGTAACCCTATTTGAACCAGTCTCGTGGTGTGTCCATAACCCCCTTAGTCACTCTCAAGGTCTAAGGAATGAGAATTTAGAATCCTGACTAAGTATACAAGAGCTAATTATCTCCATTATTAACTAGATTTAATAAAAAGAATTAGAAGGATTAGTGCATACTAGCAAAACCTAAGCTATACTTCTCATCTCATATTTCTTCGTATTTAATTTACTGTCTTTATTTTCTTATTTTAATTTAAGTATTTTGAAATTTATTCTCTATTTATTTTCTGTCTTTTAATTATTTACTTCTTACTCGTTATTGCTACCCATTCGACTAGCACAATAAGTCCCTGAGAACGAACTTTCTTATCATTAAAACTTGCATACGTCCGGTAATACTTGCAGTATTGTGCCTGTCTAGTGTGAGAGTGCGTAGTTTTCTTGACTTATATTTATCTTATTTTTATCACACCCTAGGCGACACCAAGTTTTTGGCGCCGCTGCCGGGGACTTGTGTCTCGTTAGCGTTTGGGTAATCTATTTCGAGTAGCAGTTTTAGTTAATTTTAATTTTTCAGTATTTAGTTTTAGTTTTTCTGGATTTACGCTTGTGGTTTGCTTTAGTCTTTTTCAGGTTTCACAGTGTTTAATTCTTGGCCTCCGTTACCGGAGCCTGAGAGGAGCTTCAGATCTTATAATAAACGTGTTCGTGAGGAAAGAGCCTTAAGAAGAACTATGGCAGGATCACAAGAGCAGTTAGATCCACTTGGAATCCCACCTGGAGGATTACCATACTTTGCACCAGGAGGACCACCACCATTCATTCCACCTGGTGTACAACAACCACTAGGACGACGTAACAGGCAAAACAATGTTAATCATAATCGAGTTGAGCAAGACCTTCCTGGCCTCCACGTGCCGTTTCATGTTCAACCGATAGGTTACCGTCCTCCGGAGATCCAGAATATTAAATTTCGACCCGATCCGGGTATGCTCAGTCAGTTTCAAAGTTTTGGACTCTACAGTGGTACCACAATTCAAGATCCGGTAAGAGCGATTCAGAAGTTTATGCAGATTTGTGATGCTTATGTTACTCCAGGCATTACACGCGAGCAACTGTATTGTCATATGTTTTCGTTCTTTCTGATCGGTAGAGTTGGTGAGTGGCTAGATAGGCTACCACCTTGGCCAATTAATTCATGGACAGAACTTCAAGCCGTGTTCTTTAACAGTTTTTATCCGAAGAGTATAAGACTCAAAGACCAAAGCGAGCTTGCAAGATTTTGTCAAGAAGATGGAGAAACAGTAGGAGAATCATGGACAGGGTTCCAACATAAGATAGCTAGATGTCCGCTCCATGTTTATACCCCCTCTTTACAGTTAGCTATATTCTATGAAGGTCTCAAAAGTCAAGGTAGAGAGAAGGTGGATAACATAGGAAAGGGAAATTTCGTGTCCATGAACCATAATGAAGCTGCCGAGGTTATGGAAAATATTATTGAACAAGAAAGGATTTGGCCTTCTACGCGAGCTCCTATAGCAAAGACCCGAGGTACGCTTCGTTTAGATGCAGAAACTGCAAACTCAGCTCAAATATCCGCATTAGAAAATCAAATCAAAGAACTTAAGCTAGAGATGCAGAAAAATTTATCCGCAGCAAACGTAGTACAAGAAGCACAAGGTTATCAACAATGTAGGGTTAATAATCATACTTGGGAAGAGTGCGAAGGAAATCCACAATCAGTTTATTTCATATCCAACCGAGGAGGATATCAATTTGGTAACCAAAACCATCCGGGTATGCAATATTCAAATCCTCAGGGGGGCCGCTAATCCTGGTCATTATCAACCGCGCCCCCAGAACTACTTTTTCCAACCAAGAGGTCAGTATCAAAATCAACATCAAAATAGACCTTCTTCCCTCAACAACCTGTTCAAGATGCCTATACCGATTCATTAGATCAGAAAGCTTTACCACAGTATCCTCAAGAGGGAACTATGGATAATCAACAATTAGTAAAAGTCTTGGACCGTTTGACCATGAATATGAACGCTCAGGATGAAAAGTTACGAGGACAAGATGCCGCAATTAAAATTTTAGGTACTCAAGTAGAACAATTGAACAAAGTTCTAATGAATTTAGTGGAACAAAGAGAATTGAAGGCGATCGAAGGAGGTGATGACAATGCTGGGTTCGAAGCTTGTAAGGCTATTTGCCTTGAAATTGAAGAAGAGAAGGAAGTAGCACATGCTGTCGTTAGTACCGTGGAGGTTCCGAGTACCGAAGAAGAACCAACCAAGTCTAGCCCCGTGGAATCTGACTGTTCTGAGGTTGATGTGGAGGACGATTCAGAAAAATCCGAATTTATACAGCTTCTGAAGGATATGCAAGAGGAGATTCGATCGGTTATGGATTATCAAGATGAGCTGGCTAAAAAGAAAGAGGAAAAAGCCTCAAAGGAGGAACCAAGAGCTGAAGTTGAAGTTGCATCTGCTGTGCAAGAAGAGAAAGAAGAAGAGAAGGTGGAACCGCCACCTATTGTTCAAACAGTGTCATCAACTATTCCTTATACAAATCCTAAAGATGACACTTAACTCAAGACATTAGTAGAGGCTTACACACCTGAAAATATCAACGCCCAAATGCTTGAGATTGCAAAGAAATGGCTTACACCGCAACAAGTTTTTACGCAAGTTATTCCTGAGAAAGAAGCGAGTGTAGAGATCCCAAGAGAGAACCTGAGATTCTCAAGAAGAAGTGAAAGAGAGTTACCAACAAAGCTTAAAGATCCAGGAAGTTTTAACCTTCCTATTCAAATAAATGGTATGCTCAAGGTGAAAGCTATGTACGATGTGGGTTCTGGTGTGAATCTTACGCCTAAGTCCGTGTTTGAGAGACTTGGACTTCAGAAATCAGAGAAAACTCCAGTGTAGTTGTAGTTCGCTTACAACTCAGTTACCAAGACATGGGGAACAGTGGAGGACGTCTTAGTCCGTGCAGGTAGTATCGCCATCCCTACTGATGCAGATAAGCAGGTTCCAATCATACTTGGACGACCCTTCATGGCCACAAGTCAAAGTATCATCAACTTCCAAGAAGGGACCATTACCCTTCATGCAAATAATGTATGCGAGACCTTCTATGTCTTGGGCAAGAAACCGAGGAAGTTAGATCCCACCATTCCTGTCATCCATAACCTTTCACATCACAAAGTCCCTCCTAAGAAGATCCACTTAAAGTCTGTGGATACTGAGCCAAACATTGAGTTTGGGGTTGGCCATGAAGTACTATGGAAACTCACAAACGCGAAAATAGGCCATGTAGTTTCAAAGACTCGTGGATGGGACCATTCATTGTCACTAAGGTTGTTTCAGCCAAGGTGATAGAAATCCGACCCAAGAAGGGGATCAAGCGCAGATTAGTTGACGTTCATAGCCTAACTCGTTGTTGGGGAGGCTATATTCGCAAGTCTTGATAGAGGTAACACGTCTAACTTTGAAAGACGTTAAATAAAAGTGTTGTACGGGAGACAACCATCAATTTTTTAAGTTTTTATTTTTTTTATGTTTTTATTTTTTTTATGTTTATAGTTTATGTTTAGTCTAGCTTTTTTTAGTTGATATTGCATATCTGAGAAAGGTATTAGTGTTTTTGATGCTTAGGTATTGGAGAAATCGAGTTCGGGAGGAGAAAACGAAGTTTTTCAGAAAATTCTGACCACCAGTCCGGTATACCGGACCTCAGCCCCGGTATACCGCAGAGGAGAAAAACCTGTAATACGGGTTGGTGACTCGCGTTTTGTGCCGAGAAGAAAAAAAATCAAGACCATCGGTCCGGTATACCGGACCACAGCCCCGGTACACCGCAGGACCAAAAACCCGTGACACGGGTAGGAGATTCGGGTTTTTTGCCGAGGATTAAAAATTTCGAAGAGCAGAAGCTACGGTATACCGCACCAAAACTTCCGGTGCACCGGAGGTAGCCGCTGGAGAGAGAAAAAGTTGTGTTTGAGCTTATAAAAGAAGGGGATTAGGTATTATTTTGAATTTACAAATCCTTAAGCCTCTCTTTCTTCTCCAAACCTCTCCCAACTCCATTAAAGCTCATTCAAACCTTCCCTAATCATGAAAATAACACATCAAATCTTCTCTCCACATCATTACAAAGGAGATTCAAGCACCCAATTCTCACCAAACACATCAAATTGAAGAATCAAAAGCTTAAATTTTCAAAATTCATCCTACTATTTCTTAAATTCAAGCCAATCCATCAAGAATTCACGTTACCCACATAGAGATTCATCATCAATTCACCTTTCTAAGCCAAATCAAGCTTATTCAACCATTAAATCAAAATTTCAAATTTCAAGAGTTGTTAAAGCTTTGAGTTGGGGGTCAATTGAGGATGACTAAAAGAACAGAAATATTATCTAACAAGAGGGAGGTGAAGAAAGGCGTATTAGGTTCAAGTGAGAAGAAATTAAATAGCAAAGGTTCTAGTTCTAAAGCTAAGGGTAAAATCGATGTTGAAGATGGAGGTAAGCTAGCAATGTTTGATACCAATGGAAAAAGGCATTACTTTTATTCAAAGGAGAAAACACAACCTCTTCCCTTCAAAGGTCCTACACCCATGGAAAAAGAAGAAGCTTCAAAGGCCTTGAAAGCTTCTGCAGAAAAACAATTAAAGGAACTACCTTTTACTTATGAGAGAGTATTCAATGAAGAAGTTGGTACAGGAGAGAATAAGAGATTCTTGGAGCTTGGTGAAAAATTGGGTTGGTCTACGTTCATGATAAGACGTTCTGAATTATGTCATGAGTTAGTTTTGGATTTCTATTTAGGCCTCTTTAGCTAAGATAGTAAAGGTTGTGTTCCGATTAAAGGAAAGTTAGTCTCTTTCACAGATAATGAGATTAGAACCCACTTCAAGTTTAAGAAATTAATTGGATATTTCAAGTATAGTGAAGCGGTTGCTAGACGAAAAATATTTGATGAGCAACTACTTTTTGAGCATGTTTTAGACAAGGAAAAAGTGCAATCACATAAGGGAGAATTGAAGGCACCTTGGCCTTACAAATATCTTCAACCGGATGCGAGAGTTTGGCACAATTTCCTTATTCCTAATGTCTTTGGAAACACACGAACTTGGGATGTGACTGAAAAGAACGCTCTACTTTTGGATTGTATTTTGAGAGGAGAAGAAGTGGATGTGGCACAGTTGATCTATGAGGAGGTGATGCGATTTTCGGTCTCTCCTAAATCGGTTTATAATATTAAATTTCCTACTATGATCACGTGTCTTGTGCGAAAAGCGAATGTTACATTGGGTGAAGAAGAGAAACTCGAATTTAAAGAGAGTTATATTGATAATGCTTGGATCATGGAAGTCTTGAGAAGAGCGAGTATTACGTAAGTCTCGAAAGAAGAAAAGGAGCAAAGTTGGCAAGAGAAGATGGAGGAGCGTTTAAACAAATTCGAAGCAGCTCAAACGTCCTTAGTCAATGATGTGACACAAATCAATGCAAATCAAGTGCACATCATGAAACTCCTTGAGTAATTAACGAAAGGTCCAGCAAATCCAACCTTGGATGTCAATAATGCGAGGCAATAGCCTCGAGAGTATGTTCTCTTTCTTCCTTCCCATTTCTGTAAATGCTTTTATCTGCTAATTTTAATTTCTGTTTCGAGTCTTTTTTTTGAGTCGTGGGGACACGACACATTTTTTAGTTGGGGTGTGGGGATTCGTTGTCTCTCATCTCCATTTTTCTGTTTTTAGGTAGAAATTAAAATTTTTGATACATGGGAATTAGATGTAGAGTGTGTTTAATAGATTGAAAGCATATGCTCAGTGAATTAATGATAGTAAGTAGTATGTTTATGAGTTATGTTATTTGTATGCTTTGAGTATTTGTAGGAAAACACACATTGATAGTAAAGAAAAGATTAGTGAGCAATGCGATAGAAAGTATGTTCAATCTCAGGGAACCTTGAGAAGTGTGTAGGCCGTGAGATCCAAGCTAGTTGACAAACACATTTGATGAAAGTGCTAAAGGTAAGAAAATAACGAAATTACATAGTGTAGAAAGTGATTAAGGCAGTTCTTTCATAATTGAAGCCACTTGAAGCCTTTTTATACCTTATCACCATGTTATTTGATTTTATACGCTATATCCTTCTCAGCCCCTTCTAGCCTTTCTAAAGATTTTTATTTAAACACATTATAAGTCATATCCCTTTAGATTATAGGACTTTTCCATATGACCTGCACTCGAATCGCGATGCATAGACAGTTGTTTTAGAGCTTGAGTTTGGGGTGGTGGGTCCACCATTATGGGAATTTTTATTGGGATGGGATTTTTGAGCTTATTAATTGTGCTTGGTTCTTTTATATTGAACATCTTATGCTTTAATTGGGTTATTGGGGATGCTAAATTGTGCATCAAAGAAGTCATTGGGTTGAGTGAGAAACGTTTTATGAGAGTAACTCAAGCTCTAGGGCGACTCGTTGATGGCTAGTGAGGAGAGAGCCAAAAGCTCACTCTAAATTATCCAAATATACTATCATACCGTCCCTAAGCCTAAATTACAACCTTAAAGACTTTTTGATTCTTTGCTATGTAATCGAGAAGTGATTGAACCATTAGAGAGTAGTTAAGTGAATCTTTGGATACTAATGAAGGTCTATGAACAATCTATAGCTCCCTTGGGGAACTGGGTAAAGTCCCAATCCTTCTTACATTGCGAAACTAATCTGATCTTGAATTCAAGCCGTGTTGACTATGGATATGAGAAGTGTACAGGTATGTAGTTTATGAATATTATTGCATTAAATTTTACGAGTAGTTGCTTTATGTCTATTCTATATATTCTGCTATGTTCTTCCCATTGTGCTGAAAATTCCCTAAGTGTGTATTTATAGACTTCCCTTTGTTTTATTTTTATTGTATCGGGACGATACAACTTTGAGTTGGGGGTCTTGATGTCTCCTCATTTGTGATAGATTTATATTAGGATGAGACATCATTTTTAGTGATTTAGAAGTCTTTCTAATCGATTTTCTTGAGAAATAGTGCATTTTCGTATTTTGAGTCTTGATTTAGTAAAATAATATTAGAGCATATTGGGTTTAATTATTTATTTAGTTTGAAGCTTTAAAGATAATTATGGAGATTAATTAGAGTCCAAGTCAAAAATTACAAGATATGGAAAGAGATAAGCATGGAAATTGGAGATAAGGAAAGAAAAGCTAAAAACATGGAAAAAGAAAAGGTGCCTTAATCCTGAATTTCTGCACCTACGAACACAAATCAGCTTATATCTCAAGATTTCTGTGGAATTTGGAGAAACGGTCAAGAGAAAAGTTGAATATCTTTCCGACACGATGAATTTTGTGTACTCATACACGTCAAACGGATGAGTATTGAAGCTGCTAGGAACAAAACAAAAACGGGCCTGATTTCATGTTTTAGGGTTACGAATTTGAGTTGGGCTTGGAGTCCATTACTTACCTTCTCCTTCAAGAAAACGAATTAGGTCTTCTAAACACCTATAAATACACCCTTATATCACTTGTAAATCATCCTTGCCTCATAGTAATTAGTTCTTAAGGTTTTATTCTTCCAAGTTATTGTAGAGAGCAAGATGATGTCTTTTATTATTCCTTATAGTTTATTTCCTTCAGGTATGAACTAAACTCCCCATAGCTTGGGTTTTGCATCATGTATAAACTATAAATTCTATTTTCTTTCTATCTAATTTTCTTTTGGAATAACATGTTTTAATCTGATATTAGCTTCTTACCTTTATATTTGTTTATGTTTTTTGATTTATTGCCTATCCTAGAACTGATCACTTTAGGCTTTCTTAATAGTAGTTAGATGATCACCTTAGCTGGGTGTCTAATTATTGAAACACCACATAACATCTAGTGTCGATATTAGTCCTGACAACACTGTTACTAACTAGATAGTCATTAGGGTATGATTTAATCACTATCACCATGTATGGAAATTTATTTCTTAGGGCCTTGGTAGCGCTTGGTAACCCTATTTGAACCAGTCTCGTGGTGTGTCCATATCCCCCTTAGTCGCTCTCAAGGTCTAAGGAATGAGAATTTAGAATCCTGCCTAAGTATACAAGAGCTAATTATCTCCCTTATTAACTAGATTTAATAGAAAGAATTAGAAGGATTAGTGCATACTAGCAAAACCTAAGGTATACTTCTCATCTCATATTTCTTCGTATTTAATTTACTGTCTTTATTTTCTTAGTTTAATTTAAGTATTTCGAAATTTATTCTCTATTTATTTTTTGTCTTTTAATTATTTACTTCTTACTCGTTATTGCTACCCATTTGACTAGCACACTGAGTCCCTGAGAACGAACTTTCTTATCATTAAAACTTGCATACGTCCTGTAATACTTGCAGTACTACGCCTGTCTAGGGTGAGTGCGTAGATTTCTTGACTTATATTGATCTTATTTTTATCACACCCTAGGCGACACCACTTATTTAAATATGGTAGATAAACACGCAAACATACATTCAAACATGTGCTAGAATTGAAATTAACAATCTTAGTCGAGTTTTTCTTGTAACATATGACCAGATACTTTCCTAAAAGATTATTTAACGAGGGTATTACAATAACAAAGCATGTAAAACATTAGTTACTATAAGGTGAGTTGGTGTGTACACTGCTTATGCTTGGGCCACCTCGAATTTTTAGTTTGCTACTCTAGATTATTATCTTGATTCTTTAGATAAGCTCATGATGGGTTTTCTTCCTATATAGGAATATATTACTTCACGAACATGAGCTTTCTCATGCGAAACTTGCTGAAGTAGTATTTTTCAAACTTCATTTTTCCTTGGATCCATTATCCATTGTTGGAGGTAAGCTCCAACGTTTGGGTAGCTAATATGACCGCCAAAACTTGACCGTGAGAAGACTGAGGCCCCATATCCCATATCCTTCTTCTTGTTATGGAATTTTCTTGGTTTTCAGTGACAAAGTGTTGTATCTTAATAGGTTAGGAAATTTTTCGTTTTCCACATATGACGCTAATAGAACATATTTTAACAAACATAAGTTGGTGTGAATTTTATTAGTAGATTGTAAATGATTGGGTGTATTTACTTTGAGGGTTAGCATTAGGTTAATGCATCATGTTGAGTAAGTCGACGTACAAGCATGTAAACAACCAAGTATAAATGTAAAAGTATAAGTAAGAATAAGAATGCAAATGAATAACTTGATCTTTATTGCATGTGGTTAAGGTGTAAAAGATCCTAAATTACATTGGTTGTTCCCATACATGTTTCAAATCATATTTATAGAGGTTCTTGTGGTATTTATAACAGCTATTCTTGTCCATGATGACACAATGATTAGATAATGGTTAGCTAGGCGGTAACTCTTTATATCACATGCTATTCCTCAATAGAAATTTGGCTTCTGGTAGGTAACTACGAATTATGTGGAACTAGTCAGTTCCTATATTGAACTCAATTATGAGAGGTTCTCCTCGGGAATGCCTTGTTGAGGTGGCTTCCACGTTCTTCATGTCCACAACTGCTTTTTGGAACTAACCTCGACTTCTTGAGTTTTATGGTATATTCTTCCTATTAATTTCATAACTCGTGATACATATTAATTTACTATTTACCCTATTTTATTTCATAAGGTAATACATATTCCTATGTATATATTAATAAATATCAAGTACTAATTAAAATAAAGGTGTATACCAATGAAATGTATGGGTAACTAGTTGTGTTAGCTCAATTAGACAAGGTCTTGCTATTTTTTCAACACTTAAAACAATGTGAAGTGAAAGGCCAAGGTTCAAACCTCCTCCCTAAACATTGGTAACTTAGTTTTGATCAAACTAAGAATATGCATACTGAGACGTACATATTCTCTGTGAGATTAGTTGTGATGCGCAAAAGTTGGCCAAGACCACTAACATACACAATGAAATGCATGGGTAATTATTACAATTTTAGGGTGTAAACTTAAAATATGTGGTACTAATACTAATATTATTTGTTAGAAATAATATAAGAAGCTAGAATGGATGAATTTTCTTTTTTCAAATTTAATCCAAAATAATTTTCATCATTTAACTTGACCAAATTCAAAAAATTTAGGAATCATAAAATTTAAATATCTATATTGACGTGTTTGGTCTATGAAAAAATTCCTATCATAATAATTTATCTCAATAATTATTTTTAATTACTGTGTAAAATATTTATTTAATAATAAAATTTAAAAATATTAACCTATATAAATGAAAGTTAAATAATTCATAGTAATATATATATATATATATATATATATATATATATATATATATACTCTCTATATTACTTTTATTTGATTCTATCCAATTGTCACTCTAATCTGTCTATAAGAGGACATAACATAAAGTTTAAAATATCTAATTCTGACTTGTATTATTAATTGATCAATTAATTATTATAGGACTTAAAAAATAATAGATTAACCATAATTATGTCTAAAATCTTAATGAGTAATTCTATCGTGCCTTTCATGATCAATTTTAAACTTTTTATAGATATATTTTAATGGATAAAAATTAATTTTAAATTTAATTTTTGATATTTTAGGTAAGTATTAGGTAGTGTTGAAATAGAATGAATTTCATGACCATATTATCAAATTTACATATAATATATATTTATATTTGTTAAATAATATATCCATTAAAAATATTCCAATAAACATATTAATGTCACAATATATATTAAGCTAGGAATTTAATCATTAGAATTGTCCAAAATTATTATAAAACACAATTTGAAATTGTCTAAATACATTTTTATTGATTGTACAATAAATATGAATTTAAATTGTTTAATATTTTACTAAAAGAAAATTGATATGCAATTTATTATCTCATTTCCTACAAATTTACTTTAACCTTTCATATACTTTTAATAAATTAATAATTAATATATATTTTCATATGATAATTATATATTTTTCTATTTATTTCTCATTTCTTTATATTCCTTTTATATATACATTATATATATTTACAACTTTTTTATACTCTTTAATATCAATTAATTTGTTTATCTTTATTTTAATTATTTTATTTTCTTGGTGTATATCTTATTCTTTTTTGTTATAATTAATACTCATTCAAGTAAAACTTAATTTAAATATCTTTTTAAAATCCAAACATCATACACAACAAAAAGAATAATTATTTAACCTTGAATTAAAAAAGAAATACTCTTTTTAATATGATCTCTTTAAGAATAATTATCAAAATATTTGAATATTTTACTTAAAATATGTATTAGGTCATGATTTTTAACCAATCAAGTCATATAAATAAATAAATAAATATTTATTTTAAATTTCTTTTTATGTATACCATTAAGTAAATAAAGGTAAAATTATATTTTTGAATATTTTTCTTACTTTATTTTACATCATTTACTATCTTTTGACAATTTAGAATATTTGTTTTATTTGGAAAAATACAACTTTTATGATTATTAATTTAATTTTTTATGTGAATAGTATACTATATATAAGATATATACGACAAGGTAAATTAATTAATAATAAATTAAAAAGAGATTTTAATTAATGTGATACTTAGAAAAGAAAAAAAGTTTAAGCTATGAGTAATATATTTAAGAGGAAAATTAGGTTAAAAAAATATAGAAAATATATAAGATAAATTAAGAAAGGAATTATTATATATTAATTAATTTTATTAAATTAAAACTATTAAAGTAATTTTCAGAAGAAGAAAATAGAAAGATTTCTGCTCAACGGAAACCAACTATTAGGGATCCGAACTATATAGAGTGGACCACTGGGTGTAAAAGAAACCACATCATTTATCTTTCTCTCTTCTTTTATCACTACCAAAACCATGGCAAGAAGCAAAGTCACACTTGCCTTTATTCAAAAAAAATCTCAGCGAAAGGCAAGCTATAATAAAAGACTCAAGGGGTTACTCAAGAAAGTCGAAGAACTTTCGATTTTGTGTGGAGTCGACGTGTACTTGATAATTTATAGTCCCTTTGAGAATGAACCCATTTTTTGGCCTTCCCGCGAGAAGGTCCAACAGGGTATTAACAAGTTTAAGAGTATGCCAGTATCGAAACAGGAGAAGGAAATGAAAAATCAGGTCACTTTTACCGAAAAAAGAATTAACAAAGCCACGGATATGCTTGACAAAGTGAAAGCTGAGAATCGCAATAAGGAGATTAAGTATTTTATCAGCAACTGTTTGGCTGGTGTTACTTATATAATTCCAGATATGGTGGAACTGAATGATATTAGTAATGTTATCACTGAGAATCTGAAAGCAATTGATGAACGCATTGCTGAACTCGAGAACTTTTCCCAAGTAGGAGGTGGAAATGAAGGTAATTTCGGAGAGGGTAGCAGTTTGGGGCTGATTGGGCCTAATATAGGCCCAAACAATGAACCGGAGATACAGCCACCAGAAGGGTGGGAAGATTTTGTTTTCTTTACTAATAACTTTGATATCCCAGGACCCTCCAACTCTTAATTTTCATGTCAGAGAATTGTGTTTTTACTTAAAGTTTGTCATACATCTGTTTTTGTTCGTGTCTGTTGTTGTTTTCAGTTCAGTATTTGTATTTCATTATCAGTCTTTGTCAGTCTTGTTTTAATCCGTCTTTGTCAGTCTTGTTTTAATCCGTCTTTGTATTTCATTATTAATCAAAGTTGTTAAGTTTTCTTTCTCGTAAGATATCAGTGTTGTGCTAATTGTTTGCATTTCAAGCTTTACTCTTCGTGTTTAAAGTCTTCGGAAACAAGTCAATTTCTATACAGAAACTATAAGTTACCTACAGAATATTGAAACCGAATAGATTATTTAATTAAGTCAAAGTATACTATATTTGTTGATAATGAAAATGGTGTTGCTCGCAGAAAAAGTGAAAGTTCTGTGAATAAGAAAACAAACATCTTGCAAAGAAAATTCTTAAAAAGTTAAACCTTAACTGAAAAAAATTAAGAATTATATAACAATATTTTCAAATGTACTAATTGAGATTTTCCAAGGTGAGGATCTGCACACGAGACCATATATAGCTCTTTTGAATTGAGATTTGCAAAAAACACAGGTCAATATGACAGCTTGATCAACAAATCACTTCCCGCTTTCATCAGTAGTATAAAGTGATCCAGAGAGGTGGTGAAAGACTTCATAAGAAATATGAGTTCCTTATTCAAAGTTTTCAACCAGTTTAGCTGCTTCGTTCTTGATAAAATTTGAGGTCACCAAATAATATTTTAAGTATCCCCTGCTCCACCAGAGGTAATAATGAAGAGTAGGGCTCCACACACGGGACCCAAACCCACAGAACCGTTTTATCCGACCCAAAAGTGGCCCGAAAAAACCCAAACCCAAACAGAGCCCCACCCGAGCCCGTTGGGCCAAAAAAATAAATTATTTGGGTATTGGGCCGGTTGATGGGTTTGGCTTTGCCAAACCCGCGGTTACCCGCACCCGACCCGAAGTGTATTTTTTTTTATATATATATAATAAGATATTTAGCAGCGTATTCCATACGCTGCTTTTGTTTTCGTTGCTTTTCACTCTTCATTACACGAAGGGTCATATGACCCCTCTCTCATTCCAATCACTGCGTTCTCTCTCTCTCTCTCTCTCTCAAACCGCCTTCTCTCTGTCTCTCTCCATGGCTCTCGAAAACCCTAAACTTCTAGCCCTGCATCTTCCCCATCCCCGTCTAATCCCACCGATTAAAAAGTGCGGTATTGTACCATGGTTAACTTGTTCGATTGTTTATATGCCGGTTTACTAGATGAGAAGAAGGGTTTAGAGGAGGCCTATAAAAGGGTTAATCTCGACTTTGTTTTTCTTAAATCAAAACCCCCTTTTATCAGGTATTAATAACCCTAATCCTTGTGTATTTTTAAGCCGATGTGTTCTCTAATTAATAGCTTGAGTATTGTTGTTGTTTATGAAAAGAAAAACCCATTTTAGTTTCGTATATTAATTATTGTATCTGGGTTGTTGATTTTGAAACTGATTTTCGGTTGGTTGATTTTGAACTTTGCTATTACGTTTGATTTTGGGTATGAGACTATGATTTATTGTTACTGGGTTGTTTTTATAACCCCGTATTTGTTTGTTTTTTAAACTGGTTTTCGGTTGGTTGATTTTGAACTTTGCTATTACGTTTGATTATGAGTATGAGACTATGATTATTGTTACTGGGTTGTTTTTATAAATGCAAATATGATAATTATAAATCAAAACATTGATTTCTAATGTCTCTGTATGTTTCCTACTTGCATGTATTCAAAACAATTAGATGAATTGGTGAAGGATTTGAATGCTTAAAGTTAATGCTTTGTTTCTTATGCCAATTTCAGGTATTACTCCCTAACACTTTCTATTTTTTCAATAATACAGTTATAGATAATTAGATAAAACTTCAATTGATCTTAACTTTTTTGTATTTTCTTCTCTTTTACATGTTATGTTGGATTGTATGAGTTGAGTGTGACCTAAGAGTCGACTTTAACACATTGTAACCCATATCCTTAAGGTATAATGAATCTTTTCGAATCTTACAAGTTATCAGATTTTCAATTTAAGAATGTTTGCCTCTCCCATATTCCCACCCCATGATTACACCTCAATATAACTATGTGTAATTGTGTATGATCCATTGTGGAATCTAAGGTTGAGTTGGCAACTACTTAATTGAATCTATAGTAACTTGTAATTTTCAAAAGAGGCCCCTTGTCCCTAAAATGTCCCTAAGATTATAAAAAGGCAATGAAGATATTAAATCTGAGGCTAAATGTTAAGCCAATGATGAAACCAAATCTGAGGCTAACTATATTTAACAATTTCTTCTCTTCTGTGATGCAAATTTACAGGAATTATGTTGGATTTGAAGTTGTTTTTGGAATCACTAAAGGATTTACACCCCTGTTGTACAAGATCTTTGCTATGTACAATTTAGATTGTATTTTTTCAATGTTTTGTAATTTTATAAGTGGTTCAATGTTGTAATAGTAATGTAGTGCTGTTTTATATAAAAAAACTATTGTAATTTCAATAACTTACTGTTTTTAGAAAGTTACTAGATTTTACTTACTTATTTTGAAAAATTTCTATTTATAGAACATAACCCGAACCCGACCCTAACCCGTCCTACCCAAACCGCACAGTTTCAATAAAAAAATTGGTTATTGGGTTTAACAAAATTAGAAACCGATAGTTAGGGTTGGGTCTAGGGTTTAGGCTCTCGGGTCGGGTAACCGACCCGTGTGCATCCCTAATGAAGAGTGCATTTGTTAATATGAAGAATATACTTAACCTTGTGTGGAAATCTGAGGTGTTAACACGATAGATGTAGGTTTTTGGTTAGAAGACGCTCGATTATGGTCAAGGTGGCGTCGAGGTTAAGTGTATTCCAATTTAAAGATGTAGTTTGACGGCCAATCAGCTATATATTTAGATAATATATGTTAGTGTGATATTTCTTTGATGTTTGTCTTTAGATTACATGTCAATGTAAGCCTGTTGTTTTTATGGTAGTGTAATCTCACAAGTTTCCAAGTTCCAACTATTGATACATATAAATATTTCTCAAAATATAACCCTTAAATCTCACAATATAAAATCTCTTATTTTAATATTCAAAAGAGCCTAGAAAAATGAGTCCCTCGCCTCTTTCCTATTTCATTCAAAATTAATTACTAACTCATGTTTCCATCCATATATATATATATATATATAAAAAGTTATCTTCTTCATGTAAAATAAACCTCTACCTAAATTTGCTTGAAAAGATGTCTACATAAATTTTAATTATACATAATAAGGATGACCATGATGGATGGCATTTGATGCTGAAAAAGGATTCTGACTTCATCAGGGTTCTTACTTAATTCCTCAGTTAGTATTATGATATGTAATAGGGGAGAGCATGGGTCGGTTTTACCCGGGTTTGAGGATAGGGTAAACCGAAGTTAATATATTTCGGTTTAAGGAATTTCTTAGGTAACCCAACAGTAGGGTAAAAAAAAGTTTACCCTCGGGTTACCCTTCGGGTACCTTCGGTTTACCCTCGGGTCAACTATGGTCAAACTTTTTTGTAACATAAAATTGCTATCATTAAAAATCAAACTCGAATTGCACCTATCTCAAACGAATAACTTTACAAAACAGACTTTTGATAATCCAGGAGTCTAAATAGTTTGTTAATTATAGACTATGTTAGATTTTTTTAAATGTTTTCACCTTAAATGTAAACAATATTATTTAAAATCATTAATTTACGGTTTTTCGGTGTGGATTTACCTAACCCAATGGTTTGGGTAATTTATGGGTAAAATATTTGGACCCGAAAAATTAATAGGTAACCCAAAAGGTAAAGTTGGCTAAGGTAAAATTACCCTTGTTTTTAGTTCGGTTTGACTAAAATTCAGGTCGGTTTTCGGTTTTGTTAAAATTATGCTCAGCCCTAATATGTACCTACTACACGCGGTTTTTTTCGCGAGAACACAAGTCGTCGCAAAAAAAATCAAATGTCCTCGCAAAAGATCAAAAATGTCTTTAGCGAGGACATGCTTTCGCTAAAGGGGTCTCGTTGAAGATTCGTCGCGAATTACACCATGTCGCGACGACATTTGGTAGTCGTCACGTGTGGCCAGACCCTTTTGCGACGACATCATGTTGTCGTTAAAGGTCTGTCTTTTGCGACAGAAGATGTCGTCGTAAAAGATATGTCAATCGCGACGATTAATCCGTCGCTAGTAAGGGGGTTTGTTTTAGCGATGAACTCTTTTGCGAAAAAATGTTCCTCGTTAAAGCCAATTTTAAATTTGTTTTTTTTTTGTTTTTTTTTGTTATTGTTTTTTTAATAATATAAACTAAATAAATAAAAGACTAAATTTAAAGAAATCGATAATATATATAAAATGGAGAATGGAATAAAACCCGATCCATCTAGGTCAAACAAGATCATCCAAAATCATCCAAAAAAACATACAAACCACCAACCAAAAGTCAGTCAAAATACAATAGTCGAATATAGTCAAACAAAGTCAAAAGAGAGATATAAACACGTAAAACTAAGTTAAAGATAAGTTTTCGTCTGAATAAGAAGGGCGGGCTTGATGAGGATTAGTAGAAGAAGTCAGAGCGGCCGAAGTAGTGTGTCGAGGAGGATCAGCAGCAGATGGCGAGGCTCGAGGAGACATGTCTTGAGGGGGAGATGGGGGATCAAGCTGCTCATATTTGTATTCCCTCTTGCATCATTTAAGCGTCTGGATGGCGGCAATCATCAACTCGTGGATCGCATCCCAAGTGGGGTAGGTACTCGATGTAGAGGTAGAGGATAGAGAGGCATTATCTTGCATAGGTTCCTTACCGATAGAGACAAGGAACTCATTCAGCGACCGCACTATCTACTGGTAGTCCCTCAAAATTTTAGCGCTGACTTGATCGTAAGAATTTGAATTCTCCCTCGTCTCCGGTAGCTGGTGTCAACTCCCGGGACCCAGTTGCGGGTCCCGCCTCTTAATCCTATACTCGCCGCCTCAAAATAGCGTCAACGTGCTCTTACTCCGATAAGGTTGGGGTAGATGAAGAATCTCCACTCTAAGATTGGGATTTCCCGCACTCGGGTTTCCAGAATGGACCTCAACGCCTCATATAAAGTAAAGAAAATAATAAAAAAATATTTTGGAGTAAAAAAGTTTAAGTTTTATAAAACTTACATTTGATCACTCGTAGTCTCTGCTCTGCCGCCCGTTTTTTTCTTGTCAAATCCTATTTGGAAAAAGAATCTTTTGATAGGTGGTAGAGGCAAAGTCTCATTTTCCGGTGGCTCGGATCACTCCCCCTCTGACAAACAACGGACCTTACTACTACTCCCCTCCCCTTGTTTCAGTCAGTTAGTCAATTAGTCAATCAAACAAATAAGATGATATGAATTATTGAAATAAAGATAGTACCTCTTCAGTTATCAATGAAAATCTCGACCTCGAGTGTGTCCTCGAACCTGCCCCGCTCTGGTTCCTTAATAGCTCCCTATTCTCCTTATTATTTTTAGCTTGGTTATGGTTTTTTAAAAATATAAACAAAAGTAAACAAGTTAGTCAACACAAATACCATTTAATATAACATTTTAAATTAAAATAAGTACCTGAACTTCCACTGAGTCCCACATTTCCAAAGTCTTCTCCCAATTTTCGGGTGTCTGGTCATAAAGAATCGCCCGAATTTCTTAAAACTCGGTCTTCACACGGTTTTTATGGTCGCTATATCCTATTCAGCGCTTGTTGGTGACCATACGCTTGATACTCGGCCAATCAGGACGAGCCTCCCACTCCTTGATTAAAAAGAAGTCTTGTTCACAATTAAAATAAATAAAATATAAGTGTATATTTAGTTCAAGAATTAAAAAAATAAAAGTTTGAGTTAATTACCCTTAGGCGCCGTATTATGAATTCCTGATCATTGGCGGGGACTTCACTCCAGTGTTTGTAATAAAGGGGAATCTTCTCTCGAATGGTCAAGTTATCACCTGAGTCACGTGGTGGGAATAGTGACCAATAGGGTTCCAGGTCCCGTCCAATGTGGAGAACTCCACAGGAAGTCGTCCTCCGGTCTATCCCTTGACATAGTGACTAAGTCGAGAGTAGTCTTTCCCTTTTTCTTTCTGGTGGTGGTCTTTTTTCCTATACTATAATTTTTTTCCTATATTAATTTACGAATAAATTTTCAATTTTTGTAATTGAAGCTTAAATAAAAATAATACCTGTTGTATTACACCCCGAGATAGGAATATCCGGATTCCTAGGGGGGTCTTGACCATTACAATCTCCATCATGACCCCGTGCTACATTAGCCATCTGTAATGCCTTGATGTTAAATGTTTTTATTTTTTTAATAACTAAACTATCTAATATTACTTAAAAAGTATAAAATGCCCCTATACTTAATTTTTTATATTCTAAAAATCTAAACTATCTAATATTACTTAAAGGCCCCAAAACTTTTATATAATCCCAAATTTGCCCCTAAACTACTTAAAAGGTCTAAAATGCCCCTATACTTTAATTTTTTTAATAACTAAACTATCAAATATTACTTAAAGGCCCCTAAACTTTTATATAATTCCAAATTTACCCTAAACTACTTAAAAAGTCTAAAAATCCCCTATACTTTAATTTTTTTTATTTTCTAAAAATCTAAATTATTTAAAATTACGTAAAGGCCCCTAAACTTTTATATATTTACAAACTTAACCCTAAACTACCTAAATTTACTAAAATGCCCATAAACTCACAAAATTTCCAAAAATTCACAAACAAAACAACAATTCCAAAAAATCCATACTACACATCCCTAAATTCCAAACAACTCCAACCAAATTCCAATAATTTCTAAAAACTAATTTCATACAATTTGAATTTATTTTTTGCCTAAAGTAGTTGTTTTCACCTATTTAATGAACTCAATAATCATCTAAAATCAAAACATATGTTCGGAATTTAGGAACTACACTATATATGGAATGATTTTAAATTAAAAAAAAACTGAAAGAAAATTATAAGGTGGATAACATACCTTAAATTTGGAGAAGCTGAGTGTAATAGGTTGTGTATAATCTCTACAAAGTATGCACAATAGCACAAGCATCATATTAGTTTAAAAAAAAAAAAAATAGAATGTAATTTTTTTTTTGAAAAACTTGATGATTCTTACCTTTTAAATGTTATTGAAGGTGTTGTTGAAGCTCAAGAATACTCGGCAATGGATTGGGGGTGTTTTTTCGCCGGATAAAATTTGGGTGTTTTAATGGTGTGAAGGTGGAGTGGGGAAGAAAGGGGGAGTCGGGGGTTTTGTATATATCTGGAAGAGCTTTAGCGAGGACAATGTTCTCGCGAAAGGCTAAAATCGTCGCAAAATGTTGACCAATAATCTAGGCGGGAATATCAACCGCCTTAAAACGTGTCCATAACTTTTGGTAATTGTTTCTAGCGACGACAGTTCCTCGCAAAAGACATTTAGTCTTTTGCGACGAGTTCTTCAGATGAACGTTGCAAAAGACTAAATGTCTTTGCGAGGAACTTGTTCTCGCTAAAGGTCTTATACATAATTTTTTTCTCAAACATAATTATACTTTTTGATATATATTTTATAAACACCTACTACTTTACTTGCAACAAATGCAAAATAAAAGTGCTAGTAAGTGATCAATACCAATAATTAAAAATCTTAAACGCGAAACTGAATATTACCTGATGAATTATGACGAGTTGTCCCACAGATATCGAGAGCGAGAGGAAAATTAAGATGTGTTGTTTCTAATAGGACACTAGCTTAATTACTATTACGATTGTTTCTAATAATACAACAGTAATACTGGAGAATGTTCCCAAGTTTTGATATACTCCTTTTTTTATGATAATCATCACTTAATTTTTCTTATATATTATACCTTATTTATTATTTATAATAAAATAATTTAAAAACTATTTTACTTATATATTATACATTATGTTTTTATTTTTTTATATAATAAAACTTATTGTAGTAAATACCATATATAAGACAAATACAATTCACATCATTTCATAAAAAATTAATTGTTTAAGTGTTTAACGTAATACATTACAAAAGAAATCATAAAAAAGTAATACAACACTAATCAGTCTCGTCCCCATCATAAACTATTATTGGTTCGTCATCACTGTCAACATATATAGTTTCCTCATCACTCTCGTACTCTCCTAAGGTGTCATCATAATCTTCATCGTCGACGGGATCAGCTGGTTCTGGTACAAGGTTAAAAATCAAAATATCGATCTCTATCTCTTGTCCAGTACTCAAACTCAATCAACGGGTGTCCCGAATCCAATTTCGTATCAGCCAATGGAATGTCGATCGGATCTGGACTCGTGGAAATCGACTCGGCACCAAATAATTTCAGACTCCATCCGTGACGGGCGTTCACTTCCCTAACAACTTTCCACCCCTTTGCGTAAATTTGATCAATGTAGAAGACCTTTTTTGCTTGACTTGCTAAGATGAATGTTTCCTCAGTCCACCAAAAAGAATTTGTGTTGATCATTGTTGCCCCGTGTTCCGTTTTACTAAGTTTCTTTTTTTTATCCGTGTTATATTACTTACACTCAAACACCACAACAGAATAACCACCAGTGAATTCAACCTCAATAATCTTGACCAACTCACCCTAAAAAGTATCTACGTCTGTGAAGGTACAAAATATTTAAATTAAATACAAATACAAAATATTTAATGAAAGAGAACACAACTAACCAACCTGTGATAGTACAAACTCCGTAATCTTGAGTAACTCTCTTCTCACCCTTCTCACACGTTACCCATTTGACCCCGTTGACAATGCAAGAATCATACATATACATGACACTGTTCGACAGTCTGGACAACGAAATCAACTCTTCGGTAGCAAGGGGATTACCTTTTCTTTTCATTGTGCCAACCTACACAAAAATTCAATGGTTAGTATGATTGAATTCTTTTTATATGTTAGACTTTTATACCTGTTTCATGAACCATCGACGAAAATCATCCCGGTGTTTTTGCTCTCTACCAACGGACGGAAGTGAAGACTTATGTTGCCTAAATTAAAAGAATAGTGTTTATAAAAAATAACAGCGTATTTAAATAAATATTTTTTATTAAAATACTTACATCATGTAGTGTTGGATCTCCTAGCCGTTAATAAGGATGTACCAATCGATGTGTTTCTTCACTTTGAAGTCTAAACGACAAAACTTCTTTTTCGTCGGTGGTGGGGGCAAAGGTGTGATAAAATAATAGATAAATAAAGATAATAATAAAGAGCACACACCCTTGAGAACCACAGAACTAACTGCAAGTATCATAGATCGTTTGCAAGTTTTAATGATAAGTTAAGTTCGTTCGCAGGGATTTAATCCGTTAGATCTACTTGTATTAAATAAGCGTAGATGAATTTAGATGTTTAGAATAAAATGTAATAAGATGAATAATTATCTAACGTGAATAAATAAATAATGCAAATAAATAAATATGAATGTAAGTCAAATAAATCAGGGTTACTAATATGAGTCTATTACTAAGTTATTCTAATCTGTCATGCATTGAGCATTATATATTAACCGGGATTCTAAATTCTACCTAACCTCCGTCAGGGTGGGCTTAGGAGCAACCTCTCCACTACCAAGGATCTTGGGTAAAGAAACCTTGAGTAATGATTGGTGGTTAAATCAAACATTTATGGCTATCTAGGTAGGGTCACTACTAGACGATTATGTGGTGTTGTCAATAACTAAGAACATTCCTAAGATTGGCCAAATCTAGGGCTGTAACAATAAGTCAAAACAAATAATAACAATATACGTCAAGCTCAAATCAATTAAAATAACGAATAGTATTAATGAATGTAGACAAAATAATAACCCAACAATTAAAAAGTAAAACTTACAGAATAAAAGCTTAGAAATATGGTGAAACCACAAATCTATAGCTAATTACCCTAAACATAGAGAAGGAGAGATGTAAAAGAGGAGTTTGTCACTCTCCAAATCCGTGCTTCTTGTCTTTCTCTATAGGTCAGCTTGCTTCTTGGATGAATACTTGATACTAAGGATGAATAATAAATATAAGGACTAAGTTACTATTTAAAACTGAGAAAATACAAGCAAGGACTAAGCCTATACTTGGAACTGAGTAAGGACATGTTTACAATGGTTTACGGGTGTATTTATAGGTGTCTTGGAAGCACTAACACGTTTTATCGGAGTGGAAGACAAGTAATGGACTCCTAACCCAACTCAAATTCGTAACCCTAAAATCTAGAAAATGTAAGATTTTGTTGCTGATTTGTTCTGGCCGTAACTCTTTCAATACATATCCGTTTGACGCGTTCCAATAGTCGAAACTGATCGTCTTAGAAATCTCTTTAACTTTTCTTTAGACCATTCTTCTGAATTCCTAACCAATCTAAGATATAATCCCTTTTATGGTCGTAGGTGCTAGAATTCAGATTTATTTGGCAACTTTATCTTTCCATATCCTAGCTTTTCCTTTCTTTCCTCCAATTACCATGTATACCTTCTTTCCTTTATCTTTCAGAATTGACTTGCATCTAATTAATCTCCATATATATCTTTAAAGCTTCACACTAAATAAATAATTAAACCAAATATGCTCTAAAAATAATAATTCATTAAATCGAGACTAGAAATAGGAAAGTACAATATATCATGTGAAAATCGACTACTGGACTTCCTAAAATACTAAAAATGATGTCTCCAACTAATATTAAATCATCACAAATGGAGAGACATCAAGATTCCCGACTCAAAGTTGTATCGTCCCGATACAATAAAGATAAAAGTAAAGGGAAGTCTCTAAATACACACCTAGGTCAATTAAGCATTGAGGGAAGAATATAGCAGAATATATAGAATATACTCATATCAACTACTCAGAAAATCTCATGTAAAAATATTTACAAACTATATACTGAACACTTTTCATATCCACAATCAACACGACTTAAATTCAAGATTAGATTAGCTTCGCAATGTAAGAAGGAGAGGATCTTTACTCAGTTCACCAAGGAGGCTATAGATTGTTCATTGACCTTCACTAGTATCTAAAGATCCATTTAACTACTCTCTATTGGTTCAATCACTTCTAGATTACATAGCAAAGAATCAAAAGTTCTTTAAGATTGTAATTTCGGCTTAGGGACGGTATGATAGTATATTTGGATAATTTAGAGTGAGCTTTTGGCTCTCTCCTCACTAGCCATCAACGAATCGCCCTAAAGCTTGAGTTACTCTCATAGAACGTTTCTCACTCAACCTAATGATTTTTCTTGATGCACAAAGTAGCATCCCCAATAACCCAATTAAAGCTAAAGATGTTCACATAAAAATTCCTCTTTGCCGGTCCGAATATATATTCTTTTCAAATCAATTTTTTTTCTTTTGTATAGACATGACTCTTTTTTTGATGTTGAGATATATTTTTCGAAAAAAAAAAATCGAAAAAAAAAATCCGAAAAAAAAAAAAATTTTCGAAAAAAAAATTAAAAAAAAATCGAAAATAAATGAAAAAATAAATTCAGATATTAAATATAAATATAATATAAATATATAATAAAATAAAAAACCATATAAGGGCAATAATGGAAGGTAAATATGACCATGTGCTTAATTGAGAATTAAGTTGAAAATTTGTGAGTAAGTAGGAAGTAATTTCCTCCTTCCTTTTTTTTGAGAATGAAAAGTGAGGAAGTGTAATTAATTGGGAATTATCTCTTAAACATAAGTGTATCATATTTAGATTATATACTAATTTTCAATAATATTCAAACTAACGGGTTATCGTTCAGATTTCTCACATTGGACAATATGTGTACGTTGACACATTGACATTTTGTAGAGTTATGAATGAAATGCATAGATACACAAAGAAGATTGTAATTATATGTATTGATATTTTATTATTATTTTCATTTAGCTAATTCATACACATAATAGAATGAGTTGCACTTCTTTTATATATAATTCAATTACGAATTTTGCACAATCTATTATAATTTTTTAGATTCATTTTAGCCCAAGTACCTTCAGGTATGGATCACATATATATATATATATATATATGGATCATATTATTTAGTGTTGTGTTAGTGTTTGTGTATAGATTTGTTTGAATTTATTACCTTTCCTCTAATAATGCAATTATTAGTATTTTGTGATATCATCATTCTAATAGTTTCTAATGATATGACTAACCTTGTAACTCATATTCATATAAAATGGTACTTTAAAGGTTTAAATTGTTTTCAAATGAATAAGTTTGACATGAGTTGTTTTAATGGCTAATGCCCATATTTTATAAAAATGATGAATTGAGAATTTTTTTTGAATGTGGGTGGGAAAGAAGAAGTTGGATTCCTTTTTATACTTATGTTTTTAAATATTAAAATTGGAGGTTATCTAGAGAAATATTTTTTTTGTATTTAATGTTATAAAGATAAAACTAGCCAAGTGTATGTGGGTGATTGGAATTATTTATCACTCTTTAGGAGGTAAATTGGTATCATTTTAATTCATGTATATTTTTAGGGTTCTCTAAATTATTTAAAGAGGTATTAATCAACATACATTTACTATGATATGGACACTAGTTTCTAATCCACTTAACAAGGTTTAAAGTATTCTTCAACATTCCACTTAAAAGCGATGTACATATATATTGTATTTAAGGAATCGAATTTCCAACTTATTTTAACAACATGAGGGAAAATCTAATTGAATGCAATTCTGGTTCGAAGTGGAATATTTTTATAATAATACTATTAGGTGCTCATTAAAAATCTACAAACTAAAAGACGCGTATTTCCTTTAGAATCGTGGGCATTAGACCCTTATGTTCAATAACTCTTAAAAATATGAGTATATGTAACTATTTTAGTCAAGTTATAGTTTCATTTGATTCATTTCAAGTAAATTAATTATGCACTCTCTTAAAATATGGTATAACAAAAAATTCACTCCAAGAAAAATAAAAAAGCGTAAATTAGAAAAATGGTCAATGGACCCTCACGGTGCTTCAGTCATCCTTTTGTTTGTCTTTGAAGGCTTGACCAAACCCCCACCATCCACAAAAGCATGACCATTTTTTTATTTTGGATAATCTAATGTGCATGATTATTTATCAATGCGTGATCTCTTTGCAATTTTTTTTTCACTTGGAAATAAATCATATTTAATCAACTATCCAAATACAAAAAAGGTAATTTTGAAAAAAATATCTAATCTCTTTTGAAATTAGTTGCTATAAATGTTTCTTAAGTTTTATATAATATGCCTCTATATATTGGTAGGGCCAAAGGTTTGATAAATATATGATAATAAAGCACACATAGCTAAGACGACCACGATAAACTCTACGCAAGTAAACAGATTCTTTGCAAGTAATAAGTAAGTAAAACATATTTCGATCTCATAGACTGCGAAAGTAAGTTTGCAAATTGCGTTCATAATAAATGTACTAGAAAGAGTTGATAAAATAATATGCAAGGATACTAAAATATTTTTTTGGTATTTAAGACTCTAAACAATTAAAAATTAAACTAAGACTCAAGTAAAGAAAAAAAGAAAAAATTAGAAGGAGAAATTTTATGAGAGTTTAACTTGAGAACTAGCAAGTAATCCCCACTAGTCTTGTTTCTTATTTATTGTTTAAGGGAGAATTGTTTGATATAAAAGAAATAGTTGGGACTCTAAATTCCTACTGACTTCCGTTAGGGTAGCTTAGGGGGAAACCTTAACACTACCAGTGGACTTGGGAAAGGTGACCCTGGACAATGATCAGTGGTTAAATCTAACCCTATTGACTATCTAGTTAGGCAAGCCCGTTAGGATCACTACCACATACTAGACGGTTATGTGTCGTTTTCAATAAACCCACCCCCTTCGCTAGGGTGACAGTCCAAATACTAAAGGGGAAGCCCTATACTTGAGAATAGCAAGGACTACAAACCTACGTCAAACACAAAATACATAGCAATCACAAACAATTCATTTAAAGGTAACTCATGGATACAATAAAAGCATAAAACAAGTTTAGGGTTCATAAGCTAATGCAATTTTCAAGCTAAATAGAACTAGTTCATACTAAGGAAATAAAAACTAGCAATTAATAATATCATATTCATGTTCAAAAGAAAAAATAGAATAAGAATACTATACTAATTGTTGTATACAAATAAACATAAGGGTTGAAATGACATGAACAACTTCCACGTTCCTTATTCTCTTTTTTTATTCTTTCTTGCTCTAGACAGGTTTTCTCTCTTAAAACTAACCAATGACTCCTCTATAATGTTAATAAGGAGTATAAATAGGTCCAAACAATATTTTATGGATCATGGGCTTCTTTTAGTTGGCCTAATCCAACCCAAAAAGCGTTTTACTAAAGAGATTTTTGGTTCAAAATACGACATCGACATTTAACATAACTTCTTCGTTGCACCTCTTAATTTTGAAACGTCAAATACTACACACTCTGGGATTTAAATAATAGTTGGATATTCAAGGTATCCTCCAGAATTATTGTCAATCTTGTGTGGCACCTCGATCAGGAACTTTTGAAATCTGGCCGACATAAGCTTTCACTTTCTAAATATGGTCGAATTTTCCTCTTTTGCCATCACTAGGGGTTTTCTTGATTTATTCACATCTTATAATCATCCCAAGGTTTCCAAGGGGTTCCAAGCTACCAAGTCCCTAAGAGCTACATAAATAACACAGAAATATGCACAAAAGCTTAAAAAATATCGAAACACCAAAACTAGACAAGAAAGTGTAAAAGCTCAATATATGGGGAAAATGCCTCAACTAAGCACTAAATACCCTTAAAATAATATCTCGTTACTATATTATTCTTTCACATAAATAGATACATCAATTATTAATAATATTTATCAAGTTCTATTTTTATATTAGAATTGTTCCTAAGGAATTCTAATAGTTCAAACTCGTGTCACATGACAATACATTGTGGAAAAATGAACTCCTACATAAATATTGTAAGGATGTATTGTTTATCTACACCATTAGCTACCAACTCACAAATAATTCCATAACTTATATTCTCAGACTCGTTGATAATGAATTTTGAGTGGATGGAGAAAAATATGGAAGTGGTGCTTTTCTAGAAACACACGTGATTTTCAAGAATTTTTATCCTTGTCAATCAGAATTTGACTTAACTGAAATAGAAAAAGTATTTTCTAGGGATATGTTCCAAGAGAGGCGTGGAGCTGGGGTTTTTTCAACACTTATTTCCCACAACCACACTTATTTCCCACAACCACCCTTATTAAAATGTTACACATATATTTTATGAGAAATTGACCATAAAATACATATTTAGCATGGAAGCATGAGGCGGAACTAGTATACACGAATAAATATGCATATATATAATTCTTAATTTCTTTGATCAAATGAGAAGGTTAACGGTATGGGGCATATTATAAAATCAAGCACCGCATTGGAATAAATTTATAATTATGAATATTATAATTTTTATCCATAGTAGCACTTATATTTTATCTAGTTGGAGCATACTTACAACTAATGTGGAGTTGTTGATGAATAAATTGCGCATCATTTTAAAACATATACAACCATCTGTGATTATGTGAAACACTAATTGGTAATGCTAGTGATTATGTACACGTAGAATTAGTAACCTCTGGGTGGAATACAACTGCCACCCTTATAGTATTTTTGTGTGAAAGCAAATGGAAATAATTCTCCTTTAGTTTAGAATGTTTAGTGTTCTAAGCTACTAATTTTTTAGTGAAGAAAATAAACATATTATCATATGACTATGTAAAAGCATAAATATCCAGAAAGATTGGGAACTAAAAATAACTAAATACGTGTAGTAAGTAAATATTTTATTTAAATTATAGGTGGATGGAAGTGTGACAATAGATTAACATGTAAAATATGAGGTTCCTTATTTAGAGTGGAAAGAAATATAGGATTTGTGGCTTTTTCGGAATATTAGAATAAAAATGCCATTAATTTCTAAATTAATTTCTTATATGATGGATTTGGTTTGGTAGATTATTGTGACGTGTCTAAGATACGTTTTTGAGGTAGATTCTAGAGATCATGCATGAAAATGGTAGATGTAAATGCTATGATGTTCAAAAGATATATTGTAAGGTAAGTTGGAGTACTGATTTTTTGACACAGTTCGAGGTATTTTTTCATGAAGAAACACAAGATAAGTTATAGAGTCACTTAACGTAGGATCATTGTTGTCGACTACTATTATATTTTTCAAATCCTTAAGCGAGCCATTAGGTTTTGTTTATAAATGGTTTTTGGTTCTTATATATAAAAAATTTATAACTTCATATATATATATATATATATACCTATCCTACACAAACAAATCTAGCTGCTGGGGAAGCATGGAAACGTAGAGGGCAGGCACGTGCTGCTTTAGGAGAGTTCTCTGAGGTATATTTTCATACATTGTCTCTGTAAAATTGTTTGAGATTATTTTTCTATTTTGATTTTTGTTAGGAAGTTAATAGAAAGCCATATTATTATACCTTTTATATTTCAACATTTCTTGCTTAATAGGCAATTTCTGACTTGACTGAAGCACTATCATTTGAGCCAAATATAGCAGATGTATTACATGAAAGGGGTATATTACTTGAATTTAGCTCTTTTTTGCACTATCAACTAACTATATCAGATGTAATGCTTATGGAAGATTAAAATTAGTGCAGGAATTGTAATTTCAAGTATAAGGATTTTAAAGCTGTTGTTGGAGATTTGTCTGAATGCGTAAAACATGATAAGTATAAGAAATCTGCATACACTTATTTGGCGAGTTTATAGATTCACTTTGACCAAGTTTTTGTATGTGCAATGTAATAAAGTTGAGATAAAACGAGTTTCACAAGGATTAGCATATTCTTCACTTGGTGAATATAAAAAAGTTGAGGATGCTCATAAGAAATCCATTCAACTTGATAAGAATTTTGTTGAGGCATGGGCCCACCTTGCACAGGTATATTAAGCACTAATAAAGAGGAAATATAGTTTTAATGATTGAAAAGGTTTTAATATTGTTTACTAAAGAAATTGATTTGGCCAGTTCTATTTAGATTGGGCAAATATATGAAAGGTTTTGGAATCTCTTTAGCAGATATACGATATTGTTACCATTACACATGTTTTGGCTGGATGAGAATACATTCACATAGTTTTTATAAGAGTCTATCTTGGTTAATTTGTTTATGGTTTATGTAACTGTTTGTGCAAACATCATCCTATTTTTTGTGCTTGGTTGAATTTTTATCAATTTATTTTTATCTCAAGAATTATTCGTTTATTCTGTGTAAATTATTTTTTCAAAATCAATATTGTAAGAGTGCCTTCAGGCACGGGTTCATACCTAGCATATATATATATATTGAGAATTCCTATCACAACATCACATATACAAGAAAAAACTCCAAATAATATAAAATAATTTTTTGATAATTAATTAAATATGATATTTGTCGCTTAGTTGGTTAAAAATAATATTTTTGGTGTCAGTTTTGAGATTTGAATATAAGTTTTATCTATATTATTATAAAATTTAAAAATATATGATGCTAAACAATTTTTGAGTATTCAGTTTTAGGTTAATCTAAAAACATAAGCTAACGGTTTTAACCATCTGATATACATTTGAAAACAAAAATTATTAGCTTTAACCGTGGTTAAATAATTAGTTTCTAATTGGTTCAGTTTCCCATTAGTTTTAGTTTTTAACGTTCATTATATGATAATACATATTTTATTGAATAATAGTATTATATTGCATTTTTTTGTTTGAACATGAAGAACTATACAAGTTAAATAGTTTTATGTTGTTGTTTTTAATGTATTCATATAGATCTTTTTAGTGTAAATAAATTAAAGAAGAATCTCTAAACATGATGTGTATATATTTTTTTAGAAAATTGTACATATAATATAATGTTAATTATCTTTATCTATTAAATAAAATAGGAATATATACATTATTTGGTTATTTAAATATTTTACGAATGTTAATATTATCACAGAAAGACCTGATACAGTTAGTAATTTTTTTTTCATCAATTAATATAAATGGAAGCTCCCAAAAAAATTAATGATTGAATTCAAAAAATGTGTTAAGAATACAGTCATATTCAATCATACCTCTTTGTTAAGAGTTAGGGTTTTGACCAGGTAAGCTAACCCAACTGGTTAAAAGAATCATTTCGAACTATAATAAATTTAATTAATATATTAACACTTAATCTTATTTGAAAAATATATGCTCAATATGAAAGGAACGTGTATTTATCTCATATAAAATTTTAAATTACGAATAATTACATATGTATAATTATTAAAGCTAATATTTAAGTTACCCATATATATTACCATATTATATGAATAAAACATGTACTCTTCCAAAATAGGTATTTCAATACTATTATATTTTATTTGTAACTCTAATTACCAATATTGTTTAAGATAATTGTTATAGCAATTACCTTGATATTTTCATATCCAATTCATGCAACATTCCTCTTGTAAACTTGGTTCAATACTAAATAATGAATAATTGAGTAATTTTAATTATTCACTTATGATTTGTGAAAAATAGATTATACCATATAGTATTTGGTGTAAATTTGACTGGTAGATTATATATGATTGGGAGTTCTTACTTTAGTGATTAATTTTAGGTTGATATGTATGTATGATTTAGATGACGTATCGTAAAAGCATGTAAAAAACCAAATATAGATCGTAAAATCATAAGTAATAATAATAATGCAAAAGAACAATTTGGTCTTTATTGCATGCCTTTAAGGCGTGATAGAGCCTAAAACATTGGTTTCTCTCATACTTGTCTCTACGCCTGTGTATAGAGTTTCTTGTGGCAGTTATACCCACTAGTCTTTCCTATGATGACATGATATTTAGATAATGGTTAGCTATGCGATTATTCTTGACGTCATATTTTATTCCTCGATACAAATCTGGCTTGTGGCAGGTAGCTGCGGAGTTTGTGGAATCACTCAGTTTACATATTTCTCTTGAGTAACCAAGGTTTTCCTCGGGCACGACTTGAGGAGGCAGCTTTTGCATTATTCATGTCCACAAGTGCTTTTTGGATCCAACCTCGACTTAACAAGATCGGTAGTATTTTATCCCTATTATGTACCCCCATTAACCATAAAACACTATTCACATAGTGGTGTACAACAACCACTAGGACGACGTAACAGGCAAAACAATGTTAATCATAATCGAGTTGAGCAAGACCTTCCTGGCCTCCACGTGCCGTTTCATGTTCAACCGATAGGTTACCGTCCTCCGGAGATCCAGAATATTAAATTTCGACCCGATCCGGGTATGCTCAGTCAGTTTCAAAGTTTTGGACTCTACAGTGGTACCACAATTCAAGATCCGGTAAGAGCGATTCAGAAGTTTATGCAGATTTGTGATGCTTATGTTACTCCAGGCATTACACGCGAGCAACTGTATTGTCATATGTTTTCGTTCTTTCTGATCGGTAGAGTTGGTGAGTGGCTAGATAGGCTACCACCTTGGCCAATTAATTCATGGACAGAACTTCAAGCCGTGTTCTTTAACAGTTTTTATCCGAAGAGTATAAGACTCAAAGACCAAAGCGAGCTTGCAAGATTTTGTCAAGAAGATGGAGAAACAGTAGGAGAATCATGGACAGGGTTCCAACATAAGTTAGCTAGATGTCCGCTCCATGTTTATACCCCCTCTTTACAGTTAGCTATATTCTATGAAGGTCTCAAAAGTCAAGGTAGAGAGAAGGTGGATAACATAGGAAAGGGAAATTTCGTGTCCATGAACCATAATGAAGCTGCCGAGGTTATGGAAAATATTATTGAACAAGAAAGGATTTGGCCTTCTACGCGAGCTCCTATAGCAAAGACCCGAGGTACGCTTCGTTTAGATGCAGAAACTGCAAACTCAGCTCAAATATCCGCATTAGAAAATCAAATCAAAGAACTTAAGCTAGAGATGCAGACAAATTTATCCGCAGCAAACGTAGTACAAGAAGCACAAGGTTATCAACAATGTAGGGTTAATAATCATACTTGGGAAGAGTGCGAAGGAAATCCACAATCAGTTTATTTCATATCCAACCGAGGAGGATATCAATTTGGTAACCAAAACCATCCGGGTATGCAATATTCAAATCCTCAGGGGGGCCGCTAATCCTGGTCATTATCAACCGCGCCCCCAGAACCACTTTTTCCAACCAAGAGGTCAGTATCAAAATCAACATCAAAATAGACCTTCTTCCCTCAACAACCTGTTCAAGATGCCTATACCGATTCATTAGATCAGAAAGCTTTACCACAGTATCCTCAAGAGGGAACTATGGATAATCAACAATTAGTAAAAGTCTTGGACCGTTTGACCATGAATATGAACGCTCAGGATGAAAAGTTACGAGGACAAGATGCCGCAATTAAAATTTTAGGTACTCAAGTAGAACAATTGAACAAAGTTCTAATGAATTTAGTGGAACAAAGAGAATTGAAGGCGATCGAAGGAGGTGATGACAATGCTGGGTTCGAAGCTTGTAAGGCTATTTGCCTTGAAATTGAAGAAGAGAAGGAAGTAGCACATGCTGTCGTTAGTACCGTGGAGGTTCCGAGTACCGAAGAAGAACCAACCAAGTCTAGCCCCGTGGAATCTGACTGTTCTGAGGTTGATGTGGAGGACGATTCAGAAAAATCCGAATTTATACAGCTTCTGAAGGATATGCAAGAGGAGATTCGATCGGTTATGGATTATCAAGATGAGCTGGCTAAAAAGAAAGAGGAAAAAGCCTCAAAGGAGGAACCAAGAGCTGAAGTTGAAGTTGCACCTGCTGTGCAAGAAGAGAAAGAAGAAGAGAAGGTGGAACCGCCACCTATTGTTCAAACAGTGTCATCAACTATTCCTTATACAAATCCTAAAGATGACACTTAACTCAAGACATTAGTAGAGGCTTACACACCTGAAAATATCAACGCCCAAATGCTTGAGATTGCAAAGAAATGGCTTACACCGCAACAAGTTTTTACGCAAGTTATTCCTGAGAAAGAAGCGAGTGTAGAGATCCCAAGAGAGAACCTGAGATTCTCAAGAAGAAGTGAAAGAGAGTTACCAACAAAGCTTAAAGATCCAGGAAGTTTTAACCTTCCTATTCAAATAAATGGTATGCTCAAGGTGAAAGCTATGTACGATGTGGGTTCTGGTGTGAATCTTACGCCTAAGTCCGTGTTTGAGAGACTTGGACTTCAGAAATCAGAGAAAACTCCAGTGTAGTTGTAGTTCGCTTACAACTCAGTTACCAAGACATGGGGAACAGTGGAGGACGTCTTAGTCCGTGCAGGTAGTATCGCCATCCCTACTGATGCAGATAAGCAGGTTCCAATCATACTTGGACGACCCTTCATGGCCACAAGTCAAAGTATCATCAACTTCCAAGAAGGGACCATTACCCTTCATGCAAATAATGTATGCGAGACCTTCTATGTCTTGGGCAAGAAACCGAGGAAGTTAGATCCCACCATTCCTGTCATCCATAACCTTTCACATCACAAAGTCCCTCCTAAGAAGATCCACTTAAAGTCTGTGGATACTGAGCCAAACATTGAGTTTGGGGTTGGCCATGAAGTACTATGGAAACTCACAAACGCGAAAATAGGCCATGTAGTTTCAAAGACTCGTGGATGGGACCATTCATTGTCACTAAGGTTGTTTCAGCCAAGGTGATAGAAATCCGACCCAAGAAGGGGATCAAGCGCAGATTAGTTGACGTTCATAGCCTAACTCGTTGTTGGGGAGGCTATATTCGCAAGTCTTGATAGAGGTAACACGTCTAACTTTGAAAGACGTTAAATAAAAGTGTTGTACGGGAGACAACCATCAATTTTTTAAGTTTTTATTTTTTTTATGTTTTTATTTTTTTTATGTTTTTAGTTTATGTTTAGTCTAGCTTTTTTTAGTTGATATTGCATATCTGAGAAAGGTATTAGTGTTTTTGATGCTTAGGTATTGGAGAAATCGAGTTCGGGAGGAGAAAACGAAGTTTTTCAGAAAATTCTGACCACCAGTCCGGTATACCGGACCTCAGCCCCGGTATACCGCAGAGGAGAAAAACCTGTAATACGGGTTGGTGACTCGCGTTTTGTGCTGAGAAGAAAAAAAATCAAGACCATCGGTCCGGTATACCGGACCACAGCCCCGGTACACCGCAGGACCAAAAACCCGTGACACGGGTAGGAGATTCGGGTTTTTTGCCGAGGATTAAAAATTTCGAAGAGCAGAAGCTACGGTATACCGCACCAAAACTTCTGGTGCACCGGAGGTAGCCGCTGGAGAGAGAAAAAGTTGTGTTTGAGCTTATAAAAGAAGGGGATTAGGTATTATTTTGAATTTACAAATCCTTAAGCCTCTCTTTCTTCTCCAAACCTCTCCCAACTCCATTAAAGCTCATTCAAACCTTCCCTAATCATGAAAATAACACATCAAATCTTCTCTCCACATCATTACAAAGGAGATTCAAGCACCCAATTCTCACCAAACACATCAAATTGAAGAATCAAAAGCTTAAATTTTCAAAATTCATCCTACTATTTCTTAAATTCAAGCCAATCCATCAAGAATTCACGTTACCCACATAGAGATTCATCATCAATTCACCTTTCCTAAGCCAAATCAAGCTTATTCAACCATTAAATCAAAATTTCAAATTTCAAGAGTTGTTAAAGCTTTGAGTTGGGGGTCAATTGAGGATGACTAAAAGAACAGAAATATTATCTAACAAGAGGGAGGTGAAGAAAGGCGTATTAGGTTCAAGTGAGAAGAAATTAAATAGCAAAGGTTCTAGTTCTAAAGCTAAGGGTAAAATCGATGTTGAAGATGGAGGTAAGCTAGCAATGTTTGATACCAATGGAAAAAGGCATTACTTTTATTCAAAGGAGAAAACACAACCTCTTCCCTTCAAAGGTCCTACACCCATGGAAAAAGAAGAAGCTTCAAAGGCCTTGAAAGCTTCTGCAGAAAAACAATTAAAGGAACTACCTTTTACTTATGAGAGAGTATTCAATGAAGAAGTTGGTACAGGAGAGAATAAGAGATTCTTGGAGCTTGGTGAAAAATTGGGTTGGTCTACGTTCATGATAAGACGTTCTGAATTATGTCATGAGTTAGTTTTGGATTTCTATTTAGGCCTCTTTAGCTAAGATAGTAAAGGTTGTGTTCCGATTAAAGGAAAGTTAGTCTCTTTCACAGATAATGAGATTAGAACCCACTTCAAGTTTAAGAAATTAATTGGATATTTCAAGTATAGTGAAGCGGTTGCTAGACGAAAAATATTTGATGAGCAACTACTTTTTGAGCATGTTTTAGACAAGGAAAAAGTGCAATCACATAAGGGAGAATTGAAGGCACCTTGGCCTTACAAATATCTTCAACCGGATGCGAGAGTTTGGCACAATTTCCTTATTCCTAATGTCTTTGGAAACACACGAACTTGGGATGTGACTGAAAAGAACGCTCTACTTTTGGATTGTATTTTGAGAGGAGAAGAAGTGGATGTGGCACAGTTGATCTATGAGGAGGTGATGCGATTTTCGGTCTCTCCTAAATCGGTTTATAATATTAAATTTCCTACTATGATCACGTGTCTTGTGCGAAAAGCGAATGTTACATTGGGTGAAGAAGAGAAACTCGAATTTAAAGAGAGTTATATTGATAATGCTTGGATCATGGAAGTCTTGAGAAGAGCGAGTATTACGTAAGTCTCGAAAGAAGAAAAGGAGCAAAGTTGGCAAGAGAAGATGGAGGAGCGTTTAAACAAATTCGAAGCAGCTCAAACTTCCTTAGTCAATGATGTGACACAAATCAATGCAAATCAAGTGCACATCATGAAACTCCTTGAGTAATTAACGAAAGGTCCAGCAAATCCAACCTTGGATGTCAATAATGCGAGGCAATAGCCTCGAGAGTATGTTCTCTTTCTTCCTTCCCATTTCTGTAAATGCTTTTATCTGCTAATTTTAATTTCTGTTTCGAGTCTTTTTTTTGAGTCGTGGGGACACGACACATTTTTTAGTTGGGGTGTGGGGATTCGTTGTCTCTCATCTCCATTTTTCTGTTTTTAGGTAGAAATTAAAATTTTTGATACATGGGAATTAGATGTAGAGTGTGTTTAATAGATTGAAAGCATATGCTCAGTGAATTAATGATAGTAAGTAGTATGTTTATGAGTTATGTTATTTGTATGCTTTGAGTATTTGTAGGAAAACACACATTGATAGTAAAGAAAAGATTAGTGAGCAATGCGATAGAAAGTATGTTCAATCTCAGGGAACCTTGAGAAGTGTGTAGGCCGTGAGATCCAAGCTAGTTGACAAACACATTTGATGAAAGTGCTAAAGGTAAGAAAATAACGAAATTACATAGTGTAGAAAGTGATTAAGGCAGTTCTTTCATAATTGAAGCCACTTGAAGCCTTTTTATACCTTATCACCATGTTATTTGATTTTATACGCTATATCCTTCTCAGCCCCTTCTAGCCTTTCTAAAGATTTTTATTTAAACACATTATAAGTCATATCCCTTTAGATTATAGGACTTTTCCATATGACCTGCACTCGAATCGCGATGCATAGACAGTTGTTTTAGAGCTTGAGTTTGGGGTGGTGGGTCCACCATTATGGGAATTTTTATTGGGATGGGATTTTTGAGCTTATTAATTGTGCTTGGTTCTTTTATATTGAACATCTTATGCTTTAATTGGGTTATTGGGGATGCTAAATTGTGCATCAAAGAAGTCATTGGGTTGAGTGAGAAACGTTTTATGAGAGTAACTCAAGCTCTAGGGCGACTCGTTGATGGCTAGTGAGGAGAGAGCCAAAAGCTCACTCTAAATTATCCAAATATACTATCATACCGTCCCTAAGCCTAAATTACAACCTTAAAGACTTTTTGATTCTTTGCTATGTAATCGAGAAGTGATTGAACCATTAGAGAGTAGTTAAGTGAATCTTTGGATACTAATGAAGGTCTATGAACAATCTATAGCTCCCTTGGGGAACTGGGTAAAGTCCCAATCCTTCTTACATTGCGAAACTAATCTGATCTTGAATTCAAGCCGTGTTGACTATGGATATGAGAAGTGTACAGGTATGTAGTTTATGAATATTATTGCATTAAATTTTACGAGTAGTTGCTTTATGTCTATTCTATATATTCTGCTATGTTCTTCCCATTGTGCTGAAAATTCCCTAAGTGTGTATTTATAGACTTCCCTTTGTTTTATTTTTATTGTATCGGGACGATACAACTTTGAGTTGGGGGTCTTGATGTCTCCTCATTTGTGATAGATTTATATTAGGATGAGACATCATTTTTAGTGATTTAGAAGTCTTTCTAATCGATTTTCTTGAGAAATAGTTCATTTTCGTATTTTGAGTCTTGATTTAGTAAAATAATATTAGAGCATATTGGGTTTAATTATTTATTTAGTTTGAAGCTTTAAAGATAATTATGGAGATTAATTAGAGTCCAAGTCAAAAATTACAAGATATGGAAAGAGATAAGCATGGAAATTGGAGATAAGGAAAGAAAAGCTAAAAACATGGAAAAAGAAAAGGTGCCTTAATCCTGAATTTCTGCACCTACGAACACAAATCAGCTTATATCTCAAGATTTCTGTGGAATTTGGAGAAACGGTCAAGAGAAAAGTTGAATATCTTTCCGACACGATGAATTTGGTGTACTCATACACGTCAAACGGATGAGTATTGAAGCTGCTAGGAACAAAACAAAAACGGGCCTGATTTCATGTTTTAGGGTTACGAATTTGAGTTGGGCTTGGAGTCCATTACTTACCTTCTCCTTCAAGAAAACGAATTAGGTCTTCTAAACACCTATAAATACACCCTTATATCACTTGTAAATCATCCTTGCCTCATAGTAATTAGTTCTTAAGGTTTTATTCTTCCAAGTTATTGTAGAGAGCAAGATGATGTCTTTTATTATTCCTTATAGTTTATTTCCTTCAGGTATGAACTAAACTCCCCATAGCTTGGGTTTTGCATCATGTATAAACTATAAATTCTATTTTCTTTCTATCTAATTTTCTTTTGGAATAACATGTTTTAATCTGATATTAGCTTCTTACCTTTATATTTGTTTATGTTTTTTGATTTATTGCCTATCCTAGAACTGATCACTTTAGGCTTTCTTAATAGTAGTTAGATGATCACCTTAGCTGGGTGTCTAATTATTGAAACACCACATAACATCTAGTGTCGATATTAGTCCTGACAACACTGTTACTAACTAGATAGTCATTAGGGTATGATTTAATCACTATCACCATGTATGGAAATTTATTTCTTAGGGCCTTGGTAGCGCTTGGTAACCCTATTTGAACCAGTCTCGTGGTGTGTCCATATCCCCCTTAGTCGCTCTCAAGGTCTAAGGAATGAGAATTTAGAATCCTGCCTAAGTATACAAGAGCTAATTATCTCCCTTATTAACTAGATTTAATAGAAAGAATTAGAAGGATTAGTGCATACTAGCAAAACCTAAGGTATACTTCTCATCTCATATTTCTTCGTATTTAATTTACTGTCTTTATTTTCTTAGTTTAATTTAAGTATTTCGAAATTTATTCTCTATTTATTTTTTGTCTTTTAATTATTAACTTCTTACTCGTTATTGCTACCCATTTGACTAGCACACTGAGTCCCTGAGAACGAACTTTCTTATCATTAAAACTTGCATACGTCCTGTAATACTTGCAGTACTACGCCTGTCTAGGGTGAGTGCGTAGATTTCTTGACTTATATTGATCTTATTTTTATCACACCCTAGGCGACACCACTTATTTAAATATGGTAGATAAACACGCAAACATACATTCAAACATGTGCTAGAATTGAAATTAACAATCTTAGTCGAGTTTTTCTTGTAACATATGACCAGATACTTTCCTAAAAGATTATTTAACGAGGGTATTACAATAACAAAGCATGTAAAACATTAGTTACTATAAGGTGAGTTGGTGTGTACACTGCTTATGCTTGGGCCACCTCGAATTTTTAGTTTGCTACTCTAGATTATTATCTTGATTCTTTAGATAAGCTCATGATGGGTTTTCTTCCTATATAGGAATATATTACTTCACGAACATGAGCTTTCTCATGCGAAACTTGCTGAAGTAGTATTTTTCAAACTTCATTTTTCCTTGGATCCATTATCCATTGTTGGAGGTAAGCTCCAACGTTTGGGTAGCTAATATGACCGCCAAAACTTGACCGTGAGAAGACTGAGGCCCCATATCCCATATCCTTCTTCTTGTTATGGAATTTTCTTGGTTTTCAGTGACAAAGTGTTGTATCTTAATAGGTTAGGAAATTTTTCGTTTTCCACATATGACGCTAATAGAACATATTTTAACAAACATAAGTTGGTGTGAATTTTATTAGTAGATTGTAAATGATTGGGTGTATTTACTTTGAGGGTTAGCATTAGGTTAATGCATCATGTTGAGTAAGTCGACGTACAAGCATGTAAACAACCAAGTATAAATGTAAAAGTATAAGTAAGAATAAGAATGCAAATGAATAACTTGATCTTTATTGCATGTGGTTAAGGTGTAAAAGATCCTAAATTACATTGGTTGTTCCCATACATGTTTCAAATCATATTTATAGAGGTTCTTGTGGTATTTATAACAGCTATTCTTGTCCATGATGACACAATGATTAGATAATGGTTAGCTAGGCGGTAACTCTTTATATCACATGCTATTCCTCAATAGAAATTTGGCTTCTGGTAGGTAACTACGAATTATGTGGAACTAGTCAGTTCCTATATTGAACTCAATTATGAGAGGTTCTCCTCGGGAATGCCTTGTTGAGGTGGCTTCCACGTTCTTCATGTCCACAACTGCTTTTTGGAACTAACCTCGACTTCTTGAGTTTTATGGTATATTCTTCCTATTAATTTCATAACTCGTGATACATATTAATTTACTATTTACCCTATTTTATTTCATAAGGTAATACATATTCCTATGTATATATTAATAAATATCAAGTACTAATTAAAATAAAGGTGTATACCAATGAAATGTATGGGTAACTAGTTGTGTTAGCTCAATTAGACAAGGTCTTGCTATTTTTTCAACACTTAAAACAATGTGAAGTGAAAGGCCAAGGTTCAAACCTCCTCCCTAAACATTGGTAACTTAGTTTTGATCAAACTAAGAATATGCATACTGAGACGTACATATTCTCTGTGAGATTAGTTGTGATGCGCAAAAGTTGGCCAAGACCACTAACATACACAATGAAATGCATGGGTAATTATTACAATTTTAGGGTGTAAACTTAAAATATGTGGTACTAATACTAATATTATTTGTTAGAAATAATATAAGAAGCTAGAATGGATGAATTTTCTTTTTTCAAATTTAATCCAAAATAATTTTCATCATTTAACTTGACCAAATTCAAAAAATTTAGGAATCATAAAATTTAAATATCTATATTGACGTGTTTGGTCTATGAAAAAATTCCTATCATAATAATTTATCTCAATAATTATTTTTAATTACTGTGTAAAATATTTATTTAATAATAAAATTTAAAAATATTAACCTATATAAATGAAAGTTAAATAATTCATAGTAATATATATATATATATATATATATATATATATATATATATATATATATATATATATATATATATATATATATATATATATATATATATATATATATATATACTCTCTATATTACTTTTATTTGATTCTATCCAATTGTCACTCTAATCTGTCTATAAGAGGACATAACATAAAGTTTAAAATATCTAATTCTGACTTGTATTATTAATTGATCAATTAATTATTATAGGACTTAAAAAATAATAGATTAACCATAATTATGTCTAAAATCTTAATGAGTAATTCTATCGTGCCTTTCATGATCAATTTTAAACTTTTTATAGATATATTTTAATGGATAAAAATTAATTTTAAATTTAATTTTTGATATTTTAGGTAAGTATTAGGTAGTGTTGAAATAGAATGAATTTCATGACCATATTATCAAATTTACATATAATATATATTTATATTTGTTAAATAATATATCCATTAAAAATATTCCAATAAACATATTAATGTCACAATATATATTAAGCTAGGAATTTAATCATTAGAATTGTCCAAAATTATTATAAAACACAATTTGAAATTGTCTAAATACATTTTTATTGATTGTACAATAAATATGAATTTAAATTGTTTAATATTTTACTAAAAGAAAATTGATATGCAATTTATTATCTCATTTCCTACAAATTTACTTTAACCTTTCATATACTTTTAATAAATTAATAATTAATATATATTTTCATATGATAATTATATATTTTTCTATTTATTTCTCATTTCTTTATATACCTTTTATATATACATTATATATATTTACAACTTTTTTATACTCTTTAATATCAATTAATTTGTTTATCTTTATTTTAATTATTTTATTTTCTTGGTGTATATCTTATTCTTTTTTGTTATAATTAATACTCATTCAAGTAAAACTTAATTTAAATATCTTTTTAAAATCCAAACATCATACACAACAAAAAGAATAATTATTTAACCTTGAATTAAAAAAGAAATACTCTTTTTAATATGATCTCTTTAAGAATAATTATCAAAATATTTGAATATTTTACTTAAAATATGTATTAGGTCATGATTTTTAACCAATCAAGTCATATAAATAAATAAATAAATATTTATTTTAAATTTCTTTTTATGTATACCATTAAGTAAATAAAGGTAAAATTATATTTTTGAATATTTTTCTTACTTTATTTTACATCATTTACTATCTTTTGACAATTTAGAATATTTGTTTTATTTGGAAAAATACAACTTTTATGATTATTAATTTAATTTTTTATGTGAATAGTATACTATATATAAGATATATACGACAAGGTAAATTAATTAATAATAAATTAAAAAGAGATTTTAATTAATGTGATACTTAGAAAAGAAAAAAAGTTTAAGCTATGAGTAATATATTTAAGAGGAAAATTAGGTTAAAAAAATATAGAAAATATATAAGATAAATTAAGAAAGGAATTATTATATATTAATTAATTTTATTAAATTAAAACTATTAAAGTAATTTTCAGAAGAAGAAAATAGAAAGATTTCTGCTCAACGGAAACCAACTATTAGGGATCCGAACTATATAGAGTGGACCACTGGGTGTAAAAGAAACCACATCATTTATCTTTCTCTCTTCTTTTATCACTACCAAAACCATGGCAAGAAGCAAAGTCACACTTGCCTTTATTCAAAAAAAATCTCAGCGAAAGGCAAGCTATAATAAAAGACTCAAGGGGTTACTCAAGAAAGTCGAAGAACTTTCGATTTTGTGTGGAGTCGACGTGTACTTGATAATTTATAGTCCCTTTGAGAATGAACCCATTTTTTGGCCTTCCCGCGAGAAGGTCCAACAGGGTATTAACAAGTTTAAGAGTATGCCAGTATCGAAACAGGAGAAGGAAATGAAAAATCAGGTCACTTTTACCGAAAAAAGAATTAACAAAGCCACGGATATGCTTGACAAAGTGAAAGCTGAGAATCGCAATAAGGAGATTAAGTATTTTATCAGCAACTGTTTGGCTGGTGTTACTTATATAATTCCAGATATGGTGGAACTGAATGATATTAGTAATGTTATCACTGAGAATCTGAAAGCAATTGATGAACGCATTGCTGAACTCGAGAACTTTTCCCAAGTAGGAGGTGGAAATGAAGGTAATTTCGGAGAGGGTAGCAGTTTGGGGCTGATTGGGCCTAATATAGGCCCAAACAATGAACCGGAGATACAGCCACCAGAAGGGTGGGAAGATTTTGTTTTCTTTACTAATAACTTTGATATCCCAAGACCCTCCAACTCTTAATTTTCATGTCAGAGAATTGTGTTTTTACTTAAAGTTTGTCATACATCTGTTTTTGTTCGTGTCTGTTGTTGTTTTCAGTTCAGTATTTGTATTTCATTATCAGTCTTTGTCAGTCTTGTTTTAATCCGTCTTTGTCAGTCTTGTTTTAATCCGTCTTTGTATTTCATTATTAATCAAAGTTGTTAAGTTTTCTTTCTCGTAAGATATCAGTGTTGTGCTAATTGTTTGCATTTCAAGCTTTACTCTTCGTGTTTAAAGTCTTCGGAAACAAGTCAATTTCTATACAGAAACTATAAGTTACCTACAGAATATTGAAACCGAATAGATTATTTAATTAAGTCAAAGTATACTATATTTGTTGATAATGAAAATGGTGTTGCTCGCAGAAAAAGTGAAAGTTCTGTGAATAAGAAAACAAACATCTTGCAAAGAAAATTCTTAAAAAGTTAAACCTTAACTGAAAAAAATTAAGAATTATATAACAATATTTTCAAATGTACTAATTGAGATTTTCCAAGGTGAGGATCTGCACACGAGACCATATATAGCTCTTTTGAATTGAGATTTGCAAAAAACACAGGTCAATATGACAGCTTGATCAACAAATCACTTCCCGCTTTCATCAGTAGTATAAAGTGATCCAGAGAGGTGGTGAAAGACTTCATAAGAAATATGAGTTCCTTATTCAAAGTTTTCAACCAGTTTAGCTGCTTCGTTCTTGATAAAATTTGAGGTCACCAAATAATATTTTAAGTATCCCCTGCTCCACCAGAGGTAATAATGAAGAGTAGGGCTCCACACACGGGACCCAAACCCACAGAACCGTTTTATCCGACCCAAAAGTGGCCCGAAAAAACCCAAACCCAAACCGAGCCCCACCCGAGCCCGTTGGGCCAAAAAAATAAATTATTTGGGTATTGGGCCGGTTGATGGGTTTGGCTTTGCCAAACCCGCGGTTACCCGCACCCGACCCGAAGTGTATTTTTTTTTATATATATATAATAAGATATTTAGCAGCGTATTCCATACGCTGCTTTTGTTTTCGTTGCTTTTCACTCTTCATTACACGAAGGGTCATATGACCCCTCTCTCATTCCAATCACTGCGTTCTCTCTCTCTCTCTCTCTCAAACCGCCTTCTCTCTGTCTCTCTCCATGGCTCTCGAAAACCCTAAACTTCTAGCCCTGCATCTTCCCCATCCCCGTCTAATCCCACCGATTAAAAAGTGCGGTATTGTACCATGGTTAACTTGTTCGATTGTTTATATGCCGGTTTACTAGATGAGAAGAAGGGTTTAGAGGAGGCCTATAAAAGGGTTAATCTCGACTTTGTTTTTCTTAAATCAAAACCCCCTTTTATCAGGTATTAATAACCCTAATCCTTGTGTATTTTTAAGCCGATGTGTTCTCTAATTAATAGCTTGAGTATTGTTGTTGTTTATGAAAAGAAAAACCCATTTTAGTTTCGTATATTAATTATTGTATCTGGGTTGTTGATTTTGAAACTGATTTTCGGTTGGTTGATTTTGAACTTTGCTATTACGTTTGATTTTGGGTATGAGACTATGATTTATTGTTACTGGGTTGTTTTTATAACCCCGTATTTGTTTGTTTTTTAAACTGGTTTTCGGTTGGTTGATTTTGAACTTTGCTATTACGTTTGATTATGAGTATGAGACTATGATTATTGTTACTGGGTTGTTTTTATAAATGCAAATATGATAATTATAAATCAAAACATTGATTTCTAATGTCTCTGTATGTTTCCTACTTGCATGTATTCAAAACAATTAGATGAATTGGTGAAGGATTTGAATGCTTAAAGTTAATGCTTTGTTTCTTATGCCAATTTCAGGTATTACTCCCTAACACTTTCTATTTTTTCAATAATACAGTTATAGATAATTAGATAAAACTTCAATTGATCTTAACTTTTTTGTATTTTCTTCTCTTTTACATGTTATGTTGGATTGTATGAGTTGAGTGTGACCTAAGAGTCGACTTTAACACATTGTAACCCATATCCTTAAGGTATAATGAATCTTTTCGAATCTTACAAGTTATCAGATTTTCAATTTAAGAATGTTTGCCTCTCCCATATTCCCACCCCATGATTACACCTCAATATAACTATGTGTAATTGTGTATGATCCATTGTGGAATCTAAGGTTGAGTTGGCAACTACTTAATTGAATCTATAGTAACTTGTAATTTTCAAAAGAGGCCCCTTGTCCCTAAAATGTCCCTAAGATTATAAAAAGGCAATGAAGATATTAAATCTGAGGCTAAATGTTAAGCCAATGATGAAACCAAATCTGAGGCTAACTATATTTAACAATTTCTTCTCTTCTGTGATGCAAATTTACAGGAATTATGTTGGATTTGAAGTTTTTTTTGGAATCACTAAAGGATTTACACCCCTGTTGTACAAGATCTTTGCTATGTACAATTTAGATTGTATTTTTTCAATGTTTTGTAATTTTATAAGTGGTTCAATGTTGTAATAGTAATGTAGTGCTGTTTTATATAAAAAACTATTGTAATTTCAATAACTTACTGTTTTTAGAAAGTTACTAGATTTTACTTACTTATTTTGAAAAATTTCTATTTATAGAACATAACCCGAACCCGACCCTAACCCGTCCTACCCAAACCGCACAGTTTCAATAAAAAAATTGGTTATTGGGTTTAACAAAATTAGAAACCGATAGTTAGGGTTGGGTCTAGGGTTTAGGCTCTCGGGTCGGGTAACCGACCCGTGTGCATCCCTAATGAAGAGTGCATTTGTTAATATGAAGAATATACTTAACCTTGTGTGGAAATCTGAGGTGTTAACACGATAGATGTAGGTTTTTGGTTAGAAGACGCTCGATTATGGTCAAGGTGGCGTCGAGGTTAAGTGTATTCCAATTTAAAGATGTAGTTTGACGGCCAATCAGCTATATATTTAGATAATATATGTTAGTGTGATATTTCTTTGATGTTTGTCTTTAGATTACATGTCAATGTAAGCCTGTTGTTTTTATGGTAGTGTAATCTCACAAGTTTCCAAGTTCCAACTATTGATACATATAAATATTTCTCAAAATATAACCCTTAAATCTCACAATATAAAATCTCTTATTTTAATATTCAAAAGAGCCTAGAAAAATGAGTCCCTCGCCTCTTTCCTATTTCATTCAAAATTAATTACTAACTCATGTTTCCATCCATATATATATATATATATATATATATATATATATATATATATATATAAAAAGTTATCTTCTTCATGTAAAATAAACCTCTACCTAAATTTGCTTGAAAAGATGTCTACATAAATTTTAATTATACATAATAAGGATGACCATGATGGATGGCATTTGATGCTGAAAAAGGTTTCTGACTTCATCAGGGTTCTTACTTAATTCCTCAGTTAGTATTATGATATGTAATAGGGGAGAGCATGGGTCGGTTTTACCCGGGTTTGAGGATAGGGTAAACCGAAGTTAATATATTTCGGTTTAAGGAATTTCTTAGGTAACCCAACAGTAGGGTAAAAAAAAGTTTACCCTCGGGTTACCCTTCGGGTACCTTCGGTTTACCCTCGGGTCAACTATGGTCAAACTTTTTTGTAACATAAAATTGCTATCATTAAAAATCAAACTCGAATTGCACCTATCTCAAACGAATAACTTTACAAAACAGACTTTTGATAATCCAGGAGTCTAAATAGTTTGTTAATTATAGACTATGTTAGATTTTTTTAAATGTTTTCACCTTAAATGTAAACAATATTATTTAAAATCATTAATTTACGGTTTTTCGGTGTGGATTTACCTAACCCAATGGTTTGGGTAATTTATGGGTAAAATATTTGGACCCGAAAAATTAATAGGTAACCCAAAAGGTAAAGTTGGCTAAGGTAAAATTACCCTTGTTTTTAGTTCGGTTTGACTAAAATTCAGGTCGGTTTTCGGTTTTGTTAAAATTATGCTCAGCCCTAATATGTAACTACTACACGCGGTTTTTTTCGCGAGAACACAAGTCGTCGCAAAAAAAATCAAATGTCCTCGCAAAAGATCAAAAATGTCTTTTGCGAGGACATGCTTTCGCTAAAGGGGTCTCGTTGAAGATTCGTCGCGAATTACACCATGTCGCGACGACATTTGGTAGTCGTCACGTGTGGCCAGACCCTTTTGCGACGACATCATGTTGTCGTTAAAGGTCTGTCTTTTGCGACAGAAGATGTCGTCGTAAAAGATATGTCAATCGCGACGATTAATCCGTCGCTAGTAAGGGGGTTTGTTTTAGCGATGAACTCTTTTGCGAAAAAATGTTCCTCGTTAAAGCTTATTTTAAATTTGTTTTTTTTTTGTTTTTTTTTGTTATTGTTTTTTTAATAATATAAACTAAATAAATAAAAGACTAAATTTAAAGAAATCGATAATATATATAAAATGGAGAATGGAATAAAACCCGATCCATCTAGGTCAAACAAGATCATCCAAAATCATCCAAAAAAACATACAAACCACCAACCAAAAGTCAGTCAAAATACAATAGTCGAATATAGTCAAACAAAGTCAAAAGAGAGATATAAACACGTAAAACTAAGTTAAAGATAAGTTTTCGTCTGAATAAGAAGGGCGGGCTTGATGAGGATTAGTAGAAGAAGTCAGAGCGGCCGAAGTAGTGTGTCGAGGAGGATCAGCAGCAGATGGCGAGGCTCGAGGAGACATGTCTTGAGGGGGAGATGGGGGATCAAGCTGCTCATATTTGTATTCCCTCTTGCATCATTTAAGCGTCTGGATGGCGGCAATCATCAACTCGTGGATCGCATCCCAAGTGGGGTAGGTACTCGATGTAGAGGTAGAGGATAGAGAGGCATTATCTTGCATAGGTTCCTTACCGATAGAGACAAGGAACTCATTCAGCGACCGCACTATCTACTGGTAGTCCCTCAAAATTTTAGCGCTGACTTGATCGTAAGAATTTGAATTCTCCCTCGTCTCCGGTAGCTGGTGTCAACTCCCGGGACCCAGTTGCGGGTCCCGCCTCTTAATCCTATACTCGCCGCCTCAAAATAGCGTCAACGTGCTCTTACTCCGATAAGGTTGGGGTAGATGAAGAATCTCCACTCTAAGATTGGGATTTCCCGCACTCGGGTTTCCAGAATGGACCTCAACGCCTCATATAAAGTAAAGAAAATAATAAAAAAATATTTTGGAGTAAAAAAGTTTAAGTTTTATAAAACTTACATTTGATCACTCGTAGTCTCTGCTCTGCCGCCCGTTTTTTTCTTGTCAAATCCTATTTGGAAAAAGAATCTTTTGATAGGTGGTAGAGGCAAAGTCTCATTTTCCGGTGGCTCGGATCACTCCCCCTCTGACAAACAACGGACCTTACTACTACTCCCCTCCCCTTGTTTCAGTCAGTTAGTCAATTAGTCAATCAAACAAATAAGATGATATGAATTATTGAAATAAAGATAGTACCTCTTCAGTTATCAATGAAAATCTCGACCTCGAGTGTGTCCTCGAACCTGCCCCGCTCTGGTTCCTTAATAGCTCCCTATTCTCCTTATTATTTTTAGCTTGGTTATGGTTTTTTAAAAATATAAACTAAAGTAAACAAGTTAGTCAACACAAATACCATTTAATATAACATTTTAAATTAAAATAAGTACCTGAACTTCCACTGAGTCCCACATTTCCAAAGTCTTCTCCCAATTTTCGGGTGTCTGGTCATAAAGAATCGCCCGAATTTCTTAAAACTCGGTCTTCACACGGTTTTTATGGTCGCTATATCCTATTCAGCGCTTGTTGGTGACCATACGCTTGATACTCGGCCAATCAGGACGAGCCTCCCACTCCTTGATTAAAAAGAAGTCTTGTTCACAATTAAAATAAATAAAATATAAGTGTATATTTAGTTCAAGAATTAAAAAAATAAAAGTTTGAGTTAATTACCCTTAGGCGCCGTATTATGAATTCCTGATCATTGGCGGGGACTTCACTCCAGTGTTTGTAATAAAGGGGAATCTTCTCTCGAATGGTCAAGTTATCACCTGAGTCACGTGGTGGGAATAGTGACCAATAGGGTTCCAGGTCCCGTCCAATGTGGAGAACTCCACAGGAAGTCGTCCTCCGGTCTATCCCTTGACATAGTGACTAAGTCGAGAGTAGTCTTTCCCTTTTTCTTTCTGGTGGTGGTCTTTTTTCCTATACTATAATTTTTTTCCTATATTAATTTACGAATAAATTTTCAATTTTTGTAATTGAAGCTTAAATAAAAATAATACCTGTTGTATTACACCCCGAGATAGGAATATCCGGATTCCTAGGGGGGTCTTGACCATTACAATCTCCATCATGACCCCGTGCTACATTAGCCATCTGTAATGCCTTGATGTTAAATGTTTTTATTTTTTTAATAACTAAACTATCTAATATTACTTAAAAAGTATAAAATGCCCCTATACTTAATTTTTTATATTCTAAAAATCTAAACTATCTAATATTACTTAAAGGCCCCAAAACTTTTATATAATCCCAAATTTGCCCCTAAACTACTTAAAAGGTCTAAAATGCCCCTATACTTTAATTTTTTTAATAACTAAACTATCAAATATTACTTAAAGGCCCCTAAACTTTTATATAATTCCAAATTTACCCTAAACTACTTAAAAAGTCTAAAAATCCCCTATACTTTAATTTTTTTTATTTTCTAAAAATCTAAATTATTTAAAATTACGTAAAGGCCCCTAAACTTTTATATATTTACAAACTTAACCCTAAACTACCTAAATTTACTAAAATGCCCATAAACTCACAAAATTTCCAAAAATTCACAAACAAAACAACAATTCCAAAAAATCCATACTACACATCCCTAAATTCCAAACAACTCCAACCAAATTCCAATAATTTCTAAAAACTAATTTCATACAATTTGAATTTATTTTTTGCCTAAAGTAGTTGTTTTCACCTATTTAATGAACTCAATAATCATCTAAAATCAAAACATATGTTCGGAATTTAGGAACTACACTATATATGGAATGATTTTAAATTAAAAAAAAACTGAAAGAAAATTATAAGGTGGATAACATACCTTAAATTTGGAGAAGCTGAGTGTAATAGGTTGTGTATAATCTCTACAAAGTATGCACAATAGCACAAGCATCATATTAGTTTAAAAAAAAAAAAATAGAATGTAATTTTTTTTTTGAAAAACTTGATGATTCTTACCTTTTAAATGTTATTGAAGGTGTTGTTGAAGCTCAAGAATACTCGGCAATGGATTGGGGGTGTTTTTTCGCCGGATAAAATTTGGGTGTTTTAATGGTGTGAAGGTGGAGTGGGGAAGAAAGGGGGAGTCGGGGGTTTTGTATATATCTGGAAGAGCTTTAGCGAGGACAATGTTCTCGCGAAAGGCTAAAATCGTCGCAAAATGTTGACCAATAATCTAGGCGGGAATATCAACCGCCTTAAAACGTGTCCATAACTTTTGGTAATTGTTTCTAGCGACGACAGTTCCTCGCAAAAGACATTTAGTCTTTTGCGACGAGTTCTTCAGATGAACGTTGCAAAAGACTAAATGTCTTTGCGAGGAACTTGTTCTCGCTAAAGGTCTTATACATAATTTTTTTCTCAAACATAATTATACTTTTTGATATATATTTTATAAACACCTACTACTTTACTTGCAACAAATGCAAAATAAAAGTGCTAGTAAGTGATCAATACCAATAATTAAAAATCTTAAACGCGAAACTGAATATTACCTGATGAATTATGACGAGTTGTCCCACAGATATCGAGAGCGAGAGGAAAATTAAGATGTGTTGTTTCTAATAGGACACTAGCTTAATTACTATTACGATTGTTTCTAATAATACAACAGTAATACTGGAGAATGTTCCCAAGTTTTGATATACTCCTTTTTTTATGATAATCATCACTTAATTTTTCTTATATATTATACCTTATTTATTATTTATAATAAAATAATTTAAAAACTATTTTACTTATATATTATACATTATGTTTTTATTTTTTTATATAATAAAACTTATTGTAGTAAATACCATATATAAGACAAATACAATTCACATCATTTCATAAAAAATTAATTGTTTAAGTGTTTAACGTAATACATTACAAAAGAAATCATAAAAAAGTAATACAACACTAATCAGTCTCGTCCCCATCATAAACTATTATTGGTTCGTCATCACTGTCAACATATATAGTTTCCTCATCACTCTCGTACTCTCCTAAGGTGTCATCATAATCTTCATCGTCGACGGGATCAGCTGGTTCTGGTACAAGGTTAAAAATCAAAATATCGATCTCTATCCCTTGTCCAGTACTCAAACTCAATCAACGGGTGTCCCGAATCCAATTTCGTATCAGCCAATGGAATGTCGATCGGATCTGGACTCGTGGAAATCGACTCGGCACCAAATAATTTCAGACTCCATCCGTGACGGGCGTTCACTTCCCTAACAACTTTCCACCCCTTTGCGTAAATTTGATCAATGTAGAAGACCTTTTTTGCTTGACTTGCTAAGATGAATGTTTCCTCAGTCCACCAAAAAGAATTTGTGTTGATCATTGTTGCCCCGTGTTCCGTTTTACTAAGTTTCTTTTTTTTATCCGTGTTATATTACTTACACTCAAACACCACAACAGAATAACCACCAGTGAATTCAACCTCAATAATCTTGACCAACTCACCCTAAAAAGTATCTACGTCTGTGAAGGTACAAAATATTTAAATTAAATACAAATACAAAATATTTAATGAAAGAGAACACAACTAACCAACCTGTGATAGTACAAACTCCGTAATCTTGAGTAACTCTCTTCTCACCCTTCTCACACGTTACCCATTTGACCCCGTTGACAATGCAAGAATCATACATATACATGACACTGTTCGACAGTCTGGACAACGAAATAAACTCTTCGGTAGCAAGGGGGTTACCTTTTCTTTTCATTGTGCCAACCTACACAAAAATTCAATGGTTAGTATGATCGAATTCTTTTTATATGTTAGACTTTTATACCTGTTTCATGAACCATCGACGAAAATCATCCCGGTGTTTTTGCTCTCTACCAACGGACGGAAGTGAAGACTTATGTTGCCTAAATTAAAAGAATAGTGTTTATAAAAAATAACAGCGTATTTAAATAAATATTTTTTATTAAAATACTTACATCATGTAGTGTTGGATCTCCTAGCCGTTAATAAGGATGTACCAATCGATGTGTTTCTTCACTTTGAAGTCTAAACGACAAAACTTCTTTTTCGTCGGTGGTGGGGGCAAAGGTGTGATAAAATAATAGATAAATAAAGATAATAATAAAGAGCACACACCCTTGAGAACCACAGAACTAACTGCAAGTATCATAGATCGTTTGCAAGTTTTAATGATAAGTTAAGTTCGTTCGCAGGGATTTAATCCGTTAGATCTACTTGTATTAAATAAGCGTAGATGAATTTAGATGTTTAGAATAAAATGTAATAAGATGAATAATTATCTAACGTGAATAAATAAATAATGCAAATAAATAAATATGAATGTAAGTCAAATAAATCAGGGTTACTAATATGAGTCTATTACTAAGTTATTCTAATCTGTCATGCATTGAGCATTATATATTAACCGGGATTCTAAATTCTACCTAACCTCCGTCAGGGTGGGCTTAGGAGCAACCTCTCCACTACCAAGGATCTTGGGTAAAGAAACCTTGAGTAATGATTGGTGGTTAAATCAAACATTTATGGCTATCTAGGTAGGGTCACTACTAGACGATTATGTGGTGTTGTCAATAACTAAGAACATTCCTAAGATTGGCCAAATCTAGGGCTGTAACAATAAGTCAAAACAAATAATAACAATATACGTCAAGCTCAAATCAATTAAAATAACGAATAGTATTAATGAATGTAGACAAAATAATAACCCAACAATTAAAAAGTAAAACTTACAGAATAAAAGCTTAGAAATATGGTGAAACCACAAATCTATAGCTAATTACCCTAAACATAGAGAAGGAGAGATGTAAAAGAGGAGTTTGTCACTCTCCAAATCCGTGCTTCTTGTCTTTCTCTATAGGTCAGCTTGCTTCTTGGATGAATACTTGATACTAAGGATGAATAATAAATATAAGGACTAAGTTACTATTTAAAACTGAGAAAATACAAGCAAGGACTAAGCCTATACTTGGAACTGAGTAAGGACATGTTTACAATGGTTTACGGGTGTATTTATAGGTGTCTTGGAAGCACTAACACGTTTTATCGGAGTGGAAGACAAGTAATGGACTCCTAACCCAACTCAAATTCGTAACCCTAAAATCTAGAAAATGTAAGATTTTGTTGCTGATTTGTTCTGGCCGTAACTCTTTCAATACATATCCGTTTGACGCGTTCCAATAGTCGAAACTGATCGTCTTAGAAATCTCTTTAACTTTTCTTTAGACCATTCTTCTGAATTCCTAACCAATCTTAAGATATAATCCCTTTTATGGTCGTAGGTGCTAGAATTCAGATTTATTTGGCAACTTTATCTTTCCATATCCTAGCTTTTCCTTTCTTTCCTCCAATTACCATGTATACCTTCTTTCCTTTATCTTTCAGAATTGACTTGCATCTAATTAATCTCCATATATATCTTTAAAGCTTCACACTAAATAAATAATTAAACCAAATATGCTCTAAAAATAATAATTCATTAAATCGAGACTAGAAATAGGAAAGTAAAATATATCATGTGAAAATCGACTACTGGACTTCCTAAAATACTAAAAATGATGTCTCCAACTAATATTAAATCATCACAAATGGAGAGACATCAAGATTCCCGACTCAAAGTTGTATCGTCCCGATACAATAAAGATAAAAGTAAAGGGAAGTCTCTAAATACACACCTAGGTCAATTAAGCATTGAGGGAAGAATATAGCAGAATATATAGAATATACTCATATCAACTACTCAGAAAATCTCATGTAAAAATATTTACAAACTATATACTGAACACTTTTCATATCCACAATCAACACGACTTAAATTCAAGATTAGATTAGCTTCGCAATGTAAGAAGGAGAGGATCTTTACTCAGTTCACCAAGGAGGCTATAGATTGTTCATTGACCTTCACTAGTATCTAAAGATCCATTTAACTACTCTCTATTGGTTCAATCACTTCTAGATTACATAGCAAAGAATCAAAAGTTCTTTAAGATTGTAATTTCGGCTTAGGGACGGTATGATAGTATATTTGGATAATTTAGAGTGAGCTTTTGGCTCTCTCCTCACTAGCCATCAACGAATCGCCCTAAAGCTTGAGTTATTCTCATAGAACGTTTCTCACTCAACCTAATGATTTTTCTTGATGCACAAAGTAGCATCCCCAATAACCCAATTAAAGCTAAAGATGTTCACATAAAAATTCCTCTTTGCCGGTCCGAATATATATTCTTTTCAAATCAATTTTTTTTCTTTTGTATAGACATGACTCTTTTTTTGATGTTGAGATATATTTTTCGAAAAAAAAAATCGAAAAAAAAAATCCGAAAAAAAAAAAAAAATTCGAAAAAAAAATTAAAAAAAAAATCGAAAATAAATGAAAAAATAAATTCAGATATTAAATATAAATATAATATAAATATATAATAAAATAAAAAACCATATAAGGGCAATAATGGAAGGTAAATATGACCATGTGCTTAATTGAGAATTAAGTTGAAAATTTGTGAGTAAGTAGGAAGTAATTTCCTCCTTCCTTTTTTTTGAGAATGAAAAGTGAGGAAGTGTAATTAATTGGGAATTATCTCTTAAACATAAGTGTATCATATTTAGATTATATACTAATTTTCAATAATATTCAAACTAACGGGTTATCGTTCAGATTTCTCACATTGGACAATATGTGTACGTTGACACATTGACATTTTGTAGAGTTATGAATGAAATGCATAGATACACAAAGAAGATTGTAATTATATGTATTGATATTTTATTATTATTTTCATTTAGCTAATTCATACACATAATAGAATGAGTTGCACTTCTTTTATATATAATTCAATTACGAATTTTGCACAATCTATTATAATTTTTTAGATTCATTTTAGCCCAAGTACCTTCAGGTATGGATCATATATATATATATATATATATATATATATATATATATATATATATATATGGATCATATTATTTAGTGTTGTGTTAGTGTTTGTGTATAGATTTGTTTGAATTTATTACCTTTCCTCTAATAATGCAATTATTAGTATTTTGTGATATCATCATTCTAATAGTTTCTAATGATATGACTAACCTTGTAACTCATATTCATATAAAATGGTACTTTAAAGGTTTAAATTGTTTTCAAATGAATAAGTTTGACATGAGTTGTTTTAATGGCTAATGCCCATATTTTATAAAAATGATGAATTGAGAATTTTTTTTGAATGTGGGTGGGAAAGAAGAAGTTGGATTCCTTTTTATACTTATGTTTTTAAATATTAAAATTGGAGGTTATCTAGAGAAATATTTTTTTTGTATTTAATGTTATAAAGATAAAACTAGCCAAGTGTATGTGGGTGATTGGAATTATTTATCACTCTTTAGGAGGTAAATTGGTATCATTTTAATTCATGTATATTTTTAGGGTTCTCTAAATTATTTAAAGAGGTATTAATCAACATACATTTACTATGATATGGACACTAGTTTCTAATCCACTTAACAAGGTTTAAAGTATTCTTCAACATTCCACTTAAAAGCGATGTACATATATATTGTATTTAAGGAATCGAATTTCCAACTTATTTTAACAACATGAGGGAAAATCTAATTGAATGCAATTCTGGTTCGAAGTGGAATATTTTTATAATAATACTATTAGGTGCTCATTAAAAATCTACAAACTAAAAGACGCGTATTTCCTTTAGAATCGTGGGCATTAGACCCTTATGTTCAATAACTCTTAAAAATATGAGTATATGTAACTATTTTAGTCAAGTTATAGTTTCATTTGATTCATTTCAAGTAAATTAATTATGCACTCTCTTAAAATATGGTATAACAAAAAATTCACTCCAAGAAAAATAAAAAAGCGTAAATTAGAAAAATGGTCAATGGACCCTCACGGTGCTTCAGTCATCCTTTTGTTTGTCTTTGAAGGCTTGACCAAACCCCCACCATCCACAAAAGCATGACCATTTTTTTATTTTGGATAATCTAATGTGCATGATTATTTATCAATGCGTGATCTCTTTGCAATTTTTTTTTCACTTGGAAATAAATCATATTTAATCAACTATCCAAATACAAAAAAGGTAATTTTGAAAAAAATATCTAATCTCTTTTGAAATTAGTTGCTATAAATGTTTCTTAAGTTTTATATAATATGCCTCTATATATTGGTAGGGCCAAAGGTTTGATAAATATATGATAATAAAGCACACATAGCTAAGACGACCACGATAAACTCTACGCAAGTAAACAGATTCTTTGCAAGTAATAAGTAAGTAAAACATATTTCGATCTCATAGACTGCGAAAGTAAGTTTGCAAATTGCGTTCATAATAAATGTACTAGAAAGAGTTGATAAAATAATATGCAAGGATACTAAAATATTTTCTTGGTATTTAAGACTCTAAACAATTAAAAATTAAACTAAGACTCAAGTAAAGAAAAAAAGAAAAAATTAGAAGGAGAAATTTTATGAGAGTTTAACTTGAGAACTAGCAAGTAATCCCCACTAGTCTTGTTTCTTATTTATTGTTTAAGGGAGAATTGTTTGATATAAAAGAAATAGTTGGGACTCTAAATTCCTACTGACTTCCGTTAGGGTAGCTTAGGGGGAAACCTTAACACTACCAGTGGACTTGGGAAAGGTGACCCTGGACAATGATCAGTGGTTAAATCTAACCCTATTGACTATCTAGTTAGGCAAGCCCGTTAGGATCACTACCACATACTAGACGGTTATGTGTCGTTTTCAATAAACCCACCCCCTTCGCTAGGGTGACAGTCCAAATACTAAAGGGGAAGCCCTATACTTGAGAATAGCAAGGACTACAAACCTACGTCAAACACAAAATACATAGCAATCACAAACAATTCATTTAAAGGTAACTCATGGATACAATAAAAGCATAAAACAAGTTTAGGGTTCATAAGCTAATGCAATTTTCAAGCTAAATAGAACTAGTTCATACTAAGGAAATAAAAACTAGCAATTAATAATATCATATTCATGTTCAAAAGAAAAAATAGAATAAGAATACTATACTAATTGTTGTATACAAATAAACATAAGGGTTGAAATGACATGAACAACTTCCACGTTCCTTATTCTCTTTGTTTATTCTTTCTTGCTCTAGACATGTTTTCTCTCTTAAAACTAACCAATGACTCCTCTATAATGTTAATAAGGAGTATAAATAGGTCCAAACAATATTTTATGGATCATGGGCTTCTTTTAGTTGGCCTAATCCAACCCAAAAAGCGTTTTACTAAAGAGATTTTTGGTTCAAAATACGACATCGACATTTAACATAACTTCTTCGTTGCACCTCTTAATTTTGAAACGTCAAATACTACACACTCTGGGATTTAAATAATAGTTGGATATTCAAGGTATCCTCCAGAATTATTGTCAATCTTGTGTGGCACCTCGATCAGGAACTTTTGAAATCTGGCCGACATAAGCTTTCACTTTCTAAATATGGTCGAATTTTCCTCTTTTGCCATCACTAGGGGTTTTCTTGATTTATTCACATCTTATAATCATCCCAAGGTTTCCAAGGGGTTCCAAGCTACCAAGTCCCTAAGAGCTACATAAATAACACAGAAATATGCACAAAAGCTTAAAAAATATCGAAACACCAAAACTAGACAAGAAAGTGTAAAAGCTCAATATATGGGGAAAATGCCTCAACTAAGCACTAAATACCCTTAAAATAATATCTCGTTACTATATTATTCTTTCACATAAATAGATACATCAATTATTAATAATATTTATCAAGTTCTATTTTTATATTAGAATTGTTCCTAAGGAATTCTAATAGTTCAAACTCGTGTCACATGACAATACATTGTGGAAAAATGAACTCCTACATAAATATTGTAAGGATGTATTGTTTATCTACACCATTAGCTACCAACTCACAAATAATTCCATAACTTATATTCTCAGACTCGTTGATAATGAATTTTGAGTGGATGGAGAAAAATATGGAAGTGGTGCTTTTCTAGAAACACACGTGATTTTCAAGAATTTTTATCCTTGTCAATCAGAATTTGACTTAACTGAAATAGAAAAAGTATTTTCTAGGGATATGTTCCAAGAGAGGCGTGGAGCTGGGGTTTTTTCAACACTTATTTCCCACAACCACACTTATTTCCCACAACCACCCTTATTAAAATGTTACACATATATTTTATGAGAAATTGACCATAAAATACATATTTAGCATGGAAGCATGAGGCGGAACTAGTATACACGAATAAATATGCATATATATAATTCTTAATTTCTTTGATCAAATGAGAAGGTTAACGGTATGGGGCATATTATAAAATCAAGCACCGCATTGGAATAAATTTATAATTATGAATATTATAATTTTTATCCATAGTAGCACTTATATTTTATCTAGTTGGAGCATACTTACAACTAATGTGGAGTTGTTGATGAATAAATTGCGCATCATTTTAAAACATATACAACCATCTGTGATTATGTGAAACACTAATTGGTAATGCTAGTGATTATGTACACGTAGAATTAGTAACCTCTGGGTGGAATACAACTGCCACCCTTATAGTATTTTTGTGTGAAAGCAAATGGAAATAATTCTCCTTTAGTTTAGAATGTTTAGTGTTCTAAGCTACTAATTTTTTAGTGAAGAAAATAAACATATTATCATATGACTATGTAAAAGCATAAATATCCAGAAAGATTGGGAACTAAAAATAACTAAATACGTGTAGTAAGTAAATATTTTATTTAAATTATAGGTGGATGGAAGTGTGACAATAGATTAACATGTAAAATATGAGGTTCCTTATTTAGAGTGGAAAGAAATATAGGATTTGTGGCTTTTTCGGAATATTAGAATAAAAATGCCATTAATTTCTAAATTAATTTCTTATATGATGGATTTGGTTTGGTAGATTATTGTGACGTGTCTAAGATACGTTTTTGAGGTAGATTCTAGAGATCATGCATGAAAATGGTAGATGTAAATGCTATGATGTTCAAAAGATATATTGTAAGGTAAGTTGGAGTACTGATTTTTTGACACAGTTCGAGGTATTTTTTCATGAAGAAACACAAGATAAGTTATAGAGTCACTTAACGTAGGATCATTGTTGTCGACTACTATTATATTTTTCAAATCCTTAAGCGAGCCATTAGGTTTTGTTTATAAATGGTTTTTGGTTCTTATATATAAAAAATTTATAACTTCATATATATATATATATATATATATATATACCTATCCTACACAAACAAATCTAGCTGCTGGGGAAGCATGGAAACGTAGAGGGCAGGCACGTGCTGCTTTAGGAGAGTTCTCTGAGGTATATTTTCATACATTGTCTCTGTAAAATTGTTTGAGATTATTTTTCTATTTTGATTTTTGTTAGGAAGTTAATAGAAAGCCATATTATTATACCTTTTATATTTCAACATTTCTTGCTTAATAGGCAATTTCTGACTTGACTGAAGCACTATCATTTGAGCCAAATATAGCAGATATATTACATGAAAGGGGTATATTACTTGAATTTAGCTCTTTTTTGCACTATCAACTAACTATATCAGATGTAATGCTTATGGAAGATTAAAATTAGTGCAGGAATTGTAATTTCAAGTATAAGGATTTTAAAGCTGTTGTTGGAGATTTGTCTGAATGCGTAAAACATGATAAGTATAAGAAATCTGCATACACTTATTTGGCGAGTTTATAGATTCACTTTGACCAAGTTTTTGTATGTGCAATGTAATAAAGTTGAGATAAAACGAGTTTCACAAGGATTAGCATATTCTTCACTTGGTGAATATAAAAAAGTTGAGGATGCTCATAAGAAATCCATTCAACTTGATAAGAATTTTGTTGAGGCATGGGCCCACCTTGCACAGGTATATTAAGCACTAATAAAGAGGAAATATAGTTTTAATGATTGAAAAGGTTTTAATATTGTTTACTAAAGAAATTGATTTGGCCAGTTCTATTTAGATTGGGCAAATATGAAAGGTTTTGGAATCTCTTTAGCAGATATACGATATTGTTACCATTACACATGTTTTGGCTGGATGAGAATACATTCACATAGTTTTTATAAGAGTCTATCTTGGTTAATTTGTTTATGGTTTATGTAACTGTTTGTGCAAACATCATCCTATTTTTTGTGCTTGGTTGAATTTTTATCAATTTATTTTTATCTCAAGAATTATTCGTTTATTCTGTGTAAATTATTTTTTCAAAATCAATATTGTAAGAGTGCCTTCAGGCACGGGTTCATACCTAGAATATATATATATATTGAGAATTCCTATCACAACATCACATATACAAGAAAAAACTCCAAATAATATAAAATAATTTTTTGATAATTAATTAAATATGATATTTGTTGCTTAGTTGGTTAAAAATAATATTTTTGGTGTCAGTTTTGAGATTTGAATATAAGTTTTATCTATATTATTATAAAATTTAAAAATATATGATGCTAAACAATTTTTGAGTATTCAGTTTTAGGTTAATCTAAAAACATAAGCTAACGGTTTTAACCATCTGATATACATTTGAAAACAAAAATTATTAGCTTTAACCGTGGTTAAATAATTAGTTTCTAATTGGTTCAGTTTCCCATTAGTTTTAGTTTTTAACGTTCATTATATGATAATACACATTTTATTGAATAATAGTATTATATTGCATTTTTTTGTTTGAAAATGAAGAACTATACAAGTTAAATAGTTTTATGTTGTTGTTTTTAATGTATTCATATAGATCTTTTTAGTGTAAATAAATTAAAGAAGAATCTCTAAACATGATGTGTATATATTTTTTTAGAAAATTGTACATATAATATAATGTTAATTATCTTTGTCTATTAAATAAAATAGGAATATATACATTATTTGGTTATTTAAATATTTTACGAATGTTAATATTATCACAAAAAGACCTGATACAGTTAGTAATTTTTTTTTTCATCAATTAATATAAATGGAAGCTTCCAAAAAAATTAATGATTGAATTCAAAAAATGTGTTAAGAATACAGTCATATTCAATCATACCTCTTTGTTAAGAGTTAGGGTTTTGACCAGGTAAGCTAACCCAACTGGTTAAAAGAATCATTTCGAACTATAATAAATTTAATTAATATATTAACACTTAATCTTATTTGAAAAATATATGCTCAATATGAAAGGAACGTGTATTTATCTCATATAAAATTTTAAATTACGAATAATTACATATGTATAATTATTAAAGCTAATATTTAAGTTACCCATATATATTACCATATTATATGAATAAAACATGTACTCTTCCAAAATAGGTATTTCAATACTATTATATTTTATTTGTAACTCTAATTACCAATATTGTTTAAGATAATTGTTATAGCAATTACCTTGATATTTTCATATCCAATTCATGCAACATTCCTCTTGTAAACTTGGTTCAATACTAAATAATGAATAATTGAGTAATTTTAATTATTCACTTATGATTTGTGAAAAATAGATTATACCATATAGTATTTGGTGTAAATTTGACTGGTAGATTATATATGATTGGGAGTTCTTACTTTAGTGATTAATTTTAGGTTGATATGTATGTATGATTTAGATGACGTATCGTAAAAGCATGTAAAAAACCAAATATAGATCGTAAAATCATAAGTAATAATAATAATGCAAAAGAACAATTTGGTCTTTATTGCATGCCTTTAAGGCGTGATAGAGCCTAAAACATTGGTTTCTCTCATACTTGTCTCTACGCCTGTGTATAGAGTTTCTTGTGGCAGTTATACCCACTAGTCTTTCCTATGATGACATGATATTTAGATAATGGTTAGCTATGCGATTATTCTTGACGTCATATTTTATTCCTCGATACAAATCTGGCTTGTGGCAGGTAGCTGCGGAGTTTGTGGAATCACTCAGTTTACATATTTCTCTTGAGTAACCAAGGTTTTCCTCGGGCACGACTTGAGGAGGCAGCTTTTGCATTATTCATGTCCACAAGTGCTTTTTGGATCCAACCTCGACTTAACAAGATCGGTAGTATTTTATCCCTATTATGTACCCCCATTAACCATAAAACACTATTCACATAGTGGTGTACAACAACCACTAGGACGACGTAACAGGCAAAACAATGTTAATCATAATCGAGTTGAGCAAGACCTTCCTGGCCTCCACGTGCCGTTTCATGTTCAACCGATAGGTTACCGTCCTCCGGAGATCCAGAATATTAAATTTCGACCCGATCCGGGTATGCTCAGTCAGTTTCAAAGTTTTGGACTCTACAGTGGTACCACAATTCAAGATCCGGTAAGAGCGATTCAGAAGTTTATGCAGATTTGTGATGCTTATGTTACTCCAGGCATTACACGCGAGCAACTGTATTGTCATATGTTTTCGTTCTTTCTGATCGGTAGAGTTGGTGAGTGGCTAGATAGGCTACCACCTTGGCCAATTAATTCATGGACAGAACTTCAAGCCGTGTTCTTTAACAGTTTTTATCCGAAGAGTATAAGACTCAAAGACCAAAGCGAGCTTGCAAGATTTTGTCAAGAAGATGGAGAAACAGTAGGAGAATCATGGACAGGGTTCCAACATAAGTTAGCTAGATGTCCGCTCCATGTTTATACCCCCTCTTTACAGTTAGCTATATTCTATGAAGGTCTCAAAAGTCAAGGTAGAGAGAAGGCGGATAACATAGGAAAGGGAAATTTCGTGTCCATGAACCATAATGAAGCTGCCGAGGTTATGGAAAATATTATTGAACAAGAAAGGATTTGGCCTTCTACACGAGCTCCTATAGCAAAGACCCGAGGTACGCTTCGTTTAGATGCAGAAACTGCAAACTCAGCTCAAATATCCGCATTAGAAAATCAAATCAAAGAACTTAAGCTAGAGATGCAGAAAAATTTATCCGCAGCAAACGTAGTACAAGAAGCACAAGGTTATCAACAATGTAGGGTTAATAATCATACTTGGGAAGAGTGCGAAGGAAATCCACAATCAGTTTATTTCATATCCAACCGAGGAGGATATCAATTTGGTAACCAAAACCATCCGGGTATGCAATATTCAAATCCTCAGGGGGGCCGCTAATCCTGGTCATTATCAACCGCGCCCCCAGAACCACTTTTTCCAACCAAGAGGTCAGTATCAAAATCAACATCAAAATAGACCTTCTTCCCTCAACAACCTGTTCAAGATGCCTATACCGATTCATTAGATCAGAAAGCTTTACCACAGTATCCTCAAGAGGGAACTATGGATAATCAACAATTAGTAAAAGTCTTGGACCGTTTGACCATGAATATGAACGCTCAGGATGAAAAGTTACGAGGACAAGATGCCGCAATTAAAATTTTAGGTACTCAAGTAGAACAATTGAACAAAGTTCTAATGAATTTAGTGGAACAAAGAGAATTGAAGGCGATCGAAGGAGGTGATGACAATGCTGGGTTCGAAGCTTGTAAGGCTATTTGCCTTGAAATTGAAGAAGAGAAGGAAGTAGCACATGCTGTCGTTAGTACCGTGGAGGTTCCGAGTACCGAAGAAGAACCAACCAAGTCTAGCCCCGTGGAATCTGACTGTTCTGAGGTTGATGTGGAGGACGATTCAGAAAAATCCGAATTTATACAGCTTCTGAAGGATATGCAAGAGGAGATTCGATCGGTTATGGATTATCAAGATGAGCTGGCTAAAAAGAAAGAGGAAAAAGCCTCAAAGGAGGAACCAAGAGCTGAAGTTGAAGTTGCACCTGCTGTGCAAGAAGAGAAAGAAGAAGAGAAGGTGGAACCGCCACCTATTGTTCAAACAGTGTCATCAACTATTCCTTATACAAATCCTAAAGATGACACTTAACTCAAGACATTAGTAGAGGCTTACACACCTGAAAATATCAACGCCCAAATGCTTGAGATTGCAAAGAAATGGCTTACACCGCAACAAGTTTTTACGCAAGTTATTCCTGAGAAAGAAGCGAGTGTAGAGATCCCAAGAGAGAACCTGAGATTCTCAAGAAGAAGTGAAAGAGAGTTACCAACAAAGCTTAAAGATCCAGGAAGTTTTAACCTTCCTATTCAAATAAATGGTATGCTCAAGGTGAAAGCTATGTACGATGTGGGTTCTGGTGTGAATCTTACGCCTAAGTCCGTGTTTGAGAGACTTGGACTTCAGAAATCAGAGAAAACTCCAGTGTAGTTGTAGTTCGCTTACAACTCAGTTACCAAGACATGGGGAACAGTGGAGGACGTCTTAGTCCGTGCAGGTAGTATCGCCATCCCTACTGATGCAAATAAGCAGGTTCCAATCATACTTGGACGACCCTTTATGGCCACAAGTCAAAGTATCATCAACTTCCAAGAAGGGACCATTACCCTTCATGCAAATAATGTATGCGAGACCTTCTATGTCTTGGGCAAGAAACCGAGGAAGTTAGATCCCACCATTCCTGTCATCCATAACCTTTCACATCACAAAGTCCCTCCTAAGAAGATCCACTTAAAGTCTGTGGATACTGAGCCAAACATTGAGTTTGGGGTTGGCCATGAAGTACTATGGAAACTCACAAACGCGAAAATAGGCCATGTAGTTTCAAAGACTCGTGGATGGGACCATTCATTGTCACTAAGGTTGTTTCAGCCAAGGTGATAGAAATCCGACCCAAGAAGGGGATCAAGCGCAGATTAGTTGACGTTCATAGCCTAACTCGTTGTTGGGGAGGCTATATTCGCAAGTCTTGATAGAGGTAACACGTCTAACTTTGAAAGACGTTAAATAAAAGTGTTGTACGGGAGACAACCATCAATTTTTTAAGTTTTTATTTTTTTTATGTTTTTATTTTTTTTATGTTTTTAGTTTATGTTTAGTCTAGCTTTTTTTAGTTGATATTGCATATCTGAGAAAGGTATTAGTGTTTTTGATGCTTAGGTATTGGAGAAATCGAGTTCGGGAGGAGAAAACGAAGTTTTTCAGAAAATTCTGACCACCAGTCCGGTATACCGGACCTCAGCCCCGGTATACCGCAGAGGAGAAAAACCTGTAATACGGGTTGGTGACTCGCGTTTTGTGCCGAGAAGAAAAAAAATCAAGACCATCGGTCCGGTATACCGGACCACAGCCCCGGTACACCGCAGGACCAAAAACCCGTGACACGGGTAGGAGATTCGGGTTTTTTGCCGAGGATTAAAAATTTCGAAGAGCAGAAGCTACGGTATACCGCACCAAAACTTCCGGTGCACCGGAGGTAGCCGCTGGAGAGAGAAAAAGTTGTGTTTGAGCTTATAAAAGAAGGGGATTAGGTATTATTTTGAATTTACAAATCCTTAAGCCTCTCTTTCTTCTCCAAACCTCTCCCAACTCCATTAAAGCTCATTCAAACCTTCCCTAATCATGAAAATAACACATCAAATCTTCTCTCCACATCATTACAAAGGAGATTCAAGCACCCAATTCTCACCAAACACATCAAATTGAAGAATCAAAAGCTTAAATTTTCAAAATTCATCCTACTATTTCTTAAATTCAAGCCAATCCATCAAGAATTCACGTTACCCACATAGAGATTCATCATCAATTCACCTTTCCTAAGCCAAATCAAGCTTATTCAACCATTAAATCAAAATTTCAAATTTCAAGAGTTGTTAAAGCTTTGAGTTGGGGGTCAATTGAGGATGACTAAAAGAACAGAAATATTATCTAACAAGAGGGAGGTGAAGAAAGGCGTATTAGGTTCAAGTGAGAAGAAATTAAATAGCAAAGGTTCTAGTTCTAAAGCTAAGGGTAAAATCGATGTTGAAGATGGAGGTAAGCTAGCAATGTTTGATACCAATGGAAAAAGGCATTACTTTTATTCAAAGGAGAAAACACAACCTCTTCCCTTCAAAGGTCCTACACCCATGGAAAAAGAAGAAGCTTCAAAGGCCTTGAAAGCTTCTGCAGAAAAACAATTAAAGGAACTACCTTTTACTTATGAGAGAGTATTCAATGAAGAAGTTGGTACAGGAGAGAATAAGAGATTCTTGGAGCTTGGTGAAAAATTGGGTTGGTCTACGTTCATGATAAGACGTTCTGAATTATGTCATGAGTTAGTTTTGGATTTCTATTTAGGCCTCTTTAGCTAAGATAGTAAAGGTTGTGTTCCGATTAAAGGAAAGTTAGTCTCTTTCACAGATAATGAGATTAGAACCCACTTCAAGTTTAAGAAATTAATTGGATATTTCAAGTATAGTGAAGCGGTTGCTAGACGAAAAATATTTGATGAGCAACTACTTTTTGAGCATGTTTTAGACAAGGAAAAAGTGCAATCACATAAGGGAGAATTGAAGGCACCTTGGCCTTACAAATATCTTCAACCGGATGCGAGAGTTTGGCACAATTTCCTTATTCCTAATGTCTTTGGAAACACACGAACTTGGGATGTGACTGAAAAGAACGCTCTACTTTTGGATTGTATTTTGAGAGGAGAAGAAGTGGATGTGGCACAGTTGATCTATGAGGAGGTGATGCGATTTTCGGTCTCTCCTAAATCGGTTTATAATATTAAATTTCCTACTATGATCACGTGTCTTGTGCGAAAAGCGAATGTTACATTGGGTGAAGAAGAGAAACTCGAATTTAAAGAGAGTTATATTGATAATGCTTGGATCATGGAAGTCTTGAGAAGAGCGAGTATTACGTAAGTCTCGAAAGAAGAAAAGGAGCAAAGTTGGCAAGAGAAGATGGAGGAGCGTTTAAACAAATTCGAAGCAGCTCAAACTTCCTTAGTCAATGATGTGACACAAATCAATGCAAATCAAGTGCACATCATGAAACTCCTTGAGTAATTAACGAAAGGTCCAGCAAATCCAACCTTGGATGTCAATAATGCGAGGCAATAGCCTCGAGAGTATGTTCTCTTTCTTCCTTCCCATTTCTGTAAATGCTTTTATCTGCTAATTTTAATTTCTGTTTCGAGTCTTTTTTTTGAGTCGTGGGGACACGACACATTTTTTAGTTGGGGTGTGGGGATTCGTTGTCTCTCATCTCCATTTTTCTGTTTTTAGGTAGAAATTAAAATTTTTGATACATGGGAATTAGATGTAGAGTGTGTTTAATAGATTGAAAGCATATGCTCAGTGAATTAATGATAGTAAGTAGTATGTTTATGAGTTATGTTATTTGTATGCTTTGAGTATTTGTAGGAAAACACACATTGATAGTAAAGAAAAGATTAGTGAGCAATGCGATAGAAAGTATGTTCAATCTCAGGGAACCTTGAGAAGTGTGTAGGCCGTGAGATCCAAGCTAGTTGACAAACACATTTGATGAAAGTGCTAAAGGTAAGAAAATAACGAAATTACATAGTGTAGAAAGTGATTAAGGCAGTTCTTTCATAATTGAAGCCACTTGAAGCCTTTTTATACCTTATCACCATGTTATTTGATTTTATACGCTATATCCTTCTCAGCCCCTTCTAGCCTTTCTAAAGATTTTTATTTAAACACATTATAAGTCATATCCCTTTAGATTATAGGACTTTTCCATATGACCTGCACTCGAATCGCGATGCATAGACAGTTGTTTTAGAGCTTGAGTTTGGGGTGGTGGGTCCACCATTATGGGAATTTTTATTGGGATGGGATTTTTGAGCTTATTAATTGTGCTTGGTTCTTTTATATTGAACATCTTATGCTTTAATTGGGTTATTGGGGATGCTAAATTGTGCATCAAAGAAGTCATTGGGTTGAGTGAGAAACGTTTTATGAGAGTAACTCAAGCTCTAGGGCGACTCGTTGATGGCTAGTGAGGAGAGAGCCAAAAGCTCACTCTAAATTATCCAAATATACTATCATACCGTCCCTAAGCCTAAATTACAACCTTAAAGACTTTTTGATTCTTTGCTATGTAATCGAGAAGTGATTGAACCATTAGAGAGTAGTTAAGTGAATCTTTGGATACTAATGAAGGTCTATGAACAATCTATAGCTCCCTTGGGGAACTGGGTAAAGTCCCAATCCTTCTTACATTGCGAAACTAATCTGATCTTGAATTCAAGCCGTGTTGACTATGGATATGAGAAGTGTACAGGTATGTAGTTTATGAATATTATTGCATTAAATTTTACGAGTAGTTGCTTTATGTCTATTCTATATATTCTGCTATGTTCTTCCCATTGTGCTGAAAATTCCCTAAGTGTGTATTTATAGACTTCCCTTTGTTTTATTTTTATTGTATCGGGACGATACAACTTTGAGTTGGGGGTCTTGATGTCTCCTCATTTGTGATAGATTTATATTAGGATGAGACATCATTTTTAGTGATTTAGAAGTCTTTCTAATCGATTTTCTTGAGAAATAGTTCATTTTCGTATTTTGAGTCTTGATTTAGTAAAATAATATTAGAGCATATTGGGTTTAATTATTTATTTAGTTTGAAGCTTTAAAGATAATTATGGAGATTAATTAGAGTCCAAGTCAAAAATTACAAGATATGGAAAGAGATAAGCATGGAAATTGGAGATAAGGAAAGAAAAGCTAAAAACATGGAAAAAGAAAAGGTGCCTTAATCCTGAATTTCTGCACCTACGAACACAAATCAGCTTATATCTCAAGATTTCTGTGGAATTTGGAGAAACGGTCAAGAGAAAAGTTGAATATCTTTCCGACACGATGAATTTGGTGTACTCATACACGTCAAACGGATGAGTATTGAAGCTGCTAGGAACAAAACAAAAACGGGCCTGATTTCATGTTTTAGGGTTACGAATTTGAGTTGGGCTTGGAGTCCATTACTTACCTTCTCCTTCAAGAAAACGAATTAGGTCTTCTAAACACCTATAAATACACCCTTATATCACTTGTAAATCATCCTTGCCTCATAGTAATTAGTTCTTAAGGTTTTATTCTTCCAAGTTATTGTAGAGAGCAAGATGATGTCTTTTATTATTCCTTATAGTTTATTTCCTTCAGGTATGAACTAAACTCCCCATAGCTTGGGTTTTGCATCATGTATAAACTATAAATTCTATTTTCTTTCTATCTAATTTTCTTTTGGAATAACATGTTTTAATCTGATATTAGCTTCTTACCTTTATATTTGTTTATGTTTTTTGATTTATTGCCTATCCTAGAACTGATCACTTTAGGCTTTCTTAATAGTAGTTAGATGATCACCTTAGCTGGGTGTCTAATTATTGAAACACCACATAACATCTAGTGTCGATATTAGTCCTGACAACACTGTTACTAACTAGATAGTCATTAGGGTATGATTTAATCACTATCACCATGTATGGAAATTTATTTCTAAGGGCCTTGGTAGCGCTTGGTAACCCTATTTGAACCAGTCTCGTGGTGTGTCCATATCCCCCTTAGTCGCTCTCAAGGTCTAAGGAATGAGAATTTAGAATCCTGCCTAAGTATACAAGAGCTAATTATCTCCCTTATTAACTAGATTTAATAGAAAGAATTAGAAGGATTAGTGCATACTAGCAAAACCTAAGGTATACTTATCATCTCATATTTCTTCGTATTTAATTTACTGTCTTTATTTTCTTAGTTTAATTTAAGTATTTCTAAATTTATTCTCTATTTATTTTTTGTCTTTTAATTATTTACTTCTTACTCGTTATTGCTACCCATTTGACTAGCACACTGAGTCCCTGAGAACGAACTTTCTTATCATTAAAACTTGCATACGTCCTGTAATACTTGCAGTACTACGCCTGTCTAGGGTGAGTGCGTAGATTTCTTGACTTATATTGATCTTATTTTTATCACACCCTAGGCGACACCACTTATTTAAATATGGTAGATAAACACGCAAACATACATTCAAACATGTGCTAGAATTGAAATTAACAATCTTAGTCGAGTTTTTCTTGTAACATATGACCAGATACTTTCCTAAAAGATTATTTAACGAGGGTATTACAATAACAAAGCATGTAAAACATTAGTTACTATAAGGTGAGTTGGTGTGTACACTGCTTATGCTTGGGCCACCTCGAATTTTTAGTTTGCTACTCTAGATTATTATCTTGATTCTTTAGATAAGCTCATGATGGGTTTTCTTCCTATATAGGAATATATTACTTCACGAACATGAGCTTTCTCATGCGAAACTTGCTGAAGTAGTATTTTTCAAACTTCATTTTTCCTTGGATCCATTATCCATTGTTGGAGGTAAGCTCCAACGTTTGGGTAGCTAATATGACCGCCAAAACTTGACCGTGAGAAGACTGAGGCCCCATATCCCATATCCTTCTTCTTGTTATGGAATTTTCTTGGTTTTCAGTGACAAAGTGTTGTATCTTAATAGGTTAGGAAATTTTTCGTTTTCCACATATGACGCTAATAGAACATATTTTAACAAACATAAGTTGGTGTGAATTTTATTAGTAGATTGTAAATGATTGGGTGTATTTACTTTGAGGGTTAGCATTAGGTTAATGCATCATGTTGAGTAAGTCGACGTACAAGCATGTAAACAACCAAGTATAAATGTAAAAGTATAAGTAAGAATAAGAATGCAAATGAATAACTTGATCTTTATTGCATGTGGTTAAGGTGTAAAAGATCCTAAATTACATTGGTTGTTCCCATACATGTTTCAAATCATATTTATAGAGGTTCTTGTGGTATTTATAACAGCTATTCTTGTCCATGATGACACAATGATTAGATAATGGTTAGCTAGGCGGTAACTCTTTATATCACATGCTATTCCTCAATAGAAATTTGGCTTCTGGTAGGTAACTACGAATTATGTGGAACTAGTCAGTTCCTATATTGAACTCAATTATGAGAGGTTCTCCTCGGGAATGCCTTGTTGAGGTGGCTTCCACGTTCTTCATGTCCACAACTGCTTTTTGGAACTAACCTCGACTTCTTGAGTTTTATGGTATATTCTTCCTATTAATTTCATAACTCGTGATACATATTAATTTACTATTTACCCTATTTTATTTCATAAGGTAATACATATTCCTATGTATATATTAATAAATATCAAGTACTAATTAAAATTAAGGTGTATACCAATGAAATGTATGGGTAACTAGTTGTGTTAGCTCAATTAGACAAGGTCTTGCTATTTTTTCAACACTTAAAACAATGTGAAGTGAAAGGCCAAGGTTCAAACCTCCTCCCTAAACATTGGTAACTTAGTTTTGATCAAACTAAGAATATGCATACTGAGACGTACATATTCTCTGTGAGATTAGTTGTGATGCGCAAAAGTTGGCCAAGACCACTAACATACACAATGAAATGCATGGGTAATTATTACAATTTTAGGGTGTAAACTTAAAATATGTGGTACTAATACTAATATTATTTGTTAGAAATAATATAAGAAGCTAGAATGGATGAATTTTCTTTTTTCAAATTTAATCCAAAATAATTTTCATCATTTAACTTGACCAAATTCAAAAAATTTAGGAATCATAAAATTTAAATATCTATATTGACGTGTTTGGTCTATGAAAAAATTCCTATCATAATAATTTATCTCAATAATTATTTTTAATTACTGTGTAAAATATTTATTTAATAATAAAATTTAAAAATATTAACCTATATAAATGAAAGTTAAATAATTCATAGTAATATATATATATATATATATATATATATATATATATATACTCTCTATATTACTTTTATTTGATTCTATCCAATTGTCACTCTAATCTGTCTATAAGAGGACATAACATAAAGTTTAAAATATCTAATTCTGACTTGTATTATTAATTGATCAATTAATTATTATAGGACTTAAAAAATAATAGATTAACCATAATTATGTCTAAAATCTTAATGAGTAATTCTATCGTGCCTTTCATGATCAATTTTAAACTTTTTATAGATATATTTTAATGGATAAAAATTAATTTTAAATTTAATTTTTGATATTTTAGGTAAGTATTAGGTAGTGTTGAAATAGAATGAATTTCATGACCATATTATCAAATTTACATATAATATATATTTATATTTGTTAAATAATATATCCATTAAAAATATTCCAATAAACATATTAATGTCACAATATATATTAAGCTAGGAATTTAATCATTAGAATTGTCCAAAATTATTATAAAACACAATTTGAAATTGTCTAAATACATTTTTATTGATTGTACAATAAATATGAATTTAAATTGTTTAATATTTTACTAAAAGAAAATTGATATGCAATTTATTATCTCATTTCCTACAAATTTACTTTAACCTTTCATATACTTTTAATAAATTAATAATTAATATATATTTTCATATGATAATTATATATTTTTCTATTTATTTCTCATTTCTTTATATACCTTTTATATATACATTATATATATTTACAACTTTTTTATACTCTTTAATATCAATTAATTTGTTTATCTTTATTTTAATTATTTTATTTTCTTGGTGTATATCTTATTCTTTTTTGTTATAATTAATACTCATTCAAGTAAAACTTAATTTAAATATCTTTTTAAAATCCAAACATCATACACAACAAAAAGAATAATTATTTAACCTTGAATTAAAAAAGAAATACTCTTTTTAATATGATCTCTTTAAGAATAATTATCAAAATATTTGAATATTTTACTTAAAATATGTATTAGGTCATGATTTTTAACCAATCAAGTCATATAAATAAATAAATAAATATTTATTTTAAATTTCTTTTTATGTATACCATTAAGTAAATAAAGGTAAAATTATATTTTTGAATATTTTTCTTACTTTATTTTACATCATTTACTATCTTTTGACAATTTAGAATATTTGTTTTATTTGGAAAAATACAACTTTTATGATTATTAATTTAATTTTTTATGTGAATAGTATACTATATATAAGATATATACGACAAGGTAAATTAATTAATAATAAATTAAAAAGAGATTTTAATTAATGTGATACTTAGAAAAGAAAAAAAGTTTAAGCTATGAGTAATATATTTAAGAGGAAAATTAGGTTAAAAAAATATAGAAAATATATAAGATAAATTAAGAAAGGAATTATTATATATTAATTAATTTTATTAAATTAAAACTATTAAAGTAATTTTCAGAAGAAGAAAATAGAAAGATTTCTGCTCAACGGAAACCAACTATTAGGGATCCGAACTATATAGAGTGGACCACTGGGTGTAAAAGAAACCACATCATTTATCTTTCTCTCTTCTTTTATCACTACCAAAACCATGGCAAGAAGCAAAGTCACACTTGCCTTTATTCAAAAAAAATCTCAGCGAAAGGCAAGCTATAATAAAAGACTCAAGGGGTTACTCAAGAAAGTCGAAGAACTTTCGATTTTGTGTGGAGTCGACGTGTACTTGATAATTTATAGTCCCTTTGAGAATGAACCCATTTTTTGGCCTTCCCGCGAGAAGGTCCAACAGGGTATTAACAAGTTTAAGAGTATGCCAGTATCGAAACAGGAGAAGGAAATGAAAAATCAGGTCACTTTTACCGAAAAAAGAATTAACAAAGCCACGGATATGCTTGACAAAGTGAAAGCTGAGAATCGCAATAAGGAGATTAAGTATTTTATCAGCAACTGTTTGGCTGGTGTTACTTATATAATTCCAGATATGGTGGAACTGAATGATATTAGTAATGTTATCACTGAGAATCTGAAAGCAATTGATGAACGCATTGCTGAACTCGAGAACTTTTCCCAAGTAGCACTACTCCCGCATTAGCCTCTAGCGACTAAATTTCCCGCGACTACTTCATGTAGTCGCTAAAGATAGGAGCATTCGCGACTACAAATCTCTAACGACTACATGGTATTTTTCGCGACTACCAAGTAGTCGTTAACAATGTTTGATTTTTTCGACTACATGCTGTAGTCGTTAATACGTATTAAGTAGTCGATAATGGTATTTAGTATTTTTTAATTATTTTCCAACCGCCAACGTGTAGTCGCTAGTGGGTTAATCATTTAACGACTACTTCATGTAGTCGTTAGTACTCATTTATAACGACTACAAGTGAACTTTTGGCGACTACTTATGTAGTCGCGAGTAGTGTAGCGTCTTTTCCAGCAATAAATTGCGAATTGCTTTACCCAATACACCATTATTATATAATTTCTCTTTCTTTCTCTCAAATCTCTCCCAATTTTTTTCCACAATTCATCATTAAAAATTATTCCAACACTTTGAAAAGCTTTCCCGGTTCAATCATCAAGTGGGACCGCATCAATTATCAATTTTTACTTCCAAACTTGCCAAAAGTAGGTATTTTTTGTTCCATAAAACTCTTTCAATATATCTTTTACTTTCATTCAATTGTGTAGTAAATGTTAAATAGTATCACTTATTAGGTATTTCAACACGTGGGCAAGTTTTCCCGGGTCAAACATCAACGTGGGGCCGCCTCAATTATCAATTTTCCCTTCCGAATTTGCCCAAAAGTATGTGTCTTTTTCATCCTTTCCTTAATTGATTACAATTCTATAGTTAATGCTAAATATATAATATCATTGTGTATATATCTATACTCATTTATTAATTTCATGTGAATTATAAATAATTATATTAAGTATATATATTTTTATATATATATATATATTTTTAAATATATATATATATATATTTATATATATATATATATTTATATATATATAAAAATATATATATATATATATATATATAAATATATATATATATATAAATATTTGTATGATATATTATTGTATGTTGCTATATTTTGTATGCTTTTAATGTTATATTTATGCATTTATTTGGTGATGTGATATTTCGTGTGCTTTTAATTTCATATTTATTTATTTAATCGGTGATGTAATAATTTTTTTCATTTCATATTTATTTATTTAATCGGTGATGTAATAATTTTTTTTTTTATTCATTTATGTAATCGGTGATGTAATAATTTTTTCTCGTTTTATTTTTATGTATTTATTTGGTGATGTAATAATTTTTTTTTTCATTTTATTTATGTTGTATTCTTTCATATTGTAATAGTTGACTATGGCTTCTGGTATTGATAAGAGTTGGATTGGTACGGCTCATAAAGTTTCGCGTGAATTCATTAAGGGGATAGAACCATTCCTTGCTTTTGCTGAAAAAAATAGACCTCCTGGTGAAGACACAATTTATTGTCCGTGTAATCAGTGTTCGAATTATCGTAGGTATACGGTTGAGAAAGTTAGGTCACATCTATTATTGCATGGGTTTTTGGAGACGTATGATATTTGGACAAAGCATGGTGAGCCCGAGGATATTCTCGAGACTCGATATGAAGAAAATGAAATGTTGGATATATACGATGATTTGAGACCTAATTACGAGGTTGGTGGTCATTCTGGTGACACCGAGATCACAGACTCGAACAGTACAGCTCGTGACAAATTCGAAAAGATGTTTTCCGATTTAGAGACCGAGTTATACCCTGGTTGTGATGTCATGAGTTCATTAAATTTCATTGCGAAGCTATTGCACGTGAAGGTCAAGAACAAGTGGTCTAACACGTCTTTCACCGAGTTGCTTCAGCTATTATGCCGTGTGTTGCCCAAACCTCATACGTTGCCCGATTCATACGAGGCGTGCAACAAGAAGTTAAAAAATTTAGGTATGGGTTACGAGACCATCGATGTTTGCGTGAACGATTGTGCTTTGTTTTACAAGGAAAATGCTTCCCTTGAAAAGTGTCCAGTATGTAATGAATCCAGATGGGACCCGAAGAAGGGTCTGAAAGTAGCGCATAAGAAACTCAGATATTTCCCGATTGCCCCTAGGCTGCAGCGACTTTACGCTTCGAGGCACACTGCCGAAAATATGATCTGGCACCAAACAGGGAAGAATACAGATCCAGATTTGTTGCGTCATCCAGTTGACGGAGATAGTTGGAAGAGATTCGTTCAGTTAAATCCCGAGTTTGCTAGTGAACCTCGGAACGTCTTCTTGGGTTTGGGTATCGATGGCTTTTGCCCATTCTCCATGCAAAACAACTCTTACAGCATGTGGCCGGTTATATTGACCGTCTACAACTTACCACCGTGGGAGTGTATGAAGGAGACGACATTCCAGCTTTGTTTGTTGATTCCGGGACCCCGTTCACCCGGCAAGGACATGGACGTCTTTCTTCGTCCTGTTATAGATGAGTTGGACGAGTTGTGGGGTAAAGGGATTATTACTTATGATGCCCACAAGAAGGAAGAGTTTACTATGAAGGTTTGTTTGTTGTCTACGACTAACGATTTTCCCGCTAGGACATACACCTCGGGATGGTCGGGTCAAGGTTATAAAGCTTGTCCAGAATGCATGGATGCTACTCCGTCATTGAGCGTGAAGAAAGGGGTTGCTTACTTCGACCACAGACGTTGGTTACCTATCAAACATCCTTTCAGAGACGAAAAAGTTTTGTACAAGAAACCCACTGATAGGCGACCACCGAAGAAATATAAACCTGCCGATATTCAGACACAGTTAGATGGCCTTCCCATTGTGTTTCCCGGGAAACACAAGGACTTTGGGGGAAAGATCGTGAAGCCAGATGTTAATCGGCGATTCAATTGGAAGAAAAAGAGTATCTTCTATCGTTTACCTTATTGGTCTGAAAACCTGTTGAAACATAACATTGACGTTATGCATTGCGAGAAAAACGTGTGTGATGCTCTTCTTGGCACAGTAATAGGTATTGATGGAAAACTTAGCAAAGACAACGTGAAAGCGAGAATTGATCTCGAGGAAATGAAGATCAGACCAGATTTGTGGTTGCAAGAGAAAAATGGTAAGAAGGTAATGCCTCGAGCTAATTATACGTTAACCACCGAAAAAAGGAAAGTATTTCTTGATTGGTTGAAGGCACAGAAGTTTCCCGATGGATTTGCATCGAGTTTGAGAAATAACGTTCAAAGCGACTTAGGCAAGATTGTAGGAATGAAATCTCACGACTGTCACGTGATGATGCAGTACCTATTCGTGGCTAGTCTCCCAGGGCTTTTCGAAGACAAAGCGATAAGTGACGCGATTATCGGGCTAGCTAACGTGTTTCGAGTTGTGTGTAATAAAAATCTGAGTCGGAAAAAGTTAGAAAAGGAGAAGAAGAAAGTGATTGAAGTTATGTGTAGACTGGAGATGATTTTACCTCCCGCGTTTTTCGATATAATGATCCACTTGGTCATTCATTTATACGACGAGGCTTTGTTAGGGGGACCGGTTCAGATGCGTTGGATGTACCCGTTTGAGCGGTATCTAAAGAAATTAAAGGAGTACATACGAAACCCGGCTAGGCCAGAGGGTTCAATCGCCGAGGGATACGTTGTAGAGGAGACTTTGACATTCATATCGCGTTACCTTAAAGAAGAAAAAACAAAGTTTAATGATCCGGGTAGATATCCCGATATCGAAGCTCAACCTAAAGATTTGTCCGTATTTAAGAGCCAATGTATTCCTATAGGTAAAAAAGAGTATGGTAATTTGCATTACAACGAGAAGGAGCAAATCGACTGGTATATCCTCCTTAATTGCGATGAAATCCAACATTTGATGACGTAAGGTTTCAATTTATTTATTAATTGTTTATTCAATTTATTTAATAAATGTTAATTCATTGTTGATCGTCAAATGTGCAGAGAACACAAAGCCACGTTAGCGGGTTCCCCAGACGAAAAAGCTAGGAAACACCGGCAAAATTTCCGAGACTGGTTTCTGCATAAGGTATAGATCCATTCAAATACAAAATTAATACTCTATTTTAGGAAACATTGTTATAACTGTTTATGCTTGTAGGTTTATGAAATGGAAAAAAGAAGGTGATGCATTCGCTACAAGTGAGATGATTTCATTGGCCAGTAAGTCTCATGGTGCAGTTTATAAGTACGATTCATGTGTTGTGAATGGTGTTAAATGGGTCACTAAAGGAAAGGGTGAAACAAGGGTGACACAAGATTACGGGGTATCCGCCATCTACAATGGAACACCGTTTTACGGTGAATTGGTCAAGGTTGTAGAGATCACATATGACGATGACTGTTCTGTTGTGCTGTTCGAGTGTAATTGGTATAAAACGAGTAAACCGAGGAAAGAGCATGGGGTAACTCTTGTCAACACGTCTAATTTTTTTTGGCAATCAGAGCCGTACATCTTAGCTACTCAAGCAAAAAAAGTTTTTTACATAGACGATATTAGTTTAAGGAAATCACAAAAAGGTTGGAAAGTAGTTTGGGAACTCAATGATAGACATGGATGGAGTCCTGAGTTATGGGGTGCAGAGTCAATGCCCACTGGTGGGGATACGAGTGTCGATATCCCTTTAGTGAATACCGAGACGATTTCCGATCCGGTGAACTTGGCATCCACTGAGGAGATCGAGATTGACCCTGCTCATTTTTTTGTTGCTTTGAATTTTGAAACGGTTGTTGATGAAAACGAGGACATTGAAGATGACACCTTGGATGAGTACGGTGATGAGGAAGAACCCATTGAGGTTGATAGTGATGGCGAACCTATAGTTGTTAGTGGATATGATTCTGAGTAGGAGTTTTTTTTTTTGGGATTATTTGTATTAAAACATTTTATTTACGTAAACGTTTTTATAATTGGGTGATTTGACTCTAAACACTCAACTTTGAGTCTAAACACTCAACTTTGACCATAAACACTTAACTTTGACTCTAAACACTCAACTTTGACCATAAACACTCAACTTTGACCATAAACACTCAACTTTGACTCTAAACACTTAAGGTTGACCATAAACACTCAACTTTGACTCTAAACACCTAACGTTGACTCGAAACACTTAACTTTGACTCGAAACACTTAACTTTGACTCTAAACACTTAACTTTGACTCTAAACACTCAACTTTGACTCTAAACACTCAACTTTGACTCTAAACACTTAAGGTTGACCATAAACACTCAACTTTGACTCTAAACACTTAAGGTTGACCATAAACACTCAACTTTGACTCTAAACACTCAACTTTGACTCTAAACACTTAACGTTGACCATAAACACTCAACTTTGACTCTAAACACTCAACTTTGACTCTAAACACTCAACTTTGACTCTAAACACTCAACTTTGACTCTAAACACTCAACTTTGACCATAAACACTTAACTTTGACTCTAAACACTCAACTTTGACCATGAACACTCAACTTTGACCATGAACACTCAACTTTGACCATAAACACTCAACTTTGACCATAAACACTTAACTTTGACTCTAAACACTCAACTTTGACTCTAAACACTCAACTTTGACCATGAACACTCAACTTTGACCATAAACACTTAACTTTGACTCTAAACACTCAACTTTGACTCTAAACACTTAACTTTGACTCGAAACACTTAACTTTGACTCTAAACACTTAACTTTGACCACAAACACTTAACTTTGACTCGAAACACTTAACTTTGACTCGAAACACTTAACTTTGACTCGAAACACTTAACTTTGACTCGAAACACTTAACTTTGACTCGAAACTTGCATAATTGTTTAGTGTTTAGTTTATTTTAAATGTTTATTTGGTATTGAATTAAAATATTGCATAATTGTTTAGTGTTTAGTTTATTTTAAAAAAAAAAAAAAAATTATCTAGCGACTACATTTAACTTATAGCGACTAGTTCTTGTACATGAACTAGTCGCTAATGATTCTTTAGCACTAGCGACTACAATGTAGTCGCTAGACGTCGAAATAAATTCCCCAAACCCATGGCGGTCAGTTTTCCCGCCCCCTCAATGTACACGCGTTTTACTTTTCACTCTAGCGACTACATTGTAGTCGCTAAAGACTCGTTGACGTGGTCAATATTCATTCTAGCGACTACTTTTTTTGATCTAGCGACTACAAAAAGTAGTCGCTAGAAAAAAAACCCTATATCTAACCCGAGAGCTCCATTTTCAGTCTTATTCTTTCTTCCAAAACTCAAAAAAACGAGAGCTCCATTAAAAAACCACTCCAAGGGCCGATTCTAGCATCAAATCTTCAACAAAGGTAAGCAAATCCAACACCATTTATCATTCTATTCCATTTTTACTCTTAGATTAAGCTTTTTTCCTCCATTTTTACATTTCTAATTAAATTTTTTTTGTTTGTGTTTCAATCCGAATCTAAATGGCATGGATTCAACACCAAATCAACTCCAATTTCATCCAAAAAGGTTAGTATTTCAACCAATTTTTGATTTTTAATTTTCATGTCAATTTTTTTTGGTTTTTTTTCTTTGATGATTACATGTTATTATTAATTCCGAATATAGTAGGGTATAATTAGAGTGTTCTATGAATTGTTTAAACGAAAAATTGATGTTAAAACCCTTAAAAAAATAGTTTTTGAAAGCTAATTAAATTTTTTCCATTTTTTTGGTGTATGATTGTTAAATCCGAATATAGTAGGTGTTATTAGTGATTCATTTTTGTTATTTTGAGCATGTAATTCATGGTTTATGATGAAAAATTAATTATGATGATTTATTGATATTTTTGTTAATTTTTGTTATCATTCTTAGTAAATTTTAGATTTTAAAAGTGCAAAAATTATGTTAAAAAATGTGTTAGAATGAAATTGTGTTAAAAATTGTGTTAAAAATAACTTAGGGACCTTTAGGCAATTAAAAAAAAATTATGATAGGGACTTTTATGCAATTTAAAACTACATATGGACTTTCATGACATTTAAAAATATTTAGGCATTTTTATGCTATTTAAGAAAATTAAATATGGACTTTAGGGACTTTTATGCAATTTACAAAAATATTTATGCAATTTTAGAAAAATTAAATAAGGACTATTATGCAATTTAAAAAAATATATAGGAATATGTATGGAATTTTTAACAAATAAAGTATGGATTTTTATGCATTTTTTAAAAATAAAGGGAATTTTATGCAATTTAAAAAAATATAGGGAATTTAGTTTATTTTATTTATGATTGTAATAATTTATTTAATTTTATTTTCATGTTTTTTATTTTTTGTGATGTAATAATTTAGTATTTTTTATGTTATTTTTTATTCTGTATTTTAATCTACCTATAAATTGCTAGATGGCCGATGTCATGACTCGACAGCACGGAGGCGCTGGTGGTGGGAGGGACCCAAACGAGAATCCGAACCGAAACCTAGCCGACTGTGCAAACCAGCCTGGTAAAAAAACAAATTCAATTCAATACTTTGTTAAAAAATTAAGTCACTAATAGTTAATGTAATGTTAAAACAGATCCCCCTAGACGGAGAAGAAGGGGTGGAGGTGCCTTGAAGACTGCGATGAAGGCACTGAAGGAAGTTGGGTGGCCCTTGCCAGTCAACTTTTGTTCGTTAGACGACACGTGGAGTCCAACAGGCAAGTACGGGCACCACGTTGCTCAAGTTATTGGAATCGCAGTACGAGAGAGGATTCCGCTCTATCACCCGTCTTGGAAAAAAGTGCCGGAGGCGGACAAAAACGCTGTTATTAAGAGATTATCGGTATTTAATTTAATTGTTAAATTTTTTTTAACTTAATTTATTATTCTTATTTAAATTTTTTTTACAGAAATATTTTAACATAAATGAGTGGAGAAAGAGGAAAGATTGGAACAAGATTTTTGGGAATTTGGACGACACTATGAGGATGAGATATAAGGATTACAAACATTACGTGAAGAAGCATTATTGGAGAAAGGGTTTGAAGCCGGATTGGATGTCAGATGAGGCGTGGGCTTTGTGTTGCGAGTATTGGGGCTCGAGAAAAGCTAAGGTGAATTTTTTATTAATTTTAATTTTCGTATATATTTAAAATTATAATTGTTTTTATTAATAAATGAATTTTATATTTTTTCAGAATCAAGCAAAAGAAAATCAAAAGAATCGAGAAAAGCAGAAAAACAAGAGTGGAGCGGGGTCGAGGAGGTATTCCCGAACTCGGGATATGCTATACGAGGTAATTTTGTATTTAACTAAATTTTTTTTAATTAATTTATAATTTATTTTAAATATTCTTTATTTTCTTGAAACAGGGTGAAGAATTAATCCCGGGAGGGAATCTGGTGATAAGGGATGAGTCTACCCAACAAGACATCCCGATTCCGCGTATGGGTGCTTTTTACGAGGTGGTGGGGAAGACAAAGAAGACGAAAGAGTGGAGGTCCGTGGGGTACGAAAGAGCCGATGTAAGTTTTTCTTTATTAGATTGTTTTAATTAATTTTTTCATTTAATATCAAATTTAATTGATATACTGTTTTTTATGTAACAGAAATTGCTCAAGGACGCGATGAAGGAAAAGGTGACTCAAAGTCAATCAGAGTCAGGCGATTGGGGAGGATTGAGTCAAAAGGAGCAATATGATTACGTGAAGAGGACCGCGAAGGAGGTTGGGTCACCGAAGAGGAGCTTTATTCCGGGCATTGGCCGTCCGGGAAAATCGAAGAACAAGGCAAAGACTACTCCAGCCCGGAACGAGCAACACGAGGAGATGATGGCGGCTATTAACGAGCTCCGAGTGTCAAGCGGTCTTGCCCCCTTCCCCCGCCCTGAAGATTCTACTAGCACCGCGCCTGCACCTTTTTCGATGGCTACTGTGAATGATGCAATAGCATACGTTAATCAGTTGAGGGCGGATAAAGGCGAGGCCCCCTTCCAGCCTATGAATGCGGGCCCCACTCCTCCTAGCGATGACTCGGATGATGATAGTAGTAGTAGTGGTGAAGATGTTGAGATGGATATTGATTTGGATGAAGATGATGACGTGCTCGGGAATGAGGAGGACCTCTATAGACGTCAAGGATTTTAGTGATGTTTTATTTACTTTATTTTAAGACTTTATTTGTTTTGGTTTATTTTATGTAATGGTTTTATGTTTGTTGACTTTACCTGGCTTGACCGGGTTTGACTTTGACCTGGCTTGACCGGGTTTGAATTTGGTTTAATTTAATATTTCAATTAATTATTTAGAATTGTTAATTTTATATTTTGATTAAATTAATTATTTAGAATTGTTAATTTTATTATTATTTTAATATTTTTTATTTTTAAAAAAAATAAAAAAATATGATTTTCGAATATTTTTTAATTACAGTAATGCAATTAAAAAAAATTCGAAAATTGTGTTTTTTTATTTTTTTTAAAAATAAAAAAATATTATTAACGACTACATTGTAGTCGACATTGAATAAAATAGTAGTCGCCATAAAATTAGTAACTAACGACTACATTGTAGTCGTTAGTGTTGTCAACTTTTTTCGACTACAAAGTAGTCGCTAGTAATGGCGTTATCTAGCGACTACAATGTAGTCGTTAATATGGACCCAAGCTCTAACGACTACCTATTGCCCGGTAGTCGTAAGGGTTACGTTCTAACGACAAGATTCTAGCGACTAATTTCTAGCGACTACTTGTAGTCGCTAGAACCTTGAACCCACATCTAGCGACTATTTTTCTAACTTCTAGCGACTACTCATGTAGTCGCTAGAAGCTTGACGCGGACTAGTGTAGGAGGTGGAAATGAAGGTAATTTCGGAGAGGGTAGCAGTTTGGGGCTGATTGGGCCTAATATAGGCCCAAACAATGAACCGGAGATACAGCCACCAGAAGGGTGGGAAGATTTTGTTTTCTTTACTAATAACTTTGATATCCCAGGACCCTCCAACTCTTAATTTTCATGTCAGAGAATTGTGTTTTTACTTAAAGTTTGTCATACATCTGTTTTTGTTCGTGTCTGTTGTTGTTTTCAGTTCAGTATTTGTATTTCATTATCAGTCTTTGTCAGTCTTGTTTTAATCCGTCTTTGTCAGTCTTGTTTTAATCCGTCTTTGTATTTCATTATTAATCAAAGTTGTTAAGTTTTCTTTCTCGTAAGATATCAGTGTTGTGCTAATTGTTTGCATTTCAAGCTTTACTCTTCGTGTTTAAAGTCTTCGGAAACAAGTCAATTTCTATACAGAAACTATAAGTTACCTACAGAATATTGAAACCGAATAGATTATTTAATTAAGTCAAAGTATACTATATTTGTTGATAATGAAAATGGTGTTGCTCGCAGAAAAAGTGAAAGTTCTGTGAATAAGAAAACAAACATCTTGCAAAGAAAATTCTTAAAAAGTTAAACCTTAACTGAAAAAAATTAAGAATTATATAACAATATTTTCAAATGTACTAATTGAGATTTTCCAAGGTGAGGATCTGCACACGAGACCATATATAGCTCTTTTGAATTGAGATTTGCAAAAAACACAGGTCAATATGACAGCTTGATCAACAAATCACTTCCCGCTTTCATCAGTAGTATAAAGTGATCCAGAGAGGTGGTGAAAGACTTCATAAGAAATATGAGTTCCTTATTCAAAGTTTTCAACCAGTTTAGCTGCTTCGTTCTTGATAAAATTTGAGGTCACCAAATAATATTTGAAGTATCCCCTGCTCCACCAGAGGTAATAATGAAGAGTAGGGCTCCACACACGGGACCCAAACCCACAAAACCGTTTTATCCGACCCAAAAGTGGCCCGAAAAAACCCAAACCCAAACCGAGCCCCACCCGAGCCCGTTGGGCCAAAAAAATAAATTATTTGGGTATTGGGCCGGTTGATGGGTTTGGCTTTGCCAAACCCGCGGTTACCCGCACCCGACCCGAAGTGTATTTTTTTTTATATATATATAATAAGATATTTAGCAGCGTATTCCATACGCTGCTTTTGTTTTCGTTGCTTTTCACTCTTCATTACACGAAGGGTCATATGACCCCTCTCTCATTCCAATCACTGCGTTCTCTCTCTCTCTCTCTCTCAAACCGCCTTCTCTCTGTCTCTCTCCATGGCTCTCGAAAACCCTAAACTTCTAGCCCTGCATCTTCCCCATCCCCGTCTAATCCCACCGATTAAAAAGTGCGGTATTGTACCATGGTTAACTTGTTCGATTGTTTATATGCCGGTTTACTAGATGAGAAGAAGGGTTTAGAGGAGGCCTATAAAAGGGTTAATCTCGACTTTGTTTTTCTTAAATCAAAACCCCCTTTTATCAGGTATTAATAACCCTAATCCTTGTGTATTTTTAAGCCGATGTGTTCTCTAATTAATAGCTTGAGTATTGTTGTTGTTTATGAAAAGAAAAACCCATTTTAGTTTCGTATATTAATTATTGTATCTGGGTTGTTGATTTTGAAACTGATTTTCGGTTGGTTGATTTTGAACTTTGCTATTACGTTTGATTTTGGGTATGAGACTATGATTTATTGTTACTGGGTTGTTTTTATAACCCCGTATTTGTTTGTTTTTTAAACTGGTTTTCGGTTGGTTGATTTTGAACTTTGCTATTACGTTTGATTATGAGTATGAGACTATGATTATTGTTACTGGGTTGTTTTTATAAATGCAAATATGATAATTATAAATCAAAACATTGATTTCTAATGTCTCTGTATGTTTCCTACTTGCATGTATTCAAAACAATTAGATGAATTGGTGAAGGATTTGAATGCTTAAAGTTAATGCTTTGTTTTTTATGCCAATTTCAGGTATTACTCCCTAACACTTTCTATTTTTTCAATAATACAGTTATAGATAATTAGATAAAACTTCAATTGATCTTAACTTTTTTGTATTTTCTTCTCTTTTACATGTTATGTTGGATTGTATGAGTTGAGTGTGACCTAAGAGTCGACTTTAACACATTGTAACCCATATCCTTAAGGTATAATGAATCTTTTCGAATCTTACAAGTTATCAGATTTTCAATTTAAGAATGTTTGCCTCTCCCATATTCCCACCCCATGATTACACCTCAATATAACTATGTGTAATTGTGTATGATCCATTGTGGAATCTAAGGTTGAGTTGGCAACTACTTAATTGAATCTATAGTAACTTGTAATTTTCAAAAGAGGCCCCTTGTCCCTAAAATGTCCCTAAGATTATAAAAAGGCAATGAAGATATTAAATCTGAGGCTAAATGTTAAGCCAATGATGAAACCAAATCTGAGGCTAACTATATTTAACAATTTCTTCTCTTCTGTGATGCAAATTTACAGGAATTATGTTGGATTTGAAGTTTTTTTTGGAATCACTAAAGGATTTACACCCCTGTTGTACAAGATCTTTGCTATGTACAATTTAGATTGTATTTTTTCAATGTTTTGTAATTTTATAAGTGGTTCAATGTTGTAATAGTAATGTAGTGCTGTTTTATATAAAAAAACTATTGTAATTTCAATAACTTACTGTTTTTAGAAAGTTACTAGATTTTACTTACTTATTTTGAAAAATTTCTATTTATAGAACATAACCCGAACCCGACCCTAACCCGTCCTACCCAAACCGCACAGTTTCAATAAAAAAATTGGTTATTGGGTTTAACAAAATTAGAAACCGATAGTTAGGGTTGGGTCTAGGGTTTAGGCTCTCGGGTCGGGTAACCGACCCGTGTGCATCCCTAATGAAGAGTGCATTTGTTAATATGAAGAATATACTTAACCTTGTGTGGAAATCTGAGGTGTTAACACGATAGATGTAGGTTTTTGGTTAGAAGACGCTCGATTATGGTCAAGGTGGCGTCGAGGTTAAGTGTATTCCAATTTAAAGATGTAGTTTGACGGCCAATCAGCTATATATTTAGATAATATATGTTAGTGTGATATTTCTTTGATGTTTGTCTTTAGATTACATGTCAATGTAAGCCTGTTGTTTTTATGGTAGTGTAATCTCACAAGTTTCCAAGTTCCAACTATTGATACATATAAATATTTCTCAAAATATAACCCTTAAATCTCACAATATAAAATCTCTTATTTTAATATTCAAAAGAGCCTAGAAAAATGAGTCCCTCGCCTCTTTCCTATTTCATTCAAAATTAATTACTAACTCATGTTTCCATCCATATATATATATATATATAAAAAGTTATCTTCTTCATGTAAAATAAACCTCTACCTAAATTTGCTTGAAAAGATGTCTACATAAATTTTAATTATACATAATAAGGATGACCATGATGGATGGCATTTGATGCTGAAAAAGGATTCTGACTTCATCAGGGTTCTTACTTAATTCCTCAGTTAGTATTATGATATGTAATAGGGGAGAGCATGGGTCGGTTTTACCCGGGTTTGAGGATAGGGTAAACCGAAGTTAATATATTTCGGTTTAAGGAATTTCTTAGGTAACCCAACAGTAGGGTAAAAAAAAGTTTACCCTCGGGTTACCCTTCGGGTACCTTCGGTTTACCCTCGGGTCAACTATGGTCAAACTTTTTTGTAACATAAAATTGCTATCATTAAAAATCAAACTCGAATTGCACCTATCTCAAACGAATAACTTTACAAAACAGACTTTTGATAATCCAGGAGTCTAAATAGTTTGTTAATTATAGACTATGTTAGATTTTTTTAAATGTTTTCACCTTAAATGTAAACAATATTATTTAAAATCATTAATTTACGGTTTTTCGGTGTGGATTTACCTAACCCAATGGTTTGGGTAATTTATGGGTAAAATATTTGGACCCGAAAAATTAATAGGTAACCCAAAAGGTAAAGTTGGCTAAGGTAAAATTACCCTTGTTTTTAGTTCGGTTTGACTAAAATTCAGGTCGGTTTTCGGTTTTGTTAAAATTATGCTCAGCCCTAATATGTAACTACTACACGCGGTTTTTTTCGCGAGAACACAAGTCGTCGCAAAAAAAATCAAATGTCCTCGCAAAAGATCAAAAATGTCTTTAGCGAGGACATGCTTTCGCTAAAGGGGTCTCGTTGAAGATTCGTCGCGAATTACACCATGTCGCGACGACATTTGGTAGTCGTCACGTGTGGCCAGACCCTTTTGCGACGACATCATGTTGTCGTTAAAGGTCTGTCTTTTGCGACAGAAGATGTCGTCGTAAAAGATATGTCAATCGCGACGATTAATCCGTCGCTAGTAAGGGGGTTTGTTTTAGCGATGAACTCTTTTGCGAAAAAATGTTCCTCGTTAAAGCCAATTTTAAATTTGTTTTTTTTTGTTTTTTTTTGTTATTGTTTTTTTAATAATATAAACTAAATAAATAAAAGACTAAATTTAAAGAAATCGATAATATATATAAAATGGAGAATGGAATAAAACCCGATCCATCTAGGTCAAACAAGATCATCCAAAATCATCCAAAAAAACATACAAACCACCAACCAAAAGTCAGTCAAAATACAATAGTCGAATATAGTCAAACAAAGTCAAAAGAGAGATATAAACACGTAAAACTAAGTTAAAGATAAGTTTTCGTCTGAATAAGAAGGGCGGGCTTGATGAGGATTAGTAGAAGAAGTCAGAGCGGCCGAAGTAGTGTGTCGAGGAGGATCAGCAGCAGATGGCGAGGCTCGAGGAGACATGTCTTGAGGGGGAGATGGGGGATCAAGCTGCTCATATTTGTATTCCCTCTTGCATCATTTAAGCGTCTGGATGGCGGCAATCATCAACTCGTGGATCGCATCCCAAGTGGGGTAGGTACTCGATGTAGAGGTAGAGGATAGAGAGGCATTATCTTGCATAGGTTCCTTACCGATAGAGACAAGGAACTCATTCAGCGACCGCACTATCTACTGGTAGTCCCTCAAAATTTTAGCGCTGACTTGATCGTAAGAATTTGAATTCTCCCTCGTCTCCGGTAGCTGGTGTCAACTCCCGGGACCCAGTTGCGGGTCCCGCCTCTTAATCCTATACTCGCCGCCTCAAAATAGCGTCAACGTGCTCTTACTCCGATAAGGTTGGGGTAGATGAAGAATCTCCACTCTAAGATTGGGATTTCCCGCACTCGGGTTTCCAGAATGGACCTCAACGCCTCATATAAAGTAAAGAAAATAATAAAAAAATATTTTGGAGTAAAAAAGTTTAAGTTTTATAAAACTTACATTTGATCACTCGTAGTCTCTGCTCTGCCGCCCGTTTTTTTCTTGTCAAATCCTATTTGGAAAAAGAATCTTTTGATAGGTGGTAGAGGCAAAGTCTCATTTTCCGGTGGCTCGGATCACTCCCCCTCTGACAAACAACGGACCTTACTACTACTCCCCTCCCCTTGTTTCAGTCAGTTAGTCAATTAGTCAATCAAACAAATAAGATGATATGAATTATTGAAATAAAGATAGTACCTCTTCAGTTATCAATGAAAATCTCGACCTCGAGTGTGTCCTCGAACCTGCCCCGCTCTGGTTCCTTAATAGCTCCCTATTCTCCTTATTATTTTTAGCTTGGTTATGGTTTTTTAAAAATATAAACAAAAGTAAACAAGTTAGTCAACACAAATACCATTTAATATAACATTTTAAATTAAAATAAGTACCTGAACTTCCACTGAGTCCCACATTTCCAAAGTCTTCTCCCAATTTTCGGGTGTCTGGTCATAAAGAATCGCCCGAATTTCTTAAAACTCGGTCTTCACACGGTTTTTATGGTCGCTATATCCTATTCAGCGCTTGTTGGTGACCATACGCTTGATACTCGGCCAATCAGGACGAGCCTCCCACTCCTTGATTAAAAAGAAGTCTTGTTCACAATTAAAATAAATAAAATATAAGTGTATATTTAGTTCAAGAATTAAAAAAATAAAAGTTTGAGTTAATTACCCTTAGGCGCCGTATTATGAATTCCTGATCATTGGCGGGGACTTCACTCCAGTGTTTGTAATAAAGGGGAATCTTCTCTCGAATGGTCAAGTTATCACCTGAGTCACGTGGTGGGAATAGTGACCAATAGGGTTCCAGGTCCCGTCCAATGTGGAGAACTCCACAGGAAGTCGTCCTCCGGTCTATCCCTTGACATAGTGACTAAGTCGAGAGTAGTCTTTCCCTTTTTCTTTCTGGTGGTGGTCTTTTTACCTATACTATAATTTTTTTCCTATATTAATTTACGAATAAATTTTCAATTTTTGTAATTGAAGCTTAAATAAAAATAATACCTGTTGTATACACCCCGAGATAGGAATATCCGGATTCCTAGGGGGGTCTTGACCATTACAATCTCCATCATGACCCCGTGCTACATTAGCCATCTGTAATGCCTTGATGTTAAATGTTTTTATTTTTTTAATAACTAAACTATCTAATATTACTTAAAAAGTATAAAATGCCCCTATACTTAATTTTTTATATTCTAAAAATCTAAACTATCTAATATTACTTAAAGGCCCCAAAACTTTTATATAATCCCAAATTTGCCCCTAAACTACTTAAAAGGTCTAAAATGCCCCTATACTTTAATTTTTTTAATAACTAAACTATCAAATATTACTTAAAGGCCCCTAAACTTTTATATAATTCCAAATTTACCCTAAACTACTTAAAAAGTCTAAAAATCCCCTATACTTTAATTTTTTTTATTTTCTAAAAATCTAAATTATTTAAAATTACGTAAAGGCCCCTAAACTTTTATATATTTACAAACTTAACCCTAAACTACCTAAATTTACTAAAATGCCCATAAACTCACAAAATTTCCAAAAATTCACAAACAAAACAACAATTCCAAAAAATCCATACTACACATCCCTAAATTCCAAACAACTCCAACCAAATTCCAATAATTTCTAAAAACTAATTTCATACAATTTGAATTTATTTTTTGCCTAAAGTAGTTGTTTTCACCTATTTAATGAACTCAATAATCATCTAAAATCAAAACATATGTTCGGAATTTAGGAACTACACTCTATATGGAATGATTTTAAATTAAAAAAAACTGAAAGAAAATTATAAGGTGGATAACATACCTTAAATTTGGAGAAGCTGAGTGTAATAGGTTGTGTATAATCTCTACAAAGTATGCACAATAGCACAAGCATCATATTAGTTTAAAAAAAAAAAAATAGAATGTAATTTTTTTTTTGAAAAACTTGATGATTCTTACCTTTTAAATGTTATTGAAGGTGTTGTTGAAGCTCAAGAATACTCGGCAATGGATTGGGGGTGTTTTTTCGCCGGATAAAATTTGGGTGTTTTAATGGTGTGAAGGTGGAGTGGGGAAGAAAGGGGGAGTCGGGGGTTTTGTATATATCTGGAAGAGCTTTAGCGAGGACAATGTTCTCGCGAAAGGCTAAAATCGTCGCAAAATGTTGACCAATAATCTAGGCGGGAATATCAACCGCCTTAAAACGTGTCCATAACTTTTGGTAATTGTTTCTAGCGACGACAGTTCCTCGCAAAAGACATTTAGTCTTTTGCGACGAGTTCTTCAGATGAACGTTGCAAAAGACTAAATGTCTTTGCGAGGAACTTGTTCTCGCTAAAGGTCTTATACATAATTTTTTTCTCAAACATAATTATACTTTTTGATATATATTTTATAAACACCTACTACTTTACTTGCAACAAATGCAAAATAAAAGTGCTAGTAAGTGATCAATACCAATAATTAAAAATCTTAAACGCGAAACTGAATATTACCTGATGAATTATGACGAGTTGTCCCACAGATATCGAGAGCGAGAGGAAAATTAAGATGTGTTGTTTCTAATAGGACACTAGCTTAATTACTATTACGATTGTTTCTAATAATACAACAGTAATACTGGAGAATGTTCCCAAGTTTTGATATACTCCTTTTTTTATGATAATCATCACTTAATTTTTCTTATATATTATACCTTATTTATTATTTATAATAAAATAATTTAAAAACTATTTTACTTATATATTATACATTATGTTTTTATTTTTTTATATAATAAAACTTATTGTAGTAAATACCATATATAAGACAAATACAATTCACATCATTTCATAAAAAATTAATTGTTTAAGTGTTTAACGTAATACATTACAAAAGAAATCATAAAAAAGTAATACAACACTAATCAGTCTCGTCCCCATCATAAACTATTATTGGTTCGTCATCACTGTCAACATATATAGTTTCCTCATCACTCTCGTACTCTCCTAAGGTGTCATCATAATCTTCATCGTCGACGGGATCAGCTGGTTCTGGTACAAGGTTAAAAATCAAAATATCGATCTCTATCCCTTGTCCAGTACTCAAACTCAATCAACGGGTGTCCCGAATCCAATTTCGTATCAGCCAATGGAATGTCGATCGGATCTGGACTCGTGGAAATCGACTCGGCACCAAATAATTTCAGACTCCATCCGTGACGGGCGTTCACTTCCCTAACAACTTTCCACCCCTTTGCGTAAATTTGATCAATGTAGAAGACCTTTTTTGCTTGACTTGCTAAGATGAATGTTTCCTCAGTCCACCAAAAAGAATTTGTGTTGATCATTGTTGCCCCGTGTTCCGTTTTACTAAGTTTCTTTTTTTTATCCGTGTTATATTACTTACACTCAAACACCACAACAGAATAACCACCAGTGAATTCAACCTCAATAATCTTGACCAACTCACCCTAAAAAGTATCTACGTCTGTGAAGGTACAAAATATTTAAATTAAATACAAATACAAAATATTTAATGAAAGAGAACACAACTAACCAACCTGTGATAGTACAAACTCCGTAATCTTGAGTAACTCTCTTCTCACCCTTCTCACACGTTACCCATTTGACCCCGTTGACAATGCAAGAATCATACATATACATGACACTGTTCGACAGTCTGGACAACGAAATCAACTCTTCGGTAGCAAGGGGATTACCTTTTCTTTTCATTGTGCCAACCTACACAAAAATTCAATGGTTAGTATGATTGAATTCTTTTTATATGTTAGACTTTTATACCTGTTTCATGAACCATCGACGAAAATCATCCCGGTGTTTTTGCTCTCTACCAACGGACGGAAGTGAAGACTTATGTTGCCTAAATTAAAAGAATAGTGTTTATAAAAAATAACAGCGTATTTAAATAAATATTTTTTATTAAAATACTTACATCATGTAGTGTTGGATCTCCTAGCCGTTAATAAGGATGTACCAATCGATGTGTTTCTTCACTTTGAAGTCTAAACGACAAAACTTCTTTTTCGTCGGTGGTGGGGGCAAAGGTGTGATAAAATAATAGATAAATAAAGATAATAATAAAGAGCACACACCCTTGAGAACCACAGAACTAACTGCAAGTATCATAGATCGTTTGCAAGTTTTAATGATAAGTTAAGTTCGTTCGCAGGGATTTAATCCGTTAGATCTACTTGTATTAAATAAGCGTAGATGAATTTAGATGTTTAGAATAAAATGTAATAAGATGAATAATTATCTAACGTGAATAAATAAATAATGCAAATAAATAAATATGAATGTAAGTCAAATAAATCAGGGTTACTAATATGAGTCTATTACTAAGTTATTCTAATCTGTCATGCATTGAGCATTATATATTAACCGGGATTCTAAATTCTACCTAACCTCCGTCAGGGTGGGCTTAGGAGCAACCTCTCCACTACCAAGGATCTTGGGTAAAGAAACCTTGAGTAATGATTGGTGGTTAAATCAAACATTCATGGCTATCTAGGTAGGGTCACTACTAGACGATTATGTGGTGTTGTCAATAACTAAGAACATTCCTAAGATTGGCCAAATCTAGGGCTGTAACAATAAGTCAAAACAAATAATAACAATATACGTCAAGCTCAAATCAATTAAAATAACGAATAGTATTAATGAATGTAGACAAAATAATAACCCAACAATTAAAAAGTAAAACTTACAGAATAAAAGCTTAGAAATATGGTGAAACCACAAATCTATAGCTAATTACCCTAAACATAGAGAAGGAGAGATGTAAAAGAGGAGTTTGTCACTCTCCAAATCCGTGCTTCTTGTCTTTCTCTATAGGTCAGCTTGCTTCTTGGATGAATACTTGATACTAAGGATGAATAATAAATATAAGGACTAAGTTACTATTTAAAACTGAGAAAATACAAGCAAGGACTAAGCCTATACTTGGAACTGAGTAAGGACATGTTTACAATGGTTTACGGGTGTATTTATAGGTGTCTTGGAAGCACTAACACGTTTTATCGGAGTGGAAGACAAGTAATGGACTCCTAACCCAACTCAAATTCGTAACCCTAAAATCTAGAAAATGTAAGATTTTGTTGCTGATTTGTTCTGGCCGTAACTCTTTCAATACATATCCGTTTGACGCGTTCCAATAGTCGAAACTGATCGTCTTAGAAATCTCTTTAACTTTTCTTTAGACCATTCTTCTGAATTCCTAACCAATCTTAAGATATAATCCCTTTTATGGTCGTAGGTGCTAGAATTCAGATTTATTTGGCAACTTTATCTTTCCATATCCTAGCTTTTCCTTTCTTTCCTCCAATTACCATGTATACCTTCTTTCCTTTATCTTTCAGAATTGACTTGCATCTAATTAATCTCCATATATATCTTTAAAGCTTCACACTAAATAAATAATTAAACCAAATATGCTCTAAAAATAATAATTCATTAAATCGAGACTAGAAATAGGAAAGTACAATATATCATGTGAAAATCGACTACTGGACTTCCTAAAATACTAAAAATGATGTCTCCAACTAATATTAAATCATCACAAATGGAGAGACATCAAGATTCCCGACTCAAAGTTGTATCGTCCCGATACAATAAAGATAAAAGTAAAGGGAAGTCTCTAAATACACACCTAGGTCAATTAAGCATTGAGGGAAGAATATAGCAGAATATATAGAATATACTCATATCAACTACTCAGAAAATCTCATGTAAAAATATTTACAAACTATATACTGAACACTTTTCATATCCACAATCAACACGACTTAAATTCAAGATTAGATTAGCTTCGCAATGTAAGAAGGAGAGGATCTTTACTCAGTTCACCAAGGAGGCTATAGATTGTTCATTGACCTTCACTAGTATCTAAAGATCCATTTAACTACTCTCTATTGGTTCAATCACTTCTAGATTACATAGCAAAGAATCAAAAGTCCTTTAAGATTGTAATTTCGGCTTAGGGACGGTATGATAGTGTATTTGGATAATTTAGAGTGAGCTTTTGGCTCTCTCCTCACTAGCCATCAACGAGTCGCCCTAAAGCTTGAGTTACTCTCATAGAACGTTTCTCACTCAACCTAATGATTTTTCTTGATGCACAAAGTAGCATCCCCAATAACCCAATTAAAGCTAAAGATGTTCACATAAAAATTCCTCTTTGCCGGTCCGAATATATATTCTTTTCAAATCAATTTTTTTTCTTTTGTATAGACATGACTCTTTTTTTGATGTTGAGATATATTTTTCGAAAAAAAAAAATCGAAAAAAAAAATCCGAAAAAAAAAAAAATTTCGAAAAAAAAATTAAAAAAAAATCGAAAATAAATGAAAAAATAAATTCAGATATTAAATATAAATATAATATAAATATATAATAAAATAAAAAACCATATAAGGGCAATAATGGAAGGTAAATATGACCATGTGCTTAATTGAGAATTAAGTTGAAAATTTGTGAGTAAGTAGGAAGTAATTTCCTCCTTCCTTTTTTTTGAGAATGAAAAGTGAGGAAGTGTAATTAATTGGGAATTATCTCTTAAACATAAGTGTATCATATTTAGATTATATACTAATTTTCAATAATATTCAAACTAACGGGTTATCGTTCAGATTTCTCACATTGGACAATATGTGTACGTTGACACATTGACATTTTGTAGAGTTATGAATGAAATGCATAGATACACAAAGAAGATTGTAATTATATGTATTGATATTTTATTATTATTTTCATTTAGCTAATTCATACACATAATAGAATGAGTTGCACTTCTTTTATATATAATTCAATTACGAATTTTGCACAATCTATTATAATTTTTTAGATTCATTTTAGCCCAAGTACCTTCAGGTATGGATCATATATATATATATACCGTTTCATGGATTATTTCACATATTTTTCATAGTATATTTTATTTTATACCTACTTACTTGAGTAGAAAATTTATTAATCAAAACTCTCCATACTAGGTGTAGATATTTAGTAGGGATAATAGTAGTGATCATATTTTCCAAATAGTGTGATGAATTACATTTGAAAATGATGTGTTTATCATTTCAGAATATAAAGTTTATAATTATTTCATAAATATTATAATATCATGCTTTTGTTGAGTACGTTCCTTTCTTAACATAGTCCAAATAATTACATCATTTGTTTGCCTCGAGGGAATATATTGTTTATGAATTTTTTAACCGTTTAAATTAAAAGTTACCTTCCCGTAAGTTAGTATTCCAAATTATTACTCCTACCTAAAAAAAATTGATGTACTTTACTAAAATTAAAGCATGGGAACTTGTCACTCACATAGCCTTGTTCTACATAAATGTTAATTGTTTTTCCATTATTATGTAACCACTTAGATTTTGTGACACTAAATTATCTTCATTTAAAAAAAATATCCAAAACCTAGAGATATGGATACCTATTCTAATACCACGTAAATTCGTAAGAGAAAATCATATACTTTTGATGATAGAAATTCTAAAATTATTAGGGTTGGTTAGTAGATTCCATGCTTGATTAACTATAAGAGCTAAGTTGACGATTTAAATATTTTGTAATCCTATTCCACCTTAGTATTTAGGTTTATATAATATTTTCTTTACAACTCAATAGATTTAAGTGTTTGATCAATAATTAGAAATTTATGAAGTAATTTTATTATTTATATCCTTAGGAATTAAGAAATATGGCATATTAGATGTATGTAATTATAAGATAACAACAAATTTAAGTGTATGTTTTCCACAACCCCCTCCCCCTCCCCGATAGAAAATATTCTTTAAATCCTTATAATATTTGGTTTGTGTTATTACAATACTTAACAACGTATCAATATATGACCTTCTAGAGGAGTCTATAATATCTAAATATTGCTGAAGATCCTAAGTTTCAAGAATACTTAGAATCTTGATTTTTGACTTAAAGTCCAACTACAGTATTCCTACATAAAAAGATTGTTGATTTGTTCAAAATGAGAGATTATTTGAAGTATAGAAGTATATATATATAATGTATTTTTTTAGGATTTGAGCCTCAACTCTAGTATTTTAAATAATGAAAATTGAATCATTTGCAAACAACATGTGTGTGAGATTTTTTATTTTGTATACTTGACTTAAAGTTTTTAGATTACCTTTTGCTACTTTATAATTCTTCATAATAGTGATAGATTTATTTGCTAATTTAAATATATATGGTTATAGGCAGAATCCTCGTATCATACCACTTGTTAGTGTGAAAGGTTTTAAAGGATTTTGATAACAAAGTATAATACTATAGTGATATAATTTATCATCCATTTTATCCAAGATTATTTAATTTTTAGGTTGGCAAACATTGCTTGAATATAAATCATATTCTCACTCATCATAAATTGTATGCATATAAACTTTAATAAATACATAAATATTTTGCATCAAGACTTATCCTTTTAATATTATATTTTACTCAATGTACCATATTTGAGTCATCATTCATTCATATACATTTTATAAAGGCATAATGAGTTGGTGAAACTAGCTCATACATAAAATTTTGAAGTTTTTCGGATAGAATATTATCACATATCTCCTACGTAAAGTTAGAAAAGTTAATATGTCTAAGATTTAAAATTGACGTAGGGTTATTAGTCTTCTTGATACGATAGATGTTAGTGTGGTTGATACAGATTAAACGTGTTTATATATAATTACTATTGTTTTTACTAACCACAACAACATTTATCGTATCCAAAAGACTAATAATTATACATCAATTCTAGATTTTAGTTTAAACTTTTAATATATAAACACGTTTGATCTCTTCAAATTTTAATTAAAGTTCATCTAATTTTTTAATATACCACTGACCAGTTTCTATTCACCAGGAATCAAAAACCCACACAACGAACTTCAAATACTTGTATTAATATATTTTCTCCACTTTTGAAGTAAGTACCTTATTATGATTCTTACCCAAACCAACTTCCCGCTGAACTAAATAAGAGTTGATCATCTAGAGATGTAAAATTTATTTATATCTACAAGCTAAAGACACCAACATAATTAAGTAGTATATTCATTATGAGATTACCTCTTACATCCAAACTCATATTTCAGTATATTAAATCATCCGACTTTTAGAAAATCTAGGAAAAACTTCGAATCATAAGTTATGGTGGTCGGAAAGAGCTTTTAATTAATATGTGTGGAGATTAAATTTTTTCAAACCTAGGTCTGATTAAGTAGAATTAATCCCCATTATAAGCTTAAATTAAGAAAATTTAATTTATTACTTTTTTTCCATTATTCTTATTGCTTCTTCTAAGCTATCATCTAAAGAAGAATCTTAATCTAATAATAAGAAGAAGTGACACCTCCATAACTTTGGACCTTCATCCTTCTTAAACGCTATGAATGTAAATTAAATGAAACCCATCATCGCCTTTGATTCAATGTAAAAATAGAACTGAGACTTCATCATTTTTTAGTGAGGCACGGTATATTTTTCTCTAATTTTGTATAACATTGTGATATATGTGTGTGTGTGTGTGTTTGTGTGTGTATAGATTTGTGTAGATTTATCACCTTTTCACTAATAAATCAATTATTAGTATTTTGTAATATCATCATTCTAAGGGTATCTAATGATATGACTGACTTTGTAACTCATATGTATATGGAATGGTACTTTAAATGTTCAAATTTTTTTCAGATGAATAAGTTTGATATCAGTTGTTTTAATAGCTAATGCCCATATTTTTATCAAAGTGATGGATTAAGAATTTTCTTTTGAATGTGGGTGGAAAGGAAGAAGATGGATTCCTTTTTATATTTATGTTTTTAAATATTAAAATTGTATATTTTTTAGAGAAATAATTTTTTTTTTATTTAATGTTAGAAAAATAAAACTAGCCAACGATTGGAATTATTTATCACTATTTAGGGGGTAAATTGGTATTATTCTAATTCATGTATATTTTTAGTGTTCTTTAAATTCTTTGAAGAGGTATTAATAAACATACATTTACAATTATATGGACACTCACTACTGGAATTCGATTGTTTACCGACGACACGTGTCGTCGGTAAACACCGATAATTCGTCGTTAAAAGGGATTACCGACGACGCCTCGTCGTTAAGACGTCGTTACTAGAAATTGGTCGGTAAATCAAGACTTACCGGCGAATAAAGCACTATTCGTCGGTAATCTTACCGACGAAACGACGTCGTCGTTGATTGGTAAGATTACCGACGACTAGTCTCGCCGCTATAATGTAATTTGTTTTTCTTTTTTTTTCGTGGCCGATAATTGAATTTATTTATTCTTTTTTTTATATTCTAATTGCCGACAACAATTACCGACGACCTGTTGTCGCTATTTTATGTTTTATGTTTTATGTTTTTTTTTTTAAATATAAATCCGGATTAAATAATTGTTTTTTTACGCAATTAGCGACGACATTCAAATGATGAATGTCGTCGTAAATTCAGTATGAATGTCGTCGGCAATCTTTTTTTTTTTTTTTTTAAATTTTTAAATTCATTTTTTTTAATTTTTTTTGATTTGATTTTTGTTTTTATTATAAATGTAATACGAATAAAATTGATACATATGACAAAAAATTTCAATAATTAATAGAAAAAACCGAATCATAATTAAAACCATAAAAAAAGTCTTACAAAAAGTCAAAACAAGTCAACATAAGTCAAACTCACCAAAAAAAAGTCTAAAAAAAACGAATCATAATCAACATAAGTCTAAAAAAACCAATTAAAAAGTCAAACTATTACAAACCAAGTCCAACTCAAATAAAAACCAACTCCAACTAAGCATCATCATCATCATTCCTTTCATCTCCTCGTTCCTCGGGACTCCTTCTCGGGGGGGGCTGGGGGGGCTGGGGGTGGGCGACCGGGGCCATTCCTTGAGCTATCCTCATACCATTTAAGGTATCGAATAGCGTGTCCATTAAGCTCGGCTGACTCGACTGGCTCGAAGAACTCCCGGTCGATGTGGAGGTAGGATCTGGTATAGGTTCAAGACCTTGTTTGACTCGAAACTCGTTCATGCCTGCGAACATCGCCTTCAGTAGATCCTCGGACGCAGCATCGGCTTTTGCTTGTTTCCGTGATCTCTTCCGCACCCCTCCAATGGTAGGCACCCAATGTCTCGACTTCGGTGGGGCCATGACCTCCATAATGGTCTCTAAAATAGCATCCATCTACTCCTCCGTAGAAACCTCGGTGCCATTGGCTGCAGCCTCCACTACCTTCGTCTGCATCTTCCCCCGTAAAACAGCCTATAATTAGATTTAATTTAAAAATAAATTAGATTAATATCAAAGTAAAGTTAAAAATAAAATATTTAAGTAATGAAAAAAAAACTTACACTTGCTTTTTCCAACCGCTCGTCCCGATAGCTGTCACTAGCCGAATCGTATGCAAGATGATCGAAGTAGCCGCTCAATGGAGGAAGCTCCATCTCCTCTTGGGTCTCTTCGTCCGTGAAAATCATCGGCTCCTTCGTCACGGTCTTAAGCGTCCCCTATACAATTTTCAATACCGAATATTAAATAACTAAAAATAAATAAATTATTAAAAACATTAAATTAAATTTTTATTAAATGTAATTATACCTCCATAATAACCTCCCTAGTCTGGGATAGGTTCCGAGACCCAGTCCTGCTCGAACTAGTCTGCTGCTCCCGGTTTTTCCGATTAATCTCCGCCTGGGCCTACAAATAATAAACAAAATAGTTATTAATCTAATATATAATGAAAAATAGATGTAATAAATAATTTTTTTTTGTTACCTTAGCATTCTCATCATCCCAATTCTTCTTAGCAATAGCCCAATACTCGGGTTTAACATCCGGGGGAGCTAGACCGTTGTTGTAGTAGTCCGTCTTCAAGTCGGATTTCCATCTCCGATAGCAGGCCGATTGCATACTGGTCAACTTTTCGCAAATATCCTCCCAGTCACCTCTTCTCCTCCACCCCTCCACGTCAAAAAATTCTTGAAGACGGCCGTAAATACCCCCTATCCGACCTTCGGGCACCTCTATCCATTGTTTGTATATGGGGGTACAAACTCTCGAACCGCGTGCCCGATCACCTGACCCACGTGTTTATAGTGTGGGCCCACTATATTCCACGTCTTGTCGATGATGGAGAATTCGATCGGTATTGGCCACCCAACTCTTTTCAGCGTCTCTTGGGCGGTTCGGATAGAGGTGATGCTTCGGGGTTTCCGAAGTCTTCTCTTCGGATTTCCTGTTACATTGAATAGAATTTATTAGTTATTTAATTGAAAAAAAATCAAATTTATGAAATTGAAATTTATTAAGTATTTTTACCTGAAGGTTGGTCGCAGTCTTGGAGTCCCCGATTCGAACCCCTCGGTGGATCGTTACCGGATCCATCACCACCATGTGAACGTGCAATCACATCAGCCATCTACAATTTTAGAAATTACTTATTAGTCCCTATATTTTAATTAATTACATATTAGTCCCTATATTTTAATTAATTACATATAGGTCCCTATATTTTCATATATTGCAAAAAAGGTCCCTATATTTTCATATATTGCAAAAAAGGTCCATATATTTTCATATATTGCAAAAAGGCCCCTATATTTCAATTTTTTAAATTTTACATTTTGGTCCTTATATTTTTAATATATTGCAACTTAGTCCCTATATTTTTAAATTTTTCATTTTTGTCCATTTTCCAATTATTCCTAAAATATTTCATATATTGCAAAAAGGTCCCTATATTTCAATTTTTTTTAATTTTACATTTTGGTCCTTATATTTTTTATATATTGCAACTTAGTCCTTATATTGCAAAAAGGCCCCTATATCACATTACAAGTCCTTTAATCTCTAAAAATCATAACTAAAACATATCATACATATCAAAAAATGCAAAAATCATATGAAAACCCTAGTTTTCTAAAACAAATCATAAATTCATCATTTTGTTGTGTTTTTAATTCCAAAAATATACTAAACAACCTAAAATAACATCATGAAAATTCGGATTACACTAAACATAGCATTACAATCACAAAAAAAATCAATTCAAAAAAAAAAAAAAAGGCAAAATAGAATCGAAAATTGTTACCTGTTACGTGGATAATGTGTAGTTTTCATCCATGAATCCATGCCAGAAACAAGGAAACAAAAAACAAAACAAACAAAAAAGATATTAGAAATAGAAATTAAAAATTAAAAAAATGAAATTGAATGGTGTTTATGGAAGGATTAAGCTTACCTTGTTGTTCGATTTGTTGTTGTACAGCCTCGGAATAGCTTGGAATGGGATGAAATGGCGTTTTTTGAGAGAATTTTCTGTGGTGAGTGAGGAAGAAATGAGCTCGGTTAGGTCATATAGAAAAAGAAATTACCGACGACGGTGCTTGTCGTCGGTAATTGTTAGTAACTCGTCGGTAATCAAGGCTACGTGGCCCACTCCGTACACACGAGGCTAGCGTGTCCCTGATTACCGACGACAGTGTCGTCGCTAAACCAAAAAATTTGTCGCTAATTTTCATGGGCGGGAAACTTGGCCGCCCATGTTGGCCAATAAAAATTTTGGGCAAAATTAGCGACGACGAGTTGTTTGAATATTGTCGTTAAAAAATTACCGACGACATTCAAAGGATGAATGTTGTCGGTAAAACTTTGAGCGTCGTCGGTAATTTTTTTTTTTCCTATACTTTATTCTTTCTCTTTTATAAATTTTCTATGATTCCCATTTTATTTGTTTCTATTTTTTCCATACAATATTTCTTCAATCTTAGTGTTTGGTTTGATTGGTCAACTATACTAGTCAAATGTTAGTGTTTGGTTTGATTGGTCAACTATACGAGTCAAAATTGAGTCAAATGTTAGTGTTTGGTTTGATTGGTCAACTATACGAGTCAAATGTTAGTGTTTGGAATGTTTGGTCAACTATACGAGTCAAAATTGAGTCAAATGTTAGTGTTTGGTTTGATTGGTCAACTATACTAGTCAAATGTTAGTGTTTGGAATGTTTGGTCAACTATACGAGTCAAATGTTAGTGTTTGGTTTGATTGGTCAACTATACTAGTCAAATGTTAGTGTTTGGACTGATTGGTCATCTATACGAGTCAAATGTTAGTGTTTGGTTTGATTGGTCAACTATACTAGTCAAATGTTAGTGTTTGGACTGATTGGTCAACTATACGAGTCAAATGTTAGTGTTTGGAATGTTTGGTCAACTATACGAGTCAAATGTTAGTGTTTGGTTTGATTGGTCAACTATACTAGTCAAATGTTAGTGTTTGGACTGATTGGTCAACTATACGAGTCAAATGTTAGTGTTTGGTTTGATTGGTCAACTATACGAGTCAAATGTTAGTGTTTGGAATGTTTGGTCAACTATACGAGTCAAATGTTAGTGTTTGGTTTGATTGGTCAACTATACTAGTCAAATGTTAGTGTTTGGACTGATTGGTCAACTATACGAGTCAAATGTTAGTGTTTGGTTTGATTGGTCAACTATACGAGTCAAATGTTAGTGTTTGGAATGTTTGGTCAACTATACGAGTCAAATGTTAGTGTTTGGTTTGATTGGTCAACTATACTAGTCAAATGTTAGTGTTTGGACTGATTGGTCAACTATACGAGTCAAATGTTAGTGTTTGGTTTGATTGGTCAACTATACTAGTCAAATGTTAGTGTTTGGACTGATTGGTCAACTATACGAGTCAAATGTTAGTGTTTGGTTTGATTGGTCAACTATACGAGTCAAATGTTAGTGTTTGGAATGTTTGGTCAACTATACGAGTCAAATGTTAGTGTTTGGTATACTAGAAAGATTACATGCGTTTGAAGTTCTACAAGATGTTAAAGTTGGAAAATGTTAAAGTTGACTGAGATTTAATGATTATGAATAAAGATATGCGTTTGAAGTTCAAATTCAAATAACAAAACACCACACATATATGTAATAAATAAAAAAACAGATAAACTAGTCAGATTCATCTCCACCATCAACTATAGGCTCACCATCACTATCAAACTCAGTAGGTTCTTCATCTCCGTATTCTTCCCACGTGTCATCCTCCAATTCCTCGTTCTCATCAGTAATCATTTCAAAAGGCATTTGAATACGAAAATGAGATGGGTCAATCTCGAACTCCTCCGTACTTGCCAAGTTCATCGGACCGGAATCAGTACCAGGGTTAACCAAAGGTATTGTTATTCTCCCGCTATCGGTAGCTAATGATTCCAAACCCCATAACTCGGAATATAACAGGAATCAACAAACAAAGCTGAAATATGGTCTCCTTCATGCATGTCCAAGGTGGCAAGTTGTAGACGGTCAATATAACAGGCCACATACTGTAGGAGTTGTTCTGCATGGAGAACGGACAAAACCCATCGAGCCCCAGGCCCAAATATACATTCCGAGGTTCACTGGCAAACTCAGGATGTAGCGTTGCAAATCTCTTCCAACTATCACCATCAACCGGATGACGCAACACATCTGGATCGACACTTTTTCCGGTATGGTGCCATATCATTTCTTCAGCGGTTTGTTTCGAAGCGTATAATCGCTGCAATCTCGGAGCAATCGGAAAGTAACGAAGCTTCTTATGCGGTACTTTGTTACCCTTCTTCGGGTCATATCTTGATTCACCACATACTGGACAGTTGTCGAGTTTTTCATTCTCCTTGTAAAAAATGTCACAATCATTCAAACAAACATCGATAGTAACATACCCCATACCCAAACTTTTAAGTTTCTTGTTGCATGCTTTGTAAGAATCGGGCAAGTTGTGAGGTTTCGGTAAAACACGACCAAGCAACTCTAACAACTCGGTAAATGATGTGTTACTCCACTTGTTCTTTACTTTTATGTGCATAAGCTTGGAAATGAAATTCAAGGAACTCATCGCTTTACAACCAGGATATAATTATGTCTCTAATTCTTCAAACAACGAATTAAAACTGTTTTGAGTAGGAAGATGTGCGTCTCTCATTTCAATATCTCCCGGATGACCACCAACATAGTAACTTTGTCTCACATCCTCATAAACACGATGCATCTCGCTATCTATGTTTGGTTCTTGAATTGTCTCGGGAATTACCACCTCTTTCTCGCCGTGTTTTGTCCAAACAAGATATGATTTGTTGAAACCATGTTTTAGAAGGTCAGCCCTAACTTCGTCGATGGGTTTTCGAGAGTAATTATTACACTTCGTACACGGACAATACATGTAACCAGTGGTACAATCTTGATTTTTCTCTGCATATTCCATAAAACGAAAAACCCCAGATACATATTCTTTCGTATAATAATTAGTTGTATCGATCCAACTCTTATCCAAATCCGGATTCATCTCTTGGCAACAATTTTATACAACTAGACAAATAAAATATTTAATTATTACAACCCAATTAAAAAGAATAATAAAAATTACAACACAATAAATGACATAATAAAAATTACAAACCATTGAATGAATAAATATTACAAACCATTGAATGAATAAAATTACAAACCATTGAATAAATAAAATTACAACACAATATATAGATAATAAATTTCATATAATTAATAAAACAAATAAAAATATATGAACACAAAAAATTAAATACAACCAAACATGCATACTACAAGACATAATAATAAAAAAATAAACCATATCATATGTAATTCATCAACCTAATCATGTCTAATTATAGCAACTAACATATATCAATTAAAAAAAATGAAAAAGCATGAAAATTCTTGAAAATACCTTGAATTGGATGGTTAAGAAGAGGTTTGATGACCACAACCCACCTAGACAATGTACTAATTCACCTAATCACATCATATATCAACAATTAAACACAATTCAAAAAAAAAAATTATATTTTAAAAACATGGATTTTCATGAATTTACCTTAAATTATGTGATGAAAATGGATATTGATAATGCCCCACCTTGATTATGGACCCGGGAATGGTACAAGACAAATTGGAGAATCAATTAGTGGGAAAAAAAATTCTGAGATTTTTTGGGAGAAATTCGGAGGTGTTTTAGAGTGTGTGGGTGTTTTATGAGATAAAAAACCTGCTGTCTCCAAAAATACACACAGACAATTACCGACGACACGTAAATTCGCCGGTAATTTAAAAAAAGTCGTCGCTAATTTATGGCCAAAACGTCGTCGTCAGCCTTTAGCGACGCCATTTTTACGTTTAAAAAAAATAAAAATTCAAACCAAATAATTACCGACGAAGTCGATACTATTTATGACGACCCTTTGTCGGCAATTATTAGCGACAACCAAGTCGTCGGTAATCTTAGACAATTACCGACGACCCGTGATTCGCCGGTGATCCGTCGTCGGTAAACGTGCGAATTGTAGTAGTGACTAGATTCTAATCCATTTAATAAGGTTTAAAGTACATTCTTCTACATTTCACTTAAAAGCGATGTACATAGATATTTTATTCAAGGAATTGAATTTTCAACTTAACTTAACAACAAGAGGAAAATATAATTGAATGCCAGTTTCGGTTCGAAGTAGAATATTTTGGTAATAATACTATTGGATGCTTATTGAAAAATCTACAAACTAAAAGAGATATATTTTCTCCAGAATCGTGGGCATCAAACCCTTATGTTAAAAAACTCTAAACAATATGAGTATATGCAACTAGTTCTAGTTTCATTTGATTCCTTTCAAATAAATTAATTATGCAGTCTCTTAAAATATGGTATCACAAAAATTCACTATAATAAAAATAAAAAACGTAAATTAGAAAAATGGTCAATGGACCCTCAGTCATCTTTTTTTGTCTTTGAAGGCCCCGCCATTCACAAAAGCATGTCCATTTTTTTATTTTGTATAAACTAATGTGCATGATTATTTATTAATGAGTGATCTTTTTACAGGATTTTTTCACTTGGATATAAATTATATTTAATCAACTATTTAAATAAAAAAAGGTAAGTGGAAAAAATTCCCAATCTCTATTGAAAGTAATTGATATAAAATTTCCAATCTATGGATATCCGATTTGCATCTACTTAGAAATTTAAAATTGAGAAATCGATTCTTAAATGCTGAATTGAACGTTTATGTTGATGATGTTATAAGTAATTCGGTTAAATTAGTTGAATTAAGTGATAAATTAAACAACTATGTATCTGATTTAAATCCCAAAAATTCTTTGAGCTTTAAAGGTGATGAATCTGATACTATAGCTGATGATTCTATCAATAGTAGTGATGCTTCAGTAGATGTTACTTCAAATCCTATAACGTTGTTGATGGATTTACTTTGGAAAAAACTGATGTTTATTATTCTAGCTCTAAGTCAAATAAGGCTGATATATGATATGATAAAACTAATAATTTAAAGGAGGATATGAATGATGATGTACCTGATGATCTTGGAGAAACTATTAGTGCACTCAAATATAGAGCTTAAAGAGCAGGTTTGTTATTCTTAAGTTTATTTTGCAGATAATGTATACTGATATGTTTAGTGTGTAGTCCGATGTTGGTTTAATTTTGATTACTTTTAGTAGGTTGTGAAGTCAATTAGAGCTAAGGATACGTCTCCGGGTTTTGATAGAAAATAGAGTCACTCTTCTGATGTTAGATACACAGGATGCAGGAACACAGATATGGAAAGAGTGTCTAGAAGAAGGGAGAAAAGTTACCAAAATAGAAGTAGAGTTAGGAGCCATTGTAATGGATGGGATGATGGTGAAACTCGCAGTGGTATCCCATTTCATGATAGGAAAATTTGCAGAGACTTTGCTTCTAGTATGTGTAGGAAAAGGTACATATTGTAGGTTTTATCATCCACCTGATCATATGGAAGGTTAAGTAAAATATCAAGATATCATGAATCTATGGTTATGATTGTTGGAGTATAAATCTCCTATAACCTGTTCTCCGCCTTCTTCTAACAGTTCGGACTTTTGGTTGAGTTGGCAATTTAACATGGTATCAGAGCTCCAGGTACTTGAGGTCCTGGGTTCGAGTCTCTCCACCGCCACCCACCTCGATATCTCCACGTGCATGGCTTATCCATCACCGCTCCGTGCATTGCTTGGATCAATCCATCTCCTCTGCTAAGCATGCACATCTCGTCTATCGTCTAAGCCTGCACGTGAGGGGGCGTCTATCGTCTAAGCCTGCACGTGAGGGGGCGTGTTAACCTGTTCTCCGCCTTCTTCTAACCGTTCGGACTTTTGGTTGAGTTGGCAATTTAACAATGATGATGTAGAGGATGAAGTTGAGCAATCCATGCAAGAAAACAAGCATATTTTGTGATAGATCGATGGCCAAAGAATGAACATGAAGATAGAGTGTTTGATAACTTGATTGAATTTCTTCATATTCTAGATAACGTATCTTAATATTCTAACTTATCTGATCAATCCATTTGATAATTATATGTTGATCATTAATTTTGTTCAAACAAATTCTCTTATACATACTTAAGAGAATTTTGGATACTTATATACACTCGTTAATAAATGATGTGTTACGTTTACTCATAAGTGCTAACGCGGATTTAACTAGCCAAAAAGATGTTAACAAAAAACAACAAAAAGTTCAGTCTCAAGTAGGTGAATTTTCTCATTCTCTGCTTCGGATTTATATGTTTATTGAATTGAGTACTCTCCTTGAACTGGAAGACCTCCAAAAACCGACATATCAGCTGTATTAGTAGATGTTGTTCGTATCCTGACTCATCTACGAAGTGAAACTCAGAAATTGAAGGACTCAAATGCAAATTTACAAAAAAAATCAAGGAGCTCAAGGTGAGACTCGAGACTCGAAACAATACTTGCTAACCATTGTATTCTACATGACTTGCTCAAAATTCCCCAGCTTATGGACACTTATGTTTGTTTGGTTGAGTATAAGGCATTCTTAATTATCTAATGTTCCGATAAATTAATTCTTTTGGTATTTTTTCTTTGTTACTATCTCATTGTTTGGTTAATCATAATCAACATTTCAGTTTTTTCTTTATATAGTAGATTTCACATGTGATATTAGGAATGCCAATAAAACAATAAACAATCTTATGTAATATGTGATCCAGATTTTTTTTGTTTCTTGATTTACTCATTTACTTTAGAATTTAACGTATTTATCATTTTTATGAGTTTTTACTTTTGGGTATTATTTTGGGTGGTATATATCATTACTCTTTCTTTAGATCAGTACTACCTTTACTTTCCTTAGATATTTAAAGATTTCTTTACAATTCAGATCCTGTTAGATATTTCAGATGACAAAGGCACCAATTATACATGTAGATTAAAAGAAAGAACAATAATATAATGATGATGTGAATTCAAAGAACATCACACTCAATCAGCTCAATCAACGACAATTATAATTCAATGTACGGTCAACATCGATATGGATGGGCCCATCCAAAATATAACTCTCTAGGAGCTAAAATATTAAATACCGTACTCCCTTTTTTATATGTGTTTCTATTTTTCAATTTTTCTTAGCTTTTATAGTATTCAAATTCTCTCTTGCACTTATTATTTATAATGTAATTGTGTTTTGTATTTTCGAGATTTATATCAATTATTTTTTAAATTTACAGGTTATATTTTGTAGATTTTAGCTGGCCTTTTTAAATCCAACTGATAGGTAAATACACGTACAAAAGTCTAGGAGATTTATTTTTCTGAATCCAAATTATCACAAACAGGGGTGTGTAACTGATGTCTCCTAATTTGTGATGGTAAAATCTATTTCTGAGACATCATTTTAGGTGTATTTATTAGTGTATAGGTCGATTTTCAAATGATTTACTACACTTTCCTATTTTGGGTCTTGAATTAATTATTTATTATTTTTAGAGCATATTGGGTTTAATTATTTATTTAGTGTGAAGCTTTAGAGATATTGGTAATTAATTAGAGTCCAAGTTGGTTCAAAGAGCTAAAGGAAAGAAGATAAACATGGAAATTGAAGATAAGGAAATAAAAGCTAAAAATATGGAACAGGAAAAGCTGCCTTAAATCTGAATTTCTGCAGCTACGTCTAAAGAAGTGGTGATAACTCCAAAACCGAGCCGATTTTAGAAGATCCCTTTCATGGGGACGTAGATAATTCCGTGAGAATTCTTTTGACATCTTATGGGTCAAAAACGGTCCAATAACGAAGAAGATATGGTAAAACAAGTCAGCAGTAATTATCCTTATCTACATACGAATTTGAGTTGGGCTAGGAGTCCATTACTTACCTTCTCCTTCAAGAAAACGAATTAGGTCTTCCTATATCCTATAAATACAGCCTCTTAACATTATAAAATCATCTTTGACCAAACCTTAAGGTCATGAAGAAGCTATAACTCATGAAGAGAAGTCTGGAAGGAGCTGTGCATCAATCATGTCTTCTTCAACCTTTAATTCTGTAATTCTTTTCTTTTCTTTTCTTAGTTTGAATCAATTCTATTTAGCTTGAGTTTTAGCATATATGTATGAACCCTAGGTTTGATTGACATCTATCTAATTTGGAAATTCTATGTTTTAAATTGAATTATTGTTTTTATTCTCTGTTTATGTGTTTGGAATTATATTCTGTGTTCTTGTAGACTGTAGCCATATAGAATTGCCATTTAGTAGTTAGCTCACCATTGACAACGGTGTTTAATTACATGTATAGCACATAACGTCTAGAATACGGTTTAGATCTGACAAATCAACCTAACTAGATAATCACCATGGTTTAGTGTATTGCTATTTTACCAATTGCAGGAACAGTTTGCTTTGGACTCCTTATTGACACATGTAAACCCTATTTAAAACTACCTAGCGCAATTGGAACCGATTATTAAAATACTACATAATTCACCCTTACATGTTTAGAACGGCAAAACTAGTGGGGATTACATGCTATTTACTCAAGCTAAACTTTCATACTATCTTCTTTTCTTTTATTTAATTTTCTGTCTTTAGTTTATTAGTTTAATTTTCTTTTATCAAAAACCAAATAAATATCTATTTTTCTTTGTTTACCTTGCGTATTATTATTCTAGCTTAATTATTTGCACTTGAATAATTTGCATAAGTTCTTCTTAACCTTCGTAGTCCTTGAGGAACGAATTCTACTTATTCATTAAAACTTCCATACGATCTGTATACTTGCAGAACCGTGCTCAGCTAAGGGTGTTTATTTGCACTTATTTATATCATTATTTTATCACACCTTAGGCGACACCAGTAACTAATTATTGTTTATTTAGAGTAGGTTGACCAAAGGGTTGGGTTTGTTTGGATGTTATTCAGTTTGAAGAAAGGAGGGGTTAGAGGAAGATGAAGGAAAGTACAACTTTTTTTAGGGAAGCTTAAACATTAGGTCCTATATTTCTATTTATAGAACAACTAGCCCTGCGTAAATGCTAATGGAGCGTGCATCCACAATAATTCCATTACTATTCTCATATGTCTCAGACTTTTTTGCTTAGTTCATGAGAGTCTCTACAATGTTGAAAACTACTTTAAATCTCAAAAATATCATAATTTATGCGGCATCCTTCGTACCAGAACCTCGCCTCTCGCAAAATCTATGTGTATAATTTGTTGCATCTTAGGTGATTCAAAATTAACTTCTGACTAGCTAATGTTTCCTGAAATAAATTTTCCACGATTCATTTAACATTTTTAAGGAAAATGAAAATACTTATGTAATATTTCACGATTTATTTAACTTTTCAATGGAAAGAAAAATTAAAAGCTAAAAGAGCACGTTAAAAGGATAGGAGTTGTTGGTAGTAGTTCTCAAATAGCCAAGACATTTCGTTCACCTCATCTTTTTTACTACTTCAGTTGCATCTTTAGTCTCTCTCTGAATTTAAATTTTGCTTCCATTATTATTTAGGAATGAGAAAATTCTTGCTTAGATTAGATATTTTAAGTTTTTTCTTTTTCAGGAAAGAAGGAGTGTAAAACTAAAAATGAATTGGCAAAATAATATCGTGTAACTCTTTGTATAAGTGATAATTTATGTGCAGTTAATGATACTGGTTTTTAAGAGTTGATTTATCATAAAAATGAATTAGGTATTAAAATATAAACAAGTATTAAATCAGATATGAGTATCAAACTTTTTTGTATTTTGTTTGTCTAAGGAAGTTGATTTGCAACACTTATCCGATTTATTTTATGTAACAATTTTATAGATAGAATTTATTTTTGGTTTTCAAAACGTGATTTTATTTGGAGTAACATCAATGTATATACATTGGATGTCAACATGCGACTCAAAGATACAACACAGATACAACATGATACTCTGATTTGCTACATTCTTATCAAAGGTATCTAAATTCATACAATTTTTTATTTATTTACACATTTTGGTTGATACTTAAATTTAACAAATTAATAATTGTTCCTAGATTGGTTCAATCCCTGAACAATTCGTCCAGATCCCGCCAAGAATTCGAAATTGTAAAGACATAGATAGTCTATTAAATACTATATAAAGGTGAAGATTATAGAGGATTAACTTACAATTCTTGAGATGGTTTTTCATAATTTTTGAGATATTTTTTTGATTCATAATGACCTCTGTAGTTGCATGAGTTGGTACAAGTGGTTTTTGGTGCAACGTAACAAAAGTATTACATTAAAATGTTTATTCAATATTCGCTAAATATTATATTTGTAAGTTATTTTATATATGACTTCCATTCAAATATTGATATAAATTAAATTATGAGTTTTGAACAATCAATTATGATTTTTTAAATTGAATTTTTCCCAAGTACCTTCAGGTACGTGGCATTTTGTAAATTGAATTTAAATTATCATAAATTAAACACTAATGTGTATCATATTTATATTATATACTAATTTTCAATAATTTTCAAACTAACGGGGTATCGTTCAGATTTCTCACATTGGACAATATGTGTATGTTGACACATTGACATTTTGTAGAGTTATGAATGAAATGCATAGGTACACAAAGAAGATTGTAATTATATGTATTGATATTTTTTTTTATTATTTTCATTTTGCTAATTCATACACATAATAGAATGAGTTGCACTTCTTTTATATATAATTCAATTATGATTTTTGCACAGTCTATTATAATTTTTTATATTCATTTTAGCCCAAGTACCTTCAGGTATGGGTTATTTCAGGTATGGATCATATATCACTACAATAGGTCGATGATTTACCGACGACACGTGTCGTCGGTAAACAGTCGCGTTTCGTCGGTAAAAAGGTTTACCGACGACGGCTCGTCAGTAAACTGTCGTCCCTAGTAATTGGTCGGTAAATCCACGCTTGCCGATGGCGACTTTGGGCTCTCGTCTGTAAACCAACTTTTTTTATCGACGAAGACTACCCGTCGGTAAATCTTAGCTTACCGACGACTACTATTTGAGTCGTCGGTAACTTTTATCACTTTACCGACGACCACCGTCGTCGGTATGTCTATAGATTACCGACGACTTTGTCGTCGGTATAATATTAATTGATAATTCAATTTTTTTTGCACGCCTTTTTTTTAAATTTAAATTATTACGGACGACATTCTTCACATGAATGTCGTCGGTAAACATTCTTTTTTTTTTATTATTTTTTCTGAATGTTTACCGATGACATTCATGTGAAGAATGTCGTCGGTATTTTTTTTTAAATTTTTTTTCTTTTTCTTTTTCTTTTTTTAAATTATTTTTTATTTTATTTTTATTTAATTTGGTTTTTTTGATTTTTTAAAATTTAATATACTAATACAAGAGAATAACTAGAAACCGTGACTTATATTCATAAAATATAAATAAACCCAGGTAGTCAAACCCCGGGCAATAAAGTCAAACCCTGGGAATAAAGTCAGAATCCCGGAGTTAAAAGTCAAAATATTACATAATCATAAAAAAAGTCATAATAAATATAAACGTAATAAAATAAAAGTCTTAACACATAACAAATCAATTAAGGGCCGCATAAATCTTCTTCATCTTCGTCATCTTCATCATCTTCATCTTCATCTGAGACCGGAGGGAGACCATTTTTGGCTCGAGATTCGTTGAGGCCCTTGAGCATCTTAGTGATAAAATCAATGGACTTAGACGAGGCGCTCGATGGAGTAGCTTCATCCGCCATAGGAGGTAATCCTTGCAGTGCGCAGAGCTCGTTCATACCCTCGAATATCCGCTGGATTTTTACCGCGTATTTCTGTGCAGTGTTATCTGGAACAGACGGCTTCAGATCCCTTTTTTTCTTGAAGACGGCTCTAATTGACGGGATCCAGTGTCTACTCTTTGCTGGTTTCATCACCTCCTGTACCGTCTCCTTCAACGCTCCTATCTGCTCCTCCACCGGAACATCTTCAGCCGATTGGGACCCTGACTCGATAACCCGGTATTTAAGCTTCCCCATATAAACTCCTTGTAATAAAATTTCAAATAAATAATTAATAAAACTAACAAAAGAATAATTTTAAAGTTAAATAATTAATTTCAAATAATACAAAGGAAAATAGAACACTTACACTAGCCTGCTCCTATCTATCGTCCACCCAGCTGCCCTTCGCCCCGTCATAGCCCAAGTACTCGAAATATCCGCCCATCGGTGGAAGTGGGACCTCCTCTTGGGTCTGCTCGTCAATAAAGCTCAGGGGATCCTTCGTAGTAACCTTCAGCTTACCCTATAAACTATACATAAAAAATTATAATTATTAAAAAATTAAATTAAATAACTAATAAATTTTATTTTTACTTTAAGAAATTATACCTCGATAATCTCGTGTCGGGTCTGTGTTTGGTTCCTAGAACCTGACTTGTTCGGCTTCTTCTGGTTCTGCCTATTCTTTTTATTAATCTCCGCCTGAGCCTGTTACAATTCAAGTTAAAAAAATAATTAAAAACTAATTTAATAATAAAATAATTAAATTATAATTTTACCTTCTTGTTCGGGTCATTCAGTATATCAAGGGTCAGCTTCCAATCCTCAGGAAGCACCTCCAGAGGACACTCGTCCGTATCATAGTAGTCAGCCTTAAGGTCATGCTTCCACCGCCTGTAGGCAGCGGCCTGAGACGACTGTAGCTTCCCGCTGATAAAGTTCCAATCCTCGAGGTTGATAAACTCCTCGATTTTTTCGAGAATCGTGGTTTTTAGTCCCCTCGAGACATCGCTCCACTGTCAGTAGTACGGAGGGACTGTGTCTCGGACCGCGGACCCCACTACTTGGGCCACGTGCTTCCCATACTCACCGTATGGGTTCCACGTGTCATTCAGGATGCAGAAGTCGACTGGTAGGGGCCCACCTAATTTCTCTTTAGCATCTTGGGCGGTTTTCAAGGTCGAAATCGTTCGGGGTCTCCTTTTTCTCCTAACTGTTTAATAAAATTGTATTAATTATATTACTAATTTATATTAATTGAATTTTATATAGTAATTTATATTACCGGGCGGCTGGTTACAGTCATTTAGGTTTGGGGGTTGATTCCGGCTCGGATCTTCTCCGTTACCATCACCCCGATGGTAAATAGGCATCACTTCGGCCATCTATAATTTAAATAAAATTAATAAATTAGTTTTTTTTAAAGACTATATAGTATAAATTGCATTTTAGTCCCTTTTTTAAAAAAAATTACATAAATACCCTTAAAATTAGAAAAATAATATTTTTTTAAAAGTTTTTTAAATTGCAATGTAGTCCTTATAATTTATATCTTTACAAATATATATATATATATATATATATATTAATTTTAAAAGTCTATATATTATAAATTGCATTTTAGTCCTCATATTTTCAAAAATTACAAAAATACCGTAAAGTCCATAATATTTTTTAAAAGTTTTTTAAATTGCAATTTAGTCCTTATAATTTATATCTTTACAAAAAAATACCCTAAAGTCATAAAAAATTGTAAAGTTTTTTAAATTGCATTTTAGTCCCTAAATTGCATTTTAGTCCCTAAAGTTTTTATATTTACAAACATAAACATTTTTATTTTCACATTAAGTCCCTAATTTTCACAAATATCAACATTCTTCACATACACACATTCTAAATCCTACAATTCACACCACATATTTAATCCAATAACATCCATAAATTATCAAAAAAATCCAAAAATCATTCAAAACCCTAATTTTACTAAAAATTACAAAAATACTATTTGCATGGTGTATTTAACTAACCAAAACGTTTAAACAATCCCTAATACTAACACAATAATTCGGAAATCATAATAAATCAAATACAAATCCGGAAAAAAAACTTCAATTCTTAAAAAAAAACTAGTATTTGAATAGGATTTCGTGTACCTATTACGTGAAATTTGTGTTGAAGATGTCCAGGAATCCATGCCACGCAAGTAGAGAGGAAGAACACAAACAACAAAAAAATTAGGATTTGATTTAGAAAAATTGAAAAAAAATTGAAAAAACAATGGATTTTTTGCATGAAATCACTTACATTTGATGTTGTTTGAGTGTTGGGATGCCTCGGAATAGCTCTTTCTTGCTCGGAATCGAATTTTTGGAGAGTGTTTTGAAGATTTTGTGTTTCAGAAATGAGCTCGGTAGGGTTTACAGGGAATTTTCGTCGTTAAACGTGACACACGTCAAACAGTCGTACGCATGAGTTTTGCGTGTCTTGGTTTACCGACAGTTGCTTTTCGCTAGTCGTCGGTAAACCCCTTGGGCGGGAAAATGGACTGCCCATTTTGACCAATGAATTTTGGATTTTCGTTTACCGACGACTTGTGGGAATGAATGTCGTCGTTAAACGTCTACCGACATTCTTGAAATGAATGTCGTCGTTAAATTTTTAGCGACAACATTCATTTCAAGAATGTCGTCGGTAAACCTTTGAATGTCGCCGGTAAATTTTTTTTCTTTTTCTTTTCATTTCTTTTTTAATTCTTTTTGAGATTGAGATATACACAAAAATTAGTGTTTGAGGTGTTTAGTCAACTGTTCGAGTCAAATGTTAGTGTTTGGGGTGTTTAGTCAACTGTTCGAGTCAAATGTTAGTGTTTGGGGTGTTTAGTCAACTGTTCGAGTCAAACTCGAGTGTTTGGGGTGTTTAGTCAACAGTTTCAGGCAAATGTTATTGTTTGGGGTGTTCAATCAACTATTCGAGTCAAATGTTAGTGTTTGGGGTGTTTAGTTAACAGTTTGAGTCAAATGTTAGTGTTTGGGGGTGTTTAGTCAACTGTTCGAGTCAAATATTAGTGTTTGGGGTGTTTAGTCAATAGTTTGAGTCAAAATTTAGTGTTTGGGGGTGCTTAGTCAACGATTTGAGTCAAATGTTAGTGTTTGGGCTGTTTAGTCAACAGTTTGAGTCAAATGTTAGTGTTTGGAGTACACTGAGAATTGAAAACGGATAGCTCTTTTGGTTCTGGCAGGTGTTCGTTGTATCTACCTGGATCGTTGAACTTTGTTTTTCCTTCACTAAGATACCGTGATATGAAGGTCAACGTCTCTTCCGCCACTTAACCCTCGGCTATGGAACCCTTAGGCCTAGCCGGGTTTTGAATATACTCTTTCAACTTCTTCAAATACCTTATAAATGGGAACATCCACCGCATTTGAACCGGGCCTCCTAACAACGCTTCATCGTATAAGTGAATCACAAAGTGGATCATTATATCAAAAAACGCGGGAGGTAAGATCATTTCTAATTTGCACATCACTTCAACCACTTTCGCCTTACCGTCCACCAAATCTTTCCTACTCAGATTCTTGTTACAAACGACTCTAAACACGTTATCTAACCCAATAATGGCGTCGCTGATCGGTTTATCATCTAGAAGTCCGGGGAGACAACAAACAAAAAGATACTGCATCATAACATGACATTCATGCGATTTCATTCCAACGATCATCCCCGTATCGACTTGAACGTTATTCCTCATACTAGACGCGAATCAATCGGGAAACCTCTGTTCCTGTAACCACTCAAGAAACGTCTTCCTCTTCTCCGCTGACAACGTATATTTTCCCCGTTTTAGAATCGTTTTAGGTCCTCATGTTGTCAACCACAATTCTTCCCTAATGTTCATTTTCTCAAGATCCCGTCGCGCCTTAACGTTATCTTTGTTTACTTTCCCATCGAGTGCTATAACTGTACCGAGAAGAGCATCATACACGTTTTTCTCGCAATGCATGACATCAATGTTATGTTTCAACAAATTTTCGGACCAATAAGGTAAACGATAAAAGATACTCTTTTTCTTCCAATTGAATAGACGTGGACCAGTTTGCCTCACGATCTTTCCCCCAAAATCCTTGTGTTTGCCGGGAAACACAATGGGAAGGCCATCTAACTGTGTCTGAATACTAGCTGGACTATGTTTCCTCGGTCGGCTAATATAATTGGTTTGCGGGTACAAAACACTTTCTTTTCTAAACCGATGTCCGGTAGGTAACCAACGTCTATGGTCAAAGTAAACCACACATTTTTTCACACCCAATGACGGAGTAGAATCCATGCATTCTGGGCAAGCCATGTAACCTTTACCCGGCCATCCTATAGTGTATGACCGAGCGGGGAAATCATTGGTCGTGGACAACAGACAAACCTTCATAGTAAACTCTTGCTTTGTATGGGCATCATACGTAAGGATCCCTTTACCCCACAAATCGTCCAACTCATCTATCATAGGGCGGAGGAAAACATCCATGTTCTTACCGGGTGAACGAGGACCCGGAATCAACAAACAAAGCTGAAATGTGGTTTCCTTCATGCATACCCACGGTGGCAAGTTATAGACGGTCAATATGACAGGCTACATGCTGTACGAGTTGTTTTGCATAGAGAAAGGGCAAAACCCGTCGATACCGAGACCCAAAAATACATTACGAGGTTTGCTAGCAAACTCAGGATGTAGCGCTGCAAATATCTTCCAACTATCACTATCAAACGGATGACGCAACACGTCTGGATCGACACTCTTTCCGGTATGGTGCCATATCATGTCTTCAGCGGTGTGCTTCGAATCGTATAGTCGCTGTAATCTGGGAGCAATCGGAAAGTAACGAAGCTTCTTATGCGGTACTTTGATACCCTTCTTTGGGTCCCATCTAGACTCGCTACAAACTGGACACTTATCGAGGTCTTTATTCTCTTTGTAAAATATGGCACAATCGTTCAAACAAACACCGATAGTAATATACCTCATACCCAAACTTTGCAACTTCTTGTTGCATGCATCATAAGAATCGGGCAAAGTGTGAGGTTTGGGCAAAATACGACCAACCAACTCCAATAGCTCGGTGAATGACATGTTTGTCCACTTGTTCTTTACTTTTACGTGCATAAGCTTGGCAATGAAGTTCAATGAACTCGTCGCTTTACAACCCGGATATAATTCTGTCTCCAGTTTTTCGAAACTGCTACTACTTGGAATTTCTGCGTCTCTCATCTCGAGGTCACCCTGATGTCCGCCAACATCGTAACTGTGTCTCACATCGTCATAAACCTCAGCAATTTCATTAACTATATTCAGAATAGGTTTTTCTTCGAGAATGACCGGCTGCTCACCGTGTTTTATCCAAATGCGATACGACTTCATAATCCCTTCCTTATAAAGGTTGCCCGTAACCGTCCGAGTGGGTAATCGACGATAATTTTTACAATAGTTACACGGGCAATAAATAAGATCCTTATAATTTTTTTGTTGTTTTGCATATGCGATAAAATCCAGAACGCCCATAACCTAGTCTGGATCGAGTAAATCCGCCGCATCCATCCAACTCTTATCCAAAACCAAAGCCATCTCTTTACAACAATTTTAGATAACTAGACAACTACATTCATATGAAAATAAAATAAATAATTATTACAACCCAATTAATAAAATGAATAAAAATTACAACACAATGAATAAAAATAATACAAATTACAAACCAATGACTTGAATATAATTACAAACCAATGAATAAATAAAATTATATCACAATAAATAAATAAATAAAATTACAACATAATAAATATATAAACAATTTCATATAATTAAGTACACAAATACAAAAATATATGAAAACATAATAGAAATAAATGAATGTATGCATGATTTACACTTAATAATTAAATAGACAATCAAAAAATATACACAATCATAACTTATAGCAACTAATACACAAATCAAAATCCATGCATAAAAAAAATTAAAAAGTTTGAGATTTAAAGAAAATACCTTGCATTGGTGGAAGAAATTGGAGATTGATGATGAAGTCCCAACCTTGATAATGTATTACTTAACCTAAACACATAATGTTGCAAAAATTACACCAAATATGATAATAAAAAAAAATCAAGAATTTACCTAATATTTGTGGATGAAATTGTGTATTGAGAATGCCCCACCTTGATTATAATCTTGGAAATGGTTAAAGATGAATTCGAGAAGGTATTGCAAAAAAATTGAATGAGATTGATTGAAGTTTTTGGGAGAAATTGGGAGAAAAAATGGAGGTTTTGGGGTTTTAAGAGATAAAAATACAGTCTGTCCAGAATAATATACACGTTTTTTTACCGACGACACGTAATTTCGTCGGTAAACAAAACACGTCGTCGGTAAATGGTCTTAATACCGACGACTTCATTGTTGTCGGTAATTTACCGACGACAAATCCAAACAAAAAAAAATTTTAAAAAAATAGCGACGACGTTTTAACAATTTACCCACGAGAGTTGTCGTCAGTAAATTACCGGCGACTGTTTCTCGACGGTAAATTGCTGTCGTCGGTAAAGAATAAAAATTTACCGACGAAACTGCGTGTCGTCGGTAAGCTGTCGTGGGAAAATCCGCGAACTGTAGTAGTGTATATATATATATATATTGTTGTGTGTAAGTGTGTGTGTATAGATTTGTTTGAATTTATCACCTTTCCTCTAATAATGCAATTATTAGTATTTTGTGATATCATCATTCTAATAGTTTCTAATGATATGACTGACCTTGTAACTCATATTCATATAGAATGGTATTTTAAAGGTTCAATTTTTTTCAAATGAATAAGTTTGATATGAGTTGTTTTAATGGCTAGTGCCCATATTTTTATAAAAATGATGGATTGAGAATTTTTTTTTTTGAATATGGGTGGAAAGGAAGAAGATGGATTCCTTTTTATACTTATGTTTTTAAATATTAAAATTGGAGGTTTTCTAGAGAAATAATTTTTTATTTATTTAATGTTATAAAGATAAAACTAGCCAATTGTATGGGGTGATCGGAATTATTTATCACTCTTTAGGAGGTAAATTGGTATCATTTTAATTCATGTATATTTTTAGGGTTCTCTAAATTATTTAAAGAGGTATTAATCAACATACATTTACTATTATATGGAAACTAGTTTCTAATCCACTTAATAAGGTTCAAAGTATTCTTCTACATTCCACTTAAAAGCGATGTACATATATATTGTATTCAAGGAATTGAATTTCCAACTTATTTTAACAACATGAGGGAAAATATAATTGAATGCCAGTTCTGGTTCGAAGTGGAATATTTTTATAATAATACTATTAGGTGCTCATTAAAAAATCTACAAACTAAAAGACGCATATTTTCTTTAAAATCTTGGGCATTAGACCCTTATGTTCAAAAACTCTAAAAAATAGGAGTATATGTAACTATTGTGGTCAAGTTATAGTTTTATTTGATTCCTTTCAAGTAAATTAATTATGCACTCTCTTAAAATATGGTATAACAAAAAATTCACTCCAAGAAAAACAAAAAAGCGTAAATTAGAGAAATGGTCAATGGACCATCACGGTGCTTCAGTCATCCTTTTGTTTGTCTTTGAAGGCTTGACCAAACCCCCACTCTCCACAAAAGCATGTCCATTTTTTTATTTTGTATAATATAATGTGCATGATTGATATAATTTTTTTTATATTATTTCAATGCGTGATCTCTTTGCAAATTTTTTTTCACTTGGAAATAAATCATATTTAATCAACTATCCAAATACAAAAAAAGGTAATTTGAAAAAAATTCGAATCTCTTTTGAAATTAATTGATCTAAATGTTTCTTAAGTTTTATATAATATGTATCTATATATTGGTAGGGCCAAAGATGTGATAAATAAATGATAATAACGCACACATACCTAAGACGACTACGATAAACTCTACGCAAGTAAACAGATTATTTGCAAGTAATAAGTAAGTAAAACATATAGCGATCTCAAGGACTACGAAAGTAAGTTGGCAAATTGCGTTCATAATAAATGTACTAGAAAGAGTTGATAAAATAATATGCAAGGATACTAAAATATTTCTTTTGGTATTTAAGACTCTAAACAATTAACAATTAAACTAAGACTCAAATAAAGACAAAAAGAAAAAAAGAAAAAATTCGAAGGAGAAATTTTATGAGAGTTTAGCTTGAGAACTAGCAAATAATCCCCACTAGTCTTGTTTCTTCGTTTATTGTCTAAGGGAGAATTGTTTGATATAAAAGAAATAGCTGGGATTCTAATTCCTCCTGACTTCCGTTAGGGTAGCTTAGGGGGAAACCTTAACACTACCAGTGGACTTGGGAAAGGGAACCCTGGACAATGATCAGTGGTTAAATCTAACCCTATTGACTATCTAGTTAGGCAAGCCCGTTAGGATCACTACCACACACTAGACGATTATGTGTCGTTTTCAATAAACCTACCCCCCTTCGATAGGGTGACAGTCCAAATTCTAAAAGGGAAGCCCTATACTTGAGAATAGCAAGGACTACAAACCTACGTCAAACACAAAATACATAGCAATCACAAACAATTCATTTAAAGGTAACTCCTGGATACAATAAAAGCATAAAACATTTTTAGGGTTCATAAGCTAATGCAATTTTCAAGCTAAATAGAACTAGTTCATACTAAGGAAATAAAAACTAGCAATTAATAATATCACATTCATGTTCAAAAGACAAAATATAATAAGAGTACTATACTAATTGCTGAATACAAATAAACATAAGGGTTAAAATGACATGAACAACTTCCAAGTTCCTTCTTCTCTTCTTTTCTTCTTTCTTTCTCCAGACATGTTGTCTCTCTTAAAAATAACCAAGGAATACTATATAATGTTAATAAGTAGTATAAATAGGTCCAAACAATATTTTATGGATCATGGGCTTCTTTTAGTTGACCTAATCCAACCCAAAAAGCGTTTTACTAAAGATATTTTTGGTTCAAACCACGACATCGACAATTAACATAACTTCTTCGTTTCACCTCTAAATTTTGAAACGTCAAATACTACAAACTCTTGGATTTAAATAATAGTTGGATATTCAAGGTCTCCTCCAGAATTATTGTCAATCTTATGTGGCACCTCGATCAGGAACTTTTGAAATCTGGCCGACATAAGCTTTCACTTTCTAAATATGGTCGAATCTTCCTCTTTTGCCATCACTAGGGGTTTTCTTGATTTATTCACATCTTATAATCGTCCCAAGGTTTCCAAGCTACCAAGTCCCTAAAAGATACATAAATAACACAGAAATTACGCGCAAAATCTTAAAAAATATCGAAACACCGAAACTAGACAAGAAAATGTAAAACCTCAATATATGGGGAAAATGCCTCAACTAAGCACTAAATACCCTTAGAATGATACCTCGTTACTATATTATTCTATAATATAAATAGATACATCAATTATTAATAATATTTATCAAGTTTTATTTTTATATTAGAATTGTTCCTAAGGAATTATGATAGTTCAAACTCGTGTCACATGACAATACATTGTGGAAAAATGAACTCCTACATAAATATTGTAAGAATGTATTGTTTATCTACACCATTAGCTACCAACTCACAAATCATTCCATAACTTTTTTTTAATACAGAGGAGATCCCTTAGGATTGTGTTAAAATCAAAAACATGTCTAATCTAGAACATCATTAACCAAATCGTGATTATAGATAACTCGAGGTATCATCCATCCTACAAGATCCTTGACAATAATTGACTAAATTTCCTCCGGAGGATTTCTCAACCACTCGCAATAACCTCCCTGTCTCATTCCCTTTCTCGCCAACCAGTCCGCGCATGAATTAGCCTCTCTATATATGTTTCTCAAACTAAAGCCCGTGTTTCGTGCTAAAACTGCTCTTAGGTGATGTTTCCATTGAGCCCCTGGACCTCTCCCATCCTCAACCTTTGCTATTGCTTCTACGGCCTCCCAAGAATCGGCCTCTATTTCAAGTTCCCTTATATCAAACCTCTCTGCCATACTAAGCCCTTCACTCAAGGCTATTAGCTCAACTATCATCGGAAAAGTGTGATTAATCTCCATAGCGAAATCGTAAATCCACTCTCCTTTTCTATTCCTAATCACCCCACCTCCACCATTTTTATTATGCCATCTGCTATGACTCCCGTCCGTATTAAGTTTAAATTCTTTTGTTGGTTTCGTCCACCCTACAAGAGCTACCCTTGACTTCTGTGACTGAATCTTGCCCGGTAGTCGACCCCACACCTTGCTATACATAGTCGCTAAGTACCTTGCTCGCCTAACAATTTCTAACTCGTTGGGAGAATCTCCTCCATTAAACGCTAGTCTATTTCTCTCGCTCCAAATGACTTCTATAATTGCCCCGAAAAAGACTCCCCAACTAACTCCTGCAAATAGCTTTGTACACGAAACATTCTTGAGCCACCAGCGCTCGTTGCTATCTTCTGCGTTGTGGATACTAGTTGTTGCGTCCTCACTCTGCCCTTGAAAGCTACTGACATGGTGACCTGAATTTTGCTGTGTTCCAGAGGTGATCGAGCTGCTGTTACCTGAAATTCGCTGTGTTCCAGAGGTGATCGAGCTGCTGTTACCTTCTGCTTGTTGATCAGCGTGCCTCAGTTGCTGCATATAACCCCGGCCTGGAATCTGCAAAACTGCAGGGGTCTGTTGTTGCAATAAACCCAAAATACTGGAATTCCGCTGCGCTGAAGAGCCGAACTGATGATGATCAGCTACTGTCCCTCTGATTCCGAGTGACCTGACCACCCTCCATCCACTCCTATATCCATTCCCTGATCAGGTCTCCCTTCACCATCATTAACTAGTTCCATCCGGCATCACTTCCACTCACCCTTAATCATGGAACAATCCCCAAAGATATGTCTAGCAGTCTCTTCCTCAAGTCCACAAAAATTACACAAACCCGATACATCTACTCCCCTCCTTGCTAAATTTCCACATGTAGCCAATCGTTCTTTCACCGCTCTCCATACAAGGACCCTCGTCTTTTGCGGACATTTGAGTCGCCATACTTTATCCCAATCAAACCCTGCACTGTCCATATTAGAAGAATTATCCAAATAATAAGATCGTACCGTATATTCTCCCCGAGTCTCGTGCAACCAAGAAAGCTTATCCCAAGTATCTTCTCCCCGTATTAATCCGAAACTCGTGATTTCCAGTAACTTAGACGGAGCAAGAAGGTGCTGAAATGCATCCCAGTCCCACGAACAGTCCTCACGCAAATAGTCAGTAATTCCTTTCGCCTTATCCACGTTGTTAACCTCTCCAACTGCGTAATTAATTAAGGGACCGTCCCCCACCCACCTATCTAACAAAAAGGCCACATCTTCACCAATACTCACGAGCCATCGGGATCCCCGTCTAACTATGGCAATACCTTCCGCGATGGCTCGACACATCCGAGAGTCATTTTGTCTAACAATATACTGGAGAGGCTTGTTCTTGAAATACTTCTCCCGCATTACACGTGGCCACAATATTTCTTTATTATGAATTGGACTCCACCTTAGCTTACCAAGGAGGGCCTTATTCATATCTTCGGCAAGGCGAAATCCACGTCCTCCTAATTTCTACGGGTTGCAAATATCTTTCCATGCAACCCAATTAATTCCATAACTTATATTCTCAAACTCGTTGATAATAAATTTTAAGTGGATGGTGAAAAATGTGGAAGTGGTGCTTTTCTAGAAATACACGTGATTTTCAAGAACTTTTATCCTTGTAAATCCGAATTTGACTTAACTCAAATAGAAAAAGTATTTTCTAGGGATATGTTCCAAGAGAGGCGTGGAGCTGGGGGTTTTTCAACACTTATTTCCCACAACCACCCTTATTAAAATGTTACACATATATTTTATGAGAAATTGACCATAAAATACATATTTAGCATGGAAACATGAGGCGAAACAAGTATACACGAATAAATAGGCATATATATAATTCTTAATTTCTTTGATCAAATGAGAAGGTTAGCGGTATGGGGCATATTAGAAAATCAAGCACCGCATTGGAATAAAGTTATAATTATGAATATTATGATTTTTATCCATGGTAGCACTTATATTTTATCTAGTTGGAGCATACTTACAACTAATGTGGAGCTGTTGATGAATAAATTGTACATCATTTTAAAACGTATACAACCATTTGTGATTATGTGAAACACTAATTGGTAATGCTAGTGACTATGTACACGTAGAATTAGTAACCTCTGGGTGGAATACAACTCCGAACCTTATATTATTTTTGTTTGGAATCAAATGGAAGATCTCTTTTTGGTAGGGTTTTGGGTATTGGGGAACCCAAATAATTCTCCTTTAGTTTGGAATGTTCAGTGTTCTAAGCTATTAATTATAGTGAAGAAAATAAACATGTTATCATATGACAATGTAAAAGCATAAATATCCAGAAAGATTCACTTCGGGGAACTAAAAATAACTAAATACGTGTAATAAGTCAATAGTTTATTTAAATTATAGGTGGATGGAAGTGTGACAGTAGATTAACATATAAAATATGAGATTCCTTATTTAGAGTGGCAAGAAATATAGGATTTGTGGCTTCTTTCGGAATATTAGAATAAAAATGCCATTAATTTCAAAATAATTTCTTTATATGATGGATTTGGTTTGGTAGATTATTGTGACGTGTATAAGATACATTTTTGAGGTAGATTCTAGAGCTCAGGCATGAAAATGGTAGATGTAAATGCTATGATGTTCGAAAGATATATTGTAAGGTAAGTTCGACAACTGATTTTTTGACAATGTTCGACGTATTTTTTCATGAAAAATACGTTCTATTATTAAGGTATTTGTTTTAGCTATTAACTTGATATTTTCATATCCAATTCATGCAACATCCCTCTTGTAAATTTGGTTCAGTACTGAATAATGAATAATTGAGTAATTTAATTTATTCACTTATGATTTGTAATAAAATATATTATACCATATAGTATTTGGTGTAAATTTCACTGGTAGATTATATATGATTTGGAGTTCTTGCTTTAGTGATTAATTTTAGGTTGATATGTATGTATGATTTAGATGACGTAAAAGCATGTAAAAAACCAAATATAGATCGTAAAATCATAAGTAATAATAATAATGCAAAAGAATAACTTGGTCTTTATTGCATTCCTTTAAGGCGTGATAGAGCCTAAAACATTGGTTTCTCTCATACCTGTCTCTACGCATATTTATAGAGTTTCTTGTGGCAGTTATACCCATGAGTCTTTCCCATGATGACACGATATTTAGATAATGGTTAGCTAGGCGATTATTCTTGATGTCTCATGTTATTCCTCGATACAAATTTGGCTTGTGGCAGGTAGCTGCAGAGTTTGTGGAATCAGTCAGTTTACATATTTCTCTTGAGTAACCAAGGTTTTTCTCGGGCACGACTTGAGGAGGCAGCTTTTGCATTATTCATGTCCACAAGTGCTTTTTGGATCCAACTTCGACTTCTCGAGATCGGTAGTATTTTATCCCTATTATGTACCCCCGTTAACCATAAAACACTATTCACATAGTATTTAGGGCTTTGCTCCGATGATCGCTTACCTTGTGGAGGCATATTTTACTCCTTAACTAAATCAACTCCCTATACCTTGAGTTGCACTTACGAATATCAAGAATGTACAGATACGTCACTTTGTTGGTCAATGTATAATTTCACCCATGAAGGGGGTAGCGTAATCATTACTAATAATAATGTTACCCTAGATACTGGACAATTATTGACGCTTCCTTTTCTACAAGATTTACCTTATATACGTGTAAACCCAAACTCTCTAAGTAAAAAAGCTCTCTAAATTTTCCTCTTCATAATATTTTTCAAACTTTTGAGAGAACTTTCTTTGTTGACTCTTAGTGACTCCCACTTTCCAAAGGTAATTATTTATTCCTTTCATCATTTTAGCGTCATTCCTTCATCTTTGGCGGCTTACACTACCTTCTCATATGTTATTTCCATGCATAAACCCGTAGATTAGGCGGAAACTCTGGAATATGCGATCCTTTGATTATGACCAATGAACCCTTAGATTCAGGATTCCCATAGTACCCATTGCTTTTAGTAATACCTCATACCTGGACCTAGAGAACGACACCTTGTCGCATGAGGTTGAGGTCTTCTTTTTTTAGGACAATATTTTTTGTCTTTACAAGCGCAAACCTAGAATAAACCCCTATTTCACCTTATTTTTGGGGAGAATCAAACAAAATATTCTTTAACAACAAGATATGAATTAATTTTAGACATTACGGAATGTTTCCCAATGCTTGGGGTAGGATCACAGCGTTTTACGCTTTGGTTAAAGGAATCTCATATCTAGCACATCAGTCAACCTTTTTCAGACCTTATTTAAGATAGTGAAAATCCAACTATTGTGGTGGACGACCCTTTAAGTCATTCATGAAAAACCAAAATTCAAGGTGGTTGATACAAGTTTTAACCCCGTAAAAGGACCACACAATTCTATCAATTTCAACACCTTTCCTAGAAATCACTCGGGGTGGCATGAGATGTTTGTCTTTGTTAGGAAACTTTCAACCTCTGCATTCCTTTTTTGTGGAATAAATGTTCTTCCAAACATGAGTATATGCCTATTTTAAGTCTTGATAAAAAGTCTTATCGTTGTAAATTATAAATATCAAAGATAGTGTCCCCTTTGTCTCTGGTTTTTTCAAACAAGATTTATTTTGAATTGATCAATTACTCATCGCGTCATTAGAAGGGAATTACCTTGTATTCCCCTAAGGTTCTTGTCAAGAATAGTACGATCGTAACACGTTTTGTAATTCTATTTTTCTAATCCTTGCATGTGTTATTGGATATATGGATAATCGGTTGCTATAAAAGGTACTTGCATGTTCTAGTGAGAAGTATCGGCCGACTCGAAAGGCAAAGTCAAGTTTTAAAGGGTTGACTCCTCCATCAAACTGCATGACCTAGTTGAAGTTGATAAGGAGGTTGTTCTATCAAGTGACTTAGAGGGTTCGTGATCTCCCCTATTATGACATGGTTTTAAGACTCCTATCAAGATTCATTGTTTTGGAGATTATTATAATACTATACCCCTTTCACAAAGAAAAGGAAAGAAGTCTCTTGAGATGTATACCCCCACTATTTGGGGGAGCAGGGACTAGGACACTATTATCAAACTTTGTGCTCTTTTATTGAGTTATCTATGCATAACTTAATTTCTCATTATGCTTATGGTGACAAACATGTGTCTCCTTCCTTCAGGAGATATTTTATCGATGACCTAGTTGGCTACCTACATGATGATCTTCCAGTAATATTTTTTTTCATATGATGGAGCAAGCTATCACAATCTCCAAGAAAAAAGAAGTAAACTTAAGGATGATCAAAGCATTCTCAAGGATTTTAACATGCCTATAATGGCTAATCTAATATCCAATAGGGAAACATTGGATACTGAGAGGGCATCATTTATGTCCCAGGTTAAATAGTATGATTTAGTGAATAAGAACCTTAAATTTGAGCTATCAAAACTGCTGAACAAGGTATCTTCACTGAAACACATGGTCTCGCCGTTGCAGAGTGCAATGTCTCATCATACTTGACTCCCTGAAGAGCCTTGTGTGAATGTTGTTGACAATTTGAAAACTATCAAAGATTTTGATCATGTTGTGGCAAAGTGTGTCACCCTAATATCTCATGATAGCTAGTTAAATTTCTTCAAATAGGTTATGGACCAGGGTATACACCTAGACATCAATTTCTTCGAGGTTTCCCCAGGAATCCATGGAGAAGGCTATCGTGGAGGATACGCCCACATATTCATTGACCTAGGAGGGGAATGTTTATATATATGCCAGTCATCTCATCTTGTACCCATGAAGGGGGTTTTTATGATGTATGAACATTTATCTTGTTAGTTATAACAACGTAATAGATTATGACAAAATTATTGACTATATTAAATCATGTATAAGGAAATTCATCCAACTTAGATCCCCAAAGGAAAGTGGGGTCTCGATTGGATTTTTATTGATTAATGGTAATATTTTCTCTCCACATGTGTACAAGATTTAGCATTAAATGCTAACTTTAATAGAACACTTTTTTAAAAGTGTTGAGTTATTCTCTTAGTCACCGGTTTTAAGCTTGGAGGAATGGTCAGCCTATTCAATAACTAGCTACTTCCCCCATGGGATTAACATAACATGAATGGACTGAGGCTCCAATATTTCATGGAAATCAGTTCCACATTTATTATAAGAAACGCCCCTATAGCGCAGGTTGTGAGCCCCAAGTTGAAGTCCTATAAGAGTAATTTACTCCATTTGTCATTTTAGGACACTAGACAAGTTTCTCTTGAGAGAGTGGTTGGCTTGAAGAACAAAATGGTGATGATTGTTCTTCTTAGAAGCCGCCTTGTCGGTCCACTCAGGTCCTTTGGTCAGTGTCTTTAGGATACTCATTCCTCAAGGTATAATTCTTGAGTATGTTACTTACGTCCCCGACTAGTCAATTATGTATCCACTTTCCTAAACGTGTTATGACAGCCACCCTTTTTCTTGAGTATGCTGAACATCCTCAAGGGACGACTGGTATTCTTAGCTTTCTCCCTTATATAAAATGATCAATAGAGGGTTTTTACTTACATATATAACATTTTAAGCACCTCTCATTTGTTCATTCATGGCTGACAATCCACAAAGAAGTAGGGCTTCACAACTAGCTCAAGATCCCCGAAAGAATATTATTTCCTTTGGTGTTTTTCAATCATCCTCAGAGTCCTTTTGTGGCATGGCTCCAGGGACAACTAATATGAGTATCCCTACAATTTTATTGCGCTCTAGAGAGAAGATAAGGCTTCTATTACTTCCTAAACAAATATTTATTAATCTCCTCTTTTGAGGATAACTAAAGTTGCCTTACCACATGGTGGAGGAAAAGGTGTGATAAATAAACAGATATATAAATATAATAGTAAAGAACACACTCTTGACTACCACGAGAAACTCACTGCAAGTATTACAGATCTTTTACAAGTTTAGTTAGTAAGTAAAATTTTGTTTACAAGGGTTTGATTCGTTAGATATACTTATTGGACTCGATAATCTGTTCAAGGGATTAAATATAACTTTAACCAGGGTGGCCTCATAGTCCTATCCTTCAGACTAGATAACTCATTTCAGGGATTTGATCGAGCTTTAACCAGGGCGACTCCTTTGGTCTATCCTTCATATTCTATAACTTGTTTGAGATATTGAATTGAGATTTAACTAGGGTGACCCATATGCATATCCTTTAGACTTGATAACCAGTTTGAGGGATTGAATAGAGATTTAACTAGGGTAACCTCGTAGGAACATTCTTGGGACTCGATAACCCCTATGAGGGATTGAAGTAAGGTTACACTAAGGTGACCCCAAAAGCCTATCCTATGAACTTAATAACCCATATGAGAGATTAGGTTTAAGTAAGGTGACCCTGTTAGTAGTAGGCCTATTCTCTGGAATTAATAACTCTTATAAGGGATTGAATTAAGGTTTAACTAGGGTGACCCTGTAGGCCTATCCTATATACTTGATAACTCATATAAGCGATTAAATCGAGGTTTAAATAGGGTAACCTTGTAGACTTATCCTCTAGACTCGATAACCCGTATGAGAGGTATAAACGGGGCGAGCTCATAAGCCTATCATCTGAGCTAGATACCTCGTCTGAGGGATATAATAGATGTTTAATATGGTGACCCCATTGGTCTATTCTCTGGACTCGGTAACTCTTATGAGGGATTGAATTGAGGTATAGCTATGGTGACCTCCTATGTTGTAGAAATCTCCGCCTAGGCGTCAGCTCCCCACTTAGTCGCCTACGCCTAGTAAAATTGCTAGCCGTGTTTGCCTAGCGTCTTAGTCGTCGTGGAGGACGAGCTTGGCCTGCCTATGCACCGATTAATGGCAAAAATGTCCGGTTAGGCCCCCTTTTTATTTTTTTTACTCTAAAAAAATCTTGAATTGATATTATAAATCTAATTTTATATTCTTTTATATTTGTTATAGTGTTGTTAGATGAAATTTAAGACTTAAACAGTTAAAATACTATAATTACTACATATATATGACCAAATATATAAAATTGAATAGTGTAATTCAAAACCGCATAATCTCGCCTCGGCTCCGGAAATGAGTTCTAAAACATAGGTAACCTCATAGGCATATCCTCTGGATTCGATAACCTATTAGAGGGATTGAATCGGGGTTTAACTAGGGTAACCCCATATGCCTATCCTCTAGACTTCATAACCCGTCTAGGGGTTGAATCGAGTTTTTACCACGGTGACCCCTTAGTTCTATACCATGGTCCCAATTTTATGTGAGAGGGGTGAATTGAGGTTTTACTACGACGACCACTTAGTTTTGGCTTGCCTAGAATCGAAAACTTGCAAAAAGGTTGAATCGATATTTACAAGTGGTGGTCCCTTAGACTCATCCCGATGTGCTCGATGACCCGTTTATGAAATTCAGTTTAGACCTTTGAAAGGGAAGATAAACATGCAAAAGGATCTTGAAAGAAGCATGTGAACGGAAAGTAAGAAATTTAGGTAAGTTATTTTGTAACATGACTAGATTGTTCGAAGTTAGGAATCATATGAATGCAAACTCAATTCTTTCCTATGGCCTTATTTAAATATGGTAGATAAACACGCAAACATACATTCAATCATCTGCTAGAATTGAAATTAACAATCTTAGTCAAGTTTTTCTTGTAACATATGACCAGATACTTTCCTATAGGATTATTTAACGAGGGTATTACAATAACAAAGCATGTAAAACATTAGTACTATAAGGTGAGTTGGTGTGTACACTGCTTATGCTTGGGCCACCTCGAATTTTGAGTTTGCTACTCTAGATTATTATCTTGATTCTTAAGATAAGCTCATGATGGGTTTTCTTCCTATATATGTATATATTACTTCACGAACATGAGCTTTCTCATGTGAAACCTGTTGAAGTAGTATTTTTCAAACTTCATTTTTCCTTGGATCCATTATCCGTTGTTGGAGGTAAGCTACAACGTTTGGGTAGCTAATATGACCGCTAAAACTTGACCGTGAGAAGACTGAGGCCCCATATCCCATATCCTTCTTCTTGTTATGGAATTTTGTTGGTTTTCAGTGACAAAGTGTGGTATCTCAATAGGTTAGAAAATTTTTCGTTTTCCACATATGACGCCAATAGAACATATTTTAACAAACATAAGTTGGTGTATTTACTTTGAGGGTTAGCATTAGGTTGATGCATCATTATGAGTAAGACGACGTACAAGCATGTAAACAACCAAGTATAAATCGTATAAGTATAAGTAAGAATAAGAATGCAAGTAAATAACTTAATCTTTATTGCATGTGGTTAAGGTGTAAAAGATACTAAATTACATTGGTTGTTCCCATACATGTTTCAAATCATATTTATAGTGTTTCTTGTGGTATTTATAACAACTATTCTTGTCCATGTTGACACGATGATTAGATAATGGTTAGCTAGGCGGTAACTCTTTATATCACATGCTATTCCTCAATAGAAATTTGGCTTGTGGTAGGTAACTACGAATTATGTGGAACTAGTCAGTTCCTATATTGAACTCAATTATGAGAGGTTCTCCTCGGGAATGCCTTGGGGAGGTGGCTTCCACGTTCTTCATGTCCACAACTGCTTTTTGGAACTAACCTCGACTTCTTGAGTATGATGGTATATTCTTCCTATTAATTTCATAACTTGTGAGATATATTAATTTACTATTTACCCTATTTGATTTCATAAGGTAATACATATTCCTATGTATATATTAATAAATATCAAGTAATAAAGGTATATACCAATGAAATGTATGGGTAACTACTTGGGTTAGCTCAATTAGACAAGGTCTTGCTATTTTTTCAACACTTAAAACAGTGTGAAGTGAAAGGCCAAGGTTCAAATCTCCTCCCTAAACACTGGTAACCTAGTTTTGATCAACCTGAGAATATGCATAGGGAGACGTACATATTCTCTGTGAAATTAGTTGTGATGCGCGAAAGTTGGCCAAGACCACTAACATACACAATGAAATGCATGGGTAATTATTACTATTTTAGGGTGTAAACTTAAAATATGTGGTACTAATCCTAATATTATTTGTTAGAAATAATATAAGAAGCTAGAATGGATGAATTTTCTTTTTTCAAATTTAATCCAAAATAAATTTCATCTTTTAACTTGACCAAATTCAAAAAATTGAGGAATCAATAAAATTTAACTATCTATATATATTGACGTGTTTGGTCTATGAAAAAATTCCTATCAAATAATTTATCTCAATAATTATTTTTAATTACTGTGTAAAATATTTATTTAATATGAAAATTTAAAAATATTAAACTATATAAATGAAAGTTAAATAATTAACAGTAATATATACTCTCTATATTACTTTTATTTGATTCTATCCAATTATCACTCTAATCGGTCAATAAGAGGACATAACATAAAGTTTAAAATATCTAATTTTGACTTGTATTATTAATTGATCAATTAATCATTATAGGACTTAAAAAAATAATGGATTAACCATAATTATGTGTAAAATCTTAATGAGTAATTCCATCGGGCCTTTCATGATCAATTCTAAACTTTTTATAGATATATTTTAATGGATAAAAATTAATTTTAAATTTAATTTTTGATATTTTTGGTAAGTATTAGATAGTGTTGAAATAGAATGAATTTCATGACCATATTATCAAATTTACATATAGTATATATTCATATTTGTTAAATAATAAATCCATTAAAATGTTTCAATAAACATATTAATGTCACAATATATATTAAGTTAGGAATTTAATCATTAGAATTGTCCAAAATTATTATAAAACAGAATTTCGAATTGTCTAAATACATTTTTATTGATTGTACAATACATATGAATTGAAATTCTTTAATATTTTACTAAAAGAAAATTGATATGCAATTTATTATCTCATTTCCTACAAATTTACTTTAGCCTTTCATATACTTTTAATAAATTAATAATTAATATATATTTTCATATCATAATTATATATTTTCTATTTATTTCTCACTTCTTATCTACCTTTTATATATACATTATATACATTTACAACTTTATACTCTTTAATATCAATTAATTTGTTTATCTTTATTTTAATTATTTTATTTTCTTGGTGTATATCTTAGTCTTTTTTGTTATAATTAATACTCATTCAAGTAAAACTTAATTTAAATATCTTTTTACAATCCAAACATCGTACACAACAAAAAGAATAATGATTTCACCTTGAATTAAAAAAAATACTCATTTCAATATGATCTCTTTAAAAATAATTATCAAAATATTTGAATATTTTACTTAAAATATATATTAGGTCATGATTTTTAACCAATCAAGTCATATAAATAAATAGATACTTATTTTAAATTTCTTTTTATGTATATCATTAAGTAAATAAAGGTAAAATTATATATTTAAAAATTTCTTTACTTCATATATTTATCATTTATTATCTTTTGACAATTTAGAATATTTGTTTTATTTGGAAAAATACAACTTTTATGATTATTTAATTTTTTATGTTATATATAAGATATATACGACAAGGTAAATTAATTAATAAATAATTAAAAAGAGATTTTAATTAATGTGATACTTAAAAAAGAAAAAAAGTTTAAGCTATGAGTAATATATTTAAGGGGAAAATTAGGTTAAAAAAATATAGAAAATATATAAGATAAATTAAGAAAGGAATTATTATATATTAATCAATTTTATTAAATTAAAACTATTAAAGTAATTTTCAGAAGAAGAAAATAGAAAGATTTCTGCTCAACGGAAACCAACTATTAGGGATCCGAACTATATATATAGTGGACCATTGGGTGTAAAAGAAACCACATCATTTATCTTTCTCTCTTCTTTTATCACTACCAAAACCATGGCAAGAAGCAAAGTCACTCTTGCCTTTATTCAAAAAAAATCTCAGCGAAAGGCAAGCTATAATAAAAGACTCAAGGGGTTACTCAAGAAAGTCGAAGAACTTTCGATTTTGTGTGGTGTCGACGTGTACTTGATAATTTATAGTCCCTTTGAGAATGAACCCATTTTTTGGCCTTCCCGCGAGAAGGTCCAACAGGGTATTGCCAGGTTTAAGAGTATGTCAGTATCGAAACAGGAGAAGGAAATGAAAAATCAGGTCAGTTTTACCGAAAAACGTATTAACAAAGCCACAGATATTCTTAAGAAATTGAAAGCTGAGAATCGCAATAAGGAGGTAAATTATTTTATCAGCAACTGTTTGGCTGGTGTTACTTATAGAATTCGAGATATGGTGGAACTGAATGATATTAGTAATGTTATCACTGAGAATCTGAAAGCAATTGATGAACGCATTGCTGAACTCGAGAACTTTTCCCAAGTAGGAGGTGGAAATGAAGGTTTGGGAGAGGGTAGCAGTTTGGGGCTTATTGGGCCTAATATAGACCCAAACAATGAACCGGAGATACAGCCACCAGAAGGGTGGGAAGATTTTGTTTTCTTTACTAATAGCTTTGATATCCCAGGACCCTCCAACTCTTAATTTTTATGTCAGAGAATTGTGTTTTTACTTAAAGTTTGTCATACATCTGTTTTTGTCGTGTTTTTGTCGTGTTTTTTTCGTGTTTTTGTCGTGTCCGTTATTGTTTTCAGTTCAGTATTTGTATTTCATTATCAGTCTTTGTCAGTCTTGTTTTAATCCGTCTTTGTATTTCATGATTAATCAAAGTTGTTAAGTTTTCTTTCTCGTAAGATATCAGTGTTGTGCTAATTGTTTGCATTTCAAGCTTTACTTTTCGTGTTTAAAGTCTTTGGAAACAAGTCAATTTCTATACAGAAACTATAAGTTACCTACAGAATATTGAAACAGAATAGATTATTTTATTAAGTCAAAGTATACTATATTTGTTGATAATGAAAATGGTGTCGCTCGCATAAAAAGTGAAAGTTCTGTAAATAAGAAAATAAACATCTTGCAAAGAAAATTCTTAAAATAATAAACCTTAACTGAAAAAATTAAGAATTATATAACAATATTTTCAAATGTACTAATTGAGATTTTCAAAGGTGAAGATCTGCACACGAGACCATATATAGCTCTTTTGAATTGAGATTTGCAAAAAACACAGTCTGACATGAACACAGCCTCATGTTCAGTATGGCAGCTTGATCAACAAATCGATGTCCCGCTTTCATCAGTCGTATAATGCGATCAAGAGAGGAGGTGAAGGACTTGATAAGAAATATGAGTTCCTTATTCAAAGTTTTCAACCAGTCTCACTGCTTGGTTCTTGATAGAGTTTGAGGTCACCAAATAATTTTTTGAGTATCTTCAGAGGTGATCATGAAAAGTGCACTGAATGTACTCATAGTTTGTTGAATATGAAGAATATACTCAACCTTGAATGGAAATCTTAGGTGATAACACGATGGATGTAGGTTTTGGGTTAGCAGACGATCTATTATGGTCAAGATGGTGTCGGGGTTAAGTGCATCCAACTTTAAAGATGTAGTTTGACGGCCAATCAGCTATATATTTGGATAATATATGTTGGTGTTATTTTTCTTTGATGCTTGTCGTTAGATTACATGTCAATGTAAGCATGTGAATGACAAAAAAAATAAAAATAAAAAATGTAAGCATGTTGTTTTTATGGTAGTGTAATCTCACGAGTTTCCAACCATTGATACATATAAATATTTTTCGAAATATAACCCTTAATTAATCTCACAAATTCAAAATCTCTTATTTTAATATAAAAAGAGCCTATAAAAATGAGTCTTTCGACTCTTCCCTATTTCATTCAAGTCACAGAAGTATCTGATTTACGACTTAATAATTTCATAATGCATAATTATACAATGGTTTGGCAGTAGTGACTTTCTTTTTTAGTTTCAAATGTAACTTTATATTTTGTTATTAATCACGTATTAGTTAATTTTTTTATCACCACATCACAAATTGTAGTCAACCATTTGAGTTTTCTTATTCACCGTCCACTTATCAAATTTTGAGTGCTCAATATTATGTTTTATAAAAATTAATCTCTATTTCATTATCATCAGCACCACCAAGTTAGGAATTTCGTTTTTCTAAAGTTTTATAAAAAAAATTGCATTTATCCGAACAATTATCTTAGGCTTCCTTTAAAAGACTGCAATAGTTTTATTAAATTTACTATATTTTGTATTTTATTCGGATCAAAGGGATTCCAAACAAGGAAGACATTGTGAAGATTAAGCTTTATTTCATTGCCATAAGTACCACCAGGTTATGAAAACTTTGGATAGTTTTTATTAAATTTACTATATTATGTATTTTATTCGGATCAACGGAAATTCTAAGCAAAGAAGATATTTTTTTGTTTAGCATTTTATTTTAGTGATTATTAATGGTTGACCAGTGGATTACCTATTAGATACATATAGTGTTTTGAAAATTAGTGAGTAATATAAAGAAAAGTCCATGTATTTTTTAAGATATTGTGAATATGTAGATAAACAAGAAGCATAAAGAAGTTAAGTTAAAGATGTTGTAGATTCCATGTGGTGGATCCCGGAGGAAGAGCTCATATGTCCGGGGGCATCATTGTGATGTGGAAAAGTAGTTTTGTATTAGATATCATCTACTCATGCTCCTATTTTGTTATTGTCAAGATTAATGAGAAAGATGGTTCGGATTGGTTTTTGTTTTGTGTTTATATGCCAAATGATAAAAATCTCAAGTTAAAAACATGGAATTCGATAACGAAATGGATGAAGAAGCTAAGTGGTCCAAAAGCAATGCTTGGATATTTTAATGATATAACAAAATTCTCGGAAAAGAAAGGTAAATCTCAACCCAATATCGATCGAATTATGAAGTTTAATGACTTTGTTAATAAAAAATCAATTAATCGAAATTGCAAGCAAAGGGTGCTTCTTCACATGGGATAATCATAGGAAAGATGGGGAAAATGTTAAGGAAAAATTAGATAGGGGATTTGGAAATTTAGAATGGTGTGATAAATTTCCTAACGCTAGAATTACAGTACCTCCGGCAGTGGGATCGGATCACTCACCGTTAATCCTTAATTGTGAAGAAACGATTGCTAATATTGAAAAATATTTTTGTTTTGAATCGAGGTGGCAGAGAATGAAAAACGTAAAGATATTGTCGAAAATTCATGGTGTCCAAACAATATAGTTCACAATATGCAAGAGTTTTGCAACAAAAAAGATGCATTGTGTTTAGCTCTAAAAGGATGGAGCAAAGCAAATTTCTTCAACAACAGGAAAAGAATAAATAAATTTATGAAGAAATTAGCAAATTGGAAAATGAAACTAGGACAATGGAGATAACAAACAAGGAGAAGGCGCTTAAAAATGAACTTGAAAAGTGTTGGGATCAAGAGGAGCTTTATTGGTCGGATAGAGCTAGAGATCTTAATATTAAAGAAGGAGATAAAAACACGAGGTATTTTTTCGCAAAGACAATGCAAAGACGGAGAATCAACAAAATTGATATGATGAAAGTTAAAAATAATGAATGGACAAATGACAAGAAATTGATTAAAGATAACATTCAAAATTTCTTTACAAATCTTTTTAAAGAGAAAGAGGTTAATGATATTGATGAAGTGATTAAACTTATACCCTCGAAAGTGGATCTTGGAATGAATATTCATTTAACAAGAATACCAGATGAGAAAGAAATCAAAGATGCGGTTTTTGCGATGGATGGTTCAAAAGTGCCGGGTCCAGACGGACTACCAGGCAAGTTCTACCATAAATTTTGGGAAATCATCAACAAAGACATATGTAGAATTGTTATAGATTTCTTTACGAATAATACACCCCTCAGCTTGATCAATGATACAGTTATAACACTGATTCCCGAAGGCGAGAAACAAGAAACAGTTAAAGATTACAGGCCGATTTCATGTATCAATTTTTGTTATAAGATCATATCAAAAATTTTGGCAATTCGACTCCAACCGCTAATGGATACAATTATTTCTCCAACACAATCGGCATTTATAAAAGGCAGAAGCATTCAAGATAACATTCTTATAGCCCAAGAAGTTTCTTTTTTCCTAAATACAAAGAGAAGATCAAAAACTCATTATGCGGCGGTAAAAATCGATATGGAAAAGGCGTATGATCAAGTTAACTGGGACTTCCTATTCGAGACACTAAAAGCGCTAAGATTCGATGAAGTTTGGGTGAATTGGATAAGAAATTGTGTTACAACAGTGTCAATGCAGATTAAAATGAACGGGGAAAGACTTAAGAAGTTTAAGCCACGACAAGGTCTTAGACAAGGAGACCCACTATCTCCACTGCTCTTTTCACTTCTCACATAGAGCCTTATTAGTCTAATTAATAACCAATGTAGAGAAGGGAATATTGATGGAATTGCAATCACAAGACAGTGTCCTAAGTTAACTCATCTTTTCTTTGCGGACGACGCATTATTCTTCATAAAAATCTCGGATAAAGAAGTTGAAGCTTTCAAAAACATCCTGACTTTGTACTGTAGAGCATCGGGACAAAGGATTAATTTGAGCAAATCTTCAATTCTGTTTAGCAAAGATACACCGGAAAATCTAAAAAATGTAATTGCGAATAAGCTCGAGATTAAGGTTACAACTTCTCTTGGAAAATATTTGGGATTGCCTTTGACGCCCAAGAGATCAAAAAATGAGAATCTCAATTATATAAAAGATAGATTATTTTCAAAATCAGCATCCTGGATGGCTTCACTTTTATCAGAAGGGGGGAAGGAAGTCCTTATAAAAGCGGTATTACAAGCGATTCCGAATTACGCCATGTCAATTTTCGAATTCCCCAAGACACTTTGTAAAAAACTTTCGTCCCTTGTTGCAAATTTTTGGTGGGATAACGGGATCAAGAAGAAAATTCACTGGATTAATTGGAAGGGAGTAACTAAAAGCAAAAAAAGTGGAGGGATTGGTTTTAGGGAGTTTCAAAAAATGAATTTGGCCTTGTTAGCAAACCAAGCATGGAGAATTATAAAAAAGAAAGATTCGCTGGTACATAAAGTACTAAAAGGAATTTACTCCCCAATGAACGAATTGTGGGACACTAAGGTCAAGAATAAGAGATCATGGAGCTGGGCGAGCTTATATAAAGGGATTCAAATGTTAAAAAAACATGCGATATGGCAAGTGGGAAATGGTAAAACGATTAAAATAAGGGAACACAACTGGTTAAATGGAAAATACAAAATTGAAGAGATGGATCAAACAAATGTTAAGAGGGTGTGTGATCTAATGACAGAAGATACTCTAGGATGGAACATTGGTCTCATTAAAGGAATTTTCGACCCAATTGTAGCTAATGAAATTCTAAAGATTCCAATCACCAAAGTAATGAAAGAAGATAGAATTATATGGCCATTTGCTAAAGATGGGGAATATACGACGAAATATGGATATTATATTTTATCTAGTGAAGAAAGCAAGGCGATTCCACAATCATCAGAAAAGGGGGAAAGAGATAATGATTCAGAATTATGGAATATCATCTGGCATGCAAATGTACCGTCTAAAATTAGAAATTTCTGTTGGAGGGTGTGTAAGGATATTCTACCATCAAAAAGTAATCTCAAATAGAGGAAATGTAAGAATGATAATATATGCGAATGGTGTGAATGTGAAAAGGAAGATTCACACCACATCATTCTTTATTGTCCGTTAAGCATGATGGCGTGGGCGGAATCTCCACTTCAAGTCAAGATTGATGTACATGAAAAGGTAAGTTTCCCAGACTGGTTAAAGAATATGATTGAAAGTTATGCGAGGAACGGGTGGGAAAAGAGGAAAGCAATTGCTATCATTCTTGTAACGGCATGGAATATTTGGAAAGAAAGAATGAAGGTTTTCTTTGATAAAAAAGAATGGTCGGTTAGAAATATTACTCAAAATACTAGAGAGATCATCTCGAAGTTATTTGAAAAGAAAAAGGAAAGCGAGGTGGGGAAAACCAAAAGTAATGATGGCGTACTGAACAGGAATAACAACCCTAACAATGCGAATGACAATGCGGACATGACATGGTTTAGCGACGCATCTTTTAATAAGGAATGGGAGCCGGCAGCTATTGCAGCTATTGGAATTAATAGACAAGGTACAATTACGGTTAGAAAGGCTACGAAATGTAGAGTGAAAAATGTTATTGAGGGGGAAGCATGGGCGATGCTTTTGGCCATTAGATCAGCAGGGAAGGAAAAATTACAGAGTGGTTTTTTCTACTCTGACAACTTTGAACTAGTTCAAGGAATTAATGGAAAGGGGAAGCTTCATTGGAGCTTGAACCCAATTATTAATGAAATTGAAGGATGGATCAATGAATTTCCAACATGGAAGATTTCCTACGTGAATCGACAGCAAAATAGAATAGCGGATGCAATCGCAAAATGCATAAGAAGAAGCATCGATATATCACAATGGAAGGATTTTTCTGTCCAAGCGTCAATTGACTTTTTTAGCAAACTCTGTAATATGTAATGGTTTGTTTCTTTTTTTATGACAAAAAAAAACCATGTTGTAGAATTTATTTATAGGGTAAATTGCATATTTGGTCCATGTATTGTATTATATAATTTTTCACGATAATTTTGAACGTCTATTAATGTTTTATATTTTGTAACTAACGATTAGTTTTGATTTTTTTACAGAAACTCTTGAAGCGGATCAGAATAAGCATATAATTTGCAAACTCACTATTTAATTTGCAAACAAGGGTTGCATTTATCTACCATCAAACAACTTTTTTCTACCTCTTCAAGATTTCAATATTGAGAACATAAACAGTATGTTGGAAAAACTTATTTTTAGGTTATATTGCATATTTGGTCACCGTATTATATTCTGTAATTTTTTATTGATAATTTTAAATATATATTATTATTTTATGTTTTACCTAAAGATAATTTTTTAATTTTTGTACAAAAACTCTTGAAGTGGATCGAAATATGGATATCATTTGCCAACTCTCTATTTAATTTGCAAACAAGGGTTTCATGCTAAATATAAAGAGTAAAACTGGACATTAGCCTTTTTGGGTATTATCAAGTATTAGATATAAAGTTAGTTAGTGACTCTTCTTCAAAGTTTTAATCATTGCTATTTTTTGTCTTATACACTCTATAGAACATCCCTATATATTTTCTTTAAGAGCCTCAAATAGATATATATGATGTTACATTACTCCTTGAAATTCGAATATGGTTTGGATTATGGACTATTTTGAGGTATTGACTGGAAAACAATAGAAGTTTCAGACAATAGTAGGCTGTCAATATAATTTTTTGTGTTAAAATAGGTTTTTAATTATTTCTATTTTAGAATGATTTATTTTAAAACAAATTCATGTGTAATTCTAGATTTAATTTTTTATTAATGAGTTATTCTATCTATTTATGAAGTTTCTCAAATTCAGTTTGATATTGCACAGTTATTATTTAATCTTTTTGTTATAATTGTTTGATTAATCTATTATCTAGACAAATGTAGTTTTTTTTTGTCGGATACACAAATAGTTGATATAAGATTTTTTTTAATTAAAACTAGCATTGATCTATTATTTTAATAAAAAATTACTAAGGCTCTGTTTAATTTTTGGTGAATAAGAAAATGAGTTTATTTTTTCTGACATGAAAAAAGAACACAATTAATTTAAGGCATGTATGCCTTTTTTTAATAATACATGATATTGCTTTTTCTGGTTTACATATAGATTTATCTTTTGACAAAAAAAAAACATAGAATTACCTCTGGTTATATTTAACTCTACAAAAATGACAAGAAGTTTGTTTCATAATATAAGGTTTGAATTGGAATATTAATTTTTCTATTAGAATATAATCATATATTGATTCTTTTTAATTAAAATATATGTGGATGGATTTGATAGATTAGCAGTTTACGAATAGTAAATATTTATCATTTGATTCTATTAAAGGTAGTCCAAGTTATTCTTAAATTTATTTCGAATATCGTTACAATTTTAAAACTAAAAATTGTATATTCAGGAGTCAAAAATATTGTTAAATATACACATAACTACTATGATAAAGATACAAATCTGTATCATATAAAGTTAATTCTTTAATCAAATGCTTAACAAATAAATTATAAATTTATTAATTATTATAATTGATAAGTTAAGAAAAAAATATTTCAATAAATATGCTATTTTCAATGCTATATTTATAGTTTTATTCTAGAAAAAATAGAGGTAATTTTATACTCGATGAGTATGATAAATTAAAGAAATTACTAGATCTTATATTTTTTTATGAAAAATTGAGTTGCATATAGAAAATTTAGATCCGAATTCAAATTGAATATAGAAAATTCAATAAATTTTGAAAATATAATCATATTTTCTTTCAAATAAATTTTTCCAAACATTCATTTCGAATAGTTTTTTATTGTTTAAAACAATGTTCAAAGACAAATACCATGATTGATAGTTTCTATAGATGTATAAAGTGAAGATCTAGCAACTCAGAATCTGAAGAAACTTAGAGCTGGAAAAAAGTGGAGTCTTGTTTTCACTTTTGTAACAGCCATCACATACCATTAAAATGTATTCCATTACTTGACCACCTTATGTAGGTGTCATGAAAATAAATAAATTGCGTTATTTTTCATAAATATTAATACATAAACGAGTGTTATTTTTTTCGTGACACAAATGTTATCTTTCATGAAGGGCTAACTTAAATATCATCAATTTAAATTAAAGTTTTATAGTTATGTTTCATCATAATTCTTATAAATATATGAAATGTAATAAGAGATAATTTTAAGTTTTGTAACAACTATTTATTGTATTTAGATGATTAAATGCATTTGTAATAGATAGAAAGTTCATTTGTTGTGGTGGAAATTTTAATTGAATAAGCTAATTGAGGTAGCATATGTTAGCATGTGCACCAGGATCATGTAGCGGTAGTATAAGGGTTTGTGTGTTAAACGGAATTACCAACCGCTTGCAACATGTTTTTGCAACAAGTTATTCGAGTTCCTCCATAATGAATATTTTTTACTATCATATGCAATTGAAACATATGGTGTTATAGTTTTTTATGAGAAGTAGTAGAAAATTAATGAGTTTAGAAAAAATATATTAATACATGACCTTTGTACCTTAATATATATTGCATATAAAATTTAGCACTGGTTCATGAAATTCAAACTTTTCTATCATCAATCATTCTCGGCAGTTCCTCCAATATGGACTGTGGTTCCGTGGAAAGTTTAATCTGAATAAATTATTCAAATAGGTGATCTTATAACTACTAATCAACTTTATGCTTCTGAAATGATCCACCTAAAATTATTTTAGTCGATTCAACATAATTTAAAAGATAATCTCGAATAAAAAAAGTCAGATAATATGTAACTTATTTAGACGAATAGATTACCTATAACTATTCTATCCCATTCTTTTTCATATTGATGTCTCCTCATTTATCATGAATTATTATTTGTCCGAGACATCATTTTTAGTGATTTAGAAGTCTTTCTAATCGATTTTCTTGAGAATTATTACACTTTCCTATTTCTAGTCTTGATTTAGTAAATTATTATTTTTACAGCATATTGGGTTTAATTATTTATTTAGTGTGAAGCTTTAAAGATAAATATGGAGACTAATTAGAGTCCAAGTCAAAGACTAAGCGGTAAGGAAATAAGATAAACATGGAAGTTGAAGATAAGGAAACAAAAGCTAAAATATGGAAAAGGAAAAGCTGCCATAAATCTGAATTTCACCACCCACGACCACAAATCAGCTTATATCTCCAAATAAGTGGGGAATTTGGAAGAATGGTCAAGATAATAGTTAAAGATCTTTCCAAGACGATGAATTTCGACTACTCATACGCGTCAAACGGATAAAAATTGAAGCTGTTAGGACCAAAACAAAGACGGGGCTGATTTCATATTTTAGGGTTACGGATTTGAGTTGGGCTAGGGGTCCAATACTTTTCTTCTCCTTCAAGAAAACGAATTATTGAAACACCACATAACGTCTAGTGTCGATATTGGTCTTGACAACACTAATTCTAGCTAGATAGTCATTAGGGTATAATGTAATCACTATCACCATGTTTGGAATTGAATTGCTTAGGAACCTAGTGGCGTAGGATAACCCTAAGTTTAGGCAGCCTCGTGGTGTGTCCGTAGCCCCCTTAGTCGCTCTCTAGGTCTAAGAGAGGGAATTTAGAATCCTGACTAAGTATCTAAGAGCTAATTATCTCCCTTATTAACTAGAATTTGATAGAAAGAATTAGAAGGATTAGTGCATACTAGCAAAACCTAAGTTATACGTCTCATCTCATATTCTTATCTTTTATTTTATTGTCTTTTATTTTCATTAGTTTAATCATTAATCTCTCAATCAATCATATTTATTTTCTGTCTTTTAATTAATTACTTTCTACTCGTTATTATTACTCATCCGTATAACACACTAAGTCCATGAGAACGAATTTAACTTATTATTAGAACTTGCATACGTCATGTAATACTTGCAGTACTGTGCTTGTCTAGGGTGCTTTAGTGCTTTATTTTCAGCATTTATTTATCATATTTTTATAACACCCTAGGCGACACCAAGTTTTTTGCGCCGCTGTCAGGGACTTGTGTCTCGTTAGCGTATGTGCTATCTATTTCGAGTAGTAGTTCTTAGTTAATTTTTATTTTTCAGTATTTAGTTTTTATTTTTCTGGATTTACGCTTGTGGTTTGCTTTAGTCTTTTTCAGGTTTCAACCGTGTTTAATTCTTGGCCTCCGTTACCGGAGCCTAAGAGAAGCTTTATACCTTATAACAGACGTATTCGAGAGGAAAGAGCCCTAAGAAGAGCTATGGAAAACGTACGAGATCCAGTAGATCCACCAGTAGATCCCCCGCTTGTCCCAGGAGGACCACCACAAGTACCACCACAAGGAAGAGGTAACGGAAACAACAATCATCATAACAGAGTTGAGCAAGACCTTCCAGGCTTGAGAGTTCCGTTTCATGTTCAACCAGTAGGTTACCGTCCTCCGGAGATCCAAAATATTAAATTTAGACCCGATCCGGGCATGCTCAGTCAGTTTCAAAGTTTTGGACTCTACAGTGGTACATCAATTCAAGATCTGCTAAAAGCGATTCAGAAGTTTAAGCAGATTTGTGATGCTTATGTTACTCTAGGCATTACAAGCGAGCAACTGTATTGTCATATGTTTTCGTTCTTTCTGACCGGTAGAGCTGGTGAGTGGCTAGATAGGCAACCACCAGGTACAATCAACACATGGACAGAACATCAAGCCGCATTTTTCAACCGTTTTTATCCGAAGAGTATGAGACTCAAAGACCACAGCGAGCTTGAAAAGTTTTGTGAAGAGGAAGGAGAAGAAGTAGGAAAAGCATGGACAAGGTTTCAACAGAAGTTAGCTAGATGTCCGCTCCATGGTTACACCCCGTCTCTACAGTTAGCAGTATTCTATGAAGGTATCAACAGAGAAAGTAGATTGAAGGTAGATAACCTTGGGAAAGGAAATTTCGTGTCCATGGACCCTGCTGAAGCTACCGAGGTTTCCGAAAATATTATAGAATAAGAAAGGAATTGGCCATCTTCGCGAGCTCCTATTACAAAAGCCCGAGGTACGCTTTGATTAGTTGCAGAAACTGCAAACTCAGCTTAATTATCCGCATTAGAGAATCAAATCAAAGAACTTAAGCTTGAGATGTAGAGGCATTTAGCCGCAACAAATGTAGTGCAAGAAGCACAAGGTTGTCCACAGTGTGGGGTTATGAATCATACATGGGAAGAGTGCGAAGGAAATCCACAATCTGTTTATTTCATATCCAATCGAGGAGGTTATCAATTTTGTTACAGGAATCATCCGGGTATGCAGTATTCAAATCCACAAGGGGCCGCTAATCCTGGTCATTATCAACCACGTCCCCAGAATAACTCTTTCCAACCAAGAGGTCAGTATCAAAATCAATATCAAAATCAATATCAGAATAGACATGCTCCTCCACAACAACCTGCTCAAGATGCCTATACCGAGTCATTAGCTCAGAAAGCTTTACCACAGTATCCTCAAGAGGGAGCTGTGGATAATCAACAATTGACGAAATTTATGGATCTTATGACCACTAATATGCATTCCCAGAGCGAGAAGTTACGAGAACAAGAAGCTTCAATTCAAATTTTAGGTACTCAAGTAGAGCAGATGAACAAAGTTCTAACAAGCATTATGGAACAAAAAGAATTGAAGGCTATCGAAGGAGGTGATGAAAATGTTGGGTTCGAAGCTTGTAAGGCTATTTGCCTTGATATTGAAGAAAATAAGGAAGTACCACATGCTGCCGAAAGTGCCGTGGAAGTTCCGAGTACCGAAGAAGAACCAACCAAGTCTAGCCCCGTGGACTCTAACTGTTCATAGAGTGAGGTGGAGGAAGATTATAGAAAAATCCAAATTTATACAGCTTCTGAAGGATATGCAAGAAGAGATTAGATCGGTTATGGAGTTCCAAGATGAAGGAGCTAAAGAGAAAGAGGAAGAAGCCTCAGAAGAACCAAGAGTTGAAGTTACACCTACTGTGCAAGAACAGAAAGAAGAAGAGAAGGTGGAATCGCCACCAGTTGTTCAAACAGTGTCATCAACTATTCCTGATACAAATCCGAAAGGTGACACTGAACTTAAGACATTTGTAGAGGCGTACACTCCTGAGAATATCAACGTCCAAATGCTTGAGATTGCGAAGAAAGGTCTTACACCGGAACAAGTTTTCACGCAAGTTATTCCAGAGAAAGAAGCGTGTGTAGAAGCCAAGAGAGAGAACTTGAGAGTCTCAAGAAGATATGAAAAAGAGTTACCATTAAAGCTCAAAGATCCTGGAAGTTTTAACCTTCCTATTCAAATAGATGTTATGCTCAAGGTGAAAGATATGTACGATGTGGGTTCAGGTGTGAATCTTATGCCAAAGTCCGTGTTCGAGAGACTTGGACTTCAGAGATCAGAGAAAGATCTACTGAAGTTGCAGTTTGCTGACAACTCAGTTACCAAGACATGGGGAACAGTGGAGGACGTCCTTGTCCGATCAGGTAATATCACCATCCCTACTGACTTTGTTATACTTGATTTCGATGCAGATAATCAGGTTCCAATCATACTTGGAAGGCCTTTCATGACCACAAGTCAAAGTGTCATAAACTTCCAAGAAGGGGCCATTACCCTTCATGCTAAGAACGTATCTGAGACCTTCTATGTCTTTGGTAAGAAACCAAGGAAGTTAGATCCCACCGTTCTTGTCATCCACAGCCTTTCACATCACAAAGTCCCTAAAGAGAAAATCCATGAAAAGCCTGTGGATACTGAGCCAAACATTGAGTTTGGGGTTGGCCATGAAGTTCTATGGAAAACTCACAAACGCGAAAATAGGCCACGAAGTTACAAAGACTCGTGGATTGGACCATTCATCATCACTAAGGTTGTTTCAGCTAAGGTGATAGAAATCAGACCCAAAAAAGGGATCAAGCGCAGATTAGTTGACGTTCATAGCCTTACTCGTTGTTGGGGAGGATATATTCTAAAATCTTGATAGAGGTAATGCATCTAACTTCAAAAGACGTTAAATAAAAGTGTTGTACGGGAGACAACCCGCAATTTTTTTAATGTTTTATGTTTTTAGTTTGTGTGTAGTTTAGTTAATTTTAGTTGATATTGAATATTTGAGAAAGGTATTAGTGTTTTTGATGTTCAGGTGTTAGAGAAATCAAGTTTGGGAGAAAAACGAATTTTTGGAATATTCAGACAACACCATTGGCATGCCGGGCCCTACGGTCGTAAGCCGACGGTCGGAAAACCCGAGCCCACGGGTAAGGCCACGTGTTCAAAGCAGAAAGTCAGCATTCGAAGGACATCAACACCGGCATGCCAGACTATTCCTTCGGTATGCCGGCCAGGTCAAAACCCCGTGCCCATGGGTATTGTCACGTGTTCAAGATAGAAACTTAATTTTTCGAGCAACAGCAGCACCAGTATGCCGCCCGACCAAAACCCGTGCCCACGTGTTCTCACCTCGGGTATTTTGACGTAACTCGGATTTCAAGAGCTCCAGCACCGGAATGCCGGGTCCTACGGCCGGTATGCCACCCGACGCCGCTGGAGAGAAAAAAAAGCTTCGTTTTCTAGGTTATAAAAGAAGAAGAGGTTGGTATATTTCGAGGTTGGTATTTTGTTTGTCTTTGAAGGCTTGACCAAACCCCCACTCTCCACAAAAGCATGTCCATTTTTTTATTTTGTATAATATAATGTGCATGATTGATATAATTTTTTTTATATTATTTCAATGCGTGATCTCTTTGCAAATTTTTTTTCACTTGGAAATAAATCATATTTAATCAACTATCCAAATACAAAAAAAGGTAATTTGAAAAAAATTCTAATCTCTTTTGAAATTAATTGATATAAATGTTTCTTAAGTTTTATATAATATGTCTCTATATATTGGTAGGGCCAAAGATGTGATAAATAAATGATAATAAAGCACACATACCTAAGACGACTACGATAAACTCTACGCAAGTAAACAGATTATTTGCAAGTAATAAGTAAGTAAAACATATAGCGATCTCAAGGACTACGAAAGTAAGTTTGCAAATTGCGTTCATAATAAATGTACTAGAAAGAGTTGATAAAATAATATGCAAGGATACTAAAATATTTTTTTGGTATTTAAGACTCTAAACAATTAACAATTAAACTAAGACTCAAATAAAGACAAAAAGAAAAAATTCGAAGGAGAAATTTTATGAGAGTTTAGCTTGAGAACTAGCAAGTAATCCCCACTAGTCTTTTTTCTTCGTTTATTGTCTAAGGGAGAATTGTTTGATATAAAAGAAATAGCTGGGATTCTAATTCCTCCTGACTTCCGTTAGGGTAGCTTAGGGGGAAACCTTAACACTACCAGTGGACTTGGGAAAGGGAACCCTGGACAATGATCAGTGGTTAAATCTAACCCTATTGACTATCTAGTTAGGCAAGCCCGTTAGGATCACTACCACATATTAGACGATTATGTGTCGTTTTCAATAAACCTACCCCCCTTCGCTAGGGTGACAGTCCAAATTCTAAAAGGGAAGCCCTATACTTGAGAATAGCAAGTACTACAAACCTACGTCAAACACAAAATACATAGCAATCACAAACAATTCATTTAAAGGTAACTCCTGGATACAATAAAAGCATAAAACATTTTTAGGGTTCATAAGCTAATGCAATTTTCAAGCTAAATAGAACTAGTTCATACTAAGGAAATAAAAACTAGCAATTAATAATATCACATTCATGTTCAAAACACAAAATAGAATAAGAGTACTATACTAATTGCTGAATACAAATAAACATAAGGGTTGAAATGACATGAACAACTTCCAAGTTCCTTCTTCTCTTCTTTTCTTCTTTTTCTCCAGACATGTTTTCTCTCTTAAAACTAACCAAGGAATCCAATATAATGTTAATAAGTAGTATAAATAGGTCCAAACAATATTTTATGGATCATGGGCTTCTTTTAGTTGACCTAATCCAACCCAAAAAGCGTTTTACTAAAGATATTTTTGGTTCAAACCACGACATCGACAATTAACATAACTTCTTCGTTTCACGTCTAAATTTTGAAACGTCAAATACTACAAACTCTTGGATTTAAATAATAGTTGGATATTCAAGGTCTCCTCCAGAATTATTGTCAATCTTATATGGCACCTCGATCAGGAACTTTTGAAATCTGGCCGACATAAGCTTTCACTTTCTAAATATGGTCGAATCTTCCTCTTTTGCCATCACTAGGGGTTTTCTTGATTTATTCACATCTTATAATCGTCCCAAGGTTTCCAAGCTACCAAGTCCCTAAAAGATACATAAATAACACAGAAATTACGCGCAAAAGCTTAAAAAATATCGAAACACCGAAACTAGACAAGAAAGTGTAAAACCTCAATATATGGGGAAAATGCCTCAACTAAGCACTAAATACCCTTAAAATGATACCTCGTTACTATATTATTCTATAATATAAATAGATACATCAATTATTAATAATATTTATCAAGTTTTATTTTTATATTAGAATTGTTCCTAAGGAATTATGATAGTTCAAACTCGTGTCACATGACAATACATTGTGGAAAAATGAACTCCTACATAAATATTGTAAGAATGTATTGTTTATCTACACCATTAGCTACTAACTCACAAATCATTCCATAACTTTTTTTTAATACAGAGGAGATCCCTTAGGATCGTGTTAAAATCAAAAACATGTCTAATCTAGAACATCATTAACCAAATCGTGATTATAGATAACTCTAGGTATCATCCATCCTACAAGATCCTTGACAATAATTGACCAAATTTCCTCCGGAGGATTTCTCAACCACTCGCAATAACGTCACTGTCTCATTCCCTTTCTCGCCAACCAGTCCGCGCATGAATTAGCCTCTCTATATATGTTTCTCAAACTAAAGCCCGTGTTTCGTGCTAAAACTGCTCTTAGGTGATGTTTCCATTGAGCCCCTGGACCTCTCCCATCCTCAACCTTTGCTATTGCTTCTATGGCCTCCCAAGAATCGACCTCTATTTCAAGTTCCCTTATATCAAACCTCTCTGCCATACTAAGCCCTTCACTCAAGGCTATTAGCTCAACTATCATCGGAAAAGTGTGATTAATCTCCATAGCGAAATCGTAAATCCACTCTCCTTTTCTATTCCTAATCACCTCACCTCCACCACTTTTATTATGCCATCTGCTATGACTCCCGTCCGTATTAAGTTTAAATTCTTTTGTTGGTTTCGTCCACCCTACAAGAGCTACCCTTGACTTCTGTGACTGAATCTTGCCCGGTAGTCGACCCCACACCTTGCTATACATAGTCGCTAAGTACCTTGCTCGCCTAACAATTTCTAACTCGTTGGGAGAATCTCCTCCATTAAACGCTAGTCTATTTCTCTCGCTCCAAATGACTTCTATAATTGCCCCCGAAAAAGACTCCCCAACTAACTCCTGCAAATAGCTTTGTACACGAAACATTCTTGAGCCACCAGCGCTCGTTGCTATCTTCTGCGTTGTGGATACTAGTTGTTGCGTCCTCACTCTGCCCTTGAAAGCTACTGACCTGGTGACCTGAATTTTGCTGTGTTCCAGAGGTGATCGAGCTGCTGTTACCTGAAATTCGCTGTGTTACAGAGGTGATCGAGCTGGTGTTACCTTCTGCTTGTTGATCAGCGTGCCTCAGTTGCTGCATATAACCCCGGCCTGGAATCTGCAAAAATGCAGGGGTCTGTTGTTGCAATAAACCCAAAATACTGGAATTCCGCTGCGCTGAAGAGCTGAACTGATGCTGATTAGCTACTGTCCCCCTGATTCCGAGTGACCTGACCACCCTCCATCCACTTTTATATCCATTCCCTGATCAGGTCTCCCTTCACCATCAGTAACTAGTTCCACCCGGCATCGCTTCCACACACCCTTAATCATGGAACAATCCCTAAAGATATGTCTAGCAGTCTCTTTCTCAAGTCCACAAAAATTACACAAACCCGATACATCTACTCCCCTCCTTGCTAAATTTCCACATGTAGCCAATCGTTCTTTCACCGCTCTCCATACAAGGACCCTCGTCTTTTGCGGACATTTGAGTCGCCATACTTTATCCCAATCAAACCCTGCACTGTCCATATTAGAAGAATTATCCAAATAATAAGATCGTACCGTATATTCTCCCCGAGTCTCGTGCAACCAAGAAAGCTTATCCCAAGTATCTTCTCCCCGTATTAATCCGAAACTCTTGATTTCCAGTAACTTAGACAGAGCAAGAAGGTGCTGAAACGCATCCCTGTCCCACGAACAGTCCTCACGCAAATAGTCAGTAATTCCTTTCGCCTTATCCACGTTGTTAACCTCTCCAACTGCTAATTAATTAAGGGACCGTCCCCCACCCACCAATCTAACAAAAAGGCCACATCTACTCACGAGCCATCGGGATCCCCGTCTAACTATGGCAATACCTTCCGCGATGGCTCGACACATCCGAGAGTCATTTTGTCTAACAATATACTGGAGAGGCTTGTTCTTGAAATACTTCTCCCGCATTACACGTGGCCACAATATTTCTTTATTATGAATTAGACTCCACCCTAGCTTACCAAGGAGGGCCTTATTCATATCTTCGGCTAGGCGAAATCCACATCCTCCTAATTTCTTCGGCTTGCAAATATCTTTCCATGCAACCCAATTAATTCCATAACTTATATTCTCAAACTCGTTGATAATGAATTTAAGTGGATGGTGAAAAATGTGGAAGTGGTGCTTTTCTAGAAACACACGTGATTTTCAAGAACTTTTATCCTTGTAAATCCGAATTTGACTTAACTCAAATAGAAAAAGTATTTTCTAGGGATATGTTCCAAGAGAGGCGTGGAGCTGGGGGGTTTTCAACACTTATTTCCCACAACCACCCTTATTAAAATGTTACACATATATTTTATGAGAAATTGGCCATAAAATACATATTTAGCATGGAAACATGAGGCGAAACAAGTATGCACGAATAAATAGGCATATATATAATTCTTAATTTCTTTGATCAAATTAGAAGGTTAGCGGTATGGGGCATATTAGAAAATCAAGCACCGCATTGGAATAAAGTTATAATTATGAATATTATGATTTTTATCCATGGTAGCACTTATATTTTATCTAGTTGGAGCATACTTACAACTAATGTGGAGCTGTTGATTGTAAGAAAAAATAGATAAATAATTATGTATAATTATTTATTATTTTATTAGCCCGCCAAAAGTAAGTTATAAAGTAAAATGTTATTATTTTTGAATTTTAAAATTAATAACTCCAAACACTATTCTATATAAGATAGAGTTTTGGTCAGAAGAAGTAACTGATTTCATTTTTATATGAACGTTTCTTTTTACTTTTCTTCTTCTCTCTGCCATTCACAAAATATGCATTGATCAAAATCACAAGGCTCTTAGGTTGTGGATATAGAGGTCTATCTTCCAGTAAGAAGATCTACGGCCGCAAGATAATCAAGTTTCCAATTGATTCGATTCCGCTGCTGTTCAAGAGGTATTCCTTTATAAACCTCTTGTACTTTAATTTATATCTAATTAAATATTACAATTGGTATCAGAGCATGTGATATATTAACTAGATTTGATAATTTTGTGCATAATTTTTTTGTTCGTAAGAGAATAAGGATTTTTTTTTTAATTTTCTTTTCTATCGAATAAAAAAAAAGAAAAGGAGACTCAAGTGCTTACTTGTTGGACTCTTTCCATTTTTATGCATGTTCTTATGAATTATTGTGATGATGTGAGAAAGGAGGGTAAAGAATTGTTAATTGCATGGATTATTGTTAACTGCATTTTTTTTATTTCCATGTGGACTCATATTAAAGAGAAAGGATATATGATCATGAGTAACATGCTTTGCTGCATATTTTTTTTAATCATGGGGCTTTTTTTTTTATCATGTGATAATTATTTTTGAGCCAATTGTTGATTGATGCCTATTAAAAAACTTATTTAGAAAAAGGTGCCTAGAAAAAAATATTTATTAAAAACAGCCTCATCCCAAATTTACCCTTATGATTAACAATTAAAAAATAAGAAAAAAACTAATTATCACACGCGCGCGTCCGTGAAATTTTTTTAAAATCGTCATAACTAATTCAAAAATAATCAAAAAAATAAAAAAAAATTATATTTGGAAAAATCAAATTAATATTTATGTCTATGATTTTTTTCGGAATTTTTTGATTTTTTTGATTTTTTTTTTGATTTTTTTTTTAATTTTTTTTTTCGCAGACACGAAATTTCATGTTTCAAACATGGAATTTCATGTTTTAAACATGGAATTTCATGTTTATTTCACGGTTTAAAACATGGAATTTCATGTTTAAAACATGGAATTCCATGTTTAAAACATGAAAATCCGTGTCTGCGAAAAAAAAATCAAAAACATTCAAAAAAATCAAAAAATTCAACAAAAATCAAAAAAATTCATAAACGTAAATATTAATTTGCTTTATTCAAAAATACAATTTTTTTAATTTTCTGATTTTTTTTGAATTAGTTATGACGATTTTAAAAAAAATTTCACGGACGCGCGCGTGCGATGGAATTAGTAGTATAGTAGGTGGTGGTGGTGGTGGTGGTGGTGGTGGTGGTGGTGGTGGTGGTGGTGGTGGTTGTGGTGGTGGAGGTGGTGATGGTTGTGGTGGATGTAGTGGTGGTTACATACGTGGTGGTTGTGGTGGTGGTTGTGGTGGTGGTGGTGGTGGTGGTGGTGGTGGTGGTGGTGGAGAAAGAAGTACCCTATTATTTGTTTAATATTTAAAAATTAATATTGTATTAAAATAAAATAATATATTTAATAATAAGGGTAGTAAAGGTATAGAAAATATAAAGGGGATGTTTTCTATAAATATTTATTTCATTAGGCATTTTTTTATAAAATATTTTATTGAAGGCATAAAAGAACAATTAGGTAGTTTAATGGGGATGTTTTCAACAATAATCCCATTATTTTTTATTACTGTCAACTTTTTTTGTTAATATTTTGCTGTGCACATGTATGGGCTTGTGAGGTCTTATAAATAATTTTATTTATTGATGTGCAATACCTTTTTTTTTTGAATTGTTGTGCGCACGTATGTATTGTTTTAAAGACTTGGATTTTTTTTAAGAAAGAAAAGGACAAGTGAATTTTTTACTTATCTTTTGGCATATGTAATGCTGGATCAATATTAAATTAATTATAGGTCTGATTATGGATTAGTTTCTTTTTGGATTTGTCATTATATAGATCTGCACTATTTTTTAGATAAAAATTTTTTATCTGACTTATTCATGGTATTGCATCATGATTTTGTTTGTGCATTATGAAAAACCAAAATGGAGTGCAATTTTTTTTAATTTTTGAAGGCCTGTTTCGGATGATTTTTTTTGAAAAGTAAAATGCAGTGAATTTTATATTTTTCGCAAAAAAAAAATGTAGTTTAATTATAGGGTTCAAACCCAGGCTACTTCTACCAATAACTAGCTGTTTAACCATTTGTGCTATCTAAACTTATTATTGATTGGTAGAGTGTCTGGAATTATATATTGTCGTTACGAAATATATTTTTTTTAATCAATTTTGGTGTTTTTTCTTTGACTGTTCTTTTTTTTCTAGAGAGAGAAAAATGGTGTGGACACGATCCCGGGGATCACGAGTATCAAGGCTCGAACTACTACCAAAGTACAAAGTGCTCCACAAGAAAGTAAGAAATCTTAGTCGACCATTACGGGTTCATAGTCCAAAAGTTGAAATGACACTGGAACAAAATCAAGCTTTTGAATAGTATCGATGCACTCACAAAGTATAAGATGAGACATGATCACACTTTATTGCAACATGTAGTTGTGAACAAGTTGATACAAGATTTCCTTGATTGGGGTGATCACATGTGTGAAGAACAAAAAGTTTTTTATTTTCTCGATACTTTGCCTAGAGAGTTGTGAACGGATCTCAAAACCTTATGGGATGATGAGTATCCCAAGGACTATGTTCATGGTAGAAAAGTTACATATGCTTGGCTAGTCTTTGTTAGACTGAATCCCATTTGTGGAAGCATTATATTAGCTCCATTAGGTCGGACCAGTGCAACTGTGGGATGCTTTCTCAAACTACTGATATGGATAGATTTTAATCCAATTCATCTTTATGAGGAAGCGAACTTTAAGGATTCCATTCCTAAGTTAATGTTTTGAAAGTTTGCTTAGTGGTTTGATTTTTTTGATGTTTTTTCAATCATTGTTCGTTAGGTATTGCATTAGTTGTTTTTCCTTTAATTCAGTTATTTACTTATCGAACTTGTATTTTTTGTTATGTATGAATTCAACTTCTTTATTTGAATATATGTTTTAGTTGTTTTTCATACTATTTTGCTCTACTCATGTTAGAGAAAGTGGGAGTTCTAGTGGAACTTATTTTGCAGTTAATGAAATTAAATGAATGGTTAAGACAAACAAAATATGGTGATTCATGATTGGGAACATAGTGAACTTTCTTTATCACTTATTTTGTTATCTTTATTGTTCATTATATTTGCATTAATAGCATTGGGTAGTTAAATAATTGTATGTATGCTAATGGAAATCTCTTACTTTATAAGAAAATGACATGGAAAAACCTCATTGATGATCTCAAAGAAGACAAAATGAATGGTGAGAATTATACATTTGGTAAATTCAAAATACATTATGTTCTAGAGGAACAAGATATTCTTGAGGTTATTAACAATGTCATGGCTCAGCCTGAGGAAGGCAACACAGCTCAAAACAAAAGGGACATGGAGGCTTATGAGAAGTGGAAAAAGAGAGATTCCACTACAAGAGGCATCATGATAAGCTCCATGGACGAAGATCTTGTTTATGAGTCAATAATACCCCACCTCACACGAGACGTGAAAGCTCTTAATGAAAAGTACTAGGGTACGACTATGTCTAAGTTGAGTAAATTGATCATTAAGTTTTGACACTTACAAGAAGAAGCCTAATCAAACCATGCAACAACATCTCCAGGAGAAGTCTAATATGATTAGGAACTTAAGACTGCAAGTCATAACCTTGCTGATGAACATTAGGTTCAAGCTGTGATCCGATCTCTTTCAAATAAGTGGGAGCATATAAAGATAAACTTGAGTCAAAATGACGACATCAAATTTTTTGATGATGTTGCTCGTCATGTGACGTTGGAAGATGAACGTCTTGATGCAATTAAGCCTCAGGGTCAGACTTATATGTTGAAGAGTCAAGTTCCCACAAAAGTTCTGGCATTAAGTGCAAGAACAATGGGAAGAGAAACGAAATTGAGCATGCTTCCAAGAAGAACAAGAATGCTGGTAACGATAAAAGAGAACGTTTTTGGTATAAGAAAGATGAGAGTAAAGTGAAATGCTATAGTTGTGACAAGATTGGTCGCTTTGCTCGCAAGTGCAGAGAAAGATAGCAATGTCATTTACTTCTTGTAACTTTACTTATGTTACTAGTACTATATTGCTAGCTGATTCTAATTCTTTGTGGACTGTGGATTCAGAAGGATAGACCATATAGCTAAAGACCGAGAGGCATATGTAGAGTATCATCTAATTCCAGAGGGAACAAGATGAATTTATGTAGGAGACAACAACAAGGTTGTAGAAAAAGGAGTTGACACTTACAAGTTGAACTTGCAAAGTAGTCATACCTTGTACCTGCTTAATGTACTTTACATACCTGACATTCGACGTAACTTGGTCTCAGTCACTGTTCTTCTAGGATTACGTTTTAATATGCATTTTCGTAACATACAAGTGTATATATATTATAACGCGAAGTATTATGGTCCTGGTTTTGTTTCTCATGGTTTAATTGTACTAGATGATGATAACTCGTTCAATAGTTATTATGTAAGTGATTGTTTTTCTACTAATACTTCTTCTAGTAATTCTAACATAGAAGAAAGTATATGGCATGCTAGATTAGGTCATATTGGTCAAGACCGCATGAATTTGTTGGATAAAGCGAACCTTTTTGGGTTCATTGACTGAAGTCAACTTTCCACCTTATGAATATTGTCTAGCAGGTAAAGAAAAACGGAAATCATTTGGAAAGGCTAAACGAGTTGAGTACCCATTGAAAGTAATTCATTCAGACATCTGTGACTCAATAAATGTTCAAAATAGATGTGGGGAACATTATTTCATCATTTTTATAGATGATATCACTAGTTTTGGTTATGTCTACCTGATTTTTCATAAATCTGGAGCATTGAAATGTTCTTACGATATATTTCAATGAAGTAGAAAATCAGTTAGAGAGGAAGGTGAAAAACCTTAAACCTTAATCGCGGACGTGAATATCTATTGAGACAGTTGAAAGAACTGTGTGATGAAAGAGAGAGAACTCTCCTGGAAACGGTTAAGTCTATGATGACACAAGCTAATCTTTCAATATCTTATTGGAGAGATACCTTGCTTACCATTAGTTATTGGTGGGGCCTAGGGTGTGATAAAATAAGATATAAAATAAGTGCAAAAACACCCTAGAACTACACGGTTCTGCAAGTATACAGATCGTATGCAAGTTTTAGATAAAGATTCGTTCCGCAGAGACTACAGAGGTTAGAGGAATCTTATGCAGATAGCAAGTGCAAATTATTAAAAGTAGAACAACTAAACGCAAATAAAAGTAAAGATAAATAGATTTTTGTTTGATTTTCTAATAAACTAAATTTAAACTAAGAAATTAAAGACAGAAAAATAAATATGAAAGAGAAGAATATGAGAATATAGCTTAAGTTATTAGCATGTAATCCCCACTAGTTTTGCCGTTCTAAACATGTAAGGGTGAATTATGTAGTATTTCCCTAATTGGTTCCAATATTCTATCGGTAGTTTAAAATAGGATTTACATGTGTCAATAAGGCTTCCTAAGCAAACTTTTCCTGTAATTGGTAAAGAGTCACAAGACTCAACCATAGTGATTATCTAGCTAGGTTGGGTTGTCAGATCAAACCTAAAACTAAACGTTATGTGCTAAACATGTAATTAAACACCGTTGTCAATGGTATCCTAATTACTAGATGGTAATTCTAATGGCTGCAGTCCACAAGAACACAGAATACAAATCCAAACACATAAACAGAGAATAAAAACTATAATTCTATTTAAAACATTAAATTCCCAAATTAGATAGATGTCAATCAAAACTAGGGTTCATACATTAATGCTAAAACTTAAGCTAAAGAAAATTAGTTCATGAAAGAAAAGAAAGAAATTACAAAATTAAAGGTAGAAGAAGACATTGTTGATGACAGCTCCTTCCAGACTTCTCTCTTGTGTTCTAAACTTCCTCTTGGTTTAAGGTTTCACCAAGGATGATTTAAGAGTGTTAAGAGGCTGTATTTATAGTGTAGAGGTTGACCTAATTCGTTTCTTGGAGATAACTTCAAGTAATGGACTCCTGGCCCAACTCAAATTCGTAAGGAAAACACTGCTGCGTTGTTTTGAGTGTATCTTCTTCGTTATTGGTCGGATTGAGCTCCATAAGATACCAAAAGAATCGCAACAGAATTATCTTGACCCTGTAGAGGGAAATTACCAAATTCGGCCTATTTCTTAGGTACAAACACCAATCTTTAGACGTGTGTGCAGAATCCCAGATTTAGACAGCTTTTCCTTTTCCATCTTTTTAGCATTTGTTTCCTTATTCCCAATTTCCATGCAAATCTCTTTCCATAAGTTGTAGTCTTTGACTTGGACTCTAATTAATCTCCATAATTATCTTCAAAGCTTCACACTAAATAAACAATTAAACCCAATATGCTCTAAAAATAATAATTCTACAAATCAAGACTCAAAATAGGAAAGTGCACTAAATTAAGCTAAAATCAACCTATAAACTAATAAATAAGCCTAAAATGATGTCTCATGAGTATATTTTACTATCACAAATGAGGAGACATCAGTTATATACTTAATCGAGTGCCCACGAAGACTGTTCCATCAACTCCTTCTGAACTACTTGCTATCCTGGGGATCGGCATGTTATGTTCATGGTCTATCTCATAAATATGGGAAAATTAGGTCCAAGAGGCACCCCGACCACTCTAAAGGATATGTGTTTATTGGAGAACACAATGATGGAGATCTTCCTAAAATTAAATCACGAGATGTTACATTCTTAAAGAATGATTTTCTTAGTAGAGGTGAGGTTGATATAAATTCTATTCTATGTAAATATAATGAGAATCGGGTGGATGACATACAATAAAATGTGACACCTGATGAGGTAACACATACTCAAGAAGTATAGAATGGTAATCCTATATAACTTGAGACAATTGAAACCATTGCATCATCCAATAATCCTATTTCTCAAGATTCTCATCCTAAGAGAAGTGCTAGAGGTTTAGTTTCTCGTCATCGATTTTAAATCGAAGGAGAAGTCTTTATGATAACTCCACATGACAAGGAAGAACCTTTAATATAAAATGAAGCACTTTCATGTCCAGCTAAGAATGAATGGAGAAAAGCAATGGAAGCCTAAAATGGATGTCAAAACTGCATTTCTAAATGGAGATTTAGACGAGATTAATTTCAGGGAACAACCCTTGAGTTTTATTGCATAAGATCAAGAAAATAAAGTATGTAGATTGTTAAAATCAATATATGTTATTAAGCAAGACTTGAGACAGTGGAATTTGAGATTTCATGAAGTCATTTCATCAAATGGATTTGAGATGATAAGTGAAGACCAATATTAAACATTCCAAGAATTTTTTTGTAATTTTATCTCTGTTTGTGGATGACATCTTATTAGCTGGGAATGATAAAGAGTTTATCCAAGCTAATAAGCAGTGTCTACCTTCTAAATTTGATATGAAAGATATGGGAGAATTTATATTCTTGGTGTTAAAATTCAAAAAGATAGGTCTAGAAGACTATTATCTTTATCTCAAGAACCTTGCATCATGAATATACTCGAATGATTTAGTATGACCACATGCAATGCTTTTGACAATCCTGTAGAAAAGGGAAGAAACTTAACTCTCGACATGTGTCCTAGTACTCCAGAAGAGAAATAAAAAGTGTATACAGTGCCATAGATAGTTTTATATATGTTATGATATGAAATAGGCCAGACATATGTTATGGGGTAGGTTTAGTTAGTCATTTTTCACTCGAACCCGGGACAAGAGAATTTGAAAGCTGTGAAAAGGATATTGAGATATCTAAAAGGCCTTATGGATCATGCCTTATGCTTTCGAGGAAGTAGATTACACCTAAAAGGATATATTATGCCATTTAGGCTAGTGATATATATGTGTGAATATCTACCTCAGGTCATGTATTCTTGTTAAATAATTGCGCAATTTCTTGAAGTAGCAAGAAACAAACCTGTGTAATTTTGTCCACAATGGACTGAGTTTGTAGCATGCTCAGTCGCGGTTCAAGAAGCTGTTTGGTTAAAAAGGTTCTTTGAACATTTTGGATTCTCAAGCAATAGTGGGAGTCGTGTTACTATACATTGCGATACTCAAGCTGAAAAGGCTTGTGCGAAAGCTCCTAAGTATCACAATAAGACCAAACACATTGATATAAAGTATAACTTTTGTTAGAGATATTATTGCACAAAACCATGTTGGTTTGCAATACATACACACACGCAATACGCTTGCTGATCATTCATAAAGGATATCCCAAGGGATATATTTATTGATTTGTTAGATCTATATGATTAAGCAAGATATAATGTATGATTATTGCAAGTTTACGTGCATTCATGTATATATTTTCATTAGTATGTTTATTTAACTGTTTCTTTTAATAATATCATGTTTGATATATATTATAATGCGTGTGTTTTTGGAAGGGTGTATGTCCTATAGACTGAGATTGGCCCTATCACACGGGCAATCGCAAGAAGTGCGCAAAGATGCGACTAACTCATAGTAGTGAAGAACCCTTGAGAGAACTTGAGTTAAGACAGTCGCCTTAACAAAGTGTTAAGATGAGATCATAAACATGGATGATACATGTTAAGCGTATATTATGATCGAAGTAGAATCCCACTGTCTACTTAGTCTATAATAGCCAGATATGAGTTGCTTGATTGATTTCATAGAAGGGTTGATCGATCGAAGAACTCATCTTAGGCAACGAGGCTTGTCTAATTATATATCTGTATGGTATTTATAAAATTGTGACAAACAATTGGAGCTATATGAATAATACCATAGCACGTGTGTCATACCACGTGTGCTTTCGACCAGAAGGAAGTGAAGAGTCGATCCCTGTCTCTTCACTGTGTGATGCCTTTAATTGTGCCCTTATTACTTTTGACTATATCTTGATATTTTGATTAGATGTATGCTACTTTGAACATATTACCAATGATCATAAATGATTCGGTCTAATGGGGTGTGTTTGGGAAAGTAGCCTAATCAACGTAAAAGGATCTAAGTGTAAAGGGAAGACTAAAATTGTGTATCAAAGTGTGTGCTTGCAGGTATACCGATCATGTAAGTCAATTTGGACTATAACATGATAGTGAGACACATGAAACTATGTCAGTGAACTCTTTTGATCACATACACGATGTGATATAAATTTAATGGGGTCAGAGTTACTAAAATATGATACAACAAATTATTAGTCTGGGGTACTGCAGGATACGTAAAGAATGAGAACTATTTGAGCAACTATGTACCCTAACAGGTTATTAGTAACGTATGCTCGTAAGCTTGCCGGTCGCACAACCTATTTGCCAAGTATGATGATACTTTGATACAAGTGTGTATATGAGAAGATAGTGGGTTGGTACCACAAATTTATATAACTTAATTATGGGCGAGTGGGAGAATGTAAGAAAAAATAGATAAATAATTATGTATAATTATTTATTATTTTACTAGCCCGCCAAAAGTAAGTTATAAAGTAAAATGTTATTATTTTTGAATTTTAAAATTAATAACTCCAACCACTATTCTATATAAGATAGAGTTTTGGTCAGAAGAAGTAACTGATTTCATTTTTATATGAATGTTTCTTTTTACTTTTCTTCTTCTCTCTGCCATTCACAAAATATGCATTGATCAAAATCACAAGGCTCTTAGGTTGTGGATATAGAGGTATCTCTTCCAGTAAGAAGATCCACGGCCGCAAGATAATCAAGTTTCCAATTGATTCAATTCCGCTGCTGTTCAAGAGGTATTCCTTTATAAACCTCTTGTACTTTAATTTATATCTAATTAAATATTACATTGATGAATAAATTGTACATCATTTTAAAACATATACAACCATTTGTGATTATGTGAAACACTAATTGGTAATGCTAGTGACTATGTACACGTAAAATTAGTAACCTCTGGGTGGAATACAACTGCTAACCTTATATTATTTTTTGTGTGGAATCAAATGGAAGATCTCTTTTTGGTAGGGTTTTGGGTATTGGGGAACCCAAATAATTCTCCTTTAGTTTAGAATGTTCAGTGTTCTAAGCTATTAATTATAGTGAAGAAAATAAACATGTTATCATATGAAAATGTAAAAGCATAAATATCCAGAAAGATTCACTTTGGGGAACTAAAAATAACTAAATACGTGTAATAAGTCAATAGTTTATTTAAATTATAGGTGGATGGAAGTGTGACAGTAGATTAACATATAAAATATGAGATTCCTTATTTAGAGTGGCAAGAAATATAGGATTTGTGGCTTCTTTTGGAATATTAGAATAAAAATGCCATTAAGGGAATTACCTTGTATTCCCCTAAGGTTCTTGTCAAGAATAGTACGATCGTAACACGTTTTGGAATTCTATTTTTCTAATCCTTGCATGTGTTATTGGATATATGGATAATCGGTTGCTATAAAAGGTACTTGCATGTTCTAGTGAGAAGTATCGGCCGACTCGAAAGGCAAAGTCAAGTTTTAAAGGGTTGACTCCTCCATCAAACTGCATGACCTAGTTGAAGTTGATAAGGAGGTTGTTCTATCAAATGACTTAGACGGTTCGTGATCTCCCCTATTATGACATGGTTTTGAGACTCCTATCAAGATTCATTGTTTTGGAGATTATTATAATACTATACCCCTTTCACAAAGAAAAGGAAAGAAGTCTCTTGAGATGTATACCCCCACTATTTGAGGGAGCAGGGACTAGGACACTATTATCAAACTTTGTGCTCTTTTATAGAGTTATCTATGCATAACTTAATTTCTCATTATGCTTATGGTGACAAACATGTGTCTCCTTCCTTCAGGGGATATTTTATCGATGACCCAGTTGGCTACCTACATGATGATCTTCCAGTAATATTTTTTTTCATATGATGGAGCAAGCTATCACAATCTCCAAGAAAAAAGAAGTAAACTTAAGGATGATCAAAGCATTCTCAAGGATTTGAACATGCCTATAATGGCTAATCTAATATCCAATAGGGAAACATTGGATACTGAGAGGGCATCATTTACGTCCCAGGTTAGATAGTATGATTTAGTGAATAAGAACCTTAAATTTGAGCTATCAAAACTGCTGAACAAGGTATCTTCACTGAAACACATGGTCTCGACATTGCAGAGTGCAATGTCTCATCATACTTGACTCCCTGAAGAGCCTTGTGTGAATGTTGTTGACAATTTGAAAACTATCAAAGATTTTGATCATGTTGTGGCAAAGTGTGTCACCCTAATATCTCATGATAGCTAGTTAAATTTCTTCAAATAGGTTATGGACCAGGGTATACACCTAGACATCAATTTCTTCGAGGTTTCCCCAGGAATCCATGGAGAAGGCTATCGTGGAGGATACTCCCACATATTCATTGACCTAGGAGGGGAATGTTTATATATATGCCAGTCATCTCATCTTGTACCCATGAAGGGGGTTTTTATGATGTATGAACATTTATATTGTTAGTTATAACAACGTAATAGATTATGACAAAATTATTGACTATATTAAATCATGTATAAGGAAATTCATCCAACTTAGATCCCCAGAGGAAAGTGGGGTCTCGATTGGATTTTTATTGATTAATGGTAATATTTTCTCTCCACATGTGTACAAGATTTAGCATTAAATGCTAACTTTAATAGAACACTTTTTTAAAAGTGTTGAGTTATTCTCTTAGTCACCGGTTTTAAGCTTGGAGGAATGGTCAGCCTATTCAATAACTAGCTACTTCCCCCATGGGATTAACATAACATGAATGGACTGAGGCTCCAATATTTCAGGGAAATCAGTTCCACATTTATTATAAGAAACGCCCCTATAGCGCAGGTTGTGAGCCCCATGTTGAAGTCCTATAAGAGTAATTTACTGCATTTGTCATTTTAGGACACTAGACAAGTTTCTCTTGAGAGAGGGGTTGGCTTGAAGAACAAAATGGTGATGATTGTTCTTCTTAGAAGCCGCCTTGTCGGTCCACTCGGGTCCTTTGGTCAGTGTCTTTAGGATACTCATTTCTCAAGGTATAATTCTTGAGTATGTTACTTACGTCCCCAACTAGTCAATTATGTATCCACTTTCCTAAACGTGTTATGACAGCCACCCTTTTTCTTGAGTATGCTGAACATCCTCAAGGGACGATTGGTATTCTTAGCTTTCTCCCTTATATAAAATGATCAATAGAGGGTTTTTACTTACATATATAACATTTTAAGCACCTCTCATTTGTTCATTCATGGCTGACAATCCACAAAGAAGTAGGGCTTCACAACTAGCTCAAGATCCCCGAAGGAATATTATTTCCTTTGGTGTTTTTCAATCATCCTCAGAGTCCTTTTGTGACATGGCTCCAGGGACAACTAATATGAGTATCCCTACAATTTTATTGCGCTCTAGAGAGAAGATAAGGCTTCTATTACTTCCTAAACAAATATTTATTAATCTCCTCTTTTGAGGATAACTAAAGTTTCCTTACCACATGGTGGAGGAAAGGTGTGATAAATAAACAGATATATAAATATAATAGTAAAGAACACACCCTTGACTACCACGAGAAACTCACTGCAAGTATTACAGATCGTTTACAAGTTTAGTTAGTAAGTTAAATTTTGTTTACAAGGGTTTGATTCGTTAGATATACTTATTGGACTCGATAATCTGTCAAGGGATTAAATATAACTTTAACCAGGGTGGCCCAATAGTCCTATCCTTCAGACTAGATAACTCATTTCAGGGATTTGATCGAGCTTTAACTAGGGCGACTCTTTTGGCCTATCCTTCATATTCTATAACTTGTTTGAGAGATTTAATTGAGATTTAACTAGGGTGACCCATATGCATATCCTTTAGACTTGATAACCAGTTTGAGGGATTGAATAGAGATTTAACTAGGGTAACCTCGTAGGAACATTCTTGGGACTCGATAACCCCTATGAGGGATTGAAGTAAGGTTCAATTAAGGTGACACCAAAAGCCTATCCTATGAACTTAATAACCCATATGAGAGATTAAATTAAGGTTTAAGTAAGGTGACCCTGTTAGTAGTAGGCCTATTCTCTGGAATTAATAACTCTTATAAGGGATTGAATTAAGGTTTAACTAGGGTGACCCTGTAGGCCTATCCTATATACTTGATAACTCATATAAGGGATTAAATCGAGGTTTAAATAGGGTAACCTTGTAGACTTATCCTCTAGACTCGATAACCCGTATGAGAAAGGTATAAACGGGGCGAGCTCATAAGCCTATCATCTGAGCTAGATACCTCGTCTGAGGGATATAATAGATGTTTAATATGGTGACCCCATAGGTCTATTCTCTGGACTCGGTAAATCTTATGAGGGATTGAATTGAGGTATAGCTATGGTGACCTCCTATGTTGTAGAAATCTCCGCCTAGGCGTCAGCTCCCCACTTAGTCGCCTACGCCTAGTAAAATTGCTAGCCGTGTTTGCCTAGCGTCTTAGTCGTCGTAGAGGACGAGCTTGGCCTGCCTATGCACCGATTAATGGCAAAAATGTCCGGTTAGGCCCCCTTTTTATTTTTTTTACTCTAAAAAAATCTTGAATTGATATTATAAATCTAATTTTATATTCTTTTATATTTGTTATAGTGTTGTTAGATGAAATTTAAGACTTAAACAGTTAAAATACTATAATTACTACATATATATGACCAAATATATAAAATTGAATAGTGTAATTCAAAACCGCATAATCTCGCCTCGGCTCCGGAAAGGAGTTCTAAAACATAGGTGACCTCATAGGCATATCCTCTGGATTCGATAACCTATTAGAGGGATTGAATCGGGGTTTAACTAGGGTAACCCCATATGCTTATCCTCTAGACTTCATAACCCGTCTAGGGGTTGAATCGAGTTTTTACCACGGTGACCCCTTAGTTCTATACCATGGTCCTAATTTTATGTGAGAGGGGTGAATTGAGGTTTTACTACGACGACCACTTAGTTTTGGCTTGCCTAGAATCGAAAACTTGCAAAAAGGTTGAATCGATATTTACAAGTGGTGGTCCCTTAGACTCATCCCGATGTGCTCGATGACCCGTTTATGAAATTCAGTTTAGACCTTTGAAAGGGAAGATAAACATGCAAAAGGATCTTGAAAGAAGCATGTGAACGGAAAGTAAGAAATTTAGGTAAGTTATTTTGTAACATGACTAGATTGTTCGAAGTTAGGAATCATATGAATGCAAACTCAATTCTTTCCTATGGCCTTATTTAAATATAGTAGATAACCACGCAAACATACATTCAATCATCTGCTAGAATTGAAATTAACAATCTTAGTCAAGTTTTTCTTGTAACATATGACCAGATACTTTCCTATAGGATTATTTAACGAGGGTATTACAATAACAAAGCATGTTAAACATTAGTACTATAAGGTGAGTTGGTGTGTACACTGCTTATGCTTGGGCTACCTCGAATTTTGAGTTTGCTACTCTAGATTATTATCTTGATTCTTAAGATAAGCTCATGATGGGTTTTCTTCCTATATATGTATATATTACTTCACGAACATGAGCTTTCTCATGTGAAACCTGTTGAAGTAGTATTTTTCAAACTTCATTTTTCCTTGGATCCATTATCCGTTGTTGGAGGTAAGCTACAACGTTTGGGTAGCTAATATGACCGCCAAAACTTGACCGTGAGAAGACTGAGGCCCCATATCCCATATCCTTCTTCTTGTTATGGAATTTTGTTGGTTTTCCATGACAAAGTGTGGTATCTCAATAGGTTAGGAAATTTTTCGTTTTCCACATATGACGCCAATAGAACATATTTTAACAAACATAAGTTGGTGTGAATTTTATTAGTAGATTGAAGATGATTGGGTGTATTTACTTTGAGGGTTAGCATTAGGTTGATGCATCATTATGAGTAAGACGACATACAAGCATGTAAACAACCAAGTATAAATCGTATAAGTATAAGTAAGAATAAGAATGCAAATAAATAACTTAATCTTTATTGCATGTGGTTAAGGTGTAAAAGATCCTAAATTACATTGGTTGTTCCCATACATGTTTCAAATCATATTTATAGTGTTTCTTGTGGTATTTATAACAACTATTCTTGTCCATGATGACACGATGATTAGATAATGGTTAGCTAGGCGGTAACTCTTTATATCACATGCTATTCCTCAATAGAAATTTGGCTTGTGGTAGGTAACTACGAATTATGTGGAACTAGTCAGTTCCTATATTGAACTCAATTATGAGAGGTTCTCCTCGGGAATGCCTTGGGGAGGTGGCTTCCACGTTCTTCATGTCCACAACTGCTTTTTGGAACTAACCTCGACTTCTTGAGTATGATGGTATATTCTTCCTATTAATTTCATAACTTGTGAGATATATTAATTTACTATTTACCCTATTTGATTTCATAAGGTAATACATATTCATATGTATATATTAATAAATATCAAGTAATAAAGGTATATACCAATGAAATGTATGGGCAACTACTTGGGTTAGCTCAATTAGACAAGGTCTTGCTATTTTTTCAACACTTAAAACAGTGTGAAGTGAAAGGCCAAGGTTCAAATCTCCTCCCTAAACATTGGTAACCTAGTTTTGATCAACCTGAGAATATGCATAGGGAGACGTACATATTCTCTGTGAAATTAGTTGTGATGCGCGAAAGTTGGCCAAGACCACTAACATACACAATGAAATGCATGGGTAATTATTACTATTTTAGGGTGTAAACTTAAAATATGTCGTACTAATCCTAATATTATTTGTTAGAAATAATATAAGAAGCTAGAATGGATGAATTTTCTTTTTTCAAATTTAATCCAAAATAAATTTCATCTTTTAACTTGACGAAATTCAAAAAATTGAGGAATCAATAAAATTTAAATATCTATATATATTGACGTGTTTGGTCTATGAAAAAATTCCTATCGAATAATTTATCTCAATAATTATTTTTAATTACTGTGTAAAATATTTATTTAATATGAAAATTTAAAAATATTAAACTATATAAATGAAAGTTAAATAATTAATAGTAATATATACTCTCTATATTACTTTTATTTGATTCTATCCAATTATCACTCTAATCGGTCAATAAGAGGACATAACATAAAGTTTAAAATATCTAATTTTGACTTGTATTATTAATTGATCAATTAATCATTATAGGACTTAAAAAAATAAAGGATTAACCATAATAATGTGTAAAATCTTAATGAGTAATTCCATCGGGCCTTTCATGATCAATTCTAAACTTTTTATAGATATATTTTAATGGATAAAAATTAATTTTAAATTTAATTTTTGATATTTTTGGTAAGTATTAGATAGTGTTGAAATAGAATGAATTTCATGACCATATTATCAAATTTACATATAATATATATTCATATTTGTTAAATAATAAATCCATTAAAAATGTTTCAATAAACATATTAATGTCACAATATATATTAAGTTAGGAATTTAATTATTAGAATTGTCCAAAATTATTATAAAACATAATTTCGAATTGTCTAAATACATTTTTATTGATTGTACAATACATATGAATTGAAATTCTTTAATATTTTACTAAAAGAAAATTGATATGCAATTTATTATCTCATTTCCTACAAATTTACTTTAGCCTTTCATATACTTTTAATAAATTAATAATTAATATATATTTTCAAATGATAATTATATATTTTCTATTTATTTCTCACTTCTTATCTACCTTTTATATATACATTATATACATTTACAACTTTATACTCTTTAATATCAATTAATTTGTTTATCTTTATTTTAATTATTTTATTTTCTTGGTGTATATCTTAGTCGTTTTTGTTATAATTAATACTCATTCAAGTAAATTTAAATATCTTTTTACAATCCAAACATCATACACAACAAAAAGAATAATGATTACACCTTGAATTAAAAAAATACTCATTTCAATATGATCTCTTTAAGAATAATTATCAAAATATTTGAATATTTTACTTAAAATATATATTAGGTCATGATTTTTAACCAATCAAGTCATATATATAAATAGATACTTATTTTAAATTTCTTTTTATGTATATCATTAAGTAAATAAAGGTAAAATTATATATTTGAATATTTCTTTACTTCATTTTTTTATCATTTATTATCTTTTGACAATTTAGAATATTTGTTTTATTTGGAAAAATACAACTTTTATGATTATTTAATTTTTTATGTGAATATTATACTATATATAAGATATATACGACAAGGTAAATTAATTAATAAATAATTAAAAGGAGATTTTAATTAATGTGATACTTAAAAAAGAAAAAAAGTTTAAGCTATGAGTAATATATTTAAGAGGAAAATTAGGTTAAAAATATATAGAAATATATAAGATAAATTAAGAAAGGAATTATTATATATTAATCAATTTTATTAAATTAAAACTATTAAAGTAATTTTCAAAAGAAGAAAATAGAAAGATTTCTGCTCAACGGAAACCAACTATTAGGGATCCGAACTATATATATAGTGGACCATTGGGTGTAAAAGAAACCACATCATTTATCTTTCTCTCTTCTTTTATCACTACCAAAACCATGGCAAGAAGCAAAGTCACTCTTGCCTTTATTCAAAAAAAATCTCAGCGAAAGGCAAGCTATAATAAAAGACTCAAGGGGTTACTCAAGAAAGTCGAAGAACTTTCGATTTTGTGTGGTGTCGACGTGTACTTGATAATTTATAGTCCCTTTGAGAATGAACCCATTTTTTGGCCTTCCCGCGAGAAGGTCCAACAGGGTATTGCCAGGTTTAAGAGTATGTCAGTATCGAAACAGGAGAAGGAAATGAAAAATCAGGTCAGTTTTACCGAAAAACGTATTAACAAAGCCACAGATATTCTTAAGAAATTGAAAGCTGAGAATCGCAATAAGGAGGTAAATTATTTTATCAGCAACTGTTTGGCTGGTGTTACTTATAGAATTCGAGATATGGTGGAACTGAATGATATTAGTAATGTTATCACTGAGAATCTGAAAGCAATTGATGAACGCATTGCTGAACTCGAGAACTTTTCCCAAGTAGGAGGTGGAAATGAAGGTTTGGGAGAGGGTAGCAGTTTGGGGCTGATTGGGCCTAATATAGACCCAAACAATGAACCGGAGATACAGCCACCAGAAGGGTGGGAAGATTTTGTTTTCTTTACTAATAGCTTTGATATCCCAGGACCCTCCAACTCTTAATTTTTATGTCAGAGAATTGTGTTTTTACTTAAAGTTTGTCATACATCTGTTTTTGTCGTGTTTTTGTCGTGTTTTTTTCGTGTTTTTGTCGTGTCCGTTATTGTTTTCAGTTCAGTATTTGTATTTCATTATCAGTCTTTGTCAGTCTTGTTTTAATCCGTCTTTGTATTTCATGATTAATCAAAGTTGTTAAGTTTTCTTTCTCGTAAGATATCAGTGTTGTGCTAATTGTTTGCATTTCAAGCTTTACTTTTCGTGTTTAAAGTCTTTGGAAACAAGTCAATTTCTATTCAGAAACTATAAGTTACCTACAGAATATTGAAACAGAATAGATTATTTTATTAAGTCAAAGTATACTATATTTGTTGATAATGAAAATGGTGTCGCTCGCATAAAAAGTGAAAGTTCTGTAAATAAGAAAATAAACATCTTGCAAAGAAAATTCTTAAAATAGTAAACCTTAACTTAAAAAATTAAGAATTATATAACAATATTTTCAAATGTACTAATTAAGATTTTCAAAGGTGAAGATCTGCACACGAGACCATATATAGCTCTTTTGAATTGAGATTTGCAAAAAACACAGTCTGACATGAACACAGCCTCATGTTTAGTATGGCAGCTTGATCAACAAATCGATGTCCCGCTTTCATCAGTCGTATAATGCGATCCAGAGAGGAGGTGAAGGACTTGATAAGAAATATGAGTTCCTTATTCAAAGTTTTCAACCACTCTCACTGCTTCGTTCTTGATAGAGTTTGAGGTCACCAAATAATTTTTTGAGTATTTTCAGAGGTGATCATGAAAAGTGCACTGAATGTACTCATAGTTTGTTGAATATGAAGAATATACTCAACCTTGTATGGAAATCTTAGGTGATAACACGATGGATGTAGGTTTTGGGTTAGCAGATAATCTATTATGGTCAAGATGGTGTCGGGGTTAAGTGCATCCAACTTTAAAGAGTAGTTTGACGGCCAATCAGCTATATATTTGGATAATATATGTTGGTGTTATTTTTCTTTGATGCTTGTCGGTGTTATTTTTCTTTGATGCTTGTCGTTAGATTACATGTCAATGTAAGCATGTTGTTTTTATGGTAGTGTAATTTCACGAGTTTCCAACCATTGATACATATAAATATTTTTCAAAATATAACCCTTAATTAATCTCACAAATTTAAAATCTCTTATTTTAATATTAAAAAGAGCCTAGAAAAATGAGTCTTTTGCCTCCTCCCTATTTCATTCAAGTCACAGAAGTATCTAATTTACGACTTAATAATTTCATAATGCATAATTATACAATGGTTTGGCAGTGACTTTCTCTTAAAGTTTCAAACGTAACTTTATATTTTGTCATTAATCACGTATTAGTTAATTTTTTATCACCACATCACAAATTGTAGTCAACCATTTGAGTTTTCTTATTCACCGTCGACTTATCAAATTTTAAGTGCTCAATATTATGTTTTATAAAAATTAATCTCTATTTCATTATCATCAGCACCACCAGGTTAGGAACTTTGTTTTTCTAAAGTTTTATAAAAAAATTGCATTTATCCGAACAATTATTTTAGGCTTCCTTTAAAAGACTGCAATAGTTTTATTAAATTTACTATATTTTGTATTTTATTCGGATCAAAGGGATTCCAAACAAGGAAGACATTGTGAAGATTAAGCTTTATTTCATTGCCATAACACTACTACATATCGGGGTTTTACCCAGGACAGTTTACCGACGACACGCAAAGTCGTCGGTAATCTTTTGTTATTTACCGACGACAGGTAATTACCCACGAGAAATCTTTCGCCGGTAATTTACCGACGACTTGTGTCGTGGGTAAATCATAAAACGCCGTCGTTATCTTTTTTTTCCTTTTTTTTTCTGATTGGAGTTGTCGTCGTTAAGTTACCGACAAATTTATAATTCGTCGGTAAATCTATAATATAGCGACAACTTATTACGTTTACCGACGACTTTACGTGTCGTCGGTAAAGTTGACTTGCATATATGGACAGTCTGTATTTTTATCTCCTTAAACCCCAAAAACCCTATTTTTTTCTCCCAATTTCTCCCAAAAACATCAATCAAACTCATTCAAATTTTTTGCAATACCTTCTCCAATTCATCTCTAACCATTTGGAAGCTTATAATCAAGGTGGGGCATCATCAACACACAATTTCATCTACAAATATTAGGTAAATTCTTGATTTTTTTTTATTATGATCATATTTGGTGTAATTCTTGCAATATTATGGGTTTAGGTTTATTGTTACATTATCAAGGTTGAGACTTCATCATCAATATCCAATTTCTTCCACCAATTCAATGTATTTTCTTAAAATTTCAAACTTTATAATTTTTTTTATGCATGAATTTTGAATTGTGTATTAGTTGCTATAGGTTATTATTTTGTATATTTTTTTATTGTCTTGTTATATATTGTTTATAAATCATGCATACATTCATTTATTTCATATATTATGTTTCATATATTTTTGTATTTGTGTATTAATTTATGCGAAATTGTTTATATATTTATTTTGTTGTAATTTTATTTATTTATTTATTATGATGTAATTTTATTTATTTATTTATTTATTGGTTTGTAATTATATTCAAGCCATTGGTTTGTAATTTGTGTTATTTATATTCATTGTGTTGTAATTTTTTTTTCATTTTATCAATTGGGTTGTAATAATTATTTATTTTATTTTCATATGAATGTAGTTGTCTTGTTATCTAAAATTGTTGTAAAGAGATGGCTTTGGATAAGAGTTGGATGGATGCTACGAATTTATTCGATCCAAACTATCTTGTTGGGGTTTTGGGTTTTATCGCATATGCAAAACAACATTCGCAATATGGAGATCTTATTTATTTCCCGTGTAACTATTGTAAAAATAATCGTCGATTAGCCTCTCGGACGGTTACGAACCACCTTTATAATGAAGGGATTATAAAGTCGTATCGGGTTTGGATAAAACACGGTGAGCAGCCGGTCGTTCCCGAAGAAATCACTATTCCGAATAGAGTTAATGAAATTGCCGAGGTTTATGACGATGTGATACACAGTTACGATGTTGGCGGTCATCAAGGTGACACCGAGATGAGAGACGCAGAAATTCCAAGTAGTTTTGAAAAACTGTTAAACGAATTGGAGACAGAATTATATCCGGGTTGTAAAGCGATGAGTTCATTGAACTTCATTGCCAAGCTTATGCACGTAAAAGTAAAGAACAAGTGGACTAACACATCATTCACCGAGCTATTGGAGTTGATTGGTCGTATTTTGCCCAAACCTCACACTTTGCCCGATTCGTATGATTCATGCAACAAGAAGTTGAAAAGCTTGGGTATGGGGTATATTACCATCGATGTTTGTTTGAACGATTGTGCAATATTTTATAAAGAGTATAAAGACCTCGATAATTGTCCAGTTTGTAGCGAGTCTAGATGGGACCCAAAGAAGGGTATCAAAGTACCGCATAAGAAGCTCCGCTATTTTCCGATTGCTCCCAGGTTACAGCGACTATACGCTTCAAAGCACACCGCTGAAGACATGATTTGGCACTCAAGTTTGACCCTATCTGTTGACTAAACACTTCAAACACTCAAGTTTGACCTTAACTATTGACTAAACACCCCTAACACTCAATTTTGACCCTAACTATTGACTAAACACCCCTAACACTCAAGTTTGACCCTAACTATTGACTAAACACCCCTAACACTCAAGTTTGACCCTAACTGTTGACCAAACACTTCAAACACTCAAGTTTGACCCTAACTATTGACTAAACACCCCTAACACTCAAGTTTGACCCTAACTGTTGACCAAACACTTCAAACACTCAAGTTTGACCCTAACTATTGACCAAACACCCCTAACACTCAAGTTTGATCCTAACTATTGACCAAACACTTCAAACACTCAAGTTTGACCCTAACTATTGACCAAACACTTCAAACACTCAAGTTTGACCCTAACTATTAACTAAACACCCCTAACATTCAAGTTGGACCTTAACTGTTGACCAAACAACCCGAACACTAACATTTGACCCTTAACTGTTGACCAAACAACCCGAACACTAACATTTGACCCTACCATGTTGACTAAACAACCCGAACACTAACATTTGACCCTTACATTTGTGTGTGTATATCTTAATCCCAAAAAGAATAAAAAAAAGAAAATAAATAAGGAAAAAAATTAAATTTAAAAAAAAAAAAAAAAAAAGGTTTACCGACGACAGTTAAAGATTTACCGACAACATGCTTGAATTGCATGTCGTCGTTAAAATTTTACCGACGATATTCAATTCAAGAATGTTGTCGGTAAACCCTTAACGACGACATTCAAAACCTAGAGTTGTCTGTAAACGAAATTCTAAATTTTATTGGCCAAAATGGGCGGTTCATTTTTCCCGCCCAAGGGTTTACCGGCGACTGTTGAAAATGTCTCGTCGGTAAACCAGGAAACGCAACACTCGTGCGTACGACTGTTTGACGCGTGTCACGTTTAGCGACGAGTTTGGCCATTTTACCGACGACTGGCGTGTCGTCGGTAAACAATTTATCTATTAAACCCTACCGAGCTTCATTTCTGAAACAAAAACACATCAAAACACTCTCATAAAGGTCGATTTCGAGGAAGAAGGAGCTATTCCGAGCCATTCCAACACCCCTATAACATCAAATGTAAGTGATTCCATGCCAAAACTTAATCATTTCTTCAATTTTTTTTCAATTTTCTAAATCAAATCCTAACTTTTTTTTGTTTTTGTTTTTCCTCTACTCTTGCTTGGCATGGATTGCTGGATATGTTCAACATAATCTCCACGTAACAGGTACCACAAATCCGTGACTAAACCTATTTTTTTTTAATTTTCGAATTGATTTTTTTTTTGATGTTGTATTGGATTTCTTGTTAATTCCGTGATTTTGTGATAGATTTTAGATTCTGAATATGTATTTTGTTGTTAAATATACCATGTAACATGATTTTTTGGTTAATTTTTAGAAAAATTAGGGTTTGTATTTAGATGTGTTTTGATGTAATGATTTTTGATGTTTAGAAGTTTTAGGATTATTTGTTAATTTGTGTATGTTAATTTTTGATGTGTTTTGAAGTTTTTATGCAAATATGAAAACTCTAGGGACTAAAAATGCAATTTAGAGAATAAAATGCAATTTTAAAAACTTTATATTTTTAAAGAATTTAGGGTATTTTATGCAGATATGAAAACTCTAGGGACTAAAAATGCAATTTAGGGACTAAATGACAAGTTAGGGTATTTTATGTAAATATATATGATATAAGAACTAAATGACAAATTAAAAAACTTTTAAAAAAATATTATGGACTTTAGGGTATTTTAGTAATTTTTGAAAATACGAGGACTAAAACGCAATTTATAATATACAATTTAACAACTATGAAAAATATTTTTTTTTTAAAATTTATATGTGTGTTTTTTGTAATTTTTAATAAAAAAAGTCTAAAATACAATTTATTAATTTTATTTCAGTTATAGATAGCCACAGTAATGCCTAACGACCTGCTATGGTGTAAGTACCACCAGGTTATGAAAACATTGGATAGTTTTTATTAAATTTACTATATTATGTATTTAATTCGGATCAAAGGAAATTCTAAGCAAAGAAGAGATTTTTTTGTTTAGCATTTTATTTTAGTGATTATTAATGGTTGACCAGTGGATTACTTATTAGATACATATAGTGTTTTGAAAATTAGTGAGTAATATAAAGAAAAGTCCATGTATTTTTTAAGAGAATGTGAATATGTAGATAAACAAGAAGCATAAAGAAGTTAAGTTAAAGATGTTGTAAAATTTATTTATAGGGTATATTGCATATTTGGTCCATGTATTGTATTATATAATTTTTCACGATAATTTTGAACGTCTATTAATGTTTTATATTTTGTAACTAACGATTAGTTTTGGTTTTTTTTTACAGAAACTCTTGAAGCGGATCAGAATAAGCATATAATTTGCAAACTCACTATTTAATTTGCAAACAAGGGTTGCATTTATCTACCATCAAACAACTTTTTTCTACCTCTTCAAGATTACAATATTGAGAAGATAAACAGTATGTTGGAAAAACTTATTTTTAGGTTATATTGCATATTTGGTCACCGTATTATATTCTGTAATTTTTTATTGATAATTTTGAATATATATTATTATTTTATGTTTTACCTAAAGATAAATTTTTAATTTTTGTACAAAAACTCTTGAAGTGGATCGAAATATGGATATCATTTGCCAACTCTCTATTTAATTTGCAAACAAAGGTTTCATGCTAAATATAAAGAGTAAAACTGGACATTAGCCTTTTTAGGTATTATCAAGTATTAGATATAAAGTTAGTTAGTGACTCTTCTTCAAAGTTTTAATCATTGCTATTTTTTATCTTATACACTCTATAGAACATCCATATATATTTTCTTTAAGAGCCTCAAATAGATATATATGGTGTTACATTACTCCTATATGGTTTGGATATTATGGACTATTTTGAGGTATTGACTGGAAAACAATAGAAGTTTCAGACAATAGTAGGCTGTCAATATAATTTTGTGTTAAAATAGGTTTTTAATTATTTCCATTTTAGAATGATTTATTTTAAAACAAATTCATGTGTAATTCTAGATTTAATTTTTTATTAATGAGTTATTCTATCTATTTATGAAGTTTCTCAAATTCAGTTTGATATTGCACAGTTATTATTTAATCTTTTTGTTATAATTGTTTGATTAATCTATTATCTAGACACATCTAGTTTTTTTTGTCGGATACACAAATAGTTGATATAAGATTTTTTTTTATTAAAACTAGCATTGATCTATTATTTTAATAAAAAATTACTAAGGCTCTGTTTAATTTTTGGTGAATAAGAAAATGAGTTTATTTTTTCTGACATGAAAAAAGAACACGATTAATTTTAGGCATGTATGCCTTTTTTTTAAAATACATGATATTGCTTTTTCTGGTTTACATATAGATTTATCTTTTGACAAAAAAACATAGAATTACCTCTGGTTATATTTAACTCTACAAAAATGACAAGAAGTTTGTTTCATAATATAAGGTTTGAATTGGAATATTAATTTTTCTATTAGAATATAATCATATATTGATTCTTTTTAATTAAAATATATGTGGATGGATTTGATAGATTAGCTGTTTACGAATAGTAAATATTTATCATTTGATTCTATTAAAGGTAGTCCAAGTTATTCTTAAATTTATTTCGAATATCGTTACAATTTTAAAACTAAAAATTGTATATTCAGGAGTCAAAAATATTGTTAAATATACACATAACTACTATGATAAAGATACAAATCTGTATCATATAAAGTTAGTTCTTTAATCAAATGCTTAACAAATAAATTAGAAATTTAGTAATTATTATAATTGATAAGTTAAGAAAAAATATTGCAATAAATATGTTATTTTCAATGCTATATTTGTAGTTTTATTCTAGAAAAAATAGAGGTAATTTTATACTCGATGAGTATGATAAATTAAAGAAATTACTAGATCTTAGATTTCTTTATGAAAAATTGAGTTGCATATAGAAAATTTAGATCCGAATTCAAATTGAATATAGAAAATTCAATAAATTTTGAAAATATAATCATATTTTCTTTCAAATAATTTTTCCAAACATTCATTTCGATTAGTTTTTTATTGTTTAAAAAAATGTTCAAAGACAAATACCATGATTGATAGTTTCTAAAGATGTATAAAGTAAAGATCTAGCAACTCAGAATTTGAAGAAACTTAGAGCTGGAAAAAAGTGGAGTCTTGTTTTCACTTTTGTAACAGCCATCACATACCATTAAAATGTATTCCATTACTTGACCACCTTATGTAGGTGTCATGAAAATAAATAAATTGTGTTATTTTTCATAAATATTAATACATAAACGAGTGCTATTTTTTTCGTGACACAAATGTTATCTTTCATGAAGTGATAACTTAAATATCATCAATTTAAATTTAAAGTTTTATAGTTATGTTTCATCGTAATTTTATAAATATATGAAATGTAATAAGAGATAATTTTAAGTTTTGTAACAACTATTTATTGTATTTAGATGATTAAATGCATTTGTAATAGATAGAAAGTTCATTTGTTGTGGTGGAAACTTTAATTGAATAAGCTAATTGAGCTAGCATATGTTAGCATGTGCACCAGGATCATGTAGCGGTAGTATAAGGGTTTGTGTGTTAGACGAAATTACCAACCGCTTGCAACATGTTTGTTGCAACAAGTTATTCGAGTTCCTCCATAATGAATATTTTTTACTATCATATGCAATTGAAACATATGGTGTTATAGTTTTTTATGAGAAGTAGTAGAAAATTAATGAGTTTAGAAAAAAATATATTAATACATGACCTTTGTACCTTAATATATATTGCATATAAAATTTAGCACTGGTTCTTGAAATTCTAAAACTTTTCTATCATCAATCATTCTCGGCAGTTCCTCCAATATGGACTGTGGTTCTTTGGAAATTTTAATCTGAATAAATTATTCAAATAGGTGATCTTATAACTACTAATCAACTTTATGCTTCTGAAATGATCCACCTAAAATTATTTTAGTCGATTCAACATAATTTAAAAGATAATCTCAGATAAAAAAAGTCAGATAATATGTAACTTATTTAGACGAATAGATTACCTATAACTATTCTATTCCATTCTTTTTCATATTGATGTCTCCTCATTTATCATGAATTATTATTTGTCCGAGACATCATTTTTAGTGATTCAGAAGTATTTCTAGTCGATTTTCTTGAGAATTATTACACTTTCCTATTTCTAGTCTTGATTTAGTAAATTATTATTTTTACAGCATATTGGGTTTAATTATTTATTTAGTGTGAAGCTTTAAAGATAAATATGGAGATTAATTAGAGTCCAAGTCAAAGACTAAGAGGTAAGGAAAGAAGATAAACATGGAAGTTGAAGATAAGGAAACAAAAGCTAAAATATGGAACAGGAAAAATTGCCATAAATCTGAATTTCACCACCCACGACCACAAATCAGCTTATATATCCAAATAAGTGGGGAATTTGGAAGAATGGTCAAGATAAGAGTTAAATATCTTTCCGAGACGATGAATTTCGACTACTCATACGCGTCAAACGGATAAGAATTGAAGCTGTTAGGACCAAAACAAAGACAGGGCTGGTTTCATATTTTAAGGTTACGAATTTGAGTTGGGCTAGGGGTCCAATACTTTTCTTCTCTTTCAAGAAAACGAATTATTGAAACACCACATAACGTCTAGTGTCGATATTGGTCTTGACAACACTAATTCTAGCTAGATAGTCATTAGGGTATAATGTAATCACTATCACCATGTTTGGAATTGAATTGCTTAGGAACCAAGTGGCGTAGGATAACCCTAAGTTTAGGCAGCCTCGTGGTGTGTCTGTAGCCCCCTTAGTCGCTCTCTAGGTCTAAGAGAGGGAATTTAGAATCCTGACTAAGTATCTAAGAGCTAATTATCTCTCTTATTAACTAGAATTTGATAGAAAGAATTAGAAGGATTAGTGCATACTAGAAAAACCTAAGTTATACGTCTCATCTCATATTCTTATCTTTTATTTTATTGTCTTTTATTTTCATTAGTTTAATCATTAATCTCTCAATCAATCATATTTATTTTCTGTCTATTAATTAATTACTTTCTACTCGTTATTATTACTCATTTGTATAACACACTAAGTCCATATGAACGAATTCAACTTATTATTAGAACTTGCATACGTCCTGTAATACTTGCAGTACCGTGCTTGTCTAGGGTGTTTTAGTGCTTTATTTTCAGCGTTTATTTATCATATTTTTATAACACCCTAGGCGACACCAAGTTTTTTGCGCCGCTGTCAGGGACTTGTGTCTCGTTAGCGTATGTGCTATCTATTTCGAGTAGTAGTTCTTAGTTAATTTTTATTTTTCAGTATTTAGTTTTTATTTTTCCGGATTTACGCTTGTGGTTTGCTTTAGTCTTTTTCAGGTTTCAACCGTGTTTAATTCTTGGCCTCCGTTACCGGAGCCTGAGAGAAGCTTTATACCTTATAACAGACGTATTCGAGAGGAAAGAGCCCTAAGAAGAGCTATGGCAAACGTACGAGATCCAGTAGATCCACCAGTAGATCCCCCACTTGTCCCAGGAGGACAACCACAAGTACCACCACAAGGAAGAGGTAACGGAAACAACAATCATCATAACATAGTTGAGAAAGACCTTCCAGGCTTGAGAGTGTCGTTTCATGTTCAACCAGTAGGTTACCGTCCTCCGGAGATCCAAAATATCAAATTTAGACCCGATCCGGGCATGCTCATTCAGTTTCAAAGTTTTGGACTCTACAGTGGTACATCAATTCAAGATCTGGTAAAAGCGATTCAGAAGTTTAAGCAGATTTGTGATGCTTATGTTACTCCAGGCATTACAAGCGAGCAACTGTATTGTCATATGTTTTCGTTCTTTCTGACCGGTAGAGCTGGTGAGTGGCTAGATAGGCAACCACCAGGTACAATCAACACATGGACAGAACATCAAGCCGCATTTTTCAAACATTTTTATCCAAAGAGTATGAGACTCAAAGACCAAAGCGAGCTTGAAAAGTTTTGTGAAGAGGAAGGAGAAGCATGGACAAGGTTTCAACAGAACTTAGCTAGATCTCCGCTCCATGGTTACACCCCATCTCTATAGTTAGCAATATTCTATGAAGGTATTAACAGAGAAAGTAGAATGAAGGTAGATAACCTTGGGAAAGGAAATTTCGTGTCCATGGACCCTGCTGAAGCTACCAAGGTTTCCGAAAATATTATAGAACAAGAAAGGAGTTGGCCATCTTCGCGAGCTCCTATTACAAAAGCCCGAGGTACGCTTCGATTAGTTGCAGAAACTGCAAACTCAGCTTAATTATCCGCATTAGAGAATCAAATCAAAGAACTTAAGCTTGAGATGTAGAGGCATTTAGCCGCAGCAAATGTAGTGCAAGAAGCACAAGGTTGTCCACAGTGTGGGGTTATGAATCATACATGGGAAGAGTGCGAAGGAAATCCACAATCTGTTTATTTCATATCCAATCGAGGAGGTTATCAATTTTGTTACAGGAATCATCCGGGTATGCAGTATTCAAATCCACAAGGGGCCGCTAATCCTGGTCATTATCAACCACGTCCCCAGAATAACTCTTTCCAACCAAGAGGTTAGTATCAAAATCAATATCAAAATCAATATCAAAATAGACATGCTCCTCCACAACAACCTGCTCAAGATGCCTATACCGAGTCATTAGCTCAGAAAGCTTTACCACAGTATCCTCAAGAGGGAGCTGTGGATAATCAACAATTGACAAAATTTATGGATCTTATGACCACTAATATGCATTCCCAGAGCGAGAAGTTACGAGAACAAGAAGCTTCAATTCAGATTTTAGGTACTCAAGTAGAGCAGATGAACAAAGTTCTAACAAGCATTATGGAACAAAAAGAATTGAAGTCTATTGAAGGAGGTGATGAAAATGTTGGGTTCGAAGCTTGTAAGGATATTTGCCTTGATATTGAAGAAAATAAGGAAGTACCACATGCTGCCGAAAATGTCGTGGAAGTTCCGAGTACCGAAGAAGAACCAACCAAGTCTAGCCCCATGGACTCTAACTGTTCATAGAGTGAGGTGGAGGAAGATTATAGAAAAATCCGAATTTATACAGCTTCTGAAGGATATGCAAGAAGAGATTAGATCGGTTATGGAGTTCCAAGCTGAAGGAGCTAAAGAGAAAGAGGAAGAAGCCTCAGAAGAACCGAGAGTTGAAGTTACACCTGTTGTGCAAGAACAGAAAGAAGAAGAGAAGGTGGAATCGCCACCAGTTGTTCAAACAGTGTCATCAACTATTCATGATACAAATCTGAAAGGTGACACTGAACTTAAGACATTTGTAGAGGCGTACACTCCTGAGAATATCAACGTCCAAATGCTTGAGATTGCGAAGAAAGGGCTTACACCGGAACAAGTTTTCACGCAAGTTATTCCAGAGAAAGAAGCGTGTGTAGAAGCCAAGAGAGAGAACTTGAGAGTCTCAAGAAGATATGAAAAAGAGTTACCATTGAAGCTCAAAGATCCTGGAAGTTTTAACCTTCCTATTCAAATAGATGTTATGCTCAAGGTGAAAGCTATGTACGATGTGGGTTCAGGTGTGAATCTTATGCCAAAGTCCGTGTTCGAGAGACTTGGAATTCAGAGATCAGAGAAAGCTCTAGTGAAGTTGCAGTTTGCTGACAACTCAGTTACCAAGACATGGGGAACAATGGAGGACGTCCTTGTCCGATCAGGTAATATCACCATCCCTACTGACTTTGTTATACTTGATTTCGATGCAGATAATCAGGTTCCAATCATACTTGGAAGGCCTTTCATGACCAAAAGTCAAAGTGTCATAAACTTCCAAGAAGGGGTCATTACCCTTCATGCTAAGAACGTATCTGAGACCTTCTATGTCTTTGGTAAGAAACCAAGGAAGTTAGATCCCACCGTTCCTGTCATCCACAGCCTTTCACATCACAAAGTCCCTAAAGATAAAATCCATGAAAAGCCTGTGGATACTGAGCCAAACATTGAGTTTGGGGTTGGCCATGAAGTTCTATGGAAAACTCACAAACGCAAAAATAGGCCACGAAGTTACAAAGACTCGTGGATTGGACCATTCATCGTCACTAAGGTTTTTTCCAGCTAAGGTGATAGAAATCATACCCAAAAAGGGGATCAAGCGCAGATTAGTTGACGTTCATAGCCTTACTCGTTGTTGGGGAGGCTATATTCGAAAATCTTGATAGAGGTAATGCGTCTAACTTTAAAAGACGTTAAATAAAAGTGTTGTACGGGAGACAACCCGCAATTTTTTTTTATGTTTTTAGTTTGTGTGTAGTTTAGTTAATTTTAGTTGATATTGAATATTTGAGAAAGTTATTAGTGTTTTTGATGTTCAGGTGTTAGAGAAATCAAGTTTGGGAGAAAAACGAATTTTTGGAATATTCAGACAGCACCATTGGCATGTCGGGCCCTACGGTCGTAAGCCGACGGTCAGAAAACCCGAGCCCACGGGTAAGGCCACGTGTTCAAAGCAGAAAGTCAGCATTCGAAGGACATCAACACCGGCATGCCGGGCTATTCCTTTGTTATGCCGGCCAGGTCAAAACCCCGTGCCCATGGGTATCGTCACGTGTTCAAGATAGAAACTTAATTTTTCGAGCAACAGCAGCACCAGTATGCCGCCCGACCAAAACCCGTGCCCACGTGTTCTCACCTCGGGTATTTTGACGTAACTCGGATTTCAAGAGCTCCAGCACCGGAATGCCGGGCCCTACTGCCGGTATGTCGCCCGACGCCGCTGGAGAGAAAAAAAGCTTCGTTTTCTAGGTTATAAAAGAAGAAGAGGTTGGTATATATCGAGTTTTACAATCCTTAAGCCTCTCTTTCTTCTCCAAACCTCTCCCAACTCTATTTAAGCTTCATCAAACCTTCCCCAAACATCAAAACACTACCCAATCATCATAAAAACACATCAAATCTTCTCTCCACATCATTACAAAGGAGATTCAATCACCCAAATCTCACCAAAGCACATTGAATTGAAGAATCAAAAGCTTAAATTTTCAAAATTCATCCTACAATTTCTTAGATCCATACCAATTCATCAAGAATTCATCTTACCCACATAGAGATTCATCATCAAAACACCTTTCCTAACCCAAATAAAGCTTGTTCAACCAATAATCAAGAGTTTCAAAATCTTCTCAAGAGTGGTTAAAGCTTTGAGTTGGAGGTTAATTGAAATGAATAAGAGAACAGAAACATTATCTACTAAGAGGGAGATGAAGAAAACTAAGGTATTGGGTCCAGTTGAGAAAAAATCAAGTGAGAAAAGTGCTAGTTCCAATCCAAAGGGTAAAATAGATGTTGAAAAGAGAAGTGGGCTAGCTTCGTTTACTTTTATGGGAAAAAGGGTTCCACTTTATTCCAAGAAGAAAACACAACCTCTTCCATTCAAAGGTCCTACACCCGAAGATAAAGAGAAAGCTTCAAAGGCCTTAATAGCTTCTGCAGAGAAACAATTAAAGGAACTACCTTTTGCTTATGAGAAAGTATTCGATGAAGAACTTGGTATAGGAGAGTATAAGAGATTCTTGGAGCTTGGTGAAAGATTGGGTTGGTCTACATTCATGGTAAGACGTTATGAATTATGTCATGAGTTAATTTTAGATTTCTATTTAGGCCTCTTTAGCCGAGATAGAGAAGGTTGTGTTCTGATTAGAGGAAAGTTAGTTCCTTTCACAGTTAAAGAGGCTAGAAACCACTTCCAGTTTAAGAAATTGGTTGGACCATGCAAGTATAGTAAAGCGGTGGCTAAACAAAGAATCTTTGATTGGGATTTACTTTTTGAGCATGTTTTAGACAAGGAGAAAGTGCAATCACATAAGGGAGAGTTGAAGGCACCTTGGCCTTACAAATATCTTCAACCAGATGCTAGAGTTTGGAAAATTTTCCTTATCCCTAATGTCTTTGGAAACACAAGAACTTTGGATGTGACTAAGAAGAACGCTCTACTTTTGGATTGTATTTTGAGAGGAGAAGAAGTGGATGTGGCACAGTTGATCTTTGAGGAGGTGATGCGATTTCTGGTCTCTCCTAAATCCGTTTATAATGTTAAATATCCTACTATGATCACGTGTCTTGTGCGAAAAGCGAATGTAATTTTGGGTGAAGAAGAGAAACTTGAATTTAAAAAGAGTAATATTGATAATGCTTGGATCATGAAAGTCTTGAGAGGAGCGGGTTCTACGCAAGTCTCGAAAGAAGAAAAGGAGCAAAGTTGGCAAGACAAGATAGAGGAGCGTTTAAACAAATTCGAAGAAGCTCAAACTTCCTTAGCTAATGATGTGGCACAAATCAAAGCCAATCAAGTGCACATCATGACACTCATTGAGCAACTACAGAAAGATCAAGCAAAACCTATCTTGGATGTCGATAATACGAGGCAATAGCCTCGAGAGTATGTTCTCTTTCTTCCTTACCATTTTGGTAAATGCTTTATCTGCTAATTTCAATTTCTTTTTCGAGTATTTTTTGAGTCGTGGGGACATGGCTCATTTTTTAGTTGGGGTGTGGGGATTCGTTGTCTCTCATCTCCATTGTCTGTTTTTAGGTAGAAATTAAAAAATTTGATACATGTGAATTAGATGTAGAGTGTGTTTAATAGTTTGAAAGCATAAGCTCAGTGAGTTAATGATAGAACGTAGTGTGTTTATGAGATATTTTATTTTGTATGCTTTGAGTATTTGCAGGAAAACACACATTAATAGTAAAGAAAAGATTAGTAAGCAATGTGATAGAAAGTATGTTCCATTTCAGGGAGCCTTGAGTAGTGTGTAGGCCGTGAGATCCAAGCTAGTTGACAAAAACCATTTGATGAAAGTGCTAAAGGTAAGAAAATAACAAAATTGCATGGTGTAGAAAATGATTAAGGCAGTTCTTTCATATTGAAGCCACTTGAAGCCTTTTTATACCTCTCACCCTGTTATTTAAATTAATATTATATATCCTTCTCAGCCCCGTCTAGCCTTTCCAAAACCTTTTTATTAAACCACATTATAAGCCATATCCCTTCAGATTATAGGACTTTTCCATATGACCCGCACTCGAATCGCGATGCATAGACAGTTGTTTTAGAGCTTGAGTTTGGGGTAGTGGGTCCACCATTATGGGAATTGTTATTGGGTTGAGATTTTTGAGCTTATTAATTGTGCTCGTTTTATTATATTGATGATGATTCACAGGTTTATATTGTAACCCTTTGTCGGGGTAATAGTGAATGAAAAAGAAGCTACGAGCTAAATTTGAAAAGAAAAGAAAAAAATATATATGAAAAAATAGCATGATATCTCGAACATTAAAAAGAGAGTCATAGCTATACAAAAGAAAAAAAATGAATTGGAAAGAATATATATTCAGACCGGTAAAGAGGAATTTTTATGTGAACATCTTATGCTTTAATTGGGTTATTGGGGATGCTACTTTGTGCATCAAATAATTCATTGGGTTGAGTGAGAAAAGTTTTATGAGAGTAACTCAAACTCTAGGGCGATTCGTTGATGGCTAGTGAGGAGAGAGCCAAAAGCTCACTCTAAATTATCCAAATATACTATCATACCGTCCCTAAGCCTAAATTACAACCTTAAAGACCTTTTGATTCTTTGCTATGTAATAGAGAAGTGATTGAGCCAATAGAGAGTAGTTAAGTGGATCTTTGGATACTAGTGAAGTTCGATGAACAATCTATAGCTTCCTTGGTGAACTGAGTAAAATTCCTCTCCTTCTTGCATTGCGAAGCTAATCTAATCTTGAATCCAAACCGTATTGACTGTGGATATGAGAAGTGTGCAGGTATGTAGTTTGTGAATATTATTACATGAAATTTTCTGATTGGTTGCTTTATGTCTATTCTATATATTCTGCCATCTCCTTTTCCCGTTGTGTTAAAATGACCTAGGTGTGTATTTAGAGACTTCCCTTTGTTTTTATCTTTATTGTATCGGGACTATACAATTTTGAGTTGGGGGTCTTGATGTCTCCTCATTTGTCATGAATTATTATTAGTCGGAGACATAATTTTTAGTGATTTAGAAGTCTTTCTAGTTGATTTTCTTGAGAATTATTACACTTTCCTATTTCTAGTCTTGATTTAGTAAATTATTATTTTTAGAGCATATTGGGTTTAATTATTTATTTAGTGTGAATCTTTAAAGATAAATATGGAGATTAATTAGAGTCCAATTCAAAGACTAAGAGATAAGGAAAGAAGATAAGCATGGAAGTTGAAGATAAGGAAACAAAAGCTAAAATATGGAAAAGGAAAAGATGCCATAAATCTGAATTTCACCACCCACTACCACAAATCAACGTATATCTCAAAATCGGTGGGTAATTTGGAAAAATGGTCAAAAGAAAAGTTAAAGATCTTTCCGAGTCGATGAATTTCGACTACTCATACGCGTCAAACGGATAAGAATTGAAGTTGTTAGGACCAAAACAAAAACGGGGCTGATTTCATATTTTAGGGTTACGAATTTGAGTTGGGCTAGGAGTCCAATACTTTTCTTCTCCTTCAAGAAAACGAATTAGGGCTTCTGTACACCTATAAATACATCCTTATATCACTTGTAAATCATCCTTGACTCATTGTAATAAGTCCTTAGGTTTATTATCATCAGAATTATTGTAGAGAGCAAGATGAAGTCTTTCATTATTTCTTTTAGTTTATTTCCTTCAAGTATGAACTAATTTTCCCATAGCTTGGGTTTTGCATTATGTATAATCTAAGAATTCTATTTTCTTTCTATATAAGTTTCTTTGGGAATTATATGTTTTAATCTGATATTAACTGCTTACTCATATATTTGTTTATGTGTTTTGAATTATTGCATGTTCTAGAACTGATCACTTTAGGCTTTCTTAATAGTAGTTAGATGTTCACCTTAACTGGGTTTCTAATTATTGAAACACCACATAACGTCTAGTGTCGATATTGGTCTTGACAACACTAATTCTAGCTAGATAGTCATTAGGGTATAATTTAATCACTATCACCATGTTTGGAATTGAATTGCTTAAGAACCTAGTGGCGTAGGATAACCCTAAGTTTAGGCTGCCTCGTGGTGTGTCCGTAGCCCCCTTAGTCGCTCTCCAGGTCTAAGAGAGGGAATTTAGAATCCTGACTAAGTATCTAAGAGCTAATTATCTCCCTTATTAACTAGAATTTGATAGAAAGAATTAGAAGGATTACTGCATACTAGCAAAACCTAAGCTATACGTCTCATCTCATATTCTTATCTTTTATTTTATAGACTTTTATTTTCATTAGTTTAATCATTAATCTCTCAATCAATCATCTTTGTTTTCTGTCTTTTAATTAATTACTTTCAACTCGTTATTATTACTCATTCGTATAACACACTAAGTCCCTGAGAACGAATTCAACTTATCATTAGAACTTGCATACGTCCTGTAATACTTGCAGTACCGTGCTTGTCTAGGGTGCTTTAGTGCTTTATTTTTAGCGTTTATTTATCATATTTTTATAATACCCTAGGCGACACCACATATTGTTAAAAAAATTCTTAGTGCCCTCGGGCACGGGTTATCCCTAGTATATATATATACATATAAATCATCTTCTTAATGCAAAATAAACCCTAACCTGAGTTTGCTGGAAAAGATGTCTACATAGATTTCAATTATACATAATAAGGATGACCATCATGGATGGCATTTGATGCTGAAAAAGGATGATTCTGACTTCATCAGGATCTTTTACTTAATTCCTCAATTAGTATTATGATATGTATCTTAACTTATAGATGTAAACAAGTCGATTCGAGTTGAATACTAGGTGTGTAAGTTTATTTATTTAAAATAACGAGTCGAGCCTAACTCAAACTTACACAAATAGAGCTCAAATTTCAACGACTCAAGTTAGAGATGTTAAAACCTTTTTAACTTATACAACAATTTTTTTAGAGCGGAAATTGAGTTGCTCATAAATAATTTTTTTATGCTTAAAATGAAATTTTCATGAACAGTTGATGTTTGATGGAGTGTGTGGTATTAAAATATGAAGCGTAACATTAATGAAAATATAAAATTTTAAAAGAATTAAAAATATCCGAGTTAATATTGAAAGTTTTATAATATATTTACGAGTAATTTATTTATAAAGGTATAATTTATAAATAGTCATTTACGAACGAAATCGAACGGGTTTGTTTACTTAACAAGATTAAATTGGAGTCTGAGTTTGAACTTTTCTATAATCGAGTCGATCTCAAACTATTCGAGATCAAGCGACTTGTGAGGGACTCGGTTCCTTTTTAACCCAAATCTTAATTACTTTATTTTGTTTTCGTATGCATATTTTCGTATAAAATTATGTTGTCAATAGTAATTAAACCATATTAAATTTAGTTATATATATATATATATCATTAAAGGTTCAAATCGAGTCTGATTCGAGTTCAAAATGGTTTTCTAATGTATTAAAAAAGTTTGATGTACGTGTATCATAATTTTAATAGTTACAATTAACATAAAATGATCAATATAAATTCGCATTGAATATGAGGTATATTAACGAAATTTATCTCCACATAAATAAGAATTATTTGGGACCGGATAGAAATAATAATTTCGATTTCCAAAAAATCATATACAACACTACTGGATTCGCCTGATTTCGCGACGACACGCGTCGTCGCGAATCCGGGCATAATCGTCGCTAATTTCGTTTAGCGACGACATTTCGTCGCTAAACTGTCGTCTCAATCCTGGCGTCGCTAATTTGAGATTAGCGACGAATAATTGTGATTTCGTGATTAGTTCCTTAGGAATTTACCCACGAGGATGGGCGTCGCGGATTTAACGAATTCGCTACGACATATTAGCGACGACATGTCGTCGCTAATTGATTAATTAGTTTTTAATTAATTTTTTATCGATTTCAATTTTCTTTTTTTTTAAATTAAATAGCGACAAAGTTTAGCGACAGATATGTCGTCGCTAATAATAATTTTTTTTTTATTTTTTTTTACATTTTATCGAAAATCATTATTTATTTATTTTATTTAATAGTTTAGCGACGACTAGGGTCGTCGCTATTCGTTTTTTTTTTTTTTTTGATTTTTTTGTTTTTTTTTAATTTTTTTTTACATTTTATTTTTCTTTATTATTTAAATTTTACTATTTTATTATTATTTTGATTTTTAATATAATGCAAAAATATAAATAAATAAAAATCCAAAAATACATCTAAAATACGATAAATCGATTCAAATACTAAACGTGAAATAAAGTCAAACGTAGTCAAAGTCAAAATGCAAGTCAAACATACGAAATAAACGTAAAATTCTTAAAATTACAAACCAAACAACCAAATAAATAAATAAAAATCTCAATCGTCACCACGATCTTCTCCATCTCCTCTTCTCTCCTCATCTTCTCTCTCTTCATCTCGTCTAGTGGGCCCGGGTTTGCTGATCGGCTGCATTCCATTGGCGATTCTCATCCCGTTTAATGCCTCGAAGAGAGTCTCTGCCATGCTCGGGGGTTGACTCGGCCGACTAGAAGAAGCTGTGGGCCCGGGTGATGCGGAGGATGGATCCGGTATAGGTGGAAGATTTTGAGCCGCGCGAAGCTCGTTCATCCCATCCAGAACCGCCTTAAGCAGCTCATCGTTCTCCCTGTCCGGCTGTGTAGGAGTCCTGGATCGTTTCCGGACCGGACCAATGGTAGGCACCCAGTATTTAGTCTTGGGTGGGTGTAGGACCTCCATTATTGTCTCGAGCATGGCATCCATCTGCTCCTGGATGCTAACTTCAGTACCCTCCGCTCCGGCCTGCACAACCTTCTTCTTCATCTTCTCCCGGAGAACACCCTGTAATTAGATTTCAATTTAAAAATAAATTAGATTAATAAAAAAATAAATTTAAAATAATAAATTAATTTAAATCAATTTAAAAAAAAACTTACACTAGCTTTCTCCAAACGCTCGTCACGCCAGCTATCTGTAGCAGCATCATAGGAGAGGTGGTCGAAATAGCCGCTTAAAGGAGGAAGCTCCATCTCCTCCTGGGTCTCGTCATCTGTAAAAGTCAACGGCTCTTTCGTCACCGTCTTCAGCTTCCCCTGGACAGTATACAGTAACAAATTTTAATTAGTTAACAATAAATTAAATACTAAATTATATTTTAATTTTTAAAACTTATACCTCAATAATCACCTCCCGGGTCTGTGACCAGTTCCTTGACCCCGCCTTGCTCGGAACTGTCTGCTGCTCTCGATTCTTCTTGTTTATATCAGCCTGACTCTGTTACAAATAAAAAAGAAGTAGTTATAAAAGTAATTAAAAAAAATGTATAAAATAATTAATAAATTATTTTTTTCTACCTGTTTCGCCAAGTCATCAAACATCTTCTTCGTCGCCTCCCAAATCACCGGGTCAACATCTGGTGGATTTTCACCCGTGTAGTAATAGTCGTTCTTCAAATCCGACTTGTATCGCCTGTAGGCTCCAGATGTCATCGTAGTCAATCTCTTAGTGATCTCTTCCCAATCGCCTCGCCTCCTCCACTCCTCTAAATCAAAAAATTGATGAAGTCGCTGCAAAACTACCCCTTTGTTATGGTCGGGGACCTCTTTCCATTCTTTGTAGCAAGGGGGAATAGCATCTCGAACAACATTACCAGCCACCTGACCCACGTGTTTGCTATATGGGCCGACGAAGTTCCAGGTGCCGTCTATGACAGAAAAGTCAACTGGAATGGGCCAGCCAACTCTCTTCAGGGTCTCCTGAGCTGTCCGGATAGAGGTGGCAGCTTTCGGTCTCCTTCTTTTACGTTCACCTGTTTTAGTGAAAAATATTTAGTAATTATATATTGACTCAATTAAAAAATAAACATTAATTGAAATTTTTATTACCCGATGGTTGGGCACAGTTAGCATTGGAACGTGGTGGACCCCTCGGGGGATCGTTACCCCTCCCGTCTCCGTCATGACTCCTACCCATGACAGTAGCCATCTATAAAAGTTCACAAAATTGCAATTAAGTCCTAATTTTTTTAAAATTTGCATTTAAGTCCAAATTTTTTTAAAATTTGCATTTAAGTCCTAATTTTTTTAAAAATTGCATTTAAGTCCTAATTTTTTTAAAATTTGCATTTAAGTCCTAATTTTTTTAAAATTTGCATTTAAGTCCTAATTTTTTTAAAAATTGCATTTAAGTCCTAATTTTTTTAAAATTTGCATTTATGTCCAAATTTTTTTAAAATTTGCATTTAAGTCCTAATTTTTTTAAAAATTGCATTTAAGTCCTAATTTTTTTAAAATTTGCATTTAAGTCCTAATTTTTTTAAAATTTGCATTTAAGTCCTAATTTTTTTAAAATTTGCATTTAAGTCCTAATTTTTTTAAAATTTGCATTTAAGTCCTAATTTTTTTAAAATTTGCATTTAAGTCCTAATTTTTTTAAAATTTGCATTTTAGGCCTCTTTTTCATAAAATTGCTTTTTAGTCCTACTTTTCATAAAATTGCCTTTTAGTCCCTAAACTTACAAAATTGCATTTTAGTCCTTAAACATATAATCAAACATATTGCAAATAGGTCCCTATATCTTACAACACAATCAAAAATCAATAATCCACCAACTATTACATTAAAATTACAAAAATCATACCAAAACCCTAATTTTTATAAAATTGCAATTACATGTTATTTAACACCAAAAAATTACCAAACAACCCACAAACACACACATAATTCTCGGATTTCATCAAACTACTAAGAACATTCATGAATTTTTACAAAAAAAAAATCAAAAAAAAAAATTGCAAGTTTAATCCGGAAATTGAAACCTGTTACGTAGAAATGGTGTAGATTTCGTCCATGAATCCATGCCAAGAAGAAGGAATCATACAAAAAAAACACAAGAAAAGATATTAGAAATTAGTTATGAAAAAATTGAAAAATAATAGATTAGAATGTGTTATTGGATTGGAATCATTACCTTGATGTCGGATTTGTTGTTGTTATGCCTCGGAATAGCTTCGTATGGTCGGAAATGGCGTTTTTGGGTGAGTTTTGAGTGTTGGTGTGTTGCAGAAATGAGCTCGGTTAGGGTTATATAGAAAAAAAGATTAGCGACGACACGGGTCGTCGCTAATCTATGAATACTTGTCGCGAATTTTGACACGCGTCACCCCACGTACACACGCACCTTGCGTGTCACGTTTTAGCGACGACAGCTCGTCGTTAATATTTGGGATGTCGTCGCTAATTTTCGTGGGCGGGAAAGTTGACCGCCCACGATGACCAATTAAAAATTGATGTATTTATTAGCGACGACCAGTCCATTGAAGGTCGTCGTTAAGGAATAGCGACGACATTCAAAGGTTGAAGGTCGCCGCTATGTCTTTGAATGTCGTCGCTAATATTTTTTTTTTTTTTTTTTCATGGATTAAGAAGCTTACCATTTCTTGCATTTTTTTTTTACTTTACATATTATTCATTTAGAGTCAAATTTAAGAGTTCGGGGTGTGTAGAGTCAACAGTTAGAGTCAAACTATGGTGTTCGTAGTGTTTATGGTCAACGTTAAGTGTTTATGGTCAAAGTTGAGTGTTTGTGGTCAATGTTAAGTGTTTGTGGTCAATGTTAAGTGTTTGTGGTCAATGTTAAGTGTTTAGAGTCAAAGTTAAGTGTTTGTGGTCAAAGTTAAGTGTTTAGAGTCAACGTTAAGTGTTTAGAGTCAAAGTTAAGTGTTTGTGATCAAAGTTAAGTGTTTGTGGTCAAAGTTAAGTGTTTAGAGTCAAAGTTAAGTGTTTGTGGTCAAAGTTAAGTGTTTAGAGTCAACGTTAAGTGTTTAGAGTCAAAGTTAAGTGTTTGTGGTCAAAGTTAAGTGTTTGTGGTCAATGTTAAGTGTTTAGAGTCAATGTTGAGTGTTTATGATCAAAGTTAAGTGTTTAGAGTCAACGTTAAGTGTTTAGAGTCAAAGTTAAGTGTTTGTGGTCAAAGTTAAGTGTTTGTGGTCAAAGTTAAGTGTTTAGAGTCAAAGTTGAGTGTTTATGGTCAAAGTTAAGTGTTTGTGGTCAATGTTAAGTGTTTAGAGTCAAAGTTAAGTGTTTGTGGTCAAAGTTAAGTGTTTAGAGTCAACGTTAAGTGTTTAGAGTCAAAGTTAAGTGTTTGTGGTCAAAGTTAAGTGTTTGTGGTCAAAGTTAAGTGTTTAGAGTCAAAGTTAAGTGTTTGTGGTCAAAGTTAAGTGTTTAGAGTCAACGTTAAGTGTTTAGAGTCAAAGTTAAGTGTTTATGGTCAAAGTTAAGTGTTTGTGGTCAAAGTTAAGTGTTTAGAGTCAAAGTTAAGTGTTTGTGGTCAAAGTTAAGTGTTTGTGGTCAAAGTTAAGTGTTTAGAGTCAAAGTTAAGTGTTTATGGTCAAAGTTAAGTGTTTGTGGTCAAAGTTAAGTGTTTAGAGTCAAAGTTGAGTGTTTATGGTCAAATTTAAGTGTTCGTGGTCAAAGTTAAGTGTTTGTGGTCAAAGTTAAGTGTTTAGAGTCAAAGTTAAGTGTTTATGGTCAAAGTTAAGTGTTTGTGGTCAATGTTAAGTGTTTAGAGTCAAAGTTAAGTGTTTATGGTCAAAGTTAAGTGTTTGTGGTCAATGTTAAGTGTTTAGAGTCAAAGTTAAGTGTTTGTGGTCAAAGTTAAGTGTTTAGAGTCAACGTTAAGTGTTTAGAGTCAAAGTTAAGTGTTTGTGGTCAAAGTTAAGTGTTTGTGGTCAAAGTTAAGTGTTTAGAGTCAAAGTTAAGTGTTTATGGTCAAAGTTAAGTGTTTGTGGTCAAAGTTAAGTGTTTAGAGTCAAAGTTGAGTGTTTGTGATCAAAGTTAAGTGTTTAGAGTCAACGTTAAGTGTTTAGAGTCAAAGTTAAGTGTTTGTGGTCAAAGTTAAGTGTTTGTGGTCAAAGTTAAGTGTTAATACAAATAAACCAAAATAAAAAAAACCTAATCACTATCATATCCACTAATAACTATGGGTTCATCATCGCTATCAACCTCTATAGGTTCTTCTTCATCACCGTATTCATCCAAGGTGTCATCATGAATTTCCTCATTCTCATCAATAACCGTATCAAAAGACAAATCAATAAAAAAATGAGCAGGATCAATCTCGATCTCCTCGGTGGATGCCAGTGGCATGCTGATGTTCTCGTTCCCCGTGCTATCCAATGGTATGCTGATGCTCTCATTTCCAGTAGGGAGTGATTCCGAACCCCATAACTCAGGACTCCATCCGTGACGATCGTTTATTTCCCAAACGGCTTTCCACCCTTTCATTGATTTCTTTGAACTAATCTCGTCGATGTAAAACACTTTCTTGGCCTGCGATGCTAAAATGTATGGTTCGTCAGCCCACTCAAAGTTTGTTGTGTTGATAAATGTTACCCCATGTTCATTCCTCGATCCAGACTTTTTATACCACTTACAGACAAATAACACAACCGAGCACCCTCCAGTGTACATAACCTCCAAGATTTTGATTAATTCCCCATAATAGGGTTCTTCATTGTAAATGGTACACACTCCGTAATCCTGCGTCACTCTTTTCTCTCCTTTGGACTTAGTTACCCACTTGACACCGTTCACAACACATGAATCATATTTATGCACCGAACCATAAGACATGTTTGCCAAGGACACCATCTCGGGGGTAGCTAATGGATCTCCACGTGAATGCATTCCATGAATCTAATATACAACAATAATAGTTAGTACTTTGATAATAAATATATAAGTTATAAACCAATGCCTAAAATTACATACCTTTTCCAAAAACCATTCCTTAAATGTTCGACGATGCGTAATATCTATTTCACCACTCGTTCCCGTAAGTGTTGATTTGTGTTCACTATAATTGTAAATGAGTATAAATAAACTAATATAAATATATAAATATATATATATATAAATATATAATAAATAATATATAATATATATTTATATATAAATATATAATATATATAATATATATAAATATATAATATATAATATACATTTATATATAAATATATAATATATATAATATATATAAATATATAATATATATATATTTATATATAAATATATAAATATATATATATATAAATATATTTATATATAATATATAATATATATTTATATATAAATATATATATTTATATATATATATATATAAATATATTTATATATAATATATAATATATATTTATATATAAATATATAATATATATAATATATATAAATATATAATATATATATTTATATATAAATATATAAATATATATATATAAATATATTTATATAATATATATTTATATAAGATAATATATATTTATATAAGATAATAATATTTACTTACGTCATGTATGTTTCGAGTTCGTCGCAGTTATGCAAAATATACCAACTTATGTGCTCCTTCTCCTTATACGGTAAAGAAACATACTCTATCTTGCCAACTGGAGTGCATTGGGAATTGAAAACGGATAGCTCTTTTGGGACCAGCGGTGCTTCGTTGTATCTGCCTGGATCGTTGAACCTTGTTTTTTCTTCACTAAGATATCTTGATATGAAATTCAACGTCTCTTCCGCAATGTACCCCTCGGCTATTGAACCCTCTGGTCTAGCCGGATTTCGGATATACTCTTTCAACTTTTTCAAATACCTTTCAAATGGGTACATCCACCGCATTTGGACCGGGCCACCAAGCAATGCTTCATCGTATAAGTGTATCACCAAGTGGATCATTATATCAAAAAACGCGGGAGGTAAAATCATTTCTAGCCTACACATAAGTTCAACCACCTTCTTCTTTCCCGATACTAACTGTTTCCTGCTTAGATTTTTATTGCAAACGACTCTAAACACGTTCGCTAACCCAATAAACACATCACTAATCGCTTTGTCTTCAATAAGCCCGGGGAGACTAGCCACGAAAAGATATTGCATCATCACGTGACAGTCGTGAGATTTCATGCCGATAATCTTACCTGTATCACTTTGAACATTGTTTCTCATACTAGATGCAAAACCGTCGGGAAACTTCTGTGCCTTCAGCCAGTCAAGAAAAATAGTCCGCTTTTCCGGTGTTAGAGTGTACTTTCCCCGTTTCAATATTTTTTTACCATTTCTCTCAGGCAACCACAATTCTTTTCTAATCTTCAATTTCTCAAGATCCAGTCTCGCTTTCACGTTATCTTTGTTAACTTTCCCATCAAGACCTATAACTGTACCGAGCAGAGCATCACACACGTTTTTCTCGCAATGCATAACGTCAATGTTATGTTTCAACAGGTTTTCAGACCAATAAGGTAAACGATAAAAAATACTCTTTTTCTTCCAATTGAATCGCCGGTTAACATCTTGCTTCACGATCTTTCCCCCAAAATCCTTGTGTTTACCGGGAAACACAATTGGAAGCCCATCTAACTGTGTCTGAATACTTGCAGGACTATATTTCTTCGGTGGGCGCCTATCATCGGGTTCCTTGTACAAAACACGTTCGCTTCTAAATGGATGTCCGGCAGGTAACCAACGTCTATGGTCAAAGTAAACAATCCCTTTGTTCACACTCAATGACGGAGTATGATCCATGCATTCGGGACAAGCTTTGTAACCTTGACTCGACCATCCCGAAGTGTATGACCTAGCGGGGAAATCATTAGTGGTAGACAACAAACAAACCTTCATCGTAAACTCTTCTTTCTTGTGGGCATCATACGTAACGATCCCTTTATCCCACAACTCTTCCAACTCATCTATAACAGGACGAAGAAAGACATCCATGTCCTTACCGGGTGAACGGGGTCCCGGAATCAACAAACAAAGCTGGAATGTGGTTTCCTTCATGCATACCCACGGGGGCAAGTTATATACGGTTAATATGACTGGCCACATGCTATACGAGTTGTTTTGCATAGAGAAAGGACAAAACCCATCGATTCCAAGACCCAGATATACGTTACGAGGTTCACTAGCAAACTCAGGGTGTAGCGCTGCAAATCTCTTCCAACTATCACCATCAACCGGATGACGCAACACATCCGGATCTGCACTGTTACCGGTATGGTGCCAAATCATGTCTTCAGCGGTGTGCTTTGAAGCGAATAGTCGCTGTAATCTAGGAGCAATCGGAAAATATCGAAGCTTCTTATGCGGTACTTTGATACCCTTCTTTGGGTCCCATCTAGACTCGTTACAAACTGGACACTTGTCAAGGTCTTTGTTTTCTTTGTAATAAATAACACAATCGTTCAAACAAACGTCGATGGTAACATACCCCATACCCAAACTTTTCAACTTCTTGTTGCATGCTTCATAAGATTCGGGCAAATTGTGAGGTTTAGGCAAAATACGACCCAACAACTCCAGTAGCTCGGTGAATGAGGTGTTAGTCCATTTGTTCTTTACTTTTACGTGCATTAGCTTGGCAATAAAATTCAACGAACCCATCGATTCACAACCAGGAAATAATTCTGTCTCCAGTTCTTCGAACAACGTGTCAAAACTGCTTCGACTTGGAATATGTGCATCTCTCATCTCGGTGTCTCCCGGATGTCCACCAACATCGTAACTCTGTCTCACATCGTCATAAACATGCTGGATTTCATTTACTATAACTGGATCTTTACTTGCAGGGGGTGTATGTGTTTGTATCTCTTCCTCACCGTGTTTTGTCCAAACCTTATAATCATGGTTAAACCCCTCTCTTAGAAGGTGGGCCATAACATCATTGGTTTTTAATCGGCAAAAATTATTACACTTCTTACACGGACAAGACAAGTAACCGGTATAACCTCTACTTTTCTTAGCAAAATCGATAAATTTATAAACCCCAAAAATATATTCAGCATCTAACACGTTCGTCGATTCGATCCAACTCTTATCGATACTCATGCCCGAACTCGATGCCATCACTTAACAACAATTTGAGTAAACTATGCGACTACATTAATAAAATAAAATAAAAAAAAAAATTATTACAACCTAATGAATAAAATGAATAAAAATTACAACACAATAAACAAAATAAAAAAAATTACAAACTCATTGAATGAATAAATATTACAAACCATTGAATGAATAAAAATTACAAACCATTAAATGAATAAATATTACAAACCATTAAAAATGAATGAATATATAAAAAAAACAAATAATTAAATAAACAAGTAAAAATATATGAGCACAAAATATAAATTCACACAACACATGCATAATCAACCAACAAATATTTAATTCATTAACCTAATCATATGGTATATCAACTTGCTAATATAATCAATTAAATACAAAGCTTAAAAAACATGAAATTTAATGGAAATACCTTGAATTGGATGGATAAATTGAAGAGTGATGTTAATTCCCTACCAAGAAAGTTGTATTAATTCACCTAATCAAAGCATATAGAAAGAATGAAACACAATTAGCATTCAAAAAAAAAAATTGAATTTCATGCAATTATTACCTTAAATTGTTTGATGAAAGATGATATTAATGGAGCCCCACTTTGATTATTGAACCAAGAATGATGCAAGATGAAGTGGAGAAAGAATTGCAAAAAAAAAATGGAATTTTGTTGATTTTTTGGGAGAAAATCGGAGGATTATTTTGGGTGTTTTGTGTGTTATGTGGGTTAAAAACCCTGCTGCAGCCATTAAATAGGATCGACGTTTAGCGACGACAATACGGGTCGTGGGTAAACTACGTTAGTCGTCGTTAATCTTCAAAATAGCGACGACAGACATAGTCGCTAAAATAGCGACGGTAGTTCGTCAAGAAAAAAAAATTCAATAAGAAATAAAAAACAATTAGCGACGAAAAACTAAAATATAACGACAAATTCGTTGTCGCTAATTAGCGACACAGTAAATTATTGTCGCTAATTTTCTGTCGTCGCTAATTTAGTCAGTTTAACGACGAATTACGGGTCGTCGTTAATTTCTCGTGGGTAAACACCGCATTTCCAGTAGTGAATATTTAGGTACTTTTCTCATGATTTGTCCAAAAAAAGGTATTTTTCTCATGAATTTATAGCGATCAATTTTCAATGTTTTATAATATATTTAGTACAATGAATTTGATTTAACCTTTTTTCCTCACCTTCTCATGAATGTTAATATCTACTGTTGTTCTTTGTGAATTCGTATTATGATTGTTTTTCTTGTATCATAACCAGTTAGAAATTTTGATAAACCATATGATTTATTGAAAGTCTCGGTTATATTATCGTGTAATCATGTGAAACCTGATCATAATCTCAATATAAGTGGTTACGATTACTAGTTCTTTACATCGTAGTCAACAAATATTTGGATATGTCTACACATTAAATGGTTTATCTTTCATACTACAAATAAATCATGTAAGTTTATTTAGATACTGAGAAAACCAAAAAACCATCATTCACGATGCATAGTGTTAATGTCAAATAATGTGTTATTTTAGAGGCGTGATTTATGAATAGAATGAACTTTCTCTCGTTATTGTCCTCTCGGCCTAAATCTTCAACTTTTTTATCTACTAGTCAAATCGATTGATTCGTCAAATAAGGACGTCGTCAGTGGTGGTCAAAATAGTGTTCACGCTCCTCCTGCTTTGGAAGATCGAGGCCTTCTACTTGGGTTTCAAAAGTAGGTATTTTAGTTTAAAAAATTCTTATCGTTTAATTTAGATGCTCATATATGTAGTCTATTTTGTGTTTATTTACATGTGTGTGAAAGAGTGCAAAAACTCTACCAAAATGATCGCTAACAGGGTTTTGTTGGAGAAGGATATTTGAAGAAGTATTGTCTTTAATATGTAGTCATTTTTATCTCTTCATAAATCAAATGATGCATAAAACCAACTAATAAATAAAAAAACACAAGGAGTTTTGCTCCCGGCAAAACTGTCACTCAAGTCGGTATTATGATTGAGGGTTTTTGATGTCTCCATATTTTTTATGAATTAATCTAGTTTAGAAACATCATTTTAGGTGTATTATGTTCTTATTTAATGTATGTTTTCCTATTAATCGTTATTTTCTTAATTCATACCTTGATTTGGAGATTTATTACTTTTAAAGCGATTTTAGTGTAATTTGTGTGTTGAATGTGAAACTCTTATGTATAATGAATATATTAGATGTCAAATAAATGTTAAGGAGTTATAGAAAGAATATCTAAGGCGAAATCGAGAGTTAAAAGGAAAGAAAGATAATTTAGAAAAGTGGAAAAACTGGCAAAAGTTGTTGTATAGTTGTAAAGACGTGTAGTATTCTTAATGATGCGCAATATCGACAAAGAATTTGAAGGATCCCTTTTAGATTTGGAAATTTCATTGAATTAAGGTTGTTTCGATAGCAAGATCACTTGATTTTGAGCTGTAACGAATGAGTTATGCTTATTTCAAACTCCAAAGGTTATCCTGTCCTACAATTAAGGAAAACAAGTTAGAGTTGAATTTGGACTCTATAACTTGGATAACACTCTAATTTTTGACCATACACCTAAATATATATATATATATATATATATATATATATATATATATATATATATATATATTTATATATATATTTGACTACCTACCTTTGTAAACATATCCTTGCTCATTCCTTAGTCTATATTACAGTTAGAGATCATCCATAGAAGCAAATTGGCAATATATATTTTATCTTTAGTTTTATTTCTTCTAATATGAATTAATTTTCCCATAGTCTGGGTTTGAATTATGTGTCATCGTTGAATTTTAATTTTATAATCTATATTATTTAGAAAGTGATAATTAATTGATTGAATTTCTTATTTACATATATGTATTGTGTGCTTTGACTTAATATTTGTAGTCCTAACTAGTGCACGAGTATAGGGTTACCCCATTCGTAGTTGAATTGTCGCCTTGACGGGGAATTGAATTGTTGAACAACACCACATAACCGTCTTGTGTGCGACAGTGATCCTTACGGACTTGTCTAACTAGATAGTCATTAAGGCTTAATTTAACCAGTGATCATTGCGCAGGGTCTCCTTACCCAAGTCCCCTAGTAGTGTTAAGGCTGCCACCAAAGTCTACCTTGACTGGAGTTAGGAGGAATATAGAATCTTGGCTAATTATACTTGCTTAAAGCTTAAATCACCTTTTTAATTAGAATGCCGATTTAGAAGGATATGTGCATATTAGTAAACGTAAGCTATATTCTCATCTCCATTCTATTAGTTTATTTATTTGCCTTAGTAGTTTATTTATTACTTGAATTGAACTACTTATGGGCTATTGGACCTCAGTCCAATATAGAAACATTTTATTAAGTAAATACAAGATGTATTGAAGTCGTTGCTTTTGATCATTTTGGATGGCTCAGATTAAAACCCTGCCCATCCCTATATATAAAGCACTTTTTTTAGACTTCGACACATTCTCTTGTTCTCTCATTTTCTAATCTTCTCACTCGGCTCTATTAGAAATAAACCTAGGGTGTTATCTTTGGGATAAATTAGATTGTGAAATCTCTTGTAATAGTTAGATTAGACTAAATACAACAAGTTGTGTATTTGGTCAGCGTAATTGGCTTGGGTGATTTAGATCAACAAATAGCTTGAGATTTTGATTTGAATCTTTAAATATTCTTGAGAAACAAATGTCTCAAAATGTAATCTGTAACAACAACATTATACTGAAGACGTTTCTCTCACCAAAACCCAACATGAACGTAGATTTTTAGTCGAATCACGATAAACTGTTTGTGCTTTCTATTTTTTGAAACTCAAATCTTAATCTTAACAGTTTTACAACAACTTCCTAAAATATTGTATCCCAAACCAGATGCAATAGACCTTAATTTACAGTACTCAGCAAGTTACCAGCACCAATAATTACCAAACTTTACAATTTAGTCTCTGAAGTTTCTGGAATTTTCGAAATAGTCCTTGAACTTTCAATTAATAACTAACTCAATTACTACGGTACTGAACTTTTTTGAATTTGACCCCAGATTAACACGTTTGTATCCTTTTTATGCAAACACCTATTAACTTTGGAAAACGAAGTAAGGGTCCCTATATTTCATTTATAATCTAATTGGTCCCTGAAACTAAACACATTCAATAATTATCAACCAACTCAGTTCCTACGTATCTGAACTTCTGCAAATTGGCCCCGGAATTATTACTTTCCAACAAATTTACACCATTTTCTTTCATATTTGATACAATGGTCCACGAAATATTCAGACTAGATATCCACGACACCATTGATTATATTTGAATCAGCGGCAAGATTTGACAATACTTGTGGAATTAGCAGAACTAGTCCTTAAATTTCTACAGCCCCAAAGTTATTTCCAACCTCTTCAAATCGTCCCAGGTTACAAATCGTACTCGTTCCATTACACTTGTTGCTATAGTCACTGCGAATGCGTTTTTCATTTACTTGATTCGATGTTTCAGCCACTATACTTGTGGAATTTGCATTATTAGAGTTTATAACATGAATTAATCTTAGAAAAAACTTGGATTTAGTGTAGAGAAGATGAAACAAGGCACCAAATAATGCCTTAGTCCGAAAAAAAAAAAAATTCCGCAAAAGAATACAATACTTATATTTAATTAACAAACAATCATAATATATACGGAACATTACAATCAATCATCCGGGTAATGATCTTCAAAGATATGACATAACTTAAAATTAAATAGTCAGTCACGAGAAGGCTTCTGGTAATTACTTTGTCTCATTTCATTACCTGAAAAGAAAAAAAATAATGCTTGAGTTGAGTTAAGGCAATAGGCCCCTTTCACAGATTTGAGCTTATACAGAAATTAGTTTATAAATTTATTGGAAGTAAAACTTTCCCATAGGTAAAATCACTTGAGAATGTCAAGAATTAGGAAATAAAAAGAGCAAAGTATAAACTGAAACCAAAGGTCTTGGTCAACAAGAAGAAAATACTTTTTTTATAAAAGTGTATAAGCAACTCAAGCATCAATATTGTAAGTTTCTTCAACTAACTCATTTTAAAATTTAAGCAAGCAGATGAAGTAAAAGGTGGTAAATAAGAAGCCAACAGAGGAATACTAAAACAAAACAACACAACACAACACAACACAACAGAACTTCCATAGTCAATCAATCAGAACAAACTGTCAAATATTATATCCCTTAACACAAACAACAAACCCTTCAAAATTTTCTCTTTTCAAATTACCTGTATATATATACAAAATCCCTTTCTATAAAGGTTTTTTTAGATAAATTTTAAAAAAAAATTCTGCCCTTAGTTGCTTAAATTTTTCTAATTCATTACACAAATAATAATAATAATAATAATAATAATAATAATAATAATAATAATAATAATAATAATGAATATAACATTACCAATCCTAGCGGATATTGGGGAGCTTGAGCTTAAAATTATTTGGCGTTCTCGTCGGCGATCACAAGCTTCTTCGTACTTCACACGAAAGAAGCCAATAATCATACCCACTGCCACGAAGGGTACCGGATTTTTAGTCAACCTCGTTTTATCTTCAGAAAGGAACGTATTCTTTAATTCGGTAACCATGGTTCTGAGAAAATCTTTCAACGCCATTGATCTCTGATCTTTTGCAAACCCTAACTCTCTCTCTCTATCTCTCTTTCCTTTATAAGTTTTTTCAGCGAGGCATATATATAAATATATATTTCGACTATGGGCCTGAGATCAAATTAAATGGGTTCCGCTAATTGTATAATGTTTAAGTTTGGGGATGTGCATGTGTTGTGTTGTAACTTGTATAATGTTTCCTTTTATTACCACAAACAAGGAAATAAGGTTAAGGCTTCAACTATTTCTCTATCATTCTCGACTCTCGACCTTATCCTCTCCACCTCTAACTTTTCTTTAATCTTCATCTTCTAATGTTGAGATATAAAATCTCATTAATAGAATGCCTCTTCCTAACAGTTCGGACTGTTGGTTGAGTTGGCAATTTAACATGGTATCAGAGCTCCACGGACCTTGAGATCCTGGGTTCGAGTCTCTCGACTCAGGGTGGCTATCGGTCGTACCGGTCCGTGTTCAGACCGGTTCTTGTCGTGTAAACCCATTATCGGACCGGACCGGTTTATCAGGCACCCACTATCGGTCCCGGTCCGGACCGGTTCATCGGTCCCAATTTACAGAAAACCGACCGTTAAAGGGGACCGGTTTATCGGTCCCGTACCGGTCCCACTATCGGTCTTTTCGGTTTTTTTATCCATCAAGTTTCATAATTTCCGTCAATTCATAGAACTAATTGATCTTACCATTATAACAGGGCCTTTCTATACAATTTTTCGAATTCTCAAAGGGGCAAAAGTACAAATTTTCGAATACCCACAGGGACATTAGTAGCAATTTTTCAAAAACACACAGAAAGAATTGCAGAAATACAATACCAAATTGCAGAAAGAATGAACCCATCAATTCGATTACAAACTCCTCGTCAAATGATTTCCGAACATCAAATAGCAAAATACATCAAGCTTATCAACAATTTTAGAGGGATCATTAGAATTTAACATACGATTTGATGCAACCATGAACCGTGGATGGAGGATAATTGATTTGGGGATTAATTGATTCGCCAGAAGATCGAGAGAGAAAGTGAGTGGAGTCGGTGGAAACAAAGTGGGGTGGGTGGGGTATTAATGGTTGGGCTGCAGAATGGGGTAAACGAAGTTTTGGGTTTGAGCCTAACTTGGGCTGGAAATATTACACTACTAATGGGCTGCACTAAAAAAAAAAAAAAAAAAAGTTATCGGGCCGTTACCGGTCCGTATCAGTCACGGACCGGTTCGGTCCAGGACAAAACAGAGAAGATGAAGACGCCGCACGATAAGCTTTCCATCGGTTCGTGCCGTTCCGGTCATCACCTCCATCACGGCCTCGTTCCGGCGCCGGTGCTTATCGGCCCGGGCCGGTCCGGCGAACCGGTAGGCCGGGTCCGATAGCCAGGCTGACTCTCGACCGCCACCCACTTTATTCTGCACGTGCAAGCTTAGCTCTTCTCCTAGCCTTCTATGGGCACTCTTCTCTACTAAGCTTGCACGTGAGGGGGCGTGTTGAGATATAAAATCTCATTAATAGAACAGATATGAATGAATCTTCAGGGCACTCTTCTCTACTAAGCTTGCACGTGAGGGGGCGTGTTGAGATATAAAATCTCATTAATAGAACAGATATGAATGAATCTTCAGATGGAGGCAGAAGTGAGCTTAGTAATCATATACGAAGAGTTGAACATCAGTATATTGAAGAGAACACAGAATAGAGCTATTTTGAAGGAAAAGCTGAAGCAGGGGAAGGCTAATAAGAACGTACTAAGGATAGAGGTATATGATAGAACAGGACAAAGTAAACACGAATAGGTATGTGAAGCAGGTATGCCTCTCTCTACTATTTACATGTTTCATAATCGTATTGTAAATACTTTCAGTGAAAATTCTTGAATTAATAAGACTAAAAATATGATCGAACTAAATACAAACTCTGTATTGGCCTGGGCTTACCTGATTTACCTTGGTTTCTTTGGCCATATCTAATGTTTTATCCTGGTTTTACCTTATTGGTAATGATTCCTTTGGCCATCGATCTAAGTTTAGATATAGGGGAGACTTGGGTAACATCGACATGAGACTTCGGACACAGACCTGATGAGAGAAACATAAATAAAGAACAGATAATGGAGCGATGTTCTCAATGGAAAATGAATAAAGAATTAGTACTGTTAGCTGTTAGCGTCTAATTGCTGGAGGATATATGTGTTGATACTTAAAAAAGGATAGACAAAGAGAAAGGACAGACTAAGACTATGGTGGAAAGATGTGTTATGATAGTTAAGATGAAGGTTTATATGGAACATTGTAGAGAAAGTTTTGAGTTACACAGGACATTGGTGATTGAAATCTTTTTATGGCGGTTAGAGGGACGATAGCAAAGAAGAAGAGTGGTGGAAAAATGGGCCAGGAGTGGACTAGAGGTCTTAGGAAGTTGGACTGCAGAAGGTGGTATTGGGTTGGTGATGTATTAGAGTCCTTATGGGCGGTGCATGTGCATTAATGAAGTTAGAAGAGATGGGGTTTACGGATGGGCCAAAAGAAGTAAGGGAAGGTTAGAAGGTTTGTTTTTTAGTTTTTGGAAAGGTTGGGTCACTAGTTTTAGTTCTTCTACCATTTTAATTTGTTATTGGGCTGCATGGATAGAATTTAAGATTTTTGATTCGATGATGGTTACTAGAATAAAAATACCATGTTCTTTTCGACTAATTTAGGAGATAGGTATTTTACGGAGATAATAAAGTGGAATTTTAGAGGTGTAGAATTTCAAAAAGATTATGAAGATATGATTGTTAAAGAGAGTAGTGGACCTGTGTGCGTCAAATGTTATAAGAGAATGTCGATTATTATGAGACACGACGGGAGTAAAACTAATTTGCAAAGGGATATCCGGACTGTCCCCAAGACGTCTGAAAACTTTCAATGAGTACGCTAGTTTGGAACTGTCAGGGTATACGGGCGCCCTGACAATGTCTAGTATCAAGTCCGTGATAGGAAGGTTTAACCAGGTATTACCTGTTTTTTTTTTAAACTATGTTACGTTTTAAAGATGTTTTTGATGTTTTTAAATATGCTAATAGTTTTATTAGGGGCCCTGTCGGGACTGCGTACCGTTCTGGGGGTATTTTAGTAATTTGGCAAGCTGATATTAAATTAGAAGTCGTTATGTCTAGTCAATATTTGGTTATATTGTTTATTAATTATCACAGTTTTCCCTACTATATCGTATGTGTTCACGCTCCGAATAATTTTGAACAAAGGCTAAAAATTTGGGATGAAAATTCTATTGGGAATCAGAATAATAATAATCGTGGGTACTTATAGGTGATTTTAATGACATTTTAAAAAAATTTGAGAAGCTAAGTAATATTCCTCCCGCTAATGGACGTAGTCAGGTATTCAATTCTTTTATCTCGAATAATAATTTAAGTGAAATTCAGTCACACGGTTGTTATTTTACTTAGTCTAATCACATAACTGATAAGCCACTCAAGGTTAAACTTGATCGGGAATTTGCTTCTTGTGATTGTTTACATAGGTATGTAAATGCTCAGGTATATATTCCACCATATTGGATCCGATCATTGTCCGATTATTTTACAGCATGACCGATCAAAGAATACAGGCCAAAAATGGTTTAAATTTGAAACATTGTGGATAGAGCATGAAGATTGTGAAGGGATGATCAGAATAGCATGGGGAGACCCAGGAAAAGAGGAATCATTACCGATGTTCATGGAAAAAAGAGATAGTACCATTATAGCCTTGAAAGGATGGAGTAAACAAACATTCCGGAACAATGCAAACAAGATTAAGGAACTGACATAAAAGCTAATAGACTTGGAACTACGAGAAGCCACGACGGTAATAAGAAATGAACATATTAGAATAAAGGAGGAATTCAAGAAACATATATCGCGGAAGAGAAATATTGGTATGATAGAGCAAGACAGGACTGGATGAAATATGGAGATAAAAGTACTAAATTTTTCTATCTAGCTACTATAAAACGATGACATATAAATAGAATACAGCGTATTAAGAACACTGAAGGGATATGGCAAGAGGAGGTATCTGAAGTCAGGATTAGTTTTCAAAACTATTATTTGAAGATGTTTAAAGAGAAGAAGCGTGAAGATATGGAGGAAGCCACAATATCAATCCACAGAAAGGTAACAGATGAAATGAATGATAAATTAATGTAACAACCAACATTAGAAGAAGTTCGGAAGGCAGCGTTCGATATGTCACCATCAAAAGCACCGGGACCGGACGGGTTTAATGGTAAGTTTTACAAGGAATATTGGCATATTATACATGATGACGTTTATTTAAGGATTCAAGAAATAACATTTCTCTCGGTACGTTAAACGAAACTTTGATTACTCTTATACCGAAAGGGGAGACACAAGAAGGTATTGGAGATTATAGACCAATATCGTGTGTAAACTTTGGTTATAAGATATAGCGAAAATACTGGCCAATAGATTACAAGAATTTATGAATACTATTATATCACCGACACAGACAGCATTTGTAAATCAATAGAGTAATCCAGGATAATATTATGATAGCTCAAGAGATTTCGTTCTATATGAAACGGAAGCGGAAGAATGCTAAACCAATGGCGGCAATAAACTCGACATGGCTGAAGCTTACGATCAGGTACGCTGGGATTTCTTATTATTAGTTCTGGAAAAGCTATGATTTAATGATAAATAGATTTCTTGGATCTCGAATTGTTTATCTTCGGTTACCTTTCAACTTAACTTTAATGTTGATAGATTACGGAAATTTAAATCTGAACGGGGCCTTAGACAAGGAGACCCTTTATCTCCTTTTTTGTTTTCCTTAATGACGGAATCCCTAATTAGTTTGTTGATCATAAAGTGGATCAAGGTAAAATTAAAGGTATACAAATAACCAGAAATTGTCTAGTTATCACTCACTTATTGTTTGCAGATGACTATCTTTTCTTTCTGACAATTGATAATTACGAAATTGTGCAATTCCAAGAGTGCATTTCAACATATTGCGCAGGGTCGGGACAAAGAATAAACTTTACAAAATATTCTATTTGTTTTAGTAAGGATACACCAGAGGAATGCAGGGCACACGTAGCCAATGTATAGGCATACAAGAGAAAGAAGATCTTGAAAAGTACTTAGGGCCATAAACTATCAAAGGTACAGTCATTACAATGTATAGCAGAGAAACTGTTCAAAAACACCGAAGGATGGAAATTACAATTTTTATTAGATGGTGGAAAAAAGTGCTTATCAAAGCTGTCTTGCAGGCTATACCGATATATGCGATGTCATTTCTCTTTCCCTATCACTTTTTGTAATAAACTAATATCAGCAATCTCGAACTTTTGGTGGAATTAAGGGGAAAATCTAGAATACATTGGTTGCCATGGGAGAAACTGGCAATGAGCAAACTGATAGGAGGTATGGGCTTTAAAGATTTTAAACATATGAATACGACATTACTTGCAGGATAAGCATGGAGAATTCTTAATAATATGAATACGTTAGCGGCTAAACTTCTTAAAGGTATATACTTCTCGAAAGGTAACTTTCTCGATTTTAAATTAAGACAATCTCGAACATGGTCATGGGCAAGTTTATTAGAAGGGCGAGATATGTTGAGGAAATACGGGCGATATCAAATAGGTAATGGGGAATCTATTAATATTTGGACAGATAAATGGCTAGATACTCAATAAAAATTTGAAAAAACCAAATAATGCGACATTTATAAAGTCAAGGATATTTGGAAGGAAGATTCAACGGAATGGAAAACAAAACTGTTAGATGATATGTTTCCGGAACCCATTATTCCGGTTATTTTGAAGGAAAAGGTGTTCTCAAGAGATTCACCAGATATTTTTATTTGGCCACATGCTAATAATGGAGAATATATAGCCAAGACAGGTTACAAGGTTCTCACATATGCTGAAATCTTTGAAGCACTGCGGCAGTTCTATCCGGAAGTAAGCACTTGAGAACCATTTGGCACTCAAACCTTCCCACTAAGGTAAGAATTTTCAACTGAAAATCTTGTAATAATGCTATACTAACTGGTAGGAATCTTCTTACAAGGAAATGTGAAGTTTAAATCGAATGCAGTGGTGTAATTGGAACAAGAAACAGTTGAACATTTAGTCCTGACATGTGGAGATGCAAAATTGGTATGGGCAGGATCGGAACTTTAAATCAACACGGGTCATAATATTGAAGATTTGGGAGAATGGGTCCTCAAGATTATTGAGACATTTGTTATTGGCGGATGGAGACGGGAAGTGGCTGTATCGTATGTTCTACTAACCATTTGGAACCTTTGGAAATAAAAAATGAGAAGTCGACATAGTAATTATATGATAGAAACCGATGACGTCATAAGAACTACGAACAAAAATATGGATGAACAGTTTGGAAAAGAGTGGGCTAGAGGTCAACAGTCACTGAACACTAATACCGATAATGTAAACGACACAATTATTGATCTTGTGTTTCAAACAAAGACCACGTTCTCATGCGATACATCGTTTGATCAGCCGCACAAACCCACAGGGATTAGGGTGGTCCAGATTAATAGAAATACAAGTTATCGAACCGATATCTCAACAGTCACCATGTGTAACTCGTGCATGGAAGGAGAAGCGCAAGTGATTATATATGAGTTAGATAGGGCAATTCAAGACAGACAAGAGGAGATAACAATCTTCTCAGACAACCTTGAAATAATTCAAGGTATTCAACAAGTGTCGGCTGCTGGATGGAGGCTCAAACCATGGCTAAGGCAAATTAAGAGGCTGGGAACAGAGGTTAGTACGGTCTACTTCAAACATATTCTGTGACGATTTAATGGTCGAGCAAAAAGTTTAGCTAAAGATGCCAGACACAGGGCAATGAAGGAAATCGAATCAACGACAACTTTGATAGATCGGTTCTCTAGACTTGGTATAGGTTAATTCTCTATGTAGTTTCCTGAAGTTTTTTTCGCGTCCAAAAAAAACAAGGAAATAAGGTTAGACACGTCCATTAATATTTTAGATGACTTGATGTTAGCAAAATCCATTAAATTCAAACATGACCCGACCCGTACATGCCCCCCCCCCCCCCCCCCCCCCCCCCCACCACCCTTATATATATAATAAAGTTTTTTTAAAATATTTATTATATTAATATTAAAATTGAATAATTTTAATAAGCAATTAAATAGTAAAAGATAAAAATAATTTCGACTTAGTATAATTGTAATTATTGTAAATATTACAGTAACCTCACTTGGGTTTTGTTTTCTTGATGTCCCTTCATTAGAAATTAATCTCAATTTTTGGTGCCGCCTCCTTTGATTTATTAGATGTTCATTTCTTAATAATTAGTGAGTATTTATTTTCTTAATTTTTGGATATGGGTGCAAAGGTTTTAATCGTTTCTCTGTTTTCTCATCATAATAGTGTAAAACAGGGAAATTACTGAGCTTTGTTGCCATTACTTGATATATTTATTTGGAGATTAACTAATGTGGCAGCCTATATCATGCGCTAGGATGCGTGATTTTACATAAATTGAAGAAGATTTCGTAAAAAAGGGCTTGCCATCACCTTTGTTTTTTTGCTTCAGGTTCAGATGTTCATCATCAAGTTTGCAAGCTACATTATTCTTTATTAAGATCATGTTTAAATTCTCATTCTTGCTTAATGTGACAAATCTGCTGGATTTACCTATTTGTAGGTGCAAGAGAGGTTTAAAGTAGACATAAAAGAGCTTTCGGAGTATATCGATACTGTTGGAAAAGAACTTTCGGAGTATATCGATACTGCTGGCCTAACGTCCTTTTTAATCTTGTTTTTATATTTGCCAAATCATGTTTTAAACATCCCCGAAATAGTGCATTACACTAACATTATTTTTCAAGGTATTCTAAGAGAGTCGGACATCATACCGGTGGAAAGAGTCGTTGCCCAATGGTCACATGCCACATTGGATTCTACCGTTGGACTAGAAGACAAACTGGACCGGCATACCGGCCAAAGGACCGGCATACCAGCCAAAGGACCGGCATTACCGGCTAGAGGCAGAATAATTGTCTATTAAAGGGAGCTTTATGATGTGCATTTCCTCACCTCTTTCCAACACAATTATTACAAGTTTATACATTCATCAAAGAGGTCCCAAGCTATCAAAGTTTATCCACCTAAGTTTGATCATTTTTTATCGTCTCTAAGCTTGATCATTGAACTTGTCTAATCTACTCAATCAAGGAGTTTAAATTAAAGAAGCATTCAAGTCAAATCCACTCAAGAAGGAGCTTTGAAAATTAAAATCATATCCACTCTTTAGGAGTTTGTTTAGCAAAATCATTCAACCAATCAAACACTTGTTATTATCCTCTAAGATCTAGTCTTTGTAATAGATATATTAAGAGAGTGTGAGTATAGGGAGTCTTCTCGATTTCCTTGTGTTGTGATAGCACAAGAGTTGACTTCGTGGTATCGAAGTGGTTGTAAGGGTATTGTGTTCTCACTCCGGTTAAGAGAGACACAGAAGCTTAGTTAATAGGCTTAAAAATCCTAAGGTGGCATCCTTAGGTAGTGGAGTAGGGATAACCTAGCCACTATCATCGGTGTGTACTTTCTATCCCATATCTCTTTACTTATCATTTATTAATTGCTCATCTTTTAAATTATATCAAACTTAGTTATACCATTGCATGATCCCTTAGAGTTTGATATTGACTTAGAAGTTTTTCTTTAAACTTATAATTGTCCAAAAGATTTTTAATTAGGAATTAATATTATTAGTATCTATTCACCCTCCTCTAGGAATTTCAATTGGTATCAGAGCCTAACTCTACGTGAATAGCTTAATCGTTAGTAGAGTAAACGACATGGAAATTAAACTTTTGGAAGAGTCTATTTCTACTAGACCTCCACTTTTTGAAGGTACCTATTATTTCATGTGGAGAAATAGAATGGAGGAGTTCATAAAGCTTGAAGATCAAGAACTTTGGAGAATCATCCTGGAAGGTCCATTAATTCTATATAAAGAAATAATCAATGAAACCGGAGTTAGTGTACTAACCCAAGAAGAAAAGGATTACCATGAACTCACCAAAGATGATATGACCAAACTCACCAAAGACGCTAAAGCCATAAATATCTTAATGTGCGGGTTGTCCTATGAGATACTTGAAAGAGTTATTGAATGTTCATCGACCCATGCAATTTTGGATCATTTGAAATACTTATACGGAATCATCGATATCGACAAAGAAGAAAAAAATGGTGATCAAAGTCATGATGATCCAAAGTCAAAACATGAGGTAGTGCCTTATCCTAGCCCTTTGTCATTTTTGTATGATTATTTTAATGAGCACGATGGAATTTTTGTAGCATCTCTTTTTGAAACTCTTGAACTTCAAATCGATTCAGATAATATTTTATTAGAAGAGTTAAAAATTGAGAAAAATAAATGTTTAAATTGTTATCCCACCTTAGATGATATCCTGGGAAATAATGAAAACTTGTGTCTTGAAAACACTTTCTCTTTCGATGAGAATCAAAACCTATTGAAAGAAAACGTCTTGGTTTTTAAGAAAGTGGATAATTCCTTGTCCATCGTTTTTAAACTCTTAAAATATCATCCATATCTAAATTTTACTCCCTTTAATGAAAATAGATTTCTTGAAAAAAATTATCTTAGAGTGAAAATTTGGTAGAACAAAAGAACGAGAAACTGTGTTTAAAATCCTCTCGTCATTTTCCGTGTCACAAAAAGAGTGTTTGTAACTATTTCGAAAAAATCGGTCATCGTGTCTCAACTTGTTTTTATCACAAACAATTAGAATACAGTTAATTGATTCCTTCGTGGAAAAAGCCTACGTGGATCGTTTAAGGTACTAACCAATATCTCGGATCCACACAACCTTGGATAGCTTAGACTTATTCTTTGTGTGTATAGGTTATGAGCGTCAAGGAATTAAATGATCTTCTAAAGGATGTTCAAATCACGTAAAAAGAAAACCGGTGATTTCTTTCCTTATCTTGTTTGTGCATTCTTTGGTGTTTTTACTTGTTTGCTCTTCTGTGCTTGTGTTCTTATATTTTCTATATGTTTAGTGGTTAAAATGGTTAAGTCTTTGTTTTGGGGCTTTTTGTATTTTGTAGAAAATATAAGGGCCTTTGTACAAATATCTGTTTTCTTAGTATTGATCTTTACAATTATTGGTTTTCAAAACAAAAAAATATTATGGGGGTTTTTGAACATCTCAAACTATTGGGGAGTGTTCAGGTTGGTTTCCAGATCTTTAGAAAAAGTAAGAAATGACATTTTTAGTCCCAAAGACGAGATCGGAGCGGCATGTTGGCGCGCAAATTTTTTTCCGAGTTTATACTGACCGGCATACCGGCCATATGAGCGGCATACCGGTCGCAAACTCTGAAACATCAAAAATCACATTTTTTTCCTCTTTTTAATCACTTCTCTTCTCATCCCAAAACCCTATACGCTCATAAACACCCCTTCTCTCTGAAAACTCCCCCTTTCTTTATATTCTTCTCTCTAAATCCTTTCCAAAAGCATCCAAGTACCCATCTTCATAATCTTATCTTGATCACACTATGGCTCCAAGGAAATAAGCTCCTTCATCCTCCAAGAAGAAGAAGACCGGAAGCTTCTTAAGTGGACCCACTCTTCCTTCTCATGGTAGCAAGCCTTTCGATGTCAAACCGGGTAGAAAGATTGATTCCACCGCCTTTCGTAATGGTATATCCCCTCCTCGATTTTCAAGGTTTAATCACTTTTCTGTCCATTGAAATCAATGTGGCAATTAGTTTTTGTCAAGAGTTTTACCTAAAATTTGTTTATGATTGTGATTCAAACTCGAAATCATCAAAAGTCAATGGAAAATCGTAAAAATCAACGAGTCTTCTCTTGTTAGCCTTTTTAATTTAGAACTTCCAAGTTTGATAGATTTTGGAATGTTGGGTGGGGTTGTTATTGATCTTATTCCCCGTGTAAAATCGTTTATGGATGCCTATTTAGTTAATCCGGACATAAACACTTTCGAGTCAAAATATTGGAGATCATACGATTTTACTCTCGATTTTCAAATTGCTTGTAAAAAATTTTTAAACGGTCTATTTTGCAAAGATAAACACGATGCAAATATTTCTCCTTATGAAGCCTACATTCTTTATCGTATTTATCACCATGAGCAAATTAATTTTCCGGCAAAGAGGAGATGTACAGGGCACTCAGGTCTAGGAACTGTTGGTTAAAACTTGGAGATAAGAATACCAAGTACTTCCATGTAATTACTAAAGTAAATAGAACTAGAAATAGAATCTCTAGAATGAAAAATGAAAATGGTGAGTGGGTTTCTGAAGAGAATCTTATTGTTCAACAGATCACAACTCACTAGAATAAAGTGTTCAAATCAGTGGGACCAAGACACTATGAACCTATTTTGAACTTTGTTGAAATAGTTGTTACTCAAGAAATGAACTTGAGTTTAATTAAACCAGTTACAGAAGAAGGACTTAAGGAAGCAATATGGTCCCTTGGTAGTGATAAATCAACTAGACCAGATGGCTTTGGGGGATCCTTCTTCAAACTTTTTTGGATAGAACTTAAGTTGGATCTTGTGAGACTGGTATCTGACTTTATTTTTAATAATTCATCTCTTTCTGATATTAATAGTACTATTATTGCACTTATACCTAAATGTACTAATCCGGATTTGGTTTCTTCTTACAGACCTATCAGTCGTGAAAATTTTGTTTACAAAAGTATTTCCAAAATCTTGGCAAATAGATTGCAACCTTGGATTTCTGACATTATTTCAAAGACACAAACAACCTTTATTCCAAGAAGTTCAATTTTTGAAAATATACTTATAGCTCAGGAAGCTAGTCATTATCTGAAAAATCAGAGGTATACTAAAAAAATATAGTATTGCCATTAAAGAAGAAATGAGCAAAGCATATGAAAATATTGAATGGGATTTTTTATTGGACTTAATGAGGAAAATGGGATTTCATTCAAGGTGGGTGGATTGGATTGAAAAAACTGTATTTCAACTATTTAATATAATATTAAAATCAATGGTATTTTACATGACATTGATTGACCCTAAAAAAGGTTTGAGACAGGGAGATCCCTTATCTCCTTACCTGTTTTGTCTGGTAACTCAAGCACTCACCTCTCTAATTAAACACTATGAAAGGCTTGGGATACTTAAGGGGACAAAAACTGCTAGAGCAACCCCTATGATTACTCATATTCCTTTTGCTGATGATTGTCTTCTTTTAGGAAGCTACTGAGTATAATATTGACATCTTTATTACTATTCACAATTCGTATAGTTTGGCTACAGGACAACTAATTAATTCGAATAAAAGTGGGGTTCTCTTTAGTAAAAATACACCAATTGAGAGAAAATAAAGATTTCAAGTCAACTAAGAATGAGGAGACTTGGGGATTTGGGAAAATACTTGGGAATTCCATATGGATGGGGTAAGTCTAAAGTAAAATCACTTGAATGGTTAGTTGAGATGATTTTGAAAAGGATGGAAAGTTGGGAAACAAAAATGCTTTCCAAAAGTGGAAAGTAAATATTGGTTAAGGCTATTATAGGAGCAATTCCTAATTATATTGTGTCAATTTTTTATTCAAAAAAAAGTGACAAGCCACTTAACTTCTTTGGTATCTAATTTTTATTGGAACAACAAAGGGAAACAGGATTAAATGGAAAACATTAAGAAAACTCCAAAGAAGATGGAGGGATTGGTTTTAAGGGTTTTCATACTCAAAATTTTGCCCTTTTGGCCTCAAATGCTTGGAAAAAATTTCAGAATGAAGATTCACTACTTTTTAAAATTTTGAAAGGGAAGTATTTCCCAAACTCGAGTTTTTTAGATGCTTCTTTAACAAATCATTTCTCTTGGGGTGGAAAAGAATTCTTGAAGGGAGGGATTGTTTTAAAAATGAAATGTTTTGGTCAATAGGAGATGGGAAAAATATTAGAATTTGGAAGATTTTTGGATTCCAAATTCAAAAAGAATCGATAAACCTTTACAATGTCAACTTAAATTTGTTTATGAACTATTTCTTTTAGGGAAGAATGAGTGGAATATGGTGATAGTTAATGAGTTATTCTTACCTAATGTTGCAACAACCATTAGTGGGTTATATATTCCCATGCTACACTGTATAGACACCCCTTATTGGGCTGGTTCCAAGAGTAGGGATGTCACAGTTAGGGAGTTTTATAATTCACTTTAGAGGGCTCAACAGAGTATAGAAAGACTAAGAAACAAAAAAGGGAGGAGAATCCTCCTTTACACTAGATGATATTGACTGGAAATTCATTTGGCAGAGCAAAATAATGCCAAAAATAAAGAAATTTATATTGAAGTGTTGCAATAATGGGCTTTCAATTAATGAAAATAGATACAAAAGGAGGTCTATTGAATATCCACTATGTGAACTGTGTGGTGAAAAATATGAATATATTGAACACCTTATGTTTCAATGCTCATGGGCAAGGGCAGTTTGGCTTGCTAGTCCACTTTGTTTTAATTCATTATATGAACCATCCTGTAATGTTAAAGAATGGATTAGATTTATGAGACTTAGTTGTAAAGAGAAAAGAGATCACTCAACTGATATGGGGGATTTTTTTTATAGCTTGGAATATTTGGAAGTGGAGAAATGAATTTATTTTCAAAGGATTAACTACAGACCCTATGATTTATGTACAAAAACTAATTCTTGTCTATGACGAGTATAGTCTTGCTATAAGAAAAACTACTGAGGCAAACTGTATCAACATTAATATGAGGAGTTGCGTACGTATCCATAAATATCCATACCTATGCCATACAGAGGAGTTGGGTGACCCAAAACAAATTCGGGTACGTACCTAACTTGAAGCTAAGATAAATACCACATGTAAGGAATATCACCAAGAAGCTGAGATAAATCAAAGAAGATCATAAACAGAAAAGTTGATGTTTTTCATTAAAAAAAAAGCAAAAAAATTAAAATTAAACACTGAAAAACAATGACACGTTTATTTTATGTTTAATAAACAATGAAACATGATAAAACAGAAAACACATCTCTTCACACTCGCATTGTAACTGATGTCTCCTCATTTGTGATAATAAAATCTATTTCCGAGACATCATTTTAGGCGTATTTATTAGTTTATAGGTCGAATTTAGCTTAATTTAGTACACTTTCCTATTTTGGGTCTTGAATTAATTAATTATTATTATTAGAGTATATTGGGTTTAATTATTTATTTAGTGTGAAGCTTTAGAGATATATGCTAATTAGAGTCCAAGTTGCTAAAGAGAACTAAAGGAAAGAAGATAAACATGGAAATTGAATATAAGGAAGTAAAAGCTAAAAACATGGAAAAGGAAAATCTGCCTTAAATCTGAATTTCTGCACCTACGACCACAAATCAGCTTATATCTTAAAAACGGTGAGGAATCTGGAGAAACGGTCAAGATCAAAGTTGAAAATCTTTCCGAGACGATGAATTTGGTTTACTCATACGCATCAATCGGCGAAATATTGAAGCTGTTAGGACCAAAAGAAAAACGGGGCAGATTGCATGTTTTTGGGCTACGAATTTGAGTTGGGCTTGAAGCCCATAGTTACCTTTTCGTTCAAGAAAACGAATTAGGTGAACCTATACACTATAAATACAGCCTCTTAACACTCTTAAATCATCCTTGGTGAAACCTTAAACCAAGAGAAAGCTTACAACACAAGAAAAGAAGTCTGGAAGGAGTTGTTCATCATAATGTCTTCTTCTACCTTTGAATTTGTAATTTCTTTCTTTTCTTGCATTAGTATGAACTAAATTTCTTTAGCTTGAGTTTTAGCATATATGTATGAACCCTAGTTTTGATTGACATCTATCTAATTTGGGAATTCTATGTTTTAAATTGAATTATTGTTTTTATTCTCTATTTATGTGTTTGGATTTATATTATGTGTTCTTGTGGAGTGCACCCATATAGAATTACCATCTAGTAGTTAGGTCACCATTGACAACGGTGTTTAATTACATGTTTAGCACATAACGTCTAGTATCCGGTTTAGATCTGACAAATCAACCTAACTAGATAATCACTATGGTTTAGTATATGTGACTATTTACCAATTACAGGAACAATTTGCTTAGGAAGCCTTATTGACACAGGTAAATCCTATCTAAAATTACCTAGCGTTGGAACCGATTAATGAAATACTACGTAATTCACCCTTACATGTTTAGAACGGAAAAACTAGTGGGGATTACATGCTAATGACTCAAGCTATATTCTCATACTACTCTTTCTTTCGTATTTATTTTCTGTCTTTAAATTCTTAGTTTTAATTTAGTTTAATCAAAAACCAAATAAATATCTATTTGTCTTTATTTTTCTTGCGTTTAGTTGTTCTAGCTTTAATTATTTGCACTTGATTCTTGCATAAGATTCCCCTAACCTTCGTAGTCTCTGCGGAACGAATCTTACTTATTTTCTAAAACTTGCATACGATCTGTATACTTGCAGAACCGTGCTAGCTTTAGGGTGTTTATCTGCACTTTATTTATATCATATTTTATCACACCCTAGGCCGTACCAGTAACAAAAACAAAAATAATTACTACAAAAAACAAAAAGTAAAACGAAGAGATATTTACTGCAAAACAATTCAAAAAATACACTAGGTGCGTACCCGGGGGGTACGTACCCAATTCTAAGACAAAATGTGTGTATCTAGGTGTGTACGTATCCAATTCTTCAAATTTTGGATCTTCCTTCTTCCTTCTTTCTCAGCATTTACTGCAAAACATATCAATAAATTTAGTATAAGACCTTGTATATTGATAGTTTAGCAATAACTCATGACCAAAACAAATGACAACCCTAAATCAGTTTCAGAACCACAATTTTCATATGTAGTAGCTTAAATGCAAATCCTACATCAATTGTAAACACGTGTTCTGACTAAAATTGTGAAAAGCTATCACAATAACTTTCATATAATAAAAACATGAACTAGCTATAGAGAAATAGTGGGGTGGGTATGTATACAGGTACATACATAAATCAGTAACAATATGAGATAACGAGTAATCAGTAATAATATGGTATAACAATGTTATCTTAGCAAGATATGGGGCTAAACTGTGAAAGTATGTACATAAGGGACCAAATAGCGTAATTACCCTATAAAACTTCCTAGGTCATCTTATCAACCAACAAAACACCCATTTGGTTACAAAACATGTCAAATTATTCAGCAACTACTAAATTCTTACATTTCCACCAATGAATAAAGCATAATTTATACTAAGATGCAACTAAAACATCCATTCTTTGATTAGATATAAGCTTACTCATTTACAAAGCAAACACAGTTTTGTGAGACTTGTCCACGTTAAGCAATAAAAAGTCAAATTTCTTGAAAATAAAGCAAAAAATTGCATAAAGAGGCTTGAAATTTTTTCAATAGTTTGATAAAGCTTAGAAGGATATGTGATACCATCTCCAGCAGTTGTTCCAAATAGACATTTACTGCAAAAACAATTAAAAAAAGTTAGTATAAGGTCCACAAAAGATCCTTTGAGATTAGGTTTTTAACCTTACGTTGGGTTCTTCTCCAAGCCGACTTAATGGTGGTGGATAATGTTCCACGAGTGGTGGCGGTTTTCTTTTGCAGGAGAGCGACTTGTGCAGGAAAGAGGTTTGGTGCATGAGAGCAGCTTGGCGCGAAGGTGGGATTAGGTTAAAAATAATTCAATTTTTTACTTTGATTTGGGTTATTTGCCAAGACGGTTTGATGATGGTGGATAATTGTCCACGAGGTTTTCTTGTTAAGGGGAGCGGCTTGATGCAAAGGTGAGGCCTGAGTGTGAAGAGATTTCTTTTTTTTTGTTCTAGTACGAGCGTGAAGAGAAGAGAGGAATTAGTGTGAAGAGAGGGAACAAATAGAAGAGGGAGAACGTAAACAAAAAAAAACCTTACATGTTTTTTTTTGGATTAAAATCTTCACTGTGAAGAGATGGAGAGTGAGGGTTTTTTGGTCTGTAAACACTACCCACTTGGTTTCTAACTAAGTAATTAAGTGGGAGGATTTTATTACGCCCTCCGTCAATTTTTATTTGTCCACTTGGTCTCTTAATGTGTTTTAGAGTACATTAATCCTACTCTATAACACATTAAGAGATGTTTTTTTACCACTCAAAATAATTGCAGACCTTTATTCAGAGTTAAGAAATCTAACTAGAGGTAAACTAGGCTTAGGACTCTAATAACTAACATAGAACTTTAGTAGTTATCTTGAGCTTAACATTTATCTTTTTTTACTTGGTCTTTACCTTCTTCTCTTCCCTTCTTTTTTGGATTCTTCATTCTTGTACTACACTTTCTCTTGGACTCCTTCTCTTCTTATGAAGTACACTATTTTTGGTATACAAAAATATAATGGAATGGGATATAAATTGTGATTTTTGCTTGCACTAGACTGGTTAGGAGACCTATTTTGTTAGTGAGAGGCCATACTTTTTCAAATTCGGAAACTACGAGATTACAAATTTTTTGACATGGATTTGAATCAAAAAGCTCTGAGAATAATATAGAACATAGGAATTGATAGATCACATTGTGTTTCTTGTGAGGAAACCAATTCATACATATTCATACACAAAGGATGTGAAATACAAATATTTTCTACGAGTTATTGTGAAATGGATATAGAAAATGAAAGAGATACAAAATGTTGTTCAATTATTAGGAGCGACAAAGCACGGAGATCGAACGGGTACTCATGAGAATTTTCAAGAACGATTAGAATGTGGTGGGTAATGGTATTATTAGAGAATTTAGGGTTTGCTTCACCTCGCGGTATCTCCTTAAGGAACTTAATAAAATTATTATTGCACTCATCTCAAGAGGACTCCCAATACGATGGTTTTCTTTTGCCACTGATCTTGTGTTGCAATGTAGTTTTTTAGGCCAGTACGGTGATTATCCACGGACAGATGACATTAGTTTTGGATGGCATTGTGTATAGAAGTAAAGTGCCTTTTTTATTAGAATTATTTTAGATAATATTCATTTGAGACAAGAACTCTTTAGAGGCTACAATAACAAATATATCTATTCACGTTGTACAGTAAAGACTCATCTTTGAAAAGCATATGATTCTATCTCATGGAATTTTGTTAGAGAGGTACTTGAGTTTAAATTTTTCCTAAAAATATACTTAATGGATAATGGATTGTGTGACTAATACTTTATATTTTGTGTCTATAAAAAAGGCATGCATGGATTCTTCAAAGGTTCAAAGGCTCTGCAACAAGGCAATACGATTTCTCCTTACATATTTATTATATGTTTGGTGTATTGATGTCTCCCTATTTGTTCTAAATATTAGAACTTAGGAGATATCCTTTTAGGTGAATATTTGACTTATTTGATAGACGTTTATGCTTATTTCGTCATATTACACTTTCTCCCCTTGGAATTAGACTATTTGCATTTTTAGAGCTTTTGTTCGTTATATTGATGATTTTTAGTGCAAAGTTAGTAGGTTCTTGAATTTCATAGAAAACCAATACAAGGAGGAGAAGTGAGAATTAAAGTCTTAGAGTATTTTTAGTGTGTTAGGAAGTACTTTATTCGAGTTTCTAATTTTAGAGTGCACTTTCTTATTTCTAAGTCTTGATTTAATGATTTATTAATTTTTAAAGCATATGCGGTTTAATTATTTATTTATTGTGAAACTTTAAAAGATATATGGTAATTAATTAGGGACCAAGTCAAGTCTAAGAAGTAAAGGATTGAAGATAAACATGGAAATAAGAAGATTAAAGAAGGATATATGCAAAGAAGGAAAAGATAAAGTTACCAAATAAATTTGAAATTCCAGCCACGTTCAAAGACTAGCTCATAACTCAATATTGGTTAGGAATTTGGGAGAATGGTCTGGACCAATGGATAGAGCTTTCCGAGACAAGTGATTTCGATATAAAGAACGTGTCAAACGGATAAGTATTAAAGGAGATATGACCAAAAGAAATAAGCAACAAAATCTTACCTTCCCTATATTTTAGGGCTGTGAATTAAAGAGTCTTTTACTTGTCTTCCACTCCAAGTAAAACGAATTAGGGCTTCCTAGCACCTATAAATACACCCCTTAGACCTCATTATTCAGTACCTCTCAATTATTCTTCAATTTATATCATCCTTAGAGAGAGCGTCAAGACGCGGAAGCAAGAGCAGAAGTTGGAGAATCCTTTTCCTCCAACAACAGCTCAAGTCATTTCCTCTATCTAGGTTTCTATTTTATTTCTGTTATTAGGAACATGTATATTATTAATTTCTTTATTGTTTTTACTTTCAATGTGAGCTAATCTTTATATTCTTGAGAATCTCTATGGGTTGAACCCTAATTAATTTGATTAATGTTTTCTGATTTAGGATTTTTATAATTTAATTTGAATTGGGAAATTAGTATTGATTATTATCGTAGGATTATTCACTATTTTTAATCTGATCAATTAGACATAGGATATAGTAATTAAGCTATTCACTTTGGTGGGAAAGTGATCACCTTGACGGGGGGTTTAATTACGGACATAGGTAATAAACATAAGGTAGAAATTATTGATCCTGACGGACTTAGTTAACCTTATAGCCAATTGGGTAGAGAACTTGACATTCACAGGTGGATTATAATCGCCTTAACGGGGTTTGTAACACCCTAGAATAGCTCCTAAGTCCACCCTTACGGGTGTTAGGAGAATCTATAATCCCGACTATTACTAGTTACCATTTTGACCCTTAAAAGAAGCATTAATTAAGTTTATGTCGGTGAAACCCTAGCGAGACTCAAGTATAGCTCATATCAGTGTCTTAATCTTTTAGTATTTACTTTCAGTAATTTGTTTATTTGCGTCTAGTAGTTTAATAACTCGAAACAAAACAAATATCTTTTATATTTTAATTTCTGTATTTGCAATTACTACTACTTATCTATTGAACACTTGAGTTATACCAGTCCAATCCGTGAGAACGAAACCCGATTTATCGGAGTATTACTTGGACAACCGTACACTTGCGGTATTGTGGTTCCTTTTATTTTAGTACTTAATTTATAACACACCAGGACCCACCATGTATCTATCTATGTTAATTTGAAGATGCATGGTTAGTGAGCATATGTACTTCCACTCAAACCGTGATAAGTTTAATATTACTCACCTTTCATTTGCCAATAATTTGATGCTCTTGGCAGTGGGGATTCTATGTCCATGAAGATTATTTTGGATTGCATAGAGAGTTTTGTTAGGTGTTCGGGACTTCACCTTAATATTCTATAAGCAAATATATTTTATGTGGGATCTACGGACGAAGAACTTGATATTATTGAAGAACATACTCAATTGCAAAGTGGTGACATGTCGTTTCTCTATGTCTGAGTTCCTCTTAAAGTCTCTATTATATTATAAAGGGGTTATGCGCTTCTAATGGATAAATCGAGAGTGTATGTTAAATCATGGAATTCTCAGTCCTTATACTGTACAGTTAGACTAGAGCTTATTAGATTTGTGCTTTAGGGAGTAAATTGTTTTTTAACTACCAGTCTTCCTGGTCACCACAACGATATGTGGCCAAATTATTATCACATGTCGTGTATTTCATTGGAATGTGAAATCCCCTATGATTTTTTGGAAAATATGTGTCTTCCTAAAGTGGAAGGGGGTTCAGACTAAAGGAAGTTGGAGCTTGGAGTAAGGCCTTAATCTTGACAATCCTATGGAGGATCCTTTATAACAAGGAGTTGCTTAGGATAAAATAGGTTCATGGTTAACATTTGAACAATATGTATGTTTGGGTGTTGAGTTTTAGTAACCGAGATCCATTTATGAATTCTCTTTAGAACTTGAAAAAGGAATTGTTTGGGCATGTGTGAACATTATAGAAGCAAAAAGAAACATGCTAGAATAATGAAATGTTTTCTGTAAAGGGATATCTCAAAGGAGCGACGAGGAAACTTTTAGTCATTTTCGAGCACTATATAAGCTCTTTAGGAGACATGTGACACCCAAACCTTGGGGGGAATTATTTGTGACCCGTATATCACTTTAAAGCATTTGGTTGTTGTTTGGATGGAACTTCGGGATCGTCTTCGTACTAATGATTGATTAAGATATATGAAGTTAGACATCCTTTTCTCTTTTTGTGGAGGAGATTTTGTGACAACTCGACATTTATTCTTCTAGTGTGGATTCTCAAGGGATATTTGACGAGGCGTGAGAGTTTAGCTTGGCATTTTAATAGAAATGAATACTATATCTAGTGTCCTCAAATGGCTGGCAGGAGCAAGTGGGAAAATAAGGTATTGCTCTTGTATCTACTGTTTATTTTATATAACATTTTCATAACAAGTTGGCTTTTAAGCGAGGGGCCTCTAATCATACAACATTTTTTAAGAAATCCAAACTTTTACCTATAGTTTTTTTATGAGCCAATTGTTGATTGATGCCTATTAAAAAACTTATTTAGAAAAAGGTGCCTAGAAAAAAATATTTATTGAAAACAGCCCCCTTATAATTAACAATTAAAAAATAAGAAAAAAACTAATAAACACGCGCGCGCGTCCGTGAAATTTTTTTAAAATCGTCATAACTAATTCAAAAAAAATCAAAAAAATCAAAAAAAAATATATTTGGATAAATCAAATTAATATTTACGTCTATGATTTTTTTCGGAATTTTCTGAATTTTTTGATTTTTTTTGATTTTTTTTGATTTTTTTAATTTTTTTTTTCGCAGACACGAAATTCCATGTTTGAAACATGGAATTTCATGTTTAAAACATGGAATTCCATGTTTATTTCACGGTTTAAAACATGGAATTCCATGTTACCGTGTCTGCGAAAAAAAAATTAAAAAAATTCGAAAAAATTAAAAAAATTCAAAAAAAATCAAAAAATTTCATAGACGTAAATATTAATTAGATTTATTCAAAAATATTTTTTTTTTAATTTTCTGATTTTTTTTGAATTAGTTATGACGATTTTAAAAAAATTTCACGGACGCACGCATGTGATGGAATTAATAAAGGTATAGAAAATATAAAGGGGATGTTTTCTATAAATAATTATTTCATTAGGCATTTTTTTATAAATAAGATTATTGAAGGCATAAAAAAACAATTAGAGAGTTTAAGGAGGATGTTTTCAACAATAACCCCTTTTTTTATTTGTTTTATACCCTCACATTTATTTTATGTGAATAATGAGTTTCTTTTAAATCTTAAGGTTGAGGAATATTATCTCCAAATTTCTTGGGATATATTGTACCATCACTTCTTTTACCTTTTATTTAAAATTATCTACCCAACCTGAAAACATGAGGATTATTTATTTATTATTGTCAGTCCCCCTAAAAAATAGGTATCTAGTGCTTTTCAGTTCCGTTTATAATCTTGCGAACAAAAAAAGTCGTTTATAATCATTATGTAATTTTAATTGTTTTTATTTCACATACTTGTACTTCCCATATTATAGACGAACAATACAATTGAATATATTCAAACAACTTTTTACGGGGATATGAGTTGTCCAGATTAATAAAAACGATGGGTCTCAAATGGATTTTACCACCACAACCTTTTGCAACACCAGTGTAGAAGAAGAAGAACATGTCGTCATAACCGCACTGGAAATTGGAAAACAATATTAGAATAAGGAGAAACTCATATTCTCCGATAACCTTAAATTAATCCAAGGTATTGAGCAAGTGTCGACAGTTAGGTGGAGACTCAGGTCGTAGATCAAACAAATCAAAAAACTAGCAACTGAGGCGGCCCTGTTTATTTCAAACACGTTCCACGAAAATGGAATACTGCGCTTATGCGAATGGTGTGAATCAGAAGATGAGAGCATAATGCACCTTTTTGTCAATTGCCCACTCAGTACGGCGGTCTGGGCTAACTCCCAATTACAATGTAAAGTAAACACTTCTTTTAAGGGAAATATTAGCGAATGGGCTAGTTTAATCATCGAGAATTATTCTAGGAACGGATGGGATAAAAGACTAGTTTCAGCTACTGTTTTCATCACGATCGGGAACATTTGGAAAGCGATGTGTGGTCTTTTCGAGAAGAAGCCTTGGAACGTTATTGAAATTAACGAGAAAACGAAGGAACTTCTAAAATATTTATTTTCAGACTCTAACAACGGTAGAGACAAGAGAAACGGAGCAGAACTAAATAAAGAAGGATATGAAAATCCGTTTAGTGACGATGATGCAGATATACTCCGGATGAGCGATGCGGCATTCAGCCATAGCTGGGAACCGGCTGACATTGCGGCAATTGGAGCAAATAAAGATGGTAGGATAGAACACAAAGTCGTCAAGCGTGCAAGAGTCAATTCAGCGGTAGAAGGAGAAAGTTGGGCTGTCCTCTTCGCCATGAGGGCGGCTGCAGAACTTCAGCTACAGAATAGTTCGTTCTATTCTGACAACCTTGAAGTAGTTCAAGGTATCGTCAAAGGTGGGTGCATTAGTTGGCAGATCCGGTCAATGATTAATGAAGCACTCGGATGGATGAAAAGATTCCCGAGGTGGAGGATTTTCCATATAAAGAGAGATTTGAATCAGATTGCTGATCTAGCCGCCGAAACTACAAAGCGGTGTTACAACATCTCGGACACCCCGTCAAGTTCTATCATCGATTTCTACAATAATTTAGCTAGGTTTAAGATGTAATATTTGTTGGACACACTAGCAAAGAAGGCCAGACACAGGGCAATGGCTTTTCAACAATCATTGGTCAAGTTACTACACCAGTTCTCGAAGCTAGGAATAGGTAAATATTGTATAATATGTTTGTAACTTATTTACCAACCAAAAAGAAGAAAATTGAATATATTTTAATGCAGAATTAGAAAATTACACATCTGTTATGGCACTTTTGCACTTTAGGTAGGCGCAACTCGTTTATAAATATAAAACTTTGAGAAATACAAGTAACCAGCTAATGCAGGAACACTCATCCCAGCAAGTAGCCAATAGAAATAATCAAGATGTGCACGATTCAAGTTGTTTGAAAACCAACTATCTCGACCATCTCCCCCTGTGGCTGACTCAATCACACAGATAAGAAAGCTGCTTAAAAAACTTCCTATACCAAATATGCTAAGGTATAAAGAAAGCCCTACACTTCTCAACTCACTCGGCACTTGATCATAAAAAAACTCTTGTAGTCCAATCACAGTAAACACATCAGAAATCCCAAACAACAAATACTGAGGTAAGAGCCACCATACACTCATTGGAACAGTTATGTTTGGGTTATCAATTAGTCCATATTGTAGAGCCGTTTTAAGACGCTTAGTCTCAACTAGAGCTGCAAACACCATGGAAAGAAGAGACAATACCATTCCAATTCCAATACGCTGAAGCATCGTTATTCCTGATGGTTTTCCACTTACAACTCTCGCAAAAGGAACTAATATACGGTCGTACAATGGAATAAGAAAGAAAGCAGTTATGTTAATAACTGTTTGCATAGCAGCCGACGGTATTTCGAAACTCGAACTGATAACCCTGTCCATTGTAAAGCTTTGCTTTGTAAATAAGGTGGATGACTGTGAAAACACGATTGTATACACTATACATGTAACCCCTATCGGAACTAGGCTAAGAATTGCCTTTGAGTCTTCAACTTCGATTCGTAAAGGGTTTTGTTTAGAGTATTTTGGAAAACGATATGTTGGTGTTCCGAGTAAAAATATCATTAAAGCAGTGGCCATTACAAGGCATGGGATTCCAAATCCAAGACCCCAACTAAGGTTATCTTGAATGTAACTTAAAACTGAACGTGCCATTATAACACCAACGTTTAACCCGAAACACCACCAATTGAAGAATGAACTTTTGGATTTCAACTCTAGAGGATTTTGTTCATCAAACTGATCTGCTCCAAAAGCTTGAATACAAGGCTTGTGTCCTCCTTGAGCTAATGCCACGAGATACAATGAGAAGAAGAAAAAGGTGACTTGAACTTGAGAAGGAGAATATTCAACCATATTCGAAGCTTCACCAAAAGCTGAAAATGTCAAGAAACCAAGTCCCTGTTTTCAATAATAAGGTCAAGATTTAATATTATATCATATAAAGAAAGAAATATTAACAACGAAATACGAACCAGAATATAAACCAAAGACGCGATGATAACAGTGTAGTATCGTCCGATAAATGAGTCAGCAAGAAAAGCACCCAACAAAGGGAGAAGATAACCGGCACCTGACCAAGCATTAACATTGGCAGCAGCAGTAGCAGTTGACTGCCCAAGTGGGCCCGTCAAATAGCTTATGAGGTTCGAACTTATTCCATAAAAGGCAAACCTCTCTGCAACCTCAACACCTATATTATCACAGAATCTTCAGCAATTCATTCATTTCATCAACTCAAAATATTATTCCAATAGCTAGCGTAATTTAGCTTAGAGTTGAGTTTTACCTATAATGAAAGTGGCTGATCTCCAGCCACCGGAATTTGATCGATAGATGGTACGGCCTTTGTAATCAATAGAGCCTTCAACGACATCGCACAGAAGTGGAGTTCCGTCAGCCATTATTGACTCACTGGCTTTTAGACTCAACTAACTGAATTGGAGCTTCAATATATTGATATTCTATAACTACATGACACACAAGCCAAAAAACAAATCACACTTACAAAGATAAGAAAGTTAAAGAAATCAACGTCACATCACTCACAAAAACGAAAGTCAGGCTTGTCATCCTAACATCCTTACTATTCTACATCTGATTTTTTTTTCTTTTTTTTTTTTTTTGGTTCCAAGTCTAGAAATACAAACACTTCTTAGTTCTTACTGGGAATAAAAATTTCGAACTTTCTCATATTTGCAGTCAAAATTGAAAGTAAATGAGATCCAAATATATACAAGGTTAATTGATAATTTGTATTTCTAGAAATCTTAAAACCAACGGAAATTCAATCTTCTCCGTTTGTGGATCTTCTTCCAAAAAGAAGGATTTCTGTTCATTATTAAGTGCCTTTGATCTTTTTGATGTCTATACTTTTTTTTAGTAATGAAGAAAGATAAATGAGTCATTAATTAAAAATAACCAAAAATCCAATAATATTATTTATAAAAAATATTTTTTATAAAATTATCTTTATATAATTTTTGAATAATTCTATTATTTATAATTTAAATTTAACCACCATATTACGATAACAACCATTTTTAACATTACCACCACCAACAACAATAACCTACTACCACTATTTTATTACCACAACCATCACATCCACCACCATTTTGGTAAGAACTCCGCTAGAATATAGTGATCAGATTCATCCAATTTTCGATTACCCAAAACCCGATCTATCTTGCTTAAGAGACATGATTATCATTCCAAGTAAAGAATTGTCCGGTATATTTAATATTTTCAAGACCCAAACGATTGCAACAATCCGCAAATTCCTCAAAATCACCAACTGTTAAACTTCTTCCTCTAATTCTTTCATTTGACGCTAAAATATTATTAAAATAACCCAAAAGAAGCCACGAATCATCGAAAGTATCGAAAAATTCTACAAGGTTTTCCCACAAACTCCTAAGCAAATCTTTATCATTCAAGCCGTATATAAATGAGGTGTAAAGGCGTAAAGAAGTTACCTTGCACACAATTTTGCAATGAATGGATTGTGGTGTTCTCTCAATAACCTCCACTTGCACTCCCAAACAACAAGAATTCTCCCATGTTCTATAAGATCAAAGTTATTTACACTCTTCCATCCTCTTAGCATATTATTCATAAAATAATCCACTCGAACCGTGTTACTTTTCATCTCTAAAATGCCAAGAATATCAATATTTTTACGTCTTATTAGATCAACTACTCCTCGGCTCTTATGGGTTGATCTGACACCCCTTGTATTAATCCAGTTGTAATATTCATTAAGAAGTCTCGGAGGTTTCCCCTTGTTTACGCCTTTAAGTTTCGCGCTTTTTACCTTCCAATATTGTTTTTTTGCCACGCATACTCTCGTCTAGCTAGTGTGAGTTTCTTGTAACTCTCTTCGCATTTTTTTCGGTTTTTTATTAATAACCATCTCAAAAGGATGCTCTTTTATACCTTCTATCTCTTTTTAACAATCTTGTAAGCGTTTAATCACTTCGGATTCCGAGAAAACAACCAAAGCGGCGGAGCGAGAATTCGAACCAACATGGAAAGCACGAACCTCGCAACTACTATCAAGCTCCGGGACGGAATTAAGGTCCAACGATTTTTCACGGACCCTTCGTGTAGTTTTCGGAGTTGGCTGTAGAAAAACAGTTTCCAGAGAATTAGTCACTGTAGCTGCACTGTCCAAAAAAACTTGCTGCTCTTGGACTGCTGCATCACTCAGCTGTTTCAGATTTTTTTTTTTTTTTTGGACGTCTCAGCTGTTTCAGATTTTTTTTTTTGTGTTTTTTGTTTCCTTTCTTCACTCGGCTGCAGTTTATGTTGAGGAGTTATCTTCAAGTTGACTGCATCATTACGTCTTACTTCTTTAATTGACTGGCCATGTGCTACTTTAGTTGACCAAGAATGACGTGGCCCAACTGGAGTAACAACCATAAGGCTTTGATTTATTATACCAACTGAATTTTGCAAAGTAGGAGCTAGAACACAATGTATACTCACTAGCACCATTTCCTACTTTATCAATAATATAAAAGTATTTATTATCTTCATGTCCAAAAGCCTTACACTTTGGATAAATTTTCGTACTCCACTATAACACAATGCTTTTTACCCGTGTGCTAGCCAAATTCCACCTTTAACCTTCTATCTTTACGTAAATCCAACTCAATGAGGACTCGTACGTAACTAATATCCTCACATTCAAAAGTGATCCCATCCTGACTTTCCTGTTTGTAAGTGGTGTAATGTTTGATATCTTTCACCCAGATTTCCTTATCATTGTAAATATTATTTGTTTTTGGCCTGTGGACCATGACGTTATAGAAAATAACATGTTAAAGCGTATTTGTTTAAATGGAGTCTGACAGAAATTGATCAACAATATTAATAAAAACTAAAGAAATTGAATCTCACTTATTCGTATTTCATGAACTATGGCTGCTAAACTCCACTTATATGCGACATTATTGAAGGCTATGTTGATTACAAAGGCCAAACTGTCCATAGATCAAAATTCGGTGGCTTGGACATCAGCAGCTTTCAGGTAAACTCAACTCACTATTTATCTTTATTAATAATTATATCCAGGTCATATTACGTTAATTATTGTAATTAAAAAAAAAAACTTTTGTATGAATTGAGAAGCTAAATTAGGCAAGGTCTTGATTTTAATTTATGGTTAAATAAAATAGATGAATTGTTGAAGATTTTGTGATAGAATAGGTGTTGGGAATAAGTTGGAACCTCATAAGCTATTTGACGGGCCCACTTGAGCAGTCAACTGCAACTGCTGCTTCCAATGTTAATGCTTGGTCTGGCGCTAGGTATCTTCTCCCGCTGTTGGGCGCCTTTTTTGCTGACTCCTAACTCGGAACCTCTTTACTTTATATCTTGGTTCGTACTAATATTATTTTTACTTAAAGAAATTCATAGTTTACATCTATGAACAGTTTCAAATTTGGATATTTGTGATGAATACAGGCACTTGGTTTCTTGACATTTTCAGCTGATCGCTCCATTTTTGGACTTCAAATATGGTGTTATGTTCTTCTTCTCATTGTATCTCGTGGCATTAGCACAAGGAGGACACAGGCCTTGTGTTCAAACTTTTGGAGCAAATCAGTTTAATGAACAAAATTCTCTAGAGTTGAAATCCAAGAGTTCATTCTTCAATTAGTGGAAGTTCAGGTTAAATGTTGGTGCTATAATGGCACGTTTAGTTTTGAGTTTCATTCAAGATAACCTTAACTGGGGTCTTGGATTTGGAATCCCATGCCTTTTTATGGCCATTGTCTTGAATATATATTTACTCGGAACAACAACTTACCGTGTCCCAAATGACTCTACACAAAACTCTTTTGCGAGGATTAGCGAAGTTAAAGAGGCAAAGGAGGTTCTTAAGCTTATTCCGGTTCGTGTTACGTGTTTAGTCTATTCGATTGTGTTTTCACAGTCATCCACTTTATTTACAAAGCAAAGCTTTACAATGGACCGGGCTATTAGTTCATCTTTTGAAGTACCATCAGCTGCTATACAATCAGTTATCAACATCACTGTTTTTTTCCTTGTTCCCATGTATGACCATATATTGGTTCCTATTGCACGAGCCGTAACTGGAAAACCCTCAGGAATAACAATGATTCAGCAAATCGGGCTGGATTATTTTTGTCTTTTCTCTCCATGGTCATTGCAGCTCTAATGGAGAAAAAGCGTCTTAACAAGGGTCTAGAGTATATGTTGGCTCGTACCTCAATATTTATTGTTTGGAATTTTTTATGTGTTTACAGTTATAGGACTACAAGAGTTTTTTAATGATCTAAGTGCCGGGTGAGTTGAGAAGTATAGGGCTTGCTCTATACCTTAGTCTATTTGGTATAGGAAACTTTTTAAGCAGCATTTTCATCTCGGTGATTGAGTGGTAATGGCCGAGATAGTTTGGTTTTCGAATAACTTGAATTGTGCACATCTTGATTACTTCTATTGGCTACTTGCTGGGATGAGTGTACCTACATTAGCTAGTTGTATTTCTCAAAGTTTTGTATTTATTATCGAGCTAGGGCTACTTAAATTACCTTCATTCTTTGAAGTTTATCGTCTATACAAAATAAGGAATTTAAAATGCTTTGCGTTGGGATTAATGATGTTTGTCCTTTATTTTTTTCATTCTTATATCATTTCATATATATCTATCTTATCTTATGTGTCATTAAATAAGAAAAAAATAAGAAAAAATAATAATAATTTGATTAATTTTTAAAACTTTTACATAAAAAGTGATATATGTTATAAACCCATCTTAGTGGATATTCATTCCAGCCCATGGGCTAGTAGTCAAGCCCATGAACACTAAGGTTTAGGGTCTCCTATCACCTATAAATAGGAGCTCCCACTATGTAATCTACACACTCTGATAATAAACATAACACTCTTATTTCTTTCTCTACAGTTTATAACACGTTATCAGCACGATAGCCTCTACCATTTAAGACGTAATTATTTTTTTTTAATTTTATAATATATACCCGATCGTATTGTCTTATGTTTACATTTTATACACAAATAATTAGATCCTCTGATCTAAAGCAATTCATTAAAGAACGATAGTATTTGATTTTAATATACACGTTGTATCAATCGTCAAATATACTTTGATGAATTTTTCTCTTCGTTGAATAAGAAAATAAAGTGATCTTTTGATCTATTGATAAACAATTAGCTGATGAAATCCGACTAGAATTATCATCAGTATTGTCCAAAAATGATAGCTATGTTAAAGCTACTATATGTGGTGGACATCACAGTAACTATTCACCATGTAATTTCATTCTCCAGTGGATGATTTTTATGGGATGTAAATGAGAAAATAAGATTATATATTATGTGTGTTTGCAAAATGTGATTAGACTAATATTCTAAGATAAACAGACATATGCACATAAGCTTCTCACTGAAAGAAAAACTATCTTACACAAATAAGAACAAGATAACAGTATATCCGATCCATTTAAAGCAAGGCATGGATGTAATAATATGTGCTGGGCATGGTACTTATTTGAACTTCAAAATTACCATAAAGTAGATATGTATCACTGATAAATATCTTGAAAAAGTTTAGATTTTGATTAGTTCATATTGTATATAGTTTTGGTATTCTAGGCTATGAACATGGCAGTGCGGTTATTTATTTTGTATCTTGTGAAATGGACTTTGATTCATTGATCCATTTAGAATAAGAAATCTTCAAAAACAATTATGATTGAAAATCTGATGAACTCGCTAACGAGAATTTCAACGAGGTTCATTGGTTGCACCTAATAGTCTCATAAAGGAACCAATTGGGTTAATGATTCGAAGCTTACCATATATTATTAACCCATAAAAATGGCTGTTGCACGAGATATCAAAGAAATATCTGTTATACAATAATAATAAAAGATCCTTTAATCTATGTGATCTTTTGCCATTTTTTTTAATAATTTTGTAAATACTATTCTGTAACAACAAACTGTTTAATTTCTGGAAAGGTCATTTTTAGAGAGATCTAACATTCAGAGATCACTATGGGACAGATCTGAGCCTCATTGTATTCCTCTGTCATGAGAATAGAGTCTGATAATTGATCCCAAGGTTTATTTCTTTTTCAGTCATAGAGATTAGGGGAGATGATCATGAGTTAACTTTTACTTAAATGCATGCATATTGTTTGCTGATGAAGCAGTGTGGTCCTAATTACAATGGTGCCTTAAGGGTGTAAGCCTATGAACACTAAAAAAAAAAAAAAAAAAAATGTTGGTTTGCAGAAACTATTCTCAGTAAGTGAGTATTGACATTGTTACGTTAAATGGCTTGTCCAAAAATGGAGTCTTATAATCCCCTTTTTCATTTACTACCATTTTAACATGTTTGTACGGGTATATTTGGCTAATTGACATAACACATGATCAATGGTGCAATTAACCCTTTTGGATTTAAATCCTCTACAAGCTAACATTCTCTATTACATGTTAGGTTACAAGTAATATACAACCCTTTGCAAGAAAATTACACTGAAAACTTCTTTTTCATCTTTAGTTAAATTGCATTTAACCCCACCCCTTGATGTTGAGAGTAGTTTTTCCTTCCTCGATCCAAACAGAAAAAAAAATGACAAGGCTGTGATGATGCTTACTAGTCTCTGAGTTATTAGACAGAGCATTGAGAAAAAAGGCATCATATTTTATATAGAGACATAATAAATGGTTTAAAATATTAATTGCTTTTTATATTTTGTTTTGGTTGACCATTTAATTGTATTCAATTTTTTTTTTAAGTTTTAATAATAAATCGTATTAAAGGAAGAATTTCTTGAAAAAAAAAGAGTAATTTTTTTTTATCTTTCTTCATTTAATAAAAAAAAATGTATTTTAATTTTTTTTTATTTTGTATTATAATGAATAAACTACAAATTTTACAATTTTTTTTTTAACGGTTATATTCATATATCAAAATTAAATAATATATGCATTACTTGTATATATATTTTATATTTGCATCATATGATATATAACATAACCTATGTGAAGAATAGGATGTATGGGAAGAATAGGGTGTATACACAAGTTGTATACTTATTTTATGCATATCCGCTGATATAGCATGACCTATAACGATCTAGATGATTAAATACATATTATCAAACTGGGTATATCCAAACAAAATTTTGTGTCCCAAATCATTTTAATATTAAATCATCTATGTTTTTCATGACGAAATCAAGGGATGTATACGAGTCGAGCAAACTTAACTATTGAATCTTCTATGACGAAATGCTATGACCATTGCTCATAATAAATACTCCTTATTGGTCAAAGACCAACAAAAAAAAATATTTCATCAAAATATCTTTACTGCGCAATTTATGTTACAATTGCTCCACCACCGTGCAAAAGGATGGAATCTGAGAATACATGTTATTTAAGTTATTCTCAGGATTAGGGAGATTAAAAAAAAAAAAAATCTGGAATATAAGAATACACCATTTATATTGATCCTCGTACAATCATACAAATAAAAATATTGTAAAGGTGTAGTGATTAAGAGTCACAATTTCCAGTTATCAATGCTCCTGATTAAATCTATGTCTCAAAAGAGCTATCTTATAAAATCAGACTATTGTACGCTTAAAGCGCAATAGATCTATTTGGTTCCAAAGATAGCATTAAGGAGCAACAACATGAGCAAGTTGTTAATTATGAGACTTTTGACATCTTAAAAATGTCAAGTAGTGTATATAACTGAGAATTAAAATACTCTTACTGAGTATCAGGTACCTGATTATATATTGAGATCTCAATCAGTTATTTTACTACTTTAAATTATTGGAACTTAACTAAAAATTGATCATGATCGAATATTTATATATACGCGTAATAACTATTAATATATGAATGAAATCGAGGATTATTTTAATTAAAATGTCTAAATAAACTGACTGGCCATCAGTAGAAAGACATAAATAAAGCAAATATTTTTATAATTTCACTTATACGACGTGAAATTTTTACAATTCTAAAACGAATGTGCTACAAGGGGGAGTCACTATATAAGATAGTATGTTGTAGCACACATAATATATTTATTAAAGAGAGATAGTCTCTGGTGGTGGATGCACTTTTATTTGCTATTATTTCTTATGAAAGACTTCATATAAGTCCTATGTCGAGCTTTTTAAATCATTATATATGAATGAAGCCTCGATCAAATTTATGTCGTACCATTTATTACTCCTATTGAATGTCTCAAGTTATACACCATTGTGTTATATTTATATCAGGGGGAGACATTTACGCAATGCACTCTTTTTCCCTTAGCATAGGTTTTTCCCATTGGGTTTTCCTTGCAAGGTTTTTAACGAGGCAATTTATATAAGCGTATTGAAGAATATTGTACTCTTTTTCCTTTACTAAGATTTTGTCCCATCGGGTTTTTCTTGGAAAGGTTTTAATGAGGCATATTCTCAAAATTAAATATTTAAGCGGAATACAATCTTTCGACAAGTAAACAAAGTTGAACAATATGCTACTTGTATCGCTCAAGACAAAGGATGCTACATCAAAGGTGATCGAACCAAACATATCTCTCCAAAGTTATCCTTTAGACATGAACTCTTGAAGAAATGTGAAATATATGGTCATCAAATTCGCTCAACTGACAATTTAGACGATCTTCTTACAAAGTCATTACCTACATCTACTTTCAAGAAATTTATACACAAGATTATCATGCAAGGAATTCAAGATCTTTCTTAAGAGGCTGACAACAGGGGAGACGAATACGCACTACACTCTTTTCCTTCATCACGGTTTTGTCCTAATAGGTTTTCCTGATAAAGGTTTTTAATGAGGTAGTTTTAGTTAGCGTATAAAGAAATGTACTCTTTTTCCTTCACTAGATTTTTTTCCTACTAGGTTTTTCTAGGAAGGTTTTAACGAGGCATATTTTTAGGGACTGAATATCCAAGGGGGAGTGTTATAAACCCATCTTAGTGGATATTCATTCCAGCCCATGGGCTAGTAGTCAAGCCCATGAACACTAGGGTTTAGGGTCTCCTATCACCTATAAATAGGAGCTCCCACTATGTAATCTACACACTCTGATAATAAACATAACACTCTTATTTCTTTCTCTACAGTTTATAACAATATAAAAGTAAATTAAAAAGAGATGACAAATATACTTTTTGTAATATATATGTACAAATATGTGAAATAAATTCAACCCGTTGAGATTAAGTCATTAAGTTACTGTCCAAGGTTTTGGTCATCTAATTTAGTGGTGCACCTTTCAATCGAGTCTATGACTCCGAGTATAAAGTGTTTTTCCTATGAATAAAAAAAAAAAATCATAACCAGTTGGGATTAGCTCACTGGCCAGAACCTTGGTCTTCCAATTTAGTGGTGCAGGTTCGAACCGAGTCAATGAATCTGAGTCCAAAGTGGCTCTCCTATGTAAACAAAAAAAAAATTATCTGAAATCTAACTTAATAATTGAGTAATAAACAATCTTAACTCGGCCAAAAAAAAAAAAACAATCTTAAGAATCAAATAATCCCCTAGATAGATGGGATTCGTTGGAGAATTGGACCATTCCCATATAGGTTAGGAGCCCAAGCCCAACTCATTCCTGTGGGCCGTTTTAGAATGTGGATCAAATATATTATATAGGTTACAAAATCAAATATATCCATGCAATCATGTTTTTTTCTTTTCAAAATTAAATATATATAAAGTTAAAAAGACGTATATAAAGGGGCACATCTAGAAAACCAAAAATTGCCCTAATTTGCCTTTCTCTCTCTAAAAATTTCTTCTGACTTCTCTCTATTTTCAATTTTTTTTTAAATTTTCATAACTCAGATCATTTGATTACTCAATTGCTTCTATACACATGCTTAATTAAGTGATCTACTTCTAAGTTCCAAGATTAATTTGCATTCACTTTCAACCATGGGAATTAATTTTCTTTTTGGGTTTCTATTTTTCATTTATAATTTTGATCCTGGACCACGGAATAAGCTTATTATTGTGTACAAATCTTATACTAGAAATCATATGGCGTGCATGGAAGATTGGAATAACATGCAGACCTTGATTGTCTGTATGGCCACGGTTATATATCTTCTTCTGATAGCTGAGTTTTGCTTGGATGGGTTATTCTATTTGGCTTTGATATTGTGTACAGTGAAGTATATGGGTGAGATGAAAATCTGGATAAGTGATGTTTCAGATCATGGATGGATTCTATGGTTCGAGATCTTGGCGTGCATGGCCTTGGTCAATTGTGAATAAAAAATGGCTGGCTATGTTTTCAAGAAAACGGCGTCTGCAGGAAGGATAACAAGCGTGATAAAAAACCACTTTCTAAAAGCTATTTTATTGGACTCTGTGTAAGAATTTGGAAGAGCAGATGTTTTATGCTGGGTAGAATATGGTATGTTCAAAGATGCCTTCATGATTTAATGAAATGCGGACACTTCATGGCTATTAAATGTGGATTAATTATGGATGCTCAATTAATACGGGAGAAAATATGTCGAGTACATATGATTATGATTAATATAATGATGATTTTCATTGCTTCTATTCGTGAAGACGGAGATAGTTATTATAGGAAGTATCATTATATAATTATAAATTGGGGTTTATTTAATATGTTCCAAAAGTGCGGGGACTTAAACTAGAGTATTGGTGTGAATAGGTGTGCCTTGAGTGTAAAAAGGTGCATAATCTTTTGTCAGATTTGGGAAGTAAAACATGCATTGGGTGAGGAGAGTCCCGAGGTAGCATTTTACATTCCCGGTGGTGTTATGATCAAATACTTACTCATGCGTGAACATCTGGCAGCCATGCATTATAATCTCTGCATTTTTACTCTTGTCGTTGCTATAACCAATGATACGATGGGTCGTATCTATAAATACCCTACCTTGAATAACCAAGTACATACAAACAAAACAAACCTTTCAAACATTCCCTTACACAGAGCAATTATGTCTGAAAAAAACACTCACCTCCTACCTCTTACCGAAGTCAAATCCGAAAATGTACTCAAAATAGAAACATTATCACTTTTAACTAAGGTCCCGTCTGCTAAACATGTGGTACCTGAATTTATGTTCATTGCCAAAGTGGTATCTGATCGTGTCATTCTGTTCGGTGCATTTCGTAAGGTTGTTCTTGAGACTTGGGGGATTGCTGGAAGGATCACTTTCGAAGAACTTGTTGATAACACTTTCAAGATCTGCTTGTTTGATCAAGAAGAGGTCGAGAGACTCTTTTTTATTCGACCTCTTCTTTGCCAAACAATGCATGTTATCATAGTTAAATGGGAAGACTCAAAGGCGTTTAAAGATTTAGATTTAATTTCTTCTGAGGTGTGGGTCAGTGTATATGGATTAGTGGGGTCACAAAATAATATAGAAGCGATTCAGCTGTTTGGTGATTTCATAGGCGTCACAACAGAGATCGATTACCCAGTGATTGATATATGACGAGCTCAAATTTATTCGGTTCAGAGTGAAGTTTAACACTTTAGAACCCCTGAAAACTGGTGTTTTTCTACAACAATTGGATGGTAAAGCATGGGTGTCTTTTGTATATGAAAGTGTTGGATTGTTTTGTTTTAATTATGGGAAGCTGGGACATAACAAGAACTCGTGCAATTTGGCTATGGTTAGACCAAGATGGACAGATGACGCTGCACGCTACTGCAATTGGGGTAAAGAATTGGTAATGAAAAGTGAAGATAAAGTGTTTCATGTGATACGTAGGAAAGATCGATGGGGTCATTTCGACGAAATTATTTGTTTCTTTCCATTTAGAAGGTTTGACAATGATGGGGAGGATGATGATGACTTTTATGGTCATGGAGGTGGTGGAAATGGCGGTAACAACTCAATTGTTGGTCCAAGTGTGTTTAAAAGTTTGGGTGCTGAGAGCAACAAAAGAAAAGACGGTGAGAGCAAAGCTTCGGGGAGCGCATCCTCAAAGAGAAAGAGAGAAAAATCTGAGATGCTTGAGGAATTGTTTAACAACGTTAATAAGTTGGAGGGTCCTATTGAGCTATCAGAGAAGAGATTTCCTGAGTTATTTAAGGTGTTTAGGAAAGAGCTTGGAGACATCAGGATGAGTATTATCGTAAGCAATGAAACAATCAAGGAGGTGTTAAGTGCACAAACTTTTGATATCGATGAAATGTAAAATGAATTCAAAAATGGTCATGCTGGTGAAATAATCAATTACGAGGGTCGTAGTGCAAGGTCAGATAAAGGGAAGATGGTGATGGATCTTAATTCGAATGCGAATGAATTCGATGGTGATGATCTGCAAAATGTGGAGGGGAATAACAATGGAAGACAAGTATTTCAAACGGATTATTATAATAATGGGCTTGGAGCTGAAAGGAAGAGGTTTTCTCGAGATGATTTAGCAAGTCCTGATCTTGATGAGATGCAGTTGTACAACCAACAGGTCTCTCCTAACTCACAATCAATCAATATCAGTGATCATCCTCGTCCTAATGATGATAACAACTACGAAGAATGGATTGCAAACCCTAGGAGTCATTCACTTGTTCCTAAACGCAAGTTCACGTGGCCTAAAACACTCAAAAGAAAGACTGCACCTAGTGGAGAGATGGGTAACGTGAAGCAACAAAATTTTACGAAGGATGACTTTACTAATATGGAGAAAAGGATTCTCGGGATGCAAGATTTCATTGATGAATTGTGCGATAGCTTCTATGAGGTCAAGAATAAGATGGTGAATGAAAAGCGTGTATTCAATGGAGAAAATTTGGTGCTAATGGAGGAATTTGAAGACAAACAAAAATTATATTTCTGTGGTGGTGATGATTGTGACGGGCATTTGGAGGATGGTTCATCGGATTCTAGCAGCCCGGGTGAGGGGGGAGTTCTCAGGGGTATCCAGTGAAGGAAAACCCTCCTCCTGTATCGATTGCGGACGTCAGCCGGTCCTACAAAGCGGCTGGGCGTGATGGATAGTTTTATGGTGTGGAACTGTCAGGGAGTTAGGGAGCCCCTGACGAGAAGCTCGTTTAAGTCCTTGATTAGAAAAAATAACGTGTCTTTAGCTTGTTTACTTGAAAGTCGCTTGAGGAAGAAAGATTTCAAATCTTGTTCTCATCTCAAAGCTTTTGATAATAATCTTGTGATCGACCCCGGAGGAAGAGCCTATAGGTCCGGGGGGATTGTAGTGGTTTGGAAGGAGTCTGTTTCAAAATCTGTCTTATGTAAGTCGTCTAATATTGTAATTTTAGAAGTTAATGAATCGAATGAAGTTTCTTGGGTTTTGTGTTGTGTGTATGCGCCTAGTAAGGAAGACGAGAAAGCTAAATTTTGGCAATCTCTTAATAAGAAGATTAAAGCTATGGACAAGCCTTATATTATTATCAGAGACTTTAATGACATAGCTAATTTTGATGAGAAAAAAGGTAAGAAAGCACCAAATCTTGAACGGGTTCTTAAATTTAATGAGTTTATCAACTATAATCATCTCGTGGATATTCCAAGCAAAGGTTGTTATTATACATGGGATAATCATAGAAAAGATCAAGAGAATATCAAAGAAAAAATCGATCGTGCTCTTGCAAGTATGGATTGGTGCGCAACCTTTCCAGATGCTTCTATTATTATACCTCCGGCTATTGGATCGGATCACTCACCGCTTATTCTCAAAAGATTCAAAAAGTGCGATAAATACGAAAAACATTTTATCTTCGAATCAAGGTGGATTGAACATTCTCAATGCAAAGATATCATCAGAGATAATAGGAAATCAAATACTAAATCCAATAGTATGAAAAAGCCTGACCCTCCTCCGAAGGCGCGCGAATCAAAAAGCTCTTGGCTAGGACAATTCATGGTCACAAAGGTTATCTCGGAGAAACTAGTAGGAATAAGAGCCAAAGGATGCAAATTTTGAGTAGAAAATGTTGATAACCTCACTCACTGCTGGGGAGGTTATGTTAAGGAATGATGCAAGAGGTAACCCGTCGAGCTTAACGGCGTTAAACAAAAGCCAATTCATTTGTATATTAGTTTCATGTCTTTTTAATTTCGTAGTATAAATTAGAGTAATTGTTGTTTATTATTGTTTATTTTTTAGAAATGAGAAAGGTTTGGTGTTTTTATGATTTCGGGATTAAAAAGGTCACGAGTTTGGGTAGTTAGGTAGAAAAAGAAGAAATTCGTGGTTGCAACACAGAAGCTAACCGGGAACCCGGTTATCGTTGACCGAGAACCCGGTAAGCAACTGGTTGACCAGCCACCTAGACGCAAGAGCTTGCGTCTGAACTCGCGCCTATTGACACTGACCGGGTACCCGGTTAGACGCCAACCGGGAACCCGGTGGCTGAGCTGTAACTCCCAAACTCTCTGGCATGTGCGTAATAGGAGACACAACACATCGCGTCTAAGGTTGCGTTTGGAGGTGCGCTCGTCGACGACAACCGGGAACCCGGTTGCTAGCTGACCGGGAACCCCCTCTCAGAGAGAAACTCTCTGACCTGTGCGTAAGGAGAGATGCAAGAGAGTTGCGTCTAGGTAAAAAAAACTAGGACATTCGCGCCGACACAGCTACGAAAACAGGGACCCGGTTTTTGCTGACCTGGAACCCGGTTTCGCAACAGAGAGGCGGTTTTGGAGAAGTTTAACCTATATTTTTACCTTCCTTCACAAGTTAGCCTCCAATTCTGTTCTCTAGCTTCACACCACTCCAAAAATAATCATCAGAACACATTATAATCATCTAATCCTACCCTCAAACATCACATAAACACACAATCAACTCATAATAATTCCAAAACACCATCAAAATTCAAATTTTCTCCAAGAATCTTTCTTCATCCAAACCTTAAATTGAACCATAAATCCTCTCCAAGCACATCAAATAGACCTTACCCATCTCATATTTCACCTTAATCTTCTTCCTTCTATCCTCAAAACATCAAATTTCAAAAAAATTCTCTAGTTTTTGAATTTTTGAAGATTTGAGTTTGGGGTGAGTTGAGATGACAAACCAGACACATTCATTCGGCTATACTCGAAGGAACACTCCAAGAACAAGAAACAATCATGGTGCTACACAAGAGAGAGCTATTGAGATTCAGATTCTGGTCCTAAACGCAAGATTGGAGAAGTGAAGACTCTTTTGAAGAGGAAAGAAAACCCAAGTAAGGCTATTCTTAAAAAGCCTACCTTTGTAGATGAAGAAGAACAAGAACAAGAGGTTGAAGAGTAAACTCCTAGCAAACCTATTCCAGAACAGAGAGCTACACGAAGAAAGATGATGGCCCATAAGCCAAAGAGATGGACTGATCAAGTTCGCGACAAAATTGCTTATTTAAAGTTTGGTGTTGAGAAAGGATTCCCTCCGGATATTATGAACAGTGAATTTAAAGGTTATGCTATTACTTGTGATAAGTTTGGGTGGACAGAATTGAGACAGAGGAACCTCACATATATCCATGCTTTGGTGCGTGAATTCTATGAAGAATTATCTTTTGCAAATAAACAGACAATTATCATACGCAAAAAGGTATTGCCCTTCTCAATTGAGCTTATTCGGCAAACTTTGAAATTACGAAACTTCACTGGTCCCTGCCCATATCAAGAAACACTTAATGATCCATCTTTTAATTGGGAGTCTCTTTGGGATGAAGTTATGATTCGTGGGAAACGTCTCATCCAAAAAGGCGAAAGATATTATGGGCAAGTTTATAGTAGCAGTTTATTACCTTATGCTAAGGTATGGTCCCATTTCATAGTCCCTATCTTCTTTGGCATTAGTCACACTTCCGAGTTGAAAAAGGAACATATTATTTTTATAAAGTGTGTTATTGAGAAACGAGAAATTGATGTTGCTCGTGTGATTTATGCCACCATTATGGAGTTCGAGAAATCCCCAATTGTTCAGAAAAACCTCAAGTTTCCGTGTACCATCACTACTTTGTGTCTAGAGGCAAAAATATCGCGTAGGAGCGAAGAGGGTGAGCCTACAAATAATGGGGAATACATGGCATTAAATTCGATTGAGAACGATCATGATGAAGCAACACAAGCAATGAAGACTCCTAGAGTCTCTCCACCAAAGAAGAAAGTAAATTCTGAAAATGTGCTGGAGAACAAAATCTGAGTGTTGGAAGAGAAACAAGATGCGACGATTGCTACTTTAGGAAACGTTACAAAGAGTTAGATCTTCTACGAAATATGTTACTTGAGGTGAGCACCATACAACATGCCACCTATGCATTACTTACGAAAGAAGCCCTACTAAGACGCAACACTGAAAACCAGCCTCGTGCTGGTTAAGATACGTTTTTCTATCCCTTCTCATTTAGTGTATATTAGTTTAATTGCGTTGAATCTTTTCGAGTCGTGGGGACACGACTCATTTTTTAGTTTGGGGTGGGGTTCGTTGCCTCATCCCAATTTTATGTGTTATTTGTTGTATTTTCTTTCAATAAAATTAATTAAGGGTTGCGTTTGATTGTAGAGTATTCTAAATGTCCCCATTAAGCATACTTTTGATAAATTTATGATAGTAAATAGTGGACTTTAGGGTTAGTATAAAACGCACTTTAATTGCATGCAAACATAGATAATTGATAGGAATAATTAATTAACAATGCAAAAGAAGTAAACTTGTACTTAAGGAAAATGTTTGGTTTGTAGAACATGAGATCCAAATGAGTAGAGAACCCACTTAGATATGAACTAAAGCAAGTTGTGTAACTAGAAAAATGATAGGGGCGGTTCTTTGTTAGCCATTTGAGACCTTTTTAGCCTTCTATCCCATGAATTACTTTTATCCTTATTAGCCATATTTTGATCCTTAAAGCCTTTCTTTTGTCGCCACAATAGATTAGGCATTTCCATATGACCCGCACTTGAACCACGATCCTAAGACCTGTCTCGAGCTTGAGTTTGGGGTGGAGGGTTCATCAATGGGAAATTATATTGGGAAGGAACCTATGTATTCGTATTGAGGCACAATTTTTTGATGATGTATTAATTTGTAACCCTTTACCGGGATTAAAAAAAAGTGAAAAAGTTGTCAAAGATAGTAGACAACCGGGAACCCGGCCACCACTAACCGGGATCCCGGTTATCGACTGTACAAAAAAAAGAGAAAAGAAAGGAAAAACAAAAACAAAAAGGATAAAGTGACCGAAAAAGTGGAATCTTTGTGAAATCATCTTAGTTTGTATTGGGTTAACTTGGGGACGCTACATTATGGCGTCAAATGGGTTGAGTGAGAACAATATTCGAGTGTAAACTCAAGCTCGTGGACTGTTGTTGATGGTAAGTGAGGAGAGAGCTAAAAGCTCACTTTAAAGTTACCAAATATACATACCACACCGTCCCTAAGCCTACGCTAAAACCGTAAACTCCTCGTGATTCCTAGGTGCATAGTGAGTTTATAATTAAGCTAAAATGGAATATAATAAGTGGAGCGTTCAAAGCAAGCGAGGATCAATGAACACCCTATAGCCATCATATTGAGATAAGTACAAGCGTAACCTTCTAGCATTGTGAAGTTAATTCTAAGATTGATATTATTTGTGTTTGATTTTTTCATGATAAGTGTATGTGTATATTAATTCCTAAGTTTTGCTATATGAGATTTATTTTAAGTTTTGCTTTAGATGTATATACTAGATTCTGCATTTCTGCATTCACCTTAGACCATTGTTTTGTTTTACTTTGTCGGGACGACAAAGGTTTAAGTTTGTGGTCTTGATGTCTCCCTTTTTGTTCTAATATTATGCTCTTAGGAGACATCATTTTAGGTGATTAAATTGACTAATATGATAGACTTTTTTAGTGTTATTTCGTTATATTTCATTTTCTCTCCTTAGAATTTATTATTTATTATTTTTCATTTTTAAACCTTTTGCACGTTAAATGGGTTGTTTTTAGTGAAAAATTTGTAGGTCCATGGATGCTAAGGAGCACCAATACAAGGAGAGGAATCGAGAATTAAAGTCTTAGATCGAGTAGAAAAGTCATAGGCGAAAAAAGAATTCCCGAAGAATTGACAAGGAAGGCTACAAATCTGGAAGACTGATATTGATTGCTGATTTTGAGCTACTTACACATGGATTCAGCCTTTGGGTCGTGAAATAGGTTTTATTTCTTATTGAGTTAGGAAGATTTAGCGACTGGAATGGGTCAATTTGGAGTTGATTTGAGGAAGTTACAGCCGTTTTACTACGGGTTGTACATCAGTTACGGGATTTGAAATACAAGATTGGACTTGGGTTTTTTAATATTTCACTAATTCACTTAAGTAATAGCCCAAGTCCGATTTTCACCTTATAAATAGACCTTTTGACTTTTATTTTACACACAACTCAATTTACACAAGTAAAAAACGCCAAAGAGAAAGTTAGAAGCAAGAGGAGAGAAGAAACTGAAGCTGGAGAATCAATTCTTCCATCAACAATCAATTCAACCCTTTAATTAGGTTCTATCTTTTATTTCTGTAATCGAATATGAGTTCATTTAATATTATTTATTTAGTTTTTCTTTCCGTTATGAGCTAAATTTCCTTTGTACTTGAGAATCGCATATTGGGTTGAACCCTAACTTGATTAATTTATGTTTCTCCGATTTGGGATTTAAGTATTTAAATTGAATTTGTTATTTTGTGTTGGCTTTTATTTCATTCTTGAATTATTATCTTTAGAGTCATGAACTAAAGATAATTTTTAGTATCTAGGTTATTCACTATAGTGGCGTAGTGATCACCTTGATTGTGGGCTTAGATACAGATCTAGGTAATTGTCGTTGGTATTCGCCAATGACCTTGACAGGCTTGACTAACCAATAGCCAATGAGGTGAAGAACTTGAACCAACTGAAAATAGTTGTAATCATCCTGACGGAGTTTATAATACCGTAGGAGAGCTCCTAAATCCACCCTGACGGAGGTTAGGAGACTTTCAAATCCCGACTAGTACAAATATAGCAGTTCATCCCTTAACAGAAAACATTAATTAAGAAGGTTCAGGCGAAACCCTTGCGTGACTCAAGTACTACTTCTTCTCTTGCGTCTAGCCTATTTATTTGCATTATTTTCATTTCAGTTTCATTAATTTAGTATTTAATTTATTTTCATTTTAGTTTTAGAAAACCAAAACAAACATTATATCATTTACTTTTTTGTACTTGCAATTAATCCACTATTTGATTCACATCTGAGTTTTACTTATTCCGTCCCTACGAACGAATCACGATTTATCGGTTTATTACTTGGAGAACCTGGTCCCTAACTTTAAATATGTAAACTTTATAGGTAGTCGTGTGCTTTCCAAAACTTTAATAATAATGATTAATAGCTCATCACCATTATCAATTAATGCGTAATTCTGTTATGTATATACTGCTGTATATTTTTCTTGGACAATAGAGAAACACAAATTGAAAGAAAAGTGTAATTCTTTTATATAAAATTGATAAAAAGTAAAAGATACTAGTAAGCTGCATTCATCAATCCCTTTTATGTCTTTGTCACTATAATTTCTCTTTTGACTTTTTAGCCGTTATCATGAAAGAGATGTTCAACATATTCATCTTCAAACGTTCTTTCTTTCATAAAAACCAACCACGCATAATAACGGTTTACTTACGGAATTTTTAACAATATGCTTCTCAACGGATCCTGGGCCAGTTTCTCAATGGATCCCGACAAACTGGACCCTAGACGTCTATCTTGTTTCTGCATTTTTATTCACTCGTGTTTGTAGAAATCAGTAATAATTTGCAAGCATCATCATATTTATCTCTTTTATTTCTTAATTAAGTTGAATCGGAATCGATTATCAAGAGTTGCGAAACAAATAAAAATGTCAATCCTACAAACAGATTTGATCCGAGACATTCTTTGTTAGTATCTACCTAAAAAATCTACCTAATGCCACCACACATCTCAATATTTTTTTCTTATAATTTTTTTTTACAGAATTTAATTTCACCATTTTACGGGTCAAATCAACTAAAATTCGGTCATTATTTCTCTCTCTTTATATATATATATATGATTGAGTGAAAGCATGCCTCCCCCCCTTGAATGAATGTAATGATGGTTGTGATTGTATATTGTGAATTAATTACCAAGTTAACGAATCTATGGTGATATGCATCCTGTAAATTGTGGGAGGCTATTTTTGTTTGATCTTTTAAACTTAATCTTGTAGGTAATTATATAGGCCTAAAACAAAAACAAAATATTATTTTGTTGAGAGAGTACTTTTAAGCACCCGTTAGAAATGTTTTTTTAGAAATTCATTTAAAAATATTTTATTATTTTAAGAGTTTTTTTGATTTTGAAAATCATTTCTTAATAAAAGTATTTAAAATAATTTTACATTTCAAAAAAAAATTTAATAATTTTTTAAATTTAAAATGTTATTCTAAAAATATTTTTTTACTCTAAAATAAACACCTCTAAACAAACTCTAAATATCATTACTTTTTTTTAGGTTCAATCATTTTAATTTTTTTTTAACAAAAATGAAAGTATAAAGATCTCTTTTCTATTAAATAATAATTATCTAAAACAAAATGACCTAAAAGAAAGAAAAAAAAAAGAGAGTGAGACTGGAGAGGTCTTTTTTTTTTTTTTTTTTTTTTTTTGCCGTTTAAACATAATTTAGATAATAATAAAAACGTTTACAAATACAATAAGATAAGATGTTTGACCTTAGCCTATCCCCTCTATTACAAAGTCCATTTCGAGAAGATTAAGAAATTTAGGGGTTGGATTAGAAATCCAATCTACCCTAAGAGTGGCAAGCCTACTCTGTTTAGCAATGGAGTCCACTGCCTTGTTGAATTTCCTTGAGACATAATGGAAATTTAAATCAATGCTAAGCGCCAATCTTTGAATATCTTCAAATATATGAAATAGATGACGATCTTCAAACTTTGTGCCCTTCATTAGAGGTTTTATGATGCTAAGACAATCATTTCGCAAAATATATCTTCTTGTTGGTTCTTTTGAAGCCTCGATAAGAGCATTTCTGATTCCAATAGCTTCGGCTTCTTGAGGAGAATGTGCCATGAATTTCCAAGTTCTTCCTCCAAAAAAATGGCCCTTTTTATCACTATAGATTACAGCACAAGAAGCTATGTTAGTATCCTTTGAATAAGATGCATCCGTATTAATATAAGTAATGGGAATAGTATTATCTTTCCTGTTCAAGTGAAGACTTTGATTTTCAGTTTTTTGAGTTGTTGTTTGTTGTATATTAGCCTCAGATATATTTGTTAAGTAGTTATTGAAATCATCATAGGCTTTATACGCGTTTTTCATGTTTATTATGGGGCAAATTTGATGATTCTCAAAGATAAATTTGTTTCGTGATTTCCAGATATACCACATAAGCCATATTGCCATCTCAACCTTTGGTCTTTTTCTCTCATCATTAGGGAGTTTTAGCTCAATTAAGTTAAGGAGCCATTTTTTCAGATTATAAGTGTAATCATGCGAGGTGATATGACCAAAGAGAGTTGCAAACCAAGTGGCTCTTGCGCTTGGGCAAAGAAAAAAGAGATGTTCAGTGGTTTCAACATCAGTTCCACAAACTTTACAAATATTATTTAAGGCACATTTTCTATCAAATTTATTTTTCTCAGTAGGAATAGCATCTGAAATAACACGCCATATAAAATTTTTCAGCTTTGGGGGCAGATTTAAATTCCAAATGGTATCCCAAAATTTTTTTCCTAAGTGCAGTGATGAAGAAGGTAAAAAAACCTCCTGAGCTTTCTTTTCATCAATGCTATTATTTGTAATAAGATCATACATTTTATGGGCAGTGAGATTTCCATTTTTTGCATGATTCCAGACACAAGTATCAGGTGCATTAGTAATACTAATATTGAGATTTTTTACTATAGCAGCTTTTTCATTACCAAGAGTGCAATTTAACTCATGTTCTTTCCATTGATTATTATTATCAATAAGAGAATTGACATAGATAATGGGAAGAGAGGCAAAATTTTCAGGTTTTGTAAAGTTTGGAATCCAATTATCCTGCCAAATCCTTGTATTTTTACCATTTCCTATTATCATTTTTGTGTCTTTTATATAAGCATTTCGACCTTTAAGTAGACTTTTCCAGGCCCAAGATGGGTTATAACCCAAAGCAGCATTTTCAAAGGTATCATTTGGGAAGTAAATCCCTTTAAAGACTTTAAAGGCAAGAGAATTTTTATTAATATTGAATTTCCAGGCCGAGGAGGCAAGTAAAGCAGTGTTGAGTTGAATAAAATTTTTAAAATTCATACCTCCCTCGGATTTTGGAAGTTCCATATATTTCCAATTTTTCCAATGAGTTCTTTTTTTTCCATTTGCACCCCACCAAAAAGAAGCTATTAAAGAAGAGATTTTTTGACATATAGATTCAGGGATATGGAAGATAGACATGATGTAAACAGGTATAGATTGAGTGACAGCTTTTATTAAGGTTTCTTTGCCAGCTTCAGATAGGAATTTAACATTCCAGTCCTCAAGCTTTTGAATTATTCTTTCAATAAGCCATTCAAGTGATTTAATTTTTGACCTACCCCAATCCGAAGGTAAGCCAAGATAAGTTCCTAAATTTGTAAGATGATTCATTTGAAGTATATTAGTAAGATCATAGGCTACATTTGTGGGCGTGTTTTTACTATATATTACCCCACTCTTATTCAAGTTTATAGTTTGGCCAGAGGCAAAACTATACATGTTCATAATATCATTGAAATGATGAAAATTATCATGATTAGCTTTTAACATAAAGAGACTGTCATCAGCGAAGAGAATATGCGTTAAAGAGGGGCAGTTTCGACTAAGTTTAATACCATGAATTAAGCCTTTATTTATTTTATCATTGATAAGTGAAGTTAGAGCTTGGGTCTTTCCTTAACCTTTCTTGATCTACCGTTTTTTTTTTTTTTTTTTTTTTTTTTGTTGTCTCAGTATTACTTATTTTTATTGGTCAAAATGAAAATTTTTCTAAAGGTTGTCTGTGTTGGCGATTACTTAATTAATACGTTTATATAAGTTTAAAGACTAACATAATATATTCAATTGGTTAAGAATTATTTGAAATTGAATGAAAAAAGTTATGAAATTTTGAAGAATAAATAAATAACTAGTTTTTATTTATTTATATGTTTGTATATAGTAAAGGTGAACGAAAAAAAAAAAAAAAAATTTTTTTGGTTTTTTTGCATGTCAAATCTTAGTATTAACATTGGGACCGACCCTATAGTAAGTTTATAATAAATATAAGGATCCATTACTAATGGGCTAACCCATGTAGTTATGTCTTTTACTACCTATCATATTTTTTATTTAAAAGACACAACTCCATATTTTAAACTCACAGCCCTTTCTAATGGATGTCTAGCCACCTATTCATTTTTTTATAAATAGTTGACCAACATTTTCTTCATTTATTTTTAAAAGTATTAAGAATTAAAAAGGCATAAGAGAGATAGAAAGGTAGCAGTTTTATTAAGTTCGTTGAAATTCTTAAGAATTCGTGCTCAGTTTCTTTTGAATACTTTGGTCATTGTATCCTGGAGGTTGAAGCCAACAAAAGTACCGGTACGTGGCCTAAATACCTTAAAGACATCGAATTCATTCCGAGTCTCGACAAGTAAAGTTATTTATTTATGTGTACTTTTTTTTTATCGATAAATCAAATTTTATTAACAAATAAGCTCCAACATCAAATATACTTACAAATCACGTTTAGCCTACTACTCACTTAATGTCCAACATGGACTAAGTAACTAAAGATACGAACATAATAAAAAACCTTACAAACATTTAAAAAGAAAACAAGCTAAGGCCGGCCCAAAAGAGTAATACTTAGCCCAAAACTGAGATGGACTCAATCTTCTTCAATAACTCAAACGCATTCTTCTTTTTAAACCTTTTCTTCTCCAGCTTTACATGAACCAAACTATAAATCTTCCTCCAAATTTGATCTTCATTCAATCCATTATTTCCATGTTCTCTATCATTCCTCTCCCACCAAATACAATAAATATACGATGTGAGAAAAACACCAACAATATTAATAACTTCATTACACGAAACTTGAAGTGTAATTTCGATCAAATCTTTCAAATCTCCCGGAATATCTTTGATATCACAAGCTTCCAAAAATTTTCAAAGAATTTTTTTCGTGAACGAGCAATTAATAAATGGATGATTCACATCCTCCGAGTTAGCTTTACAGAACAAACACAGAGAATCTACCTGTAAACCCCCATCTTATCATTCTTACTTTAGCAGGTAGTCTATCATGTACAACTAACCAAGCCACAAAAGAACATCTTGGGATACAACATTTAGCCCATACTACATTACTCCATTTTACTTCATCCTTAACCTTTGCAACTTTGTAAAGAGTATTTTTAAACGAAAATCCTCTCTTTGTGCTTTCTTTCCAGAGTTTAACATCATTGCCCTAAGAAAGATTAATATGATTAATATAAGGTAGCAATTTACCCACACAAGGAGGTAATCTCCACTTTTCTCTGTCATAACAAGAGCTTACAATTTTGTCACAATTAATATTGTGATTATCGAGACCGATTCCTAAAATTTCCTGCACATCTTTACCTTCTATCAATTTATCCCAAATAATAAATGTACTCTCACCATTCCCCACCTTATGAAAAATAGACTCATATGCAATATGTCTAATTTTCATGAGTTGTTTTCAAATCTAGGTATGAGCTTCCTTAATATCTAAGCTCCAAATACACCTGCCTTTAACTATGTTCTGATGCACCCACATGCTCCCACAAGTTACTTTTTTGTGAATACATTCTCAAGAAAATGAACAACAGGCACACTCTATTAAGCTCTTCAATGTTAGGAATTCCCAAACCACCTTGTTTTTTACTAGAACAGATAATATGCCAGGCAATCCTTGCACCATGAGCACCGTCTGAATTACCTTTCCAAAGAAAACTACTAATTTTTTGATTGAGCTTGTAACTTACATGTTTTGGTAAAAGAAAAACTCTACACCAAAACATGATTTTACTAATAAGGACACATTCAATTAACTCAGCTCTTCCTGCATATGAAAGTAATCTAGAAGACCACTAATTAATACTACTGCAGATATTCTCTACCAACTTATTACCATCTGAGACAGTTAATTTTTTTTTAATAAAGTGGCACTCCAAGATATCTCACAAGCATATTCCCTATCTTTATATTTAACACAAAAGATATACTATCCATAACATGTTTTTCTGTACCTCCAAAATATAATTCACTCTTATTATAATTAATCCTTTGATGTCTCCTCATTTGTGATAGATTAATGTTAGGATGAGACATCATTTTTAGTGTTTTAGAAGTCATCAATGTCGATTTTCTTGAGTTTTAGTGCACTTTCCTATTTTGAGTCTTGATTTGTAGAATTATTATTTTTAGAGCATATTGGGTTTAATTGTTTATTTAGTGTGTAGCTTTAAAGATAATTATGGAGCTTAATTAGAGTCCAAGTCAAAGATTACAACTTATGGAAAGAGATTTGCATGGTAATTGGAGATAAGGAAACAAAAGCTAAAAAGATGGAAAAGGAAAAGCTGCCTAAATCTGGGATTCTGCATACACGTGCAAAGATAGGCGTTTTTACCTAAGAAATAGGCCGATTTTGGTAATTTCCTTCTAATGGGTCAAGATAATTCTGTTGCGATTCTTTTGGTATCTTATGGAGCTCAAACCGACCAATAACGAAGAAGATATGGTCAAAACGGTGCAGCAGTGTTTATCTTTATTTCCATACGAATTTGAGTTGGACTAGAAGTCTAATACCTTAACTCTTCCTCAAGAAAACGAATTAGGTCTTCTAAACACCTATAAATACACCCTTATATCACTTGTAAATCATCCTTGCCTCATAGTAATTAGTTCTTAAGGTTTTATTCTTCCAGTTTATTGTAGAGAGCAAGATGATGTCTTTTGTAATTTCTTTTAGTTTATTTCCATCAGGTATGAACTAAACTCCCCATAGCTTGGGTTTTGCATCATGTATAATCTATGAATTCTAATTCTTCTATCTAAGTTTCTTTGGGAATTATATGTTTTAATCTGATATTAGCTACTTACTTTATATTTGTTTATGTGTTTTGATTTAATGTCTTTCCTAGAACTGATCACTTTAGGATTGTTTTAATAGTAGTTAGATGGTCTCCTTGACAGGGTGTTTAACTATTGAACCACCACAAAATGTCTAGTGTCGATAGCAGTTCTGACAAAACATACTTCTAACTAGATAGTCATTAGGGTTTGTTTTAATCACCATATCACCAATTGATTGTAGTGTGCTGGATAGGGCCTTAGTGGCGTTTGATAACCCTATTTGAGTCCTCGTCTTGGTTGTGCCGTAGCCCCCTTAGTCGCTCTCAAGGTCTAAGCTTGGGGAATTTAGAATCCTGACTAAGTATACCAAGAGCTAATATTCTCCCTTATGAACTAGATTTATAGATAGAATTAGAAGGATTAGTGCATACTAGCAAAATCTGAGCTATACTTCTCATCTCATATTTCTTAATCTTTTATTTTATTGTCTTTATTCTCTTAGTTTCAATTGTTAATCTCGAAATCTCCTTGCTTTACTTTTCTGTTTTTAATTATTTACTTTTACTCGTAATTTCTACTAACGCGATTAACACACTTAAGTCCCTGAGAACGAACTCTATTTATCATTAAAACTTGCATACGTCCTGTAATACTTGCAGTACTGTGCCTGTCTAGGGTGAGAGTGCGTAGTTTCTTGGTCTTATTTTGTATTAATTATCACACCCTAGGCGACACCAAGTTTTTGGTGCCGCTGCCGGGGACTCGTGTCTCGTGAGCGTGTGGGTTATCTATTTCGAGTAGTAGTTTTTAATTAGTTTTTACTTTTCAGTCTTTAGTTTAGTTTTTATTTTTCTAGATTTACGCTTGTGGTTTGCTTTAGTCTTTTTCAGGTTTCACAGTGTTTAATTCTTGGCCTCCCTTATCGGAGCCTGAGAGGAGCTTCAGACCTTACAACAAACGAGTTCGTGAGGAAAGAGCCTTAAGAAGATCAATGGCAGCCCAAGATCCACCACTCGGTGCACCACTTGGAGGGGATCAACAAGATCCTCCTCTTGGTGTTCAAGATCCACCACTCGGTGGACAAGAAGGACAACAACTACCAGCAGGAGGAGGTAATGGGCAGAATAATCTTAAAAATCAACAAAACCGAGTTGAACAAGACCTTCCTGGCCTTAATGTACCATTCCATGTTCAACCCATCGGTTACCGCCCTCCTGAGATTCCGAATATCAAATTTAGACCCGATCCAGGTATGCTCAGTCAATTTCAAAGTTTCGGACTCTATACTGGTACCGCAATACAAGATCCGGTAAAAGCGATTCAGAAGTTCATGCAGATTTGTAATGCCTACATTACTCCTGGCATTACATGCGAGCAACTGTATTGTCATATGTTTTCGTTTTTCTTGACCGGAAGAGCTAGCGATTGGCTAGAAAGACAACCACATGGAACCATTCATTCTTGGAGAGAACTTCAAGCCGCATTCTTTAACCGATTTTATCCGAAGAGCATGAGACTTAAAGATCAAGCCGAGCTTGCAAGATTTTGCCAAGAAGATGGAGAAACAGTGGGAGAAGCATGGACAAGGTTTCAACAAAAATTAACTAGATGTCTGCTCCATGGTTATACACCTGCTCTACAACTTGCTATGTTCTATGAAGGTCTTAATGATAAAGGTAGAGAGAAGGTGGATAACATTGGAAAGGGAAATTTCGTGTCCATGAATCACAATGAAGCTTCTGAGGTGTTAGAGAACATTATGGAACAAGAAAGAAGTTGGCCTGCAACGCGAGCTTCTGTAGCAAAGACCCGAGGAACGCTTCATTTAGATGCAGAAACTGCGAACTCAGCTCACATATCCTCGTTAGAAAACCAAATCAAGGAGCTGAGAATCGCGATGGAGAAGAATTTAGCCGCTACAAAAGTAGTACAAGAAGCACAAGGTTGTCAACAATGTGGAGTTAACGATCATACATGGGAAGAGTGCGAAGCAAATCCGCAATCTGTCTACTTTATATCCAACCGATGGGGCAACCGAAACCATCCGGGTATGCAGTATTCAAATCCACAAGGGGCCGCTAATCCTGGTCATTATCAACCACGACCCCAGAACAACTCTTACCAACAGAGAGGTCAGTACCAAAATCAATATCAAAATAGACCTGCTCCTCCACAACAACCTGCTCAAGACGCTTATACCGATTCACTAGATCAAAAAGCCCTATCTCAGTATCCGCAAGAAGGATCTATGGACAATACACAGATAGTACAAGCTCTAGACCGTTTGAACACGACTATAAACGCTCAAGAAGAGAAGGTCAGAGGACAGGATGCCATACTTCAGATGCTAAGTACTCAAGTAACACAGTTAAACAAAGTGTTAACAAGTGTAGTAGAACAAAAAGAAGTAAAGGAAATCGAAGGAGGTGAGGACAATGATGGGTTTGAAGCTTGCAAGGCTATATGCCTTGAAATTGAAAAAGCGAAAGAGGAAGCACCACATGCTGCCATTAGTGCCGTGGAAGTTCACAGTAATGAAGAAGAACCAACCAAGTCTAGCCCCGAGGAATCCGACTGTTCTGAAGTTTATGTGGAGGACGATCAAGAGAAAGACGAATTTATAGAGCTACTGAGGAAGGTGCAAGAGGAGATTCGATCGGTAGTGGAATATGCAGCTGAGTTGGCTAAAGAGAAAGAGGTAGAAGCCTCAAAAGAAGAATCGAAAGATGAAGTGGCGCCTTCTGTGCTAGAAGAGAAAGAAGAAGAGAAGGTGGAATCGCCACCTATTGTTCAACCAGTGTCATCAACTATTCCTGATACAAATCCTAAGGATGACACTGTGCTCAAGATATTTGTAGAGGCGTATCAACCTGAAAATATCAACACCCAGATGCTTGAGATTGCGAAGAGAGGACTTACACCGCAACAAGTTTATACGCAAATTATTCCTGAGAAAGAGGCGAGTGCAGAGATCCCGAGAGAGAACCTGAGGGTTTCGAGAAGAAGTTAAAGAGAGCTACCAACAAAGCTTAAAGATCCGGGAAGTTTCAACCTTCCTATTCAATTACATGGTATGCTCAAGGTGAAAGCTATGTACGATGTGGGTTCTGGTGTGAATCTTATGCCTAAGTCTGTGTTCGAGAGACTTGGACTTCAGAAATCAGAGAAAACTCCAGTGAAGTTGCAGACTGCAGTTTGCTGACAACTCAGTTAAAAGGACATGGGGAACAGTGGAGGACGTCTTAGTCCGTGCAGGTAATATCGCCATCCCTACTGACTTTGTTATTCTTGAGTTTGATGCAGATAAGCAGGTTCCAATCATACTTGGACGGCCTTTCATGGCCACAAGTCAAAGTGTGATCAACTTCCAAGAAGGGGACCATCACCCTTCATGCAAAGAATGTATCCGAGACCTTCTATGTCTTGGGTAAGAAACCAAGGAAGTTGGATCCCACCGTGCCCATCATCCACAGCCTTTCACATCACAAAGTCCCTCCTGAGAAGATCCACTTAAAACCTGTGGATACTGAGCCAAACATTGAGTTTGGGGTTGGCCATGAAGTCTTATGGAAAGCTCACAAACGCGAGAATAGGCCACGAAGTTTCAAAGACTCGTGGATGGGACCATTCATTGTCACTAAGGTTGTTTCAGCCAAGGTGATAGAAATTCGCCACAAAACTGGGGTCAAGCGCAGATTAGTGGACGTTCATAGCCTTACTCGTTGTTGGGGAGGCTATATTCACAAATCTTGACAGAGGTAACACGTCTAACTTTGAAAGACGTTAAACAAAAGTACTGTACGGGAGATAACCCGTAGTTTTTAATGTTTTCATGTCTTTTACGTTCTTAGTTTAAGTTTATTTTAGTTGTTCTTAGTTGATAATGCATATTTGAGAAAGGTATTAGTGTTTTTGGTGTGTAGGAATTGGAGAAATCGAGTTAGGAAAGAAAACGAAAATTTTTGGAGCGCAAGAATGAACTACGCGGACTACCCCAAGGTGTACCCCCCTATACCGTATGGTCCGCAAGGTCCAAACACGTTCCACGGGTGGAGCCACGGGTTTGATCCAGAAACCGAGAAAATTCGACCCGCGGACTACCCCATGGTCCGTGCCATGGTCCGCGAGCCAAAAACACGTGCCACGGGGTGAGATCCACGGGTATTTTGACGGAGAAAGCTACAGAAGGCGCGGGGTACCCTCCGGTGTACCGCGCCCTGGTCCGCAGCTCAGAAACACGTGCCACGGGGTCCTACCACGGGTGTTAACCAGTGAGCAAAAATTTTCGAGCATCAGATGTCGCGGTGTACCCCGCGGTACACCCCATGGTCCGCAGGGGTAGTCCGCACGAGCCGCCAGAGAGAGAAAAGAAAGGGTTTCAAGTTTATAAAGAAATCTAATGCTTATTATTCCGAATTTATTAAACCTTAAACCTCTTTCTTCTCTCCACAACTCTCCTAACTCCATTGAAGCTCATCAAAACCTTCACCAACCACCAAAACACTACCCAATCATCAAGAAAAACACATCAAACCTTCTCTCCACATCATTACAAGAGAGAATCAAACACCCAATCTTCACCAAATCCATTCAAATTGAAGAATCAAGAGCTCAAACTTTCACAAATTCATCCTACAATTTCTAAAATCCAAGCCAACCCATTACAAATCCACCTCACCCACATAGAGATTCATCACCAATTCACCTATCCTAGGCCAAATCAAGCTTGTTCATCCATTAATTCAAGAGTTTAATTTTCAAGGGTTGCTAAAGCTTTGAGTTGGGGGTTAATTGAATATGACTAATAGAACAACAATCTTAGCTAACAAGAGGGAGGTGAAGAGTAACAAGGGATTGGATTTAAACAAGAAGAAATCAATTGACAAAGGTGCTAGTTCTAAATCAAAGGGTAAAGAGAAAGTAGAGAAGAGTGGGATACCTTTGTTTGATCGTAATGGTAAAAAGCTTTATTATTATGCAAAGGAGAGAACTCAACCTCAACAAGATCTTATACCTATAGAGAAAGTGGATACTTCAAGGGCCCTGGAGACTTCTGCAGAGAAACAATTGAAAGAACTACCATTTGCCTATGAGAAAGTATTCAAGGAAGAAATTAGAGATGGACAATACGCGAGATTCTTGGAGCTTGGTGAGAAATTGGGTTGGTCTACGTTCATGGTAAGACGTTCTGAATTATGTCATGAATTAGTTTTGGAATTCTATTTAGGCCTCTTTAGCCGAGATAGTAACTGTGTTCCGATTAGAGGAAAGCTAGTTCCTTTCACAGTTGAGGAGATTAGAAACCACTTCAAGTTTAAGAAATTGAAAGGTTTTTGCAAATTTGAAGAAGCGGTTGCTAAGCGAAAAATCTTTGATGAGGAATTACTTTTTGAGCATGTATTAGACAAAGAGAAAGTGCAATCACATAAGGGAGAATTGAAGGCACCTTGGCCTTACAAATATCTTCAAGCAGATGCGCGAATTTGGCACAATTTCCTTGTCCCTAACATCTTTGGAAACACACGAACTTTGGATGTGACTATGAAGTACGCTCTACTGTTGGACTGTATTTTGAGAGGAGAAGAAGTTGATGTGGCACAGTTGATCTATGAGGAGGTGATACGATTTTCGGTCTCTCCTAAATCAGTTTATAATGTTAAATTTCCTACTATGATCACGTGTCTTGTGCGAAAAGCGAATGTAGTATTGGGTGAAGAAGAGAAACTCGAGTTTAAAGCGAGTTATATTGATAATGCTTGGATCAAGGATATCTTTCGAAGAGCGGGTTCTACGCAAGTCTCGAAAGAAGAAAATGAGCAAAATTGGCAAGAGAAGATGGAGGAGCGTTTAACTAAATTCTAAGCAGCTCAAACTTCCTTAGTCAATGATGTGGCACAAATCAATGCTAATCAAGTGCACATCATGAAACTCCTTGAGCAATTAACGAAAGGTCCAGCAAATCCTACCTTGGATGTCAATGATGCGAGGCAATAGCCTCGAGAGTATGTTCTCTTTCTTCCTTACCATTTCTGTAAATATGTTTATCTGCTAATTTTAATTTCTGTTTTTCGAGTCTTTTTCGAGTCGTGGGGACACGGCTCATTTTTGAGTTGGGGGTGTGGGGATTCGTTGTCTCTCATCTCCATTTTTCTGTTTTTTTTTGGGTGAAATTAAAATTTTTGATACATGGCAATTAGATGTAGAGTGTGTTTAATAGCTTGAAAGCATAAGCTCAGTAGATTGATGATAGTAAGTAATATGTTTATGAGCTATGTATTTGTATGCTTTAAGTATTTGCAGGAAAACACGCGTTGATAGTAAAGAAAAGATTAGTGAGTAATGCGATAGAAAGTATGTTCGATCTCAGGGAACCTTGAGAAGTGTGTAGGCCGTGAGATCCAAGCTAGTTGAAAAACCATTTGATGAAAGTGCTAAAGGTAAGAAAATAACGAAATTACATAGTGTAGAAAGTGATTAAGGCGGTTCTTTCATATTTTGAAACTCTTGAAGTCTTTTTATACCTTCTCACCTTGTGATTTTTGATTTTATATGCTATATCCTTCTCAGCCCTTTCTAGCCTTTCTAAAGTTTTTTATAGAAACACGTTATAAGCCAGATCCCTTTAGATTTTAGGACTTTTCCATATGACCCGCACTCGAATCGCGATGCATAGACAGTTTTTTAGAGCTTGAGTTTGGGAGTGTGGGTCCACCATTATGGGAATTGTTATTGGGTTGGGATTTTTGAGCTTATTAATTGTGCTTTGTGCTTTATATTGATGATGATTCACAGATTCTTATTGTAACCCTTTGTCGGGGTAATAGTGAATGAAAAAGAAGCTACGAGCTAAATTTGCCAACAAGGGCATTAAAAGAAAAAATATATATGAGAAAATAGCGTGATATCTCAATATTAAAAGAGAGTCATAGATATAGAAAAAAATTGATTTGAAAAGAGAAGAAAATATATATATTCGGACCGGCAAAGTGGATTTTTATGTGAACATCTTAAGCTTTAATTGGGTTATTGGGGATGCTAAATTGTGCATCAAGGAAATTCATTGGGTTGAGTGAGAAACATTTTATGAGAGTAACTCAAGCTCTAGGGCGATTCGTTGATGGCTAGTGAGGAGAGAGCCAAAAGCTCACTCCAAATTATCCAAATATATGATCATACCCGTCCCTAAGCCTACATTACAACCTTAAAGACCTTTTGATTCTTTGCTATGTAATTGAGAAGTGATTGAGCCATTAGAGATTAGTTAAGTGGATCTTGGATACTAGTAAAAATCGAGGAACAATCTATAGCTCTCTTGGGGAACTGAGTAAAGTCCCAATCCTTCTTACATTGCGAAACTAATCTGATCTTGAATTCAAACCGTGTTGACTGTGGATATAAGAAGTGTACAGGTATGTAGTTTATGAATATTATTGCATGAAATTTTTTGAGTTATGTGCTTTAGGTTTATTCTATATATTCTGCTATGCTTTTTCCCTTGTATTGAGAATTATGTGAGTGTGTATTTATAGACTTCCCTATGTTTTTATCTTTATTGTATCGGGACGATACAACTTTGAGTTGGGGGGTCTTGATGTCTCCTCATTTGTGATAGATTAATTTTAGGATGAGACATCATTTTTAGTGTTTTAGAAGTCATTAATGTCGATTTTCTTGAGTTTTAGTGCACTTTCCTATTTTGAGTCTTGATTTGTAGAATTATTATTTTTAGAGCATATTGGGTTTAATTGTTTATTTAGTGTGTAGCTTTAAAGATAATTATGGAGCTTAATTAGAGTCCAAGTCAAATATTACAACTTATGGAAAGAGATTTGCATGGTAATTGGAGATAAGGAAACAAAAGCTAAAAAGATGGAAAAGGAAAAGCTGCCTAAATATGGGATTCTGCATACACGTGCAAAGATAGGCGTTTTTACCTAAGAAATAGGCCGATATTGGTAATTTCCTTCTAAAGGGTCAAGATAATTCTGTTGCGATTCTTTTGGTATCTTATGGAGCTCAAACCGACCAATAACGAAGAAGATATGGTCAAAACGGTGCAACAGTGTTTATCTTTATTTCCATACGAATTTGAGTTGGGCTAGAAGTCTAATACCTTAACTCTTCCTCAAGAAAACGAATTAGGTCTTCTAAACACCTATAAATACACCCTTATATCACTTGTAAATCATCCTTGCCTCATAGTAATTAGTTCTTAAGGTTTTATTCTTCCAGTTTATTGTAGAGAGCAAGATGATGTCTTTTGTAATTTCTTTTAGTTTATTTCCATCAGGTATGAACTAAACTCCCCATAGCTTGGGTTTTGCATCATGTATAATCTATGAATTCTAATTCTTCTATCTAAGTTTCTTTGGGAATTATATGTTTTAATCTGATATTAGCTACTTACTTTATATTTGTTTATGTGTTTTGATTTAATGTCTTTCCTAGAACTGATCACTTTAGGATTGTTTTAATAGTAGTTATATGGTCTCCTTGACAGGGTGTTTAACTATTCAACCACCACATAATGTCTAGTTTCGATAGCAGTTCTGACAAAACATACTTCTAACTAGATAGTCATTAGGGTTTGTTTTAATCACGATATCACCAATTGATTGTAGTGTGCTGGATAGGGCCTTAGTGGCGTTTGATAACCCTATTTGAGTCCTCGTCTTGGTTGTGCCGTAGCCCCCTTAGTCGCTCTCAAGGTCTAAGCTTGGGGAATTTAGAATCCTGACTAAGTATACCAAGAGCTAATATTCTCCCTTATGAACTAGATTTATAGATAGAATTAGAAGGATTAGTGCATACTAGCAAAATCTGAGCTATACTTCTCATCTCATATTTCTTAATCTTTTATTTTATTGTCTTTATTTTCTTAGTTTCAATTGTTAATCTCGAAATCTCCTTGCTTTACTTTTCTGTTTTTAATTATTTACTTTTACTCGTAATTTCTACTCACGCGATTAACACACTTAAGTCCCTGAGAACGAACTCTATTTATCATTAAAACTTGCATACGTCCTGTAATACTTGCAGTACTGTGCCTGTCTAGGGTGAGAGTGCGTAGTTTATTGGTCTTATTTTGTATTAATTTTATCACACCCTAGGCGACACCATCCTTAAACCAGATGTTCTTGTAAACAAGTCAAGAGCTTCTTTTATAACATTAGTAGACCTGACATTTGCTTTTAGAAATATAAGTAAATCATCAGTAAAGATGATATGATTGAGCTTCAATTCCCTACATTTCTGATGATAACTGAATTGTTTCTTTAGAGCCATATGATTGAACAATCCAGTGAATACCTCTATACAAATTTAAAATAAGTAGGGAGAGAGAGGATCTCCTTGTCTGAGACCTCTCTTCCCTTTAAAATATCCACACACTTCACTATTTATACATATAGAGTATGATGGAGTACATAAACACATTCTAATACAGGTAATGAACTTCTTAGGGAAATCAAAAGCATACAATGTATTAATCAAAAAGAGTAAATGCCTCATTTACCCCCTGAACTATACACATTTTGACAGATTGTCCCCCAAAGAAAAAAATGCGACTAGATGGTCCTTAAACTATGTTTTCGTGACTCGATACCCCTGTTAACAAAAACTGTTAGTTTTTGCCGTTAGTTGGTCACGTGCGCAAATTGTCGTGACATTTTACCCCTTGTACTAAGTTTTTCGTGACATTTTATCCCCTGTACTAAGTTTTTCGTGAATCAGTGCCTAGGGTAAAATGTCAAGAAAACTTAGTACAGGGGGTAAAATGTCACGAAAATTTGTGCACGTGACTGACTAACGACGAAAACTAACGGTTTCTGTTAACAGGGGGCATCGAGTCACGAAAACATAGTTTAAGGACCATCTAGTCACATTTTTTTCTTTGGGGGGCAATCTGTCAAAACGTGTATAGATTAGGGGGTAGAGCCGATATTTACTCTAATAAAAAAATTCCAGTTTACACTATTATAGGCCTTCTACAGATTAAGATTTATAGTGCATTTGGGATCAGAGTTTTTCTTATCATACCTAAGTACTATATCCTGAGCAACAAGGATAGTATCACTAATATACCTATCTCCAACATAAGCAGCCTGATTTAAAGATACAATGGAACCCAAAACTTTTTTAAGCCTATTAGAAATAGCTCTGGATATAGTTTTATATGTGGTATTAACACAGGAAATAGGCCTAAATTTTTTAATACTTGAAGCATTTTTTTCTTTAGGAATTAGAACTAAATTTGTAGCATTAACTTGTCTAAGAAGCTCACATGTTTCCAGACATTGTTTGATAGCCTAAGTGAAATCATCTCCTATTATATTCCATGAAGCTTTATAAAAACAAGAATTCAAGCCATCAGGTCCTGGACTTTTATTTTCACTAATGGAAAATAAAGCCTCCCTTATTGTTGGCATATAGCCTCCCTTAATAGGTTGTTTTAATGTGACAAATCCTCTTGTGTTTAGTGTGCTAATTACTCTTGTTATATATATTCCTTCTTGCACTCTTTTTCATCAAAAAGCACTTCTTTATCTTTTAGGTCAAAGCTTTATTGTTATATGTTATGAAACTAATTCTCATATAAATACCTTTAACCTTATCCTTGTGTACATTGAGAATTAGCTTTAGTGATCAACTTCAAAGGTTCTTAGAATGATGTTTCCAACAACTTTCGTGAAGAAGATTTTTTGATCCAAGTCATTATCTTTCAAAGTCACTTGGCGCGGTACACCGGACGAAAGGCGCGGTACACCGGACCAAGAATGCGGACCAGGGCGCGGTACATAGGCTAGCCCGTCAGAGAGTTAGAAAATCAAACCGTTGAGGTGCGGTACACCGCACAAAAACTTGCGGTACACCGCAAGAAAGGTTTTTCTGCACAAAAGACAAGTCATAAGTAATATATCCGTTGGGAGATTAATAGATCCGTTGGACCCAAGCCTTATGACCGTTGGAAGCCATTTTCTACTATAAATTGAAGCTCTTTGAAGGCTACAACTACACCAACTAATTACAAACATTAAGGGGCTTAATTGCTATCATTCAAGAAGGTGCCAAGAGCTATACATAGTCAAAATCAATCTTAGTGAGCTTATAAATCCTTTCAAGGAGTTAATCAATCAAGCCACAAGGTTCTATCCACTCAAGAGGAGTTTACATGCTTATAGTTATATCCACTCTTTTAGGAGTTTAGTTACAAGCTTTTATAAGCAACCCTTTAAACACTTTGTTGCTATCCTCTTAAGTCTAGGTCTTGTAATAGATATATTAAGAGAGAATTCAAGTATAGGGAGTATACTTGGTATCCTTGTGTTGTGATTACACAAGTGGTTTGTCCTTCGTGTTATCGAAGAGTTTGTAAAGGTTATTGTGTTCTCGACCCGGTTAAGAGAGACACGGGAGCTTAGTGAAAAGCTTGAAATCCTAAGGAGGCTTCCTTAGGTAGTGGATGTAGGGAAACCGAACCACTATAAATCACGTGTATCTTCCTATCCCTACTCTATTTACTTTCCGCACTTTATATGTTTGATAATATGCTAGCATGATTATTGAGACATTGCTTATCTAGTTTATCTAACATTTAGTCTTCTAGAGTAGTAAGATATTGGATTATCGTTTTACTTGTTTTACTTATATATATCATACCTCCTACTTACCCTTTGCATGATCCTAAGTGGTTGATATATTAAGTTGAGTTAGAAGTTTTTAATTAAACGTATATTTGTCCAAAAGATTTTTAATTAGGCATTAATATTATTAGTAATCCTATTCACCCCCCCTCTAGGACTATCACTTATTTATTTGTCAGTAAAAGGAGTAATAAGTTCCTTAATTTGATCATCAGTTAATCTTGAACTAATTATTTGTTTAATAGTTGATATTGAACAAATCCCTTTCTTCCTTATTTTCTGATCCTAGTAGATTTTTGTGGAACTTAATAAATTCATCTTTGATAAGATCAGGATTAGTAATAGAGTCACCATCTTCATTAATAATAACTAATATATTATTTCTTGCAATTCTCCCTTTAATAATTTTGTAAAAATAGAGTGAATTACAATCCATATCTTTTGTAAAATCAGCTTTAGCCTCCTGTTTAATTATATTATGATGCATGAGAATAGCTTCTTCCAGTTTTTTTTCAAGAATCTTTTCCTCCCTCAAAACATGAGAATCAAATTTACCTTCCATAATTTCCTTTTGCACGAAATTAAGTTTACTCTTTATAGCTTTAATATTAGTAGAATTCCTCCTGAAATAAGAGTTATTAAATTTTTTCAAAGCTAACTTAGTTTATTTTTGTTTCATACACAACTTAAACATATAATTCCCTTCAACATTTGTTTTCCAGGCTTGTTGAATAGTTTCAACAAACTTTTCATGAGTAGCCCAGATTTTACAAAATTTGAAAGAGCTAGGATTTGACTTTTTTTTACCCCCAATATTAACCTTTAGGGCACAATGATCCGAGATGGAAGGTGGTGTAATAATAACACTAGAAATAATTGTGGCCAACCATTTCAAATTGATAAACACCCAATCAATTTTATTAGCTCTGATATGACCTGTTGAGCTTTTATTTGTCCATGTATAAATATGTTCATATAGACTAGCCTATTCTATACATTCTGCAAACTCTATTGCTCCTTTTTCAAGTGTGTCACAATTAAACCTGTCTTGAATTTTAAAATCTCATTAAAATCACCTAACATACAACTTTCTCTGCAGCATGATTATCACACCACTTAACAATATAATTCCATAGTGTTCTTCTCTTATCAGCATCATTATAAGCATACACCATGCCAATATAAAAAACTTCCTGGCTATCAATAATTGTCATCTCTAAAAAAATAGCTTGAGAGGTTTCATTTATAAGCTTCACTTCAACCTGATTTTTATCCCAGAAAATCTAAATCCTACCTGATTCTTCTTTATTGTAATTATGCATCATTTCCAAGTGAGAGAAATGAGCTTTTTTTATCGGCAAATCAAACTTTTATTAATGAAAATCAAACTGTCAAACAAATTACAACTTTGGCCCAATCTACGTGGACTTTCACCTAATCATCACCTTACTCAATTATTACACGCCCTTACAAGAAAGAAGAAACATTACAATAACATTTATTATAGCTAAATAGTTATTAACTTTGACTTTTGTCTCCAAAAGGCCAATTAATTTAACTTTATTACTAATTAAAAAGTCTTTCACATCAAGTTGACGCAGGACATTATTAAAACCACGCACATTCCAAGCTGCTAAATTCATAAATTGGGAGGCCTGTTAATTTCCTTCCCTCCGTTATGATTAATAAATTGCAGAACATCTCGATCAATATTTCCATCAATACTGTGTAATTCATTAAACTTGTTAATTGTTAAATCTGAGCTAGGTTCTCCTTCATTGTTTTTGTAGCCTTGTACAGAACTTGATTTGTAGACTTACCTCTGACTACTCTCCATTCTTCTACTACCTTCATCTCCTTATCCAACTCTTCATCTGCTAGAATTTTATTAGGTTTCCAAACTTTTTCAGTGTTGTTACATTTTTCATCTACATGACCAAATTTATTACACTTGATACATATAATGGGTTTCCAGTCATATTCTACCTCAACTTCATGTAATTCCTCTAATCCCACATCAACATACACTTTATCAGGGAGTTCCTCCTTTGTATCGAGTTCAACACAAATCCTCGCATACCCTAGCCTAGTTTTTTATTCTGTTACAGAATCCATTTGTAATGGGACTCCTATACCACTAGCTACATAGCTTAAACCCCTCGGAGTCCATAAGTTCATTAGGACATTAATTAATTTTGCCCAAATTGGAATTTTAGTAACATCAATTTTTTTCGAATTGCATATCAGCGCTCCTTGGTCGTAATAATAGTGGCTTACCATTGATATGCCATAATTGCTTTTCGCTTTGTTGTTGAATTGTTGATTTTCGAATTTAAACACATACACACCTTTCCCACTTGATTTCACCTCTCTCCTTCCCAGATTTTTCCATTGAAACTTTACAAAATTCGTTATAGCGTAGAAAGAGGAGGTCTATCTAGAAATTGGCCGATGAGGCAGTTCTCCCATAACTCATCGCCTTCTTCAAACACTTCTCGAGGTGGTTTGATTACTTTCATGCCGTCTTGTTTGTTTGGTGAATGAAATTCAAGTTTAAAAGCTTTGTCTACTCCTTTTTTTAATAGAGTTGACCACATGACTGGCTTACTTTTGACTGCTTTAACCGGAGTTTGAATCAGCGTGTTGATCGGAGTATGTACGTCAACAACTTGGACTGGAGTTGCTGTGATAGTTGTTTCTTTAACTACTGACCCACCATCTTCCAGATCTATTCAATTTGGCGAGAAGATCATTTTTGTTATGTTGTTATACTTTGTCTTGCTTCTTAGATTTGAGTTTCTTATCTGATTGACCTTGCTTGAATTTAACATTTTACTCATTTCTGAGAGCGTAACACAGTGGATGAAGGTGAAAGAAAGAGAGACGGGGATATGTGTCGGTGGTGGAGGGATGAAGTGGATGGGATGAGTGAGTGGGTTTTGAAATTTAGGAAGAAAAGGAAAAGAGATTAGGTATTAGATCCTAGATATTGGGATTAACACCAAATATTTAAAAGAAAAAAGCAAAAAGTTGGAAAAAGGCTGAAAGTGGTTAAACGAAAAAAAGATTTTGTGGAATAATTTATGTGTTCTTTTATTTCTGCAATATTTTTTATATTGTTTTACTGGTTTAAAATGATAAACTCCACTTAAGCCTTTCTCACCTCCGATCGTGATCCAAGAGACACAGTTAAAACCAACCTTGAGACCATAACTAAAGAGCCACATGGATAGCCTCACGTTTATTCATAACTTGAAGAAACTGGTCTCTTTGGAACATCCTTGGCTTCTACTCAAGGGCTTTGGAAGAATTATTTGAAGCTAAAGTCCTAGACGTGCAAGTATCATGGAAGAGGAGCGACGTGCCGCCAAATCACGTATGGAGGACGCCTCTTGTAGGCAACCCAATGTCGCCATCACAGATAGTCTGAGGAGGCCTCTTTCTTCTTGGCATGAGATTGCGCATGGAGAAAAAATTGTCCCTTTTTTTTTCAGAAAACAAGTGGCTAGCTTTGAACTAAATATATTGGTGGATTTTACTTCATGGAAGCTAGATACACTTTGTTTCATGGTTTGGATGATGGAGTTAAACTTTTCTTAGAGAAAGATTGGGACCAATTACATGCCCAACAAATGTTTGTTAAAATGATTCAAACAAGTTCTCTTGGAAAGGAAAGCTCACGGGAGAATGAATGAACTCAATCCAAAGATATATGAAATAACATGTACATCAAATAATGTGGTCGAAGTGAGGCATGAAAGAACAACCCAATAACCCGTGAACATGGTCCAGAACTTGATCGTCGATGGTACAAGTTCGGCAGCTAACCCAATTGGAGAGAGAAGGAGAAGCTAAGGTGGATTACAAGAGTATTCCACCTAATAATAGGAAGGCTTCAATTAGCATGGAACTTCACTATTATGAACGTATAGAAGGAGAGAAGCTTCTAGATAACGATGTTCTAACTTTGGAATAAGCTTTTGATTTCTCTCTTATAGGCTACGTAGCTAGGAAAAAAGTATCGAACATGGATGATATTAGTATAATTGTCTAGGAGTGGAAGTTTGGTTGTATATTTAGACACCCTAGTGATTGGATTTTGTTCAAGTTCTACAAGGATGAAAATAGGAAATTGATCATCACAAAGGGTCCTTACAGATCATACGGTAAGATGCTTATGTTATCCAAAATTCTGGATTTTTTTACTTTGGGAATCTCGAGATAACAAAAATACATACTTGGATTATCATTCATAACTTGTTGGAACAAGCTCACACAACTCAAATTCTAGCAAAAATTGTTTCTTTAGTGGGGAACCCTATAACAACCAATGTGCTCACTATGTCTAGTGAAGATAGTTCTTATTAAACCTGGTCTAAATAAAACACACAAGTAGTATGCTGAGATATCTTCCCCCAAAGGCAAGGATTATTGGTTAAAAGTAGAATATGTGTCGTTTCCCATGTATTGAGTGCATTGTAAATCTTTTGGTAACTTAGAGGATAATTGTTACTATGGGGTTAATAATAAGAACAAGATAGAGTTTCTAAAACATGTTGTAGCTGGAAATCAGAGGGAGAGCCAAAAATCTATGAAATCCGCTCACAGGGCTGTAGTTTCGTCGGCCAATGTTATAGCTATGGTTGAGATAAAAGTTGCAACGTTCAACAGAATTTTTGCATTCTAGTACTGGGAAATTGCAGGTCAGAATCTACACTAAAATTGGGAGTTGTGTAGAGCTCTATCGGTATTGTGTAAGATGAGGCTTTGTGTGAAAGACTGGAGTTATATTCCATTGCAAAACAATTGTGTTGCTTAGCAGATCCAACACCAATGTAACGTAGCAGTAGGCTAAGCTGAAATAGTTGTTCGTTTCTTAGATGCGACTAGTATATTGATGTCTCTATTTTTGTGATAACTAAATACACAATAGAGATATTGTTTTATGAGTATATCGGGCCTTAAGTGAGGGATTTTCCCTATATTTTTCCATATTTCACTTCTACTTCTTATTTTGGATAATTTACCGTTTATAGAGATTTTTGTACTTTAATGGTATGTTTACTGTGTATTTTAGGTATATGCTTGGTACTAGGGTCCAAAATGAAGAGATTAAGTCCAAAGATGAAGAGAATCTCCAAGTAAAAGCGGAAACGAAGCTAGAAGCCACTTCGGGAAGTCAAAGCGATTACTGGAGTAGTCTTGCACCGCGAAGATAGAGTGATGTCTCCCTATTTGTGATGAATTAATATAGGTCGGAGACATCATTTTAGGTTTATTAGGATAGTCAATACTCTATTTCTAGTCATATTATTATATTTTCTTATTTCTTGTCTTGATTTGATGATTTATTATTCTTAGACCATATTTGGTTTAATTGTGAAGCTTTAAAAGATATATGGAAATTTATTAAATGCCAAATAAATTCCAAGAGATAAAGAAAAGAAGATAAGGATGGAAATTGGAGATAAAGGAAGGAAACGATAAAATAGGAAAAGAAAAAAATTGCCAAGTAAATCTGAATTTCAACAGCCACGCCCATTAAAGTGATCATAACTCAAAATCGGATGAGAATTTGGAAGAATGGTATGAAGAAAAAGTGTAGATCATTTCGACTCGGTCAGTTTTGATATAAAGAACGCGTCCAATTGCTTGCCTCCTACTCTAAGAAATCCGAATTAGAGCTTCTTATACTCCTATAAATACACCCTTTAACTATTGTAAACATGTCCTTGTCTCCCACAATTAGTCCTTAAGTTTTATTCATCATTAGAGTCATTCAAGAGAGCAAGTTGACAGTATGTATTTTTCTTTTAGTTTATTTCTTTCTAGTATGAACTAATTTTCCCATAGCTTGGGTTTTGCATATGTATAATCTATGAATTTTATTTTCTTCTATCTATGTTTCTTTGGGAGAACTATTTTAAATTGATTCTAGCTGGTTAACCATATATTTGTTTTATGTGCCTTGATTTATTGCCTGTCTTAAACTTGATCAATTTAGGGATGTGCTAATAGTAGTTAGATGGTCACCCGAAGGGGTGTCTAATTATTGAAACACCACATAAACGTCTAGTGTGCGGTAGTGATCTGGAAGGGCTTGCCTAACTAGATAGTCATTCAGCGTTTTTAAAATAATATTGTTTGACTTTGTAATTCTATTTCGAGTAGTAGACAGCGAAAGAAGAGACGAAGTAGTCGGGTTTTCCCCATTTGTGAACCCCTAGTTGTTTCATTTATTGGCTGATTCACTAGACGCTTTGCAGTAAACACAAGTAAAATTGTCTTATTCCAATTTGAATTTGAAAATTTAGTAGCATAAGCGGAGTCTTGACTTGTGTTGGACCGATGGTTGACTCGTGATTTTGACTCATAGATGGATTTTGATTTAGCAGTATTATTTTTCCAAATTTTCCCCCATCTTGCTTGAATTTAGATTCAAAGTCGTTAACTGTAGAAAATTCCTTGAAGGTACTAACAGGTGGAAGAATTATGCTTTCTACTTCTACAAGTTGAGCAGCTATCTTTCTGGAGTTATCTTCATTAATGAGAAGAGGAGGGATGCCATGGATTTTCACCATAAAAGAGGTAGTATTAAGCTGAACTTCAGTTAAGCCCTTAGCAGAATTCCATCTGAAGAAGAACATGTTTACCATTAACATTCCAAGGTCTGTTGTTCCAAACAGTATCAATATCTTCAGATTTTTTAAAAGTAATGAGATAGGTATGAAAACCTTTTCTTTCAGTGTGACTTCTAGCAGATATACCCTATGAGACGTTGATAATTTTGCGCAGGTCGTTGAAGCTAATGCCTTCAACGCTGATGATTTTTTCAAAGAGTTTAGGACCCTCAAACTGTGCATAGACAGAGTTAGGATCAGATGTCAGTGTGAAAGCCTCATTAATGCTATTTGGATGGTTTTTTGTGTAGAATTCCCTAATAGCAATGGGAGAGCAATAAATGAAAGAAGAAGTAAATGCGAGGAAGGAGAGGCTTGAAAGGTAGGTGAAGAAGGGAAAAAAGAAGCTAGAAGATAAAATTTAGGGTGATTTTGAAAAAGAAAGAAATGTGTAAATGTATAAAGTGTAGTTTTGCAATCTGAAAAAATATTAGCTTAAAAGACATGATTTTTAGGTCATGAATGTAAAAGATAAGGCAATGTAAGGGAGGGTGGGTGGTTTAAGTTTTGGTGGTGGTGGAAATTTTCAAAACTCAGCTGTTCTAGGGGAACGTGCCTGAGAGAGTAAAATCTGGTAAATATCTATTGCAAAACCAGATGTAACTAATCAATACTATCGCTTTACTCGATCCATTCACTCTTGGTCATTGTTTCGTCAAAGGTGATTTATATTGACAATCACCGTTTAAATCTTTACTTTCAAGTAGAATGCTTTTTGAATATATGTGGAGAGTATATTATCTCAAGCTAACATTGGAGGATCAAAATATGCTTTAGCAGATGCGCAAGTAGCGCGTGTATCAGATTTTTGAAAAAATGATAGGATTTTTAACAGGCTTATTCTTCCTGAAGTGATATTGTTTAAGAAGAGTTTTGAAGAGAAGGGATTGAAGAAACGGTTCATTCCTTAGCCCACCTCATTGAACAAATGAATTAGACGCTACCAATATTTCAGATTTATAAATTAGGGTTCTATAATCTTCCCCAATTTGTTGGAATGTTTATTAGATTATGTTTTCTTATTTTTGTTTTAAAATTGTGAATATATAGTTTAGAAGATAAGGAAGTACCAAATATACCCTTGTTAATAAATGAATAATGTTTATTAAATCAAAAAATTAATTTTTAAATTAAAAAAATCGCGCACATGACCAGCACGTGACCTACTAACAGTCATTTTTACGGTTTCTGCTAAAAAGGGGTAAGGACTCACAAAAACAAAAACTGGGGGTAACCAATACCAAAAAATATAGTGGGGGTTAAGTTGTCAATCCGCCCATAGTACAGGGATATTGGATGTATTTACTCTAGATTCTTTAATGTGTGGGTGGAACATAAGGATTATGATGAGGAGGTCAATAATGGATGGAGTAAATATTATGGTCGAGGTACGAAATAATACATTGTGTGCAAAAATCTTCTTAACTTGAACCGTATATGAGGAAACTAAATAAGGAACACTTCTCTCACATTTTCAGAAGAGCCAAGAGGGATAGTGAGGTACTTGAGATTTTTGAGACTAGGTTCTAACAAAATTTAGCGGTTTATGGGGAACTTAAAGAGTTGGTTGAGTTTGGAAAAGTTGCAAATAGACTTGAAAAAGGAGAGATTAGTTTTCTTCAACAAAAACCAAAACTTGGGTATAATCTTAATAACAATTGTTGTAGAAACTCTTCCACGGTCTCATGAAAAGTAAACAGCATAAGAGTTTTATTGACAACGTTCAACTTTCTAATGGTGAGGACACTACTTCTAGTTCTCAAGTTAAAGATGCTATCTTGGATTACTATAAGAGGTTGTTGGCTACGAGAATCGATAAGGATAATATTGATAATGGGGTGCTTGATTGGGGTACTGTTTTGACTAATGAACAAGGATTGGATTATTATAAAGAGGTATTTGATGAGGAAATTAAAGAGGTGATATTTCAAATAGCAAATGACAAATCTCCCCGACCCGTTGAATATTTCAAGATATATTGGGAGCTTATCAAAGATGAAGTAACTCAAGCGGGACGTAATTATTCACCTCCAGTTTTTTACTTACACAGTTGAATACTATTATTACTCACATTTCAAAGAGAGACATCGTTTTATTTGTCTAGGACTATATGCCTATTTCTTGTTCTAATTTCATTTAACAAAATCATCACTATGATTACTATGGATCGTATGAATCCAGTATTAGAAGATGCGATTGATAAAGCACAAAATGCTTTTTACCCCCGATGATCGATGGTCGAGAACATTCATCTTATGCAAGAGTTGTGGAGAGGCTACAACAATAAAGTATTTCACTGGGATGCACTATTGAAATTGATTTGATTCGATTTCTCGGAAGTTTCTTCGTAAGATACTCGTGGGTCTCAATTTTCCTATAATATACATTAATTGGATTATGGAGTGCGTTACAACACCTTCTTATTTGGTGGCTAATAATGGGGAGGTTCATACAAAATTCAAAAAAGAGAAAGAATTGAGGCAAGGTGATCCTCTATCACCATACCTCTTTATTTTATGTCTTGAATTCTTAACCGATTTTAAAGAGAAATAAAAACGTTGGGTTTAAATATAACCCGAAGTGTGGGAAATCCAAGATAACACACCTAGCATTTTTCGATTATCTCATTCTTCTAACTAAAAAAGATCACGCTTCGACAAAGATTCTTATGTATTGTATGAAGACATTTGGTAAATGCACGGGCCTTCACCTTAATGTGCTGAAATATATTATCTATTATGTGAGTATTAAATGTGAAGTTGTTGAAGACATTTTGGATATTACACAACTAAGAAAGGTGTTATTATGTTTTGTTATTTGGATGTACCACTTGGAGCTTTGGTTATATTTTCAAGAGATTAAAAATCTCTTATTTATAAGTTGGAGAGTTATGTTAGATCATGGAATGCCCCTTCTCTTTCTTATGCGGGTCATCGTGAAATATTTTGCTCGGTGCTTCAAGGGGTTATGTGATTTTTTTTGTCCATCTTTCCATTCTCGGTTTGTGTGCGTAATAGGATCGTGAGTATATTTCAGAACTTCTATTGGGATGAAAAAGCTTCACAAGTAAATTGGAAGACTATAACTACTCCCAAGTTGAAGGTGGTCTTGGTATTAAATATCTTGGTGCTTGGAATAAATTGATAATCATGAAGATGTTGTGAAAAATAGTGGATACGAAGGACTCACTTTTAATTAAGTGGGTACATGAGAATATTTGAAAATAATAATAATGTGTGGTTGTGGCAAGTAAAGAAACCAGATTCACCACTTTGGAAACAAACTAGGGAGCCAAAGGATGAAATTTTAACTTAAATTGGAGATGAGGGAGGAAAAGAAGTCTAGCATAAATGGTTCTCTGATGCAAATGATCGAGTTAGCACAAATGAGCTGTAAAGTTGTGATTACTATTCCTTGTACAAGAAACCTTATGATTTTTCGGGTCGTCGCTCTTTTTCTACAACTTGGAAAATATTGTGTGTGACTCTTGTGTTACTCCAAAACATGCAATCATAGTATGGATGACAATACAAAAGATGTTTTGTACAAAATATAGGATGATGTATATGGAGTCCGACCCACTTTGTGAGTTGTGTGGCGATGATTTAATATAGAATAATCATCTATTCTTTGAGTGTACCTTTGATAAGGACATTTTTTAGATGAAATGAGGAAGTGGATGGGGATCGGAAAAAAAAAATTACACAATCTTGAGCACCCTCAAATGGGTTATGAAACTTAAAGCCCGAGAGAATCGGAGAAGAAAATAATGTATGATTTTTTTTCATTACTATATATCATGTATGAAGAATGTGTAATAAACTTGTCATGAGAGGTGAAACTCCATCTAGAAAAGCTTTAAAGGAGTTCAAATTGTGCATATTTTCTAAGTTGTTCGCTCTATATCCTAACCATGCCTTCTCGGATGATAGACACTTTTTGGTTGTAACACCTTAGTATAGAGAATACTTAGTTACTAACATAACCTTTCGAGCCTTGGTGGTTAATATTTGTACACTATACAATTACTTTCTCATATGTTAATATAATCGTTTATCCAACCCAAAAAATTACAATTACCTAAAATAGTTTTATTTCAACAGGTTTTTCAAATTCAATTTTCTAATTTAAAAAAAAAATTATAACTTTATTCCAATAATTTTTCTATAATTAATATCTTAAATTTAAGAATTTTCATTATATATTTTTTATTATTTATGTGTTTATTTTTAATTTGTTATAATATATTTAAAAATACTTAAAATATTAGTACTCAAATTAATTATAATTATTTTTTCTAATAATTATATTTTTTTAGCAATTATTTTTCTATACTTTAATTTGTTTATTGTTTTTATAGAATTTTTTAAAATCAAATACAATTATTTTCATGTATAATATTGGATTTCTTTCTTTTTAAATCCTATTTTCTATTACTTTTTAATAATTTATCTTTATATAAAGTACTAAAAATTATGTTTAAAAAAGAAAAAGAAAAAATAAGATGTAATTAATTTTTTTCATACATCTAAGAGCTACTTTGGACTCGGAGTCATCTTGACTTTAGTAAGATTCGATCACAAGACCACTTTATCAGTGTAAAGTACTCCAACCACCAGAGAAACTATCAATCATTATGTAAATACTAGTTCTTTGACTAATCACATGTAATTGAAAAAGTAGAAATAATTGAATAGCCAATTATCGGGAAGCTAGTGGAGTTGCAACACTCAACTCTCAATTCTAGCTAACGTAAGTTTGTTTTTCGAAGAAAAAAACTCTCAGTTCTAACTTTTTTACTTATGGTGGGAAATCATGAGACTTAGCCTCACATGAAATCGTGCACAGAATAACTACTGCGACGAAATAGTGCACAGAGACACCTGCTACGGGATAGACCATAATTTAGGCATAATTTATAAAGAACGAGATATATATTAATTTTATTACCAATAGAGTGTTAATTATATACCAAAAAAAAGAGATATATATTAATTTTATTACCGATAAAGTGTTAATGATATACCAAGGTCTAGGGATGTCAATAGGGGACGGGTTGACGAATACCCACCCCACCCTATTCTAAATGAGAAGACTTTTGAGGTACTAAATGAGGGTTAGGGGACAATCATTTTTTTGTTACATAGAAGAGCCACTTTGGACTTAGAGTCATTGACTCGGTTCAAACCTGCACCACTAGATTGGATGACCAAGGCCTTGGCTAGTGAACTAATCCAAACTAGTTATAGGATAAGCATTCTCCACCCATAAACTCTTCCCGTATTTATATAATATAATTAATATTATATTTTTAAAATAATATATATAATCTAAGATTATAAATAAGTATAAAATCTAACTATAACATAAAATCTAAAAGTTCAAAATATATTATTATTATGAGATTTAATCAAAGTAAATAGTAATTTGTTATGGTTGAAAGTCAAATAATATGTATAAATATTTTTTTCTCCGATTTTTTATATTTATACATCAAATACTTTATCACTTTAAATCAAAACCTTGACATGCTATTCAATAAAAATAAAGTGTTGTACATTGAATTATTGAATTTGTTATCTTTGTTGCATACTTACTTTCATATAAATTAAAAAAATTAAGTAATTAAACATAAAATTGATCATTTTCATCATTGAGATATTAAGATTTTCCTTCCTAAAATTTTTCTAAGTATCCCATGCTAGATAATCTAAGACCATATGCAACCTTAACTTTAGTACTCATTTGTTCCTTGATAGTGTTTTTATGTTTGGCTCGTATCTTTTTTATTATATTCTTTTTTTGGTTTGTTTCATAACCCGCGGGAGAACCCAACCCCCATCGGGATACAAATAATTGGGTGGGGCGGGTCTTGGGGAAGAACGATGGGGGCAATGTGGGTTATGGGGCTTATTATTCGAATATGACGGGATGGAACTTCGATATTCTTTGTGAGTTCTGCACATCTAGAGACATCACATCGATTAGGAGAATCCCGATTATTCAATTGGAAAAGGAGGATAAAGTTATATGGCCAAACACAAAAGATGGGAACTATACGACTGAATTGGGGTATCATTGCCTAGCTCAAAGTGAAATCGACAAAAAAACCAAACATCGGAAATGGGAGAGAAAAATGACCATGTATGAAATTCTATATGGCATACGAATATTATGTTAAAAATCTGAAATTTTATATGGAAAAATTATAATAACGCCATACCTACCAAACTCAATTTGAAAAAGAGAAAATGTGTTTCATCTGACACTTGTGAATGGTGTGAATCGGAATCGATTGAACATATTTTTCTTAAATGTCCACTTAGCATGGGTTGTTTGGTCAAATTCACAACTTCAATGCAAAAATATATATATAATTTTGAAGGAAAAATTAGCGACTGGATTGATAAAACGATTGAAAATTACACAAAAAAATGGATGGGATCTTAGATTGATCAAAGCAATTATATTCTGTACATTATGGAATATATGGAAAGTAAGAATGAAGGGATTTTTTAAAAAGAAAAACTGAAATATCTGGGAGACCATCTCTTATTAATAGTCTCTTCGGTAACAAGGAAGACATAGGAACAAATGAGCAGAATAATCTGAGCAAAAAAATAAAGAGAGTATTGAAGACAATACGACAATCCAGGATAAAATGGAATTTATCTGGCTTTGTGATGCGTCATTTACAAGAATTAGTAACCAACAAGTGCACTTTCCATCGCAATTAATGAGAGTGGAGAAATAAAGAACAAAGTTACCAAAAGATGTAAACACAATTGCGTCACAGAAGGTGAAATTTGGGTCATGCATATGGCCATAAGATCCGCAACAGATCATAATCTCCAGAGCAGCTCATTCTACTCTGACAACCTTGAAATTATTCAAGGCATTAATAGGCGTAAGGGAATTAATTAGAGGATACAGTCGATGACTGTTGAAGTCTGGAAATGGATGCACAAATTCCAATAACGGAAAGTATTACGCGCCAAAAGAGAATTTAATGGGGTGGCAGATATTCTTGTCAAATACGTCAAAAAAAATCTCGACCTTACTAATTGGAAAAACGATAACCTTTGTGATTCCTTTAGTTTTCTCTCTGATCTTTGTAGGAAAAAAGGAGTAGGCTAAATTTCGTATAATAAAGTTTACATTGACGAGTTGGCCAACCTTCCCAAAGTTTATCATATTTTTTGTAGTCACAAAATAGATGTGCAACAGTTTCACGCACAGTTCCACACCCCTTACATATTGGTGACACAAACACTCTGCATTTTTGAAAATGATCTGTGGTTGTCAAATGCCAAACCGTCAAAGGAGAAACCAGACTTTTTGCAGACATTTGATTGACCACAATTTACTCCAATTAAACACCCCAGTATAAGGTGATGTCTTAAGGGCTTTATAGGCTTGAACCGAAAACACATCAGATACCTCTAAACTCCATTTATATGAGACGAAACTGCAAATTAAGTCCCAAAACAGAGGAACTTTTTTATTTGTATCCTAGTTGGAAAAACTTATTTTTTAAGGCCTCTTTCCAATATTTCTTTTTGTGGTTTTGACCTTTTTACCCTTGTTCGTAATGGTTACGGTTACATCACGTTTTTACATGTCATTCCTTTTTAAATTAATCTGTTATGTTTTTTTATTAAGGTTATATGGGCTGACCCCATAATGAACAAAACCAATTAGGGGCTGGCCCTTTAAGGAACAAATAAAAATTGTTGGCCCATCAAAAAACAACAAGCAAAAAAACAAAGCTACATAGGATGTACCTATTTTTTTTTAGAATGACTAGTCACAAAGATACATGGGCTAAAATTTGCATCTCGAGTTGTACCCATTATGAACAAAAAACAACAACATTGGTACCATAATGGCCAACCCCGTTACCAACAAAAAATACATAAGGCTGGCCCCATCAGCAACACCTAACAATCTGGGGCTGGCCCCATTACTAATCAAATTAAAAAAAAACCTTCGTGAACAAACGGATCGAGCAACTGGTGGGTGGCGGTCTTCGAGTGCAGCAGTTTGTTCTTCTCGACGAACGGAGGGTGATGATGAAGATAGAGGGGAGGGCGGCGCTGGATCTTTTGTTTTTCTCGACGAACGGCGGCGATGGAGTGTTGGGTGGAGGCTAATGTTGAAGATAGAGAGTAGGACGGCGATGGATCTGTTCTTCTTCTCGACGAACGGCGGCGGTAGAGTGTGGAGCGGAGGGTGATGATGGAGATGGAGAGGCAAGGCGGCACTGCACGTGGGCGGATCTGGAAGGAGAAGGTGGTGCACGAGCGGCGGCGGTCTTCACGACGGCTGTCTTCAATCGTTGCTAGGGAGCAGTAGAGAAAGGAAGGTCAGAGAGGGGGCGGTAGTGTTGGTGATGAAGGCGGGGGTAATGAATACGGTGGTAGTGATGATGGTGGTGATACCAGAGATGGTGGGGGAAAGTTCGGTGATGGTGATGAAGGTTAGGGTTCGGTGGTGGTAATCGTGATGAAGGTGAAGGTGGGGACTCGGTGATGATGATGATGGAGGGAGGGCGGTGGTGGTGATGTTGGTGGTGAGTGGGTTGGTGGTGATGAGGGGCTCGGGGTGTAGTTGAGAGAGAGAGAGAGAGAGAGAGAGAGAGAGAGAGAGAGAGAGAGGGGGGGGGGGGATGGTGAGTGAATATGAATGTTCGTGTGTATAATGGGATTGGGAGGTGTGTGTTTTTTTTCATTGTGAGATAAGGGTTTGGGGGCATTTTGGGCTTTTACCCCTACTAGTTGGACCTCCTAACTAGTATTTAAGATTGGAGATTTGAAAAAGAAAGTAGGGTAGTGGTTGGGCCTTATAAAATAAAATCCCCTTTATATAAGTATCCTTGATCATTTCGAAATTTTACGATCCCATTTGCAAGCACCTCGCGCCCTGCAAGAATACTTTAACATGTTTTTGAGTTTGATTGCTTGGGAGCTCGATTCATAAAAAAATTCGAAATATCTGTGTTTTATATTTAAAATTTTAATGGGTAATTACTCATAGATTTTTATGGACAAATACAAATTTTATATAGTATATTTTGATAGGTAAAAAGGTATTCTTTTTCGTTCACTTTTATTTGTCCAACTTTCTAAAAAAAATGTGTCTAATATTGTTGGTCCCTTTTACAATATTAAAACACTTTCTCTATACTTTTTCTAATTTTACTTTAAATTAGATAATATAAAAAGTATTGCATTAAATTATGGAAAGAGAAAAAATATTAAATACTTTTTTTAATTTTTGTATGTAAAAAAAGTAGATAAATAAAAAAAGACAGAGGAAGTACTAGGTAATTCCCCTACAAATTAATTAAATAAGAAAACTGATAAATCTTTGCTTTCGTCTTAAGTTGTTGAAATTATGCAATTAACTTTAAATGGGCCGTTGGCCGAAAGAATTAAAGATGATCAGGCAGGCAAATCTCTGTCAAAATAGCGGCGTGATTAGGTTCTTTGATGAATTCAGCATAAATCTATTGTTTATCCTTGTCAATACAACATATATTCGTGGAAGCCAAGTATGAATAAATATTTACAAAGATTCGGAAGAATTATTAATTATATATCCGTATATATAGATATAGATACAGGTAATGAATGAATCATAGCAACGATTAGCGGTTTGAGGTGGTGTGAGAGCTGTTTGAAGACCCCACTCATATAGAAGGAATAGTTGTTAAGCTGCTGGCATTTACAAATGTCTCCATTGACAGACTGTTCCTTGCCTATGTACACTTAATTACTTTCTAAATTGATATCCTTACCTATTTATTTCCAAAATTATATGTTATAATTTCAATTTATTAAATTACTATTTATGCAATATCAAATATTTATTTGATACTCCTTATGTTTCACCAGGTTTGGTTACTTACTAAACATATAGTTTTAAATGTCAAATTAAAATATCAAGACATTTTTCTTCTTCTTTTTTTACTATTATCTCTATTAATATATTAAAATCTATGTTTTCAATACATGTTTAAAATATTACTAAGACACTTTATGCAAAGAAAATTAAGCTATTAAAACGCTTTTTAGATTCTCGTAATAAGAAGTGTTTGATTATATTCCATAATATATGTGAAAAACAATTTGACAAATATTTTGAAATAGAAAAAATATAATATATGTTAAACACTATAATTATATATAATACAATATTTATTAATAAAAAATTGAACTTTAAATGAAATAGTAAATTAATATACATTAATAAAAATTATACTTTAAATGAAATAGTAAATTAATATGCGTTAGTTTTAAAATATTTTTAATACTGATATTTCTAAAATATTACTGAGAACTACAAGATCGTTACAATCGATTATGAACCAGACGGTCCCACAAAATGTTAGAAAGATTTTCAGATAATAAACCCTCACCACTCCAATGAAGAAGTCTTTCAAACAGGTATTTATTTTTGTTTAACACGCACTGGCGTAATAAACAACTGGCTCAAAAGATCGAATGACATTTTCCGTGGATCACTCCTAAAGTAGTGACAAAAGCCCATTGGATTTTAATGGCTTCGACTTATGGTATATGTTCATCGAAGAAAAACTCTATCCATATTAATTACGTTGAATATTTATTCCCTTTTTTTTATCAGATACCGTTGAAAAGCAGTTGAGAAAATACTTGCATTTAGTCTTAACTTTGTTTGATTCCAAGAGACCGTGTTCCGTTTTCTCGAACTATATCGACAAGGATCTAGATCAAAATATTTTTGGCTCGAATAATTTCATTTGGTAATTAAACGGGTCTATCATAATACAAAATTGTTTTCTACCCTCCATTAATAAAAGATTTGAATTATTATTTAATTATTTAAGGATAAAATTTAGTATATGTGATAAATACATTAACTATTAATTATAATGTCATGACATTAAATATTAGCTTATAAGTGATAAGTCGTGTAATTGCCATTAAATACAAATAATCTCATAAATATACAAATATTTAAATTCTTTATGATGGGTGAAATTAACTATACATGGAGACCTAATATTAAACTATATCTTATTTATCAAAGAAATACGTCTTCGTTCATTTTGTAATCTTATATAACACCAATCGTATTCGAATTGATTTAAATACAAATAAATTGGATAAAAAATAAATAAAAAATATTATTATGTTTAATTCGGATCCAATAAATTGTCTTTTGGGAAAAAAATTATATATGATAAAATTATAAATAATCCAACGGATATAATCATCCGATTTTAGGGAATAATAGAGAACCCTACCACGACTAAAATTTCCAAACCAACGCCTCTCTTATTCGTGTATTAAACCCCCCGCTCCACCACCTTTCTCACTCAACTCTCTCCCTCTCTCCCCATTTATCTCTCTACACTCTCTCCCTCTCTCCCCATATCTCTCTACACTCTCTCTTCATCTTTTATAAAAAATCTCATAATCCATTTTCTTCACTAATCAATTAATCAACGATGACTAAGGAGGACACAAAGATCTCACCTGCTGTAGCTGCACCATCGGCATCAGCACCAGCACCGGCGGCTGATGTTGTCCCTGTGGTGGCTGAAAAGACAGCAGCGGCACCTGTTGTGGTGGCGAAAGAAGTTCAATCCGATGTGCCAGTGGCTTCACCGAAGAAGCCTGAGGTGGTGGAGAAAGAAATCGCCGCACCGGAGCCAGAGGTACTGGAGAAGCCTGTAGTAGCAGAGGCTGAAAAAGAGGTTACTGAATCTGATAAAGATGGAAGTAAGGTGGCTGAATCGGAATCATTTAAGGAAGAAAGCAACGTTGTAGCTGATCTTCCTAACCCACAACAAACGGCGTTAGAGGAATTCAAAAAATTGGTTCAGGAAGCTCTTAACAAACACGAATTCACAGCTCCACCACCGGTTAAGGAGGAGGAGAAAAAAACCGAGGCGGAAACCACTCCTGCCCCAGCTGAAGAGGTACCTAAGGTCGAAGAAGCTCCTGTGCCCGAATCAAAACCAGAAGAGAAGAAGGAATCTGAAGCCGTCCCTGTTGAAGTACCTCCACCAGCAAAGGCGGAGCCAACACCACCAGCCAAGCCTGAACCCGCTAAAGTGGTCGAAACCAAGGTCGAAGAGAAAACAACCCCACCACCACCAGTCAAGGCGGAGCCGGCCAAAGTGGTTGAAACCAAGGTTGAAGAGAAAACTACCCCACCACCACCACAAGCCACCGAAAAGGTGGTCGTGGAAAAAGTAGAACAGAAAATCGAAGCGGTTGTCGAGGAAATCAAAGAAACCATCGTGGAAGTCACAACCCCACCACCACCACCAGCTGTGGAGGAAACAACCGAAGCACCAGAAACCGAAGCACCACCATCCCCACCAGAAGAAGTCTCAATCTGGGGAATTAAGCTTCTAGAAGATGATCGTACCGATACAATCCTCCTAAAATTCCTCAGAGCCAGGGACTTCAAAGTGAAAGAAGCTTTCGCCATGTTAAAAAGCGTGGTAGCATGGAGAAAAGAATTCGGAATCGACACCATAATCGAAGAAGATAAAATCTCAGAAGGAGTAGACAAGGTTGTTTACTTGCACGGAAAAGACAAAGAAGGTCATCAAGTAATATACAATGCATTTGGTGAATTCCAGGACAAAGAATTATATCAGAACACTTTCTCAGATGCAGAGAAGAGATCCAAGTTCTTGAAAGGAACAATTCAATTCCTGGAAAAGAGTATCAGGAACCTTGATTTCACCCCAGATGGTTTATGCACTTTGTTCCAAGTTATTGATCTCAAGAACTCCCCTGGGCTCTTTTTAACTAAGAAAGATTTGCGTTATGCTATCAATCAAGCTCTACAATTGTTCCAAGACAATTACCCTGAATTCATAGCCAAACAGGTAATATTTCTTTTTAAGTAATTAATATTTATTCATCAAAATATATTTTTAATCTAGAATGGTAAATCTAAGGATGATTATTATATATAATTTATTTCATATAATATAGGGACTTATACCGTAATTAATTCAAAAAAAAATTGATATAGGGACCCTTACCGGTTTCATCAGATTTGGACACCCCATTTTTATTTGAGTATGGTTATTTAGATTTTATTGCACATGACATGTTCACATTTTGTACTTATATTAAACTTTTGTTGGTACTCCATAGATATTGAAAGATGTGCATGTTTTCTTGTTTTGTACTTAGTATACTTTTTTTCTTTTTACCAAATCTTTTTTTATTACAACTCAATTCCTTTCAAACTTTTGTCTAAATTGTTGGTACATGTAATTAGTTTGAATTGGTCTTTTTTTTCTTTTGAATTAATTTGAATTGTTTGTTATGCAAAGGTGTACATCAATGTACCATGGTGGTACCCTGCTTACTACAGGATGACTAATGCTATTTTCACTTCAAGAACTAAGAGCAAGTTTGTGTTTGCTGGCCCTTCAAGATCTGCTGAGACACTCTTCAAGTTAGTACAAATTTTTATTCTTTATTCCTAACTTTTTTTATTTAATTGAAAAAAACTAACATATTTTTTGGGTGGTAAAAAATTAGATACATAGCACCTGAGCAAGTACCGGCTCAATACGGTGGACTTAGTAGGGAGGGTGAAAATGAATTTACCATTGATCATGCTGCAGTTGAGGAGACAATTAAGCCAGCATCTAAGCACAAGGTTGAATTTGAAGTTACTGAGGTATGTATATAAAATATTTTTATTAAATGATTTTTTTTTTTTTGATTAAGATACTGATTTATAAAGTTGGGTTTTTGTAGAATTGTACTTTGGTATGGGAGCTAAGAGTTGTAGGATGGGATGTGAGTTATGGAGCTGAGTTTGTGCCTACTTCTGAAGAAGGATACACTGTGATTATAGAGAAATCGAGAAAAATTGCACCTAGTGATGAGCCGATTATTTCAAACAGCTTCAAGATTACTGAGCCTGGAAAGGTTGTGCTTACTTTTGACAACCAAACTTCTAAGAGGAAGAAGCTTGTGTACAAGTCCAAGAACAAGACCACATCTGATTGAGAGAGATTGCAAGTATTAAACAACATGGGTTATTTTGATTATTTTTACTTTTCTTTTTTTGGTTTATATAAGTTGAAATTTGATTCTATTGGGGGATTTTTATTCATATTTGTTGGGGATTTTTTTGTTGATCAAGTTTAGATGTTGGATTATTGGTAAAACAATGTGAAAATGCATGGATGAATGTTGGTTGTTGATACATTTTTCCTGGTCAACTTTGTATAAACTTATCTGTTCTTTGTTCATGGTTGCTTAATGTTAAATTCATATTTGTTTCATAGCTTGCTTGCTTTTATTTATTTTAAGAAAAACCTGTTACAAAGAGAGGTTAGTGATTCATTTTTCACACTACACTTTAATTTTGTTCATCGGAGATTGACCATTTATTTGATCGATGAAATCTTGATTTAAACGATAAAGATATGGCATCTGTGTGTTTGTACAGTTTTGCATTTGAATTTTCAGGTGTTACATCTGTGTAATCGTTAACTTTCCCCTCTTTGGGAGAAAGGAGACAATGATTTTAATAGGAAAAGCAATAAAAAGGAGAACGGTATGTAAGAGAGGGGTGGTTATTTAATCAGGTAGTAAAAGTAAAATCTTAATCCGGACTATCACTGATCTTTTACTTTAACCTTTTCTGGGTCACTCTTACTTTATTATTTAGCCTGACCCTAAAGGAAAAATTTAAATTCATCAAGTTTCAAATTTTCAAGAAATAAGGAATAATAATCTATTGTTTATCAAACAAATAAACAAATATACTTTTATACTAATCAAATAAGATTTTTTTTTTTAGTAAATGGTTGTATAAATATGAAATAAAAAGTTGTGTCCGGTGCAATATACAAGACCCTCTTAAACCCGAAACTTCATGCATTAGCTAACTACTAACTAAACAATATCTTAATTAACGATAATAAGAACCTCGTCATTATTCATGAAAATATGATGGTATAATGCGAATACAATTGAAAAGTATACACTTTTACTTCTATGAGAATAGTTTTTTTCTAGGAGGTAACATCTCTCATTGCAATTACAAATCTGTTTCTTAGTCTACAAATGTAATAAACTGTAGCGACAAATGCACCGTGTCATGTTTTTCTTCTTCAAATTTTTTTGAGTTTTAAGTTTCTTAAATCATATGACCGAGTTCAATATAGTGTTCATTTCTTTCTCAATATCTAACCACTTTTTCACCTTATTCCAAATGTCATTCGTAAAAACACATTTGAAAAATAGATAATTGCTAGATTCAAAATCTTCACTACATAACTCACAAAATGGATCTAACTCCATATACATCATATCCTTCATTCGAAACCTCTTTTGTAACGTCATCCAAACAATGATTGCATGTTTACGGGTGGCACATGAGTCCCACAAAATATTAACCCAATGTCTCACAAAAATCGACGACGAAAGATATTATAAGACTTATTAAATAATGCAAAATACTCACCATTACGAAGATCGTTGGTGGAGGAAAACTATCTTGATAATATTTTCTCACCTTCCACATTCCAAGAGATGTTACAGTCTCATCCTTCAATTTCTAAATTTCTTTTAGACGGGGTGAATCCGTTGTAGGCACTTTCTTTATCCAAACACTTCGTTCCTTAAAAAAAATCATGATTCCATTTGATCCAAAAAGAATATTTTTTATCCATAATTTGGCACAACATTTTCAACAGTAATGCTTTATTTTAAGCACTCCTTAAGACCAAGGTCACCTTCTTCTTTCGGAGAGTATATATATTTTTATTTGATTTGTAGAAATTTACCATCCCAATATAAACTCCTACAAATGCTCACAGAGCGATCTCTCGTGTATTTCAAAACCAAAAATATGAAAAAGGCTTATGATCAGGTAAACTGGAATTTTCTGTGTAAAACATTAGATGCTCTTGGTTTCTGAGAAAAATGGGTTGGTTTGGTGGAAAATTTTATATCTTCAGTATCTTTTCAAGTCAACGGATGAAGAAATTTAAATATGAACAAGATCTTAGACAAGGAGATCCGCTTTCACCGTTGTTATTCTCTCTTCTCACTAAAAGTCTAAATAGCTTGCTTAATTTTCACTGTAGAGAAGGATTAATTCAAGATATCCAAATTACGAGAAATTACCCTAAATTGACGCACTTGTTATTTGCAGATGATGCGGTATTTTTTATCAATCTGAATCGCACAGAAATTGAAGTTTTTAAAAATCTGATTACTGAACATTGTAATGCTTCGGGCCAAAAAGTTAATCTTAACAAGTCAGCGATTCTTTTTTGCAAGAATACTCCAGAAGCTATGAAAGAGGACGTTTCACGGACACTTAATATCGGAAGTACTAATGATTTGGGTAAATATTTAGGATTACCGCTTACACTCAAACGGGCTAAAAGTGAAAATCTTAACTATATTAAGGACAGACTGTTATCTAAATCAACTAGTTGGGTTTCATCTCTCTTATCTGAAGGAGGTAAGAAAATTCTAATTAAAGCCGTATTACAAGCTATACCAAATTATGCAATGTCAATGTCTGAATTTCCTAAGACTTTATGTAAAAAAATATCGAGTATTGTTGCAAATTTTTGGTGGGATGCTGGAAGTAAAAAAAGAATTCACTGGACTGGAAAAATATATAGAGATCAAAGAAAATTGGAGGTTTAGGGTTTAGAGAGTTTTATAAAATGAATTATGCAATGTTAGGAAATCAAGCTTGGAGACTTCTTAACTATCCGGATTCATTTGCATATAAAATTCTCAAGTCTATATATTTTCCGAATTCTAATATGTGGGATGCTAAATTGGCAAAACGACGTTCTTGGAGTTAGGCTAGCATTTTTAAAGGACTTCAATTCTTAAAGAAGCATATGATATGGCAGATTGGTAATGGAAGAAATATTAGTATTTGGAATTTCTGCTAGCTTAGTAAAGGTATCTATCTTGAAAAGCCTAATAATTGTTCAGTTAATTTTGTGCATGATCTTTTTGATAACTCGGGTATGGGGTGGAATAATGAATTGATTCATAGAATATTTTCAAAAGATGTTGGTCAATTTATCTCAAAACTTCCGAGATGTGTTATTGGGGATGATAATAAACTAATCTGGCCATATAGCAAAAGTGGGAAGTATTCTACTAAATCAGGTTATCATATATTGGTTAATGAAGAATTGGCTCAAGAAACCTATGCAACTAATATGGGAGAAAGTAACGATGATAGTATTTGGGATATAATCTGAAAAAATAATGTTCTGTCAAAGATTAAAAAAAATTGTTGGAGGGTTTGTAACAATGCTTTACCGGTTAAAAATAATCTTAAAAAAGAGAAAATGTGTCAAGAATGAAATTTGTGAATGGTGTGAATTAGAAAATGAAGATATTATACACTTGTTCCTGAAATGCCCTTCTAGCATGGAAGTTTGGGCTATATCGCCACTGCAGATTAAGATTGATCAAAACTTTAAAGGTACGTTTTCAGAATGGTTTAAATAAATTATTAATGGGTATAGTGAAAATGGGTGGGAGAAAAAACAGGTTACGGCATATGTAATGATTATACTATGGAATTTATGGAAGGAAAGAATGACATGTTTTCATGAAGGAAAATAAATCAAAGGAGTTAATCTATAGGCTTTTTGGGCCGTGTATGGATTGGAGGAATAGTGCGAATAAAAAAAAGGGATAATAATGATTTATCTGAAAAGACTAATCCAATGGTAATCGATGAGGCTGAAATTATTTGGATGAGTGATGCATCATTTATTAATAACAAGCAACCTGCTGCTCTGCTATTGGGGTGGATAAAGATGGAAATGTGGTGAAAAGGGCAGGCATAAGATGTAAAATTAATAGTATTATGGAAGGAGATGTGTGGGCCTTTCTTATGGCAATGAGATTGAGTAAAGTTTTGTTGAGTCCGAATGTTTCGTTTTACTTTGATAACCTTGTATTAGTTCAAGGAATACTGGGTATGACCGGACTCCATTGGAGTTTTAAACCTATCATCTCGGAAGTAATGAAATGGTTAGGTCAAGGTTCAGATTGAAACATCGCCCATGTGGATAGAAGATGTAATTTTACAGCAGATGCATTTGTAAAGTGTACCAGAAGAAATATAAATCTGTCTGCTGGAAGATTTTTCATTTATAACTTCTAATCTATTTCTAGTTAATTTGTGTAATACATATAAATGAATTTCTTGTATTTTTAGTAGAAGAAAAAAAGTTGAAATAACATAACCGAATTATTTATCTTTTTAAACCCATATTACAAAACTTCTTGAATAAATCACTAAATCCTTTATGCCCCCATGTATAGTCGACCCGATGTTCAACATTTTTTGGTCGACACAACAAATTTTATGACCCTGATATATGTTAGCCAAGTGGGATTTTTATCATAAAAAACAATGAAGGAAGATTATATATTCAAAAGAGATTTTTCGTTTTAATAATGATAGTGAAAGAATACAATGGACAAGACTCTAAAACGATAATTTTTCGTGTAGGGACGTATGTTTGGACCATGTTGTAAACTATTATTTTAATAGGGGTATCTAGCTGTCAAGTACTTCATCACTAATATGTAGGGCGGTAAACGAGACGAGTCGGGCCGAATAGTAGATGTACAGGCTTGTTTATTTATTTATAAATTTAAACGAGCCGAGCTCGAGCTCGAGCTCGAGCCGAGCTTTGAATTTAGTGTTCGAGCTCGTTTCGTGAGAATATAACAGAGCTCGAGCTCGAGCTCGAAAGCTCGTTTAAAAGTGTTTCGAGCTCGAGCTCGAGCTCAAAAGCTTGTTTAAATCTATTTCGAGCTCGAGCTTAAAAGCTTGTTTAAAGCTATTTCGAGTTAGAAATCCCTTCTTTTATCTTAGGCTTTTATGGATTAATTATAAGATAGATTGTCGCAAATCTTTTAATTATATAATTTTTTAATTAGAACGTAATTGACTATTGTAAACTATCACTAAATACAATCACGTATTATTTCTTTGGATTGTTAAATTTTGAATGATTTTTTATAATTAAGTAGGTAGAGGGTGAATTTGACATGTAAGTGTTGGGATAAGATAAGTTTTTTTAATATAGTAATTGGTTTTAAATTTTTGAATTGTCAAATATCAATATGTAATAGATATTTATAATTTATTTATATTTTTCACGAGCTTTTCAAAAAAGCTCGCGAACAGGCTCGGCTCGGCTCGTTTAATAAACGAGCTCGGTTTTAGGCTCGAGCTTGGCTCGTTTAGTATAACGAACGATCTCGAGTCAAGCTTTTTCCGAGCCGAGCTCGAGCTGCTCGCGAGCGGCTTGGTTCATTTACAGCCCTACTCTTCTGTTTCAAATATAATATTCATTTATTTAAATAATATTTTAAAAATATTATTTATTTAAAATTTAAAATATTTTATTTTATTTTTCCACCACTTATTTTTATTAAAATATTAAAATTTATATTTTCAATTTAAAAATTAAAATATCTTTATAAAAATATTTTAATAATGATAAATATATTTAATATGTTTTTAATCTGTATAAAAAAAATTAAATAAATATTATTTTTCTTTTTATTTAAAAAAACGTAAAAGATTAATCAGGATTAGTAAAAAAAATACATATTTTCTTATAAATCAGAGTATTTAATTTGCAAAGTATTTTAAGTATGGAAACGAAATTAAATTAAATTATAATATCATACCTCCTCCTTTTTCATTTTAATGGTCTTTTGCTAAAAAAATTACAATATTTGTCATTTGCATTTCTAATCTAAAATTAATTATAATTTTTATTTTATTCTTGTTATTTAATATTCATAATAATATTTAAGAACTTTTCCAAAAATAATGAATAAATTAAACAAGTAATTTTTAAATTCATTGTAGATAAATTGATTAATTTTATAATATATATATATATATATATATATATATATATATATATATATATATACTAGGTATGAACCCGTGCCTGAAGGCACTCTGACAATATTGATTTAGAAAAAATAAATTATTACAAAATAAACAAACAATTCTTGAGATAAAAATAAACTGAAAATATCAACCAAACACAAAAAGTATGGTGCATTTTGCACAAAAAACTACACAAACCATAAATCGCAAAAGGGGAGTGATATACTCATTCAAAGTAAAAATCAGATCTCGAAAGTGTTCTTAATAATTTGAATCTCTAATAGTTAAGAAGAAGCAGATGTAAGGAGATCCTCCTCCGAAACGTGTTAGTGAATCTGCATAAAGCTGTCAATAAACAGGTGGATTTCAGAATAAAACCCCAAAAGGAAAGTGATATACTCATTCAAAGTAAAAAATCAGAAGCAGTACCTTAATTCTCTTCATGGTGTCCAATGTTGGCTCATCCAGGTAACGATCATCTCTGTCAAGTGCCAATGCATGAAACGTACATTTGGGTAATGCAAGACCTGGAGACTGTCCGCTTAACACTTGGGTAACCAGCCACAGGGACTTGATCATAAAGAAACAACCAATAATAAAAATGCAAGATGAGAAGAAAAATAAAACTTGAAGAATATATATTTCAACAAATGAAATTTCACCTCTCGATCCTTCAACATAGCACTATCAAGAATTTCTAGAAGCCTCAATTGCTTGACTAATATAAGCAACATGATCAATATACTATATAGTATTAAAGAAAAAGTTAGCATACGTGATTAAATTAATTAACAGCATAATGTACCAGTAGCACACTATTCTCAAGATTTCCTGGAAGTGATGAAATAAGACAAACAAAGACGGCCCAGGCACTAAGTTTACTGTAAATGAAAAAAAAATCGAATTTAAAATTACCTCATTACGCACTAAGTTTATGAAAGATTCCTTATTAGATTCCGTAGTCTCTCTCCACCATCTTTCCAAATATGACATATCTTCCCATATAAATTTACGACTAAGATCCTACAATTTACTATTTGTCCCTGTATTGTGCATGAATTGCACTATAGGTCCCTGTATTATTTCCCAGAAAATTAATGTATTGGAACATACTTGAGATATGGAAGGGTCATATTCTTTTGACGAAATGGATTCTCGGAAACAAATTCCTTCCACTCTTCTTCATCAATCCTTCCATCACCCTTAGTATCTGCATCATTAAAGGTCTGCAAAACTCAAATAAAACTATTAGTATATATAATAATATGACCACCAAAATACAATACTATAGTAAAAGGTGTAAAATAATTATTACCTTATCAACAATTATTTCAACAACATCATCTGAAAGTTGAAGTTCAGATTCATGGAGCAGAGCTAATACCATCTCTTCCAACTGTTAAGTAAGCAAAATTTCCGGAAAAACAACAAAATAAACTATTAAATAAGATTTAAATGAAATGAAATAAGAAATCAGGATGGAATTCGAATTTATAAGCTTACCTCTTCTCTCTCAATATATCCAGTCTTCCTTAGATCGTACAATCTGAATGCAATGCAATTGTTAATTCAAAATCTTTAATTAATAGAATTTAACGGAAACAGTAATTAAATAGTTACTAACTACATTGAAAAAGAATTCTTACATTGGATTTAAATCAAATTTAAGCCTAGACTTAAAAATATGATTCATTTAAATTATAAATTAAATGTAGAGGTTTCTCATTAGCAAATTTGTTAAAGCGCAATTCTTCAATTGGCGTAACAGTCAAAATTCAGAACAAAAGGAATAATTTATTTCACTTCATAAACTAAAAACATCAACATAATCCATCATCATAATCATAAATAGAGATTTTCTTTTGTCTAAAAGGAAGGTAAACGAAAGAAAAAAATAAAGATAGATAAAAACACACAATAATAGCATAAAATAAAAAAGTTCCTGACAGTCTCAACTCAATAATAGTTACTGAAAATAGATAATTAAAAAAACAAATTGATAACACACAAATCTAAGCAGCAAAACATGAAGCTATTGTACAAAGCCAATTATAAACAAACATCTGTAAAAAACCATCACTTTTTAAATTAGAGATCAAAACCAGCTTCTTCTCCTATTCAATCTCTTTAGCTGCTCATTATATAACTTCTCATCACTGCAAATCATTTATACCAAGTTAATTTCACTATAAACCCTTTATAATTTAACCAAAATTTGCACAATAGATCCCTATCATAACATACCTGCTGTGGCGGTTGCTGATACCCATAATACCCTCCTCCTGCACCACCACCTCCTGCTCCTCCACCACCATTCCACTGAGCTTGCTCCAACTAAATAACAATTATATATTAATAAAAAAATCGCTAGTTAAAAATATTATAAAATAAAACCTGTTTGTTTGACCTCCGAGTTGTGAACCTTGTAAACCTGATATAGCTTGTTCCGCACAGCTCCTACTCTATAACATTAGCAAATTGAACAAAATAATGTGAATTAGCCTGAATAATGCAAAAAATACCCAAATTAGTAAACTCTAAATTTACATGATACTGGAACATTGAGATTGGTAGCTAATTTCTCTACCAATGATTTGATTAGAGGAAGATTATCCATTAAAAAAAGCTCCATAATTCGCTCGCCTTGCAATACGTTGGGGACACCTAGAATAGTTGAAGATTATTATCTCTCTGATATTCATAAGGGTGAATCGAGGGACTAATTAATCAATTAAAAAAAATTACCCCAAGTTGATATGTATGTAATCACAATAAGGTTCAACTCTTCGTGCTGCTTCCAGTAATATATCCGAATCATTCGCACAAAATTGAACAAATAGCGGTCTATCCTCCTGTAAATTTAAATTTAAAAAAAATAATCAAGCTAAATTCATGAATAAAAATACAGTTTCAATGGTATTGTAGGATTTGTATAAAAAATAATACACAACACGCCTGTAATTATTATTAAATCAGAAAATTCTGAAAATCAAATCAGACATTTGGCTTGTTAATACCTGAAACACTTGTGTGTGTTAGTCTAGGGACTAATATTGCAATATTAGCATAGATGTGAATGAAACTTACTCATCCCAAACGCAATTGTAGCACATATAATGTTGACCTCATCTTTACTCCATTGTTTCTGAATTAATGCACGCTGAGCTGGTTCCATGCTCCCATGGTAAAAAGCTGCTTTACGTTATATCAGAGAATTCTGAAAAATTGTAAAAGTAATTACGTTAAAATTAATTCAATTTTTTAGAGTTTCAATAGAAAATATTGATTTTTTACCTGGTTGAGAATGGTCGCCGAGTAGCGGCGGTTTATTTGTGAAGGAGAGCGGCTTGCTTAGTGGGAAGGTTGAGTTTCAATGGTAAAAAATATAACCAAACCAGAATACTACGACATTAATTCTGATACGACATTAATTCGGAGCTAGATGGAGGGTTTGCAGAGATGGGTTTGCATAGATTCCCCATGATTCTTCGATTATCTAAGTCGGTTGACAATGGTGGATTCTTCGATATGGGTTTGCAGAGATTCGGCGTGGTGGAGAGAGAGAGAGCGAAAGTAAAGGGTTCTTCGCTTGGCGGCATGGTGGAGTCTGGAGAGAGAGAGAGAGAGAGAGAGAGAGAGAGAGAGAGAGAGAGAGAGAGAGAGAGAGAGAGAGAGAGAGAGAGAGAGAGAGAGAGAGAGAGAGAGAGAGAGAGAGAGAGAGAGAGAGAGAGAGAGAGAGAGAGAGAGAGAGAGAGAGAGAGAGAGAGAGAGAGAGAGAGAGACGTGAAGTTGTTTTCGTGATGTTTTTTTTTTTTAATTTTGAATTTTAAAAAATAGAAAAGTAAAAAATAAAATAGGAAGATCTAATGGCTGAAAAATATAAAGGAGACATCAAGACATTTTAAAGCGTGGATTGAATTTAGATAATCTGGACCATTAATTGAAATCGATCTAAAGGCCGGAAATGATTGAAATTTGATCCAAAGGCTAAAAAATGTGGAGAATAATGGGAGACATTTCGGGTCGTTGGCCCTTCTCCAATATTATATAGATATATCCAAAACACTTAAAATGGACTAGAAGAATTATTTGGTAAAATATACCCAAAAATAAGAAATATCTATAGTAAATTATATAAATGAAAATAAAAAATATAATGCATTATAAATTCAACATGTATGGCTATATTTTTTTTTTTTTAGTATTTTTTCTGTTTCATAGTCCTATTTAATAAAAATAGTGTTTAAAAAATAATGTCTACTTAGAATTTTAAGATATTTTATCTTATATTTTTTTATTATTGTTTTTATTATTGTTTTTATTAAAATATTTAAATTTATATTTTTAATAAATATACACATTATAAAGGATATATTAGTAAATGATAAAAATAATAATTATATTTTATAATTTATAATTTATGTAAAAATTTAAATAGATATTATTTTAAGAATGAAAAAATAGTAAATAAAGAATATCCAACCAAAAGAACAAGATTTTTTTTTTTTGTGTTCCAAAATAAAGAATATCAAGCACTCCTTGAAAAAAGATTTGTTACACAGGTATGGAAAAGCTATTGAATTCTTCAAAGCACTTTTCATTGAAAAACGAGAAAGAAATGAAACATTGTAGGGAGCTGGCAATGTGGGACAAGATTTCTCTTCTATTCTTAAGTAAACTTTTGTTTCTAAATTATTCTTTCATATTTTCGTAGTTTATCTTTGGTCTTAATCATTATCACCACCAACTTGATTCAAAAAGTTGACGTTTATCGTGCTTCGAATCATTTACGCTTTTGAAAGAGAAAAATACCAAATACTCTCATAAAAAATTCAAGTTGTGATAAAGTTAAAGAGATCCCACAAATGATTCTTACTTTAACAAGGAGCAGATTTTTTTAATTAATTAATTTATATATATATATATGGAGAGATTATCCAATTTTATTTTAACAAAACCAGTTAAGATTTTTTGACTGAGATTTACAGTCCGTCTTAGGAACTTGTCATCTACTCAGTTTGGTTAAGTGATCCTTCATACTATTAGATATTCTCGAAATATGTTAGAAAAATAATGTAAGGTCCATACAGAATTAAAGAAGAAACTAAAACATCTTATGATGTGATCATATGGTTCTTTGTTGATTTTGATATCGTTTACCATGAATTATTGCTTAATAAATTTGTACGTAACAAATTATTACAATTTATATACTTAATTTTGTTAAATTTTCAAAAAAACAATCTACTAATTCACTACAAGAAATAGTATCTTTAGCGGCAAAAAATTTAAAACTAAAAATCTTAATTTTGCCGCGTTTATTTGTCGTCTCTATATCTTTCTCGCTAAAGATACCTTTAGTAGCAAATTATTTGTTTTTGTTTGCCGCTAAAAATATAATTAGAGGCCATTTTAATTGTTGCCGCAATAGCTTTCCCGCTAATGTTACTATTAGAGGCCATTTTAGTTGTTGCCGCAATAGCTTCCCCGCTAATGCTACTATTTCTTGTAGTGATTGTTCTTCAAATCTCATATCAAAGTTACAGTGTCTTTCTTACTTTTTCTCTGAGATACAAAACTAAGAACGCCAAATAAGTATAATAGTAGTTTTATTAGTAACTAGCACACTTGACAGAGAGTCATTTGAATTAATTACAAATCTCTGGAATACGTAACTTAGGGGTTTCGCCTACCTTGACTCTCTCTTGGCCGAATTTCGCTAAAAAGCTAACCTCGTAGATCTTAAACCTCGTCCATGGAGCTCGTTATTGGAGTTTGCCGATGCTCGTGTTGGAAATTTAAGACAACCTTAATGATTTTTTTATTGATTTCTGTTGTAAAAACACTTAGTAAAACGTAATAAATCTTTGGCGAAAAATAGATCAAAAGATCTAAGGTTGAAAAACTAATCAAACCCAGAAAAAGAATTTGCAGAAAAGTAAAGAACACAAGATATCGTGGTTCAGCAATAATGCCTACATCCACGTTGAAGCCACCCTCAGATGATGCTTCGCACACTATAAGAACACGATTACACTTCAGATCAGTTACAGGATTACAAGAATAGCACCACAAGAGTTTCAGCGTGAAACCCTAAGAATCAATCGAGAAATCTACTCAATCTTCAAGCAATAGGCTTGATCTAAACTATTCTAATTAACAATCTTTATAGATTAGATTGTTAATGTTTACAAGAAAACCCTAAAAGTATATCTGAAGAACACGAGAGAGAAGAGAGCGAAGAGTCAAAAGACGAGAGAGTAATTCTGACCAAGGCTGAAGACTCGTCCCTTTTATATGACCCCATAAGGGTTTTAATCTGGACCGTATAAGGTGTTTAATCAATCAACGCATAAGATCAAGCCACGTAGGTAAGTCGGTGCAAAATATAACCCGAGAAAGTATAATACTTCTAATGCTGAAGTGTTTCTCCACATAAACTGCCAACTCATCTTTGACCCCAAAATTGTTGACTTTACCAAATATCAACAATCTCCACCTTAAAGTCAAAATTCAAACTCCTTCTTGCACCTCCATCATCATAAGTCGTATCCAAGTGTTCAAGTGTGCTCAGCACCATCTGGTTGCTCCAAAATAATTACCTGAAACATAATTACTAAAAACCACAAGTTTAGTAAATAACTTAATCCACAATAATCAAAATAAATCACTGAATGTTAAGCAAAGCTAAGCAATGCTTAAATTTGGTAACAGTTAACACTTTAGTCCCCATATCTGATGGATTTTCTTCTGTTGGAATTTTGCAAAGTTTAATATCCTCAGAACCAAGCCAATTCCTGATAAAATGAAACTTAACATCCACATGTTTAGTTCTTTCATGATAAACTGGATTTTTACTCAAAAATATAACACTTTGACTGTCACTATAAATTGTTACAAAAGACTTAGTGAATTTCAACTCTTTAGTTAATCCATGTAACCAAATACTTTCCTTAAAACAATCACATATAGCAACATATTCAGATTCAGTAGTAGACAAAGCAACTAAGGGATGCAACTGAGATTTCCAAGTGATACAATTTCTACCAAGTGAGAAACAGTAGGAAGTTGTTGATTTTCTACTATCTCTATCACCAGCAAAATCTGTATCTACATAACCTACTAATTCAAAAGGTACATTCCAGTTTCCATAACATAATCCAACCTCTAAAGTACTGTTAATATAAGATACAACCCATTTCAAAGCATGCCAATGTTCAAGTCTAGGATTAGACATATATCTACTTAGCAAAGATATTGAATAAGCTAAGTCAGGCCTGGTACTAATCATGGCAAACATAAGTGATCCTATTACATTTGAATATGGTACATAGCTCATTTTTACTTTCTCAGTAACAGTTTTAGGACATTGATTTTTACTAAGGATAAAGTGACCAGCTAAAGGCATCTCAACATGCTTACCATCTAAGTTACCATATTTTTCAACCAATTTCTGCAGATATGGTTTTGATGAAGTTTCAGAGAACATACCTTTCTATTTCTTTCAATACAAATACCAAGTATCTTTTTAGCATGGCCCAAATCCTTCATATCAAACTCAGAACTAAGGTCAGTTTTGAGTTTATTTATTCTCTGAACTGAATTACTTATCAAAAGCATATCATCCACATATAGTAAAAGGAATAACATAACATTAGCCTCAAATCTCATGTACAAGCAGTTATCATATTCACTCCTCTTAAAACCAAGACTTAAAACAAATGTATCAAATCTTTTATACCATTGTCTAGGGGACTGTTTTAAGCCATATAAGGATTTTTTTCAATAAGCATACATAGTCAGAATGTTTTGTATCAACAAATCCTTTAGGTTGATGCATATATATGTTTTCATCAATGGTGGTCCATTGTGTGTTCTAAAATAAATGCAAAAGTAATCGAACCACAACCGCAAGTGTACGGTTGTCCCAAGTAATATATGTGATAAACAGATTCGTTCGCAGGGACGGAATGGTTGACTCTAATGCTTATCAATTAATGAATAATTGCACTTTGAATGTAAATAAAAGATTTGATAATGTTTGTTTGGTTTTCTAATTCCTAAGATAATTAAAGACTAAGTAAAAATGCAAGTAATGGAAGTAGACGCAAATATGAGCAGACAGTACTTGAGAGACGCAAGGATTTCTCCTAACTCAATTTCATTCCATATGTTGTTTAAGGGACAAATCGGTCAAATTAACATAGGTCGGGATTCGGGAATCTTCGTACCCCCGTCAGGGTGGACTACGAAGCTATTCTAGGGTGTCACAAACCCCGTTAGGGTGATTATGATCCACCTTCGAATGATTAAGCTAAAAATACCCAATAGGCCATAAGATTAATTACGCTCGTCAGAGTCAAATAATTTCTATCCTATATTCTGTAATTAATTCTGCATCTAAACCCCCCGTCAAGATGATCCACACGCCACTATGTGGAATAGCTTAGATACTAATACCTGTTATTAATTAGCTACTTTAAGAACAGTAAATAAATACAAATTACAGAAACATGTAAAAGACCCAATTTGAATTAAATTACTGAAATCCCAAATCCAATCATATGAAATAAAACAAAGTAGGGATTAACCCATTATGCGTTCCCAAGTATTAAATGGATTTAGCTCATAATTAACGGAAAGACAAAAACTAAAGACATAATTGGGTTCATAATGTTTTACAGAATAAAATAGAAGAACCTAATTACGGAGTTGATTCGGCTGCGAAGTGGAGACATAGACAGTCTCCAGCTCTTGGCTTCTTCTTTTCCTTGCTTCTGCTTCTTCTCCGGACACTCTCTTCTAAGGATGATTTGAATTGAAGAATAAAAATGAGAGGTACGGAATAATGAGGTCTAAAGACCTATTTATAATCATAAAATCGGATTAGGGCTTTTACTTAAGGATTAAGTAAAAATTAGAAAAGCCCAAGTCCACTAATTAAGCCCAAATCCCGTAACTGCTGATACACCTTCACTAAAATGGCTTTTCCCGCTTCGTTATGACCCCGATTGACCTCATTCCAGTTGCTAAAGTTCCGTAACTCGATAAGGAACATAATCTCTTCAAGGGTCAGCGGCTAAATCATCTCTTAAGCACCTCGAAATCAGCAATCTATGGCCTGGAAAATAGATTTTCGGCTCTAAAAATAATATCTTCGGGATTTATCTTCAAGTCTTGACTCCATATCATGATCTTTGACTTTCTCCTCGGATTCCTCTTCTATCTAACATCTAAAACCTGTAAACTTTACACTAAAAATACCAATATTACGCGCAAAAGTTTAATAAATCAAAATTACTAGAAATAAAATGGAAATTCCGAATTATTGCATATTAGCACCAAAAGTCTATCTAAATAATCAAATAAACACCAAAAATGATGTCTCCCAATGGCATAAAATTAGAACATATAGGGAGACATCAAGACCCCCAACTCAAACCTTTGTCGTCCCGACAAAGCAAAACTAAAAACAAGGGGAATGAAGTAGATGCAAGAGAAAATAGAAGCTAGCAAATAGACCCTAAAGCCATGCTAAAGATAAATCTCATATAGCAAACATTAAGAACTAACATATATATACACTAATCATGCAACATCAAACACAAATAACTTCAATCATAAAATTAACTTTGCAATGCTAGAAGGTTACACTTGTACTTATATCTGTATGATGGCTATAGGGTGGTCATTAATCCTAACTAGCTTTGAACGCTCCACCTAGCGTATTCCCTATCAACGGAATCATAAGTTCACTATGTACTTAGGAATCACGAGGTCTTTACGGTTTTAATAATGTCTTAAGGACGGTATGGATGTATATTTGGTAAATTTGAAGTGAGCTTTTGGCTCTCTCCTCACTTACCATCAACAATGTCCTCGAGCTTGAGTTTACGCTCAAAAATGTTCTCACTCACCCAATTGACGCACTAATGTTGCGTCCCCATGTCAACCCAATGAAAACTAAGATGATTTCCAAAAATATTCCACTTTGCCGGTTTATTTTATTCTTTCTTTCTTTTTATTTCCTTTTTTTTCATTTTTTTTACAAGATACCCATGACCCTCGTTTTGATGTGAAAAGTCATGTCTCTTATAATTTTCTTTTTCTTTTTCTCTTTTTTTTTCTTTTCTTTTTTCTCTATTTTATTTTCAAATCCCGGCAAAGGGTTACAAATAATAATATCATCTACTTTTTTTTGTGCCTCAATACAAACACATATAATCCCTTCCCAATGTAAATTCCCAAATGTGGACCCTCCACCCCAAACTCAAGCTCGAGACAAGTCTCAGGGTTGTGATTCAAGTGCGGGTCATTTGGTCATGCCTAATAATCTAAAGGATAATGGGTTTATATCGTGGCTACAAAAGAAAGGCTTAAGGCTTAAAATTGGGCTAAGACGGATAAAATTATAATAAGGGATAGCAAGCTAAAAGACTTCAAATGGCTAACAAAGAACTGCCCCTATCATTTTCCTAAGTACATAGCTTGTCTTTAGTTCATATCTAGGTGGGTGCTCTACTAATTAGGATTTCACGTTCTACACACCAAACATATTCCTTAAGTACAAGCTTACTTCATTTGCATTGTTCATTAATTTTTCCTATCAATTACCTATGTTCGCATGCAATTGTAAGTGCGTTTTATGTTATTCCCTAAAGTCCACTATCTATTATCATTGATTCATCAAAAGTATGCTTAAAAGGGACATTTAAAATCTTCTACAGTCAAACGCAATTCCTAATTATTTTATTGAAAGCAATTAAAAACAAATAAACACATAAAAATTGGGATGAGGCAACGAACCCCACCCCAAACTCAAAAATGAGTCGTGTCCCCACGACTCGAAAAGACTCAAAGCAATAAAATAATTTACACTAAATGAGAAAAGGATTGGAAAACATATCTGGATCGACACTAGGCCGATTACGTGTAGTCTCATGTTGAAGTTTTGAATACTTCTTTATCAAGCTTAAAAGATCATGTTTGTTGCGTTCATCTTGAATAAAGTGTTCTTCATTACTTCGAACTCTCATGTCATATTTTCCAAGTCTTCATCTTTTCCTAACCCTCTAAATCATCATCTCTTCTACGAAAATCTTTCCTCAACATCCAACTTTTTATCTTCATCATGTTCTTCGTACCTTTTCCAACCTTCATGGTCATCTTTGATGACCCCAAACTCAATTTTTCACCTACTTAAAGATTACTTGCAAACTATATAATATTAATATGCTCAAACAATTCACAATTCCTCCGCTAAATAACTAAAATAAATCTTAATTCCCAACTGGTAATAGAAATAAAAGAATAGTTCTAGCTATTTTACCGGATTGGCCATGGAATTTATGATGATTTGATACCTTGCACTTGCAATCTCCAACCTTCAAATTACCAAAGCTTTTGATGAAATTTGTGTCTCTTGATATTGTTGAAAGTGGCACAGTAGTGGAATGATTTAGTTGAGATGGGTATTTAATATCTATGGTGTTGGAAAGGTTTAAAGGATATAATTTAAGCTTTGGTGAAGAAATTTTTGGGTTAAAACTTGAATTTCTTGGTGTTTTTGGAAAGATTTGTGATTGATTATGTGTTGGGATGATGTTTAGAGGTAAGGATTGGTGATATATTGGTGTTTTGATGATGGAATTTAAGTATTTTTGGAGCTTTGGTTCGTCATCGATGGTGCTAAGTGGAGACGCAACCACGAGACGCAACTAATGTCGGGCCTCAAAACGCTGGGTCAGAAACTTTTAGCTGTTCATACGAAATTTTCGACTTCACCATTGGATAGAGCTCGAAAAGTTATGCGGTTTAGGCTCAAGAAAAAGTTAATTCCGACCTCCGAGTGTCAAGTTATGATCTTCCGAAGTTTTGATACCTGGGGTACAGCACCGAAAACGGGTACCCGCATTCTACAAACCGGGTACTCGGTTTCTACTGTATTGGAACCCAAAATTTTCATTCTTTTTCGTTCTAGGTACCCCAAACTCGTGACCTTTACTCCTGTAATCATCAAAAACACCAACCTTCCTCATTTCTTACAAATAAACACTAAATCAATAACCATTACACTAATTTACACTAAGAATTTAAAAGACATGAAAGCAATTTAAAACATGGGTTGTCTCCCAAGAAGCACTTTTGTTTATTACGTCTTTAAGTTCGACGCGTTACCTTCCATGAAGATGGTAGTGAGGCCCTTGCGGTGTTCCTCCGGTTAAACTCGCCTCTTCCTTGATGTAAAAGCTTTAGAACCTTCCCCCTTAGAATATTGTTCAATCGATCTCTAAAAGGGGGTGGGTAAGTACTTCGTTTCGCCTTCTTATTTTCACGACGAAACTCATTTTCCACCACATTAGAGTAGATAACCGTTCTCAACGGTATAAGCTTATTTTTACTCCTCGTTTCAATCTCGTATTCATCTTTAAAATGTGGTGGGTAGGTGCTCCTCCTTGCCTTTTTGCTCTTGCGGTGTGGCACCTTGCTTGTATAACACATATTGATCATTTGTGGTAGTGGAGGTGATTCTGATTTTTCATCTCTAGTAATGATTCGTGGTGGAGATGGTGATTGGTGAACTTTTTGTGGCGGATATTCAATTTCTATTTTATCTTTAACCTTTAATTCTTCAATTGATTCTCCAACCATTTCACATTCGTCTTCACTTTCAACCCAATCTTCCACTATTACCTCATAATATTCTTTCTTTGGATTTTCTATAACCTCGAACTCCACCTCTTCTTGTTTGCGTTCTATATCTTGATCATGTGTATACACCTTAGGAATAGCAATCTCTATGTTAACTTCTAGGATTTGCGTTGCTACTCCTTCTTCCACTATGATAACAAGATTCTCAACCACATGGTGGTCTTCATTTATAAATTGCACGATAGTCATGTCACTATCAATAATATCTTCTTTCAACACCTCCTCCTCAACTATTTTTCCAATTTGAGTAAGCATTTCATCTAGCTGATTTTGCATTCTTTTCAAGCTGGAATTAAATTTCTCTGTTGACTTCAGTCCTTGTTCATATAAGCGCTCGAGTTCTTTAAGTGATCTATCTAATTGGGAAATTTGTGGTGAAGGTGGAGGTTGTTGAATGTTTTCAACCCACTGGTTGTTCCATTCATGCTCGTGTTGATAGTGATATGGTGTTTGTTGTTGATTATTCCCGATCCATTGATTGTTCCATTCTTGCTCTTGCGGGTATTGATAAGGTTGTTGGTAAGAATTTATACCCCATTGTTGTTGTCCCGAAGAGTCTTCCCAATAGTCAAATGGACCAGGATTTGGGTAATGTTCTCTATACATCTTTAATTAAATTTCTTGATCATTACCTGAATAAAGCACCTGTAAAAATAAAACAAAGCAAACACAAGCGTAAAACTGAAAAATAAAAATAAATGCAACTATCACTAAAGGATAAACACCGTGGTCACACGCTACCGTCCCCGGCAGCGGCGCCAAAAACTTGGTGGTCCATTGTGTGTTCTAAAATAAATGCAAAAGTAATCGAACCACAACCGCAAGTGTACGGTTGTCCCAAGTATTATATGTGATAAACAGATTCGTTCGCAGGGACGGAATGGTTGACTCTAATGCTTATCAATTAATGAATAATTGCACTTTGAATGTAAATAAAAGATTTGATAATGTTTGTTTGGTTTTCTAATTCCTAAGATAATTAAAGACTAAGTAAAAATGCAAGTAATGGAAGTAGACGCAAATATGAGCAGACAGTACTTGAGAGACGCAAGGATTTCTCCTAACTCAATTTCATTCCATATGTTGTTTAAGGGACAAATCGGTCAAATTAACATAGGTCGGGATTCGGGAATCTTCGTACCCCCGTCAGGGTGGACTACGAAGCTATTCTAGGGTGTCACAAACCCCGTTAGGGTGATTATGATCCACCTTCGAATGATTAAGCTAAAAATACCCAATAGGCCATAAGATTAATTACGCTCGTCAGAGTCAAATAATTTCTATCCTATATTCTGTAATTAATTCTGCATCTAAACCCCCCGTCAAGATGATCCACACGCCACTATGTGGAATAGCTTAGATACTAATACCTGTTATTAATTAGCTACTTTAAGAACAGTAAATAAATACAAATTACAGAAACATGTAAAAGACCCAATTTGAATTAAATTACTGAAATCCCAAATCCAATCATATGAAATAAAACAAAGTAGGGATTAACCCATTATGCGTTCCCAAGTATTAAATGGATTTAGCTCATAATTAACGGAAAGACAAAAACTAAAGACATAATTGGGTTCATAATGTTTTACATAATAAAATAGAAGAACCTAATTACGGAGTTGATTCGGCTGCGAAGTGGAGACATAGACAGTCTCCAGCTCTTGGCTTCTTCTTTTCCTTGCTTCTGCTTCTTCTCCGGACACTCTCTTCTAAGGATGATTTGAATTGAAGAATAAAAATGAGAGGTACGGAATAATGAGGTCTAAAGACCTATTTATAATCATAAAATCGGATTAGGGCTTTTACTTAAGGATTAAGTAAAAATTAGAAAAGCCCAAGTCCACTAATTAAGCCCAAATCCCGTAACTGCTGATACACCTTCACTAAAATGGTTTTTCCCGCTTCGTTATGACCCCGGTTGACCTCATTCCAGTTGCTAAAGTTCCGTAACTCGATAAGGAACATAATCTCTTCAAGGGTCAGCGGCTAAATCATCTCTTAAGCACCTCGAAATCAGCAATCTATGGCCTGGAAAATAGATTTTCGGCTCTAAAAATAATATCTTCGGGATTTATCTTCAAGTCTTGACTCCATATCATGATCTTTGACTTTCTCCTCGGATTCCTCTTCTATCTAACATCTAAAACCTGTAAACTTTACACTAAAAATACCAATATTACGCGCAAAAGTTTAATAAATCAAAATTACTAGAAATAAAATGGAAATTCCGGATTATTGCATATTAGCACCAAAAGTCTATCTAAATAATCAAATAAACACCAAAAATGATGTCTCCCAATGGCATAAAATTAGAACATTTAGGGAGACATCAGTTCACCATGTAAAAAAGCAGTTTTTACATCTAATTGTTCTAATTCCAAATCATAACAGGCAACATATGCAAGCATCATTCTAATGGTTTTAAATTTAACTACTGGAGCAAAAATTTCATGAAAATTAATGCCTTCTCTTTGTGTATATCCCTTAGCTACTAACCTAGCTTTAAACCTAGGTGGATCAGAATCAGTTATCCCTTCTTTAAGTTTAAAAAGCCATCTACACTCAATTATTTTACAGTCTACAGGTGGTTTGACTAAAATCCAAGTTTTATTAACATGTAATAAATTCATTTCATCTTTCATAGCTTTTATCCAACTATCCTTAAACTCAGATTTCACAGCTTCAATATAAGACTCAGGTTTAGCCTTACTTACCTCCGAAGCTGCAACTAAAGCTGTATAAACAAGTTCAGCATAGGAATACCTTGAAGAGGGTTCAGGTTCTCTTCTTTCTCTATCTCTTGTTAACTGATAATTGGTTAAGATCTCCTGAAGTGACTCCTGAGGAGTCTCAGTCTCAGTGGTATGCTCAGTTCCAGCTGGCTGCTCTGGGTTCTGGACTCCATCAGGGTCATCTCCTTGTGCTGGATCAGGTTGACTTTGGTCAAATTTATCACCTCCAGCAGTTGATAGGGGCTCCACCTCAATTGTGACATTCTCAGGTGCAGTATCTGTCTTATTAGAATCAATACCTGAAATCACAGAATCATTCTTGCAAGGAAAGTTAGATTCATCAAAAATTACATCTCTACTGATGATAATTTTTATTCCTCTAGAATTTTTATCCCACAATCTATAGCCTTTAGTGCCATGCATAGTTTGATAACCTAAGAAAACACATTTAAGAGATCTAGGGTCTAATTTTCCTTCTCTATTATGGGCATATGCAGCACAACCAAATATACGCAAATCAGATAAATCAGGTTTTCTACTGTTCCAAAGTTCCATGGGACATTTCATATTGATAGATCTATTTGGGCTTCTATTTATAAGATAAGTGGCAGTAGATAAGGCTTCACCCCAAAAGGACTTAGGCATTCCAGAAGTAAACAAAAGGCATCTAACCTTTTCTAATAATGTTCTATTCATTCTTTCAGCAACACCATTTTGTTGTGGTGTTTTCCTAACAGTTCTATGTCTTAATATGCCTCGCAATTTACAAAAATTATCAAATTCTTCATTACAAAATTCAAGGCCATTATCAGTTCTAAATGTTTTAACATGCTTTCCAGTTTGGTTTTCATGCAAGATAAGCCAATCTTTTATTGTTTCAAAAGTATCACTTTTATTTTTCAACAAAAAAGTCCAAACACGCCTAGAATAATCATCTACAAGGGACAAGAAATATTTCCTACCCCCATGTGTTTCATACTTATCATGACCCCACAAATCAGCATGTATATATTCAAGTATAGATTTAGACATATGAACTCCCACATTAAACTTCATTCTGTGTTGTTTAGCTAACACACAAGGCTCGCAAAAAGAGAGATTAGAGATAGAATCCTTACCCAACATTCCATCCTTACTTAGCACATTCAAGCCTAATTGGCTCATATGGCCAAGTCTTAAATGCCACTTTACAGTAGCTGCATTCTCAAGGTTAGTACTAACAGAATTCATATCGTTTTTTATACAAGTGCCATCAAGAATATATAAACCAGATATTTTCTTTCCACATAAAACAAGTTTATCATGTTTAAACACATTAATCACACCATTTGAGACTTTATACACACAACCCAAATCATCTAAAACACCTAAAGAAATAAGGTTTCTTTTTAGGTCAGGAATCCACCTAACATCAGTAAGGGTCACAATTTTACCATTGTTAAGTCTCAAATTTATTTTACCAATACCAGCTACCTAACATGTATTATTATTACCCATATAAACAGTTTAACATTTGATTCAACTAAATCCATAAACCAATCTTTATTAGGGCTCATGTGAAATGTGCATCCTGAATCTAAAATCCAATTAGTCTTACAAGCAATGTCTGAAACATTTAATAGATTGTTTCACAGTGATAACATTGTTATTGTTATTCATGCATGGTTTCATTGTTACTATTGTTATTTTTGTTCTTAAGCGCATAGCAATTCTTCTTAATATGGCCAGGTTTACCACAGTGATAACATTTTCGAGTTTCTTTATTCTTATTTCCCTTAAACTTTTTCTTATTCTTAGTATTTTTAACAGGCTCATGAGTTTCATGCTTATGATTTACAAATAGATTGTTTCCCACACGCTTATTGTTTTTTAATTCAAGTTCCCTAGTTTTCAGAGAGGCGACTATTTGATCAAAAGTAGGAATCATAGTAGAATATTGAAAAGCATCTTTCACAAATTGATAAGAATCAGGAATAGCATTTAAAAGGATCATGCATTTAGAGGTCTCATCTAAAGCCATATCAGAACCTTTAAGAACAAGATTAAGTTTTAAAAACTCATCAACATTTTCATCAATAGTTTTTGAAGAATCCATTTTATACGAAAATAAATTTCCTTTCAAGAAGGCCAAATTAGGAGCAGATTGAGAAGAGTAAAGAGATTCTAACTTACCCCACAAATCAAGTGCAGTTTCTGCTCCATCCACTTTTCGTATTACGTTATCAGAAAGATTTAAGAACAAGAGATTATAGGCTTCTTCCTTTACTTCATTTACCCTCTTTCTTGCTTCTTCAGGCCAATGATCCATATTTGGTTCAAGAGCGCTTAAGACTTTGTTATGCGACAGCAAAACCTTCATTTTCTTTTTCCACACACTGAAATCGCCTTTCCCATCGAACACAGATACTTCTAGCCTGGTTGTTGCCATTTCTTGATACAACTGTATATAAGAACAAAAGGAACAACACATGCAACAACTGTTAGGGTTAGATAAAATCGAAAAAACCCTTGAAAAATTTATTCAAGGATTTTTAAGTTTCGAAAACCCTAAAGAATATTAGATCTGTGAGTTACAATACAAGATAAAGAAATTGTATTGTTAAGAAAAGATTTTCAGAAAATTTTAAGACGCCAAAACACAGATCTGTAAAGATTAGAAACAAATCTTTTCTTAAAACGTTTTTAAAGATCAATCGAACAAAGATCTGATACCACTGTTGTAAAAAAACTTAGTAAAACGTAATAAATCTTTGGCGAAAAATAGATCAAAAGATCTAAGGTTGAAAAACTAATCGAACCCAGAAAAAGAATTTGCAGAAAAGTAAAGAACACAAGATATATCGTGGTTCAGCAATAATGCCTACATCCACGTTGAAGCCACCCTCAGATGATGCTTCGCACACTATAAGAACACGATTACACTTCAGATCAGTTACAGGATTACAAGAATAGCACCACAAGAGTTTCAGCGTGAAACCCTAAGAATCAATCGAGAAATCTACTCAATCTTCAAGCAATAGGCTTGATCTAAACTATTCTAATTAACAATCTTTATAGATTAGATTGTTAATGTTTACAAGAAAACCCTAAAAGTATATCTGAAGAACACGAGAGAGAAGAGAGCGAAGAGTCAAAAGACGAGAGAGTAATTCTAACCAAGGCTGAAGACTCGTCCCTTTTATATGACCCCATAAGGGTTTTAATCTGGACCGTATAAGGTGTTTAATCAATCAACGCATAAGATCAAGCCACGTAGGTAAGTCGGTGCAAAATATAACCCGAGAAAGTATAATACTTCTAATGCTGAAGTGTTTCTCCACATAAGCTGCCAACTCATCTTTGACCCCAAAATTGTTGACTTTACCAAATATCAACAATTTCATTTTCTTGGAGAAAAAGACTAATATTCTTTTTTTAAAAGTCCCCCATAGCAAGTGGAAAAAAATACTAGATTATATTACTTTTTTTCCTACATCTTTCAAAAGGCTCAACAATATTTTAGAAATGAATAATAAGAGAAATAATCTTACATGCGCACAACTTCTCCTTCCCACTTACCCCACCCCCCCCAACGGACCCGATACTGGCGACCGTGTGGCATGGTCGTGGGGAGTTGGGGAATTAAAAAATAAAAATAAAAATAAAACCTTATTTTGAAATATGGTATATATACACTTCACTGGCTACGTTTGAAATGCCATCGAAAGAAGGAACAATTCCAGACTTGTAAGCTACCATGCCCAACGTTTAGAGTCTCTAGTAATAAAGACTTAATTGTTACAAATGTTACAAAGCATATCTAGTGGGTCGTCCAACCTGCCACAAGGAGAGTGTCCATGTTCATACCAAATTTTCAAACGTGTGAAATGTTTGTCGTTATGGTGACGTCTTTATAACTAGCCATTAAGTGTGGACGTTTTGTGGAAAGCCCCATCTACTATATAAGGAGATTGAGGTCATTTTCAAACATACACACGTCAAAATCCTAACACAGTAGAAAAGCTCTCAAAAATATCTTGCTAAGTTGTTCTTGAGTATAGACTAGAATAGGGACAGTAGCCGTTTGAAGATACCGGTGAAAATCTATTTTAACAAGGTAATTTATTATTTGTATTGTGGCATTTACTTGTAAGTTATGTTTTTCTTTCAATTCCGTGTAATCTTATTGTAAGTTTACTATCATTTTTGAAATAATATATTTGTGATTACCATTTCTTTATGATTAATATTCTTATTTTATCCAACAATTTTAAACAGTTTTTATAAAAACCAATGATCGAAAATTGCCTCACTTCCCTATTGTTGCTTCATCATTGAATGCAAAAGAACTTCCGGACATGACCAAGTTGGAGCCTCTTAATAGTTCTAACTATAAACATTGGGCACAAAAACATCCAATATGTCATAAGAAATTTGATATAGACTATGTTGTATTCGAGAAGCTTCCCCCTAATAGATAATGGGACAACAACCGAAGAAAAACTAAATAGGCATCTCGCTCTTGAGGACAAGTACAAGAAAGCTAATTCAATAGTTAAAGGATGGATCTTGAACAAAATGAAGAATTATATCTTTGATCTGTTTGCCAAAGAGAAGTCTGCAAAGATCATTTGGGAGACACTTCAAAAGATGTTTGGAGTCAAAGATTCATGTAAGAAGAATTACATGACCGGTAAATGGTACAACTTCAAACTCATATACCATAAACCGATCCCTGAGCAACTACATGAGTACGAGAATCATTGTGTCGAGGTCATTGCTGAAGGTACAAAAATTTGTGAGGTATTTGAAGCTAACATTCTTCTTAAAAAAAATCCCACCTTCTTGGAGCAAATACTGGAATAATCTCAAGCATAAGAAAAAGAAAATCAACACGACTCAAGGATTAGTGTTTATCGTTTAATGTTAACAAAGGCTAACCTTGTTGAATGTTCTGGTCATGCGAATTAAGACATGTCCGAGGGAAAGGAAAAACGGAAGGAGCCAAATTATAACAAAAGGTGTGGCAACAAGAACAAAGTCCACTTCAACAAACAAAGAGGCGGTTTCAAGGCAACCGGTAAGATTCAAAAACCCAAAGGCCTGTCTACTATAGTGGGAAATAAGGCCACACGGCCTACCAGTGTGACCAAAGGAAGGATCAAGCTCCAAAACCTAATGCCAACCTGACCGAGACCACTGAGATAATTGTCACAGTAATGGTTGAGGTGAATTTGGTAGAGAAGAAGAGTGTCTGGAGGCTCCAGACACTTCTATTCCAACAAGAATTTGTTCAAATTTTTTGAGAAAGTGGCTGACGGAGAATACGTTTACATGGGGAATTCAACCACTACCATCGTCCTCGAGAAATGATAGGTTCTTCTCAAACTTACTTCTGGTATAACTTTAGATATAATTGATGTTATTTTCATCCCCTCGCTTCGTAGGAACTTAGTTTTCCAGAGCCCTTTTTAATAAAGTGGAACTCAAACTATTTTTCAAAGGTAGAATTTAATTTTTACTAGAAACATTTAATTTGTTGGAAAGGGTATCTTAATGGGGGTTTATTTGTATTGAACACCATAAATATAAATGATAATGCATCTATATCTACTTACATCGTTATATATTTAAATACGTGGCATGGTAGATTAGGACATCTTAATATCTCCTCTATAAAAAGATTAAAGATGCTCAGACTAATCCTTATTCACAATATTGATAATTTTTTTATATTACAAATATGCGTAGAGTCCAAACATGCTAAAAATGGTGTTAAATCTCTTACGACTAGAAAGACTATATTGTTAGACCTACTACATTCTGACTTAGCTGATTTTAACATCACAGCTAGTAGATGAGGAAATTATACTATATAACTGTTGTAGATGACTATTATAGGTTCACGAAAGTATACCTCTTAAAAACAAAAGATGAAGCAAAACAAGTGTTTTTAAAATTTAAGGATGAGGTTGAAAATCAACTTGATAGAAAAATTCAAAGACTTAGGTCTGATAGGGGCGGTGAATACAACTCTAATTTCCTTAAATAATTTTGTGAAATTAATAGAATAATACACGAACTTAGTGCCTCGTACACACCCCAATAAAATTGCATAGCTGAAAGGAAAACATAACCCTTAAAGAAAGGATGAATGTTATGTTAATTAGTTCAGGTTTACAAAAAAAAAATATGGGGGAAGCTATCTTGTATGCATGTTACGTGCTTAATAGACTACCCAATAAAACATTAGATAAGACCTCTTATGAGTTGTGAATTTTTTTCCACCTAACCTAAAGTATTTACAAGTGTGGGGGGTTCCTGGCCAAGGTAGGACTACCCGACTTAAAGAATGTCCTTTTTGGACCAAAGACCATAGATTTAATTTTCATAGGATATCCTGAGAATATTGTTGCATATAGATTCATGTTGCTAGATAATAATTCTATTTTTGAATCTAGAGATGTTGAATTCTTTGAACACATGATGTTTAAGCTTCTTTACATGCTAATAAGTTAACTATTAATGATGTGTCATTAAGTGATACTAACCTTGACCCTTTAGATTCTATGAGTCCTAGTAGCATTTCCGAGGATGAACCTAAGATAAGTAAGAGACATAGGATCGAGTCAAATTTTGGACATGATTTGTCTCTGTCTCTCTTATAGAGGAAGGCTACAAAATCAGTAGACACTAACTTTCAGAAAAACTTGATTAATAGTGAACTTGAATCTACCAAATCAAACTGTACATGGGAATTAACTAACTTATCTAGAGGTAGGAAACTCATTGATAGCAAGTGGATTTTTTTTTTAAAAAAATTGAGGCCTACTAGTTCAATAAATAAATTCAAAGATAGACTTGTTATTAGGGATTTCTCCCAAAAGAAAGGCTTTGGTTACTTCGACACTTACTCCCTTTTAACCAAAATGGCCACTATTAGGTCCCTTATTGCATTAGGTTTTATTTACTAACTAGTTATACATAAAATGGATGTTACAACTGCGTTTTTTAATGAATATTTAGATGAAGAGATCTATATAGTGCAACCTAATTAGTTTGTGGTTCCAGCTAAATGGGATAAAGTATGTGAGCTTAGGAAGTTGTTGTATGGCTTGAAACAGGAACCTAAATAATGGAATGAAAAAGTAGATGATACCTTAATAAAAGATTGATTATAGTTAACACTTCTGACTCTTGTGTATACTCTAAATAATATGATCAGATTGTGTTATTATTTGTCTCTATGTGGATGACATGCTTATGTTTGGTACATGTATTCATATTGTTAATGAGACTAAATGCTTCATGTCTTATAAATTATATATGTAAGATATCGGGAAGCGAACGTGATTCAAGGGTTAAAAATCATTAGGCATAATAATGGTATTTCACTTAGTCAGACTCATTTTGTAGAAAAGGTGTTAAAGAAGTTTGACTCTTTTGATGTGATGCCTATTAATACTCCTTATCATTCTAGTATTCATTTTTGTTAGAAGTATGGGGACTATGTATTATAGAATGAATATGCTAAAAATATAGGAATTGTGATATTCTTAATGAACTATACTCAACCTGACATTGTCTTTGTTGTAAGTATAGTTATTCGCTATACTCACAGCCCGAGTAGTGACCACTAGGTTGATCTTTGTCATCTTTCAAAGTACTTGAGATGTACTTTTGATCTAGGTCTACACTATAACAAGTACCTTGCAATTCTTGAAGGAATTTGTGATGCAAACTAGATCTCTGACAATGATAATGTAAGCTCCATATGTGGCTATGTGTTCACCCTAGGAGGAGGTTCTATATTGTGGAACTTCTCTTAACAGACTTTTATAGCAAGATCTACCATTGTGTCATATTTCATAGCATTAGAGTTGGCAAGGCAAGAGTTGAGTTGTTAAGAAGTCTACTAGCAGATGTATCCATTGCGACTCACAAGATGCAATTGGCGTTGCTCGTGAACCTATACAATAGGAAAAGAAGACATATTTGCATAAGACACAATTCAGTAAAACAACTACTAGAATGGAGTGATAGCCTTGGAGTATGTACGATCAGAGAATAACCTAGTTAATCCATTTACTAAAGGCTTAACCAGGAGAGTAGTCCTGGAAACATCAAGGGCTATAAGGCTAAATCCCATTGATGGGGAACATATGGTTGATGAGTCCATATGATGCACGATTTTTCAATCCCTATGGCGTAAACTGTTCATACAGGTACATGTTAACTCTTAATGAATTCATAGCCATTAGTGGTGGTCCTATTGAGAAGGACTTAATGAATTCACCAATGAGGTTGAGATACATTGTACCTAACATGATCTTATGGATATGTCCTTGATGATACCAAAAATTTATTTTTTAAATCAACTCTGAATTCATAGCCCATAGTGATGGTATTATTGAGAAGGACTTGATAATTTAACAAAACACATGATAAGGCTGAGATCTATTTATCTTAATGATCTCAAGACCCTAGAAGTGCGCCTACTTTGGGTAGACACAATCGAAGATCACCTATGTGTAAGAAAGGGTGATGATCAAGGAATATGTAATTAGTAACGAGTAAAGTATATGTTGTGAGGGTTTTGATCGGATCACGTCAAGTTCATGAGTATGGTCATTGAAGAGATTTCGCGGATGACATCCTTCACTATGTGTCAATTCAAATAAAAAAAATTGCCACTTATGTATAATTCACCCAACACTAGTATGCATGGAAACCTATTCACCTTTTCTCTCAGATCCTAAATGGGGGAGTGTTGGAAATTAAAAGGAACCTTAATTTTTTTTTTTATTGATTTCATGCTCTTGGAGAAGAAGACCTAGAGTCTTTTTTCTTAAAAAGTCCCACATAGGAAATGGAGAACAAAATTTACTAGTTTATATTTTTTTCTCTTCCTATACTTTTCAAAAGGTCAATAATCAAGAAATGAAGAGTAATGGAACTACACCACACGCGCGCACCTCCTCCACCACCACCAACCTGCCCAAAACAATTGTTGGAAACAACGGAACAAAGAGAGGCGAGGCGTTGCTGTTTTCTTGGGGAGTTGGGATCTCTTGGGGAATTAAAAAAGGGAACCTTATTTTGAAAGCTGGTATTCATACACTTTATTGGCTATGTTTGGAATGCCATCAAAAGAAGAAAAATGCCCAGACTTGAATGTTGCCATCCCAATATTCAGAAAATCTCATAATAAAGACCACCTTTTATAGAGTCAACAAATCATGTCTAGATTCGTCCTCCAACCTACCACAAGGAGAGTGTCCAGGTTCATGCCATATGTTCAAACGTGTGAAATTTTGTCTTTATGGTAAATGTATCTATGAACAAATATTGAGTGTGTGCGTTATCTAGAAGGCTCAAACTACTATATAACGAGAGCTCGAGTCATTTGCAAATAAACATTAGTCAGAATTACAACACACCAGAAAAGCTCTTAAACATCTCTCTAGATTGTTCTTGAGCGTAGACTAGAATAGCGATAGCAAATTCTGATTGGTTGATTCCACTAGTCTCACACATTGTTGGGGGGGTGCTATGTTAAGAGAAATAATTAGTCGAGGTAGCACGTGGAACTTTGAACGACGTTAAACAAAAGTGATCTTGGGAGACATACCATGTTTAAAATGTTTTATTAGTTTAATTTTTTGTTTTGTAGTGTGTATAATCTTAATATTATTAGTAATAGTGTATATTACGTTTAATGAGAAAAGCATTAGTATTTTTGATGTGTAGTTATTGCAAGAAATGAGTTTAGGGTGAAATTACAGAGGAAATTCGAGCATTATATATGTGAGCAACGATATACCGCATCTCCATTCGGTATACAACTCGCCTCATTTGATGTCTCCCTAATTGTTATAAATATAATTCCTTAGGAGACATCATTTTAGGTAGAAAATTGTCTTTTTTATATTGACTTTTGTGCTTAATTCGTAATATTCCTATTTCTTGTCTTGATTTGATGAATTATTATTTTAAGAGCATATTTGGTTTAATTTGTGTGTTAATGTGAAGCTTTAAAGATATATAGAAATAAATTGGATACCAAATCAATTCTAAGAAGATAAGGAAAGAAGATCTTGAAGAAATCAGGAGATAAAAGAATGAAAAGATAAACTAGGAAAGGAAAAGTTGTTAAATAAATTTGAATTTCACCAGCTACGTCCACAAAAGTGATCATAACTCAAGATTGGATGGAAATTTGGAGGAATTCTGAAGCAAAGTTATAGAGATTTCCGAGACGATCAGTTTAGATATAAAGAACGCGTCAATCAGAGTAGTATTGAAGGAGTTACGACCAAAACAAAACAAAACAGCAACATTTTCTTACCTTTTCTATATTTTAGGGTATGAATTTGAGTTGGGCTTGGACTCTTTTACTTGACCCCTACTCCAAGATTTCGACCTAGCACCTATATATATATATATATATATATATATATATATATATATATATATATATATATATATATATATCAGTTCGAAACCTTATAAAATCATTCCTTGGTTGCATAAGCTTAATATACATAAATAATTCATTATTGAAACAACCAGAAGGATCTAGAGGAGGAAGAAGCAAGAACTGGAGCTTAACTACATCAATTCAACACTTCTCCATCTCTATTCTTTGGGTAGATTAGTATTAGATCTATTTTGTCTATGAGGTATTTCTAAGCTATTTATTCAAGAGTTTAATTATGCATAATTTCACTTTAGGATTGTAATTATAACCATTGATTATTGTTTTTTGTTTTAATTTGAATTTAGGATTTTAGTATTTAAACGAATTGGTTCTTAATTTCCATTGACTATATTCTTGTGCTTGTTTACTATCATTGACGTTGTGGATCAAGGGTAGGTTTTAGTAATTAGGCTATTCACTAGTGGCGGTGATCACCTTGACTGGGGGTTTAATTACAAAACTAGAATATAGACATGTGGTGTCCGTTATTGACCGACAGGCTTGACTAACCACGTAGCCAATTGGGTATAGATCTGAATCATCTGAACGTAGCTTATAATCGCCCTGACGGGGTTTGTAATAGATTAAAATTATATCATGTCTCAAAACTAATATCTAAATATTTAATTTAACAAAAAAATGTAACAAATATGTTATTTAATTAAGGATCAAGACAATATTTTATATATTTTTTAGATTTTTCTTGGATTTGTGATCTTATTTTAAGAATTTACAATATATTTTTAGAGTTATAGTTTGGTTAGGTTAAAATCCAAAAAAAACGTTTAAAAAACCAAGTCCGATCTATACGGTTATGGTCTGAATATGTAAATCCGATGGTTGAATCCGTTAGAATTTGGTTTTTGATAAATTAAATGGTTATGGACATAGTTTTGGATTTTTTTGCAATAAACCGATCGGTTTCCATCCCTAGCCACATTATAAGTCATACCCCTTAGATTATAGGACTTTTCCATATGACCCGCACTCGAATTGCAACACTAAGACAATCGTTTTTAGAGCTTGAGTTTGGGGTGGTGGAAATTCATCACGGGGAACACTCTTGGTGGGATATTTATGAGTTTGTATGGTGTGTGTATGTAATGTACTTGATGCACTGTTATTGTAACCTGTTACGGGGGTCTATTAAATGATGAGAAAAGAAAAAGAAAGAAAAATGAAAAAATAAGTAGCATGACATCTCATATCAAATAGAGTGTCACTAATAACTTACAAAAAATGAACTGGAAAAGAATCAAAGGGAAGAAATCAGAAAAGTAAAAAGTTATAAATTCATCGTGAATGATATTTGGATTATTGGGGATTTTAATCAAACACGTCAAATTGGGTTGACTGAGAACATCTTCGAGGGTAAACTCAAGATCTAAGGAATCTCGTTGATGGTTAGTGAGGAGAGAGTCAGAGGCTCACTTCACTTTATCCAAATATACTTATCATTACCGTTCCTAAGCCTACGCTATAACCAAAAAGACCTTAGGACTATTAACTACATGGTTAAGTAAAATTGATCAATTAGGGAGTAGCTAGGTGGATGGTGGGCATATGGGTGTGATAAAATAATGAATGAAAAAAGTGCACACAACTCAGAAATCACAATTAACTCTCCGCAAGTGTACAAATTGTTACAAGTAATAAGTAAGTAAAATAGGCACGTTCCTCATGGATTTAAGTAGTTATTTCAACTCATGGTCAATATTAGCGTAGATGGTTTTAATTGTTTTGATTAAAAGGGGGAAAATATAATGTGTTTGTTTTGTTTTATAATAAAATAAATAATTATGCAAATAAGATAAAAGCTATGGATTTAAAGTATTAACCTATTCTATTAAATTTATGATTCTAGGAATAAGGGCGAAGTGGTAATTTCACATTAGTCAAGATTCAAAAATCTCTCCAACGCCAGTCAAGGTATCTTAGAAATCAATCACTATACTGCTAGGGGACTTGGGTATGGGAACCCTCGGCAATGATTGATGTATAAAATTTAACCCTATTGACTATCTAGCTAGGCAAGACCTCCCGGTTCACTACCGTACACTAGACGCCTATATGTTATATCCATAATTAAACCCCCCCCCCTCGGCAGGGTGATAGCTTAACTAGTTGGGCTACCCACTACTTAGCTACGATATGGATGGTATTATTAGAAACATATAGTCAATAGTAATAATTAAATACCAATTTCAACTAAATATTATAATCTAAAATTCAATTAATCATAAAAAACAATGATTCATACAAATACAACCCTAAGAAAAAGAGAAAGTCTACATAATAAAAATAAGAATAAAAAAATCATAGAAAAAAGATTAATCAAGGGATATAACTCTAGTTATCCCTAATGGTAGAGATAGAGAGGTGCAAGATTGATGTGGTGATGCTCCGACTTTGTTTCTTCCTTCTCTAGATCCTCCTGATCGCTTTATGATGAGATTTTTTATGAAAATTAAGATCTTGCGACAAAGGGATGATTTCGAATCTTAGGAGTTGATATAAATAGGTTTTAAAACGTTTGATGGGTCTTAGTCTTCATTTAAATGACCTAGTGTATCCCAAAAATGTTTTCGTACAAGAGGAGACTAGTTCGAGTCACGTTAGTTGCAAAATTCATAACTTTTTCGTTACAGCTCCGAATCACAATCATGTCACACGTTTCTGATTCAGATCCTTATCTACATATAAAACTTCTTATCCAAATTCTTTGTAAATGTCACGTGGAATCGAAAACAATTCGCTTTCTAATTTTTTCCAACAACTCTTTCACTTTCTAAAAACAAATTCTTTATCCCTTAACTCTAGATTTCCTTCTTTGTCTTCTTATCCATGATTTGAAATCTAATACCATCTTGTACCTAAGATCTTCACATTTAACTCACAAATTACTCACAAATAGCTCCAAAAGTGACAAATCTTTAAAGCAAAGCAAGAAACGAGAATATATCAAATCATAGGGATAAATACCTTAGTTGAGAACAAAAAGAACCTAAAAATATTTCTCTTGGTGGGATTAATTCATCACAACAAAGGAGACTTTAGTAGACCATTAGATACTATGTTAGGGTCAATGAAATAGTTGTCATATCAAACTAAGTGAAAATTAATCCTTCTTGCATTACGAAGCTAATATGATCTTGAATTTATGATGTGTTGATTGTTTGTATATTACGCGTATGTGTGTGTTTTATTTCTTAGAAATAAATACATGAGAATTGCTAGGATATGTGCTTAAGTACCTTTCATTATTTTCTACTTCTTCTATGATTAGTTGGGCTTAGATTCCCTAAGTCAGTTCTTATTTTGTCAGGACAAAAAAACTTTGTGTTGGGGGTCTTGATGTCTCCATTTATATGATAAATTAATCTATTCATGAGACATCATTTTACGGGTATTTATGACTTAGTTGAAGGATTTCCCCATTGTTAGATGTTTTATACTTTCTTGTCTAGTTTCGGTGTTTATGTTACTTGTAGAGATTTTGTGCGTAATTTGTGTGTTAAGTGTGCAACTTTTAGGTACTTGGATGCTAAGATATTTCGAGACAATGATAAGAAGTCAAGAAAGTGAGATTTCCTCTTAGTCATGGCGTAAAAGGAAAATGACTACTTCTTTAGAGTGAAAGCATGTGTCGACCAGATTTAGAAAGTGAATTGTACGAGTTACCACATGAGATTGAAGAAGATTTTGGAGGATCCCTTTGTTTTCTAGATAGTACTAGAGTCAGGAGCGCGTGAGAAATGACGATTTGTAATCCCGAGCTGAATTGAGAAAGTTATAATTTTTCGATGTCGTGGTTTGAACCGGTCCATTCATTATTGAGCTGAAAATCGCCTGGAGCAGAGAGAGAATAAGGAGTTCGAAAGCAGTTCATGCCGTTCCAGTTTGTTCTTCAACCTTTCATCTTCAATTGTTTGTGTAAATTTATTATGCTTTATCCTCTAAACATGAATATTAGATTTTTAATTGCTAGTTTTTATTTCCTTAGTATGAACTAAACTTTAATAGTTTGAGAACAACAATAATATATGAACCCTGATTTTATTTTATGACTTTATTGGAATTGGGATATTACATTTTTTTAATTGTGATTTCAATTCCTTTGCATTATATATTTGTCATATATTCCAGCCCTTGCTCTGGCCAAGTATAGGAATGTCCTTAGTAATTAGGAATGTTACCCTGATCATTCAGTAGTCTAAGCTACGGAAGTGATCCCAACAGGTTTGCCTAGCTAGATAGTCAATAAGTTAGAAATTTATCCACTGATCATTCAGTAGTGTAACCTCAACCGATTCCCCTAGTAGTGTTGAAGTAGCCTTCTAAGCTACCCTAAAGGGAGTTAGGAGGAATTTAGAAGCTTGGCTATTGCATGTTTATACAATTTTCCCTTTAATAATGAAACACAAAGCAGATACTAGTGGGGATTAGTTGCGATAACTTGAGTTATATTCTCATTCTCTCTTCTTTGTTTATTTACTTGTCTTTCGTTTAAGTCTTTATTTTCTAATTAATTATCTTATTTGCATTCTAGTTTTATAAATCAAAAAATCAAAAAAATAATTGTTTATCTTTTTTGTATCGTAATCTAGCAACTCATTCTAGTAGACTCTTTGAGAAAACTATTCAAAAATTAACATGTGTAGTTCATGTGGAGACGATACTCTCATTCACTTACTTTTTATTACTTGTCAATGATATGTACACTTAAGGAAAGTATTATTCACTCGAGGTGTGTGTTTCACTTGCATTATTTCATCACACCTTGGGTGACGACAAATGCCTCTTGAGCGGTTGCAAAAAATTTATTAGCATGTCATAGACAAAGACTTGATGGTATATATTTCACAAAGATTGGACAACTGGTGTATATTCCATCTGCTAGATAATATCACAGTGTGTAATTATAACCATTTAAGATATAATTCAATGAAGGGGCTTGACTTTTGATAAGCGGTTAGAAATTATCATACACTTGCAAGACATTAAAAAATCGTTGTATGAACTTGGCATTCCAAAAATTGCCTTTCATATCCATAAGTCTTGCGAAGCCACTTCTTCCTAAATAATTTTTGGCTCTCTGTCATGACTAGTATATGCTCTAGCAAATGCAGTTGGACAATCCTTCCATGTCCAGTGCATACGATCAATACTTCCCAACATACCAAGGAAGCCTCGTTGTTTTCTGATCTCTATGAGATGAGTAGTATCATCCTTGGTTGGCGATCTCAAGTATTCATTAGAGAATAGTTTTTTTATTTCCTTAACAAATCTTCTCAAGCATAATATGACAGTGTTTTCTCCGATACGCACATACTCATCCACCACATTGGTAGCAACTCCATAGCGTAGCATTTTAGTAAAAAATTGTCACATTTTGTAAAGAAGTCAAACCATGACTAGCTGGTGAGTAAACAAAGTATTCATCGTATTCTCGAACCGTATTTAGAATATAGGTAAATAAACGAGTACTCATACAACACCCCCTTCGAAGTTCGAACGATGTGTTGAGAATACACCAGAGGTGGTGCAAAGTAATCGTGATAAATGTTACAATTATCTTACCATCTATCACGATTACTCATACGACGACCCTTTACAAATTATCGACGTGCTTTTTTTGTAGTAATCTTTGACGTCCAGCTGCAACAAAACATACAACAGATTCAAATTTATCATTTGAACTAGAGATTGTAAACGAAGAATTATATCTGTAAAAGTGGCTCATAATGAAACCCTTACGCAAAATGATGTGTGTTGAGTATATCGAAAGTGTATAAGTGGTGGTGAATGTGGAAGTAATATATGACTATTATTTATAGGACATCGTTTCTATATAGATAATAATTGAACGAATGAGATTGAAGATACAAGATCGTATTCAACGGTGGTTATTAGGATAAATGATTCAGGATATAAATTAAAATTAACCAGGTGAGATGGAATATAGAAAATCATATTTAACGGTTACAAAAATTAAACTACCGAGATTGAAGATACAATATCATATCTAAAGATTGTTATTAGTATACAAAAAATTATATATATATATATATATATATATAATTGAATGAGAGATATTGAAGATTATAGATCGTATTTAATGGTTCTTTTCCGTAACTGTGATTTTAGGTATAAATAAAATATAGCGAGTGAGATTGAAAATTAAAGACCGTATCTATAGTTTTTAAATATTCTAATTCATAATAGAAATAATTTTATAACTAATATAAGATATAAAGTTTTATAAGATTAAAAAAAACTTTAAAAAAAATTTAATTAGTTTAGTATTAAATTAATGTACAGATTTATACCCAATAAACCTCTCATCTTTTTATTCCTCGTGAACTCAGCCGTTATTTACTTTTTCGTAAAAGACACCTTACATTTGCTTGTTTTCTTTTTTACCCTTATTCTTTCATGTTGTTAGTTATTATCACAGGCTCACAACAATTGTTCTATATTTTTCTATTTCACAAAATTTTATAAACAAATTTTTTGTGCTTTATCTTTCAACATTATTAACGAATTATAAACAAAAATTAATTTTAAAATTCATACTTTTTATTGATTTCAGTATCCATATATGATTTATTATTTTATATCCACATACAATAAAATATAATGTGTGTCTGGACTGAGAGCTTCAAACAATCCTGGGACTTGATTGTGGTTGTAATATCTGAAACACGATGCTAGATTGGGAGAACCTTTTAGCTTGCATCATATATGAAGGTAAATTAGTAATAAAATACATTTTGAGATAAGCTAAACATCAAGAAGGATAATGGAGCATGGACGGAAAATGAGGCGGAAATTAAAGACACGATTCGTAAATATTATATTAATCTATTCACAAATAAAGAAGATGGTTCAAAAGCTGACATTTCGCAGTACATACCTAATAAAGTATCCGGAGAAATTAATGAGGATATAACAAAGCTTCTAGATAATATTGAGATTAAAAAAGCAGTGTTTGATATGTCCGGATCAAAAGCGCCAGGGCCAGATGGATTGCCAGGTAACTTCTATCAAGAAAATTGGGATACCCTCAAAGATGATATTATTACGATAGTAACTAATTTATTTAAGAATAATACCCCTCTTAATGGCTTAAATGATACGCTGATCACACTTATTCCGAAAGGAGATTATCAGGAATCAGTTGCGGATTATAGGCCAATTGCTTGTTTAAATTTTAGTTACAAAATTATATCTAAAATTCTGGCAAATAGATTACAACCGTATATGGATAATCTTATATCACCGACTCAGTCGGCTTTCATTAAAGGGAGAAGTATATAAGATAATATTTTAATCGCCCAAGAAGTGTCGTTTTATCTCAAGAATAAAAGAAAATCTAACAAACACGTCGCTGCAGTTAAAATTGATATGGCCAAAGCCTATGACCAAGTTAACTGGGACTTTCTTGTCCAAACACTTAAAGCTATTGGATTTTGTGATAAATGGGTAAACTGGATATATAACTGCATTTCTACGGTTTCCTTCCAAGTTAAAGTCAATGGTCAGAGACTTGATAAATTTACACCGTCCAGAGGAATTCGGCAAGGAGAACCTTTATCACCATTATTATTCTCACTTTTGACTGAGAGTCTTATTGGTTTAATCAACTTTCAATGCCGAGAAGGTAATATCAAAGGAATTAAAATTACAAGAAATTGCCCAAGTCTCACACACCTCCTATTTGCGGACGATGCACTTTTCTTCATCAATATTGACGATAATGAAATTAAAGCTTTTAAAGATGCTATAGCACTATTTTTCCAAGTTTCCGGACAGAGAATTAACTTTCAAAAATCTTCAATATTATTCAGCAAAGGAACCCCGGAGCAAATCTGTGAAGAGGTTGCTAAGACACTTAATGTAACAAGAACGTCAGCTTTTGGAAAATACTTAGGTATTCCTTTCTCTCTCAAACGTGCTAAATCAGAGAACCTAAACTATATTAAAGATAAATTACTTAGCAAGTCATCTAGCTACTTTTCAAATATCCTGTCTGATGGAGGTAAGGAAGTACTTATAAAAGCAGTTCTTCAATCGATACCGAACTATGCTATGTCAATATTTGAATTTCCTAAAGTCTTATGCAAAAAATTATCTGGTATCATTGCGAATTTCTGGTGGGATACTAACAATAAAAAGAGAATTCATTGGGTCAAATGGAAAAAAATTGCCTGGGCTAAGTCTATTGGAGGGATTGGTTTCAGAGATTTTCAGAAAATGAATATGGCCCTTACTAGCTAAACAAGCATGGAGAATCTTGAATAACCCGAATTCTTTAGTTGCTAAAGTATTTAAAGGTATATATTTTCCATTTGACAACATCATCAATACTAAACTCCCTAAAAAAAGATCATGGAGCTGGTCAAGCATCTATAAAGGTCTACAATACATAAAACAACATTCAATTTGGAGGATTGGTAAAGGTTTGAATATTAATATTTGGAAACAAAACTGGATTGGTAACAAGATTATGCTAGAAAAACCTAGTGGATGTGATTTAGAAGTAGTGGCTCAACTTTTTAATGAAGACATGACGGACTGGAACATAGAACTGTTAAGGCAACTCTTTACTCCGAATATTGTTAATGATATTTGTAGAATTCCTATTTTACTGCTCAAGGAGGAAGACAAGATAATTTGGCCATACACGAAGGACGGAAAATATAGTACAAAGTCAGGTTATCATAAAATGGTGGAAGAGGAGATACATAATGAAGCCCAAACGTCGAGGCAAGGTAAACATGAGAATAGTAGTCTTTGGAATGTTATCTGGAAATCAAATGTTATGAATAAGATAATATCTTTCGGATGGAAAGCGTGCAATGGTGCTTTGCCCACCAAACGGAACCTAAAAGTAAGAAAATGCGCTAATGAAGATATATGTGAGTGGTGTGAACTTGAAAAGGAAGATATTAAACATCTCCTTATTAAGTGCCCTTTAAGTATGGCAGTTTGGGCAAATTCGAGGCTACAAATATTTATTGACAAAGATAAGAAATACAATTTGGGGGAATGGCTTTTGGAATTGCGGAAGAAATATACAAAGAATGGATGGGATCAAAATGAATTCACGACTTATTTTTTGCTTACTATCTGGAACATTTGGAAAGCGAAGATGAAGGGATTTCATGAGAAATTGCCATGGGTTACAAAAGATATCTTATTTAAAATTCAATCGGCGATGAATGATCTCTTTAATAAAGCAACTACAGAGAAGGATTTTCAAAACAAGAATGATATAAAGGGCAAAGAAGATAAGAATATCGATTTAGAAAGTAACCCGATTTTAACAGATGATTCAGATTTTATATTTATGAGCGATGCATCCTTTAAAAAAGAGTATGAACCATCAGGGGTAGCAGCTATTGCAATTGATAAAGAAGGAAGGCTAACGCACAAGATTATTGGCAGAACTCTTGTTATAAGTCCAATTGAAGGAGAATGTTGGGCGGCCCTTTTGGCCATGAGAAAGGCTGCCGCCTGTAAGTTACGAAATGTTTCATTTTATTCCGATAACCTTGAACTTGTTCAAGGTATGGCTAAGTACACAGGTCTTCGATGGCAAATCTACCCTTTCATTGCCGAAATGAGGAACTGGCTTCTGAAATTTCCTCTATGGAAAGTGAAGTAAGTCAACAGGAAACTTAATAATGTCACAGATCTTGCTGTGAAAAGTGCTAGGCGTAATATTGATTTATCCGATTGGAAGAATGGGTCTCTTAGTGACTTTTACATTTTCTTAAAATCTCTGTATAAACGTTCATGATAATCTTAGTGCCCGTTTGGGATTGCTTTTTAAAATAATCACTTAAAGTGATTTTAGATCCATAGTAATATTTTAGACTCTAAAAATCACTTTTAGTAAAAGCACTAGATTAGTGATTATTAAAATAATCACTTAAAGTGATTTTAGATGTCAAAATATTTTTTAATATTTTTTACAAATATTTAAATTTTAATCAAAAAGCGCTTTTAGCTCCAAAATAATCAATCCCAAACGGGCTCTTCTACTTGGAAAAAAAAAGATAAGATAAAGAAAATAGAGGAGATAAAAACTTACACAAGTAAAAAATCACAAGTGGCTAGAAATACACCAAAAATTTCAGCTCCTTTTAGAGTTGTTCCTTTCATAATAGTAGGACCAGACTTATTAATGAGACGCTCATGACTTGTTAATACTTGATTAATGTTTTTCTTTTTTTGAGTCATGAAATTTTTTCCATAACTCAATATGTTCTTTGTTTTTTGATACATTTTGTGTTTTTATCATTTTTTTTTCTTGATTATTATTTATTATTGAATGAAGTTAAATTTTTATGTTTTGTATATGATATATAATTTATTTTATGTAAATCGGTTGTTCCTGTTTGGAGAATTATCATTTTAATTTCTTTTCAAATGACAGTGTGAGTTATGAGAATTTTTCCATAAATCAGTTTGTTCTTCTTTTTTGCTGTATTTTTGTATTGTTTGTATATTTTAGTTCTTATTCATTGTACGTGAATTAATAAACAATAAGTATCCATCGTAAATTATTATATATACGATATTTGTATGTGTTTTACCGTTAATTTGAAGATCAGTTTGAGTTTAGAATATTTTTCAAAACTCAGATGGTTCATCAAGTAAACATATGGTGCTGGAATTGTGGCGGCTCGTGAGTGGTTGTATAGGTACTTTAAGGGTTTCCTTGATCTTGGTTTGGACCGGGTTGTTTATGCAAGGAGCTGGTTCGCTCCCCTTCCTTATCACGCTTCTTCTCTCCCCAACGTCGGTGGCTTCATAGATCTGCTACCTCTATCTCGTTTCACCAGGGCCTCGCTGAGATGGGCTTCGTGGGCCCACTAAGTGGTTTTTTCTTTAACCACCGTTTTTGGGTTCGTACTTTTAGAGGGAAAACTTCGTTTGGAGGCCCAACTAAATGGCGTTGCTTCCCCATTCCGGAGAAATCAAGCCTTAACATTTAGTGTTAAGAATTTGTATGGATTTTCTTCATGTTACAAGGATGTGTTCTTTGGAATCAATGCTTTTCCAAGTGAAGATCTTTGCTCCTTTGATCTTGCTTCCTTGTTCTGGTGTGATGGGGGTAGAAGACGCGATGACAAGTTTCTCCTTTTGAGTCGTCTTGGGCTTTTTGATTGGTAAGAAGGACATATAGGTGGTGATTAGATGGGATGGTTGTGTCATTTGTTTGCTAGGAATTTGTGTATAGTTTGGTTTTTTTGGCCTTGTTTTCTACTCACCTTGCTAACAGTTTGTGGTGAAGCACTTTGGGTTAATTTTAATAGTACAGTTGGTTTTGATTTTTGGAGATCTGTGTGTTTGTCGTTCACTCAAAACTTTTTCATTTTGATTCTTATTTGTTCGGAATTATTGACACGTGCTAGTGTTGGGTTGCGGAAGGGGTGTCTTTTTTGTGGTCTTGTGTATTGGTGTTGTTTCTCTGTTTCTTGTAGGTTCCTTACAATCGCGGGTGGTGGTTCGTTTGTGGCCAAGGTCAGTCACTCAGTTGAGCCTAACATCGGAAGTTTCAGGTGTTTGCCGTCCAATCGAAATTCTGGTGGTTGGAACATCCTTGTTTGGTTACTTTAACTTGCGATTATATGGTTTGGCTGGAAAATCGTGGTTTGTGTTTTTCGTTTTGTGTTTGTTTTCTCGTTTGGCCTATCCTGTCTCGGTTTACGTTATTATCATTTGGGCTAGTGATACTTCTTTTGATCTGTCGTTAATACAGTTGTCGTCTCAACTCTTCCTTTAAGTATTAGAGTCAACATCGAGTTGATAACTTTCTAAATTATCATGTTTCTTCGACTCATAGCGGTCTGACTCTTTTGACATCCACGTTTCTGGTTCACTTTGAAAATGTGTTAGTTGTTTGAGTTTATCTCGTTTTTATCAATGTTTTAGTTGTTTTGGTGTTACTTGTTCTTTGTTTTTCTTTTCTGCAGGTTTTGTTGGTCAAACCCAAGTACTGGGTAGCTTTCTTTAATATTTAATATAAAAAATATTAATATTACCGCCTAACCATCTAGACGTTCGAAGATGCTCGACCGTCCTAGTAGGACCTAACGCTTTATATGAACAATGATCGCACACCCAAAATCAATACTCTTCCACTAACCATACCATCATAACAGAGAATCAAAAGGTGAAATCAGACATTTCTTGCTATCTCCATTCTCAAGTAACATAATTGCAATTTTAAAAGACAAAGGGTAATATAAAATGGCCATAGAAAGCAAGACTTAATCCCTAGAAAGGGTAATATAAAATGGCCATAGAAAGCAAGGATCTGAAAAAACACAATCCTCAGCATATAGCATATATACCAGCTACCCTCAAAATCATCCATTAATTGTATACAACAACACAAACAAATAAACAAACAAACAAACACAAATCTATAAAGTTTACACCACTGAAATCTCAAATAAAATCTTCAACAATTAAACATTCTCTAACTCACTAACTCAATCAGTAAGAGGTTTAACCTTAAACCTATAAAGCATGATTTTCTTCTTTGCAGTAGGATTATTAACGGTCAACAATACTTTCCCAAGTTCAACAACCTTAAAACTATTGGTCACCACTGGTTCATCATTAGGAGACATCTTCTTTCTTTTCTGTATCATCACCGTATATGCATTTTCATCATTAGGTACATACTCAGCACTATAACTCACTTCCCATCCCACTACTCGAAGCTCCCACACCAAAAGGCATTTCTATACATAATAATATATAAACAATTAAATGCATTAATATAATAAGAATATAATAAGTATATAATAAACTTATACCTCATGTACAATAATTTCTACAGTTTGCTTAGTTCCAGGTTTAACAATTATTTCTGTTGCGATATCTTCAAAAGTGAATTCTGGATCACATTCACATAGATCTGCAGCTAGACCACCATATTGAATCGGTACTTGCTCAGGAGATATATACCTGTTTTTACCAAAAATACAACTTAATTTAATCCGGTCTAGAAAAATAAAGACTATTTAATTATAGTTGTATAACGCACTTGAACAGAGTTTCAGCAGTTTTTGATGGACCAGCGAAGACAAATTTACTCTTGGTCCTTTGGGTTAAGAATGGACTAATCATTGAATAGAAAGCCAAATACCACCACGGAACATTGATGAACACCTTTAAAATTCAAAAATAATTGTAAAATTAATATAATTTTGATATAAATAAGTGTAAATGATACCTGTTTAGCGACAAATTCTGGATAATTATCCTGAAGTAATTGCAAAGCTTGTTTTGTAGCAATACGAAGCTCCCTTTTAGCAGGTCCAGGTGAATTTTTTAAATCGCTAACTTGAAAGATGGTATTAATACCACCAGGTGTAAAATCTAACTTGGTAATACTTCTCTCTAAAAATTGAACTCTCCACCTTAAAAACCTAGCTCTCTTCTCCTCATCTCCAAAGGCTTTATTATATAACTCTTTATTCTGAAACTCTCCGTACACGTTGTAACAAACTGAGTGCCCATCTTTATCGTGTCCCTGCATAAACACAACTTTATCCAGATCATCTCCGAGTTCTTCGTTAATTAGTCCGTCATCTACTTTGTATTTTTCACGCCACGCTAATGTGTTTTTTAACATGGAGAGTGATTCTTTTGGTTTGAAGTCTCGTGCTCTTAAGAACTTAAGGAGGATTACATCAACTCGATCATCTTTTAATAATGGGATCCCCCAGATGGATGTGTTTTCAGAGAAAGTTTTGTTGGTTATGGCTTCTTGAATGAGGGTTTTGAGTTGTTGTAGAGATTTTGTTTCGGATTCGGAGAGATCTGAGAGTTTGTTGCTTTCTTCTTTGAAAGAAGGCATTGGACCAGGAGCTTGAGCTTTCTTTATGGATCCTTCACTAGTTTTGGGTTTTTCTGTTTCGATTATCACTTCTTTTGTGGTGGTGGTTGTTTCTGGTGGTGGGTCAGCTTCTTGTGGGACCTCCAACGCCGCTGATAACGGCTGTGATGAGGATTCTGTTTCCACTTCCGGTGCAGTTGTTACAGTGACTTGCTCCACCGACAGCACCGCCGCGTCTGACGGTGCTGGTGTTAATGGTGACGTTTTCTCTACCACTGTCACCGACTGGTGCTCTACTTCTGGGGGTGGTGGTGGAAGGGTTGTATTTGTATCTTGTTCAAGCACTAGAGATGCAAGAGGTGGTTCTATATCAGCTGAGGTAAGGGGCGGCGGTGGTTGTATATCAGATGGAGGTGTTGTTAGCTCCACCGTGGGTGGTGGTGGTACTACATCAGGTACATGAGATGTTTGATCAGCGGTGAAGGGTGGTTGTAAATCAACTGGAAGTGATGTTTGCACCACCGTGGAGGGTGGTTTTGGAGTTTCATCGGCCATTTTTGGAAGAAAATGTGTAGTAGATTTCAAGAGAGTAAAGTAAAGGGGAGCTTAATAACAAGTACTCCTACAAACTAGTTTTAGGTAATAAAGGTTGTCGGTATATATATATATCCTATCTATGTTGTAAATATAATACTATGATCTCTAGTGTACCGTATAAATCAGCGAGTTAACCGTTATTCTGATGAGTTACTTTTTTTTTAGTCGAAATATCTTTTTTTTGTCGAAAGATGAGTTACTTAAATAGCGAAAAAAAATTAGGGGTCATTTGTCTTATACGGTCAACCAACCCTCCCTATTAAAAATACATCTACCTCTTAACTAGTAGTTAGAAACCAACTAGTATTGATAAAACCTAAAAAAATCTTACAATTACCATTATATAATCCCCACCATCCTCTTTTCTCTCTCAGCATACCCAACCCCCCTCCCTTCCCCTCCCCTCTTTTTCTTGCCACCACCGCCCCCCCTACAATCAACACCAAACCGCCACCATCTTTAAACCCACCACCAACTCACATTCCCTCTCGGCAGAACCACACCCCATCCCCTTCCATCCCCACCAGCATCTCCTCTACCCTGTCTGATCAAACCCCTACCAACCCACCACCACCTCCCATCCCCACCAGCATCAGCATCGGATCCACCACCCCTCCCCTCCCCTCTTTTTCTTGCCACCACCGCCCCCTAAAATCAACACCGAACCGCCACCATCATCAACAAGCCCCCCACCACCTCAGCTTCCCTCTCGGCAGAACCACACCACATCAGCATCGGATCCACCACCGCAACACCCACCACAACCTCCCCTACCAACATCACCAGCAGTAGCATCATCACTCACCTCCACACCAATAGCTACTCATGGAACCTACATCTCCACTGTCATCACCACCATCAGAAATTCCGCTGCCACCACCATCCGAATTTTCGCCGCCACCAGACACCCTAATCCACCACCATCACCATCAACAAATAGCAGCTGTTGCAGCTGATTCGAGACCCATATCTTCACCACCATAAACACTGAAACAAGAAGCCCAAATCAGGAAGCCCCCAGGAATCCCAAGACCGATATAGGTCCAGCCCCAGGCAGGCCAAATCAGGATGGGTCCAGCCCAACGAAGCCCAAATCAATTTTATAGCCCATCCAGTCCGATATAGGTAATTTCTTATTAAAACACATATTCTGTAATTTTTTGATTTGTGAATGGTATAGCCCGTGTGTAATGACTTGTTGGCTTTGGTCATTGTTGGTACAGCGCAGGAAGTTGGTTTTGTTTTCTAAGCCAGATCGATAACCCACACCCAATGTCGTATGTGTCCAGCCCAATCAACATACCAGCATGGTCCAGAACGATGAAGGCCCATCTCGTGGGGGGTCCAGATCCGTGAAGTGAAGTCCTGCAGCTACCTCAAAACTGGGTTTTATTTGTTCATATTTGTTCATTCTTGTTTGGTTCTGATTTAGTAATGATTTAGTAATGCTAGTTCTTGTTGGTAAATACCTACTTTGTGTTTATTTGTAAATGAATTTGGTAAAGAGTTTGGTAAAGACAGTGTTTGATTGAATGTGTTTGTTTGTAAATGAATTTGGTAAAGAATTTGGTAGAGACAGTGATTGAATGAGTTGTTTTTAGTTTGTGTGTTCATGAAAGGCTAGCCCCATTAACAGTGTTTGAGTTAAGAATCGAGAGATGGGTCTGTACCGTGTGGGATTTGAGTTAATGTAATTAGCATTGACAAGGGTCCGCACCCATCATGAGCAGGGGTAAAAAAGGCATAATCCTAAACAGAAAGTTAGAAAATGGATGTAATTAGAATTTTTTTCAGTTTGGATGTATTTTATTAATGTTTTGTAACTGAGGCTGCAGAAAGTAATTTCCTCAAAAAATTATTGGCGAAGTTAAAAAATCAAAATAAGTTTTTCTTCAATACATTTTATATCCAAAGTAATTATCCACCCCCTTAAAGTAAAAGTTATAGATCTCTTTAGATTTTTTTTTTGTTCAGAAACAAAAAAAATACATAAGATGATTTTTTTTTAAGCAAAGCGATGTTTAACCAATTCCTTTTTTCCTACATAAGTTATTTAATTAGATGAATGACTCAATAAAAGATGAAACATCCTAAAAGATCAAGATCTTGTTGAATACATTTAATAGAAGTATGAACTGCTCTATCAAAACTCCTTTTGACATAACAAACCTTTCGCTAAGAAATCTTTCAATCCACTTTCACGTCTCTTTAACCATTAGTTGAATCTTTCGATTGACTTCCTTAATTTTGTTAATACCTTGATACACTTCAAGGTTATCGAGTATAAGAGCAACTTTGAATGTTAAGATACGTAAATGGCCTCATAGCCAAAAGAATAACCCATATTTCACTCTCCCTTGTCGAGCTAATGGTGCATCTTTTCATGATTTTATGTGTAATCTCTCCATGTTGAATATAGCAATGAATGTCACACCTGCTGGTTCTCAATTTTTGATGAAATAAATGTCATTGAGCCAGAATTCCATTTCCATCATCATTGTTATTACAATTATCATTACCTAAGAGATCGTATCCAGATTGGTTCTCCATGTCCTTGTTGAAATGTCTATTTATTACAGCATTTGTTTTTCCAATAGCCTCATTGGCTCACCATTTTTTTTGTTGAAAAACCCTTGCATCCTATATTTCAAGAAATTCCAAAGTGTACAAAAAATGTATGACGTAATAAGATTTTGCTCCCACCCATTGCTAGAATATCTGTTGATTGTGTTGATTAACCATTCCTCGATAGTTCATTAAAAGTTTGGTTAGTTTTTATCTGCATATTAGAGATTCCCATACTACCGAGCTGAATGGACATTTAATCAAAAGGTGTTTGGCAGATTCATTTCCAAGTTCACACCATTCACATATTTCTGAATTAGAGCATTTTCTTTTTTCAAGGTTTCCTTTGTTGAAATTGCTTCATTACAAATTTTCCAAATGAAGTTCCATACCTTTGTTGGGACATTTAGATGCCAGATGATATTCCAGATTCTTTAGATATTTTTCAACCACGTTAATATCGTATTAGAGTCTCCCTAGATCTTTTGCATAATCTATACACCAAATTTGTCATTCAATACGTACATTACATATCTTAAATCTTGGATTTCCTGCATAGTATTTATCTTATGATTTTTATACATATCGCTTATGGTTTTTTAGTCTACTTGATTGGCCAATCAAGTCAGCCACGTTGCTAGAATCAATCTCTATACATAAGATTGTCGCACCAAAACTCTCTACTGACGACACCCAGTCATTGTAGTGCCACAAACTTCACTAATATGATGGAAACATGTTCCATATATATCTCAAAAACTACAAACCACACTCCCTTTTTGTCTAAATTAATCCTCCCATTACTCCAATATTTCCTATTGTGTTAACAATAACGTAGATATTTAATTTTTATTTGTGTTTATGTTTATTCCATCACACCATTTCCATATGGTTTTGCCTACTAACTGCGTCCCCATAGAACTCCCCTTGCCCAGGCATAATCAGCGGCTTGGCATTTAATACATCTCTCGACACATGTTGCTCTCTCTGGCACTTTTCGACCTAGCATTGGTTGTTCTCACACCTAACATGACCAGTTATCTTCCTTGCACACTGTTCCCCACGTAATATCTCTCACAAATATGGTCAACCCACACATGCAGTGCCATTGTGTAATCCCAAAATACACAAATGGTTCTCTCATTGTAGGTCGCACACGAATGATACGAAGGTGACACATAAAGTCCCATATGATGCAAATTAAGTCTTGTGAGAAATATTTCTTTTATGGTCCTCTAAATAATCACCTTGATATATTGCAAAAAAATAACTTTCCATAATTTTCCTAAGTCAATTCTATCACTTGGCCCCAAAGTCCTTTCGATCATATGTTCCGACTCCACTATGTACACTACATGCCCCTCATATTGACACGATAATCAGTCTGGCACTTCCTCCATTACGAACAATATGTATGCTCGCAAAGTTCAAGTAGCTACCTGGTCAGGAGGATGTGTTGAAACATCACCCGATTGCAAGTCTCATTCGTGCAAGTGTAGTGTGTTACAACCGGGCCCATATTTTCCTTCACAATATCTTGCTTGGACGCCTCGACAAGCAGGGTGTCACCGACCCACACGTATGTCTATAACTTTAGTTTCATTCCATATCATCCAATAGGACCCCCTTCCTACCACTACAATACCTCCAGTTATGGATATACATACCTTTAAAGAAGATTGGGATGCCCAAGTATCGACCAAGTCCTTCTTTCCTCGTAAAGTCACTAGTCCTAGTGATATCTACAGTCAAAGGTTCATCCATGCTATTTGAGAAGTAAATTAGGCGCTTGTCAATTGATTACATTGATACAATAATTATATGAGCTTTAACTTTGTAAGTTTTATCCTTTAGGGGTCTCAGTTGTTCTTAAGAAACGGTCCTCTGACCTCCCATGTATTGAGAAAAACTTTAAAATAATTAAAAACAAAAAGATTTAATATACATTCAATTTTGCTAAACATTGACATTTTTATTTAGTAAGTAAAATAGTGAGTTAATTTATAAATTAATGTAATATCCTTTTTAACTATAAATAACTTCTACCCAATGTGTACTCTCTCTCTCTCTCTCTCTCTCTCTCTATATATATATATATATATATATATATATATATATATATATATATATATATATATATCAAAATTACAAGTAACGAGAATAAAATTTAACTATAGACCTTATGGTGCACCAATGTGAAATATATTCAATCTTCAATCATCAATATGGTACGCAATCACCATTGGAAACAAGAAAAAACACGTGCTTTGGAACGCGCCTTTGAGGTAGCAAAGAGAGGGTATATCAAGAAAATGAGAAAAAAAATCCTTCTAAAGAGGATTTTTTGTTGAGAAATGGTACGATCATCTCAAGAAAATCATTTTCTATTTCTATTGTTTATTCATTTGGTTTGATAATAATCGTTGGTGAAGTTTTCTTGTTTGGTCTCATCTGTTTCGCATCTCAGGTACACTATTCACTTCATTTCTGGGTCTAGGCTTCCAAATATGATATATTTAATTATGGATAGAATCCCTTTTTGTTTTGGATTATGCACCTTCTTCTCATGTTATCGTGACTTTATTGTTACAATAAACGAGAATTTAGGTTTGCTATATTTTAATTTGGGGTTTCTTTCTTATGAGACTATAGGGGATTCTTCGTTCGTGTATGTGATGTTATATTGAAGAATATGCAAGAGGTTATATTGGTTAAACAAGATAGTCAATTTGATTTTTTTTAGTCTCCATGTCAATTTGGTAATAAAATAAGGTCCAATTGTGTGTATGTTGATGATACTCATCACAAAGATGTTAATAGGGCTTTTGCTTGTGGTTATCAAGAGCATGAGATTTTGCAATCCAATCAGCTTAGGATCCTTTTGGTATAGATATACACTATAGATATCTAATCAATCAAACAATGGAAACAGTTCTTGATCTTTTTCCAAGTTTTGAACAAGGGTGACCCAAGTCAACCCAAAAATATTTTAAAAGTGGAGTGGACTGGTTTGAGCCACGGCATCTGCAACTTCAATAACTCCCTCATCTTAACTCCAAATCACACATTTTCACCTCTCACGCGCTCATTAATTCAAGTGCTACCACTAAACCAAAGTTCTCTCTCATAATCTTAGCCACTTGCACGTGGTGACTCTCTTAAGTCGATTTCCAAGTTTTCCCAGTAAACACTCTAGCTTTCAAAAAGTGGTTTTTTAGTCCTTTAACGACATGACTTGAGGTTGACCTTGCCTTCTCACTTTCTTATCCTAATATCGGGGTATCGCATCATCCAAGTACTTAAGATATGCACACTTAACATATATTTAATGCACAAATTTCTCTAAAAGTAATAAATATCCAAAGTGAGACCAGAAATGAGAAAATGTCTAAATATAGGAATAATCCTTTAAATAAGTCAAAATAACTTCTAAAAATATGTCTCGTGATACGATTAATCTATCAAACAACATCAATTAAATAATGTTTTTGTTAAGTTGAAGAAATGTGGGGGTGTCAGTTCCCAGGTACTAGTAACTCAATTGAAGATATGGTGGATATCTTAGTGAAACAACTTAAATTGCTTCAGAATTGTTGGCTACAATTAATTGTCCCAACAACTTATGATTATACAGTTATTATTTATTTATATGTCAAGGTTTTCTTGGTGTTTTTGTTGTCAACGTGGAGTACTTTTGGTACACCGATGTCTTGTATAGCCTATATTAAGAAACGGAGAAGTCTTATTATATTGGAGCTTATAATAAATATTTCACCTAGACTTTTATTCCTAGTCGGTTGGTTTAAAAGGGACATCTGAATTGGCCCAAAGACATTTGGGGGGAAAATGATTATGATTGTATGGAATTGTCAGGGAATTCGGTCACCCCTGACAAGAAGGTAGATAAATGAAATTCTTGATAAGTTTAAGCCTAGTTTTTGTAGTTTTTAATCCATAATTGACGGTATTAATATTAATAGTTTAGTTTGACAAGTGAATCTGATCAATGGAGTGTTGTCGACGCAATTGTTAATTTTGGGGTGATTTATTAATATGGAAAAAAGTATTAGGTTAGAAGTAGAGAAGGCAACGACATATATTATGTTTTGTATTACAAAACTAAAACGTTATTATGATATATTGTGTTTATCTATGAACCAACAGATCAACCTGAGAAATTTAGTCTCGTGGATGACATCTCCGCATGGAATTAGAATAACCATTTACAATGAAAGATTATCGAGTATTTTGACGATGTGTTCAAATCTTAGGAGAAAGTCAAGAGTAGAGGTATACATGAAGGTTGTGCTCAAAAGTTCAATGATTTTATCAACCTTTACTATCTCATCAACCTCCTGGTGGTCCTTTGTGTGTTCTAAAAATGAATGCAAATGCTAATCGAACCACAACCGCAAGTGTACGGTTGTCCCAAGTAGTAATAACTGATAAATCAGATTCGTTCCAAGGACGGATGGTTGATCACAATGTTTAGCAAGTAGTGATTGATGCACTTATGAAAATAAAAGATAATAATATGTTTGTTTGGTTTTTGTTTATTAAAACTAATGAATGAAAGACAAATATTAAAATGCAAGTAAAGGCTAAGACGCAAGTAAAATAAGTGAAAACGCAATATGAGAAGTAGCACTTGAGAACGCAAGGATCCTCCAAATCTTATTTCCTAACTTATGTTGTTTAAGGGCTAAATTGGTCAATTACAATGGTCGGGATTCTAAATTCCTTATACCCCCGTCAGGGTGGACTATAAGGCGATCCTAAAGTGTCACTAGTCCCGTCAGGGTAAATATGATCCACCGTTGGATGTTTAAGTTTTATTACCTCATTGGCCCTAGAATTAGCTAAGTTCGTCAGAATCAATAGCTTCTATCCTAGATTGAATAAATGGTTCTGTATCTAAACCCTCCGTCAGGATGATCCAATTGCCACTAATTGGAATAGCCTAAATACTAACACCTGTTCCTAGTTCATGACGCTAAAAACAGTAAAATAATCTCAATTTATTGAAAAGAGTAAAAACCCTAATTTAGTTTAATTCAATAAAAACCCAAATTCAACATTCGTTATTTCATAAAATTAGGATTCACCCATTGTTTGTTCTCAAGCACTATGAATTATTTAGCTCATATTAAAACGAAATACTAAATTAAAATAAATGGAATTCATAACTGATTACAAATAAAAGATAAAAGAAACCTAATTTCCGGATTGGAATGACTGAGAACGGAGCTATAGACCCACTCCAGCTCTAGCAGCTTCTTCTTCCTTCCTTCTGTTGCTTCTCTCTGATGTTTTTAATTGTAAAGAATGAATTCTCTGTAAAATAGAAGTCAAGACCTCCTTTTATAAGTGCAAAATCGGACTTGGACCTAGGCTTTTAATTAAATGAAATATAAAAGGCCCAAGTCCACTAACTTAGCCCAAAATCCTGTAACTGCTGATATGCCTTCACCAAAACGGCTTTTTCCGATGCGTTATGACCCCGATTGACCTCATTCCAGTTGCTAAAGTTCTGTAACTCGATAAGGAATGTTTTCTCTTCAAAGGTCAGCGGCTAAATCATCGCTTAAGCACCTCAAAATCAGCAATCTATGGCCTGGAAAATGGATTTTCAGCTCTAAAAATAATATCTTCGGGATTTATCTTCAAGTCTTGATTCTAATTCACGATCTTTGACTTTCTCCTCGGGTTCCTCTCCTAGCTAACATCTAAAACCTGTAATCTTTGCACTAAAATACCAATATTACGCGCAAAAGTTTAATAAATTAAAAATGCTAGAAATAGAAAGGTAATTCCGGATTATTGCAAATTAAGTCCAAAAGTCTATCAAATTAATTAAATAAACACCAAAAAATGATGTCTCCCAAGGGTCGAAAATAAGAACAATTAGGGAGGCATCACCTCCCAACTAAAAGATGTTTCTACATAGATCAAATAGACGGAAACATGTCTTTTATAACGTGGGTGGTCTAGGCTACCTTGTGTGTACCTCGACTAGTCCCATAAAGAATACGCACACCTCCCCATGCATACCCTAAGGTAAACCAGAAATAGGTTGTCCAAGTTCGTGGAGGGATTAGAAATTGTACCTCTCATTCACACCTCTTACGTGAAAAAGAAGAAACAAGACCTTTTCCAATTGAGCTAAATCAATTAGTTAACCAACCAACATGTTAAAGAAAAGGTTGACAAAATTCTTTGCTCTAAAGAATGGATTATTCAATTCCAAGATAGTCGCGTATTGGTCCTTCTGAACATTGAACTGACCCTCCCACGTCGTTATATATTAAGAACCGTAATAGACTCGCCACATTCAGTAATTTAATTTTGAATCATTTTGGATGGATGATTCCCCTTGTAAAAGTCCCATTGAAATAACCTAGGAACTAGAGTTACTAATCCATAATATCCAAGGTTTTAAGATAAAGAAGATGGTTTATATGATGATTCTTAAGACTTGGAAAATAACTTTCAAGAATAATATGATACATATTAAAACATATCCAATATAATCTTACTCATTTTCATAATGGTCTTCCGTCTTCAGACGATCTGGACCAAATTAAGATTCTCCAGTTCCAATTGTTTAAACTTTGGATCAGGGAAGAGAAATATTGGGCTAGACATGTTATGCTTAAGTGGCTTGATATCAGTGATAGAAAGACAAATTATTTTCACACCTCTACCATTCAACATCGATATATTAATAAGATTTTAAGAATTCAAGATAAGAATGACACGTGGTAGGGTAATCCTAACATAATTAAATATATTCCTTATAGATCTATACAAAGTTGATTTTTGTGTTCTCCTTTCCCAGCAACGGATCAAATCCCTTGTAAAATTGTTATGGATATTGTTAGCCTCACCTTGTTTTTATTCCCGTTTTAATATTCGACAAATCATCATTTAAACTAAAATTCATTTGGTATCACTTTAAAGGTTTTCCAAAACCCCTCATTAGATTAGTTGTGTTTAAATCCTTGTACTTTAGCTTGAGAGTCAAATGAACAGTGCCGCGGTACACCGGACGAAACACGCGGTACACCGCAGAGCCACGGACCAGAGACACGGTACACAGGATAGCCCGTCAGTAAGCTAATGAAATTGCACGGTACACCAGACCAAGGCGCGGTACACCGGACTGATGCACGGACCAGGGACGCGGTGCATTGAGTAGTCCGTCAGTAAGCTTGAAATTTAGACGAACATTTTCGCTGTGCACCGGACCATACCCGCGGTACACCGCACGAGAGGGTTTTCTGCACTATTACAAGAGGACAAAGCTTATATCCGTTGGAGATAAAATAGATCCGTTAGAGAGAAGCCTTATGACCGTTGGACCATATTTTCAGCTATAAAATGGAGCTCATTCAAGACACAACTTAAGCCTTCCATCTACCAATCTTAAGAGCAATTAATATTATCATTCAAGGAGGTTTCAAAGGAGCATTCAAGTCATATTCATTGTGAAGCTACTTAGTTCATATCCACTCATTTAGGAGTTTAGTTACAAAGCTTTTATAAGCACCCCCAAACACTTTTTCTTTTCCTCTTAGTTCTTGTAATAGATTAAGAGAGTAGTGTGAGCATAGGTTTTATGCTTGGTTCCTTGTGTTGGTGATAACACAAGTGTATTTCCTTCAAAGGTTTTTGAAGTGGTTGTAAAGGGTTTGTAAACTCACCCGGTTAAGAGTTACGGAGATTAGTTGAGAATCTTGCAAATCCTAAGGAGGCTTCCTTAGGTAGTGGATGTAGGGAAACCGAACCACTATACATCGTTGTGTATCGTATTCTATCTCTACACTCTTTATATTTCCGCACTCTATATGCTTGATAAAATGCCTACATGAATAGTTTGATAATATTGTCTTTTAGGATTATCTAGTTCTTTACTATTTAGTTTACTAAAACAATAGGATTCAAATTAGCTTTTAATTTTATTTATTCGAAATAAAATTAGCTGATTAATTTCTATTGTCCTATTCAACCCCCCTTCTAGGACGCATATAGACTATCAATTGGTATCAGAGCCTAGCTCTATTGTACTTAATCGTTTCTAGAGTTAATACGATATGGATTCTAATCAACCGGAAGGTTCATGTTCTACTAGACCTCCGCTTTTTGTAGGAAAAGACTACTTTGGATGGAAAAAGAAAATGGAGATTCATGTCAAAGGAATTGATTACTTTTTGTGGCTTGCTATCAAGAAGGGTCCTTATATTCCTTATGTTACGGGTAGTAGAACGGAGGTGAAAGATGAAGATGATTACAATGATCAAGACATAGCTAAACTCACCAAAAACAACAAAGCTATGAACATCCTCATTAATGGATTAAGTGTCACGGAATACGCTAGAGTTAGTGAATGCAACTCCGCTCATGAAATGTGGCAACTCTTGGAGCTATCATATCAAGGAACGGAAGACATCAAAGAAACTAAGATTGGTCTCTTTATCACTAAGTATGAGCTATTTCGTATGGAGCCCGATGAAGCCTTAAATGCTATGCATCAAAGATTTTCTAACATTGTCAACACCTTGAAGACTCTTGGTCAAGAGTACACCAACAAAGAACAATGCCGAAAAATCTTATTTGCTCTTCCAAGGAAATACAAATCAAAAATCAACTCTATAAGAGACACTAAAGATCTTTCAAAAATGACGGTTCATGAACTCATTTGCAACCTCATGACGGAAGAGCTTGTGCTTGAAGAAGAAAAGATAAGAGATGATGAGGAGAAGAAGATTAAGAAATCTATTGCTTTCCATGCCTTGAGTACCAAGTTGAAAGAACGAAAAGAAATGAAGGAAAGTGAAGAAGATAACTCACATGAAGAAGAAACTAGTGAAGATGAAGGAGTGGCTATGTTGGCAAGAGATATGAAAAAATTCATGAGATACAAACGCTTTGCTAAGAAAGGAAGTTCTTCCTCACCCTACAAGAAGAATGATAGAGCTATCAAACAAGATGAACCCACTTGCTATCATTGCAAGAAAGTTGGTCACATCAAAACTTATTGTCCTCTTCTTCAAAAGGAGAAACCTAAGAGAGCAATGCATGCTAATATCACTTGGGATACTCAAAATTCGGAGGAAGAAGAAAGTGATAACGAAAATGTCAATCTTGTTGCTTTTATGGGAGAACTTGAAAATGATGAAGATGCTTTTTCGGATGATGATACCGGTTCAACTCACTATGCCTTTATGGCAAATCATGAAGAGGTAACTCCTAAATCTAAACTCTCTTTAACTAATGATGATGCTAGTGAACAAGATATTCATGAGGCATTTGATTCTCTTTACAATGATTTTTTAAATTCTATTGAAACAAACAAAGTTTTAACAAAAGATTTAGAATTTGAGAAAAATAGAACTAAAGAGGTTTTGAAAGCTTTGGAAGATTGTCAAAATCTTTGTGATGAATGTATAGATGATAATGAAAAACTTCATCTTATTGAGAAAAATCTTTTGGAAGAAAAAGCTTTGTTAGAGAAAAAGATTGTTGATCAAAATGCCATTATTTTAAAATTTACTAGTGGGCAAGAAAACTTGGATTTGATTTTAGGTTCTCAAAGAATGGCTTGTGAAAAAAGTGGTGTTGGATATGATCCATTCACTCACCAAAAACCTTTGAAAAATGTTTTTGTAAAATCAAAAATTTCAAATGAAATTCCATCTTCTTCAAAATCTTCTATCACTTGCACCTATTGTGAAAAACTTGGTCATGATGCATCTCATTGTTACTATCGTAAATTATTGGATTTGGGATCTCTTGTGCCAATTTGGAAAAGGCCTATATGGGTCTTAAAAAGAAAATCCACTAACCCTCATGGACCCAAACCTAATTGGGTACCTAAAGCTTAAATTATTTTTGCTTGTAGGGATTGAGCATCAAGAAGCAAAATATATGGCTCCTTGATAGTGGATGCTCAAGACACATGACCGGGAATCCTTCATTATTTACACGTTTATATAAAACAAAAGGTGATAGAGTTACTTTTGCCGACAATACTAAGAAACGCGTTTTGGGTAAAGGTAACATTGGTAATATGAATTCTTTACTTATCTCTAATGTGTTACTTGTTGAGGGTCTCTCTTTTAACTTGCTTAGTATTAGTCAACTTTGTGATGTTGGTTTTAGTGTTAAATTTGAAGCATCTAGATGTGTTGTTTTTAAAAATGATGAGTTAGATACTATGTTTATTGCAAAAAGATCGGATAATGTTTTTGTTGTTGATCTTGAGAGTCTTATGTCTAAACATATTAAATGCTTATCCGTGGTAAATGATAGTTGGCTTTGGCATAGACGTTTAGGGCATGCTAGCATGGATTTGATTTCAAAATTATCTAGAAAAAATCTTGTTGTTGGTTTGCCTATTCATAAATTTGATAAAGATAAATTATGTGATGCATGTCAACTTGGTAAACAACATCGTTCATCTTTTAAATCCATAAATAAGGTCATCACCGTTAGGCCACTTCAATTATTGCATATGGATCTTTTTGGTCCCGTTGATGTCACTAGTCTAGGAGGATCTAGATACGTCTTTGTTATTGTTGATGATTTCACTAGATTTACATGGGTGATGTTCCTTGCTTTAAAAAGTGATGCCTTCAATAAATTTGCAAAACTTTGTAGAAAGGTGCAAAATGAGAAAGGCTACTCTATTACATGCATTCGTAGTGATAATGGTAGTGAATATGTGAATTCTCCTTTTGTGCATTTTTGTGATGAATTTGGGATTGAGCATAATTTTTCGGCCCCTAGAACTCCCCAACAAAATGGGGTAGTGGAAAGGAAAAACCGAACTCTACAAGAAATGGCTAGAACAATGCTAAAAGAACATAGCTTGCCTACATACTTTTGGGGTGAAGCCGTTCATACGGCTTGTTATGTGTTAAATAGAGTTCTAATTAGACCCCTTATTAAGAAAACCCCTTATGAGCTTTGGAATGGTAGACCACCAACTATTGCTTATTTTCGTGTTTTTGGGTGCAAATGTTTTATCTTAAACACTAGGGACTATTTGGGAAAATTTGATGCTAAATCGGATGAAGGTATTTTTCTTGGTTATTCCACTAAAGGAAAAGCCTATCGCATTTTCAACAAACGTACTCGTACTATTGAGGAATCTATGCATGTTGACTTTGATGAGACTAATCCGTTTTGTATCAAGAAAGTGGTAGATGTTGACTTAAATGAAGATACTCCACTAGATCAACCCTTAGAATCTCCTACTCAAGAATTAAAATCTCATGATGAACCTCCAAATGAAAATGGTCAAATCTCAAATGAAGCTAGTACGGATTTACCAAAATGTTGGAAACATATCAAAGATCACCCAAGTGAATTAATTCTAGGTGATCCAAAAGAAGGTGTTACCACTCGTTCTCGTATTATTGCTTTATGTGCTCATCAAGCGTTCTTATCTCAAATTGAGCCCAAGAATATTAAAGAAGCCTTGCTAGATGATCATTGGATAAACGCTATGCATGAGGAATTAAATCAATTTGAGCGTAGTAAAGTTTGGACTTTAATGGAGAAACCAATTGGCCCTACTATTATTGGCACTAAGTGGATATTTCGCAACAAGCTAGATGACACCGGTATTATCACTAGAAATAAAGCAAGGTTAGTTGCTCAAGGATACAATCAAGAAGAAGGTATTGATTTCGATGAAACTTTTGCTCCGGTAGCTAGACTTGAATCTATTCGTATGCTACTTGCTTTTGCTTGTTATATGAATTTTAAACTTTACCAAATGGATGTCAAAAGTGCTTTTTTAAATGGTTTTATAGACGAGGAAGTCTTTGTTAAACAACCACCGGGTTTTGAGGATCCAAAATTTCCAAATCATGTTTTTAAACTTTCAAAGGCTTTATATGGTTTAAAACAAGCACCTCGTGCTTGGTATGAACGTTTAAGCAAATTTTTGTTAGATGATGGTTTTAAAAGAGGAAATATTGACTCCACTTTATTTATAAAAAGGTCTTCAAAAGATATCCTTCTTGTTCAAATTTATGTGGATGATATTATATTTGGTGCTACTAATGAAAATCTTTGTGAGAATTTTTCTAAAAGCATGCATAAGGAATTTGAGATGAGCATGATGGGAGAATTGAATTACTTTCTTGGACTTCAAATCAAGCAAATGAAGGATGGCATCTTTGTAAATCAAGCCAAATATACAAAAGAATTGATCAAAAAATTTGGACTTGAAGATGCAAAGGAATTGGAACTCCAATGAGCACATCCACAAAATTAGACAAAGATGAAGATGGTAAAAATGTTGATGAGAAAGTATATCGAGGTATGATTGGTAGCTTACTTTATTTAACCGCTTCTAGACCCGATATTATGTTCCCCGTGTGTCTTTGTGCTAGATTTCAATCCTCTCCTAAAGAATCCCATCTTAGTGCCGTTAAGCGTATTTTTAGGTATTTGAAAGGAAACCTTTGTCTAGGACTTTGGTACCCTAGATTTACATCTTTTGAGCTAATAGGTTACTCGGATGCCGATTATGCCGGTTGTAGACTTGATAGGAAGAGTACTAGTGGTAGGTCACCTCCCAACTAAAAGATGTTTCTACATAGATCAAATAGACGGAAAGCTAACCATCATGTCTTTTATAACGTGGGTGGTCTAGGCTACCTTGTGTGTACCTCGACTAGTCCCATAAAGAATACGCACACCTCCCCATGCATACCCTAAGGTAAACCAGAAATAGGTTGTCCAAGTTCGTGGAGGGATTAGAAATTGTACCTCTCATTCACACCTCTTACGTGAAAAAGAAGAAACGAGACCTTTTCCAATTGAGCTAAATCAATTAGTTAACCAACCAACATGTTAAAGAAAAGGTTGACAAAATTCTTTGCTCTAAAGAATGGATTATTCAATTCCAAGATAGTCGCGTATTGGTCCTTCTGAACATTGAACTGACCCTCCCACGTCGTTATATATTAAGAACCGTAATAGACTCGCCACATTCAGTAATTTAATTTTGAATCATTTTGGATGGATGATTCCCCTTGTAAAAGTCCCATTGAAATAACCTAGGAACTAGAGTTACTAATCCATAATATCCAAGGTTTTAAGATAAAGAAGATGGTTTATATGATGATTCTTAAGACTTGGAAAATAACTTTCAAGAATAATATGATACATATTAAAACATATCCAATATAATCTTACTCATTTTCATAATGGTCTTCCGTCTTCAGACGATCTGGACCAAATTAAGATTCTCCAGTTCCAATTGTTTAAACTTTGGATCAGGGAAGAGAAATATTGGGCTAGACATGTTATGCTTAAGTGGCTTGATATCGGTGATAGAAAGACAAATTATTTTCACACCTCTACCATTCAACATCGATATATTAATAAGATTTTAAGAATTCAAGATAAGAATGACACGTGGTAGGGTAATCCTAACATAATTAAATATATTCCTTATAGATCTATACAAAGTTGATTTTTGTGTTCTCCTTTCCCAGCAACGGATCAAATCCCTTGTAAAATTGTTATGGATATTGTTAGCCTCACCTTGTTTTTATTCCCGTTTTAATATTCGACAAATCATCATTTAAACTAAAATTCATTTGGTATCACTTTAAAGGTTTTCCAAAACCCCTCATTAGATTAGTTGTGTTTAAATCCTTGTACTTTAGCTTGAGAGTCAAATGAACAGTGCCGCGGTACACCGGACGAAACACGCGGTACACCGCAGAGCCACGGACCAGAGACACGGTACACAGGATAGCCCGTCAGTAAGCTAATGAAATTGCACGGTACACCGGACCAAGGCGCGGTACACCGGACTGATGCACGGACCAGGGACGCGGTGCATTGAGTAGTCCGTCAGTAAGCTTGAAATTTAGACGAACATTTTCGCGGTGCACCGGACCATACCCGCGGTACACCGCACGAGAGGGTTTTCTGCACTATTACAAGAGGACAAAGCTTATATCCGTTGGAGATAAAATAGATCCGTTAGAGAGAAGCCTTATGACCGTTGGACCATATTTTCAGCTATAAAATGGAGCTCATTCAAGACACAACTTAAGCCTTCCATCTACCAATCTTAAGAGCAATTAATATTATCATTCAAGGAGGTTTCAAAGGAGCATTCAAGTCATATTCATTGTGAAGCTACTTAGTTCATATCCACTCATTTAGGAGTTTAGTTACAAAGCTTTTATAAGCACCCCCAAACACTTTTTCTTTTCCTCTTAGTTCTTGTAATAGATTAAGAGAGTAGTGTGAGCATAGGTTTTATGCTTGGTTCCTTGTGTTGGTGATAACACAAGTGTATTTCCTTCAAAGGTTTTTGAAGTGGTTGTAAAGGGTTTGTAAACTCACCCGGTTAAGAGTTACGGAGATTAGTTGAGAATCTTGCAAATCCTAAGGAGGCTTCCTTAGGTAGTGGATGTAGGGAAACCGAACCACTATACATCGTTGTATATCGTATTCTATCTCTACACTCTTTATATTTCCGCACTCTATATGCTTGATAAAATGCCTACATGAATAGTTTGATAATATTGTCTTTTAGGATTATCTAGTTCTTTACTATTTAGTTTACTAAAACAATAGGATTCAAATTAGCTTTTAATTTTATTTACTTGAAATAAAATTAGCCGATTAATTTCTATTGTCCTATTCAACCCCCCTTCTAGGACGCATATAGACTATCAGATATGAACGACGATTTCATTCTGGAAATACTATGGAGCAACTACACTATGCTGTCTTTAGCATGAGTGGATCAAAATCACGGGAAACATATTGAATTCCTTGTTGTTTCTTTCATAAATATTAGGATACGAAAATGAAAGATGTTTTTGTTTTGGTTATAGATTTCATGATTAACGAAGCAACGTTGGATTCACATTATAATACTTTGACCTCTCATATTCCTAAAAGAGAATTCAAGAGTCCTATTGGAATTATAGACAAAATTCCTGCGTAAACTTTAGATACAAGGTTATGCCCAGACTCTTGACTACAAGAATTCAACCGTATGTTAAAGATATTATAGCCCCAACCTAATCGTTGTTTGTCAAAGGGCGTTCCATTCAGGAAAATTTTGTTATTTCTCATGAAGTCTCATACTTTGTTCGATGAAAGTACAAGTCATAGAAATATGTTGTCGTGAAACTTGATATGACTAAAGTGTATGACAGAGTTCGATGAGATTTTCTTGATATTGTTATGCAAAATCTTGGTTTTAATCATAAATGGATACATTCAATTATGCAATTTGTTTGTTAGTCCTATTGAGGATCAATATGACACTAAATAAATAACGACTAATTAAAAACTTAATTAAGACAGTTATAGTTAGAAATCTAATCAGGTCCATTTAACAAAATCTAGGTTATAATGCAATAGAATTCAAGACAAGTATGTTAAATTAAGGATGAAAGCACTTGGAAGTTCAAACACTAACTTAGGCAGATTATCAAATGCAAGGGGATCATGCAATAAGGGTAGTTACAGTTTGATATTTAAGCTAAGCATGCATATCATACTATATGTAAAGAGTAAGTTATCGTAAGTACACAATTTTTTATTGGTTTAAACTCTTAAGTGCCTAATCCACATCCCTAAGGAATCACCCTTATAATATTAAACTTCTCTTTTAAGCTTCTTGTATTTATTGAAGGTGAAATACAAAACCTTTATGATGATGTTTTTTACCGGACTCAAATTCAACCCTTACACATGTTTTTATGGGATTACCAACGAAACATACTACATGATTTTTTACGGTCTCAGTCACAAAACCTAACCAAAACTTTTACGGGCTTAATCTTAACCCTCAAAGCACTTAGATCACACAAAGCCTTATCTTCTACAAAGAGCTAATAAGCCTTTTTATAGTCTTGAAACCACCCTTCCTAGATAGAGCTAGAGTATAATTGTTTATGAATGATTACAATAATGAAAGATAAACCCCTACAGAGTGTTTATTACAATATAGAATGTTTAACTCTGAATGAGTAGAATATAACCATGAAGGGAAGTTACTTCAGTGATATGTATATAAAGAACATAGCTTGAATCTAGTGTAGGATGATCCTATTGATGATATGAAAGTTTTGGCTTCAAGATATGTGATTAATTATTGGAACGATATCATATTTATAGTCGAAGAATTTCACAATGGATTTGTCTATGTGGAAAATAAATTTTATAGACTAGCTCAAATCAGCGTTCTGGTTCATTGAAATCGGCATCCCGGATCCATGTGAAAATAGTAAATCTAATGTGGAATTCTTGATCAACGACTAGTTGTGTTATACAACGTCATATTGGCTTGAATTGACCTTCATATTTCTGCTTCAAATCGACGACCTGGTTTGAATAGGTAACCTAGTTTATGCTAGGAGCGAGAGACCAAAGTGTGTTTTATGTACGACTTAAGGATTTTTGATTTGTTGCTCAAATGTCAAAACTTCCTTCGTGATATATGTTTTAAATGAGTTTTTTAAGGAAGCCCTTAGTTCATGTAATATTCAAATTTAAATGATACAAAGAATTATGACATAAAATATGTTCATTAGTTATGAAAGTGTAAGTTCATGTTTATGTTGTACGCGATACTTATATTTTGCTTCTAACATTTGAAGTGTTCTAAATTGGTAGCATAACAAGTATGTAGTTTCTCATGTCGTATCACATAATGCATATAACAAGTTATAACTTAGAATGTGATTAACTCGTATAAAAGCGCATAAAGCCCAAAACATGTTAAAGATAGGTGAATGTGTAAATATATGTTTTAGCAAGTATAATCATGTAGCCATGAGATATTTGAAATGATAGATCATATAATTAACACATTAAGAACACAAAAATTTGTCACATGAAAAGTATATTGAGAAGGGGCAATATACCAACATTCTTTCGCTTTCAAATGATGAAAAATTGTGCAACAATATACTTCTAAAATGATATGCAATGAAACATATATGGAGTCTTAATGGCATGACCCCTTAACATAGTGCATCTATAATAAAATGATAATAATAAGAACATATGGAGTCTTTCAAGGCATGACTCCCTCATTCTACCAAATTCCTAGCCAATCTTGAGATATAAGCTCTTTTGTGGTCGTAGCTGCTGGAATTCAAATTTATTTGGCAACTTTATCTTTTCCTTTTTCATAATTCTTGTCTTTATCTCCAATTTCCATGTTTATCCTCTTTCCTTAATCTCTTAAAATTAATTTGGCCTCTAATTAATTACCATATATCTTTAAAGCTACACACTAAATAAACAATTAAACCCAATATGCTTTAATAATAATAAATAATTAATTCAAAACACACAATAGGAAAGTGTACTAAATCATGAGAAAATCGACATATACTCTAATAAATACACCTAAAATGATGTCTCCAACTAGGATTTATTCATGACAAATGGGGAGACATCAATAATGGATTAGAAGGCTTAAATAATGACCTAATAACGTTTTGGGGGCAAATGGGCGCACTTAATTGAGTTACTAATGGCCCAACCCGTTTTTAGGTAGTGTTGTCCAAGTTCGAGTCACGGTAGAAGCCAATGGCATTACTTTTTCATCTCAACTACGAATTGACTTCAGTCACCTCTCACGCGATACTGACTTCAAGATATTTTCAAATAAAAAGGAATCAGATCCAAATTTATTACCAATAATTCGTGGTGACTGAAACAATATGATGTTAAGATTTCTCCGACAAACGCTCTAACTTCCTAAAGTGACTTTAAACTCATTTCACGCCTCGGCTTGGGGTTTATCTTGGCTCTTTGACTTTCCCTCGTAGTCTTGGAATCTTGTCAACCATGTACCTAAAATCTACACGCTGAACACACAATTAAGGCACAAAATCTCTATAAACAGTAGTATATCCAAAACAAGATAGAAAAGTGCAATATGCCAAATACTAGGGAAAATCCTTCACTTAGGCCCAAGAAACTCCCAAAATAATGTCTCGTGTATAGATTAATCTATCACAAAAGGAGAGACGTCAAATGTAAACTCTTCTATGAACCTCATCGATAAAGGCTAACACAGTTCTTGGAGAAACATGTATGGAAGAAAACCTAACATAAGCGTTCAACCTCGTATCTACTCAAAAAGTCAAAAGTGATGAATTCATTTTGATCACATCCTAACTAAGGATATTGATCTCACAAATTCAAAGGGTATTGATAAGACAAATTATGATGTTGATACTCTTTTTAACACAAAGGAATCTCAATGATCTAAAGTCTAGGATCAGGGTCGACACAAGCGTCTCGGGTACCTAGGGTGAAAAGAAAATTGGACCTTTTCCAATATAGCAGATCTGACGCGACTTTCTCTTGTGATGCATCATTTTAGTAAACCTTATGAATAAACAAGAATTGGAATTACCCAATACCACAAAATTCAGGATGCAGGATTAAGTACAAAGAAACGTTATATTGTGATACGAGCTTAAAAGGAGAAATTATGTTGGTCCTTAAAGCTACAGAGAAATATACGAAATTTTCAAATAAAGAGAAAATAATCGTTTATTATAACCTTGAAATTATTCAAAGTATTAGGCTGATATTAACACTAAATTAAAAAACACATCAGGCTGATAAACCAGATACCTAATAAATTAAGACCGAACACCTTCAAAACATATCTCACAAAAAATAAACACCTAAGACCAACTTGCAAAACTTATAAACATAGAGGCACGAGTCTACAAGGAAACAACGGAGCAACATCCCTCCTGGAAGACTTTAACAAGATTAGGATTGGCTAATTTTTCTTTTGGCCTTTTTTCCCCTTTTCTAGTTTTTAACCGTCCAAGAAATAAAAAAAGAGGAAATTACAATTTGAGTCCCCTTTTTGGGCAACTTTCTTTTTTAAATCCTGGTTAGGAAAAAATCCATTTTTAAGTCCTAGGCTAACTTTGCTGGTTGGGAACTTTCCCATTTTACCCTTCCTCATTATGGGTACGGACCCATAACGACTAAATTCACAAGATTCAATATAACGTGCTGGGTACAGACCCAATAACTTTTTGCAATTTTTTTTTTATCATGTCCAAAGATATGGGGGCCGTACCCATATCGTTCAAAACGGTACCCAATACGTTATTTTTGCAATGTGTTTTAGATAGTCAATATGTTTAACTCTATTATTGGATTTTATAGTTGGGGGGCTGGCCCCATTATGAACAAACACAACATAGAAAATTCTGTACAAACATTTTATACCAACATCGGGCTGGCCCCATTACCTAGTATTACATACATAGGCTGTACCCATGTTGAACAAAAAAAATTTACAAGCTAAAACAACTGAATGGGTCTGGCCCAATAACACAGTACAACAAACTCTAAGCCCACATGGGGCTGTACCTTTACTGAACAAAAAAACTCTAAGCCCAAATGGGGCTGGCCCATTTACGCCTAAACAAAAAAAAAAACCGAGGAGTTACAGCAGCAGGCTCGGTGGAGGGGGGTTTCATCTACACGGCGGCGTCACTGCCGTGGGGAGGCGGAGCTGGTGTCGCGCAGCAGAGGAGAAGAAGGTGGCGCGAGATCTGGTTCGCAGATCTGGTTCTTCGGCAGAGACTGGAGGGGAGGCGGCGAGATCTGATTCGCATCTTCTTGGACTCGATCTCGGAGGCCACGAACTCGATCTCGGCGGCAAAGGTGTGGTGGAGTGGTGGCGATATTTGTCTGCTGCGGTGGTGTGCTGCTGCTGTGTGGCTTCGCGCAGGTGGTGGCTATCTTGCTGCAGCAGTGGTGGTGGCAAGGAGAGCGGCTATGGTGGTGCGAGGAGAGTGGCTGTGGTGGGGCGAGGTGAGTGGCTTTGCGAGGAGAGAGGCTGTGGTGGTGAGTGGCTGTGCGAGGAGAGTGGCAAGGGTGGCGAGGACTTGGTGGGGGTGCAGTGGTGGTGTAGTGGTGGGTTCGATGGGGGTGGGGTGGGTTTCTTCAGAGGCGTGGGGGTGGTGGTGGTTTTCTGCTTCGAAGGTGGAGGTGGAGGTGGGTGGAGGGGTTTTGGTGGTGATGAAGGTGATGGTGCAGTGATGAAGGTGGAGGGGGTGGAGGGGATGGTGGGGGCTCGATGGGGGTGGTGGGTCATCGGAAATGTTGAGAGAGAGAGATTAGAGAGAGAGAGTGAAACAGAAATGGGATAGGGGTGGGGGATTTTCGGATCTCTTAATGGGGTTTGTGGGTAGCTTTTTTGTGTTTCACTGTGAGCATAGTGTAAAAAATGGGTTGGAGGCATTTTGGTACAATACTACTACTAGTTAGACTAGTTAAGGGGTTAGTTAGAGGAAACTCCAAATTGGAGCCCAATGTTAACCAAAGAGAATTTATAAGGCCTAGTTACAAATTACTTCTTTTTAAGGCCTAACTAAAAAATCTGGTTTGGGATTTTACTTTCTTACCCTTTTTAATTTTTTTTTATTCTTTTTTCGTTTTTTTATTAATTTTTTTTCCTGAACTTTGACTACTTGATATATTTTTCCGGTATATTCAAGGAGGTATGTACCAACATTGTCCAGACCATTTCGTACAGACCTGTTCTTACTAAACGTTTTTTAGGTGTTTTAGTTCCAATTCATTTTTCTTTATATGTCCAATTAGTCGGTATTCTCTAAGTTTTTGTCCAAGGTAGTGTACACAAGCCGGTTTTGTCCTTGTTTTTGTTTTATTTCCCAGTCATTAATCGTGTCACAAACCCCCAGTGTTCAGCCCATAACGTATAAACCCGAATGTCTAGACCAAAGTGTCTGGACCAAGGTGTCTGGACCAATATAGCTGGACTAGTTTTTACAGTAGAAAATACAATGAACAAAACAAAAAACAAGGAACAAAAATGAAGAGTTAGTTTTTAGATTCAAAAAATAAAAATAAACAAAGACAAATGGACCATTTTGTTTGTACACATGTTTTTAAAAAAAAAATTACACTCCAGCCCATAATGGGCTGGACACAAAGACAAATTGGACACAAAGACAAATTGGACCCAAGAACATAGCCCATTTGGTCTGGACCGTGGTTGACTGGACCCTATCAAACACCACCCAATTGCTGCTGCTGGACCCTATGAAACGCCACCAGATCCACAGCCGTCATCACCAACCAGATCCACCACCAACAGGATACACTACAGCGATGCAATCTTGCTTCACCGCCGCTGCTGCGAGGAGCATCTCAGTTCGTGGCCAACCACCGTCAAACGACGCCGGAGAAGGACACCGCTGCGGTGAGGAGGAGGAGAAGATGGACATCGCTGCTGCGAGGAGGAGAAGAACGGGGTGGAGCAGATTCAAGGCGAACAGAGTGGCTCGATGGCTCGCTGCTGCGAGGAGGAGAAGAACGGGGTGGAAGATCTGGTGGATTCGCTGGAAAGAGGTGAGATCTGGTTGCTCGATGGCGCAGATTCAAGGCGAACAGAGTGGCTCGATGGCTCGGTGGCTCAGATTCTGCAGCGTGGTGGCTTGATCTATTCTCGCAGCAGTGGTGGTGGCGAGATCTGCTGCGGTGGTTCGCTCCGGTCTTCGTCTTCTCCAGATCTGCTGCGGTGGTTGTCTTGCGCGGCAGTCACGGTGGGTGGTGCTGGAGCTTCGCAGGGTGGCTTCGCAGAGAAGGAGGGCATCGAGGGGGCTTCGCAGGGTGGCTTCGGTGGGAAGGTGAAGAGGGTGGTGGGGTGGCCATGGTATGGGGTGAGGTGGGAATGGTGGTGCGGCATAGAGGGAGTGAGGAGAGAGAAGGAGGGCATCTAGGGTTTTCAGAAACAAAACCCACTATTAGCTTTTTGTTTTTGATTTTTGTGGTTCACAATAGGTATAGAGGGGAGGAGGGCTTTTGGGTCTTTTAACTGGGTTCTAGTTAGGGTCCAACTAGTAGTTAGAGAGGGAAATGGGGTGGGCTTTATTTTGTTAACATAGAAGTCATGGGGCTGTATTTTATAATTTCCCCGGTTAGTTAGGGGTGAGATTTTAAATGGGAAATGAATTGGGGGTTGGGCCTTAAAAACTGAATCCCCCATTAAAAAAATCTATTGCAACTGGGATACGATGTACGATCTACAAATAAACAATAGACACAGACTAATATTGGTCTTTTCTCTTATTAGGATGAATATAATATTGGGAAAAGTTTATATTGAGAGATAAAGACCACTATTATATTGTAGTTTAGAAAAAAAAAAAAAAGATATTATATTGTAGTGGTTTGACTGATACAGAAAGCGAGAGTCATGCGCTGCGGAGGTGGCGAAATGCGGAGGGAGTGCCAGCGATGAGGTTTAAGGTTTTGTCGGAGATTAGAAAGAATCCGAGGGGCTGCTTTTGGGTCCCATAATACCCTAAGTTGTACCTGTATCACTTTAACATCATCGCCAGCTACTTTTATATTCATTTCACAAGATAAGTTTGAATTAAAAAAAAAAACAAATACGGGAAGATAAGCTTCTACATAACTCGACTTACCTGGCCAAAATAGGAAAAGGAAAACATCAATGACATACACCCGTCCAAAAAAAAAAAAAAAAAAAACATCAATGACATACACTAGAGTTAGAGTGACAAGATGGTATATGACAATAAAAAAGAAACATTATTTTTTCAACTCCAATAAAAAAGAAACAAGATGGCATTAGAAACCCATGGTTTCTTTGGGACAAAAGAATCGATATATTAAATTAATACGGGCTGTGTTTCATAAAACTTGGGAAGGGTCTATCATACATAGGGCGGTAAATGAACCAAGCCGCTCGCGAGCAGCTCGAGCTCGGCTCGGAAAAACTTGACTCGAGATCGTTCGTTAAACTAAACGAGCCGAGCTCGAGCTTAAAATCGAGCTCGTTTATTAAACGAGCCGAGCCGAGCCGGTTCGCGAGCTTTTCTGAAAAGCTCGTGAAAAATATAAATAAATTATAAAAATCTATAACATACTGATATTTGACAATTCAAAAATTTAAAACCAATTACTATATTAAAAAAACTTATATTATCCCAACACTTACATGTCACTCTCCCCCTCTACCTACTTAATTATAAAAGATCATTCACAATTTAACAATCCAAAGAAAGAATACGTGATTGTGTTTAGTGATAGTTTAAAATAGTCAATTACGTTCTTATTAAAAAATTATATAATTAAAAGATTTGCAACAATCTATCTTATAATTAATCCATAAAAGCCTAAGATAAAAGAAGAGATTTCTAACTCGAAATAGATTTAAACAAGTTTTTAAGCTCGAGCTCGAAACACTTTTAAACAAGCTTTCGAGCTCGAGCTCGAGCTCTGTTATATTCTCACGAGCCGAGCTCGAACAGTAACTTCAAAGCTCGGCTCGTTTAAATTTATAAATAAATAAACAAGCCTGTACATCTACTATTCGGCTCGGCTCGGCTCGTTTACAGCCCTAATCATACACTTAGTATAGGTACACAATTAAAAAATATTAAATAAAAAAATTAAGTTTTTATTTTATTTTTAACCTATTTAAAATAAATTGCAAGAAAACTTATTTTAAAAAATAATTGCAAAACTAACCTGAAGGCACTCTTTCGAAGAGTGCCCCTATCATTTAATAGCTCATTAGCTTAAAAACCTATCAATTAACTTAAGTATGAGACACTCCTAAAAATGCCTTTACTTATAAAAAATGAGTTGCACGTAATGAATTGGGCCAATACTATCTTAACCCAATAATTCATATGGATGTTGCAAGTTATCGTTTAACCGAATCTATATGTATTATGAGAGGAAATGAAGCAACTGCAAGGAAAACAACTGATTTTTTTTTTTAAATTTAGATAATCCAAAGGGTGTTTTGAAGACCAACTCATCTCATGATCAAAAAGTACCATCCATGCAACATTTTAACAACAATTTGTTGAATAAGAAGAGACCAATTCCAGCACTCGAGAAAATTAAAGATAACTCGCCAAACATTGATGAGGATTTGTGCTCGACCACGGAATCATCTTCCAAGAAGAGGAGCACTAGTACTACAATGTGCACAAACAATTCCTTTTCTATTTCTCAAACCTCTAAATCAATCTCGAATGCGAAAATTATCTTGGACCGTGGTGAATCTTCATGCATCAAGCAGCAAAGGCAAGAAGAAAGCAGCTTTGAAATCCAAATTAATAAAAAATGTCAATTTATCCATAAAGAGGCCTATCTGCAGATTTATCAAATTGAAGGCACTATAGCAATACATAATTAATAAATAAATGACCATGTGAATTAGAAATGTGAGCATCAATACAAGAGGTCATTTGAATATTAAATTTTGAGGCAGGATATTTCATAAGGTAGATATCATCAAAGCTGGAGATCACACAAATAATACAAGATTAGAAAAAGGTCCATGTATTATAATATTCAGCAGCAACGTGACTCATTATAAGATGAACAGGACCATTAAAAAATATAGCAACAACTCCTTCTAAGGATCAAGAAAGAAGCCATAATAATGTTCAAAAAGTTGCAACAGGTCACAACCTCAAAAACCACAGGAATAACAAGGCCAAAGATCGTTGACCAGACAACATTTTTTATAAGTAAAGCCGCTCCTCAGAGGAGCGCCTCATACTTAAGTTAATTAATGGGTCATCAAGCTAATGGATTGATTAAATGATAGAGGCGCTCCTCGGAGGAGTTCCTTAAGTTAGTTTGGCAATTATTTTTTCAAATAAGTTTTTCTTGTAATTTTTTATTTAAAATATGTTAAGAATAAAATAAACTCAAAAAAATAGCAAAATACTATTCTAGATTTGAATGTGACAAGATTTTGAGTGATTCTATACAGATATGACATAAAATGACATAAAATAACTTTTTTTTTCTTTGTATTAATTCATATATTAATATTATAATATATTTTTGGATTTTACAATAATACTCTTTATCAGTTTAGTGTAATATTTTGTTCCCTCTCATGTGTAATTTCATTTAAAAAGGCAGCTATGTGTTAATTTTTGGTCCAATGACCCAAAAGTAGATTTATTCCTATATAACCCTTTTAGGACACTTGTCCCCCTTGCACGATTTTGATTTATTTTTAATATAACTATTTGTTACATTTGCCTCTACAGAAAGAAGTTTCTCGAAGTTAACGTTGATTAAATCTTGCCTCAAATCAACTATGTTACAAAAAAAATTGAGCGGGTTGGCATTATTGTCAACTGAAAATGATGTGACTGATACTATAGATTTTACAAGTTTGATCAATACATTTGCTTTCTAAAAACGCAAGAAGAATGGTTTTTAAATGATTGTCATGGTAGAACTTGATTTCTCAAGTCTCTTACCTCTCGAAGTGTTTATTAAATTGTCGTTATAAATGCTTGGTGGTTAGAAATTCTGGATATGATGTGTTGTTTTTGAATTTTTTTTGATAAGTTGATTTTATGTATGATTTTTTAAGCAAAGGGACAAATATATTAAAAAAGATAAAGTGGGTTAACCAACCCCTGTCTTAGCAAAACCCATAAAATGATTACCAACCAAATTGTTTAAGTCAAAAAGAATATTACAAAGCCAAGAAGGAGGTAAAATAGAATTAGAAAAAGCTTTAGCGAGCCAATCAGCGACCTTGTTAGTCGTTCTTCTTATACCACAAATCTGAAGATCAACGTGGTCATTAGCCATAATTTTAATATCGTCGACGATAACCTTGTCCTTCTAAGAATAGTTCGAGCTAGAAGATTATACAACTTTAAGAACGTCTTTGGCATTAGTTTCAGTTGTGTTGCATTGTGGAGCTTTGTCTATAGAAAATTGGATGGAATTCCTCAATGCTTTAGCATTACCTTCAAAACTGGAGGAGGCTTGGATATCCATGGCAAAACCCGAAACAACCTTACCATTGTAGTCACGGATCAATGCAGCTTTTGTGGCTTTTCCAATCTTTAAAGAAGCATCTACATTCGACTTAAAACACCACGGGGGAGGAGGAGACCAATTAGGGATAACGGAAAGCCAAGATTCATAAGAAGTTCCAGTAACAACAGAAGGAGTATCGTGGCCTGACTCTTCACCATTACAAACTTGCATGTAAAATATATCAATCAAATTAAGGCAAGAATCATAATCAATGGGATAATCATGAAATACAAATTTATTCCTAGTAAGCCAAATAACCCAAAAATAAAGGATGAAATAAGCAATATACTTGTTTTTACTCCTCTATCAAGGACAAAACCAATCCAATAATTAATACCAAACTGAAAAATGGTCAATCTGACACTGAAAATGAGAAATGCACCAGAATTTTCTAGTCCACTCACACTTGAGGAACAAATGTTCAATTGATTCTTCTTCTTTAAGACAAATATGGAATAGATCAGTGATAGATCACTTCCTTATGTGCCCATTTTATTTAGTGGATAAGACATTCATAAGAACACGCCAAAGAAAAAAATTAAATTTAGGAGGTGCATTTGAAGACCAGCTAAGCCTAAGGATGTCATTATTGGGGGAAACTAAAGATCCTGGATGAGGAGAAGGATTCACAAGAGGATCAACCCGCAAAGGAATAGGCAGATTTACAGGAATAAGTTCTATCTTTGGTGTATGGCCAAATAATAGAGAGAGACTGAGTGGTCCAGGGAATATTCATTGTAATTCCTAAGTTTCTCAAGAACTGTACCAGACTAGTTGTCTTCCCAAATCAAAGCAATGTCATCTCCAATTGGTTTGATCACATGATTATTAAGGAAGGAGCACCCTTTACAAATACTATACCAAATTGAGAAGGCCCCCTAACAGTATGAGTATTCAACAACTCCCCATCAGGAGAATTGATACCCTTCAAAACCTGGTGACCACGGAATCTGGATTATTCAGAACAGACCAAGATTGTTTAGCTAGAAGAGCCAAAGCTTCTAGATTTTTAATACTCAGACCACTAGAAATTTTGGGAGAAGGAATTTTATTCCAGTTAATCCAATGGATTTCCTGATCATCCTCATTTCCCCAAAGGAAATGACGAATAAGGAAGTTCATTTTCTTAATAAAACCTCTCGGAAGGGCGAACAAGGACATGATATTAAGTGGAAAAGGCGTGAATGACGGATGAGATAAGGACATCTTTCCTAGCCATGAATAAAAGAGATTTTTTCCAGCCACTCATCTTGGCTGCAACTTTAGATATTAAAGTATCCATGACTTTAATTTTTTAATTGCCCAATTCAGTAGGCATACCAATATATAACCCTAAATCTTCAGTGATGGGCATTCTAAAAGCATCAACTAGCTATCATCACTTGATCAAATGAGAAGAGTTCGGGCTTAGTAAATTAGAGGATTTATTAAGATTAATGGTGAGACGGAAGACATGAATTTCCAAAACTAAATTCTTGAGGAAATAGATAGAATCATCAGCAAAAAGGAGATGATGAATAAAAGGACCATGTTTGCTTAACTGAACTCCTTTGATATCCCAATCTAAAAATCTTTCTCCATAAGAAGAGAAAAAAACGTTAAAAGACAGTAGTGAACGGATAAGGGGTTAAAGGGTGTCCTTGACGAAGTGCACGAGAAGGTTTAAAGGACTCAGTCTTATAACCATTAATCATAACATCAAAATTAGCAGAAGTAACACACTCCTTAATAAAGGATATCCAGTTATCATGGAACCCTAACTTTTTAAGAACAATCTTGAACTTATCTAAAACTCAGAGTAATATATCATTATTTAAATAAATATATTATTATCCTTCATTGTAGTTGAAAAAAAATTATCCTTCATTGTAAAATTAGATCGATGGTTGGTTTGGTACCATTTCAATGTGTTTCAATTGATTCATGTTTTCCATAGGATTTCTCAGATGGCTACCTTAACTCCAAGGAAATCTTGTTGATCCAAGAAGCTGTTTAGCACTTTCTTCCCTAAGTTTCACTACCTTATTATTATAGGAAATCTTGCTAACAAGCGATGACCTATTGTTGATCCGATTTATTACCTTTTTTAGCTAGAATTTGTTATTATATGTCAAGATAATGTTTTTGTTTTTTTTCATTAAATTTGGTAGAGATCTTTGGAAGAATTCTTTCCTATTTTAGCATAGTTTTTTGGTTTTGATTTGCTCTGATTTTGCGGTTTTGTATAGGATTGATATGGTGTATTTTGTATATATTGTGTATTAATGGTAACTAATTCATGCATTAAAGTCGTTTCTTGCTAATCTGTTCGTAATAAAAAATTATCACTTAAACATCACCCATGATGTGGCGGTTAAGTGGTCCAATCATGGAAGAGAGAAAAAAGTAAATCCAAAAAGAAAAAATCCATGATTGCACCACTTAACCGCCATATCATGGATGATGTTTAAGTAATACCTTTTTGGGTGATACCCAGTATTACTCTATTATTATAAAAAGGAAACTTAGCTTTCATTCACTAATAATCTCACCATTTTTTAGTGGCCTTATAGTAGCCTTATTTTTTTTCTTTCTGGTTAAATAATTCTTACTGACTTGCCTTTCTGTTTTTATTTTTTGTCAACATACTGACTTGGCTTTCATTCACTAATAATCTCACCATTTTTGAATGGCCTTATAGTAGCCTTAAATTTTTTCTATCTGGTTAAATAATTTTTACTGTTCAACTTGGCTTACTTAAAGGAATTGAAATTGCAAGAAAACCCCCTATGATTACTCATTTATTTTTTATTGATGATAGCTTCTTTTTTCTTGAGGCTGAAGAGTATAATATTGAGATTTTTATAACTGCACTCAATTGGTATTGTTTTGCTTCAGGCCAAAAATTTAATCTTAATAAGAGTGGAGTTCTTTTTAGCATGAACACTCCACCTGAGATCAAAATAAACTCAGGTCAATCCTCAAAATGAATAAATTGCAGGATTTGGGTGAGTATCTTGACATTTCTTCTTCTTGGGGAATCTCTAAGGTAAAATCTTTAGAATGGTTGATTGAGATGATCTTGAAAAAAAAATGGAGAGATGAGATACTAAAATGCTTTCTAAAAGTGGTAAAAAAATACTTATTAAGGCTATAATAGGTTCCATCCCTAACGTTATAATGTCAGTTTTCTTGATTCCAAAAGAACTTACATCTCACTTAACTTCATTAGTTTCTAATTTCTACTGGAATAATCAAGGAGAGACAAAATGTCACTGGGTAAAAATGGCAGACACTTATGACCTCAAAAGATGATAGAGGTTTGGGTTGTAAAGATTTTCATACACAAAATTTAGCTCTTTTAGCTTCCAATGCATGGAAACTTCTTAACAATGAAGAATCTTTGCTTTTTAAAGTCTTTAAAGGAAAATATTTTTCAAACTCTGATTTCTTAAATGCTTCACTTATCTCAGACAGCTCTTGAGGTTGGAAAAACTTGATTAAAGGGAGAAATTGTTTTAAAAATGACTTTTTTTGTTCAGTTAGGAATGAAAAAAATATTAGAATTTAGGAAGACAGGTGGATCCCAATTAACAGACAATTTATTAAGCCAGTTGGTTACTTGGTAAAGTTTGTTTCTGATCTTATTTTACCTTCTAATAAGGGATGAAATAAGGATATGTTGTATGAAATTTTTAATGAAAATGTTGTAGCAACTATTAGAAAGTTAGACATTCCTTCCTATTACTATGTTAATACACTATTCTAGACTGGTTCTAAGAATGGTGATGTAATAGTGAAAAAGTGTTATAACAAGATTTTGAGGACTAAACAAAGTCAAGAATCTAGAAAAAATATTAAGAAGAGCAATAATTCTTTTAAACTGGAAGTTAAGGACTGAAAATTTGTTTGGCAACTTAAAGTCATGCCAAAAATTAAGAATTTTATCTGAAAATGTTGTGAAAATAATCTTACTACAAATGAGAATAGATTTAAAAGAAGATCTATTCAATCTTCTTTGTGTGAAATCTATGGTAAGCAGGATGAAACAGTTAAAAGTTTGGCTACCAATCCTTTAAGCTTTAATTCAATTGTAGAATCATCATATATAACTTTAAGAAATGGATATCTTTTGTTAGATTTGGAAAGGTAGAACTGAATTTTTATTTAAAGAAATAGTCTCTGACCCTCTTAATACTTTAAAAAAAACATTGTTTTCTATGATAAATAATATGAGAAGAATTTTGAATTTTTATATAATTAATCTTGATTTAACATTACTTTTTATACATTGGTGATAATGCTCGCAAATATGATTTTTATTCTTATTTATATGTTTTACATAATTAATATGTATAATGATTCAACATAATAAAAAAAATACTATTGCATATACCATAAAATTCTACAATATTATGCCAAATATTAGTAAATTATGAGTTTAAGGGTAATCTAAAGTTTATTTCAATCAAGAATGAGATGTTATGTTAAGAAGTAGAAAAAATAAAAAAGGTAATAAAATATCTTAGACGTGTGATCATCCAACCTTCATAGACATCAAATCCTTCTAACCCAAAATTTCTAAACCCTCCATGAATTCTTTTCCAAATGTAATTTCACAACTTAAAGAAACAAAATCTCTTTCACGACTCGTGTGCCTTTTAATGATTTCAAATATAAATAATATGTTTCAATATAAAGGTCCCCAATTTAAAGTTTTGTTTAGAGTTTTCAAATTTGCAGAAACATTGAAAAGCTCAGTTGTCAAGTTTAAAGTATTTTTCAATGTATTATATCATTACACAAAACAGTTGGATTGTGTGTTCATGTGATACATAAAATCACACACTGAAAAGAGCATTACTAAAAAGGAATACGTGATTTTGTGTGGTGTTGTAATACACAAATGACTGTTCTGAGTATTAGATTAACACACAAAATAACAAAAAGAGTTTGGACAAAAATCAAGATAGTAAAAAATAAACGAGTAAAAATAGGATGTATGCAATTAATAAGGAGAAAAAATCATTTTGTTACAGAAGGGTGTGTTTTAGATTAATTTTATGATTTGGCATGTTACATGAATACATAAATATATCTTTATATATTGTAGGAACACATAAAACTGAATACAAAAAAAATTAAAAAAATTCACTAATGTAGATATGAACTTGCCCCGTCAAAAAATGCAATTTTTTAATTTTTCTAATTTTTTTGAAATTAGTTATGATTTTTTATTAAAAAATTCACTGACGCACGCGTGTGATTGAATTAGTTGGTGGTGACAGATTTAGTGGTGGTGGTCGGCTAAAAATTATGGTGGCGGGGGTGGTGGTGGTGGTGGTAGGGGTGGTTGTGGAGGTAGGCAGTGGTGGTTGGAGTGGATGATAAGGATGGTGGTGGGTGGAGATGGTGGTGGGGTTGGTGGCGGAGTGGATGATGAACATCCCTAGCTCCCTCCCTTTTGCAACAACATGAATTGTATTGACGGTCTTTCACTTGTTAAGAGTTTTAGTTTGTTACAAGAAGATACAATCTTTATTTTTATATTTTTGTCCATTACGCAAAGATAAAATCAAGCAATACAAAAATAGGATAACATTCAGAACCAAAAAAAAAAACCACCAAGTCTATAATATTAAGCAATGCTTAGGAGAAGACATTTCCCACTATAGTAACAAGTTAAACAAAAATTCTTCGAATAGAGAGGATGAATAATAATAATAAAATAAAATTTATTGCATGGATTGAAACCGTTTAATGATGAGCATGCTCATATCCATGTAGCGTTGAGCACAATTGGTAAGACAAGCAGTTTCACTAGAGCTAAACTTGCTTCCTGGTTGAGAAGTTATGCATTTGTTCCAACATTGACTTGTCATCTTTGATATAACTTCATTAGCCATTGCTTTCTCCTTTTCTTGCTACATACAATTCCAAAATAATTATTTTATTAGTCCCCCATGTTTTCAGAATCTTCACTTTCCCCCAAATTTTACTATTAATTCACAAAATTTGACTATTTTACTATTACACAGAACACAAAACTCAACAGTGCAATTCACCCTATAAATTAGATTCACAAATTTATCCTCAAAGGGGCTATATACGCACGACTCGTGTATAAATAAGGTATATTTGGTACTCTATGGAACACATATAAGTTCAATTTGTGCATAATATATATGGGCCTATGTTGAATAGGGATCTACGGTTCAATTTGTGTATAATAAAGGGACCTACGGTGCAATTAACATGGAGACTGAGCTTTTTTTCATGAATGATTACACAACTCGATTCAGTACAATAAATAGTAAGAAGCGAAGTTCACAACTCGAAACTGAATTTAAAGGTAAATTATATATTTAAAAAAATCATTAACAGCTGAGAAAGCTTACATTGATCATTTGTTGCAATTGAGGACTATTAGCAAGAGCATCCATAGTGAAGTTCTGAATAATATTGTTTTTAAAAATAATATAGCCTATGATGAGTATTCAAAAGTTAATGTTAATACTACTAAGGCTAGGTATGAAGATTTTCTTGGTTCTAATCTGAACACAACTAATAGCCTGTTTAGTGATATTATCAACCAATTATCTGAAGTTGTTACTTTAATGAATAATTCTAAACATGATACAAGTAGAACTGCTAAGTGAACCCCACCTTCTAACCAAGTGAAAAATATAAAATAAACTGTGTTGACTCGGTTATTTTAAATACTAACAAAACAGTATTTACTTGTGTTTTAAAGAATTCTACAGGAGAACTTATTGAAGGTTTTGCTAAGGAAAATAACACATAAAAATGCAAAAGAGAAGAAAAAATTTCTAGAAATGTTTTAATTGGAAGTGAACCTTTGTATCATTAATCAAGTAATATTAAGTGTAAGACAGCTTACTAGGGTGTTGATCAAGAATATCATTTTTTGTAAAGAATTTTATGGGTTAAAAAACTCTTAATTATGAGAAGATTTGTTTGGTTTTTGAAATGCTTTCTTTCCTTCCTAATTAGCTAAGTTTTTTTTTTTTCTAAACGCTTATATTAAAAAAAACCAAAATTACATAGTTTTGTTAGCCTACCCCTATAGGGGGCAAATCAAGGCTTAACAATAAAGCAAGTTCAGAGGGGAAAGGACTTGCAAAGAAGTCAAAAGACTCACCAGCGGCAAATTCTTGCAAGTCCAATCCGCTATCAAATTTCCATCTCTTTTCGCGAATGAAAAGGAAGGATTACAAATTTCAGCCACATAATAAATACTTCTAATTACATTCGCTATACATGGAAAATTAAAGGGAAAATTGCTAACTAAAGGCTCCATAAGGTTAAGATTGTCATTTTCCACTATGCAATGGAAATTGTTGAGCTCCTTAGCCCAAAGACAGGCCTTCAAAACTCCCAATCCTTCAGCCTCCAAGCTATTATCAGCATTAATCCTCCACCTTAGCACTTTTCCTTTATAGTCCCTGGCAATACATACAATAGTAGAACCATTTTTAGTAAATGAGGCATCGCAGTTAATTTTTATTGAGTTTTTCGGGAGTGGGATCCATTTACTAGCTATTTTATTACCTCGCAAATGAGTATTTGAGTATGTGTACTCCTGATATTTTATAATTTTTTTAAGTTTATTAACGTGTACTCCTGATATTCTATAATTTATTAAGTTTATTTTCAACTAAAATACTGTTCATCATTGGTGTTTTGTTTTCTTTTTAAATAATCCTTACTTTCTCATGTGCTTTCAGTCTATTATACACAAATTCGATAAAATATTTATACACAAAATTTTTGAAAAATATTTTTATACAAAGGCCTCTTTTCCAAAATTTTCTTAGGCCACAAAATCTCAAGACTGACCTAAATCCAAAATATAGGTTACTGGCCTTTCAGTTACTAAGATTCCTTTCCGTTACTAAGATTCAAGTTTATATATATTGGACCTCCAATCGCCAAAGAAATCCTACCCTTTTTATTAATTCATTAGCTATAGTAACTATTGTAAACTGTAAACTAACACAATAATACAATTTAATCAATTATATTTAATATAAAGAAAAAAATAAAAATTATAAATATAAATGGAGACTCAGTTTATGGGTGGTGATATAACAGAGTGGTCGTCAAGGTGTCTATTTAATAAACAACATTACGACGAACGAGACCAAATCACAAGTCGTCATTGTCCCCAATTTTAATAAAAATCTAAAATTAATAAAATAAAAATTCTAAAAAGAGTCATCAGATAGGAGCGAAAGACTAAAGAAAATATTTAATCATAACAAATTCATTTGAACTATGCACTAATCATCACATGACTCTTTTTTTTCAAAATATTTAAAAAAAAATAAGAGAACGGTAAACTAAAAGCATCTAAAGAAACACAAATTGAGAAAATTAGAAAATACAAAACATAATTGGGGCTCATAGAGAAGATTAAGATAACAACATGGTGTTAATTCAGACATATGCTTGTCTATAAAAGTATTAATCATCGCCCCTTTTTTAAACAAAAGTAATAAAAATAATAAAAAGGATTAGAAATGGCAGCGAATTGGAGTGGATTCATGTGACAGAGAAGGAGATGTAGCATAAACCCTATTTTGGGATCAGATCCAGTTTTACCTCCGCCAAGAGTATATGAATCGTAGAAAATGGGGTATTGTTATATAGAAGCGTTGGGAGGATATGGGTTTAATAAAGTATAGGCCCATATACAAAGTGGGCCTCGTCAATAAATATCAGATGTAAATATTTAGCCCAAGTTTGAGAACACTTAATTGCAATGCGCTTAGTAACGTCACACACTATGGCGATCTAGGGATTACTCTCCTTCCAAAAAAAATGCAAGATAGATATTTTTCACTGAATAGGTCAAATACGCTCCATAAAAACCGTTCTTAGAAAACAAACTTTGTAACCAATCATGGCGACAACTCCGCCTAACATGGCCGGCGACATGCCTCCGACGAGGCCTCTCCCTCCGGAGAACCTTCAGAACACTGTAACAGCTACACCAATGGTAGCCAACCAATCTGAGCTCCAGGCCAACGATGTAACTGAGGAAGACTTCCCTACGCTAGCTTCTGCAATGATGGAGGTTCGCGTGGGAAAAAGGTCTCGCCCTTCTCTGGCTGGAAGAACAGAATCATTGATCGACGGCGGCATGCTGATGGGGCCTCCGCTGGTCCAGAATTTGAACTCAGAGCCGGGTATAAATGCTACAACAGGTAACTCTTCTGGTACTACCTTCAGAACCAAATTCAATAGTTGGAAAGGCACAGTGACTGGCAATAATCTTGTTATTCCGATAATGGAGGATTGTGATGAAACAAAAACGAATAGAATAATGGGAGAGGATGAATTTTTAGACCTGGAGGATCTAGTGGAGGATGATGATGAGGAGGGAATTAATGATACAATTCCCACTGTGATAAGAACTAGAGATGAGATTCAAGAGGGAATCAGATTGTGGCGTAACACTGCGGTAATTAGGCTTTTAGGAAGAGAAGTGGGATTCACTTATTTGTCCTCTAAACTTAGACAAATTTGGACTCCCAAGGGGCTCTTTGAACTAGTTGACGTAGGACATGGTTATTACATGGTCAAGTTTGAACAAAGGGGTGATTTTGATTTTGCGCTATCAGGTGGACCTTGGATGGTGCTCGATCACTACCTCGTTGTGAGAGAATGGACCCCGAGCTTCAATGCAATATCGAATTCCATAACAACAACAGCTTGGGTTAGGATATCGAATGTAGGTATGCAAAATTATACTTCACGTATCTTGAGAAAAATAGGTGATAAATTAGGTAGAACAGTAAGAATTGATCCAATAACGAAAGCTAGACTAAGGGGTAACTACGCAAGATTGGCGATAGAATTGGACCTGAAAAAACCTTTGGAACCTGAGGTACGAATTGGTGGTGATGTGTGTAAGGTGGAGTACGAAGGGCTTCACTTGATTTGCTTCGAATGTGGTAAGTTTGGGCATAGAAAAGAAAATTGTCCATCGAACAAAGAAACTAGAATGGAAGAGGATACGCGTAATGCAAGAGGTAAAGATATTATGATTGAGGAAGAGGCGGAAGTACAAACTACTAAGGCGAAATACGGAGAGTGGATGACCGTGAGACGCGGAAATAGAGGACAAGGGAGGAGTGGAGCAAGTAATATAGCAAAATTAAATGGTCAAAATGGGGTGAGAACTCGTTATGATGTGTTACGAATTGACGAAAATAGTAATGAGAGGAGACACTTTGAGAATAGTATTCCAAGTAAGGGACAAAGTTCCGGAACAAAGGTCACTAGTAATAAGAAGAAGACCGTGTCTTGGGCTAGCCTGAATAATAAAAAAGGAATGGGTGCAAAAGGACACAATTTAATTGCATCTCCTAACTTTGAAAATCGAGGTGTGCTAGTGGATGATGTTGGGGTACATGAGATAGAAGTGTTGGATGCTAATAAAGGGGCGGCACAGGTAGGGAAAAAAATTGGGAAAAAAAATGTAAAAGCTGGAAAAAAAAATGGGGGCAATAAAGGTGGTCAATTAAGAGATGGGTTGTGTGTGGACAGTGGGGGCGTGAGTGGTAGAGTGATTGAGCTGGAATGCGAAGTAGGTGAATTAGTGGACATTACAGTGACTGAAATTGGGCAAACAAACAGGGACCTAAATGCAAACTTTTTAAACTCATCAACAGCAAATATTGGGCCTGTATTACCGAGAACTGTAGTATCACCTACTGCAGAATTAGGTGAAGCGAGTGGGACCCAAGAACTCGCTGCAAATAATACACTACTACCTATGCCGCCGGAACCTGCATGGGAGATTGGTGAGTGCAGCGATACAGAAGATGATACTATGTGGCTCGATAGCCAAGTCCAGGAAACTGAGGAGAATGGACAGCGGCAGCGCGAGCCCCACAATGGGAGCGGAGATGCGGATACGATCATGGACTCGCGCGTTTAATGCGCAATGAGGTACCTCGTCCATTTAAATTTTTTTATTTAATGAGTTGTTCAGATAATGCAGGTTTAGCATGGGGGAAATCTAAACACCCCATTAATATTTTAATATGGAATTGCTATGGCGCGGCTAAATCAAGGTTTCGAAGGGTACTCCGAGATATGATGACTATGAATAACGTTTGGTTGACTGTAATCGTTGAACCGCGGGTTAGTGGGGTAGCGGCAAGTAATATTATTAACTCGCTACAGAAAGATAATTCAGTTAGAGTTGATTCGGAATGCTATAGTGGTGGTATATGGCTTTTGTGGAATGACTCAAACATTAGTGTTAAAGTGTTATCGGCGAGTCGCCAAGTAATGAACATCGAAGTATCTCAAAGTGGATGTTTATCATGGATTTTTTCTGCTATATACGCAAGTCCGGACTACAAGACAAGGGACCTGTTATGGAATGCCCTTCATCAAGCCTTCCGTAATATTCAATCTCCTTGGCTAGTAGCGGGGGACTTCAATCAAATAGGACTAGAAATAGACAAAAAAGGTGGTGTTCCAGGGGTTTCGAGAAGAATGGAGAAATTCGAGGAATGGAGGTAAAGTTGTAATTTGATTGACTTAGGATTCGAGGGACCACGCTATACATGGTGTGATTCGAGGAATTCTGGACAACGAATTATGGAGAGACTTGATAGAGCATACGGCAATGTGGAATGGCAAAAATTGTTCCCGAACACGAGAGTTACCCATTTAGCAAGACTTCACTCGGACCACTTACCAATCCTAATCCAAGTTTGTCCAAATCAAAGACCCAAATTAAATTCTCGCAGGTTCAGATTCGAAACAGCTTGGTGTCTGCACAAAGGATTCCAGGACTATGTGAATAATTGTTGGGAGGGTAATAGTATAGATATTAGGGAGGCAATAGTGGCAATTCAGGAACGGATAAATAAGTGGAAGAAAGAGATTTTTGGAGATTTAAATCAAAAGAAAAGGATTCTAAATGCAAGAATTAGAGGAATACAGAGGTCCCTACAGATGAAGTATAATTCTTCGCTTCGTCAGTTGGGTGTTAAATTGTCACAGGAATATGAAGATGTTCTAGAACAAGAGGAAGTAATGCATTTTCAAAACTCAAGAGAAAAGTGGATCGAATCAGGAGATAGGAACACGCGGTACTATCACCTAGCTGCCTCTATAAAGAAGAAAAAAGCTACATATACAAGGTTAATGAATGATTTTGATAATTGGATTGAGGATGAGGAGGGGTTGAAGACAATGGTGCGGGAATATTTTGAGAATTTGTATGAACAACCGGCTGATAATGCTGATGAGTTTACGCTTCCGAATGTGGGCCCAGCCGAGAGTAATGATTTAGAAGAATTGGAAGGACCTTTTACTGATGAAGAAATCCGTGCGGTTGTCTTTCAATCAAATCCGACAAAAGCACCTGGTCCGGATGGTATGTCAGCGGCATTCTACCAGAAATGTTGGACCACCGTGGGTCCATCGGTCTGTGGGATGGTTCGAGAAGCAGTCCAATCAGGTCATCTTCCTTCGGGTCTGAACGGTACGCTTATACACCTTATCCCTAAAGTTTCAGACCCGAATCGGGTACGTTTGTTCCGTCCTATTAGCCTTATTAATTCACCTGTTAAATTTGTTATGAAGGCTATGGTCAATAGACTAAGGCCTATTCTATCTAACATGATTGGCCCTTGCCAAAGTAGTTTTTTGCCAGGTCGATCTACAATTGATAATGTGGTACTAGTTCGTGAGGTGGATCATAAGATGCGACATCAACAAGGATTGAAAGGATCTATGGCAGTTAAAATAGACCTTGCTAAGGCCTATGACAAAATCATATGGGAGTTCATTGAAGATACAATTAGGCACTTCGGGTTTCCGGATAGTTGGGTGAAAATTGTCATGTCAAGTTGATGTCTCCCTAATTGTTCTTATTTTCGACCCTTGGGAGACATCATTTTTGGTGTTTATTTACTTAAATTGATAGACTTTTGGACTTAATATGCAATAATCCGGAATTACCTTTTTATTTCTAGCATTTTTAATTTATTAAACTTTTGCGCGTAATATTGGTATTTTTAGTGTAAAGTTTACAGGTTTTAGATGTTAGCTAGGAGAGGAATCCGAGGAGAAAGTCAAAGATCGTGAATTAAGAGTCAAGACTTGAAGATAAATCCCGAAGATATTATTTTTAGAGCTGAAAATCCATTTTCCAGGCCATAGATTGCTGATTTCGAGGTGCTTAAGCGATGATTTAGCTGTTGACCTTTGAAGAGAAATCATTCCTTATCGAGTTATGGAACTTTAGCAACTGGAATGAGGTCAATCGGAGTTGTAACGCATCGGGAAAATCCGTTTTAGTGAAGGTGTATCAGCAGTTACGGGATTTTGGGCTTGGAAATTGGGCTTGGACATTTAATTAGTCTTTTATTTTCTGGTCCAAGCCCTAGTCCGAATTTATGCTTATAAAAGGAGGTCTGGACTTCTATTTTTCACACAATTCACATTCTGCAAGATTAAAAACACCAGAGAGAAGCAACTGAAGGAAGGAGAAGAAGCTACAAGAGCTGGAGAGGGTCTATATCTCCGTTCGTAGTCATTCCGATTCCGGAAATTAGGTTCTTTTATCTTTTTAATTCTGTAAACAATATGAATTCCTTTATTTTTAATTTAGTATTTCTTTTTAATATGAGCTAAACAATTGATAGTGCTTGAGAACAAACAATGGGTGAATCCCAATCTTATTAATTAACGACTGTTGAATTTGGGTTTTTATTGAATTAAACTAAATTAGGGCTTTTACTCTTTTCAATAAATTGAGATTATTTTACTGTTTTTAGAGTAGCTAACTAAGAACAGGTGTTAGTATCTAGGCTATTCCAATTAGTGGCGATTGGATCATCCTGACGGAGGGTTTAGGTACAGAAATATTTATTCAACCTAGGATAGAAGTTAATGATTCTAACGAGCTTAGCTAATCCTAGGGCCAATGAGGTAATAAAACTTAATCATCCGACGGTGGATCATATTTACCCTGACGGGACTAGTGACACTTTAGGATCGCCTTATAGTCCACCCTGACGGGGGTATAAGGAAATTAGAATCCCGACCATTGTAATTGACTAATTTAGCCCTTAAACAACATAAGTTAAGAAATAGGATAGGGAGGATCCTTGCGTTCTCAAGTGCTACTTCTCATATTGCGTTTTACATCATTTTACTTGCGTCTTAGTTTTTATTTACACTTTATTAATTGTCTTTCATTTAGTAGCTTTAATATCAAAAACCAAACAAACATATTATCTTTATTTGCTTTCATAAGTGCATCAATCATTAATAGATAAGCATTGTAGTCAACCATCTCGTCCTTGGAACGAATATGTATTATCAGTTATACTACTTGGGACAACCGTACACTTGCGGTTGTGGTTCGATTATCATTTGCATTTATTTTAGAACACACTAAGGACCACCAAGTTTTTGGCGCCGCTGCCGGGGACGGTAGCGTGTGACCACGGTGTTTATCCTTTAGTGATAGTTGCATTTATTTTTATATTTGTTTTTATCAGTTTTACGCTTTTTGCTTGTTTAGTTTTCTCAGGTTTTTAGGTTTGGTGTATGCGAAGAAGGCTCAGATTTGAACCGCTAGTTCAAATCCTTGATAATCCGGATTCGTTAATCAGACTTGCAAATAAGAAAAGAAGAGAACAAGAGGAAAGAGAAATGGCGAATATTCAAGATCCATGGTTTACTAATGGTCCACCAGAAGTTCCATTCCGTGCTCCTGCTATAGGAGTAGGTGCTCCAGATATAAATGTTCCGAAGTTTCGTCCAGATCCGGGTATGATAGTTCAATTCCAAAACTTTGGAAATTTTCGTGGTAGAGTTGGAGAAGATCCTCTTAGAGCGATACAGAAATTCAAACAGATATGTGATTCTTACATCACACAAGGAGTTTCAAAAGAACAGATGTACTACGCTGTGTTTAAATTTTTTGTTATTGATGGAGCAAGTGAATGGCACGATACGCAAGATCCGACGAAGATTACTAATTGGGACCAATTAGAGATTGCTTTCTTTGACAGGTATTACCCAAGTAACATGAGGTTAGATGCTGAATTAGAGTTGACGCATTTCCGTCAAGAATATGATGAAACTTTGGGTAGGAGTTGGACAAGATTTCAGATGTGCTTACGTAGAGTCCCCAATTATGGCTTTTCAGAACAACAACAATTAAAAATATTTTATAGAGGCCTTGATGGGACTTCAAGAGAGAAATTGGATATGCTATGTGGTGCAGGTTTTCTTCAAGTTCAACCCGCTCATGCAAAGATCATCTTAGAGAGAACAGTCAAGAATGAAGTTGGGTGGAGTTCAGTAAGAACACCAGTTAAAAGAGTGAATAATGTTGATATGGAAGAAAAGTTTGCTACGCTAGAGACAAAGCTTCAGACCACACTAGAACAACAATTGAGACAACTTACTCTAGCCGTGAAAGAAGGTTTCTCGAATAAAAGAGGTGAGGTAAAGGTTGCACAAGAGGTATATGGATGTGAGTATTGCGGTGTCAATGATCATAGTTGGGAAAATTGTCAAAATAATCAAGAATCCGTGATGTTTGTGTCCAATAGAGGTAACTTTAATTCAAGTGGTAATGGATATCAGCCTAACAGAAACCATCCGGGGTTTCAATACTCAAATCCTGATGGGGCAGCAAATCCTACTTATGCGTATCAGCTGCGTCCCCAAGGTAACAACTACAATCCAAGACCACACAACAATTACCAAGGAGGACAGAATCAAAATTATGTTCAGAGACAAGCTCCTCAAGACAATTATGATGACACAATGAATCAGAAGGCCTTACCTGCCCATCCGCAAGAAGGAGTTACTCTTCAGAAAACAGTTGAAAGTTTAATCGCTCTTCAGACACAAGCTATGGAACGTCAAAATGCAATCGAAGCTAATATGAATTTGTTCCAGAATCAACTAAGCCAAATTAATAAACAACTGAATCAGCGTCCACAAGGGCAACTCCCTAGCGATACTGAGAATTCAATCCAAATCGAAGATTGTAAAGCTATTACTCTCAGAAGTGGTAAGAACCTTCCTCCACCTCCTTTTCCAGTTATGAAAGAAAAAGAAGTTAGAAAAGAAAAATAGGTGGTGAATGAAGATAAAGAAGTTGAAGTAGAAGAAGTGGAGAAGTCGAGTGAAGTTCCGAAAAAGAAAGATGATACTATAATAAACCGTCCTCCTCCACCATTTCCATCGAGAGTTCAAAAGAAGGGTGACATGGCTGATTATCAAAAATTCTTTAACAAGGTAAGAGGACTTAGCATAAATATTCCGTTGTTAGAAGCTATTCGAGATGTGCCCAAGTATGCTAAGTTTCTAAAAAGAGCCCTCACCAACAAAAGGCCGTATTGTGATAATGAGATGATTGGTCTCCCTGAGGAATGTAGTGCTATTTGTCAAGGCAAATTACCTCCAAAGTTAGTTGATCCTGGGAGCTTTACAATTCCGATATCTATTGGTAATGAGTGGAAAGGAAAAGCGCTATGCGATTTGGGTGCAAGCATAAATCTTATGCCCAAATCAATCTTTGACAAGCTTAATATTGAAGCAAGACCCACTTCTATGGTCTTGCAAATGGCGGATCGATCTCTTGCACATCCAGAAGGCCGAATCGAAGATGTCCTCGTTAAGGCAGGTACGTTAATTTTTCCCGCTGATTTCATTATACTTGATTACGACGCGGATAGGAATGTCCCCATTATTTTGGGAAGACCATTCCTAGCCACGGGGCGTACCTTGATTGATGTAGAAAACGGCGAAATGATTATGAGAATCCAAGACGAGGAGATGAAGTTTAATGTGTTTAGACCTATGAAGTTTCCGGATTCCAAGGAAGAATGTTTTCGTGTAGATGTAATGGAACCGGTAAGAACAGAGCCAATTAGTGTTGTGGACACTTTAGGGGTGGAAGAAAGAGAGCTACGAAAGAAACCACCAATTAAAGCTCCTCCATACCCTAAAAATCCACAACTAAATCATGCGAAGAAGAAAGAGAAAGCACGTGCCACGAAGGTTCCGAAGGAACCTAAGAAAGAAAGAAAGAAAAAGGGGTTCAAAGTAGGTGAAGAGGTAGCTATGAAAAATCCTAAACCCCCTCCAAAGGTACGTGAATCAAAAAGTTCTTGGATAGGACCATTCATGGTCGCGAAGGTTATCTCAGATAAACTAGTGGGAATAAAAGCTAAGGGATGCAAATTTCGAGTTGCAAATATTGACAACCTCACTCACTGCTGGGGAGGTTATGTCAATGACTAATGAATGAGGTAACCCGTCGAGCTTAACGACGTTAAACAAAAGCCAATTATTTGTATATTAGCTGAGTTTTTAAATTTTTGCAATTTAGAATAGTTTGATTTTCGTAATTTTAGTGTTTATTATTAAGAAATGAGGAAGGGTAGTTGTTTTTGATGATTTCAGGGATAAAAAGGTCATGAGTTTGGGGTCGAAAAGGCGAAAATAGGAGAAAAATTTGTGGTGTTCCAGGGGCCAAACCGGGTCCCCGCATTTGCAAATGCGGGTACCCGGTTTCGAAAGCTAAAAATTCCAACTTTCTGACCCTGCGTCTTGGGTCCCGCGTTTTGCTGCGTCACCACTGCGTTTTGCTGCGTTTTGTTGCGTTTTGGATTCGCGCCATCGACGCAAAACCGGGTACCCGCATTTGCAAATGCGGGAACCCGGTTTCGGAGCTGTACTTTTCCAATTTCTCTGACCCCGCGTTTTGGGAGGTCGCGTTTTGGTGCGTCTTGGCTCGCGCCATCGACGAAAAACCGGGTACCCGCATTTGCAAATGCGGGCACCCGGTTTCGAAGGGCAATTCTCTGACCCCGCGTTTTGGGTCCCGCGTTTTGAGGTAAAAAAAAAAAAAATTATTGCGTCATTTCAGACGCCCAAAAAAAAAAAATATATATATATATATAAAAAAAAAATATTGCGTCATTTCAGACGCCCAAAAAAAAATTATATATTAAAAAAAAAAAAAAAAAATCTTTTTCGCGTCGACACAGCGACGCGAAACTGGGGCCCCGCATTTGCAAATGCGGGTACCCGGTTTCATCTGTGACAGGGCCGTTTTGAAGCTTTTTAGCCCTAGATTTTTACCTCCTTCTTCAACCCAGCCTCCAAAAACACTCCCAAAACCTAGAATTTCCTGAACATCATCATCAACAACCACACAATCCTCAAATCTTGCTCTCTTTCACCACAACAACATGCAATCAACTCATCTCCCATCCGAAAAATATGATTAAAGTCCCACTTTTCTCTAATTGTTCTTCATCCAAGCTTCAAATTAACTCCAATTCCCTCTTCCCCCGCATCAATTAGACTTTACCCATCTCATATTCCACCATAATCTTCAAGTCTTAAGCCTCAAAACATCAAAGTTCTAAGTCTTAGCTTCTCACTATTTGAAGTTTTGAGTTTGGGGTGGAAAGAGATGCTTATCAGAACCGTTTTCATGTGTACTTATCGAAGGAATTCTCCAAGAAACAGAAACACTTTTGGTGCTACTCAAGAACAAGCTATTGAGATTCCTATTTCACGTTTCAAACACAAGACTGAAGAGGTTCAAATTAAGGCTAATCCTAAGAAGAGGGAAGTGATTGAGGAACCTGAAAGTGAGGGGGCAAATGATCCGATGATGGGTTGGAATCGAAAATCAAGGTGTTGGAAGAGAATCAGGATACGAGGTGCGCTATTTTGGGAAACGTTACAAACAAGTTGAACTTTACTTGTTCAAAGCACAACTTACGATGTCTAGACGCGAGATAAAGTTCATGGACGCAACACCGACAACCAGCCTCCCGCTGGTTAAGATACGTTTTCTATCCCTTCTCATGTAGTGTATATTATTTTATTGCTTTGAGTCTTTTCGAGTCGTGGGGACACGACTCATTTTTGAGTTTGAGGTGGGGTTCGTTGCCTCATCCCAGTTTCTATGTGTTATTTGTTTTATTTACTTTCAATAAAATAATTTTCGGAGTTGCGTTTGACTGTAGAAGATTTTAAATGTCCCTTTAAGCATACTTTTGATGAATCTATGATAGTAAATAGTGGACTTTAGGGATTGATATAAAACGCACTTACAATTGCATGCGAACATAGGTAATTGATAGGAAAAATTAATGAACAATGCAAATGAAGTAAACTTGTACTCAAGGAATATGTTTGGTGTGTAGAACGTGAAATCCTAATTAGTAGAGAACCCACCTAGATATGAACTAAAGACAAGCTATGTACTTAGGAAAATGATAGAGGCAGTTCTTTGTTAGCCATTTGTGCCTTTTTAGCCTTCTATCCCTTGTATTAATTATTATCCGTCTTAGCCCACTTTGAGCCTTTAGCCTTTTCTTTGTAGCCACGATATAAGCCATTATCCCTTAGATTATTAGGCATGACCATATGACCCGCACTTGAATCACAATCCTGAGACATGTCTCGAGCTTGAGTTTGGGGTGGTGGGACCACATATGGGGAATTTAATGGGTTGGGATTGATGTGTTTTGTATTGTAGCACAATTGCAGATGATTTATAATTGTAACCCTTTGCCGGGAATGAGAAAAAAAGTGAAAAAGAAAGAAAAAATGAAAAAATCCATACAGTAGGAACCGGGAACCCGGATTCGTCAAAACCGAGAACCCGGTTTGCTTCTGTACAAAAAAAAGAAGAAAAAGAGAAAAGGAAAAAAAAAAAAAAAAAAGAAAAAGAAAAATATGAATGAATAAAATATCCGGCAAAGTGGAATTTTTTCTGAAAAATCATCTTGTTTATAGTGGGTAGACATGGGACGCTAAATTGTTGCGTATATGGGTGAGTGAGAACATCTTTTGAGCGTTAACTCAAGCTCGAGGACATTGTTGATGGTAAGTGAGGAGAGAGCCACAAGCTCACTTCAAATTTACCAAATATACATCCACACCCGTCCTTAAGCCAATATTATAACCGAAGACCTCGTGATTCCTAAGTGCATAGTGAATTTATGATTCTGTTAATAGGGAATACACTAGGTGGAGCCTTCAAAACGAGTTAGGATTAATGACCACCCTATAGCCATCATACAGAGATGAGTACAAGTGTAGCCTTCAAGCATTGTGACTTTAATTTTATGATTGAGATTATTTATGTTTGATGTTGCATGATTAGTGTATGTGTATATTAGTTTCAAGAGTTTGCTATATGAGATTTATTTTGAGAATTGCTTTAGGGTTTATTTGCTAGCTTCTACTTGTTTATACGCTTACTTCTACCCCTTTGTTTTGTTTTACTTTGTCGGGACGACAAAGGTTTGAGTTGGGGGTCTTGATGTCTCCCTAATTGTTCTTATTTTCGACCCTTGGGAGACATCATTTTTGGTGTTTATTTACTTAAATTGATAGAGTTTTGGACTTAATATGCAATAATCCGGAATTACCTTTTTATTTCTAGCATTTTTAATTTATTAAACTTTTGCGCGTAATATTGATATTTTTAGTGTAAAGTTTACAGGTTTTAGATGTTAGCTAGGAGAGGAATCCGAGGAGAAAGTCAAAGATCGTGAATTAAGAGTCAAGACTTGAAGATAAATCCCGAAGATATTATTTTTAGAGCTGAAAATCCATTTTCCAGGCCATAGATTGCTGATTTCGAGGTGCTTAAGCGATGATTTAGCTGTTGACCTTTGAAGAGAAATCATTCCTTATCGAGTTATGGAACTTTAGCAACTGGAATGAGGTCAATCGGAGTTGTAACGCATCGGGAAAATCCGTTTTAGTGAAGGTGTATCAGCAGTTACGGGATTTTGGGCTTGGAAATTGGGCTTGGACATTTAATTAGTCTTTTATTTTCTGGTCCAAGCCCTAGTCCGAATTTATGCTTATAAAAGGAGGTCTGGACTTCTATTTTTCACACAATTCACATTCTGCAAGATTAAAAACACCAGAGAGAAGCAACTGAAGGAAGGAGAAGAAGCTACAAGAGCTGGAGAGGGTCTATATCTCCGTTCGTAGTCATTCCGATTCCGGAAATTAGGTTCTTTTATCTTTTTAATTCTGTAAACAATATGAATTCCTTTATTTTTAATTTAGTATTTCTTTTTAATATGAGCTAAACAATTGATAGTGCTTGAGAACAAACAATGGGTGAATCCCAATCTTATTAATTAACGACTGTTGAATTTGGGTTTTTATTGAATTAAACTAAATTAGGGCTTTTACTCTTTTCAATAAATTGAGATTATTTTACTGTTTTTAGAGTAGCTAACTAAGAACAGGTGTTAGTATCTAGGCTATTCCAATTAGTGGCGATTGGATCATCCTGACGGAGGGTTTAGGTACAGAAATATTTATTCAACCTAGGATAGAAGTTAATGATTCTGACGAGCTTAGCTAATCCTAGGGCCAATGAGGTAATAAAACTTAATCATCCGACGGTGGATCATATTTACCCTGACGGGACTAGTGACACTTTAGGATCGCCTTATAGTCCACCCTGACGGGGGTATAAGGAAATTAGAATCCCGACCATTGTAATTGACTAATTTAGCCCTTAAACAACATAAGTTAAGAAATAGGATAGGGAGGATCCTTGCGTTCTCAAGTGCTACTTCTCATATTGCGTTTTACATCATTTTACTTGCGTCTTAGTTTTTATTTACACTTTATTAATTGTCTTTCATTTAGTAGCTTTAATATCAAAAACCAAACAAACATATTATCTTTATTTGCTTTCATAAGTGCATCAATCATTAATAGATAAGCATTGTAGTCAACCATCCCGTCCTTGGAACGAATCTGTATTATCAGTTATACTACTTGGGACAACCGTACACTTGCGGTTGTGGTTCGATTATCATTTGCATTTATTTTAGAACACACTAAGGACCACCACAAGTATGAGAGAGAATGAGATGCGGGTCCTTTGGAATGGAGAACCGCTACCGGCCTTTACTCCATATCGTGGTATCCGTCAAGGGGACCCCCTCTCCCCTTACATTTTTGTAATGTGCATGGAACGGCTTTCGCTATTGATTCAAGAGCTATGTGCTGCGAGGAAGTTGAAAGAGATACAAATTGGCCGAGGCGGCCCAAAGTTATCTCACTTATTTTTTGTGGATGATTTAATATTATTTGGTGAAGCTTCTTTATTGCAGGTTTAGGTTATTCAAGAGACTATGGATAGATTTTGCAAGGAGGCGGGACAGACTATTAGTGCGGAGAAGTCGTTAATATATTTTTCTAAGAATGTTCCTGTCTCAACACAAAAGGAATTAGCTCTAGCGAGTGGCTTCTGCCATAGTGACTCTTTTGGTGTCTATCTTGGTGTTCCCATTCATTCGGGGAGATTACCTAAGGGCTTTTATAAAGGAGTAATAGAAAGAATGAGAGGAAAACTCGCTACGTGGAAAGCAAAGACCCTTTCACTAGCGGGTTGCGCAACACTAGCTCAATCGGTGTTAAATGCTATGCCGACTTATCAAATGCAAGTGATGAAATTCCCGAAGTATGTATGTAAAGAAGTTGACAGAATAGTAAGAGACTTTATTTGGGGTTCTACTACTTTGGAAAGGAAGATACATTGGGTTGCTTGGGATCAGGTGTGTAAAACAAAGGAGAATGGTGGTCTCGGGTTAAGAAACGCGGAAAAATATAATTTGGCATTGCTAGCTAAGCTTGGGTGGAAGATTCTTCAACAAGGACAACGGGTTGCGTGGATAGAAGTCATTAGGAATAAATATTTCAAAGGTGGAGTCATGAATTATGCGAGTAATGGAAATGAATCGAGTGTATGTAGAGCAATACTACTTGGATTGGAGGCTGTCTGGGAGGGTATTGTGGAAGATAGTGATGATTTGGAGGGTAATGTAATACAGAAGTATGAGAACTCGGGGGCTTTCTCTGTAAAATCAGCCTTTAAATATTTAAATGAGAGCTCTCTGGACTCGTCTTTTAGTTGGGAGTTGCTTTGGAAATTTAAGTGTTCGCAAAAAATCAAAATTTTCCTTTGGAGAGTTGTGTTAAATCGGATTGCAACAGCCGAGAACCTATACGAAAGGAATATCATTGACTCAAAAAAATGCGGGATTTGTGGGGCGGAAAGGGAAGATCTCTTACACGTTTTTTTAAAATGTAAAGTTCCGGTTATTATTTGTAATTTACTGTTTCATGATGTAGGTTGGTGGGACTTACCTGCTACTGCTGGAAGAGGGCCTGTGGCTGGATGCTGGACTGAAGAAAGGGATGATCAGTGGCCACCTGCAGCACATGTAAGGTACTCGAGTGGAGCTGGATTGGCTGCTGGAGAGCTGGACGCGGAGCTGCAGATTCTGGACAAGGCGCCGCTGCTGGATGAAGACAAGAAGGACCTGCAGATGCTAAATAAGAAGTGGGAGCTGGCAAGGAGTACACGGAATGGAGGCCACCTGGCGCGAGCTGTATCAGCTGCTGGTGTGGCTTCAAACTGCAGAAACCGAGATACAACAGCCAAATCTGCTGTCACTTTGGCTGGAAAATCATGGCTGGAAAATCACATTAGTTCTAAAGCAAAAATTGGGGGCTTGGAATGGCCTGTTGTGTTCATAGCAGCTCTTTGGATTATATGGGTTAAACGAAACTATTTGTTATTTAATGCGGATGCAAAGGTACCTCACATGCTAGAACTCAAGCGGGAAATTTATTCTTTAGCTAGGAATTTTATATTAGCTTGGGGCAAGAGACAGGATGGAGGTATAATCAAGATGGCAAGAAATACATTGATCAAATGGGTGAAACCTGCCGTTGGTCTTAAATTAAATATTGATGGCAGTTTCTTCCCAAAGAAAGGTATCGCTGGTATTGGTGGTTTAATTAGAGATATATATGGTTCATGTATTCTTGGTTTTGTGGGTAAATGTTTATCAGATTCTCCTTTCACATCGGAGTTACTTGCATTGCATTTTTGTTTAGAATGGTCTATAAAAAAGGGCTATACAGAACTGAGCATTGAAACTAATTCGGAGGAGCTCCATGCGCTAGTGAAGGGCGGTGGGAGCTCAACTCACTGTGAGAGGGACTCGAGGGAGTTCCACGCGCTAGTGAAGGGCGGTGGGAACTCAGGTAGTCGCAAAGTTTCAATCCTAAGAAAATGCCGTGAATTATTGGCTAAATATCCGAAACTAGAAGTTACTCATATATTCAGGGAAGCTAACTTTTGTGCAGATAGGTTAGCAAAGGAAGGGGCATTTATGAACACTAATCCGGTAGATTTTACTGATCCTCCGGGATATCTTTCGAGTTTGATTATGAGAGACAGAAGCGAGCGTGCAGCTGTTAGAGTTGTACTAGATTAATAATAAGAACTCTGTTCTTCTTGTAACCATTTATTCTTAACGGATTTTAAGCCTCCTATTTATGCAAAAAAAAATGCAAGACCAATGTAACTCATCCGATTAAGGTTTTAGAATTTGACAAAAAAAAATTAAGGTTTCAGAAAAAAAAATCGATCTTAATGTTAAAAGAAAGATGTTACTCTAGTGCTTAGAAAATAGCTTAGTAGAGATTGATAGTTGGCCTAGTGGTTAGGTTACTCCGCAGAGACCAAGAGGTCCTGGGATCGAATCTCATTAGAGTCAAAATGACTCCGAGTCCGAAGTGGCTCTCTCATGTATTTTAAAAAAAAAAATAGCTTAGAAAATAATAAATTAAACAAGACTCAAAGTCAAAATGCTTCCTTACAAATAATAGATTTTTCTAAAAATAATTAAGGGAAACTCCTCTATAATGTGATAAAGAAGTAATAATTGAATAACAATTTAGTGGAAATAATATGAAATAGAGGACTTACATATAAATTATGTGTCATCATACACTCTAAACTTTCTTTCCCCTCTATTTCCATCAACCCCCACTAAATCAATCAATCATCTTCTTCTACTAAGGTTTGTCTTTTCTTTCTCATCTCTTCCTTGTATTCTGTGTTTTTCTCTTCTCTCTCTCACCCTCTTCCGCTATTTTGGCCTCTCTTGGGCCTCTTAGCTTCAGTTCCACCATCTTCGCATCTTAAACATCACCATGGAAACAAAACACACAAAACAAAAAGAAATCAAAACAGATTTTTTAATCTTAAAACCAGTTCAATATTCAGTTTATGTTACCTTTGAAATACCATCCTTACTAAAATTATTAGGAACGCTTGATCGGCTTTAATATACTGCTAAAGACTATCAACAAAATGTGAGGTTTAAAGGAATCAATCACCACTAAAAAATTTGGCCTCAACTTCTGCCTTATCGACTACTTTAACAAAGAAGATCAGCAATTCATTCACATGAAAAGACCGTGAAATTTGGCCAGAAAACACGTCTTAATACAAGAGTTGAACCTAAATGGTGAAAAAAAAAGAGAAGGTGAAGACAAAACTAATTTCTAGTGTGCAATTTCATGGCTTGTCGGTAACTATATATTTAAAGACAATGCACTAGAGATTGCAAGCTGTTATGGTAAAGTCCAGGAAATTCAACTCCCTCTAGTGGCCATATTTAAAGAAATTAGCTAAATCAAGGATATAATTGAGTGTGATATATTACAATCACTAAGTCTTGTCTACTCCTTTAATATCAACAAAAATATATGGTTAATTAAGATGCTTAAGTATGATGGGTTAGGGGAATTTTTTTGTTTTGTGTCATAATCGATCATATGGATGAAGGAGTGTAACATAAGAAAAAATTAAAGAGGATGTTGGGTAAATGGATACACATAAAATAAATATATTTTGAGAAATTAGAGATGAAAGAACATTATCGATCTTCATCACCATGGATAACAAGAATAAGGAAGTTTCAAAAACCGAGTAAAACAGAAGGGTGAACTCGACAGACTCGATGAGATAAAAGGATTAAAGTCGGTACTATGCACAAGGAATATTTCAAAGAAGAAAACAAAAAGCTACATGACATAGGGGCTTGAGGAAAAGACAAAAATATAGTAGTAGAGAATTAAATTGATTTTCAATCAGCCACAGACCAAAATAAGAATGTATTTGTGGCTTTTCTGAATGATAAAGACAAATCTGACATGGACTTCCTCTCTCATAATCATGACTGGTTCCAAGACAACACACAAGACATGGTGGAGGTATTAAATTTGTCTTTTGGGTACATTAAGAAAAAAGAAGTTGAAAAGGCCTTAGCTGCTGAAGCTAGAGTGGGCTTCTATTAGAAAAAATAAAAAGAAAGCCAAACCCCCTATTCACCCCCCCCCCCAAATCAAAAGAATAAAAGAACCCTAATTGATATGAATAAACTAACAAAGAAATGAAGGAAGTTAAACACATAATACAAATATCGAAGATGGAACCAACAACGTCAATGGATACAAGCTTTGTGTATGGAAATGGAAGTGAGAAGACCATAGAGATTAATCGCATAAAGAGACAAACTTGCTAGTATAACAACGTCAATGGATACAAGCCATGTAAAAGTGCCTTGACCCTAACATTGAAGTATGGGCATTCTTTCAATCTCAATTCTAACATTAACTGGGAAATTAACACCGAGGATCTCGGAATCCCATAATTTTTCATCATACTTCATAAGTTGGTCAACAGTGTCTAAACTAGTCTAAGGCGGCTTCTCATAAATCTTATCAGACTTCAACCACTTCTGTTCCCAAATATTTTATTACTCCCAGTGCCAATTTGGATGATTCCTTCTTTTTTGGCAAGTCTCTACCCTCTAGAATGCTTGCCTAGGACCGGTCTTTTCCAGCTTAACATCTATGAACTCCTCCCGCGGGTGATTTATTCATTTCAAGACTCTAGCCGCCAGAGAATTCAGGTTTTGTAATAGTCATCATGCTTGTGCGGTTAGCATAGCTATATTCATTCTTTTGAGGTCTCTGAAACCCATTACATCCATAACTTTTTCAATTGTCATTGTTTACCAATCAACCTAGTGAATTTTCCGTTTTTCAGGGGAGTTCCACCAGAAGTTAGCAATGATAGATGCCAGTTTCTGATAAAATGTGATAGGAAAAGAGAAGATGGACATCACATATGCCGGAATGGCTTGGAGTATTGCCTTGATCAAAATTTCCTTACCACCTTCCGAGAGTAGTTTAGTCTTCCATCCCTGAGCTTTTGAGAAAACTTTGTCTGCAATCCAGTAAGAGTTTCAATCTTTGATCGCTTGTGACATAGAGGAATACCTAAGTATTTTCCCAAATCTTAAGTCTCTTTAATATGGAGAAACCTGACAGTGTCACTCCTGATGGAATCCGAAGTGCCTTTACTGAAGCAAATAGATTTTTTTTTTCAAAATTTACTTGTTGACCCGAGCTTGAGTAGTAGGTCTTAATACGTTCTTGAAATTTGTAGATCTTTCTTCATTCCGACATAAAAAAAGGAATCGTCTGCAAAAAGTAAATGTGATAGAATCGTGCAGTTGCGTAATCTGAATCCCTTTTATATCCTTTTGTGCAAGTTTGTATTCGATAAGGAAATGAGGGGTCCCGTCCTAAGTGAAAATAAAAGAGGAGATAGTGGATCCCCTTGACTTAGTCGCCTTTCCTGATACGAATTAGAGGAGACTTTCCCAATACTGATTTATTTGAAATGATATCGTTGAGATATAGTTCTTGATCCAACGTATCCAAACCTGGTTAAGTCCCATTTTTTTGAGAATAACAAGGAAAAAATCTCATCTTACCTGGTCGTAGGCTTTAACCATGTCCAGTTTAATTGCTAACATGTGGGGTTGTCGTTTCTATTTCCTATTCATAAAGAAAGAAACTTCTTACGCAATAAGGATATTGTCTTGAATTGATTGCCCCTTAATAAAGGTTGCTTGTGTTGGGGAAGTCGAAACTTTCATGATACCCTACAACATCTTCGCAATTTTTTTTAAAGATAATCTTGAATCTGAAGTTAATACAAGAGATGGGCCTATAGTCACCCAGTCCTTCTTGGACATCCCTTTCCAATATAAGAGTGATAAGAGTCTCATTAAGTAATTCAAGGAAAATGTTATTATCGAAGAAATCCTTTACCATCTATAGAAAGTCATCTTTTATAATTTCCCAGTATTCATGGTAGAATTTACCGTTGAGCTCATCCGAGCCGGGTGCTTTGTCTTGACCCAACTTCCTCCATATCAGGTTCTTTAACTGGCACGTCGTTCATAGCTCTAGACACTTTTGGAATGATTAATCTAACTTTTTTTTTGTCAGAGAAAAAGTGTGTCAAGCATTATTACGCATAAGGTTAGGAAAATTAACGGCTCTAAACAAACATAATCTCGTCGTTGAGAAAGATTCACATTTCACCTAATACGTTTTGTCAAAGCACCCGCTACAGAGTTGAAAGATCGATTGATATATATGACCTTCCACTCGGGAAATTTGGCAAGCCAGATCTTCATTTTGGCAATGATTGGAGAAATCTGCCATCTAAGACCTGCGATTTTTGAAATACCTTGAACAAATTCAAGGTTGTCGGAGTAAAAAGAGGAACTCCGAAGGTTGAGACTACAAGCGAGTCTCATGGATAGAATTACATCCCGACACTCCCCTTCAATTGCACTTCTAATCATTCCTTTTCTAGCAATCTTTTGAACAACATTGCCTTCTTTATTATACCAAGAGATGTAATACCAGCATGTTCCTATTCTTTTTTAAGAGACGCATCGCAAAGCCAAAGAATATCAGCATCATCTGAAACCAGTGAATTGTTAAGATTTTTCGTTCTAAGAGTTGCGGTACTTTGAACTTTAATGTTACTTGTAGGATCTTGATTGTTAGCGAAAAGATTTTTAATAACTTGCATCACGTTATGATTAGAGTAAAGATATATATCACCTCATTTTTCTTTCCCTCTTATCACCTCCTACGTGGAGGTTTTAAAAACCAATCAAATCTTTTCTCTTTCCTGATTAATTATATATTTTTTTTAATTCAATACCACATAAAGTGACACATAAAAGATGAAATAAAGATGAAGCAAAAAAAATGATATATAGCAATGCTTTTATGATTAAATATGATAAATCTAGCCTCCTAACTCTGTGAAAAGTTTCCAGTAAAACCCTGAGAAGTTAGGGGGTGTTTGTTTGCACTTAACGAGGTCTTAATCTGGTTCATTAAGACACTGGATCAATAAGACTATTTGTTTTTCCTGTCCAATTCAGATCTGAATGCCTCTTAATAGGTCTGTTTCATTAAGTTTTCAAACGAAGTCTGAATCATTCAGACATTGCCTCTTAACCGAATAAGTTATATTCAGATGTTCATTCAGCATTCAGCACTTATTACTTAAAAAAACAAACGACACTTTAGTCTCAATTTCTTGTTTGGGCTCTAGTACTTTTAAAATTTGCGGTTTTAATATCCTAACTATAGTTACTTTTAAGGACTCATATCATATTCGTATTTATAAAAGAAAAAGTAATAGGTTCGACCAAAAAAAAAAAAAAAGAATATAGAGTCGATGGTCTTTTGGGTCAACTAACGAAATGAGCCCAAGCAGGAGAGGAAGCCCAAATAAAGAGAAACAACGTGAGTAACGCTAGAAAGAACGGAAAAGAACAACAATTTTGTAAATCATTTAATTGTCCATTTCTTGTAGCAATTTAGAAATCAAAGACCCCTCCCTGTTTGTATTCGAAGATACTCATAGAAAAAATGGCACCAAACCCGCAATACGATTTGAATGCAAAGTGGGATGCTTGTCTCGATTTGGGTCTCCGTCGTTTCGTTTACTCTTCCTCCGCCGGCGCTTTATCCGGCCTTCTCCTTTTCCGTAAGTCCATCTTTTCATTTCTTTTCCATTTCATTCAATTATTGTGGTCTGTTAATTTCCAATTTTTGAATTATAATCCCCAATACACAAATTTATATCCTTTCACCCCCCTTGTTCTAGGTTTGTGATTGAATAACTACTAAAAAAAATCATTAGAACGATGTACGCAATTTAATTAAGTAGTTTAGTCGAAGCTTGTTATACATTAAGTGGCTAGAATATTCATAAATGATTGTATGTAATTTGAGCTTTAATTAGCATTACTAACTATAATTTTTCGATTATTAAAGTGATTATTTGTTATGTTAGGGAGTCCTGCTACTCGCTGGGCATCTGTAGCATTTGGTGCAGGTATAGGACTTGGATCTGCTTACACTGAATGTTCTCATCTATTTGATGGATCTGCAGCTAAATTAACACCTAATTTATCTGAAGCAGCCCCTATTTCTGAGGTAACTTCTAACTTTTTCTGTTACAATAACCAAGTACACCCCTGAATTATTTAAACTACCAAAAACACCCCTCCTACTTGATAATTAATTTTATTGTTTTCAGGGACAGGAGTAAAGCCACATAATCGATCTCCTGAAGGCTCAATTCCAAATTTTTACAAGTTAAATCCTTTTACTTTAATGTATTGCCAATGTTGTTTTGGATAATTAATTTAATGCGAATGTGTAATCGCCTTTTGTTTTGTAAACTTATTGGAACAACACAAGAATTCAATAGGAAAATGAAAAAGCAATATGAATAAGTGCTTTTTGTTACCAGAAACTTTTATTCTATTGGATATTTGTGAGCTGATGAGTTTAGCTTAATTTTTGAATTATAGGTACTAATCATCAGTTAAAACATTAATTTTTAGCTTCAGTTTTTGTTTGATATGGATAACTACAAATTCTTAGGCCTTGTATGTTTTTTAAGTGGTAAGGTAATTAGTTGAATAGAACTTATTATGTAGGCAGTTTCTGAATAATCTAGCATCACAAAAGTCATGTACATCTGGATTGGAAAATAAAATTCTAATTGGTCCAATGTTTTATGGAGTCAGATTATGACCAAAAAATGTAAAAAAAGACCCTTAGTTTTAGATTTTCGGGAAAGGTTTCAAAAACGGTTGTTTTATATTTTATGACTTGACATGCCGTTTAAGTGTTTCAAGTGATGATATTGATATCAATTGCAAGGTTGCTAATTTAAGAAATACTATCAAGATAACACTACGTGAGGCAAGGGTAGTTCCATGAAGGATTTAATATGACTTACGTAAGTTATTGATTCTAATTCTAATTCTACTACATCTAGGATTCTCAGTTGCTGTTTAGCTATGATTACGAGATCACTAACAAGAGCAAATAACATCGGGATTGACTAATCAAAGAAATTACTTAAAATTATTAGGTTTAGATTATGATTTTCTAACAAAGTGTTGAATATAAGCAAAGTCGAATTTATAGTTGAGTCTTAAAGGGAGTGAATAGGACTCTAATCTAATGTAAATATAATTGATGTCTAATTAAAAATTAAGGACTCTTAAAAAAGGTTGCATATTCTATCGCTCACATATCCACAGTCACAAAGGATTAAAATCAGGCAACAATACAATACTAGTAACATAACATAAGCAAAATCACAAGAATAAAAAGACGTTGATTCTCGTTGCACTCGCTCGCGAAGTGACTTATCTTGTAAAAAATGTAGCACTATATATTACTTTTTTTTCTTACAGATACATTTCCATTCTAATCACCATCATTCTTGTTCTTCTTGAGACCGGACTAATATCCTTTTCTCTTCCATCTTTATTGCGCTTAGTGCCATACCATTTGTATTAGTTTGACTCAACAACATAAGCCTAACCTTAAGACTTTTGTACATCTAAAAGTTCATCTTCCAACATCATATGACGGGTGACATCATTAATTTTTTGATATTATCATGATGAGTCTTATCTTCAGACCCTCCCAATTATTTGGAATGGATCATATCACGACTTGAACCTATAATCCATCAATAAGGTTATGACCAAAACTCTTAAGTTATCCAATCCTATTAAACGTTTCCAGAAAATGTTTTTGTATGTTCCGTTTAGTTTCTTCTTGTAAGAATCAAAGTTGATGGTAAATCGACACAACCTTAATCACCTTAGTACCCATACTTCTTCTTGGTAGTATTCCATATTTATTTAACAATGGGGGTATCGTTGATACTCATAGACAAACTCATAATGCATGGAGCTTATCAATATGCCTCTAGAGATAAAATATTTCCTTTTTCTACTTCTCATAAGCCTCCATGTCTCTTCTATGGTGAGATGTGCTACCTTTCTCGGGTTGAGCCATGAAATTGTTAATAACCTTAAGAACGTCTTGCTCCTTTAAACACAATATATCTTGTGCTTCCAAAGGTTATAGTTCTTACCAATCATTTTGCCTCCTTTATCAAGATGAACCGTGATGGTTTCTGATGCCATTTTATAATAAAGTAGGAGACTTATATTAGTATGCATACATTTATTTAATAATACATTGTTACTAAATGCAAGTATAAATAATTCGGAATTTCACAAACCTAGTGATAAAGAGAGATCGCTATATTCCAAATATGAATTACCATATTTCATCCAATCACGTAAGTTTTTATCATAACTGTTTTATCTATTATTATTCAAGTCGTTAATCTTTGTCCTAACGCAGTAGAAAGACACTTTTTAAACCTGTTGAGATTAGCTCACTGGCCAGGGCCTTGGTCATCCAATCGTGTGGTGCAGGTTTGAACCGAGTCAATGACTTCCAGTCCAAGGTGGCTCTCCTATGTAACAAAAAAACACTTTTTATCTTTACGTCCGTCGATTGTGAATCTGCATATTAGAAGAAAAATCACTTATTCCACCATCTAAATGTATTTGAAAGTCATTTTTAATGTTTGTATTTTGTAGAGAGAAAAAATAATATTTTTCAGATAATTTTATCTTGTACATATTAGCCTTACGTTTTTTTCTCCAACAAATTAAATTATAAATAATTAATAGCTGTTTAAAAATAAATATACCGTTTATTACTAGTGTATCAAACAGAGATATATAAAAAATAAATATATCTATTTTTAATTTTTATATCAAACCGAAGTATTATTCCCCCTCTCCCTCTTAACTTTTTATAACCCAATATTTTTTGTTAAAACCCTAGTGGACTAAAAAGTTAATAACCCCTTGCTCAGGGCTTCCATGAGACTTGGTCAAGAGTCACTGAACCTAAACCCAAAGTCCAGCCCATTATATAATTGAGATTAGGGTTTTATATATCATCATTTTCAATACACCTCCTCTTCTTCGTCTCCGTTTGCACACACTTCACGCACACAATCTCCAGCAATGGCACCAAAGCAAAAGAAGGCTGTTACTACCGCTACTAAAAAACCAGCGGATCAGAAGCCGAAGCTAAGGAAAGTTACCAGGAACCCCGATCTGATCAGGGGCGTCGGAAAATTCTCACGCTCACAAATGTACCACAAGAGAGGCCTTTGGGCTATTAAGGCTAAAAACGGTGGCTCATTCCCTACCCATGACAAAAAGCCCGCCACCGAGCCCAAATCCACCGTCCCCGCACCCAAGTTCTATCCCGCCGATGATGTGAAGAAACCCTTAGCTAACAGACGCAAGGCCCGACCCACCAAGCTCAGGTACACCTAAAGTTTATTTATTTATTTTTTAATTTCATTTGCATTTTCTAATTAATTTATATGAAATTAGGGCAAGCATTACACCTGGGACAGTTTTGATTATATTGGCGGGAAGGTTTAAGGGAAAGAGAGTTGTGTTCTTGAAGCAGCTTTCTACTTCTGGATTGCTTCTCGTTACAGGTTAGACAAATGTAGAAACTTCCTTGATTCGTATTTCTAAGGAATTATAGCTAGTTTGTCAATTAAATGTGGATTCAGAGCATGTTTGGATTTATTCTTTGTTACAGGACCATTCAAGATCAATGGTGTACCTTTGAGACGTGTAAATCAAGCCTATGTGATTGCAACTTCAACTAAGGTCGACATATCTGGAGTCAACTCTGACAAGTTTGATGACAAATACTTCGCTAAGCAAGTTGAGAAGAAGAAGAAGAAAGGAGAAGGAGAGTTCTTTGAGGGAGAAAAAGAGGTTTGTCTTAATTTATCTTTTCTTTTGTGTAAATTAATGATGTAAGAGAAGAACATTTAATGAAATATTTTTCATGTCTGACATGTAGGAGAAGAATGTTCTTCCACAAGGAAAGAAAGATGATCAAAAAACAGTTGATGAGTCATTGCTTAAAGCTATTGAAGGAGTTCCAGATTTGAAGGCTTATTTGGGAGCAAGGTTTTCACTTAAGGCTGGTGTGAAGCCTCATGAACTTAAGTTTTAGAAGACGTGTGCTCAGAGATTAATAATAGGTCAAATTTTGTTTTTTTCTCTAATTAACAGCTCTTTATTGTTTTTCAAATTTTGCTTAAAATATTTGTTCTCAGTTCTTTGTTGGTGATAGACATCTTTGAGTTTCTTACATTTTAATGAAAAGTATGAGGAACTTTAGAATTATAAGGAATTGGTAGTTTCGTTTTTTGTTTTCTTATATGCCTTAATGTTGAAAGTCCCATTGCACTGTGTCAAAAGCTTTCATCTACTTTTAGTGCACAATGAGACATGGTCTGTGAGAAATTTTCATCAGCTAGTAAGTCAAATACCCAATAATTTGAGCAATGTACTTAATCCTAGTGTTGCAAATATAACATCACACAATCTTCAAAAACCATTTGTCATTCGAGAATAACCTTAAAATACGGTCTCTAAAACTATACTAGAAAATTATGTGTGATGTCTATTCCTAACTAGTAGACGATGTGAGTCTAATTTCACAACAAAGATAACAAAAAGAGTATCATGGATTTGTTATTATCTCCCAAAGTAAAGTGCTTATATTTATTGCAAAAATGAAGGAAGACTAACCACATAATGAAATTGTGTTTTGGGTATCTATTTCATTTGAGTAATGATATATATCACCCCTTCCCCTCCTATGTGGAGCCTATGTGGAGGTTTTCTTGGTGATTCTTGTGGATTTGAACAACTTAAAATTTACTTTTGCAGTTTCGTTATTAGGATTTAATCAATCTTATTGATCATTTTCATTAATTTAACTCATCTTAGTTTGAATCGAACCAACTTAGGTTTTAATCGCGACAACCCTAGTGGGGACTTAATCGAGTTTGTTGGTAGTTCTCTGAATTTAACGAACCCAGGTTTAGTTTTAATAACCTCGTGGAGAGTTTTAATCCAGTGTGTTGTCAATTCTGTGAATTTAACCAATTTAGGGTCTTGCTTTGATAAACACGCAATCGAGTTTTTTTTGCTAATTCTAATGTAGGTTTTAGCTTTGATAACCTCTCTTAGAGTGATTCTATGAATTTAACCAACTTAGGTTTTAGTTTTGATAACCTTGCATATATATATATATTTAATCAATCATGTGGGTAATTATATGAATTTAACCAAATTGAGATTTCACTTTGATTATCTCCCATTGATATCTAATCGAGAATGTTGGAAATTCTCTCAATTTAACCAACGTAGGGGTTTTCATCAATAACCTCGCATAGAGATTTAATCGAGCTTGTTGGTAATTTTATGAATTTAACCAACTTAGGGGTTTGCATTGATGACCTTGTGCATAGATTTAATCAAGATTGACCAACTTAGTTTTTTGCTTTGATAACCCGGTGTGTAGATTTAATCAATCTTGTTAGTAATTCTCAGAATTTTACCAACTTAGGTTTTTGCCTTAATAACCTTGCATAGAGACTAAATCTAGTTTGTTGGTAGTTCTCTAAATTTAGCCAACTTAGATTTTCACTTTGATAAAATCTCATGGAGATTTACCTGATCATGTTATTAATTTCTTTGAATTTTTAATCAACTTAGGGTTTTTGCTTTGACAACCTCGCGTAGAGTTTTAATCCAGTTTGTTGACAATTCACCGAATTTAACCAACTTGCGTACTCACTTTGTTAGCCTCGCATGGAGAATTAATCGATCATGCTGGAAATTCTTTGAATTTAACCAAATTAGGGGTTTACTTTAATAACCTCGCGTAGAGAATCAATCAAGTTTGTCGGTAATTATCTGAATTTAACCAACTTAGGGGCTTGCTTGATAACCTTGTTTAGATGTTTAATCAAGTTTGTTGGTAATCCAATTTAACCAACTCAGGTTTACGCTTTGATAACCTTGCATAGAGATTTTATCGAACTTGTGTACGTTTGATCAAGGTTGATATAATCATGCATGCAAATAATTTGAAATCATAACGAATAATTTCAACGACTTGATAACATTTAAAGCTGGAGTAAAACAAACTACATTCTTACGTCATCCACCTCGTTAGAAAACCCCCTACTGAGGAAAAAGAGTGTGACAAGGTTTATATCGACATTTTACCTATTTACAAGTCATGAACCCATCTTCTACCCTCGAGATAAATTTCTTATAAAAATTTGAGTAGATGTTCATCATGCCATGGATTAGGTAAAACCTTTCCATATTCATAAATAAAATGGTATGTGCCTTGGTTCATACAATATGCATCATCTCCACCTCGAATATCGAGCTCATACTTCAAATTATCCATACCAAGACTTCACTACCTCAGCTCTAACTCTTCATCTATATTTGTGAACAGAGCTTGTAAAACCTTGTTGATCAAGCGAGATGCATGGCATTTAGGTTGAGCATTAATGTCAATTTGATCCTTTATTAACCATTTTTTGAGGTTAAACGACATTAATGTTTTATCATGTGTGACTCTGGAGTTGGTTAATAAAGGCTTTTCCGACGGGGCTATAAATCAGTCGTACCATTCTGAAATATTTATAGCAAGGATATCAGGTTCAGCTAAATAATTTAAGTAATATTCCCTTGCTCGAGTTTAATTTCTTCTAACAGTGGATATTACTCCCTTCATCGAAAACTTCATGGTGAGGTGATAAGTGAATGTTACAACTCGAATTTTATTGAGCGCCGTTCTTCCAAGGATGGGGTGATATGCTGACTTGCACTTTACAACCATAGGCTCGAGTTTAATTTCTTCTAACAGTGGATATTACTCCCTTCATCGAAAACTTCATGGTGAGGTGATAAGTGGATGTTACAACTCGAATTTTATTGAGCGCCATTCTTCCAAGGATGGGGTGATATGCTGACTTGCACTTTACAACCATAGACTTCACTTGGAGAGTAACATATTTCATCACTTCCCATTTTCAACGATAACTCAATGTGCGCCATGGGGATAACACTATCCACGTTAATTTCTTGGATGTTATTCGAATATGCATGTACGTTAGTTCGAGGTATTTTCATCTTATCGACTGTAGAAGCAAATAGTAAATTCACCGAACTACCATATAGACTATTATTCTCTTATAGAGTGGGCAATATTAGTGATAACAGGAGTTACAGTGTACCATCGTGAGTAAACATAATAACCCTTGCATCATCATCATCATCATCATTAAAATTGACATCATCATTGTGTTTAGAACCTCCCGAAGTTCGAGTTCCACGACCTTGCTTGACATACCGATTTCTTTCAGTACACGTTGTTCCTTCCATAAATTCTCCAACTATACTATTTAATTCCATTTTGAAACCTTCTTATGGGTTTGAAAACAACTCTTGATCTCCCCTTGGTCTTCTAGGTGGTATATACCTTCCTCCCAGATGTTTCTTATTGAAGAAATTATTTCGTGGGAGAAATGTTTTCCTTTCTGGATTATTATTGCGCTTGATTCCACTATTTGAATAAAGGAAGATTTCCTAAACCTTCCCAATATTTTATCTCTACTAGTAATATTCGACACTCTTTTGTTTTGTGGCTGATATCTTTATGAAAATGACCATACTTTTTCTTGTCTTTTTTATCCAGATTTCCAATCATCTTTTGAGGCCACCTCAACCCGGGTTTATTTTCAATCAAATTCAACATTTTTTCTAGACTGGTCTCGATCCAAAGCATCGAGAGTATGACGTGTCATCCCGATACCCACTTTGCTTTTCCATATTGCTTCTCTTCAGTATCTATGAGGGTTTTCCTTCTCTAAATTACTTTCTTGATCGTTAAGCATCCAAGTCCTTTTGTGACATTGAGAGTACATCTTCAACCTTGATATATAGTTTGGCTTCTTCTAAAATTCTAGTAAGAGTTAGATCAGGACTTAATGCTAGCTTTATTTGGAACATCTTGTTTCTAATACCTAATATTATCAAAATTCTCTGTATCATAGGCATCATTTCCAAAACTCTTTGTATAACTTCGTAATGACTCCTTTTTTTGTTGATACAAATTTAATATCAAGGAAGAATCTTACCCTGAATGTTTGCTTCCTCCGAAGTAGGGGTGAGCACGGGCCGGGTTTACCCCGGGTTGGGGTCTAGGGTAAGGGTAGGGTAAGAATGCCGGGTCCATGTTTTGTGAAGGGTAAGGGTAGGGTTAAATTTTACCCTACCCTCGGGTTACCCAAACACGGGTTACCCTCGGGTTTACCCGGGTTTACCCAAGGTTAATTAAAGCTGTAAATTTGAAATGCACTTATAATATAAAGCTTAAAAATTAATTTTAAATTGCAAAATTCTCCCATATATTTGAGTTAAGTCACTAAATACCCCTGATTCATAAAATCTTACAACTTAACTATTGCAAATTGCAATTTAACCCCTAGAATTACTCAAGTTCACAAAATACAAGTTACAACTTAATGAAATACTTTCAAAATATTACAACACAATAAAATTCATTACAAAGATTACAACACAGTAAATCAAAATCCACTTCCAAAAGCTTCAACTTCAAAGTCATCACAATCAATTCCTGGAGCATTCAAATTCCATTTTCCTGTTACTACAAAACATTCTGAAATATATCAGTAAGTTAAACTTTATAAATTTTACCCTTAAGCCTCAGAACAGTGTCATCACAGGCTTGTAATAGGAGATAGCTTATAATTAAGTAGATCATCATAGGCCTCGTGTTATAAACACTTTCATCGGCCTCAGATTAGTTGGAAAATAGCACGGGATTCCCGGAAAACCAACTACACCTCATCACCTGATTGTGTTTTAAACAAGTAGGCAACTCACTACAATAGGCGGCTACCATTACAAGTTTATATTAAACACAATGATAACAAGGTTAGGGTTTAGCTTACCCAAAATAAGTTGTTACTTAGGCTATTTTATCCAACATTTCCAGGTGGTGTAATGTCAAATGCACCTAAAATACACAAGTAAATTCACAAGTCAGAATGTTAGAAAATACACAAGTAAATACACAAGTTAATAGACAAGTAAATACACAAGTAAATATTACCAATTAATACTAATTAATAATGAATTTAATAAAATGCAACATTGTTTTGTTCGAAGGCTTGTTTAATATGAGTTTAAGTAATGTGCTGCTAGTTTTACACATCAAAAATATGATAGAATTCTCCTGTCCTATTACTTTTTTATCTTTTTTTGCAAAATAAAAGTCAGAGAAAACAAGTAGTTGGTTAAAAAAATGAAAATGGAATTACATACTAGATGCTCCTGAAAAAGAATTCTACATTATTTGCTATGCCAAGTAATGAGAAAATGTTTTTGCTATGCCAAGTAATGAGAAAATGTTACTTATCCGTTTGATAGCTAAAGCAGTACAAATTTCTGCATATAAATTAACTCAGCTTCATTTTAATTATAAAATAACTTGACAAAAACATCCAAAACATGGAACATACCTATCTTCACCAACACAGTAAATCCATTCTCCTTTTGGCGATACACAAGCCGCCACAAAATATCCTTCTTCTTCTCTTTTACCAGAAGATGAGAAATATATAAAATAAAATTGAGAAAAGGGTTTAGAAATACCTTGGAATGGTGTGGGTTTTCTCGATCTGAAAAAGCCCCAATATATAGCCAAAAACCCATGGCTAATCGAACGAGAATAAGGCAACACGTTAGTGAATCAATCACCAACGGCTACATCAGACCTCAAAGAGGGTTTTTTCAGGCCACAATTAATGCAAGCTCTCGAATCCAACAACCAAACGCGGCTACATTTAATGTTGACCCAGAAATCGGCAGAGAAGAGAAGAAGAATAATAATATAGTACAAGATTATAGGCATCTAGCATACAGAAATCGGCACAGAAGATAGAGATGTGATGGCTTAGGGTTCGCCCTTTTTCGTGTTTCAGAAGAGAGAAGGTGAAAAGCAGCGAAGGGTTGTAACTGAGAAGGGAAAGAATGAAAGTATCGGATAAGAAACATTGTTTTGTATATATATATATATTTTTTTTTATTGATGAACAGTGCCGGGTTGGTCGGGTCCAACCCGCGCGTTATGAAGCAAATGGGAGGCCCGTGGTATTTTAGACGGGTCCAACATCTCAAATGTTAGGCCCAAGTTAACATTGGGCCTATGTTATAAATACCCAAAATCCCCATTTTTTTATCCCCCTTTTTTACCCAAATTACCCAAACCCATTTTCTTGCTCAGCCCTACTCCGAAGAGCACCTCCATCCTTTGACTTAAATGATCAAATATTTCATTTGACTTATGCTCCAGTTTTGAAAACCATTAATATGTTTTTTCTTACAAATTTGATGGACAATTGACCAGAAAATGGAATCGAAGTCTGTTATCAAATCCATGTGCCTCTTATACATATTGACATATTGTTATGGTTTTGTTGAACCATTACACATTGGTAAACTAATCTCCACCACCAGGGGTGGTTGATTCACAAACACATTAATATTAGTACCACAAGAACAATGTTATTTTGAACTACCGAGAGTGCTTCCTATACAATTATCAGGGCTAATTCTCCCCTGGTATTGCTGGTGCTACCACTTCCGTCGCAATTAGATTGTCTATTTTTGTTGAAACCGATATTTTTACTTGTTGTGTAATTTCTCTGTGTTTCCTTGGTGAATTTGCATTGTTTGATTCTACAAACTTGAAGGCTTTTGCTACCTCTTTCAATTTTTCAACATGCATTCGCGTTGTTCGTGTTAATCTACTATCTTCATTTGTCGTTCTTCCACTAACACTTGTTTTTTCCATCATGGTATCTAAATGGGTGATCAATTTATCGCTTCCCACATACAACAACAATTTGATAGAATCAATTCTACCTGATAAGTAAAGTAAATAAAATATATGTTAAAGAAATATTTATTGTCTTAGATTTGATGTATAAATCCTATTATACAATTTTTTTGTGATCCATGTCCTTTATACGATGTTTCTACTTATAGGTCCATAGGGTGATTATAGTTAAATTCTCTACACTGGTTTATAATGTGACATATGTTTTCAAAAAAACTACCTGGGACTACCACAAGTTCGAGGTTTTTGTTTATAATGTCACATATGGCGTCAATTATTCAAAAGATAAGATAAGGTTGTTTCTATTATCCTCGTATCTTTGGGCGTCATTCGAGCTATCAATAGTTAATTTTTTTTCTCTTAATTTACTTAGTTTTGTTAGGTTTGAATACCCAATCCTTGGAAATACAAGGTTGAGGGTATTTCTCCTTATCAGTAAATCCTTATTTTCAACTTTGGTTAATTATTTAAAAATTGTATTAATATGATCTCAACAAACAGCGTGGTTCAATATCTTTCCAAAAGCTCTTCTCCCAGCTCTACCAGTTGTTGGTTCAGACCACTCTCCACTTCTTATTGATTGTAAGCCATCTTTCTCTCCTGCCAATAAAAGATTTAGGCTTGATCACTTTGGGTTTATGAGCCTACGTGTATAGACTCGGTTGATTCTACTTGGTAAGATATTGTGGAAGGTCTTGAGGGATGGGGCATATGTTTAAAAAACACGTGATCACTAACCCCTTCTCTTGTTGGAGCAAGAAGACTTTTAAGAACTAGTCTCTACTGATTAAAGATATTCAACCAAGACTTAAGTCCTTGCAAAATATGACTGTTTCACTAGAGGTCCTTGAGGAGATAAAACCGTTCGCCCTTTCTCTTAAAGATACCTGGACTCAAGAGGAGTTTTATTATAAAGCAAGAGTAAAATAGAAATGAGTTGTTAAAGGGGACATAAATACTGCCTACTATCACACTTCAGTTTCCCATTGAGAAACCATAATTGCATCACTCAGATTCTCGACTCAAATGATGTTTGGGTAGATGATCCTAACCTTACACAATATACGTTTCTATCTCATTTAACCATCATCTATAATGGAAACTCAGTAATGATGGTTTAGAAGCAGCGAATCACATTTCAGACAAGATACCTAATGATATGAATATGAGGGAATCCTCTCTTGGAGGAGGTACATGAAGCATCATTCCGTATAGGTGGTAAGAAATCTCTGGTCCTCTATGGTCTCCTATGACTTTTTTACAAAAAATACTAGGACATTATTAAGCTTGATGTGCTGGATATGGTCTGCTCCTTTTTAAATGGGAAATCGGATGTTGGTAAACTTAATAAACCATCATCACTCTGGTTCTGAAATGCAATACTCAAACAAAATATGGTGATTTATGACTTATCTCTTGCGCAAATTTTGATTATAAGATCATTGCTTCAGTGCCTGCTGGAATATTGAAGCCCTATATAAATGATCTCAGCTTTCATACTTAATCAACATTTATCAAGGGAAGAACAATCTAGAATAATATCTTATTGGCACACAAGGTCTCCTATCATTTCAGGAAAAGTAGATTACGCAAAAAACACTATGTTGTGGTTAATTTGGAGATGGAAAAGGTATGTGAACATGTCAGATGGGACTTCCTTGAACTTGTGTTGGGAGACTTTCATAAAACCTGGATTGGATGGATTATGAGTTGATCTCAAAATTCACTACCAAATATCCATTAGTGGCGAGGTAATGGGGAATATATCTCTTTCGAACAGTATTCGACAAGGTGATCTCTCCCTACCTCTTTTGCTTCCTTATTGAAGCTCTAGTTGGACTCATCAATTTTGAGATCTAGAAAAGATAACATTAAAGGTATCAAACATCCTAGGGAACTTCCCCTTCTTTTTACACCTCTTCCAGCTCTAGCTTCTCCTCTGCCTTCTTGCTCTTGAAGTCTTTGACTCTCTCTTTAAGGATGTTGTAAATTAAATAATATGTGAGAGGTGGTTCTGACTCTCTCTCTAAAGATGTATATATTGAAGAATAATGTAGAGGTACTGAATAATGAGGTCTAAGAGGTGTATTTATAGGTGCTAGCAAGCCCTAAGTCGAATTACTTGGAGTGGAAGACAAGGCAAGAACTCTTAAATTCGTAGCCCTAAAATCTAGGAAAGGTAAGATTCTGCTGCTGATTTGTTTTGGTCATATCTCCTTCAATACTTATCCGTTTGAGGCGTTCCAATATTCAAAACCGCTTGTCTGGAAAAGCTCTTTCCATTTGTGCAGACCACTCGCCCAAATTCCTAGCCAATATTAAGTTATGGACTCGTCTTTGAAACGTGGTTGGAATTTCAGATTCATAAGGCAGCTTTATCTTTTTCTTCTTTGCATATATCCTTCCTTAATCTTCTTATTTCCATGTAAATCTTCTTTCCTTTACTTCTTTGACTTGACTTGGTTTCTAATTAATTACCATATATCTTTTAAAGCTTCACAATAAATAAATAATTAAACCGCATATGCTTTAAAAATAATAAATCAATAATTCAAGAAATAGAAATAGGAAAGTGTACTCTAAAAATAGAAACTCGAGTAAAAGTACTTCCTAACACACTAAAATGCCCTAAGACTTTAATTTTCACTTCTCCTACTTGGATTGGTCTTTCATGGAATTCAAGAACCTACTAACTTTGCACTAAAATAATCAAATTTACGCACAAAAGCTCTAAAAATGAAAATAGTCAATTTCCAAGGGGAGAAAGTGAAATATGATCAAATAAGAATAAAAGTCTATCAAATAAGTCATTTATTCACCTAAAAGGATGTCTCCAAATGTCTAATAATTAGAAAAAATAGGGAGACATTACTGGGCTCCACGACATGAAATCTCCTTCATAACGAGGACTTGCTTGTTTACAAAGTGCTTAAAGGTATCTAATCTTACTCGTATTAATTTTGGGTTCGTAAACCGGAGTCGGTTAAATCTTGGACATGGATGAGCATCCTAGTAGGGAGGGATGTCTTGAAGCAAGGGTGTACTATGCAAATCGGTAATGACGACAACACAAATATCTAGAAGGACAAATGGATGACAACAGACATACCCGTGTCAAAACCCAATAGTTGTAATCTTGATATGGTTAAAGATATAATCAAGGGTGATAGTTTGGGATAGAATATTCCACTTATTCACGACACTTTTCACCGCATGGTAGCCGAATTTATCTGCAAGATACCCCTCCATGCCCCTAATGAGGTTGACAATCTGATCTTGGTCCATGCCAGGAAAGGAAGATTTACTACCGAATTAGGATATCATGCCATTCATTTTTTTAGTGCAGATGTGAATCCCGATGCTTCATCCTCAGGTACATCTAGGAACCATAACATTTGGAAGGCTATGTGGCATGCGAAAGCACCGTTGAAAGTTCGAGCATTTATATGGAAATGTTTTAATGAAGTCATACCTTGTGGGGCAACACTTCTCAAGAGGAATTGCGCTGACTCTCCTAGATGTAGATTTCTGCAGTGACCCAATGGAAACTATTGAATGTATCTTCTACGCATATGCCCAATGAGTGTTAAAATTTGGGATGAAATAACCACGATCCACGAAAGTCTTATAAATTAAAGGTTCAGGGGATTTCGAATCCAATATCATAAACATCATTAAAGAGGATCCAGTGAAGGATAAAGCACAAATATTTCCACTACTTTCACCTCCTCACAGTTTGGTGCATCTGAATGGCTAGGATGAAACGCATGTTTGAAGGGACAAAATAGAATGTCCAGATGATTCCACTTAGTAGGATTTTTACAATCTTATTGCTAATTTTCATGGGCATGAATGGAAAAATAAGCTCCCGGCGATTTTTTCCTACACAGGTATATCGTACGACTCAAAATTAGTCAGCTCTAACATATATGTTTTCAATGATACCTCTTTTTTGAGCGATAGGGAAATTGCGTGGATTGCTACAATTATTTTTGATAAGGATTTTGTCCATTTAGCTGTAAAGGAATCAAGAATTGGTGTAAATCGGTTATTGAAGGGGAAGCTGCTGCGGTACTCTTAACTTGTAATCAAGTAGCTTCCACCAGTGATAGGAGTATTTCGATTCACACTGACTACATAAGTCAAGGTTTCAAAAAGACTTATGAAGTATGTTGGAAAAGCCAACCTCTTATGCGAAAAATTAAAGATCTTATCTTTTTAAGATCCAATACGTATTCGTCATGTTTCTAGATATATATCCAGAAGTTTTAGATGTAACCTCATTTCAGTTAAGTGGTTATCAGTTTCTATCCCCTATCTGATCAGGACGCTAGGAGAAACATGTAACCGAGTGGGGATCGACTGATCTCTTTGTAACCCAACTCTCATTTTCTTTTATAATATACTTTTGAAAAAAAATCTAAATAAACCATCTTTGTACGCGTTTAACAACCTTTTGTGATTTTTTGCCTCTCACGAGTTGTTACTCTCGTCACAACTTTAATTTATAAACAACATCGAACAATAGATTTTGAAATTATAAAATAGTAAAATGCAATTATGATACATCAACGAAGACAATACGCAATCACTCTAATATAAGATAATATTTTAACCAACGCAAACAAGAAAGCTTACATTATTAATTGTAGCACATAATTTAGTTGAAGGAAAATCAAACAAAATTTAAAGTGAAACACTAATAAATATATCTTTATTTCTTCCATTCAGGATACATTGGTAAAAGATTGAACTCGGAGGTTGTTTTTCTTTTAAGCCGGGTAAAGGTTTTAGTTTGATGCCCGGATGGTTGCAATCTTCTCGTTAACATAATCAATTTTTGTTTCTAGATGAGAAAATATCTCTTGAAGATCATCGATCTTAGTGACATCATTAATTTTTTCATTAACAAGAAACTTCTCAATGAGTTGTTCTATCTCCAATGACCGAATTTTCTTCCTTTCTTTCTCCAAATTACTAGTTAGCCTCGATACACTCTTTTTGAGATATTCTTCTTGATCAATCATGTGACTGTTACGCATTGGTGAAGGGAAGCTATTAACTTTGTCGATTAAACGCGATGCTTCTGCATCCGAGGGCCAACTTTCTGGCTTTTCGCCATCTTTGGTATTCGATATTACCACACAAGCCTCGATATTGCATAAAACTTTGATCTCATCTATCTTTCTCAAAAGACTTTTTTTCCTTTTCCGAAATGTTTCTCTACGTAAACGTTTATCGGATATGAGCTCATCTGTAGTCTTCGAGCGAACCATAGTAAAACGTTTAAAGGAAAAGGAAAAGATCACTTATATGATTATACGTATTCCATATATATACATTTCAAGTTTTCAACTGTTACATGATATAGCCTTTATACCAATCCTCTTTATTTTAAAAGTAGAAAATATCATATTACGTTAAATCTAAATTTAGTACAACTTTAGATCTTCATTTCCATATATTATATACCACTTTTATTTTCGTATATGTAATATTATTAAATGTTGTCAAAAAGAGATATTTGTATTTATTAATAGTCTTTTTTTTGTCGAAAAAGTGATTTTATTCATACCCTCAAGTATCACACGGAAGATAAAATAACAGAGTTCACGAAAAACAAATAAAGTGACAAATCATTAACAACAATCTTACATAAAAATCAACAACCAGAGGATTAATCTTTTTCCGCGAATAAGTATCCAAGTAATATAACCATGCATTCGAGTTCACTATCGTTGAGAAGTCAACGAAGATTAAAAATCTCAGAATCGAGCGAAGAATTCTAATTATGATTAACAAACAATAACCATGACATGCAGCAGTAAAAAACACAACAATTCTTGCACAACATCCAAGTGGATTATGGGTACGGAGAACTCAAGGAGTGGGAATTAATCCAAATAACACCAACTTTTATAGAAAGCACATCTGACACTTTTCAACCACCAAAACAAAACAAAATAAAATAACAGGGACCACATATCTGAGTCCACACTAAAACCAAGTCGGACAAAAGTCATGACAATAGTTTGATATGGACCAATCTACGACGAACAAATCTGATATTAAAACCAATAAAAGAGTTTTTGAATATCACAATTTTGTGTTAATGGAGGTTTTGTAGTAAAATCTATGCAAACGAGTTTGGAGTTGACGATGGTTTGGAGAGAAAGTTCGGAAAAAAAACGTGTTTTAAAGAGAGTGGTTTTTCTACTGATGTCTCCCTATTTGTGATATATTAATCTATACTTGAGACATCATTTTAGGGTTATTTAGTTATTAATTCTGGGGTTTTCCCATATTTATTCATACTTTGCACTTTCTTGTCTAATTTTAGGTGTTTTGCTATTTTATGAGCTCTTGCGCGTAATTTGTGTAACCCTTAGGTATATGGAAGCTATTACACCTATAGAAACTGATTTGAAGTGAAAAGTAAAGGAAATCCCTTAGTCAAAGTAAAAAATGAAGAGTTTGGATATATTTGGAAAGTAAAAAAGCTGCTAAAACTGCACGTACGTCCATTAATTAAATTACTGCAGAATTTTGGTCTGGAATTAGGAGGAGCATTTTATATGAGCAGATAGATCTTTCAAACGCGGTAATTTCCATACAATGGTCTGGAATTAGGAGGAGCATTTTATATGAGCAGAAAGATCTTTCAAACGCGGTCATTTCCATATAAAGAACATTAAATTACGATAAGTAACGAAGGAGATATGACTAAATCAATACCTACAAAGGTTTATCCTGTCCTACAAGTTAGGAATACGAATTTTGGTAAGATTAGCACTCTTTAACTTGGGGATTACTCCTAAATTTGACCAAGGGAATATATATATATATATATATATATATATATATATATATATATATATATATATATATATATATATATCCATTACTACCTTATAGAAATCATCATTGGAAGGTCCCTAATCATCTAAAGACCAATAGGAAGCTTACATCAAGAGAAGAGAAGAGAAAACAAGAAGGAGTTAGACACTATTCACGCCATTCCAAACCTTCACCTTAGTAATTTATTTATTTCTTTCTCTAGTATGAACAAATTCTATCTAGCTTGATATTAGCATAAGGGTATGAACCCTAGACTTGTTTTATATCTATTTTAATTTGGAATGTTCTTTTACATTTAATTGAAATTAGTTGTGCTATCTCTCTTTTTATGTTCTTTGATGTATTGTCTGTAGTTCTTGTGGTGACCAACGTATAATATTACCATAGTATTTAGATGGTCACCTGGAAGGGGTGTCTAATTATTGAAACACCACATAAACGTCTAGTGTACGGTAGTGATCTGGAAGGGCTTACTTAACTAGATAGTCACTACAGTCTGAGATTAACCATCGATCATTGCGCAGGGTTTCCTTACTCAAGTCCCCTGGTAATAGTTAACAGGTATTTACTTATCTTTCTTGTTTGCATATATATGTCTTGCACTTAGTTCATTTCATTTATAACTTTGTAGTTTTTTATGTGCAAAAGATTTAAGCAAATCTAAATAAATCCAAGTAAGAATTCATTGAGTTCTTACTTGAATTCATTGATTTTCTTATTTCCTTTACACTTCAAATTGGTTAAAATCATCTCTTCCTATAAATCTTACAACATTTAAGATGTTGGTTGAAGACTTGGAGGCTGAGCTAGGTAATATAATCAACTTTATATTATTTCTGATTCTGATTTCATTTGATTTTTGTCCTTATGATCTGAAATAGTTGAATTTTTGATATTTTACAAGTTATTATGGCTTGGATGAGTTAGGTAATACTTCACAAGAGTCCACTATAACAAGTTTGTAGCCAATAACCTAAGGTATAAGCCTATTTTAATACCTTACAAGCTACACTTTTTAAACAATCATATATATATTGTATGCATCTCCCATTTTCACTTGTCCCTAAGGTCAAAAGTTCATTCAATGATTAAGTGAGTATGTTCCTATGATGAATGCATTATAAAATGGTGAAAATGGTTGAGTGGACAACAATTTGATTGAAAAATGTATCTTGTAAGTTGGTCCCTTGTCCTTAACAGGTCCCTAAGTGTATTAAGCCAACGAAGATATGAAATCTGAGGCTAAAGTTGAGGCCAATGATGAAACAAAATCTGAGGCTCAAAACTAAACTATATCTTCTGTTTTGTGTTGCAAATTTGTGGAAAATATGATAAAGTGGAAGGTTTTTTTTGTGGAATCAATACAAGATTTGCACCCAAAGTTGTACAATAAGTTATTTTTGCATAATTTTAGGTTGCAATGTGAAATGTAATGTAATATCTTAGCATTGATTTGGTTTTTGTATAAGTTTTAAGTTATGTAATGTACTGTAATATTTAATTTCTGATGGGAAACTCTGATATATGTCAAAAACCACTATTTTGAGAAAGTTTATATATTTAGTAAGTTTCCTTTTTAGACAGGTTTCTATTTATGGAAAGTTTATATTGAATGTATTAATTTTTTAACTGTTTTAGATGTTTGACTATTCGTTGACCATAACCGAACCCGACCCAAAACCGACCCAACCCGTCTTAACCCAACCCGTGTGAATTTACTTAAAAAAATTGGTTATTGGGTTTAAGAAAATAAAAATCGAGGCTTAGGGTGGGGTTTTGGGTTTACCCCTACGGATCGGTTAACCGACCTGTGAGCACCCATAATTTCCAGTAGTTATGCCAAACAAAAAATTTCTTTAAAAACAATTCAAAGGAATCAGTATAAGAAAAAGAAAAGAAAATCTCTTCACACTCAAAATTGGAACAAAAAGCGAAACGCAAATCTCTTCACATTCGAATTAGAACAAAAAACAAAAACAAAATCTCTTCACTCTCGCATTGGAACAAATAAGTAATAGAAAATCTCTTCACACTCTTCAGCGCATCATCACTCACATTAAAAAAATAACGGTTGAAAACAATAAAATATTTTTTTATGTTAAGAAAATAATGAAACATAAAACCGTTTAATGATGAGATTTGGTTAAAGATATATTAATTTTCTATCTTAATTTGGGTTTTTCACGCAAGCCGGTTTGATAATGGTGGAAAATGGTCTAGGCAGCGGTTTTCTTGTGAAGGAGACCGGCTTGGTGCAGGAGATCGGCTTGTGCAGGTGGTAGGGCTGCAAATGAACCGATACTCTCACCAAGGGCTCGAGTTTGAGTTTGCTAAGGGTTTGTTTGAGTTCGGCTCGTTAATTAAACAAGCCAAGCTCAAGCTTTAAATTCAGGCTCGTTTACTAAACGAGACAAACTCAAACCTATATAAGCTCGACTCGTTAAGCTCGTGAACAGTTTGGTAAGGGTTCGGTAAGAGCTCGTTAATAGGCTTGGTAGATATATTCAATTAAAAGTTATATACATTTATACAAAAAATCAAAACTACGTAAAACTTTTGTATATGTAATTAATCGTAACTAAAATATTTTATATTTAATAAGTATATATTTTTTATGTCTAATAAATATACTTCTAGTATCTAGGGATGCAAATGAACCGATACTCTCACCAAGGGCTCGAGTTTGAGTTCGCTAAGGGTTTGTTTGAGTTCGGCTCGTTAGTTAACAAACCAAGCTCAAGAAAGCTAAAGTTCGGTTCGTCTCGGTTCTTATCAAACTCAAACCAAGCTCAAGCTCACTAAAATATTAGCAAACAAACTCAAGAAACCTAAAGTTCGGCTCGGTTCGGTTCGTTTGCAGCCCTAGCAGGTGGTGACGATGGTTTTCTTTACAACCGGAAGCGGTTTTCTTTCTTAGAAGAGAGGCTTTGTGCGAAGGTGCGGCCTGAGTGTGAAGACGGTTTTTTGGATAAATTTGTTTAACTAATTGAGTTGTGAAATATAAGATAAAAGGTATTTTGTTTTGTTTTTTATTTGTTGGTCAACCTTCCCCATTAGCCTTTTTTGATAACTATGGACAAGATTGCAAGCAAGTTTTAATTAAAAGAAAAAAAGAAAAAAAGAAAAAAGCTAAACAAAATTGGCTAGCCCCACTAATCCTACTCTATAAGTAATCGATCAATTCGACACGCTAAATAATAAGAAAAAAAAGAAAAAGGAATATACTGGTAACAAAATAGAATAGAGGTTAATGTGAAGGAAGAATTAACTAAACTTCCCTCTTTAGAACAAAATAAAAACTAAACTTCCCTCTCAATCCCCATAGACATTTTCTCTGCAACACCTAACCCCTCATAACTCATATATATACCTACATACCTATAGAGAGAGAAGAGAAAGAAGAAAGAGAAAGATTCAATTGAAATGGACGGCCCACCGGAGAACGACTTTTGTTCAATATGCCACGGAAATTTCCAGAATCCTTGTCAAGCCAATTGCTCTCATTGGTTTTGCGGTGCGTTTTTTTTTTAATTTCTTTATTAGATTCATAATAAATAATTTTCTTCATTGATGATGAGCATTTCTTGTGAAGCCTTTGTGCTTATGCCGTGTCAGATATTAAATTATCGGCGATTTTAATTGGAATGACCAAGTCTCCTCACATTCTAACTCCTCTACATTTACATTTAAGTGATTCGAGCTATGTATGTGTTGAATTGTTGAGTATTTTACTATTTTCACAAGAAAACAAAAGAATTTCGAGAATCTTTGTGTTAGTTAATCCTTAATTAAAATTTAATAAATCAGATTAAAAATCGATCAAAGATCAATAGTTTTGCATATGTGATGGTTTTCCATTTATAGGTAGCTGTATTATACAAGTTTGGAATCACGGACCAGCTCTTCATCCATGTAAATGTCCTCTTTGTCGCCGTGTAATTTCTTTATTAGTTCCTACTGAAGCTTCATCAATGCAACGCCATAATCCTGAAGTTTCTGAAGTCTTAGAGAAAATAGAACGATATAATCGTCTATTTGGCAGTGAAACAAATGGTCTTGTTCAGGTATTAAAGTAATTTCTCAATAAAAGTTAGTGTTAATGGATGAGTAATTATTCTTTCTCTTGACAGAGAATGCGAGATCTTCCATTTCTTCTCAGGAGGTTATTACGAGAAATTACAGATCCACAAAGAACTCTTCCATTGGTTATTCGAACACGTGTCTTTTTAGCAGTTAAGTTTATTAATCAAGTGTTTGTAAATATGTTAGTTAGTGCTCATATTTGTATGACACATGAATAATATTTTTCAATAACATACAGGTGTTCTTGAGTACTGTCTATGTAATCAGCCCAGTAGATATTATTCCAGAAGGTATACACTACACAATGCTTAAAATGAATAAGTGTTATAATTTAATCTCTAATTACTAATTACTTTACTTATGTTATACAGCTGTGACTGGTCTTATTGGACTTGTGGATGATTTCATAATAGTGTTGATCTGTTTCTTACACGTGGCTGCACTTTATCGATCTGTACTTCTTTTCCGGCATGGAGGTTCTTAAATTTTCATGGAGTTTCGGTTTCGTATGAGTTTATTGTATCAATGTTAAAACTATACGCACTTCACATTCACTGGTTGACTTGGTTGTTTCTTTTATTTTGTTTGAAACTTCATATTTCATGTTTGATCACCCTATTGTTTTCTTTACTTATGATATACAGCTGTGAATGGTCTAATTTACTTACTTTGCCTTTTAAAATCAATTATTTTTCGAGAATTATGCAAACACTAACATAGGCAACCGAAACCCTACCCCCAAACCGTCCTCTGCCGCTTGCTCCGATGACCACTGAAAGCGCGGGCCCTATGGATACGATGTGTATCAAGGATGAGATACTCGAAGGTATAAAAGTATGGAGTAGTACTATGGTTGTGCATCTGCTAGGGGATAACATAGGGTCAGGTATTTGAATATTAGGAACGAGTCATCAAAGTACCAACTAGCCACAAAGTTTGATAAGACCCATAAGAACAAGGCATCTACTCGCAACCTAGGGGCATCAAACTTAGGCGGTAATTTCGAGAAGAATAAGCAACTCAAGGAAATTCATGAAGTGGTGGTATTTAACATAGGGATGACCGAATGAAAGGTAAGGGACAAGCGATGAGTTAAGTACACCTGTTACAAACAAGGGTGAGGGTTTCGGAAGCGAGCTGGTGATGAGAAAAAATCTTGCGATGGGAGTTTTTTCGATCATTATTGCTTCTCAAAAGCAAGGCGTTGTTTCTACTTTAGTATTGTAGCGCAAGCCATTAATCAGACATTTAAACCAGAATGAGAAATTGAAAAACTTCATCACTTGGGACGGGATGAGGTGAGATGCGAGATTGTCTCAATGCTTGATTGTACAATCCGTTTTTCTGATGTCTCCCTATTTGTTCTAAATATTAGCCCTTTGGAGACATCATTTTAGGTGAATAATTGACTTATTAGCTAGACTTTTATGCATAATTTTTCATATTACACTTTCCCCCCTTGGAATTTAACTATTTGCATTTTCTGAGCTTTTGTGCATGAATTTGACTATTTTTAGTGCAAAGTTAAATAGGTTCTTGAATTTCATGAAAGACCAATCCAAGGAGGAGAAGTGAGAATAAAGTCTTAGTGTATTTTAGAGTGTTAGGAAATGTTTTTACTCGAGTTTCTATTTTTAGAGTGCACTTTCCTATTTCTATTTCTTGAATTATTGATTTATTCTTTTTAAGCATATGCGGTTTAATTATTTATTTAATGTGAAGCTTTAAAAGATAAATGGTAATTTCTTAGAGACCAAGTCGAGTTAGAAAAGGAAATTAAAAGGATTTACATGGAAATAAGAAAATTTAGGAAGGATATATGCAAAGAAGGAAAAGATAAAGCTGCCTTATGAATCTACCATGTTTTAAAGATCAGTCCATAACTTACGATTGGCTAGGAATCTGGACGAGTGGTCTGCACCAATAGAAAGCTCTTTCCAAGACAAGCAGTTTCATATATTGGAACTTCTCAAACGGATAAGTATTGAAAAAAATATGACCAAAACAAATCAGCAGTAGAATCTTACCTTTCCTAGATTTTAGGGTTACGAATTAAAGAGTTCTTGACTTGTCTTCCACTCCAAGTAAATTCGACCTAGGGGTTTCTAACACCTATAAATACACCCCTAAGCCTCCTCTTTTACACACACTTCATATAATTATCAAAGAGGCTTAAGGATTCAAGTCAGAGCAAGCAGGAAGGAAGAAAGCTGAGAGCTGGAGACTGTCTATATTTCCAATTCAAGCCAAACCCAACCTCTTCATTAGGTTTATTTATTTTCTTTATGTAAAACATTATGTATTTTAATTTTATTGTTTTAGTTTTATTTTCCATTATGAGCTAAACTTCTTAAGTGCTTGAGAATCGCTGTAAGGGTTGAACCTTAATTTATTTAGTTAATGCTTTCTGATTTGGGATTTTTATAATTTAATTCGAATTGAGTAATTTAGTATTGTTTGTTATCGTAAGTTAATTTCACTATATTTAATTTGGCCAATTAGACATAGGTTTGAGTAATTAGGCTATTTACTTTGGTGGGGAAGTGATCATTTTGACGGGGGGTTTAATTACTGACATAGATAATAACGTAAGATAGAAATTATTGATCCTGACGGACTTAGTTAATCTTATAGCCAATTGGGTAGAAAACCTGGCATTCTAAGGTGGATTATGATCACCCTGGCGGGGTTTGTAACACCTGAGAATAGCTCCTAAGTCCACCCTGACGGGGGTTAGGAGAATCTAGAATCCCGACTATTACTAGTTGCTAATTTGTCCCTTAGAAGAAGCATTGATTAAGTTTATTTTGGTGAAACCTAGCGTGACTCAAGTACTACTCTCTCATCTTTTAGTCTCTTCGTATTTACTTCCTTGCATTAGTTTTAATTTTAGTTTGATATTTACTTTAATTACACTTTAGTCCTTTAATACAAAAACAAAATAAAAATCTATTTCTTTACTTTTAATTTTTCATTCAAGCAACTATTTCTATTTATTGCGTAACACTTTAATCATACCTAATCCGTCCCTGAGATCGAAATCCCGTTTACCGGATATTACTTGGACGACCCGTACACTTGCGGTAAGTGTCTTGCCTTTTTAGGTGTGTTTATTTAGAACACACTAGGAGACACCACTTTCCCCGGTGAGTTGGAAGAGAGATCCAATCTGTAGGGGAGATCACGAGTGACAACGATGAAATAGTGATCGAACGCCATAGCTTAGTAATGTTTATGATTAATTATATTGTTTTTAGTGTGTATAAATAATAATATTTTGAGTGGGTGAGATAGAAACTCTCGACCTTCTAAAATTTTGATATGGAATTGTTATAGAGCCGGGAACCCCCATTTCCGTAGACTAGTGCTAGAGATGATGAGAGAAAAACGAGTATGGCTAACAATAATTGTGAAACCTCGAATTAGTGGCACCGCAACGAATCGAGTGGTAAAAATATTACAAATGGATAACCCGTATCAAGTCATATGTGAGACTTTTAAAATGGTATATAGTTGATTTGGAACAATTCAGATTAGTGGTTCGAGATTTATCGGCTGGTGTTCAAGTTATCAACATCGCGTGGATGAACTTCGTGGATATTCTCAACCATCTATGCAAGCATGTTTCCAACAGAGCTCGATGAGTTGTGGGAGACACTCGGCCAAGCTTTTCACGATCTCAACGATTCTTGGTTAGTGCAGGATATTATAATAAAGTAGGAGAAAAGAAAGGACGGGCACGACAGATCACTAATCGGATGAATGGCGGCATGGATATGGGTTAAATGAATTAGGCTTTGAGAGACCGTGATTCACTTGGTACGACTCTTGAAATACATAGCGACGTACCATGCGAAATCTGGATATGGCATATTGATATGGGGAAGGGATGGACCTCTTTCCTTTTGCGAGGGTCTCTCATCTGATTTGTGCTCATTTAGATTGTGCTCGTATCCTGATTAAGCTACTACTAAGGCTCAACTATCACCAGCTTTCCAGTTCAAATTCGTAATTGTTTGGTGTTTACATAAAAGCTTCTGGGATCTTATACAAGGTAAGTGGGACTTAGATCGAGGTGATGTGGTTAAGTGTATCAAAGATTTTCGGAAACATATTTTCGAGTGGAAAGTCGACATTTTGGGATCTTAATTGTAAGAAGTGCCGATTGACAACTAGAATAAGGGTATTCAAACAACTCTGCAAAGCTTGTCATTGGTCCAACTTAGTAGAAGAATTTTGGGGGAATATCAAAGTCTACTTTAATAAGATGAGTTAATGTAATTTTAGTTAATGAAGGCGGGGTGGATTAGATCTGGGGAACGCATCACACGTCTTTACGATCTCTCCACGATCACGTTAAAAAAGAAAGTTGTAAGTCCTATAGGGGGGGTTGAATAGTACTTATGATCTAATCAACGTCTAAAAAATAATAACTCTTAAACTAGGATAAGTGAGGGTAAACACAACTAAGGGTAAAATATTAAGTTATGATATTAAAACACAGGTGATGTAGGAGTTTGTTAAACACAAAAACTAAGTATTAAGAGAGTTAAGAAGCTAGCTAAGGATGGTAGGAAGCCAAAAGATCAAGATAAGAATATAATAATGGAGCTAAGGCTAGGATAAGATTACTAAGAGGATCCACAATCTAAGATAGGTTAGAAGAAAAACTATCTACTAGTAAAAAATATTTAACAAGATAAAAATATAAAGGTCAAACACCGATGCACCTAAGAGTGGAAGGTCGAACACCAAAGTGATAAAGTTTTTACACTGACATTTTTGAAATTATTTAAGGTATTCACAAAATAACAAAAATTAACTGGAAGATGCACGCAATCGTTGAAGAATTTGAAAATGGATGAAAAGATTTTTTAGATGGAAAGTTTTACATGTTAAAAGGTGTTTTAATGGGACTGCGAACCCCTTAGCCAAATGTGTGCGATAAATTATCAACCCTTCTGGTGGAAGGTCACATCATTTGTTAAATCTCTTACGTTTCTTAATATCTTGTATAAAAGAAGAGGTCTAGGTTGATACTTTGATGGTTTTTAATTATTAATGACAAAAGATTATTTTTTTTTATAAAAAAACCGCAAAACAGTTTGAAAAAAACAAAATTTAAAGATTTAATTATGATTTTAAAATATATAACCAAGGTTTTTTTTTTGGACAAGTAGAGAATAAGAGGGAATCCCACGGTTCGTCAATACCAAGTTTTGAAAATTGGGCTTTTACCGAAAAGCGAGGCAACCATCGTGGCCCTTCGTCCAACCATGCGCGCACTCTTGTGGGCCAAGCCATTGGAATATTGAGGAAGATGCTTAAAAAGCATGTTTCCACGCGCTTCTGCAATCAGTCCTATCCGCAAAGCAAAAAGCCTAACTGACGACCACACAACTGACGACGACCCGATACCTTGGATATACTAAGGTTGTTCGAATAAATGATAGTCTTCCGATCTATAACATCTAGACATGTTATACCTGTTGGTTATGACACAGGCTAAACCAATAGTTATAACCGAGGGGTTTCCATTAAATTCTAGTTTTTAATAAAATAAACTGTTAAGAACTTTTACAAAATGCGTTCTTCCTTAATCTTAATATTTTTAACTGCATATTTGGAAATAGGGTTGTAAACAAATCAAGCCGCTCGCGAGCAGCTCGAGCTCGGCTTGGTAAAAAGCTCTTCTAGTAAAGGGTATAGAAGTCAAGTGCTAAACTAGCCAAACGTTTTGACAAAAAAAAAAAAAACTAGCCAAACGTGAAAACAATTTAAAATTAACGCATGCCAAAATATCAATTTATTAGAACTTAAGGGGGCGGTTTAGGAAATTCACCTAAATCTTCGTTTTCACAAGTTAACGTTTCAAAACAATTTCTTCCATTTAATTTGCGATTCTTTTCTTCCAGTAATCTTAAACATGGCTTCTAGCTCTCACAAAGGCGCTGATTTCTACGGCGCTGCTCCATACAGATCAAGGTATTTCCTTAATTATCACCGATTTTCAATTTTACCAGAATCAAAAAAGAAATCGAATCTAATTAGGTTGCTATTATTGATAATTGCATCAGGGATGGATTAAGCACGAGACCAGTGGGCAATTCCGATGAAATTCAATTGCGAATTGATCCTATGCAGGGAGAATTTGACGAAGAGGTCACTGGCCTTCGAAATCAAGTTAAGATGCTAAGAAATGTAAGTTTTCATATTTATCTATTTTTCGCGTATCTTATTTTCTTCATTTTTGTTTAAAATTAATATTTTGGTAATTTTGTTATGAATTTTGCTTTATGATTATCTTGTGTCACGTGTTTTCATAATTGAACTGGATCTGACTAAATAATTTCTGTTTTTTGATATTGCAGGTTGCTCAAGAGATCGGGACAGAAGCTAAATTTCAGAATGATTTTATTGACCAACTGGTATGTATATATATTATATATATAACATCTTATTTGAGAATAATAATTTATTGTTTATTTAATACAGCAAATGACCTTGATCAAAGCACAAGCAGGGGTAAAAAACAACTTAAGGAGATTGAATAAGAGTATTGTTCAAGAGGGAAATTACCATATAATGCATGTGGTGCTTTTTGCTTTACTTTGCTTCTTTGTTCTCTATGTGTTAGCCAAGTTTTTCCGTTGAGAAATGGATATGTAAAATAATTATTGTTTTTGATCTTTCAAGTCTTACTTTATAGATGTTTTGTTTGTTATATTTGGTGTGATGAAATGTTGCTTAAAAACTTTGTTAAACTAATTTTCTTAGTCTGGAGATGTAATATAATGTTTATGAAAATATCCTCAGATTTATGTAAGAAGATTTTCTTGTCTTTTACATTGCTTAATGTGGTGTTTAGATTAGTTTAAAGTGAGTAATTATAGATTTTTATGTATATATAGTTTCTGCCTTGTACTAGTTTGAAGTTGTTGATTAATTCAAACAAAGAATTTCAACCTGTAGTGGGTAATGTTGGGACAGATAAAAGAAACTTTGGGGATGCGAATATGATACCTAGTAGTTCAGGGACTAATGTGGAAATACTGGAAAGTAATAGGGCTGCTATGGAGGTTTGTGGAGCTGAAAAACGAAATATAGGGGCTAGATGTTTTGAAATTAGAAGTGTAGGGACTAATTTGTCAATCCATAAAAATATAGGGGTTGGAGCTGCACTTTCGATAGGTTCAGGTGCGGTTGGGGGATTTTTTGGAGCAGAAAAAATTAATTTGAGAGCTGTGGATGCTGGGTCAAAAATTTGAGGGCCTAAACTGAAATTTCTAGAAAATATGAGGGCTGGGAGTACGAGACGCAAAGAGTGTCCGGACAGAAGCTATTGAAGGAGGAGTTGCTATCTGGAAATGGTAAGTCGGAGCCAATTTATAACCTGAATAACATTCATGTAGAGGGATAAAACCGGGGACCTGATTATAGGTCAAACTACCTTGGATGGGGGATACGGACCTGATCATAGGTACCGTACATTTACCAGAGTCAACCCAGGTCGTCAGAAGCTGCCACGAGTCCTATTTTGTCTCGTCGAGCAATTTTTGAGTATTTCGAGAGCTCGTATGATGTTTTTTGGGAACATTATTTGGGATTTGTAAGTTCAAGAGAAGGGCGATGAATATGGCTTAATCTAATCTATGATTAGAAAATAATTAGTCCTAAACTAAGGTAAATAAGGTAATTTATATCTATAGGGCAAATTCTAGGAAAGGATATTAGGATGATCTTAACCGTGCAGAAGCATGCTAAAAGGATAAGTATTAACTATGGAAATATGAATTTAAGAATTAATGTTGGATGGGAGAAGGAGGATAAGGTCAAAGTTACGATATGAACTATCAAGTAAGCAATTATCAAAGGGAAAATTAGGGATATTACTCTTAAAGTAAAAACATAGTTAGTTTAGCTAAGTCAAAATTTCAAGGTCAAACAATTCAACACCTTAGTGTGATAAAGAATCTTTTGAGCTTTCTATCAAACATTTAATGAGTTAAACTTAAACTAGGCTAGGTTTGATAAACAAGAAAATATAAATAATGCAAGTGATAAGTAAATTGATAAGAGAAAGAAGATACATGTTCGTGTTTTGGTCTTATGGTTCTAATTTATAAGCTTCTTTTATCATATAAGTTAATTTTTATAACATAACTCTCATATGTAGCACACATTAAATGCCTGAACTAACACTTAAGCCAGCATTTTGCGCCTCGAAGCTGATTTCGCTTTAAAAACACTAAGGTTGAACATGTAATATTTGACTCATTTAGATTCATTTACATCCCTAATTATAACTATAAACAAGCGAGCATTCTAACCAAAAATTACCTTACTCATAAAGTTTTGGTCAGCGTATATACTTATATAAGCAGGCAGCTTATATACCTAATCTATTAGGTTAGAAGACATTAAAAAAAAAATACATAAAGTTTTGATCAGATCAAGATAGCATTAAAACTAGCATATCAATAAAAACTACAAAATTCATGAGAAATCAGCACTAATCTGTATACATTCTGTACATCAATATCAAAGTTTCAAGCATCACAAAAAACACGTCATCTTAATACCATAAAACCTAGAACTTATTTCCTACTTGTTCAAAATTGCAGCTAAATACGTTAAAATTAATCTTAAACTGTACAAAAACTTCAAATTAGTACTTCATTAAAACGCTTTGCAAAGATTAGCTTTCATATTAGACGATCCTTGTTCCCTTATAGGACTATGACTATTACCCCCTGGGACCCACAATCTACTCCTTTTCGCTTCCGATATTTGTACATGCGATATCCCTACTGTTAATGCATCAATAAAACCTGACTCATCTGCCCCTTCCTTATCTTCATCATTTATTAAACACTTATCATCATCTTCCGAAACTACCCCTGATTGATTCAACTTCGACTTCAAACATATATTATTCTTTAACGAACGTTCCGTATAAAATAAAATCCAAGGATGACCTAAAAAATGTACAAAAAAGTAAATAAATAAACTTTTTACTTAATCGAAAAACCGAAAAACTTACTTAATATTTCATCAGCAGTAATTCGAGAGTTAAAATCTCGTGTAAAGATTCGATCAAGAAGATTCTTTGCAGGTTTAGATACTGATTCCCATTTTTCAGAATGAAAATCAAGTTTTGTGTTTTTAATAGAATCAAAAACAGCTTCTAAAGATTCACCTGGAAAAGGTAAAAAACCTACTAATAAAGCATGTAAAAGTACACCTGCACTCCATATATCAACTTTTTCTGAATAATTTCCTAATAAAACTTCTGGTGCCACATAAGCTGGACTTCCCGCCACACCAGTTAATTTCTGACCTGAGGTTAAACATTAGTTAAACATTTGAAGAAGAAGAAGAAGAATTAAGAAGAAATTACCATTAGTTATTCTCATAGCTAATCCAAAATCAGCAAGTTTAATATTACCAGAACTAGTAAGTAAAATATTCTCGGGTTTAATATCTCTATGTACAACTCCCATTTCATGACAATATTTAATAACTAACATTAATTCTTTAAACAAATTAGCAGCTTTATGTTCTGAATATATTCCTTCTTTAGCCATTTCATCGATTAATCTACCACCTGAACATAACTCCATAACTAAATGAAAGCTTTCATTATCTTCATAAACACCTTCAAGCATTACTACACCTGAGTTTCCTGATAAATGTTGCATTATTTCAACTTCACGATGAACTGTTTCTTCACCTTTTTGTAATGTCTTACAAGCAAATTCAGATCCGGTTTTTTTACTTTTACATAACCAAACTGAACCAAATTTGCCTCTTCCTATAGTTTCACCTTTGATATAATCTTCTTCGAGTTTGTTTTTTCTACCCATTTGTGTTACGTTTTCGATACATCCGATTTTTCGTTTGATTCCTCGACCTGGTAATACTAACGATGAGGTACCACATGGTGGTGCTGTGGCGGCAATGCCAGCTAAGCGAGGATGTTTACATGATGTTATAGCTTCATCTCCGCCATTAATGTCTTCCTTACATCTTTTTCTTAACCTAGAATAATCTTCTAATGAATAATGGGATTTTATGTTTGATACAGATGATTCTAAATCATAACTTGTTTCAAGAATACCCTTTTGTTTAGGGCATAGAATTTCACTTCCTTTCCTCTTCTTCCTCATTAATTTCTCAATACCCAATTCTTTTTACATCAAATTAATAATCCCCAATACAGAGAAACGAAAAATCTTAACCAAAATTCTGCAAAACATAAAAAAATATATAAATTGATTACACTCAAATCAATTTGAAGTTTACTATAAAATGGATGTAAAATAAAAAAAAAAATTAGGGCAAAAAAGAAAAACAAACCTTTGATAAATTAGATATGAGAGGTTGTAATTAAGAAGTTAATTAAGCAAGAAACGGTGGAAATTGAAACGAAATATGCAACGGATGTGTATTGATTAGAAGGGATTGTGCGTGTTTTCGAGTGTGTGGATTTTTTTTTTACAGAGACGGTGTCAAATGGGTAAACAACAACAATGTGTTATGCCATCAATAGTAAAAGAGTAAAATAGAAATTTATGATTTAGCATTAATAAGATTTTGGAGTATATTTTTTGTTCATTAGAAAATAATAAAATATTACTTATACTAATATAATATATTAATTAATAATTTAAAAGATAGAAAACAAAAATTGTTTCTAAAAACTAGGTTAAAGAATATTTTTATTTTAATTATAAACCTAATTTAATATATTGTTTCTAAATATATTTCAATTATTGAATACCTTACTTAAAATTTACTTTATAATATAAAAGGGTGATTTATTAATAGAGTCCTTAGAGGTTGGACCATTGCCCACCAGGTCCAACCCAATACGAAAGACTCATTTGCCCTCCATTACCCATTGACTGTCCATTCAGTTGCCATAACTAATGACGCTGATTTCATGCAAAACGTATCAATCAACAATTCAAAAATAAAAGGAAAACGAACCGCCAGAAAAAAATCAAATTTCCAATAACCCATCGGCTGTCTAACCTTAAACCAACTAAACCCTAACCTTCAGTTTAACACACCATCGGAGAAAATCAGTGGGTGGGGTAAAAATAGGTTAACAAGTCAGATGGTGGGTTAATTGGGTATTTCTGATGGGATGTTCATTAACACTAATGGGTTATTTATTTGATAAATGAAGACTGTTATATGTCCATTTTTGGTGGGTTATATGTCCATTTTTGGTGAGTTATATGTCCATTCTTGTTGGGTTATATGTACAATTTTGGTGGGTTATATATTCAATTTTGGTGGGTTATATGTTCAATTTGGTGGGTTATACGTTCAAATTTGGTGGGTTATATGTTCAATTTTGGTGGGTTATATGTTCAAATTTGGTGGTGTGACAGTTTAATCTGTCTGTGTGTGTGTACAGAACTATAACAAAATACACAGGCTAGAAAATTTAAACAAAGTAAACGGAAAACACAGTTATTATTAGATGAAAAAAAATACTAGAGGGTCATATGTGATTACTGGGGATCACTTATTACAAAAGATCAAGACAGCAAGGAATACGAAATTTAAAAGAAATCAACGTAGTTTGGGGCAAGTAGAACGGTTGTGGTATCCGTATGTGTGACAATTGCTACACATTCTGCGCTGTGAAGAAAAGCGAGGTAATGTGGTGAAATATACAATTATCCACGTTTCTTAATGCAATCAAATTAATAGAAATCTCGTTGATAGTAAAATGATACCTTAAAAGTGATGAATCTGTGTGAATTGCAGCAATAGTTGCAGAGTTAACTGGAGTTTGTGAATGGAAGAAGGTGTATTGAATCGTGGAATACCATAACAATCTTACTATAATCATTAGCTAAAATTAAGGGATATTATATTATTAGCTATAAAATAGGAATATGTTACTCTTTTAAAAGATATTGATTAACTATAAACGTGGTAACTAATAGGGGTACAGATGGAATACTAAAAAAAATGGACTTCCATGGGGGTGGAAAAATTCCTGGACCCTATAGAGGTGGAATATTGTGTTTTTGGACTTAATTTGATATTATCTCTATAAAATAACAAATTAATTACTTAAATAACTATTTTGTGAGATAACTAACTTTTGAAAACACATTGATCGTTTGAAAATTCTCTTTCGAGAATACAGACTAAGCCTAAAAAAAACACTTTTACTAGATTTTTGCATGGGTTTCGAAACTAAAACATTAACATAAACTAATAACTAACAATCACAAGGATTTCAAACTGAAAAGCGAGGTAATTTGCTTGAATCATTAATTTTTTTTTATCCATTGTTTTTTTTTGTATGATTTTTTGCAGATTTTTTTTACGAATTTTGTTTTTGTCTGTAAAATCGATGTGAATACACGTTTGCAATCTAGGATTTTAATTCACAATTTTTATCATAGTTTTTCCAAAAATCATATAAATTCTGCGTTACTTCACGTTCAAAGCAATGTTTCTCCTTAATTGTGGCTTATTTAATCACCGTGGTTTGTTTTTATCTTGTATGAACTTGTGTTTACTAATTATATGTACACTTTGTGCATTGTTCATTCCATATTTGATTGCTAATTTTGCATTGAATCACGTATAGTTGCTCAAATATACCTACTCCCTCTGTTTCAAAATGTTTGTCCACTTTGCTTTTCACATAAATTAAGAAAATTAATGATTACAATCCCTATTACAAAATTACCCTTCATAAAGTGTCTTGATATCTTAAATGTGTATTGGAAATATAAATTTTAATTTTTTAATAGGGGTAGTAATGGAAAAAATTGGGAAAAAGTGTCTTGAAATACTAAGTGGATAAACATTTTGAAACGGATGGAGCAAATTATATCATGTAGCCTTGTTTATGTAGTGCTGTGATTTAAATTGCAACTAGTAATCAATATAGAAGTCATAGTTGCATAAAAAATTGTACACCAGTGCTGAAAGTACAATATTGTACTTGTAGTATTCTTGTACGGTTGTTCGATAACCTTCTTTTCTAGCTCCCTTGTTTTATGTGTGTTTGTTCGTTAACATCCTCCTTGTTTTGTTATGCACCTCTAATGGATTCTAACTCGTACAATTATGGTTTTATTTCAATTCAGACGTTACAAGACATTCCGTATGTTGGACTTGCTCGTAAACTATGCTTCCATCGAAACATACCTATGCACCAAATGGACCGAGCTGCATCCCATGTTCCTTTCACTTTGCTAAAGTTTTGGCCACACTTCCAACTGTCTCTTGCAAAACTAAAAGAATTTCAAAACCATAGTTTTTAATTAAAGCAGCTCCCGAACTTAATTCCCAAGGTCACATACATGTCGCACAAATAAAAAATCAGACCCCTCATCCTTAAATCCCAGTCTTCCTGATAGGAACCGACTAAAAAACTGATCATTAGAAAACCATTTGGTCTTGGCTACTCTCCTATAGGATTTCCAAATATAAATGTTCAACACTTCTCAATCGAGATACTGTAGATTTTCATTACAGATTCTCGTGAAGTAAAGTTCGAGAATTCTGAAGACATTCATAGTACGGTTTCTTCTGAGGACTTTTTTGCAATATCTCGTCCCACTCGACCTCCGATGTTTTCTTGTCAATTTCTTTTCAATCTAACATGTCATCCAATTAGCCTAAAAAATCAAAGTTTATTCAAAGGCTAGGGTAACCTTAGCAACCAAAAATTAAATCATAGAGATGACTCTGAAATATCAAGCCATGATGCTGACACCCTCGGATGTGTGCTCCTATAAAGTCAGCATCCAAAGGGAATTATTTGCGAAACTGACCCAAACTTGATGATCAATATTATCTGGAAAGGCCGACATAATTCTTGGTCCCCCAGTAATGAAGTGTAGAGAAGAACATATCAAGAAAGCTAGAGAATGTATTCGACCTTGTATTGGTATAAGACTGCAAGAGGTGATGAAATCTTATCTAGGCAAAGGATATCGATCTCACAAATTCAAAAGGGGTATTAATAAGACAAAATATAACATCGATACCAGCCGGGTCTCAAGAAAGCGTACTGAGAGTAAGACACAAGAAGATTAGTTGTTAGACAGAGTGCAAAACATATCTTCGAGGAAAAGGGGTATCGAGCTCTCCCGAGGACGAGCATGTCGATGAATGAAGATTGATCGGGGTTGACCCGCGGCCGCGGGTAGGCGTTTACCATTTGACATGAGGTAGTTAGGATATAGGATTTTCCTTGGGCTAAATTACGTATCTTATCTCATTTAAAGCTGCACACCACATCCTTTTATCGCACATCCTCGACATCTATACACACCTCCATCTGTAGAGGAATTTAGTACACTTTGAAAACCCCATAAACTTCTCTCTCTAATGGTTATGGTTATCATATTGTCGACATAAATCTCCTTAACTTCTCGGATTAAGTAAACCCTAATAGCAATAATACTAAAATGTTGAGCGTCAGAGTGCTATCGAGAGCGCACATCCCCCTAGGTCCTGACATAGTGTCTGGATTTAGGAAAGACTCAACGAAGTAGCCCAAGTCTCAACCAAGTGAAGATCAAGCTCTTCAAAATGATCGAGAGTAAGGTACGCGTTTATTATCACGATTCACCATCTAGATACTCAGTTTGATTTTTTCATTTTCTCTTCCACCTACAATTCTACTTCTCTAGTATTGTTTTCATGATCTTGGACCAATTTCTCGGGTCGAGTATCCTGATAGCGTGAATATTTGTTTCTATCAAGTACCCATTTGTTCAATCCCAAATTCATTAGCTACCACACCCATCTTTTTCCCATAATTTAACTATTTTAATTATTTATTGTTCATTATTTGAGTATCCGAAACAGTAGGGACCAAAGTGAAATTTAGAAAACAGAAATGCGAGCAAAAAGAAGTGCTAAAAACTAAAGAGCAAAGAACAAAAGCAAGTAAGCAAGTAAGCAAGCAAAACATAAAAAAACATGGCTGCTAATTCCATGTCAACCTGTCCCAAAACCCTGACCAAAAACCCTCGCCCAATCTTCAGACCTCGTCCACCATCTTCATTATTATGTAAAACAATCTTGAAATCGAAGAAATACCCATTAATCTATGCATCATCATCATCAACAATGAACAGTCAAAAGCAGACTAAAGAATCGTCACTCTCTTTAGATGCTTTAGACAATGGAGTACATAAAGATGAAGTCATGGCCTCTATTAAAACCTCTCTTAGCAATTGCCTTTCAGAGACTAATCTCCACTTAACCATTCCTACCCTCAAATCCAAAATCAGAGGCAAGGTAAACAAATCCCCATAAACCCCAAAAAGAATCTCCTTTTTTTTTGCATTTTTTAATTAAAAATAGTTAATTTATTTGATTAAATACATGGTTAATGATTAATTTTGAAGGTTAGAGATATATATGATGGAGGGAATTTTCTAGTATTAGTTACAACAGATAGGCAAAGTGCATTCGATCGAATTCTAGCTTCAATTCCGTTCAAAGGCCAGGTATATATTACAATTTACAATTAACATTTAATCTTATAAATTATTATTTACAAAATGTATCCATAGGTACTTAACGAGACAAGTTTATGGTGGTTTGATCAGACTCAGCATATTACTCCTAATGCAATTATATCAACACCTGATAAAAATGTTACAATAGCAAAGAAATGTTCAGTTTTCCCTGTTGAATTTGTAGGTATGTAACGTATTTTTTGCACAAATTAAGATATTTTTTCATTTTTTTTTTGATATTATTATTTGTATATAGTGAGAGGTTATGTAACGGGAAGCACAGACACGTCACTATGGACAGTTTACAAAAATGGTGTCAGAAATTATTGCGGAAATGTTCTTCCTGATGGTAATTTTAATTATTAATTATTTTTATCTTGTTACATATTTATTGAATTATGTATGTATAGGTTTTGCTAAAAATCAAAAGCTAAATTCGAATATACTTACACCAACTACAAAAGCAGCTGATCATGATGTTCCAGTAACTCCAGATGAGGTGTTTATTTAGGTGTTATTATTTATTTTTATTTAATTAATTATTAAAGAAAATAGATTTAAATTTCAGATAATTAAACAAGGATTAATGAGTAAAGCTGAATTTGAAGAAGTAAGTGAGAAAGCTTTAAGGTTATTTGAATATGGTCAAAGTGTAGCATTAGAACATGGACTTATATTAGTTGATACTAAATATGAATTTGGAAAAGGTTCTGATGGTATTATTTATTTAATTGATGAGGTAACTTTCTCTCTCTACTCTCTCTCTCTTTCTCTCTCTATATGTCAGTAATTATGTATGTATTTTGTTTTAGGTGCATACACCTGATTCAAGTAGATATTGGATCGCTAATTCTTATGAAGAAAGAATTAAAAAAGGTCTTGAACCTGAAAATGTTGACAAGGTAATTATTTATATATTCTGTAAAGAAACAATTTAAAATTATTTATAACTATTTTAATTCTTTTTAGGAGTTTCTGAGGTTATGGTTTAAGGAAAATTGCAACCCATATGAGGATGAGGTACTTGTCTGAATAAATAAATAAATTTAGGATTAAATTTTTTTAATTTAATATGGTTTTAATTGGTGTATAGGTTTTGCCTGATGCACCTGAAGAACTTGTGTCAGAGTTAGCTTGGAGGTAATTATGGATTTTATTTTTAATTTTTATTTAATGTTTTGTTTAATGTTTGGGTTTTGATGACAGATATATATTCTTGTATGAGACAATAACAAAATCAAGATTTGAGCTACCTTCAACAGAGGTAATATTTTTGATAAGATTAAGGTATTTTTTAATTATAATTTATAACTAATAGTTTTGTTTTGGTATTAATAGGAGCCAATACATGAAAGAATCTCCAGAAATGTTTCAATAGCGCTAGAGTCTTTATTCTAATGTAGAATTATTCTCGATTTTCTACCAACAAATTTTAAGGTTTTTCTTCATATGTTTGACTATGTATCTTAAGCGATTGGATTTTGTTACAAGACTCTCTTTTAAAGAAATTCTCATTTCAATACTTATTGGTTATGTATGAATTTGTAATGGTTTCTTAGTTTGACATTTCTACCTTACTTTCTTGTGTTAAATTGTTACAAAAATAAATGGTATGAGCATAGATGAATCGAGGAAGTTGTTATTCGTTAATATTACTGCATTAACATGCGAAATTATGAGATAGAGAATTAGGTATTTTATTAATTGGTGTGATTGGTATGCTATAATATACTTGGGGAATGTCAATATTGGTTGTATTTCATTCTTATGTTTGGTAGGAATTCTTAAAGAAATTGGATTTCAATTATCATAGGAAAGTTAACCCACAAATATGATAATAGTCTTTGTATACAATCCATCTCTCATGATACTAATTTTTTTTTTTTGGTCGATCGTACAAATATAGAATAGAAAAGTCTAAATTAGCCGATCCCTAGTCTCGTAAAAGCAGCCCCAGATCCAGGGGGTTTAAATGAGTCGGCGCCGATTGCCTAGCTAAACGCGCGGCTCGGTCAGCCAGATCGTTCCATCTACGCGGAAGATGTTTGAAGCGAAGGGCTCTATGATCCTCAACCATCTTATGGATCTGCGTAACAAACGGACGGACTTTCCACCAAGCAGCGGGTAACGACTTAAGACCTTGAACAAAATCAAGGTTGTCTGAACAGACGACGGTCTTTACACCTGGGTGGGCCAGGCAAAGTCTAGAAGCTTCCAAAACTGCTAAAGCTTCCCCTTCCGCTGCTGAATCTGTCCAAATAGATTTCGAAAACGTAACACGTTGGCCTGTAAGAGTATTCCGCTGAACTATTCCAATACCACTGGTTGATCAGCCGAAATAAATGACGCATCACAGGTGTAAATAAAGATAGTATTGTCTAAATCAGTATCGGTCAATGGATTATTAGCCGGTATCCTGGTAACCGGAGGTGCAGGAGATGGTTGAAAGTCCCAAGTGGCCCCAAAAAGGTCTTTCATACCTGCGTGAATAGTACCCACAACCTGGTGTGGATGGATGTTAAGTTGTTCATGGAGCATTTTCATTTTGGCTTTTCAGATGTTCCAAAGTGCCCGTTGTAAACATGCAACTAAAACATTCTCCACCCAGATAGAGTTGTAAACATACTAATTCATTATGTGTTTTTATTTTTAATATACAAAAAAATCCTTAACTTATGATTAAACTTTGACAACTTCTAAGTTATTAACATTTTATTACCATTGATGTTGTTGGGTGAAACAAATTGACGAAAGGAAAAATTTAAATTCAATTTTTTTTTTCCAAAACAAATATTTGTTAGATGATACTTCTAAGACTAATACAGCATATTACCTAAAATCATATCATACTTTTATTGCTACCTAGGTGGATTTTAAATAAATTGATCACATATTTTTTTCCTAATTTATTATTCTATATTTTATGGTTGGTCCATATAAGGGGTAATAAGAAAGTGATGTGTAAGAGGTACATGGTTTGCATCCCCTCCCTGAACGTGGATAGCCTAGTTCTGGTTAATTTGGGAATATGTATGGGGAAGCGTGTATATTTTCCAAAGGATTAGTCGTGGTGCGTAAAAATTGGCAAAATTGGCCCGAACACCTATGATATTAAAAAAAATGATGTAATTTAAGGTGATATCCAACATTGATCTATTCTTAACATTTTAAAAGACTAGCATAATTCATGATCAAGAAAAAATAATTTTAATTAGTTTGTTAGACCTAATGTATAACGGTATATTTGTGAGTTTATAAAGTTATTCTTGATCCCGAAACAATCATATATTATATAAAGTTTCAAATTATAAATAAATTAATTTTCTCCACTTGATAACTATAATATATCAAGTGTGGTATAATAATTATCAATGTCTTTTTATTTCTACATTAATATTATTTTAGTTATTCTATTAATACCTAAATTTATTGCCGCATACCAATCACACACCATAATCGCATGATATATCTCAACATAAATTGAGTTTATACAAAACAATTTATCCTTACAACTTGCAAAGTCTCTAAAAGAACATGTTCAAATTCATTTGTTTGAATTAACGACTCAAACAAAGTTAAGTTTGTGAATCTTTATCGTAAAAAATAGGCACGAGAAATCTTTGTGCTCAACAGAAATAGACATAAGAGGCTTTTTGGTTAAGTTTACATTCCAACGTGTAAGACACACGCTAGGTGTGCAAAATGTTTAAGATTTTTCATTATATTTATTTATTTTTAAAACAATTAAAGATACAATACCCTAATACTACAACTTTTTTTAATATTTATTTTCTCTTTTTCCTCCCATGTTCTTCTTCTCTATTAAACTTATATTCTTCATTTTTTTGCAACTATTGCAAAATTCTGAGGCACACTACAGAGATGTGCAAGAAACAGAAGGAAAAATCACCTTTGGGCACAAATAACAACTCTTAACCACAATAATGATAAAATTGAACAATTTCGCAATTTACTCACTTCACTTTTATGTCCAAAATAAGAATTATATATCTTACACCTTTCATTTCTCTACCATTTTTACTGTTATCATTTGGGTCTTTACACAAGTAAAAGTGCTCCCTTTAGCTCAATTTTTAAGTGGAACTCGGACCTCGTTTTAGGTCGAGACAAAGACAAAAGTTGTTCGTCTTACTTCGATAATGAATTTCATGTATTCACTTGTGTAAAACAAATGAAAGGTGAATGAGAAATTGAGTGTTTAATTCGAGGTATAGGAAGAGTTTTTATGAGCTTGTGGACAAATGAAAAGTCCCATATCGAAAAAACAAGAAAATAATAGTCACTTAATATAAAGTTCTTAGCACTTAAGGGTTGGACCCTTGGGGGCACCCATATTTGGGCTTGGGTTTGGCTTGGTTTGGACTATACTTTTGTAATATTAAAACGCTGTCATTTTGATTTTTGAATTGAACGTCTTTAACGTTCTAATTTTTTCTGAAACAACACTCTTCTTCCTCAAACGTCATCACCATGTCTTAAATGTTGCAGGTCGGATTTAAACATATGCTTCTACACCTATAAATACTTGGCCAAAAATCATTTTCATTCATTCAGTTTTTTTGCAAACAAATAACATAAAAGAGAGAGATTAAACGCCATTTAAAGTTTGAAGTTCTGCAGATTTTTAAGTGTCTGATATTTGCAGTGTTGATCGTTGTATCCTGGAGGTTGAAGCCATTACAAAATGTAAGACACCAGTGCGCGGCTAATAAACCTTAATGACATAGGATCCAATCCTAGTCTCGATCAGTAACAGGTTTTCTGTTTATTTTCATTTCTGTCATTTCTGAATTTTCTGTTCTTTCTGCTTTTTTTTCTTTCTAAATTAAAACAACACACTGACACTAACAATTTAAGGTTTATTACTTCACAAGTTGTTTTGATTCAGACTTCGTTTTTCCAACTGTTCTATGTTCTACAACAAGATCTAAAAACTTGGGACTTTAGTCTGCCTAACAAGAGCTAAACTCTTGAGAAAGACAAGAATCTGGATATTCAGTTGTAAGACGATTTCATTTCGTATTTTATACTTCTACTGTATCAAATTTCATCTTCTGTTTTGTTTTGTTGAAACTAACATAATGTCTAAAGAATCAGAAAATGAAAATGCTACTGCAACAATGCAACAACAAAATGAAATTGGTGGTACTTCAAGGCCTAACGTGCATATGACAGCACATATTGGTCCTGCTGAAAGACCAGAGAAGTTTGGTGGTGCAAACTTCAAAACATGGCAACAGAAAATGTTGTTCTATTTGACTACTTTGAGTCTTGCGAGGTTTCTCAAAGAAGATGCTCCAGAAATGGGAGATGATTCGGATGCACAAACTGCTCATGCCGTAGAAGCATGGAATCATTCAGATTTTTTGTGTAAAAATTATATCCTCAATTGTCTAGACAGTTCTCTATATAATGTGTATAGCAATATGAAATCGGCTAAGCAACACAGGGATTCCCTAGAGAAAAAATACAAAAATGAAGACGCCGGTACCAAAAAGTTTTTGGATGGTAAGTTTTTGGAGTTTAAAAGGGTAGACTCAAAATATCTGATGTCGCAGGTGCAGTAGTTTTAGTTAATACTACATGAGTTAGATGCTGAAGGAATGAGATTGGTGGAATCCTTCCAAGTTGTTGCATTGGTTGATAAATTAACACCAATGTACAAAGACTTCAAGAACTATCTGAAGCACAAGCGCAAGCAAATCAGTCTAGAAGATTTGATCGTTCAGTTGAGGATCAAAGAAGACAACCGATTGGCCGAGAAATGAGGTAACTTTCGTTCGTTTGAAGCCAAGGTTAATGTTGTGGAACAACTGAGGTCTAACCACAACAACAAATGGAAAAGGCAAGGAAAATCTAATGACAACAAGAAGAAGGCTAAGTTTGACGGATGTCACAACTGTGGCAAACATGGTCATCGCGCAAAAGATTGTCGAAACAAGAAGGCACAAAGTAACCAGAATAAAGTTAACAATACTCAAGCAAATATGACGGAGCTTTCTGATGGTATTGAAGAGATGAATCTCGCTGCAATGATTTCTGAGGTGAATCTCGTTGGAAACCCCAAACAGTGGTTGGTTGACACCGGAGCAACAAGGCATGTGTGTTTAGAGAAAAACATGTTCAAGACCTACAAGACGTCTCCAAATGAAGAAATGCTTTACATGGGAAATTCGTCAACCTCAAAAGTTCAAGGAGTAGGGCAAGTTCTGCTGAAAATGACCTCTGGAAAGGAGTTGACCTTGAACAATGTGCTGCATGTACCAGATATTCTTAAGAATCTAGTTTCCGGTTCCTAACTTAGCAAGGCCGGATTTAAGCTTGTATTTGTAGATGATAAATTTGTACTTTCAAAAAATGAGATTTATGTAGGAAAGGGGTACCTATGTGACGGTCTTTTTAAGCTAAATGTAATGACCGTGGTACCTCCTAAAAATGTAACCAAGGATGTGATGAATAAGAATTTTTTTTCCGTTTACTTGTTGGATTCCCTTATTTATGGCATGATAGATTAGGACAGGTTAAATTTGGATCATTAACTAAAATTGTAAACGATAGTTTGTTACCAAATGTTAACTTTAAATCTCAAGAAAAATGTGAGATATGGGTAGAGTCCAAGTTGACAAGAAACTCGTTTATAAATGTTGAAAGGTCGTCAGAACCTTTAGAGTTAATTCACAGTGACATATGTGACTTAAAGTTCGTGCAAACTAGAAATGGCAAGAAATACTTCATTACCTTTATAGACGATTGCACAAGATATTGCTATATATACTTGCTTCATAGTAAGGATGAGGCCTTAGAAGTATTTAAGCAATATAAAACCGAGGTTGAGAATCAACTAAGTAAAATGATCAAGAATCTTAGAACGGATTGGGGAGGAGAATATGTTTCTCCTTTTGAAGAATTTTGTGCTGCACATGGAATAATCCATCAAACGACAACCCATTCGTCTCAACAAAACGGTGTCGCAGAACGCAAGAACCGTACTTTAAAAGAAATGATGAATGCTCTTTTGATAAACTCGGGAGCACTGCAAAACTTGTGAGGAGAAGCTTTGCTTAGTGCAAATCATATCTTAAACAAAGTACCCCACAAGAAACTAGATAAGATCCCTATGAACTTTGAAATGGAAAACCACCTTCGTTCAAATACTTAAAAGTGTGGGGATTCTTAGCAAAGGTTGCTATTCCAGCACCAAAAATGGTCAAGATAGGACAAAAAACGATAGACTGTGTATTCATTGGATATGCTCACAATAGTGCAGCCTATCGGTTTCTTGTGTATCGATCAAACAATGTTGACATCATTGTTAACACGGTAATTGAATCAAGAAATGCATATTTCTTTGAAACAATTTTCCCTTGAAAAATTACACAAGAACGAAGTTCTTTAAAAAGGACTCATGATGACATAGAAGATGGTAATCAAGAGAAGGACCAAGAATTGTTATAAGATAACGATGAACCGAGAAGAAGTAAGAGAATGAGAACCTCCACTTCTTTTGGTTCTGACTTCCTTACCTTTTTATTGGAAGATGAACCGCGAACTTTTGAAGAAGTTATGTCTACTCTAGAAGCTCCTTATTGGAAAGAAGCTGTTAAAAATGAGATAGATCCTATCATGCAGCACCATACATGGGAGTTAGTAGATCTTCCCCCTGGGAGTAAACCACTGGGAAATAAATGGATTTTCAAAAGAAAATCGAAAATTGATGGATCTATCGAAAAGTATAAGGCAAGACTGGTAGTAAAACGTTATAGTAAAAAAGAAGGGCTTGACTATTTTGATACCTTTTCATCAGTAACCCGAATTTCATCCATAAGAATGATTATTGCAATAGCATCAATCTATAAGCTTTAAATTCATCAAATGGATGTTAAAACTGCTTTTCTTAATGGGGGAACTTAAAGAGGAAATCTATATGGAACAACCCGAAGGATATAAATTTTTGGGGAAAGAAAGGAAGGTGTGCAGGCTTAACAAATCCTTATAAGGATTTAAGCAAGCACCCAAACAATGGAATGAAAAATTTGATAAAGTCATGATCGGTAATGGCTTTAAAATAAATGAGTGTGACAAAATGTGTATATGTAAAAAGCATTGATAAAGGATATGTCATTGTTTGTTTATATGTAGACGATATGTTAATTATTGGAAGTAATAATGACATAATCATATCTAAAAAGTCATGATCTTCCGAAGTCTCGTTCTACTTGCAAGTATTTTTTTATTTGGTTGAACTTGAATTTGACTTCTTTATAATTATTCAATTATGGAGGTTGTTTCCCACAATATGGATCAAGGTCAGGGTCCTTAATTATTTCGGTTAGATACAAACAACTTGCATGGTTTCAACGATCTGGGTTGAAATATATGGACGTCAAAGATATGGGCCGTGGGAGTCCTATGGTCGTCGAGTAGCAGGTTAAGAGTAGTAAGAGAGACTATGATGAGATAATAGATTTTTCAGGGGTTTATTTCCGATTGTGAGTGTGTCCTTCCCGTGTAGAGAATACATGTATATATATATATACTTGTTCCCCATACCACTAATCAACTACCATCCTCTAAAGAGGCCCAGGGTATAGGGTTGCAGATTGGGCTTTCATGGATCCACAAATAGAACACAACTAGTACATATATCTTTTATGCTTAGACATCAAACTTCTTTTGGACATATATTCAAACATAATTGTTATATTTCATCTATGAAACCTACTCGCAAAATACTTACATCGGCAACCTGGACCAAGTCGTATTTTTTCCCGCTACAGTACCCCCCCACTCTCCAAGTCAAATTATATTTGATTTAGAGAGTAACCAAGGAGTCAACCCAAAGTTCTATAGGTTCTCCATCTGAGTCATGATATGCTAGAGAATATTTTTCAAATTGTAAAACATTTATTGGGAGAGGGAATATGTAGGGAGAAATGTCCTTAACCTCTTAGATGTGAATATATATAGTGTTTTTACTTAATAAAGTCGAATTTACAAACTAATTATAAAGGAGAAACACTCCAAAGGAAACATTGAGGGAGCAAGGATTCCAAGGGAATTTCCAAACTTTAACCGATAAGTAACTAATGTGGCAGGTGGCATCATTAGCGGTGACCTCGGGTTCATGGCTCTCTCCAAAATTTATAACTACCCATGTCAATATATAAGTCACTACAAAAAGTTAGCTATAACCGCCTGATAGTTATATTAATAGAAGTACTTATCTAAAGCGAAAAAATATGAACTTATGTAATCAAAAGGTTATTACGCCCCAATTATTTTGATATAATTTATTTTTTATTTTTTTTCATATAATTTTTGTCAAATGTCTATTACCCTTTTGAGTTGCGTTGATATAAGATCAAGCTCATTGAAAGGGTCTTTGAGAAGAACATTGTCCATGAATTAATCTCCTTTAGATTCCAAGACTTTGCTTCATAATTCCTTACATTTTGCTTTTACAAATGTTCCACATTGTTATGAGAATGAACACTGATCAATATTAATGGTAAATTCTCTTAAAGGAGTTTGTTGATTAATGTTCACTTTGTATTGAATCATGTATGTAAACCTAAATCCATCGACTCTGATGAATGATCACACCAATCCTAGTTTTTGTTGGTTGCGCATCTTCCAGATAACATACTCTTTGTACATTGGAGTAACACATTTATATCATTTCCAAATAAATATTATAATTTTTGTATGGAGTGTTGGAACTCCAAATGATATTTCAGACCGTTGACGAAGTTGATGCTACATCTCTTGACGCTTGTGATTTCTCAGTCCTTTCTAATTGAAACAAGAAATAATTAGTTATTGTGTGAGGCAAACTGAATCTGTTCACACGATCCATTTGAAATAGGGAATTTTTGCAAAATATCTTCATTGTTGGAGATGAAAAAAATTGATTACAAGAAAAAATAAATGATAGTTACTCGTAAGGAAGAGATGATTCGAAGGATAGTTTGGGAAGAATCATTGGTTTTTGTGGAAAAACCCTTCTTTTCTTCTCATCTCCTATTCTGCTCTTGCTCCCCTTGAAAAATGACACAAAGTGAAGTGTGTTGAGTTGTCTCTGAAATAGGAGATTCCAAATGATTTATATAGGAGCTAAAAAACGTTTGGGCTCCATTTAGCTCACTTAATCAGGTTTAGAAGGTCCCAACCCGTTTTTAGCTAAAACTAGATTAATTTGAGTTACTGTGGAAGCAAATGACATAACTTCTTCATCTCAACTCTGAATTGACTTCCGTCACTTCCCACGCGTCACTGACTTCAAAATTGAAATATAGGTCCCTATATTATGTAAAGATTGCACTACAAGTCCCTATACAAATTTCTTTACCCTATAAACTCCTATATTATAGATAATAACATATATTTACAATTAAAAAATTAAATATCTATATATAAAATAATTAGAATTAATGTCCAATAAACCCCTCACTCTATTTTTTATTCTCCTTTGCTACAACCGCCATTTACTTCCCCAAAAACGGCACCATACATTTAGTCCTTTCTTTTTTTACCCTTTTTAACCACAACCGCCGTCGACCCTCGCACTGCACATACATACATACCAGCATAGACTAATGTTGATAAGACTCTCGACTAGTCTTAATTAAATCAATGAATATGTGTCATGTATCAATCACATACACACCCACTCTATCCCTTTAAAAAGAAATATGGAAAATAAATTAATACACATGCCCTAAGTTTAACACAAGAATTTCCTTAATACACAAAATACCACTTGTATTTTTTTTAGTCAAAACGAATAATGCAAAAATATTGGAATTTCAAGCATACTTGATAATATAAAACCATGAGTATTCATTATCCAAAAAGAAGCAAATAAAAAAATATATCATCCTCAATATCAAGTCCGTTTTTTTAATTTTAGTACTGTGGTTTATGACAATTTATAACAAAAACTTAAAATACAAAAAAATAAAGTATAATCCTTGAATGAAGCGGAGCAGCTCCTGCCAACCACTCCTACCAGCCACGAGTATTTGTCTTTGACTAGGAAAGTCCATATTTGCTCCTTATCTTCGTTTCTGCAATTTTTTATTCAACCAACAAATCAAGTTAGAAACTATTATTTATTATAGTATACAATTATTAATGACAAAAATGCAACACATACATACATACCAGTTTGATCAAGTGGTATGTGTTTTTGTGGATAGCCGTGGAAACTTTAATATTTTACTTTCAACTACTATTATTTTATTTTTTGTTAATATTTTAATGTATAAATTTGATTACTTTCAATTTTTTTTGAGCTATGGAATTTTCTCAAAACTCAATTTTTTGAGTTTTGATAATTTTCCATTAACTCATTTTTTTAAGAACTTCATTTTCTATTGTATAGTTGTTTGGAACAAACATTATAGTGTTTTCATAACTTAATTTTTCGAGTTTTAGAAATTTTTCCGAAACTCAAATTTTTGAGTTTTGAGAATTTTTCTGAAACTCTAACTGTCTTTCTTTTAAAAAAATAAATAAATATATGCATAGTTGTTTGGAACTAATATCGTAGTTTTTCTGTAACTCAATTTTTTGAGTTTTGTAAAATTTTATTCCTATAACTCAATTTTTTGACACTCAAGGAATTTTTCCTTAACTTAAACTTTCTTTAAATTTTTTTTCTTTGTCTAATGCATATTATTTCATTATTTTCTACTTAAAATAATTAATGACTCATTTTTTATGATATTTTGGTAATTTTTTTTGAAATATCCATTTTGATTAATTTGTTGCCGTCAACTGGAATTGAACCCAAGATATTTTAAAGGTAAAAAATACCATGACTTTTAAGGGTGAGTACACAGGGTTGCGGATGTTAATTGGGAATTGACCCAAATAAGTATAGGTCAAATATATAAATTTTAAAAATTAAGCGAGGCCAAAATGAAAATTGAAAAAAATCAGGCGGGATAATAGCTTATAATTAAACTTTGTTTTTTAATGGATTTTTTTTTTATTTTGAAAAATCTGGGGGCTTGGCCCCCAATCCCTAAGGTAACTCCGCCCCTGAATTACAAAAAATGGCTCATCCGATCACACCGTGACAAAACCCAATTTTAAAACAATTCTTATTGCATTTGACTGAAACTCCAAACTCTCTTCACTTAAGACAACTGGGAGATTTGTGTATAGAGATAAAATAGGATTTTTTTTTTGTATATTTGGAGGAAAAATCTGAAAATAGGAAAGTGATGTAGTTTGAAGTTTTAAGGTGAAATTTCAAATTTTAAATAATTACAATAATAAATGTATTGTTTTTATAAGAGTTTTGATTTAAAAAATTACCTTAATATTTGGTAGCGGTGAAGAATGATATTTGGTGTTGGTCCCCGGGAAGGACAGAGGTTGTGTAGGTATATAGTTTTTTTAAATCGAAAATTATGTGGTTGTGTTGGTGGGTGGGAAGGAAAACGAGTTTGAGTTTTTTTAAACTTTTAAATTTTAATTTTATGGAATGTAGCCCTTCAAGTTTAAAGGGGGTGGGGTGGGTTGAAGGGGGATATACTTTATAGGATTTTATAGAATTTTATATAATTTAAAAAGTAGAGATCTATTTGATTAAGAATTTTAAAAATATTGATGTATTTAATTAGAATTTAATTTTTCTTTTAATTTTTGGTGTTTGTAACAAGGATGTTTTAAAATCTTTAAAATCATGTTGTATTTAATAATAATCTATGTTAAGATTAATAGGTGCTCTTGTGGGTTGAGTATTCAAATGACCATGAGTTTAAAGTGTCTCTCCGATTTATTATAAAATAACTATCAATTTTTTTATTTTTAGTTAATTTTAAATTGATTAAAATAATTATTTAACGGTAGAATAGGACAACAAGAGAAACACGAAACAATTTTAAGTTTAAGGGGGGCAAGCAAACATCTTTATAAATTCAGACGGGGAGGGAAAAATGTCAAAAAACTCAAAATATAGATGACACAAGGTTAAGGGGGGGGGGGTATATATATATATATATATAGAGTTTCACCATTTAGGAATTACGTACACCCCGTGTAACTCCCAATCAAGTCCCAAATGCCTTGCTTGAGATCAACCTACAGGACTACAATTCCCACACTTAGTTGCTACAACCCTTGGAACACTTAGGCACTACTCTTAAGCACACATGAGCACTAAAGAGAACAAGAGACAATTTAGAGAGAATTTGAGAAAAAGAGATTTGTATTACTTTAGAGAAGATTTTCTTGGATGATTATAGATGAGGATTGACACCTCTATTTATACTACTCTATGGATGGGTCTAAAAGGCTTCTAAGCCCAAACCCATTATCTAGAAGATTCTACCTTCTCCTTCTCTTTACTACATTCTAGAATAATCTTTTACAGTCTATATTATTCTATTATAGTCTATAATCTTCTAAAATAGTCTATTATGGTCAACTACTATCTAGTATATTCTGAAACATGCTGAGAAGGTCGCGGAGGTCCCGCCGGGTATTCCGAGCCTTCCGAGAGTGCCGAGTGGGTCCTGTCGAACTGGAATGATATTCTTAACCTATATATATATATATATATGAAAATTACACATGTTAACAAAAATAAAACTACAATTGAAAAAAGGGTAAGAAAAACATACCCGTAATTTTAGATGCCAGATCAGCCTACACATGTATCATGTTCATATTAGCATCACATCCAAATAAAAACCCTAATTAAAGAAATAAAAAATGAAAACACTTTACCTTCCACTAGCTAACAAGCTTGTTAGCGGGTATAATCTCTCTTCAAGAAGCTGTTTCTGCTCCTCCGGAGTAACCACAGCTAGGAAGCTGCTAAACATCTGCTGACATTGACTTTCCGCCACAGGGTTACCCGATTATTAAGCTTACCATTTGGAAAGAAAACTCTCGATTTTTTGTGATATGGATACACATGTAATTGTACACCATGATGAATGATCTGAATGAGAGTGAAAATAGATATGAACCAAAGATAAATGACATAACTAATATTTCAGTATCTTACCACATAGATTATATGGATGGATTAATATGTTTGAAATGTCATGTCCAATGATCTTGATTTTAATAGAATTATAATTCCTTATTGAATAGATAAACCTGTAATGAAAAATATTAAGTTTGATTTTATATGTCCTTATTTATAACATATAATATATCCTAACTAACTAAATAATAAGTGTGTATTTTAATTTTTCAGAATATATGCACATATAATTTATTAAATTTAAAAAATATATTACACATTTAAAATATGTTTATATTTCTATTTTTATTAAATATACTGCGGTAAAACACTTAATATCAATATTTCAAATTAGTGCATCACATAATAAGTCACGACATCACATGATGAATATATATTATAAAATTTAATGGTAATATAACTTTCATGGAATTATCTGCACACTGTTAGTGAATATTAAGACCTCTTACCAAATTGAAGAATTAAAATATAATTTAAAATTCTAAAATATTTTTAATAGAGAAGGGGCGGAGGCACGAATTTTTGTTATAGGTCCCTATATTATGTAACGAATGCACTATAAGTCTCAATATTAATTTTTTAAAATTAATTACCCTATAAATAAAATAATTGTAAACCTAATAAAATAAATTAAAATTAAGGGAGTCAAAGGAAGAATTTGAATAATTTAGAGGAGAAGGAGGACAATGACTATAATTATTTTAAAAGGTAACATTTTATTTTATTGTCAGAAAATAAGGGAGGCCATGGAACTTCCACTCCCTCCCCACCCCAAGTGTATATAGCTCCGCGACTGAATATAAGTGAATAATGAAATTTGGATTACAAGAATAAACTTAAATAAAAATCATATTGTGTAATTGTAAAATATTTTAATATGGATATGAACTAAGAGTCAATAGTAGTATTGGAATTTAATATGTTTGTATTCAGGGCGGAGCCATGTGTGTTGTAGGGGGGTCTATGGCCCCCCCGATTTTTCAAAAAAATAAATTATAACTATCTTAAAAAAAAAGTTTATAAGTAAATAACCCCTAAATTTTTTAAATATCTCCATTTAGCCCCCCCTAGCTTATAAAATTTATTTTATTAAACTTTAAATTATTTTATTAATAAGATTTTTTATTTTTTATAACAAAATATATGTTATTTTATATTAAAAAAAAGAAACTTATAGCATAATTAATTAGAAAAATATATCAAGACTTATATTGCAATATTTACATAATATAAGGACTTTTAATACAATTTTCCATATTATAAAACCTATTTTGCAATTTTTGCATCATACTTACACTTTTAGTGCAAATAGTGGCAAAAACAATTTTCGGGGGCGTTTCCCCCGAACCCCACTGGCCCCAAATGAAAATTCCTGGCTCCGCCCCTGTTTGTATTCATGAGATATACATAAGAAGCAACTTTGACATCATTTTATAAAAATATTATGCTTATATATGTAAGATTAGCTTTTAATAACATAAAATAATTACATAAGAAAAAATAAATAAAATCGAGACAAAACATAAATTTGATAAAGGTCAATTGTTTTAAATGAGAAAAAACATTTATACAACATTATTACATATTGAAGAAAAAACGAATAATATATGAATAATTACATTTCATGTACAATCACCAAAAAATCACTTCATAATTACTTACATGAATATCACAAAATCCTCCTTTGGAATGCAATATTTTTGTATTTAATAATTAGAGAGACAGAGAGAGAAAGAGAGAGATAGAGAGATAGAGAGATAGAGAGAGGGTCAGAGAACGGCGGCATGAATTATATAATGGTTCATAGGGTTTGGTTTATAATAATATATTTTTGTATAAGTTTTTGAAAAAATAAATATATGAAATTTTTTATATAGCTGGGCCTTTTTATATGTAAAACATCATTGATTATATCATTCTTATGCCTATTTTTTTTAAAGTATGATCCACTCACTTTTGAATATGGATCTGCTGCTTTTGCCTTGGGTTGCAATGCATATATTAATGGGCTTATTCGGTGTTCATTTTTTAATATGATAAATGACACTTTAATACAATGTATCGGTATATTTTGGTACCTATATTTCTTTTCTCTCTCTTCCAAAGTCTCGTTCTACTTGCAAGTATTTTTTTATTTGGTTGAACTTGAATTTGACTTCTTATAATTACTCAATTATGGAGGCCGTTTTTCACAATATAGATCAAGGTCGGGGACCTCAATTATATCGGTTAGATACCAACAACTTGCATGGTTTCAACGATTTGGGTTGAAATATTTGGACGTCAAAGATATGGGCTGTGGGAGTCCTATGGTCGTCGAGTAGTAGGTTAGGAGTAGTAAGAGAGACTATGATGGGATAGTATATTTTTCAGGGGTTTATTTCCGATTGTGAGCGTGTCCTTACCGTGTAGAGAATACATGTATATATATACTTGTTCCCCATCCCGCTAATCAACTACCATCATCTAAAGAGGCCCATGGTATGGGGTTGTAGATTGGGCTTTCATGGATCCACAAATAGAACAAAACTAGTACATGTATCTTTTATACTTAGACATCAAACTTCTTTTGGACATATATTCAAACATAAATTTTATATTTCATCTATGAAACCTACTCGCAAAATACTATCATCGACAACCTGGACTAAGTCGTATTTTTTCCCGCTACAGTTACCCCCCACTCTCCAAGTCAAAATATATTTGATTTAGAGAGTAACCAAGGAGTCACCCCAAAGTTCTATAGGTTCTCCATCTGAGTCATGATATGCCAGAGAATATTTTTCAAATTGTATACAACATTTATTGGGAGAGGGAATATGTAGGGAGAAATGTCCTTAACCTCTTAGATGTGAATATATAGTGTTTTTACTTAATAAAGTCTAACGTACAAACTAATAATAAAGGAGAAACACTAAAAAGGAAACATTGAGGGAGCGAGGATTCCAAGGGAATTTCCAAACTTTATCCGATAAGTAACTAATGTGGCTGGTGGCATCATTAGCGGTGACCTCGGGTTCGTGGCTCTCTCCAAAATTTATAACTACCCATGTCAATATATAAGCCACTACAAAAAGTTAGCTATAACCGCCTGATAGTTCTATTAATAAAAGTACTTATCTAAAGCGAAAAGATACGAACTTATGTAATCAAAAGGTTATTACGCCCCAATTATTTTGATATAAGTTTTATTTTTTTGCATAAATTTTTTGTCAAATGTCTATTACTCTTTTGGGTCTGGTCATTATCTGATATCGGTTTTGGTATTGATTAAGTCAAATTTTGGTAGAACTGGTTCGGTTGAGTTGCGTTGATATAAGATCAAGCTCATTGAAAGGGTCTTTGAGAAGAACATTGTCCATGAATTAATCTCCTTTAGATTCCAAGGCTTTGTTTCAAAATTCCTTACATTTTGCTTTTCCAAATGTTCCACATTGTTATGAGAATGTACACCGATCAATATTAATGGTAAATTCTCTTAAAGGAGTTTGGTGATTAATGTTCACTTTGTAATGAATCATGTATGGAAACCTAAATCCATCGACTCTGATGAATGATCACACCAATCCTAGTTATTGTTGGTTGCGCATCTTCCAGATAACATACTCTTTGTACATTGGAGTAACACATTTATATCATTTCCAAATAAATATTATAATTTTTGTATGGAGTGTTGGAACTCCAAATGATATTTCAGACCGTTGATGAAGTTGATGCTACATCTCTTGACGCTTGTGATTTCTCAGTCCTTTCTAATTGAAACAAGAAATAATTAGTTATTGTGTGAGGCAAACTGAATCTGTTCACACGATCCATTTGAAATAGGGAATTTTTGCAAAATATCTTCATTAATGGAGATGAAAAAAATTGATTACAAGAAAAAATACATGATAGTTACTCGTAAGGAAGAGATGATTCGATGGATAGTTTGGGAAGAATCATTGGTTTTTGTGGAGAAACCCTTCTTTTCTTCTCATCTCCTATTCTGCTCTTGCTCCCCTTGAAAAATGACACAAAGTGAAGTGTGTTGAGTTGTCTATGAAATAGGAGATTCCAAATGATTTATATAGGAGCTAAAAAACGTTTGGGCCCCATTTAGCTCACTTAATCAGGTTTAGAAGGTCCCAACCCGTTTTTAGCTAAAGCTAGATTAATTTGAGTTACTGTGGAAGCAAATGACATAACTTCTTCATCTCAACTCTGAATTGACTTCCGTCACTTCCCACGCGTCACTGACTTCAAAATTGAAATATAGGTCCCTCTATTATGTAAATATTGCACTACAAGTCCCTACACAAATTTTTTTACCCTATAAACTCCTATATTATAGATAATAACATATATTTACAATTAAAAAAACCAAATATCTATATATAAAATAATTAGAATTAATGTCCAATAAACCCCTCACTCTATTTTTTAATCTCCTTTGCTACAACCGCCATTTACTTCCCCACAAATGGCACCATACATTTGGTCCTTTCTTTTTTTACCCTTTTTAACCACAACCGCCGTCGACCCTCGCACTGCACATACATACATACCAGCATAGACTAATGTTGATAAGACTCTCGACTAGTCTTAATTAAATCAATGAATATGTGTCATGTATCAATCACATACACACCCACTCTATCCCTTTGAAAAGAAATATGGAAAATAAATTAATACACATGCCCTAAGTTTAACACAAGAATTTCCCTAATACACATAACACCACTTGTTTTTTTTAGTCAAAACGAATAATGCAAAAATATTGGAATTTCAAGCATACTTGATAATATAAACCCATAAGTATTCATTATCCAAAAAGAAGCAAATAAAAAAATATATCATCCTCAACATCAAGTCCGTTTTTTTTTTAATTTTAGTACTGTGGTTTATGACAATTTATAACAAAAACTTAAAATACAAAAAAATAAAGTAAAATCCTTGAATGAAGCGGAGTAGCTCCTGCCAACCACTCCTACCAGCCATGAGTATTTGTATTTGACTAGGAAAGTCCATATTTGCTCCTTATCTTCGTTTCTGCAATCTTCTATTCAACCAACAAATCAAGTTAGAAACTATTATTTATTATAGTATACAATTATTAATGACAAAAATGCAACACATACATACATACCAGTTTGATCAAGTGGTATGTTTTTTTGTGGATAGCTGTGGAAACTTTAATATTTTACTTTCAACTACTATTATTTTATTTTTTGTTAATATTTCAATGTATAAATTTGATTACTTTCAATTTTTTTTGAGTTATGGAATTTTCTCAAAACTCAATTTTTTGAGTTTTGATAATTTTCCATTAACTGATTTTTTTAAGAACTTCATTTTCTATTGTATAGTTGTTTCGAACAAACATTATAGTGTTTTCATAACTTAATTTTTCGAGTTTTAGAAATTTTTCCGAAACTCAAATTTTTGAGTTTTGAGAATTTTTCAGAAACTCTAACTGTCTTTCTTTTAAAAAAATAAATAAATATATGCATAGTTGTTTGGAACTAATATCGTAGTTTTTCTGTAACTCAATTTTTTGAGTTTTGTAAAATTTTATTCCTATAACTCAATTTTTTGACACTCAAGGAATTTTTCCTTAACTTAAACTTTCTTTAAATTTTTTTTCTTTGTCTAATGCATATTATTTCATTATTTTCTACTTAAAATAATTAATGACTCATTTTTTATGATATTTTGGTAATTTTTTTTGAAATATCCATTTTGATTAATTTGTTGCCGTCAATTGGAATTGAACCCAAGATATTTTAAAGGTAAAAAATACCATGACTTTTAAGGGTGAGTACACAGGGTTGCGGATGTTAATTGGGAATTGACCCAAATAAGTATAGGTCAAATATATAAATTTTAAAAATTAAGCGAGGCCAAAATGAAAATTGAAAAAAATCAGGCGGGATAATAGCTTATAATTAAACTTTGTTTTTTAATGGATATTTTTTTTTATTTTGAAAAATCTGGGGGCTTGGCCCCCAATCCCTAAGTAGCTCCGCCCCTGAATTACAAAAAATGGCTCATCCGATCACACCGTGACAAAACCCAATTTTAAAACAATTCTTATTGCATTTGACTGAAACTCCAAACTCTCTTCACTTAAGACAACTGGGAGATTTGTGTATAGAGATAAAATAGGATTTTTTTTTGTATATTTGGAGGAAAAATCTGAAAATAGGAAAGTGATGTAGTTTGAAGTTTTAAGGTGAAATTTCAAATTTTAAATAATTACAATAATAAATGTATTGTTTTTATAAGAGTTTTGATTTAAAAAATTACCTTAATATTTGGTAGCGGTGAAGAATGATATTTGGTGTTGGTCCCCGGGAAGGACAGAGGTAGTGTAGGCATATAGTTTTTTTAAATCGAAAATCATGTGGTTGTGTTGGTGGGTGGGAAAGAAAACGAGTTTGAGTTTTTTTAAACTTTTAATTTTAATTTTATGGAATGTAGCCCTTCAAGTTTAAAGAGGGTGGGGTGGGTTGAAGAAGGATATACTTTATAGGATTTTATAGAATTTTATATAATTTTAAAAGTAGAGATCTATTTGATTAAGAATTTAAAAAAATATTGATGTATTTAATTAGAATTTAATTTTTCTTTTAATTTTTTGGTGTTTGTAACAAGGATGTTTTAAAATCTTTAAAATCATGTTGTATTTAATAATAATCTATGTTAAGATTAATAGGTGCTCTTGTGGGTTGAGTATTCAAATGACCATGAGTTTAAAGTGTCTCTCCGATTTATTATAAAATAACTATCAATTTTTTTTATTTTTAGTTAATTTTAAATGACAACAAGAGAAACACGACACAATTTTAAGTTTAAGGGGGGCAAGCAAACATCTTTATAAATTCAGACGGGGAGGGAAAAGTGTCAAAAAACTCAAAATATAGATGACACAAGGTTAAGGGGTATATATATATAGAGTTTCACCATTTAGGAATTACGTACACCCCGTGTAACTCCCAATCAAGTCCCAAATGCCTTGCTTGAGATCAACCTACAAGACTACAATTCCCACACTTAGTTGCTACAACCCTTGGAACACTTAGGCACTACTCTTAAGCACACATGAGCACTAAAGAGAACAAGAGACAATTTAGAGAGAATTTGAGAGAAAGAGATTTGTATTACTTTAGAGAAGATTTTCTTGGATGATTACAGATGAGGATTGTCACCTCTATTTATACTACTCTATGGATGGGTCTAAAAGGCTTCTAAGCCCAAACCCATTATCTAGAAGATTCTACCTTCTCCTTCTCTTTACTACATTCTAGAATAATCTTTTACAGTCTATATTATTCTATTATAGTCTATAATCTTCTAAAATAGTCTATTATGGTCAACTACTATCTAGTATATTCTGAAACATGCTGAGAAGGTCGCGGAGGTCCCGCCGGGTATTCCGAGCCTTCCGAGAGTGCCGAGTGGGTCCTGTCGAACTGGAATATTATTCTTAACCTATATATATATATATGAAAATTAAACATGTGAACAAAAATAAAACTACAATTGAAAAAAGGGTAAGAAAAACATACCCGTAATTTTAGATGCTAGATCAGCCTACACATGTATCATGTTCATATTAGCATCACATCCAAATAAAAACCCTAATTAAAGAAATAAAAAATGAAAACACTTTACCTTCCACTAGCTAACAAGCTTGTTAGCGGGTATAATCTCTCTTCAAGAAGCTGTTTCTGCTCCTCCGGAGTAGCCACAGCTAGGAAGCTGCTAAACATCTGCTGACATTGACTTTCCGCCACAGGCACAACCCCACCATGGTTCATGTTACCCGATTATTAAGCTTACCATGTGGAAAGAAAACTCTCTATTTTTTGTGATATGGATACACATGTAATTGTACACCATGATGAATGATCTGAATGAGAGTGAAAATAGATATGAACCAAAGATAAATGACATAACTAATATTTCAGTATCTTACCACATAGATTATATGGATGGATTAATATATTTGAAATGTCATGTCCAATGATCTTTATTTTAATAGAATTATAATTCCTTATTGAATAGATAAACCTGTAATGAAAAATATTAAGTTTGATTTTATATGACCTTATTTATAACATATAATATATCCTAACTAACTAAATAATAAGTGTGTATTTTAATTTTACAGAATATATGCACATATAATTTATTAAATTTAAAAAGTATATTACACATTTAAAATATCTATATATATTTCTATTTTTATTAAATATACTGCGGTAACACACTTAATATCAATATTTCAAATTAGTGCATCACATAATAAGTCACGACATCACATGATGAATATATATTATAAAATTTAATGGTAATATAACTTTTATGGAATTATCTCCACACTGTTAGTGAATATTAAGACCTCTTACCAAATTGAAGAATTAAAATATAATTTAAAATTCTAAAATATTTTTAATAGAGAAGGGGCGGAGGCACGAATTTTTTTTATAGGTCCCTATATTATGTAACGAATGCACTATAAGTCTCAATATTAATTTTTTTAAAATTAATTACCCTATAAATAAAATAATTGTAAACCTAATAAAATAAATTAAAATTAAGGGAGTCAAAGGAAGAATTTGAATAATTTAGAGGAGAAGGAGGACAATGACTATAATTATTTTAAAAGGTAACATTTTATTTTATTGTCAGAAAATAAGGGAGGCCATGGTACTTCCACTCCCTCCCCACCCCAAGTGTATATAGCTCCGCAACTGAATATAAGTGAATAATGAAATTTGGATTACAAGAATAAACTTAAAAATAAAAATAATATTGTGTAATTGTAAAATATTTTAATATGGATATGAACTAAGAGTCAATAGTAGTATTGGAATTTAATATGTTTGTATTCAGGGCGGAGCCATGTGTGTTGTAGGGGGGTCTATGGCCCCCCCGATTTTTCAAAAAAATAAATTATAACTATCTTAAAAAAAAAGTTTATAAGTAAATAACCCCTAAATTTTTTAAATATCTCCATTTAGCCACCCCTAGCTTATAAAATTTATTTTATTAAACTTTAAATTATTTTATTAATAAGATTTTTTATTTTTTATAACAAAATATATGTTATTTTATATTAAAAAAAAGAAACTTATAGCATAATTAATTAGAAAAATATATCAAGACTTATATTGCAATATTTACATAATATAAGGACTTTTAATACAATTTTCCATATTATAAAACCTATTTTGCAATTTTTGCATAATACTTACACTTTTAGTGCAAATAGTGGCAAAAACAATTTTCGGGGGCGTTTCCCCCGAACCCCACTGGCCCCTAACGAAAATTCCTGGCTCCGCCCCTGTTTGTATTCATGAGATATACATAAGAAGCAACTTTGACATCATTTTATAAAAATATTATGCTTATATATGTAAGATTAGCTTTTAATAACATAAAATAATTACATAAGAAAAAATAAATAAAATCGAGACAAAACATAAATTTGATAAAGGTCAATTGTTTTAAATGAGAAAAAACATTTATACAACATTATTACATATTGAAGAAAAAACAAATAATATATGAATAATTACATTTCATGTACAATCACCAAAAAATCACTTCATAATTACTTACATGAATATCACAAAATCCTCCTTTGGAATGCAATAATTTTTAATTTAATAATTAGAGAGACTGAGAGAGAAAGAGAGAGAGAGATAGAGAGAGGGTCAGAGAACGGCGGCATGAATTATATAATGATTCATAGGGTTTGGTTTATAATAATATATTTTTGTATAAGTTTTTGAAAAAATAAATATATGGAAATTTTTATATAGCTGGGCCTTTTTATATGTAAAACATCATTGATTATATCATTCTTATGCCTAATTTTTTTAAAGTATGATCCACTCACTTTTGAATATGGATCTGCTGCTTTTGCCTTGGGTTGCAATGCATATATTAATGGGCTTATTTGGTGTTCATTTTTTAATATGATAATTGACACTTTAATACAATGTATCGGTATATTTTGGTACCTATATTTCTTTTCTCTCTCTTCCGAAGTCTCGTTCTACTTGCAAGTATTTTTTTATTTGGTTGAACATGAATTTGACTTCTTTATAATTACTCAATTATGGAGGCCGTTTTTCACAATATAGATCAAGGTCGGGGACCTCAATTATATCGGTTAGATACCAACAACTTGCATGGTTTCAACGATTTGGGTTGAAATATTTGGACGTCAAAGATATGGGCTGTGGGAGTCCTATGGTCGTCGAGTAGTAGGTTAAGAATAGTAAGAGAGACTATGATGGGATAGTAGATTTTTTAGGGGCTTATTTCCGATTGTGAGCGTGTCCTTACCGTGTAGAGAATACATGTATATATATACTTGTTCCCCATCCCGCTAATCAACTACCATCCTCTAAAGAGGCCCATGGTATAGGGTTGCAGATTGGGCTTTCATGGATCCACAAATAGAACAAAACTAGTACATGTATCTTTTATACTTAGACATCAAACTTCTTTTGGACATATATTCAAACATAAATTTTATATTTCATCTATGAAACCTACTCGCAAAATACTATCATCGACAACCTGGACTAAGTTGTATTTTTCCCGCTACAGTTACCCCCCACTCTCCAAGTCAAAATATATTTGATTTAGAGAGTAACCAAGGAGTCACCCCAAAGTTCTATAGGTTCTCCATCTGAGTCATGATATGCCAGAGAATATTTTTCAAATTGTATACAACATTTATTGGGAGAGGGAATATGTAGGGAGAAATGTCCTTAACCTCTAAGATGTGAATATATAGTGTTTTTACTTAATAAAGTCTAACGTACAAACTAATAATAAAGGAGAAACACTAAAAAGGAAACATTGAGGGAGCGAGAATTCCAAGGGAATTTCCAAACTTTATCCGATAAGTAACTAATGTGGCTGGTGGCATCATTAGCGGTGACCTCGGGTTCGTGGCTCCCTCCAAAATTTATAACTACCCATGTCAATATATATGTCACTACAAAAAGTTAGCTATAACTGCCTGATAGTTCTATTAATAAAAGTACTTATCTAAAGCGAAAAGATACGAACTTATGTAATCAAAAGGTTATTACGCCCCAATTATTTTGATATAATTTTTATTTTTTTGCATAAATTTTTTGTCAAATGTCTATTACTCTTTTGGGTCTGGTCATTATCTGATATCGGTTTTGGTATTGATTAAGTCAAATTTTGGTAGAACTGGTTCGGTTGAGTTGCGTTGATATAAGATCAAGCTCATTGAAAGGGTCTTTGAGAAGAACATTGTCCATGAATTAATCTCCTTTAGATTCCAAGGCTTTGTTTCAAAATTCCTTACATTTTGCTTTTCCAAATGTTCCACATTGTTATGAGAATGAACACCGATCAATATTAATGGTAAATTCTCTTAAAGGAGTTTGTTAATTAATGTTCACTTTGTATTGAAACCTAATCCATCGACTCTGATGAATGATCACACCAATCCTAGTTTTTGTTGGTTGCGCATCTTCCAGATAACATACTCTTTGTACATTGGAGTAACACATTTATATCATTTCCAAATAAATATTATAATTTTTGTATGGAGTGTTGGAACTCCAAATGATATTTCAGACCGTTGATGAAGTTGATGCTACATCTCTTGACGCTTGTGATTTCTCAGTCCTTTCTAATTGAAACAAGAAATAATTAGTTATTGTGTGAGGCAAACTGAATCTGTTCACACGATCCATTTGAAATAGGGAATTTTCGCAAAATATCTTCATTGTTGGAGATGAAAAAAATTGATTAAAAGAAAAAATAAATGATAGTTACTCGTAAGGAATAGATGATTCGATGGATAGTTTGGGAAGAATCATTGGTTTTTGTGGAGAAACCCTTCTTTTCTTCTCATCTCCTATTCTGCTCTTGCTCCCCTTGAAAAATGACACAAAGTGAAGTGTGTTGAGTTGTCTATGAAATAGGAGATTCCAAATGATTTATATAGGAGCTAAAAAACGTTTGGGCCCCATTTAGCTCACTTAATCAGGTTTAGAAGGTCCCAACCCGTTTTTAGCTAAAGCTAGATTAATTTGAGTTACTGTGGAAGCAAATGACATAACTTCTTCATCTCAACTCTGAATTGACTTCCGTCACTTCCCACGCGTCACTGTCTTCAAAATTGAAATATAGGTCCCTCTATTATGTAAATATTGCACTACAAGTCCCTACACAAATTTTTTTACCCTATAAACTCCTATATTATAGATAATAACATATATTTACAATTAAAAAAACCAAATATCTATATATAAAATAATTAGAATTAATGTCCAATAAACCCCTCACTCTATTTTTTATTCTCCTTTGCTACAACCGCCATTTACTTCCCCACAAATGGCACCATACATTTGGTCCTTTCTTTTTTTACCCTTTTTAACCACAACCGCCGCCGACCCTCGCACTGCACATACATACATACCAGCATAGACTAATGTTGATAAGACTCTCGACTAGTCTTAATTAAATCAATGAATATGTGTCATGTATCAATCACATACACACCCACTCTATCCTTTTGAAAAGAAATATGGAAAATAAATTAATACACATGCCCTAAGTTTAACACAAGAATTTCCTTAATACACAAAACACCACTTGTTTTTTTTAGTCAAAACGAATAATGCAAAAATATTGGAATTTCAAGCATACTTGATAATATAAAACCATGAGTATTCATTATCCAAAAAGAAGCAAATAAAAAAATATATCATCCTCAACATCAAGTCCGTTTTTTTTAATTTTAGTACTGTGGTTTATGACAATTTATAACAAAAACTTAAAATACAAAAAAATAAAGTATAATCCTTGAATGAAGCGGAGCAGCTCCTGCCAACCACTCCTACCAGCTGATGTCTCCCGATTTGTTCTAATTATTAGCCCCTTGGAGACATCATTTTAGGTGAATAAATGACTTATTTGATATATTTTTAGGCTTAATTGATCATATTACACTTTCTCCCCTTAGAAATTAACTATTTGCAGAATCTGAGCTTTTGTGCGTAAATTTGACTATTTTTAATGCAAAGTTAATTGGTTCTTGAAATCTCATGAAAGACAAATCCAAGGAAAAGAAGTGAGAATTAAAGTCTTAGTGTATTTTAGAGTGTTAGGAAATGATTTCTAGTCGAGTTTCTATTTTTAGATTGCACTTTCCTATTTTGATTTCTTGATTTATTGATTTGTTCTTTTTAAAGCATATGCAGTTTAATTATCTATTTAATGTGAAGCTTTAAAAGATAATTGGTAATTACTTAGAGACCAAGTCAAGATGAAGATGAAAGGAAAGAAGATTTACATGGAAATAAGAAGATTTAGAAAAGATTTATTCAAAGGAGGAAAAGATAAAGCTGCCTTTTGAAATCTGAAAATCCAGCCACGTTTTAGAGATTAAATCATAATAAAAGATTGACATGGATTCTGGATGAGTGGTATGCACAAATAGAAAGCTCTTTCCAAGACAAGTGGTTTCATATATTGGAACTTCTCAAACGGATAAGTATTGAAAAAGATATGACCAAATCAAATCAGCAGCAAATCTTACCTTTCCTAGAATTTAGAGCTACGAATTTGAGAGTCTTTGACTTGTCTTCCACTCCAAGCAAAATTCGACCTAGGGTCCTCCAACACCTATAAATACACCCCTTAACTCCTACTTTCACACACTTCAGATAATTAAACAAGAGGCTTAAGGTTTTCAAGTCAGAGCACGAAGAAGAGAAGAAGCTAGAAGCTGGAGGAGTCCTGTTCTTCCATCCATAGTCATTCTACCCTTTAGGTTTTTCATTTATCTTTTGTATTTGAACATGAATTCCTTTTATTTAATGTTAGTTTTTAATTTCATCATGAGCTAAATTTCTTTATACTTGAGAATCGCATTAAAAGGATGAACCTTAATTAATGAATCTATGTCTTGAATTTGGGATTGTCTAGATTTAAATTGAATTGAGTTTCAAGTATTGGATATTACTTTGTTTTTATTACTAATTCTTTTAGGAACAACTAGGATTAGCTTTTAGTATTTGGGCTATTCACTTTAGTGGTGAAGTGATCATCCGACAGGAGGGTTTGAATACAGATCTAGGTAATACCCGTGTAATGTCCGTTATTGACCGACAGGCTTAACTAGTTACATAGCCAAAGAGGTAAAATCATATCATCCGAAGAGCCATATTCGACCATACAGGTGTTTATGATACTTTAGGATAGCTTCTAGGTCCACCCGACAGGGGGCTAGGAGATATTAGAGTCCCGACTAATATTATAATTCCAATTCTACCCTTAAACATAACATAGATTATATTGATTAAGTGGAATCCTTTGCGAGGATCAAGTATCTCTCTTATTTGAAGTTAGTCGTTATTTGCTTTATTTCCTTTCTATTTATTTAATTTAGTCTTTACTTTATTTGCATCTTTTATTTTACAAAAACCAAACAAAAATTATTATCTTTTCTTTTCTGTTTAACAATTATCTCTACTATCTGATTAATATTTGGGTTGAACCTAATCCGTCCCTGAGAACGAACTCGATTATCATATATTACTTGGGACAACCGTACACTTGCGGTTAAGTGGTTCCTCTATTTTGCACTTTATTTTATAACACCCTAGGACCCACCAAGTTTTTGGCGCCGCTGCCGGGGACGGTAGCGTGTGACCCCGGTGTTAATCTTTTAGTAGTTTAATTGTTAGTTTAGTTTTAGTTTTATTTTTCAGTTTTACGCTTTGGGTTGTTTTTCTTTCTCAGGTTTACAGGTTTTGGTTTATGAGTGAAGATATCGTGATTCTTGCAAATCCCGAAAACCTAGTTCGTGAAGCAAAAAAAAAGAAAGAGAGACGCTAAAGCAAAAGAGTTAGAGGAGCAATTAGCAAGAGAAACAATGGCTGAAGATCCAGTTGACAATCGACAACAACTCAACCCTCCAGCTGCTCCTGTTGCTCAAAATAATGATCTGTGGTTCATCAATGGCCCTGAAGAAGCTCCGTTTCGAGCTCCTGCCCTCGGAATTGGCCCTGCAAATATCAATGTCGAGAGATTCAAACCCGATCCGGGTATGTTATCTCAGTTTCAAAGTTATGACAATTACCGAGGAGCACCTACCGAAGATCCAATCCGTGCTGTACAGAAGTTCATGCAAATTTGCGATTCGTATATTACGCAAGGAGTAACTAAAGAGCAAATGTATTTTGCTCATTTTAGATACTTCGTTATTGATGGAGCAAGCGAGTGGCATGATTCTCAAGAACCCGGAACAATTACAAATTGGGACGCATTACAAACCGCGTTCTTCGATAGATACTACCCAGCAAACATGAGATTAGATGCGCAAGTTGAATTAAATTCATTCAAACAAGAGGAAGATGAGACTCTGGGTAGAAGTTGGAAGAGATTTCAGATTTGCTTAAGAAGAGTCCCTGATCATGGCCTCACAGAAATACAACAGATGAGGATATTTTACCGAGGACTTGATGGCTCTTCGAAAAAGGATCTAGACTTACTTTGTGGTGGTGCATTTCTTCGGGTACAACCTGTCCATGCTAAGATTATCTTGAATAGAACCGTAACGAATGAACTGGGTTGGAACACTGTAAGAACACCTGTCCGAGGTGGAAATATTGCACTACTTGAAGAAAAATTCACCGCCATGGAAAACAAACTCGAACAACAATTGAAACAGCTTACTCTAGCTGTTACAAAAGGTGCTACTGGTAGAAGAGCAGATGTTAATGTTACACAAGAAGTTTATGGATGTTCTAACTGCGGTACACAAGATCATGATTGGGAGACCTGTCAAAATAATCCAGAATCCGTAATGTTCGTGTCCAACCGAGGACACTGTAACTCAAGTGGTCAAGGTTATCAACCAAACAGAAACCATCCGGGTTTCCAATATTCAAATCCAAATGGGGCTACTAATCCAACTTATGCATATCAACCACGTCCCCAAGGAAACAACTTTCAACCAAGACCTCAGAACAACTACCAAGGTGGACAAGCATACGGAGATCAAGCTCAGAGACAACCTCCTCAAGATGCTTATACCGAAACCATGAACCAGAAAGCCTTACCTGCTCAACCTCAAGAAGGTGCTCTAGATGTTCAACAAACCTTGACAACACTAATCAGCATTCAACAATCTACGGCCGCAGCACTCAAATTGATGGAAACTCAGATGGCTCAAATAAATAAACAATTAAATCAACGTCAGCAAGGACAACTACCGAGTGATACTGAAGAACCTAAGCAGAGAGAAGATTGTAATGCAGTAACACTTCGAAGTGGTAAGAAGCTCGCTCCACCTCATTTTCCCGTGATGAAAGAAAAAGAAACAACTGTGAAAGAGACACCGGTAAAAGATGTGGAAGAGAAAGAAGATGAGCCTGAGATAATTGAAGTGGAGAAGATTCCGGAGAAGCCAAAATCCAAAGATGTTAAAGAAACCCGTCCTCCTCCACCTTTTCCTTCAAGAGTTCAGAAGAAAGGAGACATGGCAGAATATCAAAAGTTCTTGAATATGGTACGTGGGCTCAACATTAACGTTCCGTTCTTAGATGCTATACGCGATGTTCCAAAGTACGTTAAATTTCTGAAAAGAGCCATCACCAACAAGAGACCATACCGCGAGAATGAGATGATAGGATTGCTGGAAGAATGCAGCGCTATATGCCAAAGTAAGTTGCCACCTAAACTACTTGATCCTGGGAGTTTCACGATTCCTATTTCTATTGGCAATGAGTGGCAAGGAAAAGCTTTGTGTGACTTGGGCGCGAGTATCAATTTGATGCCCAAGTCAATTTTCGAAAAATTGAAGATAGGATACGCTAGACCAACTTCCATGATCCTACAAATGGCTGATAGATCCCTCGCTCATCCAGAGGGACGAATCGAAGATGTCCTCGTCAAGGCAGGTACGTTAATCTTTCCAGTTGATTTTGTTATTCTTGAATACGACGCCGATAGGAATGTCCCCATCATCTTGGGTCGACCATTCCTAGCCACGGGGCGTACTGTTATTGATGTAGAAAACGGCGAATTAACTATGCGAATCCAAGACGAGACGGTAAAGTTCAACGTGTTTAGGGCCATGAAGTTTCCAGATATTCCTGAAGAGTGTTTCCAAATGGATGTACTTGATTTAACTGCGCAAGAAACGTTTGATTGTATGAATATTAACGACATCTTGCGAGTAGCCCTAACACTTGACTTACCGGAATTGATGGAAGAACTAACCGAAACCGTAGCTGCTTTGAATTTTGGAACTATGAAACACAGGCATCTCGCCTATGAGCCATTCCGAGAACCTGGGGAGATAGTATCTAAAAAGAAACCATCTATCGAGTCTCCCCCACAACTAGAAGAAAAGCCGCTTCCATCACACTTGAGGTATGCGTATTTAGGTACTAACAACACTCTACCTGTCATTGTTTCAGCTACTTTAACAGGTCCTCAAGAAGACAAACTGTTGCGCATACTGAGAGCTAACAAAGAGGCGATTGGTTGGACTATTGCTGATATCAAAGGTATTAGTCCTTCCTATTGCCAACACAAAATCATTCTAGACGATGAAAACGCGCGCTCAGTTGAAGGACAAAGAAGATTGATGCCAGCTATGAAGGAAGTAGTGAAGAAAGAGGTTATCAAGTTACTAGATGCGGGAATCATCTATCCCATAGCTAGCAGCGAATGGGTGAGTCCAGTTCAATGCGTACCAAAGAAGGGTGGTATTACTACCATCTTGAACGAGCAAAATGAAGCCATTCCCTCAAGGACCATTGTTGGTTGGAGAATGTGTATGGATTATCGGAAGTTGAACAAGGCCACCAGAAAAGATCACTTCCCTCTTCCGTTTATTGATCAGATGTTGGACAAGCTAGCTGGGAGAGAATATTATTGCTTTTTGGATGGATATTCAGGATACAATCAGATTTATGTAGATCCAAAAGACCAACACAAGACAACCTTTACATGTCCTTTTGGTACCTTTGCCTTCCGAAGGATGCCATTCAGATTATGTAATGCACCTGCTACTTTTCAAAGATGTATGATGGCAATCTTCTGGGATATGATTGATGATTTCCTTGAGGTAGTTATGGATGACTTTTCTGTGTTTGGTGATAACTTTGAGGAGTGTTTACGAAACATGGAGAAGGTATTGATTCGATGCAAGAAGACGGATTTAGTTTTGAACTGGGAGAAGTGTCACTTTATGGTTCGAGAGGGTATAGTGTTGGGTCACAAGGTTTCGAGTGCTGGTTTGGAAGTTGATCGTGCGAAGATTGAGGTAATCAAGACTCTTCCACCTCCTATTTCTGTAAAAGGGGTGAGAAGCTTTTTTTATGTCATGCTGGTTTTTACCGACGTTTTATCAAGGACTTCTCCAAAATCTCTAAGCCGTTGTGCAACTTACTTGAGAAGGACACCAAATTCCTTTTTGATGAAGCTTGCATAAAGGCATTCAACGAGATTAAGGAGAAGCTTATTTCTGCACCTATTGTTTTACCTCCTGATTGGAAGATTCCGTTTGAGATTATGTGTGATGCTAGTGATCTTGCGATGGGTGCTGTTCTGGGTCAAAGAAAAGAAAAGGTATTTCATTCCATCTACTACGCTAGTAAAACCTTCACAAGTGCTCAAATTAATTATACCGTAACTGAGAAGGAATTACTAGCTGTCGTGTATGCATTCGACAAATTTCGTTCCTACCTCCTTGGGGCGAAAGTTGTTGTGTTTACCGACCATTCTGCAATTAAATACCTTATGGAGAAGAAAGATGCGAAGCCTAGGTTGATTAGATGGGTTTTACTGTTGCAAGAGTTTAATTTAGAGATTCGGGATCGAAAGGGTTGTGATAATCAGGTTGCTGATCATTTGTCACGTCTTGAAGGTTCTGAGTCTAATGGAGGACCTGAGTTGGTTAGAGAAGAATTTCCTGACGAGAGTTTGTTTTCAGTTTATTCATTAGAGACTCCTTGGTATGCGGATATTGCAAATCTTATTGTGAGTGGTTCTTTTCCTCAAGGAGCTACATCACAAGAGAAAAAGAGACTAGCCCACCGAGCGAAACAATTCTTTTGGGAGGATCCTTTCCTCTACAAAACATGCAATGATCAGATGGTGAGGAGATGCATACCAGATAAAGATATTCTATCCATTATTATGGGTTGTCATGATTCACCATACGGAGGACACTTCAAAGGAGATCGTACAGCTGCAAAGGTACTACAATCCGGTTTTTATTGGCCCACTTTACATAAGGATTGTCATGAGTATGTCAAGAAGTGTCACAGATGCCAGTTTACTGGTAATATATCTAAGAGAGATGAGATGCCGCGTAATAATGTTCTGGAAGTTGAGATATTCGATGTATGGGGTATTGATTTCATGGGTCCTTTTGTACCTTCTAATGGAAACCTGTACATCCTACTAGCTATTGATTACGTGTCTAAATGGGTAGAGGCTGTAGCTCTACCAACTAATGATTCGCGAGTAGTGATTAAATTCTTGAAATCACACATCTTCACTAGACATGGTACACCTCGAGTTATTATCAGTGATGGAGGTTCACATTTTGTGAACAAATATCTGAAGAAAGTTCTAGAGAAGTATGGTGTGAGACATCGTGTATCTACCGCGTATCATCCACAAGCCAATGGTCAAGCTGAGGTCTCTAATCGAGAGATCAAATCCATTCTTGAGAAGACAGTTGGTTCCACAAGCAAGGATTGGTCAATGAAATTAGATGATGCGTTGTGGGCATATCGTACTGCGTTCAAGACGCCTGTGGGTGCATCTCCGTATCGTATTGTTTATGGTAAGGTTTGTCACTTACCTCTTGAGCTTGAAATGGGTGCCTATTGGGCAATTGCGGAGATGAACATGGATCCAACCTTAGCTGCGGAGAATCGTATGATGAAGTTAAATGAACTTGACGAGTTTCGATTTCATGCCTATGAGAATGCCAAACTTTACAAAGAAAACACGAAGAGATGGCATGACAATCGCATTCGTGAGAAGAATTTCAAAGTTGGACAGATGGTCCTTAAGTATAATTCCAAGTTCAGCAACTATCCGGGCAAATTGAGATCAAAGTGGTCTGGTCCGTTCGTAGTAACCAAAGTTACGCCTCATGGAGTCGAGTTTGGGGTGCTAGGAGAATTTTTTTGGAGAATTCAAGGCTAGCGCGGACTACCCCGCGGTGTGCCCCCTATACCGCAGGGGTGTACCGCGCCCCAAAAACCCGTACCACGGGTCGCGCACCACGGGTTTTATCCAGAAGCGAGAAAAAAAAAAGCTGATAGCCGCGGTGCACCGCGCCCTATACCGCACGCCCAAAACGCGTGCCACAGGGTGCTAGCACGGTTATAAGGCAGAGGCGAAAAATTTACACCAACAGCGCTGCGGTGTACCTCGCGGTATACCCCATGCACCGTGCCAGGCGGTTTGTGAAGAGTTCAAAGCCCAGTCAACTTCTAACCTTAAAGAGATAAACCCTAGCCTCTTCCAAACGAATTTTCCAGCTCCCAACCCTATAAAAACACCTTGAAGCTTGATTAAACCTCCATAACAAACACATTAACATCATCAAATCTCTCCTCCATCCTCTATAAACATAACCTCTTCATCAAATTCATCACAAAACACCATTAAACACAATCAAGATCATCAAGCTTTCAAGAGTTCTTCCAAGATTCATCAAGAAACCAAGCAAGAAACTCAAGCTACACCAAGTTTTCTTAACTTTATTCTATCCTTGGTATAACTTGAGTTTGGGGTCAATTCAATTATGACAAACAGAACAGATACTTTGGATTACAAGAAGAGGTATTGTATCCTAGGGAAGAACAAGAATTTGCCTGGGTCCACAATTGAAAAGGCCATCAATCTTGATGAGCCTATTGAAGAAACACAAGAAGAAAAGGCACCTGCACCACCACAACACGGGAAATTAACAGCAAGGATGAGGGTATCATCAAAGCCTAGAGACAAGATACAATTTCAAGTTCAAGGTTCTTCTTCTTCTCAAACTGATTCTGGTATTCCTCCATGGGCTCGCAATTTGCAACAAGAATTCGAACTTTTACGACTAGACATCGGAGCACTATGGAAGGAAATTACACAGATTAAGTCAACACTGGAAGAGGTAACTTTGTTCATGGATATTGATAATTATTCTCCCCCTTCGGAGGAGGACACGATGGATCTTCATGGCCAGGTACCCCGTTCTAATTCTTCTTCTTAATTGATTGGAGGCACTAATTAGGTAGTTTAGTTTAATTTTATTGCTTTATTGAGTCTTTTTCGAGTCGTGGGGACACGACTCACTTTTGAGTTTGGGGTGGGGTTCGTTGCCTCATCCCAATTTTTTGTGTTTTACATGCTTTCAATAAAATTAATCTTAGGGTTGCGTTGACTGTAGAGAATTTTAAATGCCCCCATCAAGAATGCTTTTTGTGAATTTATGATAGAAAATAGTTGACTTTAGGAGTTAGTATGAAGTTGAACTTTAATTGCATGTAAATATGAGATAATTGATAGGAAGAATTAATGAACAATGCAAAAGAAGTAAACTTGTGCTTAAGGATAATAGGTGGTTTGTAGAACGTGAGATCTAAATGAGTGGTGGTCCTTTGTGTGTTCTAAAAATTAAATATAAATGCTAATCGAACCACAACCGCAAGTGTACGGTTGTCCCAAGTAGTATGTATGATAATACAGATTCGTTCCAAGGACGGATGGTTGATCACAATGTTTAGCAAGTAGTGATTGATGCACTTATGAGAAATAAAAGATAATAAAATGTTTGTTTGGTTTTGTTGTTTAAACTAAATGAAAGATAAAATAATAATGCAAGTAAAAGATAAGACGCAAGTAAAATGTATGAAAACGCAATATGAGATGTAGTACTTGAGAACGCAAGGATCCTCCTAATTTCACTTTCTAACTCATGTTGTTTAAGGGCTAAATCAGTCAATTACAATGGTCGGGATTCTAATATCCTTATACCCCCGTCAGGGTGGACTATAAGGCGATCCTAAAGTGTCACTAGTCCCGTCAGGGTAAATATGATCCACCGTTGGATGATTAAGATTGATTACCACATTGGCCCTAGGATTAACTAAGTTCGTCAGAATCAATAGTTTTTATCCTAGATTGAACAATTATTTCTGTACCCAAACCCCCCGTCAGGATGATCCATACGCCACATATATGGAATAGCTTAGATACTAATACCTAATTTTAGTTCGCGACTCTAAAATCAGTAAACATTCACAAATTGTCGAAAAGAGTAAAAGACATAATTTAGTTTAATTCAATAAAAACCCAAATTCAACATTCGTTATAATAATAAAATCAGGATTCACCCATTGTTTTGTTCTCAAGCACTAATTGAAATTTAGCTCATATTAAAATTAAAAACGAAATAAAAAGAAATGGAATTCATGTTCGTACAAAATTAAAATAAAAGAAAAACCTAATTTTCGGAATAAGAATGACTACGAACGGAGCTATAGACCCACTCCAGCTCTTGTTGCTTCTCCCTTCTTCCTGCTGTAGCTTCTCTGGTGTTTTTAATCTTGTGGAAAGTGAATTGTGTGAAAAATAGAAGTCCAGACCTCCTTTTATAAGTAAAAATTCGGACTAGGGCTTGGACCAGAAAATAAAAGCCTAATTAAATGTCCAAGCCCACTTTCTAAGCCCAAAATCCCGTAACTGATGATAGGCCTTCACTAAAACAGCTTTTCCCGATGCGTTACAACTCCGATTGACCTCATTCCAGTTGCTAAATTTCCGTAACTCGATAAGGAATGATTTCTCTTCAAAGGTCAGCGGCTAAATCATCGCTTAAGCACCTCGAAATCAGCAATCTATGGCCTGGAAAGTGGATTTTCAGCTCTAAAAATAATATCTTCGGGATTTGTCTTCAAGTCTTGACTCTAATTCACGATCTTTGACTTTCTCCTCGGATTCCTCTCCTAGCTAACATCTAAAACCTGTAAACTTTACACTAAAAATACCAATATTACGCGCAAAAGTTTAATAAATTAAAAATGCTAGAAATAAAAAGGTAATTCCGGATTATTGCAAATTAGCACCAAAAGTCTATCTAAATAATCAAATAAACACCAAAAATGATGTCTCCCAAGGGTCTAAAATAAGAACAATTAGGGAGACATCAAGACCCCCAACTCAAACCTTTGTCGTCCCGACAAAGTAAAACAAAACAAAGGGGTAGAAGTAAACGTATAAACACATAGAAGCTAGCAAATAAACCCTAAAGCAATTCTCAAAATAAATCTCATATAGCAAACTCTAGAAACTAATATACACATACACTAATCATGCAACATCAAACATAAATAATCTCAATCATAAAATTAAAGTCGCAATGCTTGAAGGTTACACTTGTACTCATCTCTGTATGATGGCTATAGGGTGGTCATTAATCCTAACTCGCTTTGAACGCTCCACCTAGTGTATTCCCTATCCACTGAATTATAAATTCACTATGCACTTAGGAATCACGAGGTCTTTACGGTTATAATAATGGCTTAAGGACGGTATGGATGTATATTTGGTAAATTTGAAGTGAGCTTTTGGCTCTCTCCTCACTTACCATCAACAATGTCCTCGAGCTTGAGTTAACGCTCAAAAAGATGTTCTCACTCACCCATATACGCATTAATTTAGCGTCCCATGTCTACCCACTATAAATAAGATGATTTTCAGAAAATTCCACTTTGCCGGATGTTTTATTCATTCATATTTTTCTTTTTCTTTTCTTTTTTTTTTTTTTTTTTTTTTTTTTTTTGTGCAGGAGCAAACCGGGTTCCCGGTTTTGAAGAATCCGGGTTCCCGGTTCCTACTGTATGATTTTCAAATTTTTTCATTTTTTTCTTTCTTTTTCATTTTTCTTCATTCCCGGCAAAGGGTTACAAGTATATATCATCTGCAATTGTGCTACAATACAAAGCACATCGATCCCTACCCATTTAATTCCCCATATGTGGTCCCACCACCCCAAACTCAAGCTCGAGACATGTCTCAGGATTGTGATTCAAGTGCGGGTCATATGGTCATGCCTAATAATCTAAGGGATAATGGCTTATATCGTGGCTACAAAGAAAAGGCTAAAGGCTCAAAGTGGGCTAAGACGGATAATAATTAATACAAGGGATAGAAGGCTAAAAAGGCACAAATGGCTAACAAAGAACTGCCCCTATCATTTTCCTAAGTACATAGCTTGTCTTTAGTTCATATCTAGGTGGGTTCTCTACTAATTAGGATTTCACGTTCTACACACCAAACATATTCCTTGAGTACAAGCTTACTTCATTTGCATTGTTAATTAATTTTTCCTATCAATTACCTATGTTCGCATGCAATTGTAAGTGCGTTTTATATCAATCCCTAAAGTCCACTATTTACTATCATAGATTTATCAAAAGTATGCTTAAAGGGATATTTAAAAATTTCTATTGTCAAACGCAACTCCGAAAATTCTTTTATTGAAAGCAAATAAAGCAAATAACACATAAAAACTGGGATGAGGCAACGAACCCCACCCCAAACTCAAAAATGAGTCGTGTCCCCACGACTCGAAAAGACTCAATAAAGCATTTAAACTAATATACACTAAGAGGAAAGTTTAGAAAACGTATCTTAACCAGCGCGAGGCTGGTTATCGGTGTTGCGTTCTGGACCTTTATCTCGCGTAACAGCATCATAAATCGCGTTTTGAAGTGTATTTACGCCTAGGATTAAATTTCGAAGCAAGTCCAATTCTTTTGTAACGTTTCCCAAGGTAGCAATCATCCTCTCCTGATTCTCTTCCAACACCTGAATCTTTGCTTCCAACTCAGGTACAGTTTTCACTTTCTTTGATTGAGGAGTTCTCGGACTTCTTGTAGTTCGTGTTGCTTCTTCATGGATGTTCTTGATTGTGCTCAAAGCTATACTCACACCAACTGAAATAGTATCAATATCTGCGTCCTTACGCGGAATCTTTGCGTCTAGACACAACTGAGTAATAGTACAAGGAAACTTCAGATTTTGTTGTTTCATTGGTGATTTCGCGAACTCCATAATCGTATCATAAATGATCTTAGCAACGTCAAATGGTTTCTCCTCCAAAATACACTTAATAACAAATATGTGCTCTTTCTTCAACTCAGAAGTGTGTTTAATACCAAAGAAAGTGGGTATTATGAAACGAGACCAAACCTTCGCATGAGGTGTCAAACTACTGCTGTAAAACTGTCCAGGATACCTTTCACCTTCAGGAATTGGGCTAGTCCCATTAACAAGCACGGTCCCCCAAAGGGATTCAAAATCAAAAGAAGGGTCATTAAGAGTTTCTTGGAAGGGGCATGTTCCAGAAAAGTTGGGTAGTTTCAATGATTTCCGAATACGTTCAATAGAGAAAGGAACTACCTTTTTGCGGATATCAATGGCATCATGTGAGGTAGCTAAACCTTCGTAAAATTCTCGCACAAAAGTAGGAATGAACTCAAGCTTCCTTTCTTGTAACTCTTTCCAACCAAACTTAGCACATGTCACAGCATATTCCTTGTAATCACTACTCATAATACCCTTAGGAAAATTCGTCTCCTCACCAAATTTCAAAAATTCAATTCTTTCACGAACCTGAGTATTCCAACAAGTGTAAACCCTCTTAGGCTTGTGGGCCCACATCTTCATACGCGGAGGTTTCGTAACGGGTGCTTCCGGAATCTTTTGTTCAGTTTCCTTCTCAATGTTCTTCGCAATTTCCTCTTCTGGTTCCTTCTCACTTTCAATCTCATCAATCAATCTTCTCTTTAGACCTGTGATTTCTTTTCTGTTAGAACCAAGCTTAACTTCGTCAATTTTTCGTTTAGGAAGCGAATCAGGAATCTCAATAGCTTGATCTTGTGAACCACCAATGGTGGTCTTTCTTCTAGGAGCAGTTCTTCGGAAATCACCGGTTCTGTTAGTCATCTCTTTTCACCCCAAACTCAAAACTTCAAATAATGAAAAACTTAGGGAAAAGTTTAGAATTTTGATGTTTTGAGGTTTAAGAATTTAAGAACTAGGTGAAATATGAGATGGGTCTTGGTTACTTTGTATGGGAGAAGAAAGAATTGGGTTTAATTTAAGGAATTTGGTGAAGAAGAATCTTGGGAAAAACTAAGGATTTGATGATATTTTGGAGAGGAGGTGAGTTGATCTTATGTTTTTGTGGTGAAAGAGGGTAGGATTTGATGATATATAGTGTTTTGGTAGATGAATTTCGGAGGTGGGGAGGCTATTGGTGCGTTTTAGGTAAATACTTGCAAAGGAGGCCAAGAAAACTAGGTTAAACCCCTCAAAACCGACATCACAGCTTCGAAAACCGGGTTCCCGGTTTTGGCAAACCGGGTTCCCGGTTTTGGCAAACCGGGTTCCCGGTTTTGGCAAACCGGGTTCCCGGTTCCGCGTCGCTGTGACGGCGCGGAAAAAATACTTAAATAAATTTTTTTTTCTTTTCCTTTTTTTTTTTTTTTTTTTTTTTTTTTTCAAAACGCACCAAAACGCTGGACTCCAAGACGCGGGGTCAGGGATTTTACTCGCCGAAACCGGGTACCCGGTTCTATGGAATGCGGGTTCCCGGATTTTCTCGCTGGCGCGAATCAAAACGCGCCAAAACGCCACTTCTCGAGACGCTGGGACAGAACTTTTGGGTTTCATCAGCTCCGAAACCGGGTACCCGGTTCTCCCAAATGCGGGTACCCGGATTTGTGTCGATGGCGCGAACTAAAACGCACGAAAACGCAATCCACCAAAACGCTGGGTCAGGGATTTTCAGAAATCACAGCACCAAAACAGGGTACCCGGTTTTGCCAAATGCGGGTTCCCGGTTCCGACGCTGTGATATTACCCAAAAACGCCAAGTGTTGCGTTAGAATGGTTGGTACCAGCTCCAAAACCGGGTTCCCGGTTTGTGCGAAACCGGGTTCCCGGTTTCTCCTGGACATCCAACCAATTTTTCTTCTGTTTTCGCCAAATCGACCCCAAACTCAAGTCCTTTTTACCCCTGAAATCATAAAAAACAACTACCCTTCCTCATTTCTTAATAAAAACAATAAAATTACGAAAATCAAACTAATCTAAATTGCAAAAATGTAAAAACTCAGCTAATATACAAGTAATTGGCTTTTGTTTAACGTCGTTAAGCTCGACGGGTTACCTCACGCTTCTAAGGATTCTCGAGGAGATACATGACCTCCCCGGGATGTGGATCTTCCGAGCGATTGGTATCTTCACCTCCATGGTATATCTTTAATCTGTGACCGTTAACCATAAAGGTACGGTTCTCTAGCGGATGTTCTATTTCTATCGCCCCATGAGGTGTAACTTTGGTCACTATGTATGGACCTGACCACTTAGATCTTAACTTACCCGGAAAATTGCTGAACTTTGAATTATACTTTAATACTTTTTGCCCCACTTCAAAGTTCTTTGGACGAATTCGATTGTCATGCCATTTCTTTGTGTTTTCTTTGTAAAGTTTGGCATTTTCATAAGCATGCAACCGGAATTCGTCAAGTTCATTAAGCTTCATCATACGATTCTTTCCGGCTAAGATAGGATCTAAGTTCAACTGCGCAATCGCCCAATAGGCACCCATTTCAAGCTCTAAAGGTAAGTGACAAGCTTTACCATACACCATACGATAGGGAGATGCACCAACTGGAGTCTTAAACGCAGTACGATAGGCCCACAACGCATCATCTAACTTCATTGACCAATCTTTTCTTGTAGGACCAACGGTTTTCTCTAGGATTGACTTGACTTCACGATTCGAAACTTCAGCTTGACCATTGGATTGTGGATGGTATGCAGTAGATACACGGTGTCTAACTCCGTATTTCTCTAGAACAGTCTTCAGATATTTATTAACGAAATGAGATCCTCCATCGCTAATAATCACTCTAGGTGTGCCATGTCTAGTGAAAATATGTGATTTCAAGAACTTAATCACCACTCGTGAATCATTAGTAGGTAAAGCCACCGCTTCTACCCACTTAGACACATAATCAACAGCTAATAAGATATAGAGGTTACCATTTGAAGGAACGAAAGGACCCATAAAGTCTATGCCCCACACATCGAATATCTCAACCTCTAACACATTATTACGCGGCATCTCATCCCTCTTAGATATGTTCCCGGTAAACTGGCATCTCGTACATTTCTTAACATATTCATGACAATCTTTTATAAGAGAAGGCCAGTAAAAACCTGATTGAAATACCTTTGCAGCAGTTCTGTCTCCTTTAAAATGTCCTCCATATAATGAATCGTGGCATCCAGCTATAATGGCTTGAGTCTCTTCCCTTGCTACACATCTTCGTATCATTTGGTCAGCACAAACTTTATAGAGGAACGGATCCTCCCAAAAGAACTGTCTAGCACGATGAGCTAACCTCTTTCTTTCTTGATAAGTAGAACCTTCAGGAAAAACACCACTCACCACTAAATTTGCAATATCTGCATACCACGGAGCCTCATAATCTTGAACAACGAATAAACTCTCATCAGGAAACTCTTCTCTAACTGCTTCAGTACCACTATTCATCTCTGAACCCTCTAAACGCGATAGATGATCTGCAACCTGATTCTCACAACCCTTTCTATCTTTGATCTCTAAATCGAACTCTTGAAGCAATAACACCCATCTGATTAACCTTGGTTTCGCATCTTTCTTCTCCATGAGGAATCTGATCGCGGAATGATCTGTATAAACAATAACTTTCGCTCCAAGAAGATAAGAGCGAAATTTATCAAACGAATAGACAACTGCTAGCAACTCTTTTTCTGTAACTGTGTAATTAATCTGAGCACCACTAAAAGTTTTACTAGCATAGTAAATCGAATGAAAAACCTTCTCTTTCCTCTGTCCTAATACAGCTCCCATACACAAATCACTCGCATCACACATGACCTCAAACGGTAAATTCCAATCTGGAGGTAACACTATAGGAGCAGAAATAAGCTTTTCTTTGATTGCTTTGAAGGCCGCTAAACAAGCTTCATCAAAAAGGAATTTGCAATCCTTTTCGAGTAAGTTGCATAGTGGTTTAGCAATCTTAGAAAAATCTTTAATAAAACGCCTATAAAAGCCAGCATGGCCAAGAAAACTCCTTACCCCTTTAACAGAAACAGGAGGGGGAAGAGTTTTAATTACCTCTATCTTTGCTCTATCAACCTCTAAACCAACACTCGAAACTTTGTGACCCAGAACAATACCTTCGCGAACCATGAAATGACACTTCTCCCAGTTGAGCACCAAATCTGTTTCCTTGCATCTCACTAACACTTTCTCCAAGTTATCCAAACATATATCAAAATCATCACCAAACACGGAGAAATCATCCATGAACACTTCAAGGAAATTATCTATCATGTCCCAGAAGATGGCCATCATACACCTTTGAAAAGTAGCGGGAGCGTTACACAATCCAAATGGCATTCTGCGATATGCAAAAGTACCAAATGGGCATGTAAAGGTAGTCTTATGTTGATCTTCTGGAGCCACGTAAATCTGATTGTACCCGGAGTAACCATCCAAGAAGCAATAGTACTCTCTTCCGGCTAATTTATCTAACATTTGATCGATAAAGGGCAAAGGGAAATGATCTTTTCTGGTGGCCTTGTTCAGCTTTCTGTAATCCATGCAAACTCTCCATCCAACTACCGTTCTTGAAGGAATCGCCTCATTTTTATCGTTAAGAATTGTTGTTATTCATCCCTTCTTCGGTACACACTGAACTGGACTCACCCATTCACTACTCGAAATGGGATAGATAATCCCCGCATCTAAAAGCTTAATCACCTCCTTCTTCACCACATCCTTCATGGCTGGCATTAATCTTCTCTGACCTTCAACTGAGCGTGCATTAACATCTTCTAGTATGATTTTGTGTTGACAATAGGATGGACTAATGCCTTTGATATCAGCAATTGTCCAACCTATTGCTTCTTTGTTGGCTCTTAACACACGCAACAGTTTATCTTCTTGAGGACCTGTTAAATTAGCTGAAACAATAACAGGTAGAGTTTCATTAGTACCCAAATAAGCATACCTCAAGTGTGCTGGCAACGGTTTTTCTTCTAACTCCGGAGGAGACTCAATTGAAGGTTTCTTTTTAGGAATAATCTCCCCCGGTTCTCTCACAGGTTCATAGGCAAGACGCCTATACTTCGGATTTTCAGAATTGAGAGCTGCCACTGTTTCTGTAAGCTCCTCCATCATCTCAGGTGAATCTAATGTCAAAGCAGCCTGCAAGATATCATCAAAATTTAAGCAATTAAATACCTCTTGCGATGCTTGCTCTACTACATCCATTCTGAAGCAATCTTCCTGAGAATCTGGGAATTTCATAGCTAGAAATACATTGAATTTCACTTCCTCATCTTGTATCCTCATTGTCAATTCGCCATTCTCTACATCGATCAATGTCCTCCCTGTAGCTAGGAAGGGTCTACCCAAAATAATGGGGACATTTCTATCTGCATTGTATTCAAGAATTACGAAATCAACAGGAAATATAAGTGTACCTGCCTTAACAAGGACATCCTCAATACGGCCTTCAGGATGAGCAAGAGACCTGTCCGCCATTTGCAAGACCATAGAGGTGGGTCTTGCATTTCCAATTTTAAGCTTATCAAAGACTGACTTAGGCATCAAGTTGATGCTTGCCCCTAGATCGCATAGCGCCTTTCCTTTCCATTCTTCTCCAATCGATATGGGAATCGTGAAACTCCCTGGATCAACTAACTTCGGAGGTAATTTGCTCTGGCAAATCGCACTACACTCTTCAGGAAGGCCAATCATCTCATTATCACAGTAGGGCCTTTTATTAGTGAGGGCCCTCTTCAAAAACTTCGTATACTTAGGAATATCTCGAATTGCCTCAAGTAACGGAATATTAATACTCAAACCCCTCACTCTATTGAAGAATTTATGAAAATCACCCATATCACCCTTTTTCTGAACTCGCGATGGAAACGGTGGTGGAGGGCGATTGCTTACAATTTCATCTCTCTTTTTCGGAATTTCTCTTGGTCTTTCTATCTCTTCAACCTCACTATCTTTCTCATTCTCTTTCTCTTTCTCACCCACTTCCTTTTCTTTTCTTGGGACTTCTTTCTCTTTCATAACGGGAAAAGGAGGTGGAGGAAGGTTCTTACCACTTCTTAATGTAACAGCCTTGCAATCTTCATGTTGTGTTGGATTTTCCGTATCGCTAGGAAGTTGCCCTTGTGGACGCTGATTCAACTGTTTATTAATTTGACTTAGCTGATTCTGGAAAATCTTCATATTTGCTTCAGCTGCGTTCTGACGTTCCAAAGCTTGTGTTTGAAGAGCAATCAAATTTTCAACGGTTTTCTGAAGGGTAATTACTCCTTCTTGTGGATGGGCAGGTAGAGCTTTCTGGTTTAAATTCTCATCGTAGGTATTCTGAGGAGCTTGTCTTTGCACATAATTGTTTTGATTTTGTCCTCCTTGATGATTGTTATGTGGTCTTGGATTATAGTTGTTGCCTTGAGGACGCGGCTGATACGCGTAAGTAGGATTGGCTGCCCCATTAGGATTTGAGTATTGAAACCCAGGATGGTTTCTGTTAGGCTGATATCCATTACCACTTGAATTGAAATTACCTCTATTGGACATAAAATTCACTGATTCTTGGTTATTCGGACAACTCTCCTCATCATGATCATCTACCTGGCAAATTGAACACATATACACCTCTTGTGCAGCATGCACAGCTACCTTCTTACCCGAAAATCCTTCTTTCACAGCTAGAGTAAGCTGCTTCAATTGTTGCTCTATGGTATTTTGGATCTTATTTTCAAACGTAGCAAATTTCTCTTCCATGTCAACATTATTTACTCCCTTAACTGGTGTTCTTACTGAGCTCCACCCAACTTCATTCTTGACTGTTCTCTCTAAAATAATTTTGGCATGAGCGGGTTGAACTTGAAGAAAACCTGCTCCACATAGCGTATCCAATTTCTCTCTTGAAATTCCATCAAGGCCTCTATAAAAGATCTTTAACTGTTGTTGTTCTGAAAAGCCGTGATTAGGAACTTTACGCAAACACATCTGAAATCTTGTCCAACTCCTTCCTACAGTTTCTTCATACTCTTGACGGAATTGTGTCAATTCTAGTTCAGCATCTAACCTCATGTTACTTGGGTAATACCTGTCAAAGAAAGCAATTTCTAATTGGTCCCAATTAGTAATCCTCGTAGGATCTTGCGTATCGTGCCATTCACTTGCTCCATCAATGACAAAGAATTTGAAAGCAGCAAAATACATCTGTTCTCTTGAAACCCCTTGTGTGATATAAGAATCACATATCTGTTTGAATTTTTGTACCGCTCTAAGAGGATCTTCCGATGGTCTTCCGCGAAAATTTCCAAAGTTTTGGAACTGAGCTAGCATACCCGAATCTGGACGGAATCTCGGAACATTAATATCTGGAGCACCTACTCCTATAGCTGGAGCGCGGAATGGAACTTCTGGAGGGCCATTAGTGAACCACGGATCATGATTCATCACTATCTGGACTGGAGGATTAGGATTTAGTGGTTGAACTTGAGGAATAACGCCTGGAGCTAAAGGTTGGCCATTTGCATCTAACTGGCCTTGTCCATTCTGTTGACCTTGAATAATGATATTCTCCATTCTGTTACTTAATTCTTCTACTTCTAAAGCTTCTCGTTCTCTTCTTCTTCTGTTCGCAAGTCTGATCAACGATTCTGGATTACTAAGGATCGGAGGTGTTGCCTCTAGATCCTTGAATAGCCTTCTTCGCATACACCAAACCTAAAAACCTGAAAAAGCTAACAAACAAAAAGCGTAAAACTGATAAAATAAAATAAATGCACTTATCACTAAAGGATAAACACCGTGGTCACACGCTACCGTCCCCGGCAGCGGCGCCAAAAACTTGGTGGTCCTTTGTGTGTTCTAAAAATTAAATATAAATGCTAATCGAACCACAACCGCAAGTGTACGGTTGTCCCAAGTAGTATGTATGATAATACAGATTCGTTCCAAGGACGGATGGTTGATCACAATGTTTAGCAAGTAGTGATTGATGCACTTATGAGAAATAAAAGATAATAAAATGTTTGTTTGGTTTTGTTGTTTAAACTAAATGAAAGATAAAATAATAATGCAAGTAAAAGATAAGACGCAAGTAAAATGTATGAAAACGCAATATGAGATGTAGTACTTGAGAACGCAAGGATCCTCCTAATTTCACTTTCTAACTCATGTTGTTTAAGGGCTAAATCAGTCAATTACAATGGTCGGGATTCTAATATCCTTATACCCCCGTCAGGGTGGACTATAAGGCGATCCTAAAGTGTCACTAGTCCCGTCAGGGTAAATATGATCCACCGTTGGATGATTAAGATTGATTACCACATTGGCCCTAGGATTAACTAAGTTCGTCAGAATCAATAGTTTTTATCCTAGATTGAACAATTATTTCTGTACCCAAACCCCCCGTCAGGATGATCCATACGCCACATATATGGAATAGCTTAGATACTAATACCTAATTTTAGTTCGCGACTCTAAAATCAGTAAACATTCACAAATTGTCGAAAAGAGTAAAAGACATAATTTAGTTTAATTCAATAAAAACCCAAATTCAACATTCGTTATAATAATAAAATCAGGATTCACCCATTGTTTTGTTCTCAAGCACTAATTGAAATTTAGCTCATATTAAAATTAAAAACGAAATAAAAAGAAATGGAATTCATGTTCGTACAAAATTAAAATAAAAGAAAAACCTAATTTTCGGAATAAGAATGACTACGAACGGAGCTATAGACCCACTCCAGCTCTTGTTGCTTCTCCCTTCTTCCTGCTGTAGCTTCTCTGGTGTTTTTAATCTTGTGGAAAGTGAATTGTGTGAAAAATAGAAGTCCAGACCTCCTTTTATAAGTAAAAATTCGGACTAGGGCTTGGACCAGAAAATAAAAGCCTAATTAAATGTCCAAGCCCACTTTCTAAGCCCAAAATCCCGTAACTGATGATAGGCCTTCACTAAAACAGCTTTTCCCGATGCGTTACAACTCCGATTGACCTCATTCCAGTTGCTAAATTTCCGTAACTCGATAAGGAATGATTTCTCTTCAAAGGTCAGCGGCTAAATCATCGCTTAAGCACCTCGAAATCAGCAATCTATGGCCTGGAAAGTGGATTTTCAGCTCTAAAAATAATATCTTCGGGATTTGTCTTCAAGTCTTGACTCTAATTCACGATCTTTGACTTTCTCCTCGGATTCCTCTCCTAGCTAACATCTAAAACCTGTAAACTTTACACTAAAAATACCAATATTACGCGCAAAAGTTTAATAAATTAAAAATGCTAGAAATAAAAAGGTAATTCCGGATTATTGCAAATTAGCACCAAAAGTCTATCTAAATAATCAAATAAACACCAAAAATGATGTCTCCCAAGGGTCTAAAATAAGAACAATTAGGGAGACATCAATGAGTAGAGAACCCACTTAGGTATGAACTAGAGATAAATTGTGTATATAGGAAGATGATAGAGGCAGTTCTTTGTTAGCCCTTTGAATCCTTTTTGACCTTCTATCCCTGAATTAATTTTATCCTTCTTAGACAAATTTTTAGCCTTTAAGCCTTTCTTTTTTCGCCACATTATAAGCCAATATCCCTTTAGATTGTTAGGCATGACCATATGACCCGCACTTGAATCACGATCCTGAGACTTCTTGTCTTGAGCTTGAGTTTGGGGTGGTGGGTCCACTATATGGGAATTTACATTGGGTTGGGAGTTTTTGAGCTTATCAATGATGCTTTGTGCTTTATATAATGATGATTCACAGGTTTATTATATTGTAACCCTTTGCCGGGGTAATAGTGAATGGAAAAGAAGCTTCGAGCTCAAGTTATGAATAGGCATAACTGTGAAAAATAGCATGATATCTCATCATAAAGAGAGTCATGGCTATATAAAAGAGAAAAAACGAATGATTTGAAAAGAATATACATATTCGGACCGGCAAAGTGGAAATTTTTAAGTGAATCATCCTTAGTGCTTATTGGGTTAATTTGGGGACGCTAATTAAGCGCGTCAATTGGGTTGAGTGAGAACGTAATTCGAGTGTAAACTCAAGCTCTTGGACAGTTTTGTTGATGGTAAGTGAGGAGAGAGCCACAAGCTCACTTCAAATTTACCAAAAATACATACCATACCGTCCTTCAGCCTATGCTAAAACCGTAAAGACCTCGTGATTCCTAGATGCACAGTAAGTTAATAGGGAATACTCTAAGTGGAGCATTAAAAGCAAGTAAAGATCGAGGAACACCCTATAGCCACCATCTTGAGATAAGTATTAAGCGTAACCTTCTAGCATTGTGAAATTAATTTTGGATTGAGATTTTTTGTATTTGATTTTGCATGATAAGTGTAGGTGTATATTAATTCCTAGGTTAGACTATATGAGATTTGTTTTAAGTTTTGCTTTGGGATTATTTACTAGATTCTACCTTCTGCGTTAACCTAAAAGATCCTTTGTTGTTATTTTACTTTGTCGGGACGACAAAGGTTTGAGTTTGGGGTCTTGATGTCTCCCGATTTTTTCTAATTATTAGCCCCTTGGAGACATCCTTTTAGGTGAATAAATGACTTATTTGATAGATTTTTAGGCTTAATTGATCATATTACACTTTCTCCCCTTGGAAATTAACTATTTGCAGAATCTGAGCTTTTGTGCATAAATTTGACTATTTTTAATGCAAAGTTAATTGGTTCTTGAAATCTCATGAAAGACCAATACAAGGAAAAGAAGTGAGAATTAAAGTCTTTGTGTATTTTAGAGTGTTAGGAAATGATTTCTAGTCGAGTTTCTATTTTTAGAGTGCACTTTCCTATTTTGATTTCTTGATTTATTGATTTGTTCTTTTTAAAGCATATGCGGTTTAATTATCTATTTATTGTGAAACTTTAAAAGATAAATGATAATTACTTAGAGACCAAGTCAAGATGAAGATGAAAGGAAAGAAGATTTACATGGAAATAAGAAGATTTAGGAAAGATTTATTCAAAGGAGGAAAAGATAAAGCTGCCTTTTGAAATCTGAAAATCCAGCCACGTTTTAGAGATTAAATCATAATAAAAGTTTGGCATGGATTCTGGACGAGTGGTCTGCACCAATAGAAATCTCTTTCCAAGACAAGTGGTTTCATATATTGGAACTTCTCAAACGGATAAGTATTGAAAAAGATATGACCAAATCAAATCAGCAGCAAATCTTACCTTTCCTAGAATTTAGAGCTACGAATTTGAGAGTCTTTGACTTGTCTTCCACTCCAAGCAAAATTCGACCTAGGTCCTCCAACACCTATAAATACACTCCTTAACCTCCTACTTTCACACACTTCAGAGAATTAAACAAGAGGCTTAAGGTTTTCAAGTCAGAGCACGAAGGAGAGAAGAAGCTAGAAGCTGGATGAGTCCTGTTCTTCCATCCATAGTCATTCTACCCTTTAGGTTTTTCATTTATCTTTTGTATTTGAACATGAATTCCTTTTATTTAATGTTAGTTTTTAATTTCATCATGAGCTAAATTTCTTTATACTTGAGAATCACATTAAAAGGATGAACCTTAATTAATGAATCTATGTCTTGAATTTGGGATTGTCTAGATTTAAATTGAATTGAGTATTAAGTATTGGATATTACTTTGTTTTTATTACTAATTCTTTTAGGAACAACTAGGATTAGCTTTTAGTAATTGGGCTATTCACTTTAGTGGCGAAGTGATCATCCGACAGGAGGGTTTGAATACAGATCTAGGTAATACCCGTGTAATGCCCGTTATTGACCGACAGGCTTAACTAGTTACATAGCCAAAGAGGTAAAATCATATCATCCGAAGAGCCATATTCGACCATACAGGTGTTTATGATACTTTAGGATAGCTTCTAGGTCCACCCGACAGGGGGCTAGGAGATATTAGAGTTCCGACTAATATTATAATTCCAATTTCTACCCTTAAACATAGCATAGATTATATTGATTAAGTGGAATCCTTTGCGAGGATCAATTATCTCTCTTATCTGAAGTTAGTCGTTATTTGCTTTATTTCCTTTCTGTTTATTTAATTTAGTCTTTACTTTATTTGCATCTTTTATTTTACAAAAACCAAACAAAAACTATTATCTTTTCTTTTCTGTTTAACAATTATCTCTACTATCTGATTAATATTCGGGTTGAACCTAATCCGTCCCTGAGAACGAACTTGATTATCATATATTACTTGGGACAACCGTACACTTGCGGTTAAGTGGTTCCTCTATTTTGCACTTTATTTTATAACACCTAGGACCCACCACCAGCCACGGAGTATTTGTATTTGACTAGGAAAGTCCATATTTGCTCCTTATCTTCGTTTCTGCAATCTTTTATTCAACCAACAAATCAAGTTAGAAACTATTATTTATTATAGTATACAATTATTAATGACAAAAATGCAACACATACATATATAACAGTTTGATCAAGTGGTATGTTTTTTTGTGGATAGCCGTGGAAACTTTAATATTTTACTTTCAACTACTATTATTTTATTTTTTGTTAATATTTTAATGTATAAATTTGATTACTTTCAATTTTTTTTGAGTTATGGAATTTTCTCTTTTTTTTTTTTTTTTTTTTGTCCATAAAAAAAAAAAAAAAGTTATGGAATTTTCTCTAAACTCAATTTTTTGAGTTTTGATAATTTTCCATTAACTCATTTTTTTAAGAACTTCATTTTCTATTGTATAGTTGTTTGGAACAAACATTATAGTGTTTTCATAACTTAATTTTTCGAGTTTTAGAAATTTTTCCGAAACTCAAATTTTTGAGTTTTGAGAATTTTTCTGAAACTCTAACTGTCTTTATTTTAAAAAAATAAATAAATATATGCATAGTTGTTTGGAACTAATATCGTAGTTTTTCTGTAACTCAATTTTTTGAGTTTTGTAAAATTTTATTCCTATAACTCAATTTTTTGACACTCAAGGAATTTTTCCTTAACTTAAACTTTCTTTAATTTTTTTTTCTTTGTCTAATGCATATTATTTCATTATTTTCTACTTAAAATAATTAATGACTCATTTTTTATGATATTTTGGTAATTCTTTTTGAAATATCCATTTTGATTAATTTGTTGCCGTCAACTGGAATTGAACCCAAGATATTTTAAAGGTAAAAAATACCATGACTTTCAAGGGTGAGTACATAGGGTTGCGGATGTTAATTGGGAATTGACCCAAATAAGTATAGGTCAAATATATAAATTTTAAAAATTAAGAGAGGCCAAAATGAAAATTGAAAAAAATCAGGCGGGATAATAGCTTATAATTAAACTTTGTTTTTTAATGGAATTTTGTTTTTATTTTGAAAAATCTGGGGGCTTGGCCCCCAATCCCTAAGGTAGCTCCGCCCCTGAATTACAAAAAATGGCTCATCCGATCACACCGTGACAAAACCCAATTTTAAAACAATTCTTATTGCATTTGACTGAAACTCCAAACACTCTTCACTTAAGACAACTAGGAGATTTGTGTATAGAGATAAAATAGGATTTTTTTTTGTATATTTGGAGGAAAAATCTGAAAATAGGAAAGTGACGTAGTTTGAAGTTTTAAGGTGAAATTTCAAATTTTAAATAATTACAATAATAAATGTATTGTTTTTATAAGAGTTTTGATTTAAAAAATTACCTTAATATTTGGTAGCGGTGAAGAATGATATTTGGTGTTGGTCCCCGGGAAGGACAGAGGTAGTGTAGGTATATAGTTTTTTTAAATCGAAAATCATGTGGTTGTGTTGGTGGGTGGGAAGGAAAACGAGTTTGAGTTTTTTTAAAACTTTTTAATTTTAATTTTATGGAATGTAGCCCTTCAAGTTTAAAGGGGGTGGGGTGGGTTGAAGGGGGATATACTTTATAGGATTTTATAGAATTTTATATAATTTAAAAAGTAGAGATCTATTTGATTAAGAATTTAAAAAAATATTGATGTATTTAATTAGAATTTAATTTTTCTTTTAATTTTTTGGTGTTTGTAACAAGGATGTTTTAAAATCTTTAAAATCATGTTGTATTTAATAATAATCTATGTTAAGATTAATAGGTGCTCTTGTGGGTTGAGTATTCAAATGACCATGAATTTAAAGTGTCTCTCCGATTTATTATAAAATAACTATCAATTTTTTTTATTTTTAGTTCATTTTAAATGGATTAAAATAATTATTTAACGGTAGAATAGGACAACAAGAGAAACACGACACAATTTTAAGTTTAAGGGGGGCAAGCAAACATCTTTATAAATTCAGACGGGGAGGGAAAAGTGTCAAAAAACTCAAAATATAGATGACACAAGGTTAAGGGGGGATATATATATATATATATATATATATATATATATAGAGTTTCACCACATAGAAATCTCGTACACCCCGTGTAACTCCTAATCAAGTCCCAAACGCCTTGCTTGAGATCAACCTACAAGACTACAATTCCCACACTTAGTTGCTACAACCATTGGAACACTTAGGCACTACCCTTAAGCACACATGAGCACTAAAGAGAACAAGAGACAATTTAGAGAGAATTTGAGAGAAAGAGATTTGTATTACTTTAGAGAAGATTTTCTTGGATGATTACAGATGAGGATTGTCACCTCCATTTATACTACTCTATGGATGGGTCTAAAAGGCTTCTAAGCCCAAGCCCATTATCTAGAAGATTCTACCTTCTCCTTCTCTTTACTACATTCTAGAATAATCTTTTACAGTATATATTATTCTATTATAGTCTATAATCTTCTTAAATAGTCTATTATGGTCAACTACTATCTAGTATATTACGAAACATGCTGAGAAGGTCGCGCAGGTCCCGCCGGGTATTCCGAGCCTTCCGAGAGTGCCGAGTGGGTCCTGTCGAACCGGAATGATATTCTTAACCTATATATATATATATGAAAATTAAACATGTGAACAAAAATAAAACTACAATTGAAAAAAGGGTAAGAAAAACATACCCGTAATTTTAGATGCCAGATCAGCCTACACATGTATCATGTTCATATTAGCATCACATCCAAATAAAAACCCTAATTAAAGAAATAAATAAATGAAAACACTTTACCTTCTACTGGCTAACAAGCGGGTATAATCTCTCTCCAAGAAGCTGTTTCTGCTCCTCCGGAGTAGCCACAGCTAGGAAGCTGCTAAACATCTGCTGACTTTGACTTTCCGCCACAGGAACAACCCCACCATGGTTCATGTTTACCCAATTGTTAAGCTTACCATGTGGAAAGAAAACTCTCGATTTTTGGTGATATGGATACACATGTAATTGTACACCATGATGAATGATCTGAATGAGAGTGAAAATAAATATGAACCAAAGATAAATGACATAACTAATATTTCAGTATCTTACCGCATAGATTATATGGATGGATTAATATGTTTGAAATGTCATGTCCAATGATCTTGATTTTAATAGAATTATAATTCCTTATTGAATAGATAAACCTGTAATGAAAAATATTAAGTTTGATTTTATATGTCCTTATTTATAACATATAATATATCCTAACTAACTAAATAATAAGTGTGTATTTTAATTTTCCAGAATATATGCACATATAATTTATTAAATTTAAAAAATATATTACACATTTAAAATATGTTTATATTTCTATTTTTATTAAATATACTGAGGTAACACACTTAATATCAATATTTCAAATCAGTCGCATCACATAATAAGTCACGACATCACATGATGAATATATATTATAAAATTTAATGGTAATATAACTTTCATGGAATTATCTGCACACTGTTAGTGAATATTAAGACCTCTTACCAAATTGAAGAATTAAAATATAATTTAAAATTTTAAAATATTTTTAATGGAGAAGGGCCGGAGGCACGAATTTTTGTTATAGGTCCCTATATTATGTAACGAATGCACTATAAGTCTCAATATTAATTTTTTAAAATTAATTACCCTATGAATAAAATAATTGTAAACCTAATAAAATAAATTAAAATTAAGGGAGTCAAAGGAAGAATTTGAATAATTTAGAGGAGAAGGAGGACAATGACTATGATTATTTTAAAAGGTAACATTTTATTTTATTGTCAGAAAATAAGGGAGGCCATGGAATTTCCACTCCCTCCCCACCCCAAGTGTATATAGCTCCGCGACTGAATATAAGTGAATAATGAAATTTGGATTACAAGAATAAACTTAAATAAAAATCATATTGTGTAATTGTAAGATATTTTAATATGGATATAAACTAAGAGTCAATAGTAGTATTGGAATTTAATATGTATGTATTCAGGGCGGAGCCATGTGTGTTGTGTGGGTGGGGGGGGGGGGGGCTATGGCCCCCCGATTTTTCAAAAAAATAAATTATAACTATCTTAAAAAAAAAGTTTATAAGTAAATAACCCCTAAATTTTTTAAATATCTCCATTTAGCCCCCCCTAACTTATAAAATTTATTTTATTAAACTTTAAATTATTTTATTAATAAGATTTTTTATTTTTTATAACAAAATATATGTTATTTTATATTAAAAAAAAGAAACTTATACCATAATTAATTAAAAAAATTAATATCAAGACTTATATTGCAATATTTACATAATATAAGGACTTTTAATACAATTTTCCATATTATAAAACCTATTTTGCAATTTTTGCATAATACTTATACTTTTAGTGCAAATAGTGGCAAAAACAATTTTCGGGGGCGTTTCCCCCGAACCCCATTGGCCCCCTAACGAAAATTCTTGGCTCCGCCCCTGTTTGTATTCATGAGATATACATAAGAAGCAACTTTAACATCATTTTATAAAAATATTATGCTTATATATGTAAGATTAGCTTTTAATAACATAAAATAATTACATAAGAAAAAATAAATAAAATCGAGACAAAATATAAATTTGATAAAGGTCAATTGTTTTAAATGAGAAAAAACATTTATACAACATTATTACATATTGAAGAAAAAACAAATAATATATGAATAATTACATTTCATGTACAATCACCAAAAAATGACTTCATAATTACTTACATGAATATCATAAAATCCTCCTTTGGAATGCAATATTTTTGAATTTAATAATTAGAGAGACAGAGAGAGAAAGAGAGAGAGAGAGAGAGATAGAGAGAGAGGGTCAGAGAACGGCGGCATGAATTATATAATGGTTCATAGGGTTTGGTTTATAATAATATATTTTTGTATAAGTTTTTGAAAAAATAAATATATGGAAATTTTTATATAGCTGGGCCTTTTTATATGTAAAACATCATTGATTATATCATTCTTATGCCTAATTTTTTTAAAGTATGATCCACTCACTTTTGAATATGGATCTGCTGCTTTTGCCTTGGGTTGCAATGCATATATTAATGGGCTTATTTGGTGTTCATTTTTTTAATATGATAAATGACACTTTAATACAATGTATCGGCATATTTTGGTACCTATATTTCTTTTCTCTCTCTTCCGAAGTCTCGTTCTACTTGCAAGTATTTTTTTATTTGGTTGAACTTGAATTTGACTTCTTTATAATTACTCAATTATGGAGGCCGTTTTTCACAATATAGATCAAGGTCGGGGACCTCAATTATATCGGTTAGATACCAACAACTTGCATGGTTTCAACGATTTGGGTTGAAATATTTGGACGTCAAAGATATGGGCTATGGGAGTCCTATGGTCGTCGAGTAGTAGGTTAAGAGTAGTAAGAGAGACTATGATGGGATAATAGATTTTTCAGGGGTTTATTTCCGATTGTGAGCGTGTCCTTACCGTGTAGAGAATACATGTATATATATACTTGTTCCCCATCCCGCTAATCAACTACCATCCTCTAAAGAGGCCCATGGTATAGGGTTGCAGATTGGGCTTTCATGGATCCACAAATAGAACAAAACTAGTACATGTCAAATGTCTATTACTCTTTTGGGTCTGGTCATTATCTGAGATCGGTTTTGGTATTGATTAAGTCAAATTTTGGTAGAACTGGTTCGGTTGAATTGCGTTGATATAAGATCAAGCTCATTGAAAGGGTCTTTGAGAAGAACATTGTCCATGTATTAATCTCCTTTAGATTCCAAGGCTTTGTTTCAAAATTCCTTACAATGTTGCTTTTCCAAATGTTCCACATTGTAATGAAAAGGAACACCGATCAATATTAATGGTAAATTCTCTTAAAGGAGTTTGTTGATTAATGTTCACTTTGTATTGAATCATGTATGGAAACCTAAATCCATCGACTCTGATGAATGATCACACCAATCCTAGTTTTTGTTGGTTGCGCATCTTCCAGATAACATACTCTTTGTACATTGGAGTAACACATTTATATCATTTCCAAATAAATATTATAATTTTTGTATGGAGTGTTGGAACTCCAAATGATATTTCAGACCGTTGATGAAGTTGATGCTACATCTCTTGACGCTTGTGATTTCTCAATCCTTTCTAATTGAAACAAGAAATAATTAGTTATTGTGTGAGGCAAACTGAATCTGTTCACACGATCCATTTGAAATAGGGAATTTTCGCAAAATATCTTCATTATTGGAGATGAAAAAAATTGATCAAAAGAAAAAATAAATGATAGTTACTCGTAAGGAAGAGATGATTCGATGGATAGTTTGGGAAGAATCATTGGTTTTTGTGGAAAAACCCTTCTTTTCTTCTCATCTCCTATTCTGCTCTTGCTCCCCTTGAAAAATGACACAAAGTGAAGTGTGTTGAGTTGTCTATGAAATAGTAGATTCCAAATGATTTATATAGGAGCTAAAAAACGTTTGGGCCCCATTTAGCTCACTTAATCAGGTTTAGAAGGTCCCAACCCGTTTTTAGCTAAAGCTAGATTAATTTTAGTTACTGTGGAAGCAAATGACATAACTTCTTCATCTCAACTCTGAATTGACTTCCGTCACTTCCCACGCGTCACTGACTTCAAAATTGAAATATAGGTCCCTCTATTATGTAAATATTGCACTACAAGTCCCTATACAAATTTTTTTACCCTATAAACTCCTATATTATAGATAATAACATATATTTACAATTAAAAAAACCAAATATCTATATATAAAATAATTAGAATTAATGTCCAATAATCCCCTCACTCTATTTTTTATTCTCCTTTGCTACAACCGCCATTTACTTCCCTACAAATGGCACCATACATTTGGTCCTTTCTTTTTTTACCCTTTTTAACCACAACCGCCGTCGACCCTCGCACTGCACATACATACATACCAGCATAGACTAATGTTGATAAGACTCTCGACTAGTCTTAATTAAATCAATGAATATGTGTCATGTATCAATCACATATACACCCACTCTATCCCTTTGAAAAGAAATATGGAAAATAAATTAATACACATGCCCTAAGTTTAACACAAGAATTTCCCTAATACACAAAACACCACTTGTTTTTTTTTAGTCAAAACGAATAATGCAAAAATATTGGAATTTCAAGCATACTTGATAATATAAAACCATGAGTATTCATTATCCATAAAGAAGCAAATAAAAAAATATATCATCCTCAACATCAAGTCCGTTTTTTTTTTTATTTTAGTACTGTATACAAAAAAATAAAGTATAATCCTTGAATGAAGCGGAGCAGCTCCTGCCAACCACTCCTACCAGCCACGAGTATTTGAAATTGACTAGGAAAGTCCATATTTGCTCCTTATCTTCGTTTCTGCAATCTTTTATTCAACCAACAAATCAAGTTAGAAACTATTATTTATTATAGTATACAATTATTAATGACAAAAATGCAACACATACATACATACCAGTTTGATCAAGTGGTATGTTTTTTTGTGGATAGCCGTGGAAACTTTAATATTTTACTTTCAACTACTATTATTTTATTTTTTGTTAATATTTTAATGTATAAATTTGATTACTTTCAAATTTTTTTGAGTTATGGAATTTTCTCAAAACTCAATTGTTTGAGTTTTGATAATTTTCCATTAACTCATTTTTTTAAGAACTTCATTTTCTATTGTATAGTTGTTTGGAACAAACATTATAGTGTTTTCATAACTTAATTTTTTGAGTTTTAGAAATTTTTCCGAAACTCAAATTTTTGAGTTTTGAGAATTTTTCTGAAACTCTAACTGTCTTTCTTTTAAAAAAATAAATAAATATATGCATAGTTGTTTGGAACTAATATCGTAGTTTTTCTGTAACTCAATTTTTTGAGGTTTGTAAAATTTTATTCCTATAACTCAATTTTTTGACACTCAAGGAATTTTTCCTTAACTTAAACTTTCTTTAAAAAAAATTTCTTTGTCTAATGCATATTATTTCATTATTTTCTGCTTAAAATAATTAATGACTCATTTTTTATGATATTTTGGTAATTTTTTTTGAAATATCCATTTTGATTAATTTGTTGCCGTCAACTGGAATTGAACCCAAGATATTTTAAAGGTAAAAAATACCATGACTTTTAAGGGTGAGTACACAGGGTTGCGGATGTTAATTGGGAATTGACCCAAATAAGTATAGGTCAAATATATAAATTTTAAAAATTAAGCGAGGCCAAAATGAAAATTGAAAAAAATCAGGCGGGATAATAGCTTATAATTAAACTTTGTTTTTTAATGGATTTTGTTTTTATTTTGAAAAATCTGGGGGCTTGGCCCCCAATCCCTAAGGTAGCTCCGCCCCTGAATTACAAAAAATGGCTCATCCGATCACACCGTGACAAAACCCAATTTTAAAACAATTCTTATTGAGAACTGTATTGGAACGGGATATCGATCACCTAGTTTTAAGAAAATTCTCTCTCTAGAAAATACTCTGCAAAAATGAGAGCTTACAAAAGTCAACCACATCATCTTCTTCCTTAATCATGATCTAATAATTTTATTTTCTTTTAATCATGACTTTCCTACAATCCATTAAGCTTTTTATTACTATGATCACACTCTTTCTCCTTGATTTCGACAGAGGCCCCCCTAACAATATCTTTGAAGCTCGCTTAATGGCCTTAAGGAGCTGGTTTGGCCATTGCTTTCACATGCAGCTCATTTACTGGATAAATTTGCTTGGGTTATATATGATTATTGGGTTCAATTCATGTTCTGCTAAGGATTCTAACTCCTTTTATCACATGCAATTCGATTTCACCTGCTCTGTACTATCCTGGCCTAATGATATGAACGCCTTTGCTCTTACTGTTAAGCATCGGGAATCCTGTCTCCATATATATGGCAGCTATCAATTTCTTTATACTCTTATCTTAATTAATTCTATTGTCCTCTCCATGATGATAAGTGGGTTCTTGAACATAAAGGGAGGACCAACTATGATTGGAACCTCTATTCTCGGTTTATTGTATTACAAATCTGCTACCCAATCGGAATTTAGTAACATGCAATTGATATATCTTCTTTGTTTTTCCGATTTCTCTACAATTGTTAACATTTTCAAGAGCGGATTGGTGAATAAGAGATCAATTCAACACATGCAGTGGGTTTATCAGGCCTATTTCCATGCTAGCTATATAACTGAAGACTTTAATTACTATTGCACTCTTCTTCCTCAAGATCTTCCTAGGATGATTAAGATTAATTTTCTAATACTGCTGAATCACCTTACTTGTAGCATTCGTAGTAATTTGACTCGATGGTTACCTGCTACTACTTATGCTATTAATCAGTTTTATTTTTTTATAATATTGATCTCAAGATTTCCCTCCAAGAGATCTTCTTATCTTTTCTTGCTGCTGGTTTCTCTTCTAAATGCTCAGGACTACTTTACAAGTACGTTTCCCTCTTCTCTCTGTTATGATATATTATTTTATTGTTATCTACAGATATTTCTCAGAAGAAGTAATCTAGATTATCAAGACTCATCTCAGACTAGTTATTTTATTCTTAATCTTCTCCAAAATCTAGTAGTCTACTACTTGCTCGGAGAATATATATTATATCTTTATCAATTTCTCACCAATAACTACTCAAGGCGTGATCCATGGTACACCTATTGGATCTTTTATTCAACAATGCCCAAGATATCTACAGAAAGATACTCTCTACATATACAGCCTATTTACACTTTCTTCTCGAAATCTTCAATATAGCGGCTGGGTTTCTATTTATCTTATTTAAAAATATTTTGCTCTCTTCTAATTGGACAAGATTATCTTGCAGCAGCAGTCTAGATTTGTTTATTCTTTTTTACTGGCCTACTATTACTCAGATATCCGAGTTGTCTAGGGCGTGTGATCTATTTGCAAATCACGCTTCATACTATCTTTGCCTTGAAATCATCAATTCAATTCTGAGACTCTTCATCTTCTATTTCCTTGCACGCTTTGGACATTTGTCGTCCAAGGATTCTTGTACTGATACGGCAAAGAATTGCAGTCTTACTAAGAATTATTTGCTCACCTCTTCGCTATATAATATCTGGGTTACAAGTGCAGAAAGCCCTCACAACCATTTTGATATGGCTGATTTGAGCACAACGCTGAGCGAGCTTATATACTATACTCATTCAGATACTCTAGTGATTTTTATTTATCATGGCTGTCGACCTATGCAGTATCACCCTTACAGATATATTCTATACTATATTGAATTTGAGGATTATCATGATGGAGTGTCAAGTGAAGAGTATTCTTCTGACAAGGCTACGAGTACACCGGGTTTACCCGTGATGGAAAGTGGACCTTTATTTGCTCAAGTGGATGGCGGCCTATCCCTTAAGAGGGCCGGGTTCGATGGATAGTGTGCTTGTTTGGAATTGTCGAGGAGCGAGGGCACCCTCGACAAAGAGTATGTTTAAGTCCCTTATTTCGAAATTTCATATTTCTGTTGCTTGTTTGTTAGAAGCTAAGTTAAAGTCTAGTAAGTTTTCATCTTGTAGTCATTTTAAGGGTTTTGATAATTCACACATAGTCGAACCCAAAGGAAGATCTTATATGTCTGGTGGGATTCTATTATTGTGGAAAGATTCCGTGAAGCTAAGGGTTATAAACTCTACCTCATCTTTTGTAATGGCTGAAATTATGGAATCAAATAAAGATGTTTGGTATTTGGTATGTGTTTATGCTCCAACTTGTGAAAATGAAAGAAATAATCTTTGGAAATCACTTACAAATTGGTATTCAAAAGTCAATATTCCTACTCTATTCATCGGGGATTTTAATGATATATCACGAACGTCCGAAAAAATGGGTAAAAGAGGATCAAATTTTGACAGAATCATAAGGTTTAACAACTTCATTAATCAAAATGGATTGCTAGATTTACCAAGCAAAGGATGCTTCTACACTTGGACGAATAAGCGCAAAGGTGAAGAAAATGTTAAAGAAAGACTTGATAGAGGTCTTGCTTCTTTATCTTGGTGTGAAAACTTTCCTAATGCATCAATTCAAGTACCACCGGCGATTGGTTCCGACCATTCACCTCTTATACTTTCCATGGATACACCAAAATCAAGGTTTGAAAAATATTTTATGTTTGAATCGAGATGGCTAGATAATGAAAATTGCAAAGAGTTTATAAATAAAACTTGGAGTGAGCAAGGTAATGCTCTTTCGATTAAAGATTTTTGTACAAAGAGAGATGCACTTTGTTTAGCCCTTACAGAATGGAGTAAACAAAATTTTTGCAACAATCGTAAGCTCATTGATAAATATCAAAAAGAATTAACTATACTTCAAAATGAGCAAGTGACAGAATCTAGTTGGATTAAAGAGAAAGAAATATATGGAAAGTTAGAGGAAGCCTGGAGACAAGAAGAATTATTTTGGGCGGATAAGGCTAGAGATCAATGGATTAAAAAAGGAGACAAAAATACAAAATATTTTCATGCCAAAACACTCTTTAGAAGGAGGATAAATAAAATTAATGCGATCAAGAATAAGGATGGATTGTGGATTGAGAACGAAAGAGAAATTAAGGACATTATTCGTGATTACTATATAAACTTGTTTACAAACAATACGGTGAATCAAGGAGCGAATATATCTCAATATATACCTAACAAGATTTCTGAAAAAATGAATGAGGAAATTACTAATATACCAGACATTGAAGAAATTAGAAAAGCAGTTTTCGATATGTCAGGTTCAAAAGCTCCAGGGCCGGATGGTTTACCAGGTAATTTCTACCAAGAAAATTGGGAGACTCTTAAAGATGATATCTTTACAATTGTCAACAATTTTTTCAAGAATAATACATCACTTAAAGGTCTTAATGATACTTTGATTACGCTCATTCCAAAAGGAGAATCTCAAGAATCAGTGGCAGATTATAGACCCATAGCGTGCCTTAACTTTATCTATAAAATTATATCAAAAATTCTGGCCAATAGATTACAGCCACTTATGGATGAGCTAATATCGCCTACTCAGTCAGCTTTTATTAAGGGAAGAAGTATACAAGACAACATTTTAATTGCGCAGGAAGTTTCCTTTTTCCTTAAGAATAAAAGAAAATCAAATAAACATTTTGCGGCGGTTAAGATTGACATGGCAAAGGCCTATGATCAGGTCAATTGGAATTTTTTAATTCAAACCCTTAAGGCTATTGGTTTCTGTGAAAAATGGACGGAATGGATATATAATTGTATATCTTCGGTATCTTTCCAAATTAAAGTCAATGGACAGAGACTCAATAAATTCTCACCATCCAGGGGAATACGACAAGGTGATCCATTATCTCCTCTTCTTTTCTCAATTCTCACGGAAAGCCTCATCGGTCTTATTAATTATCAATGTCGGGAAGGTAATATTAAAGGTATTAAAATCACCAGAAATTGTCCGAGCCTCACACATCTCTTATTTGCTGATGACGCTCTCTTTTTCATAAATATTGATAAGAAAGAAATTGACGCGTTCAAAGATACTATAGCTCTTTTTTGTCAAGCGTCTGGACAACGAATTAATTTTCAAAAATCATCAATTTTATTCAGCAAAGGAACCCCTGAAAACACGTGTGAAGAAGTAGCAAGAAGTCTCAATGTTACAAGGACATCAACCTTTGGGAAGTACTTGGGGATACCCTTCTCTCTTAAAAGGGCAAAATCGGAAAATCTAAACTATATCAAAGATAGACTTTTAAACAAATCATCTAGTTACTTTGCTAATTTACTTTCTGATGGAGGCAAAGAGGTGCTTATAAAAGCTGTGCTCCAAGCAATACCTAATTACGCAATGTCCATCTTTGAGTTCCCTAAATCACTTTGTAAGAAGCTGTCAGGAATCGTCGCTAATTTTTGGTGGGACTCAAATAACAAGAAAAGAATTCACTGGGTAAAATGGAAAAAAATCGCGAGAGCTAAAGCTATTGGAGGTATTGGTTTCAGGGATTTTCAAAAGATGAATTTAGCATTATTAGCTAAGCAAGCTTGGAGAATTATGAATAACCCTAACTCACTTGTGGCTAAGGTACTTAAGGGTATATACTCTCCTTTTTATAGTATTTTTAATGCAAAACTCTCAAGTAAAAGATCATGGAGCTGGGCTAGTATTTATAAAGGAATCCAATTTATCAAGCAACACTCAATTTGGAGAATTGGAAATGGACTAAATATTAACATATGGGATCAAAAATGGGTTAACAATAATATATCTCTGGAGAGGCCGGTAGGGTGCAAAGTGGAGATCGTAGCACAACTGTTCAATGAAAATATGTCAAATTGGAATATGGAGCTACTTAGACAAGTATTCCCTCCAAACATCGTAAGTGACATTTGCAAGATACCGGTGCTAATAAGCAAAGAAGAAGATACATTAATTTGGCCTTCCTCAAAGGATGGTATATATAGTACGAAATCAGGTTATCACAAATTAGTAGAAATGGAAGTACAAAAAGAAGCTCAATCATCTTCTCAAGGTAAACATGATAATAATAGTCTCTGGGGAATTATTTGGAAATCAAATGTCATGAATAAGGTTAGATCCTTTGGATGGAAAGTTTGTAATGGAGCCATTCCTACTAAGCGAAATCTTAAATTAAGGAAGTGTGCCAAAGATGACACGTGTGAATGGTGTGAACTGGGCAAGGAAGATGTGGAACATCTATTGATTAAATGTCCTCTAAGTATGGCAATTTGGGCTAATTCAAGACTACAAATACCTATTGAAAAAGAAAGAAAATATGATTTGGGGGATTGGTTAGTTGAAATGCGCAAAAAATACGTTAAAAATGGATGGGATCAAAATGAGGTTACGGCATACTTGCTACTTACATTATGGAACATATGGAAGGCGAAAATGAGGGGTTTTCACGATAACACTCCATGGGTGATTAAAGACATCTTATTTAAAATTCACTCTGCGATGAATGACCTATTTAAAAATAAGGCTATGGAAGATAAGAGAAAGGAAGAGAATAATAAAATAAGAGACGAGAGCAATAGTGAGTTTATGATTGAGAATAACCCAATTCTAACGGACGAATCAGATTATGTTTTCATGAGTGACGCGTCTTTCAAAAAGGAATATGAACCTACAGGTATTGCAGCAATTGCAATTGACAAAGAAGGTAAAATCGCTCAAAGGATAATATCCAGATCTATTGTTAGAAGCCCTATTGAAGGAGAATGTTGGGCGGTCCTTCTTGCTATGAGGAAGGCTGCTAGTTGTAATCTACGGAGTGTCTCCTTTTACTCCGACAACCTTGAATTGATTCAAGGTATCTCTAAGTGCACAGGTCTTCGATGGCAAATCTACCCATTCATTGCCGAAATGAGGAGCTGGCTTGCGAAGTTCCCTGACTGGAAGGTTAACTTCGTTAACAGGAAATTTAATAACGTCACGGATCTCACAGCTAAAAGTGCAAGATGTAACATTGATACTTCAGCTTGGAAGAACGGCTCGTTAAATGACTTTTATATTTTCCTTAAATCATTGTATAAACGATCTTGATCCTCTTTTTTTTAGGAAAAAAAAAATTCTTATTGCATTTGACTGAAACTCCAAACACTCTTCACTTAAGACAACTAGGAGATTTGTGTATAGAGATAAAATAGGATTTTTTTTGTATATTTGGAGGAATAATCTGAAAATAGGAAAGTGACGTAGTTTGAAGTTTTAAGGTGAAATTTCAAATTTTAAATAATTACAATAATAAATGTATTGTTTTTATAAGAGTTTTGATTTAAAAAATTACCTTAATATTTGGTAGCGGTGAAGAATGATATTTGGTGTTGGTCCCCGGGAAGGACAGAGGTAGTGTAGGTATATAGTTTTTTTAAATCGAAAATCATGTGGTTGTGTTGGTGGGTGGGAAGGAAAACGAGTTTGAGTTTTTTTAAAACTTTTTAATTTTAATTTTATGGAATGTAGCCCTTCAAGTTTAAAGGGGGTGGGGTGGGTTGAAGGGGGATATACTTTATAGGATTTTATAGAATTTTATATAATTTAAAAAGTAGAGATCTATTTGATTAAGAATTTAAAAAAATATTGATGTATTTAATTAGAATTTAATTTTTCTTTTAATTTTTTGGTGTTTGTAACAAGGATGTTTTAAAATCTTTAAAATCATGTTGTATTTAATAATAATCTATGTTAAGATTAATAGGTGCTCTTGTGGGTTGAGTATTCAAATGACCATGAATTTAAAGTGTCTCTCCGATTTATTATAAAATAACTATCAATTTTTTTATTTTTAGTTCATTTTAAATGGATTAAAATAATTATTTAACGGTAGAATAGGACAACAAGAGAAACACGACACAATTTTAAGTTTAAGGGGGGCAAGCAAACATCTTTATAAATTCAGACGGGGAGGGAAAAGTGTCAAAAAACTCAAAATATAGATGACACAAGGTTAAGGGGGGATATATATATATAGAGTTTCACCACATAGAAATCTCGTACACCCCGTGTAACTCCTAATCAAGTCCCAAACGCGTTGCTTGAGATCAACCTACAAGACTACAATTCCCACACTTAGTTGCTACAACCCTTGGAACACTTAGGCACTACCCTTAAGCACACATGAGCACTAAAGAGAACAAGAGACAATTTAGAGAGAATTTGAGAGAAAGAGATTTGTATTACTTTAGAGAAGATTTTCTTGGATGATTACAGATGAGGATTGTCACCTCCATTTATACTACTCTATGGATGGGTCTAAAAGGCTTCTAAGCCCAAGCCCATTATCTAGAAGATTCTACCTTCTCCTTCTCTTTACTACATTCTAGAATAATCTTTTACAGTATATATTATTCTATTATAGTCTATAATCTTCTTAAATAGTCTATTATGGTCAACTACTATCTAGTATATTACGAAACATGCTGAGAAGGTCGCGCAGGTCCCGCCGGGTATTCCGAGCCTTCCGAGAGTGCCGAGTGGGTCCTGTCGAACCGGAATGATATTCTTAACCTATATATATATATATGAAAATTAAACATGTGAACAAAAATAAAACTACAATTGAAAAAAGGGTAAGAAAAACATACCCGTAATTTTAGATGCCAGATCAGCCTACACATGTATCATGTTCATATTAGCATCACATCCAAATAAAAACCCTAATTAAAGAAATAAATAAATGAAAACACTTTACCTTCTACTGGCTAACAAGCGGGTATAATCTCTCTCCAAGAAGCTGTTTCTGCTCCTCCGGAGTAGCCACAGCTAGGAAGCTGCTAAACATCTGCTGACTTTGACTTTCCGCCACAGGAACAACCCCACCATGGTTCATGTTTACCCAATTGTTAAGCTTACCATGTGGAAAGAAAACTCTCGATTTTTGGTGATATGGATACACATGTAATTGTACACCATGATGAATGATCTGAATGAGAGTGAAAATAAATATGAACCAAAGATAAATGACATAACTAATATTTCAGTATCTTACCGCATAGATTATATGGATGGATTAATATGTTTGAAATGTCATGTCCAATGATCTTGATTTTAATAGAATTATAATTCCTTATTGAATAGATAAACCTGTAATGAAAAATATTAAGTTTGATTTTATATGTCCTTATTTATAACATATAATATATCCTAACTAACTAAATAATAAGTGTGTATTTTAATTTTCCAGAATATATGCACATATAATTTATTAAATTTAAAAAATATATTACACATTTAAAATATGTTTATATTTCTATTTTTATTAAATATACTGAGGTAACACACTTAATATCAATATTTCAAATCAGTCGCATCACATAATAAGTCACGACATCACATGATGAATATATATTATAAAATTTAATGGTAATATAACTTTCATGGAATTATCTGCACACTGTTAGTGAATATTAAGACCTCTTACCAAATTGAAGAATTAAAATATAATTTAAAATTCTAAAATATTTTTAATGGAGAAGGGGCGGAGGCACGAATTTTTGTTATAGGTCCCTATATTATGTAACGAATGCACTATAAGTCTCAATATTAATTTTTTAAAATTAATTACCCTATAAATAAAATAATTGTAAACCTAATAAAATAAATTAAAATTAAGGGAGTCAAAGGAAGAATTTGAATAATTTAGAGGAGAAGGAGGACAATGACTATGATTATTTTAAAAGGTAACATTTTATTTTATTGTCAGAAAATAAGGGAGGCCATGGAATTTCCACTCCCTTCCCACCCCAAGTGTATATAGCTCCGCGACTGAATATAAGTGAATAATGAAATTTGGATTACAAGAATAAACGTAAATAAAAATCATATTATGTAATGGGGCAACGCCCAATTAATTACGCAGAGAAGGTAAGTATTCCCTATTAATTACAACTTCAACTTAATTCCCAATTAAGCACAAAATATTACCCAATTACCAAAATATCCTTCTACCTATTATTAATTACTTTAATTATATATTTTATTAATTATAGTTTAATATTTATTTAATTTTTTCAGATTTTTTATTTAAATATTTTTTTTTCGAAATATTTTTTTTTTCAAAAAATATTTTTTTTTTCGAAATTGTTTTTTTTCCGGAAATTTTTTTTTTCAAAAAATATTTTTTTTTTCGGAAATTTTTTTTTCGAATTTTTTTTTTTTCGATTTTTTCCCCCGGAATTTTTTTTTCCATGATAATTGTGTGTTAAAGTAACACAAAATCATATGTGTTGTGTGTTGCATGAACACCCAATATGTATAATATTGAGTTGCTTAAACACACATAAATAACAAATTGTGTGATACATGAACACAAAATCAGACAGACAGAATATTTGTACACAAAGGTATAGAATAATGTATATGTAGGCTGATTATGTGTTCATGCAACACGCAATTGCTGAAAGTATGTGTTACAGTAACACACAACAGTATGGGTTTTGTGTTGGTAAGACACACAATGCGTTTATCATTTACAGTTTTGCGTTGCTTAAACACACACAAATAACAATTGTGTGTTGCAGGAACACAGAATAAGATATACAGAATATTTGTACACATTAATAGATAATAGTGTACAGATAGTCTGAACATCTGATTGTGTGTTAATGTAACACACAATCGCTTGATGTATGAGTTACAGTAACACAAAACAGTATGGACTTGTGTGTTAATGAAAAAATCTTCGAAAATATTTTTCGAAAAAAAAAAATTCGAAAAAAAAAATTTCAAAAAAAAAAAATTCAAAAAAAAAAAAAATTTCGAAAAAAAAAATTTGTGGAAAAAAAAATATTTTTCGAAAAAAAAAATTCAAAAAAAAAATATTTTTTCGGAAAAAAAAAATTAAAAAAAAAATCGAAAAAAAAAAATATTTAAAAAAATGAAAAAATAAATTCAGATATTAAATATATAAATATATAATGAAATAAAAAAACATATAAGGGCAATAATGGAAGGTAAATATGACCATGTGCTTATTTGAGAATTAAGTTGAAAATTTGTGAGTAAGTAGGAAGTAATTTCCTCCTTCCTTTTTTTTGAGAATGAAAAGTGAGGAAGTGTAATTAATTGGGAATTATCTCTTATGTAATTGTAAGATATTTTAATATGGATATAAACTAAGAGTCAATAGTAGTATTGGAATTTAATATGTATGTATTCAGGGCGGAGCCATGTGTGTTGTCGGGGTGGGGGGGGGGGGGGGGTCTATGGCCCCCCGATTTTTCAAAAAAATAAATTATAACTATCTTAAAAAAAAGTTTATAAGTAAATAACCCCTACATTTATTAAATATCTCCATTTAGCCCCCCCTAACTTATAAAATTTATTTTATTAAACTTTAAATTATTTTATTAATAAGATTTTTTATTTTTTATAACAAAATATATGTTATTTTATATTAAAAAAAAGAAACTTATACCATAATTAATTAAAAAAATTAATATCAAGACTTATATTGCAATATTTACATAATATAAGGACTTTTAATACAATTTTCCATATTATAAAACCTATTTTGCAATTTTTGCATAATACTTACACTTTTAGTGCAAATAGTGGCAAAAACAATTTTCGGGGGCGTTTCCCCCGAACCCCACTGGCCCCCTAACGAAAATTTCTGGCTCCGCCCCTGTTTGTATTCATGAGATATACATAAGAAGCAACTTTAACATCATTTTATAAAAATATTATGCTTATATATGTAAGATTAGCTTTTAATAACATAAAATAATTACATAAGAAAAAATAAATAAAATCGAGACAAAATATAAATTTGATAAAGGTCAATTGTTTTAAATGAGAAAAAACATTTATACAACATTATTACATATTGAAGAAAAAACAAATAATATATGAATAATTACATTTCATGTACAATCACCAAAAAATGACTTCATAATTACTTACGTGAATATCATAAAATCCTCCTTTGGAATGCAATATTTTTGAATTTAATAATTAGAGAGACAGAGAGAGAAAGAGAGAAAGAGAGAGAGAGATAGAGAGAGGGTCAGAGAACGGCGACATGAATTATATAATGGTTCATAGGGTTTGGTTTATAATAATATATTTTTGTATAAGTTTTTGAAAAAATAAATATATGGAAATTTTTATATAGCTGGGCCTTTTTATATGTAAAACATCATTGATTATATCATTCTTATGCCTAATTTTTTTAAAGTATGATCCACTCACTTTTGAATATGGATCTGCTGCTTTTGCCTTGGGTTGCAATGCATATATTAATGGGCTTATTTGGTGTTCATTTTTTAATATGATAAATGACACTTTAATACAATGTATCGGTATATTTTGGTACCTATATTTCTTTTCTCTCTCTTCCGAAGTCTCGTTCTACTTGCAAGTATTTTTTTATTTGGTTGAACTTGAATTTGACTTCTTTATAATTACTCAATTATGGAGGCCGTTTTTCACAATATAGATCAAGGTCGGGGACCTCAATTATATCGGTTAGATACCAACAACTTGCATGGTTTCAACGATTTGGGTTGAAATATTTGGACGTCAAAGATATGGGCTGTGGGAGTCCTATGGTCGTCGAGTAGTAGGATAAGAGTAGTAAGAGAGACTATGATGGGATAGTAGATTTTTCAGGTGTTTATTTCCGATTGTGAGCGTGTCCTTACCGTGTAGAGAATACATGTATATATATACTTGTTCCCTATCCCGCTAATCAACTACCATCCTCTAAAGAGGCCCATGGTATAGGGTTGGGCTTTCATGGATCCACAAATAGAATAAAATTAGTACTCAATTTTCTTATAGATTCTAATAGATATTAATATAATTTATTAGACTGTACTGAACAAAACTTACAAATTTTTAAAATCTTATGGAGTACCAAATTTCATTAACATATTTAAATAAATAATTTCAGGGTGTGCTTATCAGGTGTTTTAGCATGTTTGAAGGGTATTTCACCATTTCTTTTTCCGAAATTCTTGATATTTTCAATTAAACCATCATAATTTCTTTTTTTATAAACCAAAAAGTATTAAATAGGAGTTGTATACGCAGTAGTGACAAACTTATTGGTTCGAAAGAATCAAAACTGATTTTTTTTGAAGCAATAAGCAATTGACTTTTCATGTAGTTTTATTAAATTAAAAAATATATCATGATTTTTTCAACTGAAGCAATCGTCTTATTATAATATTTTTCATGTAGATTATTAATAGAGGTCTTACATGAAGAATCATAATAGCATGTATGCGTTTTTTTTTTAACTAAAGTAGTAGTCAACTAATTTCTGCATGAACTTTTTTTAATTTAAGTCTCACATAAAGAATATAGAATGATTTTTTCAAATTGTATATTTCAATTTGTTAGAAATTAGTCTAAAAATTTTAATCAATCAAAATCTCTAGTTAAAATGATAGATTTCAAAATAAAAAAAATTATTCTTTAAAATCTCATGGAATCCAATGATATAAAATCCATAAAAATGCATAGAATTTTGAATAACATAAATTTTTATAAGATTCTTTAAATTCCGGAATGAATACCACAAGATTTTAAAAGAACTTTTGAAATTCGAATTAAATACAATAAGATTTACAAAGATCTTTTGAAATCCGAATTGAATAACTCTAAACTTTTGAAATACAAAAAATCAAATAGACTCTATATTAAAGAAATAGAGGTTTAGGTCTAGAAGAGAGATATTTTCAAAATTAGTTTATATTAGTTATTTTTCAAAAATAAAGAGATAAAAATTAAATAATATTTTTTTTTCAACATAAATATACACCTCAAGATCGGGAAAAAGATGGGACAGCGGAGTAATAATGACAACAATATTCAGCACGATGTGGAACATATGGAAAGCATGTATGGAAAACTTTTTTGATAAAAAGACTTGAAACATTTGGGAGATCAACAACAAAACCAAATCCCTTATTAACTGGGAGTCTGTTGGATATTTTTTGATTTTAAAAGTCTATTAAAATCTTGAGGTATTCAATTAAAATTTAAATAACTCTTTTAAAATCTAAATTTAATCAAACAAGACTCTTTTAAATCTATTAAAATTTTTAGGTATTCAAAAGTTATTGGACTTTATAGGAATTTAAGGTTTAAGTATAAATAACAAAATCTTCTACAAATTCTTCTGCAAAAGCAGAGATTTCATAAACTCCAATAAAAAAAACGACTGAGGTTAAAAAAATCCTAAGCTATTTTATAATTATTCTAATATCTAATCGTCATGGCCGTGAAGGTTTTTTCGAAAAGAAAAGACGGAACGTCTCTGATATCGTGAACAAATCAAATAATCTTATCAATGATCTATTTTCTGTTTTCTTCGAAAACAAACATAACTATCACATCAATAAAGGAAATGATAATAGTATTATAAAGAAAAGGATAAGATCCTACAAGACACGGCCGACGCAATTTGGTTGAATGACGCGTCTTTTATTAGAGAATTAGAACCAGCTGGTATTGCCTCTATAGAAGTCAACAAGGAAGGGATGATCTCTATGAGACTATATAGGAGATGCATCGTAAGGGTACTAAGGAAGGAGAATGTTGGGCGATGATTCATGTAATTAAAGTTGTGGTAGAATTAAACACTAAAAACGTCTCCTTTTATTCCGACAACATTGAAATAGGAATCAACAAAATATGTGAAGTTGATTGGAAAATCCATCGATTGATCGAGGAGATCTGGAAGTGGATTTCAAAATTTTCCTACTGGAATATCTACCATATCAAGCGAGAATTCAATAGAGTTGCAGACTTGACGGTAAAATGTGCAAGAATGGGAGAGGAGCTATCAGCATGGAAATCATTAAGTCTCATAGAAATTTTTAATTTTTTAAATAATATATTATGTAATACCGATGGGGGATAACATTGTAATCTTTCCTTTGACAAAAAAAAAACGATTGAGATTAGGCTATTTAACATATATGTCAGCCATATTTGTTCACTGATGGCATGTTGAATTGAGAATCAAATATCAATTGAAATTTTTTTAATCAATTGAAAACCAAACATCAATTGAGAAAACCTTCGTTTGGATTTGTGTGAAAATAAATCTTTTTTTTTGGAGGGTTAGGTAACCGCTTGTACTTGTAATTTTTTTTCCTTCTCTTTTATTGTTCCAATGCGACGGTGAAGAGATAGGTTTTTAGGTTTTATCATGTTTAATTTTATTTTTCCAACATAAAAAATGTACTATTTACTTTTCCTGACTGAAATTTTTTCTTTTTGTTTTTTTTCCAATGCGTGGGTGAAGAGATGGGATTTAGGTTTTATCATGTTTAATTTTTTTTCCAACATAAGAAATGTACTGTTTACTTTTTCTGTCTAAATTTTTTTTGTCTAAAAGTTTTCAACGTTTACAGGTGTATTTTTTATCTTATGATTTATTATTTATTTATTATTTATTTAATATTTAGAAGGTAAAATCAAAATTATAAATCAAAAATAAAAATCGGATCATTCACCATTCTTTGTTACCGTTAGGCCACCATGGTGGCAGGACACTTTTTTTGTTGAATTGTTTAAATGGATGTATAATTTATTTCTTAGAAAAAGATCAAAATCTATTAAAATCCAATAAAATCCGTTAAAATATTTACATAAAATCCGTTAAATTCTATATGGAATTAAAATTAATCTATAAACTCTATATGGAATTAAAACAATCTATAATGTTTAAAAGTCTATAGATTTTAAAATCTAAAAAAATCCAACAAAATCCTAGTTGAATACACCCCCCCCCCCTAAAAATATCTTCGGTAACGCACAAGAGCCCAATAAAACTTATACAAATTCTGAAGAACAAAAAAATTAGGAGTCAGACAAAGATAATATTTCTTGAACGATGATGAAGAATTTATTTGGCTTAATGATAGATTTTTCACTAACAACTGGGAACTGGCGAGCATGGTCTCAATTACAGTCAATGAGAAATGAGAAGTCAAACATAAAAATATTAAAGGGGAAAGATAAATAGCTCCATTGACGGAGAGATTTGGGTCGTTCTTCTTGCCATGAGATATCTAGGAGATCTCGACTTACAGATTTGCTCTTCTACCCTGATAACCTTGATGTATTCAAGGTATTAACAGAAAAAAGGGAATCAACTGGAGAATCCAACCAATGATTGTTGAAGTCTGGAAGTGGATGGACCGAATCCCTAATTGGAAAGTCATTCACGTTAAAAGAGAGTTAAACGGGGGCATACAAACTCGTAAAATGCATTAGACATAATGTTGACATGACAAGATGCCCAAGCAGTTCAATTATTGAGTTTTATAATAGTCTATCAGGAAAAAAAACAAGATATGAAAAAGCTTTTTCGAAGGCTTTTCAAATAAATATTTTGTAAAATTGAAAGTGCCCTGTACGATGTGGGATAACAATGAAGTGGAGAAAATTAAAATTTAGCGAACTCCGTGCTCTAAAAACTTCAAAATGACTTGATCAAAAAACTAATACAATCAAGACATTTGTCCTTGTATACTTTGATAGTTAATTATTTTTGTATAACTTAGGAATCTTGATTGCAGTTTGAGCTACTAGTTAAGAATGGAAGAAGAAGGATTAAAACTTGTAGGATATTGGGACATTCCCTACACATTAAGGGTTCATTGGGAACTGAATCTCAAAGGGATTGAATATGATTACCAAGAAGAAGAACTCTTAAATAAGAGTCCTTTGCTTTTGCAGTATAATCTTGTATACAAGAAAGTTCCAGTTCCTTTTCACAATGGAAAACCGATAGCAGAATCACTCATCATACTTGAATTACATTATTGAAACTTGGAAGCGAATCCACTTCTCCCTGAGGATCCAAGGCACGTTTCTGGGCCAAATTTGCTGATGAAAAGGTAAGCAAATTGTGTAGTGCTACTGTATGAAAGATTATACATACTATATTTACATCTTCTAACATATCATTTTGTATACTAAGTTCATAATTTTTTATTCATGTGTGTGCCAGCAATCATGGGTACATTCTCCAGTAAAGAAAGAAGCAGGAAAACTTTGCAAAATAAGCTCACGAAAACTTGAAAACTTTAGAATATGGTCTAGAGGGAAAAGAGTACTTTGGGGATGGAAAAATATGTTATAGTGATATTTATGTGTCTTGGGTTGGATTATGGGGTCGAATTGTTCGAGAAATCACGGGAATAAAACTTATAGATGAAGATTCCATGCATGTGCTCTTTGCATGGTTTGAAATGTCCTTGAAGCACATATAGTCAAAAAAAGGTATTCCACCTAGAGACAAATTGGTGAACCATAAAAAAGCCTTTTATTTGATGTAGCAAGGTGCAACAACTGTTTGGACAAACCTTGCCCCCTTGTGGGTACACCTTATTGTGTGTGTGAAGGGAAAATATTGATGTTTGCTAGTGTTGGCCAAATGAGATTTTTCCCAAGTGTTGACTGGGTTAACAATGACTTGATTTCTACGTTTATCTAATTGTAAATACTAATGCAATATATTCATTGGGTTAAAAATTATTTCAAGTTGAATGAGAAATTGAGTCATGAAATTTTTGGAGAAAAAAATGAACAAATAAATAAGTAAATAGTTTTTATTTATTTATATATTTATTTATATATATATAATAAAGCTGAAAGAAATATTTTGTTCTTTTTACAATTGGGCGAAGCCGAATAGTTGTTGTTTTTCATGTGGAATTCTTAGTATTACATCGGGCCTGGCCGAATAGTAAAATTATAATAAGTACTAAGGATCCAAGCCCAATAGTTATGTCTTTCACTATGTACCGTATCTTTTACTTAAAAGACACAACTCCAAATTTTAAAGTCACAGCCTTTTCTAATGGATGCCTAGTGACCTATTCATTTTCTATTAAATAGTTTTCCAACTCAAACATTTACTTCACTCAGTTTTTCAAAGCAGTAACCATTAAATTTATAAGAGAGAGACAGAAAAAAACAGTATTATTAAGTTTGTTGAAATTCTTAAGAATTCGTGTGTCAGTTTCTTTTGAATAGTTTTGTCGTTGTATCATGGAGGTTGAAGCCAACAAACGTAAGACACTAGTACATGGCCTAAATACCTTAAAAAAATCGAATCCAATGTGAGCCTCGACAAGTAAATTTATTTATTTACTTTTGTTTTGTTTTTGCATTAGTTTCAATATTGTTTTACTAGTTTATATAAGAAAGACACAACAATTTAAGGTATTTATGATTCACGTTGTATAAACCAAAAAACATTTTCTTTTCGTTTTATAAACTTTACTTTTTGTGAAATTTCTGGGTATGTGTATACAGAACTGGAATATTACATTTTATTTCTTTTTTTCTTATTCTGATTTCTAGGCTTGTGTAGAAAATTACTCGCTTACTAACGTCAAATATATGATTCATATAGAATATGGAGAAAAAATACTTAACAAAGTGAAAAGCAACATGAGACGGGTAACAACTCAAGAACAGAAGTTCATGTACCCGCACCAACACCCATTGGACCATCCGATAAACCAAGAAAGTTCAATGGTTCTGACTTTAAGAGGTGGTAGCAAAAGATGTTGTTCTACCTGACCACTCTAAGCTTGGCAAAATTTATGAAGAAAGATCCACAGGAATTGGGATCCAATCCAAACAATTTGACATAAAACACAATAGATGCTTGGAAGATTGCTGATTTCTTATGTATTGCATTCTAAACTGTTTGAAGAATTTCTTATATTGTGTGTACTGCACCATGACAACTGTCAAGCAATTATGGGATTCTCTTGAGAAGAAATACAAGACTGAAGATGTCGGGATAAAGAAATTTGTGATCGGTAGGTTACTTGATTTCAAGATGGTGGATTCAAGACCATTAATGTCTCAAGTATAACAGTACTAGTTGATTCTTAATGAATTGAGTGCTAAGGGTATGAATCTAGTAGAGCCTTTGAAGTTGGTTCTCTTGTGGAAAAGCTACCCCCATTGTATAAAAATTTCAAGAACTACATCAAGCACAGCCGCAAAAAAATAAGTCTTGAATTTCTAATTGTAAGGTTAAGAATCGAGGAAGACAAGCAAATGGCTGAAAAGACAACTAACCCTCGATCATATGAAGCCAAGACAATTTTTTTGGAACAAGGGAGGACCAACCAAAACAACAAGCGCAAGAGGCAAGGACAGTCAAATACTGAAAACAGTAAGAAGGTGAAATTCAACGGGGAGTGTCACAACTGTGGAAAGCATGGACATCGTGCAAAAGACTGTCGAAACAAAAAGACACAAGAAAAGCAAATAAAAGGTAAGGGTGATCAGTCGTATGTGACTGAGATATCCGAGGGCATTGACGATTTGAACTTGGCGGCAACAGTCACAGAAGTCAACATCGTCAGCAACCCAAGGACATGGTTGATAGACAGTGGAGCAACCCGACATGTATGCTCAGACAAATCTATGTTCAAAACCTACAAGAAAGATATAAATTAAGAAATCTTGTATATGGGAAATTCCTCTACCTCAAAGGTTCAAGGTATTGGAAAGATTTGGATGAAGATGACCTCCAGGAAAGAGCTGACCTTTAAAAATGTCCTCCATGTTTCAGACATTAGCAAGAACTTAGGTTCAGGTTCCTTGTTAAGCAAGGCTGGGTTTAAACTTGTATATGTAGCTAATAAGTTTGTATTAACTAAGAAGGAAATTTATGTAGGAAAAGGGTACCTCTGCGACGTATCTACCGAAAATGTAACCGATAAAGAAATGAATGAAAAATCTGATTGTGTTTATATGCTTGACTCACCTAATTTATGGCACGATAGATTAGGACATGTTAACGTCGGTTCATTAAAATAAGTTAGTAAACGTCGGGTTATTACCTGATGTGAACTTCAAAATATCAAAAGAAATGTGAAGTATGTGTTGAGTCAAAATTAACCAAAGCCTCGGTTAAATCTATAGAAAGGACTTCGATACCTTTAAAGTAAATTCATAGTGACATTTGTGACTTAAATTTTTTGCAAACTAGAAGTGGAAAAATGTGTTTTATATCTTTCATTGACGATTGCACAAGATATTGTCAAATATACTTACTTCGAAGTAAGGATGAGGCCTTGGAAGCATTTAAGCAATACAAAACTGAAGTTGAGAATCTACTAAATAAAAAGATTAAGAATCATAGAACATATAGGGGAGAAGAATATGTGTCTCCTTTTGAAGAATTTTGTGTTGAATATGGACTTATCCATCAAACCACGGCCCCCTATTCGCCTCAACAAAAAGGAATTGCTAAACGCAAGAACCGCACGTTGAAGATAATGATGAATGCCTTGCAGATTAACTCTGGGTTACCACAGAACTTGTGGTGAGAGGATTTACTCACTGCAAACCATATCCTTAACAAGGTGCCACACAAGAAGGTAGATAAAACTCCTTACGAATTATTGAAAGGAAAAATACCTTCATTCAAATATTTAAAAGTGTGGGGGATGCTTGGAAAAGGTAGAAATTCTTGCTCCTAAAAATGATCAAAATAGGACCAAAGACCATTAATTGCATCTTTATTGGATATGCTCACGTCAATGCTACATATAGATTCCTAGTACACAAATCTTGTTATGTTGAAATTCACGTCAATATAGTGATTGGATCAAGAAATTCATATTTCTTTGAAACAACTTTTCCGTATAAAACCACACCAGAATCCGGTTCCTTAAAAAGAAAAAGCGATGCAATTCAAGAAGAGAAAGGTCAAGAATCATTGCCAACCGAAAAACAAGAACAAGAATCATTGCGAAATGAAAGAGAACCAAGAAGAAGTAAGCGGATGAGAACCTCTACGTCTTTTAGTCCTAACTTTCTATCTTACATGCTAAATGAAGAACCACGAACATTCAAGGAGGCTATGTCAAACCCTGACGCCTCTTTCTGGAAAGAAGCGGTAAATAGAGAGATAGATTCAATTATGAAAAACCATACATGGGAACTAGTGGATCTCCCTCCTTGGAATAAACCATTGGATGCCAATTGATATTCAAGAAGAAACTAAAGACTGGTGGGTCTATTGAAAAATACAAGGCTCGCCTTGTTGTAAAAGATGATAGTCAAAAGGAAGGACTTCACTATTTTGACACTTATTCTCCGGTCACGAGAAAATCATATATTTGAATGTTAATCGTTATATCTTTGATATACAAGCTCGAAATTCATCAAATAGATGTAAAAAAAACCTTCCTAAATGAAGAATTAAATGAAGAGATATATATAGAACAACCTGGGGGTTATGTAGTTCCAGGTTAGGAGAACCAAGTATGTAAGCTTGTTAAATCCTTATATGCTTTAAAATAAGCACCGAAGCAATGTCATGACAAATTTGATAGATACATGATCTTGAATGGTTTCAGGATCAATGAATGTGACAAATGTGTTTATGTAAAATGAAATGAGACATGATATGTCATTGTCTGTTTATATGTGGATGATATGCTAATCATTGGAAGTAACAATGATGTGATTACATTCACCAAAAGGATGCTTTCAAGTAAGTTTGACATGAAAGATTTAGGCCTTGCGAATGTTATTTTGGGTATCAAGATTCTCCGAACATCTGAAGCTATTGTACTATCTCAGTCACACTATGTTGAGAAAGTAATAATCAAAATTAGTAATGGCGACACAAATATCGCCAAGATACCTGCTGATGTATATTTACATCTTGCTAAGAACATTGGTGATACAATCAACCAGTTGGAGTACTCTCGTGTTATTGGGAGTCTCATGTACTTAACAAAATGCACTAGGCTAGATATAGCACATGCAGTAAGTAAGTTAAGTAGGTTTACACATAATCCGGGGAAGAACCATTGGATTGCTATTGTAAGAGCTCCAAGGTATCTTAGATACACTATGAACGAATGTTTGTTGTACATAGGATATCCAGCTGTACTAGAAGTGTACAGTGATGCAAACTGGATATCAGACTCCATATACTCAAAATCCACAAGTGGATTCGTCTACATGTTAGGAAGAGTAGACATGTCTTGTAAATCCACTAAGCAAACGTGCATAGCCAGGCCCATTATGGAATCTGAGTTTGTAGCTTTAGACAAAGCTTCTGAGTAAGTCGAGTGACTTCATAATTTCTTAGAAGATATTCCTAATTGGCCAAAGCCTATGCCAGCTATTTGCATACATTACGATAGCTAGAGTGCCATTGGTAAGGCACTAAACGAGATGTATAACAATAATTCTAGACACATACATCGTAGACACAATACCGTTAGACAGCTGCCCTCAAACAGAGTTGTCACAATTGATTGCGTTCGATCAAAGGATAACATATCGGATTCACTGACCAAAGGTCTACAGAGAGAGTAAGTGCAAGTATTGTCAAGGGGAATGAGTCTTAATCCTATGAAAGATGAGTTACCATGATGGGAACCGTACCTAGCAGAGTGGAGATTCCACAATATAGATTCAAAGGAAAAACTGAATCATGAAACTACAACTCGGTACGACACACTGTGGGGAGACCACCCCAAACCATTCCTGGGAACAATTAAATAGTGTCACATGTAAAATTAAAGGATAAGTTAAACTTGTAATGGTCTTGTATCTTTAATAACATAAGATAGAGTAATACAAAATACTCTCGACAAGAGACCACCTATATGAATAACATGGGTAGGGCCGCCCTACGAGAATCTTTTGAATGCGAAATTCTTCAACGGTTATTCATGAAATACCAGGAGTTGTCCAGGTCTGTAAATGGACACAACTGTGAGAACCAAATAATGTTTGGAAGGATACTATGTAAATTCTATTGACTTGGTCTATAAAAAAGATGAAAACTTCAAGACATCATATTCACTAGTTATCAAGTAAATCCGATAGCCTTTACTATGGAAGGTTCAAATCCAAAATCTACCTTTCTCGACGTAGTATTCTTCTACTCTTCTCTCTCACTCTCTCTCTCGTTTTAGAATTTCTTGCATGTAGTTTCAGGGTGGTTAGTCAATTTCCAGTCATGTGAGGATTGTTGGTCGAATGAGATTTTTCTCAAGTGTTGACCGGGTCGACAATGACTTGATTAATACGTTTATCTAAATGTAAAGACTAACGTAATATATATTTTCCGTTAAAAATTATTTGAAGTTCAATGAGAATTTGAGTCATGAAATTTTTGGAGGAAAAATGAATAAATAAATAGTTTTTATTTATTTATATATTTTTATATATATATATAGTAAAGGTGTAAGAAAGAAAAAAATTATTATTGGACCAAGCCCAATAGTTATTTTTTTTCATGTGGAATTATAAGTATTAACATTGGGTTTGACCCAATAGTAAAATTACATTAAGTGCTAAGGATCCATTACTATTGGACCAAGCCCAGTAGTTATGTCTTATGTATCGTATCTTTTATTTAAAAGACACAATTTCAAATTTTAAAGTCACAACCCTTTCTAATGGATATTTAGCCACCTATTCATTTACTATAAATAGTTGGTCAACTCAACATTTACTTCACTAAAAAAAAGAATCAGCTCTATTAAATTCGTTGAAATTTGTAAGAATTTGTGTGTCAGTTTCTTTTGAATAATTTTGTCGTCGTGTTCTAGAGGTTGAAACCAACAAACGTAAGACACACACGTACGCGACCTAAATACCTTAAAGAAATCAGATCTAATCTGAGTTTTAAAGTTATTTATTTATTTACTTGTCTTTAATTTTTGTACTAATTTTTATATTGTTTAATGATTTATACAAAAAACACAACATCGAGTTTTTTAAAATAATTATCAAAGTTCGAATAAATCTGTTATGAGTTCTTTATGTTAGACATATATTTTCATATTGGGAAAAATAATATATTGAAAAATCCCAGAAACTACATTCAACAATTTGTTGAGCAATTTAACAAGACAATTAATGATTCGGGGTAAAATAAGCCAGCTTACCTCATGGGTTGATCCGTGATGTTGGTCTAAAGAACTCGAATATTCTAGTGTTGGTTTTTATGGACCCTTCGTGCTATCTAAGTAGCAATTAGTGAGCTGTATTTGATCACATATTGTGTTTAGAAAGTGAGCATATTTTAAATTTGGCTTTTAAGTATAACGTGCTTCATGTATCTCCAAAACGCAGCTTTTAACAAGAAAGTTGAGCTAGAGTTGAGTTAGTTGTTGGGGTCACTCTTAAACCGTATATGAGCCGTATACCTGGTTAAAGTTACTGCTCTGAGAATGAGACAATGATGATGAAGAATAAGCTCAAGCTGGAATTACTGTTACAAAATGAATTCTATTAAGCTGGAATTTTAAAAACAATGAAATTCCTAAAATACCCAAACCTTATTAAAGAAATAGTAATTGCAGGAAATAATCAGTAGAAAATTATTATAACTATGTATACAAATTATTACAGGCCTTGTCTCATCACCAAATTAACTTCAAAGTAATTCTAATCTTACACTGTGTTATCTCTTTTCACGGGAATGGGATAAATATAGAGTTTGAGTCCATAGTATTCCCTTTCCTCCTCAAGTGCCTTTTGAATTCTTCTTGCTGAATCATCAACCGAAGGTTGACAATTCTTCACTGTAATCATCCGGAGTGTGAAAATATCATTGAAGCAAAGAGGGATCTTATCAAGGCTCGCACAACAATCTAACACTAGTTTCTCAAGTCTCGGAAAACAATCGTCTGAAGCACTCCAATTACACAATTTATCACAACGTGAAAGCTTCAAATACTTCAGGTTAGGAAAATCCCCATCATCCACATACCACGTTTTATATAGATCAGCTACATCTAAGTCTAGTTTAAGAACCTCTAATTTGGGGAGTATTCTCCCAATCTTTGAAATTTCATCCCACTTTAGAGGAAACATTGACAAACTCAATTTTTTGAGATTTGAAGGGAAACAATTTTGGCTAATTTCATAGTAAGATTCCCTGAATAAATTAGTGAGAGTTATCTTGAGTGAGATAAGTTGATTGAGATAGTCCAATACTGGAAAGCGAAAACAGTCATTGGAATCATCGTCGCGCTTATAATAATGGCATTTCAATTTCGAAAGTTTTGGTAGCCTTGTAAGTAAATTGTGTGCATCTTCATAACAAAGACTTGGAGCTGATAAGGTCTCTAAATTATCCAACAAGCTGCAAGACTTGTCAAGTCTGTTGGCATGTAGATCAAAATTAGTCATATATCCTATGCGCACATGCCTCAAGTTCACCATGTCCCATAGTGAATCAGGTACATTAAAGGTATCAAACAAGTCCTCCTTGACAAGGAAAACTTGCAGGTTCCGAAGGTTGGATATTGATGGTGGGATAGATCTTTCCTGGCATTTCAAGGCTAAGTATCTCAAATGAATCAGCAGTTCTACTCCATTATAATTGTACGTTTCAGTATATTCTAAATCTAGCACTACAAGAAGCTTGAAATATTTAAACAAGGTTAAGGGGTAACCTTTGGAGAATAACCCAGGGGAATTGGTACTGAGCAAGAGAGTACGCACACTTCCGCCAAAGATTAAATCATGATTAAATCTATTTTTCCATTCCTTGTAAATAATGCTAAGTCGACGTTGATCATATGTTCTTAAGAACGGAATTTTATCCGTCCAATGTATCACCTGCAAGAAACTCTCTTCCTTAGCTTTTCCCAAGCAAAATTCGTGTAAAAGATCATGAACTTGACATGCTTTAACTCCTCCAAGTGATCTTTCTCGGGTAGGTATCACTAGACTTCTATTAATAAGATCCATAAGGTACTCCTCGGCTACAACATCCAAACTCTTTGCCTCAGTATTTCGGACAAACCCCTCAGCGATCCATAGCCATTTCAATTTCGATGAAGAAATTTCTTCATCCTCCGCAAAAGCTCCAAAATAGAGAAAACACGATCTTAAATGATTAGGTAAATGCTTGTAGCTAATATCTATTATTTCTTTGCAAAGACTCCGTGGGTCATGCAAAATGTGTGAGCTTAAGTTTGCGGCAACATGTTCCCACATATCAAGGGTCTCCATCCGTGAAAGAAGTGAAGCTATCACAACAATTGAAAGTGGAAGTCCTTTGCAACTCTCTACTATTTGTTTTCCAACCTTTTGAAATTCTTGAGGTAACCTTTTCTTCTGACATAGCTTCTTCTCAAATAACATCCAACCCTCAACTTCAGAGAATTCACGGAGAAGATGAACCTTCCAAGCCCCAATTTTAGTTTGTGGGGCCACTGACTGTATTCTACTAGTTACGATTATACGGCTTCCAATTCCATCATCGGAAAAAATCCCTACCACATCATTCCATGCCTCAATGTCCCACAAATCATCAATGACGATGAAATATCTCCGTCCCTTCAAACTTTTGTATAGCTTTTCAGCTAAACCTTCATCATTCAGGTTACTGATTTCTTTAGTAATTTCAATTATATCTCTTAGAATGGTAAGCAACAATTCTCTCTTTTGATATGATTGAGAAACAGTGCACCATGCTCGAACATCAAAGTGATGAATGAGTAAAGGGTCCTCGAACATTTTCCTGGCCAAAGTTGTTTTGCCAAGTCCAGGCAAGCCCACGATTAAGACAACATCTCTTGTCTTTGCACCTTTAAGAAGACACTCCATTATCTTATCCACCTCATCCTCAAAACCCACTACTTCATCATCACTTGCTATGCAAATAGCTTTTGATGAAATGTGAGTTGAAGTCTTTGCCACATTGAGGGTTTGGTTATGATATTTATCCTCATCATAGATTGTTTTCACCTTTGATCTTATATTTTTTGTGTCCTCTATAATATTTTCGAGAGACAACATGATCCGAGAGTCGAGCATTTTATCTACCAGGTAAAAGTCGAAAATGTATTCTACCCTATATGCCAAGTCCATGATGTGCATCCACAGATCTTCGCGTTCTTCGCACTCATGATATTTCTCCTTGATTTTCATGAGAAAAATTCTCAGGAAATCAAAATCCACAAATAATGTTTCAACTTGACTCCTTAGAACCTCGATTGATTCTAGTCGGCAATTCAGAAGCTCCTCTAAATTTTTCAATAAAAGATCCATAAAGCCCAAATCATCAGTTTTGGGATAACTCACTTTAGCGTGTGTCTTAATATCCAAGATCTGGTCAATCATGACTGAAAGTGAAGCATACTCTTCACTAACCATGTCTTCTTTCAAGTCCTTATCATGACATTTGGTGAAGATATCTATTGCCTGGGAAGTAATTATTTCAATGGAACCTACAATATAATGGAACTTTTCTAGATGCATTTCACGTGGGAGACCTGAAATAAAAGTTTTAAGGGGATTTAGCTTATCCCTGAGCTTCTCACAGGGAACATTCAATGCATTAATATGTAGTAGCTTCACCAGATTATCAAGGATATAAAATTCACTTTTTAAAGGATTCTCTATTGATTTAGTTAACACTGTAGATCTGAGGATCCCCATATAAATTTCGGTGACATTAAAATTAAAATATAGCCGGATCAACATCCCCTGCATTTCACTTCTCCTCTCTTCATCCATTTTGCTGACCAAGCATAAGTAGATGTGATATGTTGCTTCGTTAAGAAAAGTAACAAGAGGAGCCCAAAACCATAGGCCATTTTCTATAATGTGTACCTCTGTGTCTTCTATATACTTAAGCAGAGACTGTAGAAGCATTAGGTTATCTTTAATATATTCTGTATCTTTCATCCAAGGAGAAAAAAAACCGACATTGCAGCTTGATAAAAACCCCAAAATCTCTACTAGAAAATTATTAACTGGCTTCAGATTTTGCCTCCACAAGATGAAATCCTGAAATAGGTGACTATGTTCTTCAATTCCTGGCCTGATAACAACATTCTTCATCTTTTCTAGCAATTTTGTATATTCATGATCCAGGTCCACAATGAGCCATCGTAAACCAGCTATTGGTTTCTTGAAAAGTGAGTAAAGTTCCCACCAAACTTCAAAAGCCACATATTCGACACGCAATTTAAAATCTTCATCGCTTGACAGGTTCAAAAAAAGTTGTAGAAATCGATTCCCAAGTTTGAAAGACAGGATATGATTCCTTAAAGGGATATCAAAGTGTTCTCTTTCTTGTTTCTCAAGAAGTAACAATGATTTGTCAATTGGTCCTCCCATATCAGACGCTCCTCCTTTCTTTTTATTACCTCCAACCCTGCAAGAAGAAATGTATATTCCAAAAATTCAGCCCAGAAATGTGGTGAAATCTAGTGGACACGTATTTGCTTTCAAAACATGGATATGATTTCAAAACAAATTTTAAGGCTAGAACTTAGAAGCAAGTACATATGTGTATGTTAATATTTGTATGCTAAATAATGTTCACTGAAAGCCTTATTGGATATATAATTCGGGTTCTAGAAGTTGTAAAGGGAACAAATAACATAAATATATATAGTATTTTTAGATTTCCTCCATCACAACAATTACATATTTCTTGCCTTCAAATTAGTATCAAGAGCCTCTTAAAATGTTCAACAACTCAACTAAAGGGTTACGATTTTTTTTTCATTAAATTATACACAAGTGTGAGCCAAAGAAGTAGAGAATGTAAAGGAGTTTACCGTAGTATTACTAACTATGTTTCTTCTTTGATCACGAGCTAGATACTTCCTGAATATTATAGGCTGATGATAGAAACCATTTTCTTTAGCAAAGATAGATGTACAGAAATAGATTTTAGAGAAGCCTAAGAATGAAGTCTTGAAGACTAGATGTATGGAGCTTTGACTTTCTCACGGGGTAACATAATTAATTCTCAAGTGGGAAAAGATAAGATCGACAGCTACATAACATTATGCATGTAATACAAAAATCGATTTGGCAATGAAGTCCCCATATTCTAAGGTATTTTAGCATGTGATTGTTGTAGACAGCGATCCAACAACCCTGCCAGGAATTCAAGTTTCTATTTTATACTCTAAAATATATATATAATATATGAAAATAATTTTAAAATCAAGCATTAAATAGTATAATTTTTTTAAATATAATAATATATACCATCTACATTCATACCATCTAATATACTATTCATGATATATAATATTTGGTGAGTCAGTTTACGCATATCTCTATTAGTCCTACAAAGTCCTATAAAAAATATAGAGTAATTATATATACTACCCAAATTCATACCACCCAAATACCACCTAAAAATTATGCACGTTCTTCCGATACATATCTCAAACGAGTCAAAACTAGATTGTCCAGCAGCGAATTCGAACTATGCACCTTCCAAAAAAAAACAAGAACACATAATAAAATTAATTATTTTAGTAGGACTTGAAAACGATTTAATTGAAAATCTTTTTATTTTTTCAATGAACTCTACTCTAATCTTCTAGTGACGTGGAGGCATGTGTAATTGAATCATAACCCATGGTGGTCCCGTAAAGGCCCAAACCATAATGTTAATGGGTTGGGCCTCAGTTAATTTATTAAATTAAAAAAAATGGTCATATGCGGTCCAGTTTGATTTTGTAGGGGTTAACCCCGGACAGGGTTCAACCTGGTCACAGTTCATGTTTTTATAATATACATATAAAACCCCCCAAAAACAGTCTCCATCATTTGGTCTCTAACCTAATTCGTAAGTCACTCTATTCTTTCTATGAAACTCTAACCTCTATTATCAAATTCTAGCCTCTCAAATCGTGCACATGTAGAAAATTAACCTAAACCAACTTTATTCTTTGTTGATTTACGATCATTTAATGCATTTCTTACCTCTTTTATTCAGATTTGTGGGTTCTCATTTATAGCTACCACCTTTGGTTGGTACGTCCGAGGGAAAATCATTTATTGTTGACGGAAAAGGGTCAATTTGTCATTTCTAATTGGTTTCGTGAGATATGGTGAATATTGGTGATGAGTATTGAGTACGAGGCATGGTTGGTTTGTGGGTCTAGATCTGATTCTATACATTTATGAGGTTATATAAGCTTCCTTCTGCCATAATGAATTATATCAACATTATTACATGTTCATCTCTCTCTCTTTCAGTCTTACTCCATTTTTAGGTTTATTTTGGCATTATTATTTGAAATTAAACATGAATCCTTACATTATTGTGTTAGTTTTGGATATATTTATTTAGAAGGTCCAGGCAAATATATCTAATTTCAGTGTACGGTTTATTTTTTTTATTCTAAATCTTAAAGCTTTTGAATAATTTTGAAGTATTTATAAACGATGCATGAAATTAGTGTTTTACTTTGAGATTCTATGTGTTTAAAAGGTTTAAAAGAATATGACTTTGATGTTTTTGGTAATTTTTGAATTTTATTAGTATGATTTATACTAATCATTTGTCATTTGTCATTTGTAATATTGTTAAGAGTATGATTTGATTATTTAAGTTATATTTTGTATGATTTTAGTAAAAATTTGAATAAAAATGTATAACTTAGAGGAGTTTGATTTGACTATTATATTTTTGGTAATTATAAAAAATAATGAGTATGATTTCTACTATTTAAGTTCTATTCGAGTATGATTTTAGTATGAACTTGATTTAAAAAGGAAAATTGCTAAGTATACACTGCACATGAAGTGTGTATTACTAATGGTGTTCAGTTTCGTATAGAAAAAATGATCCATAATATCATAACATGGATCAAATTTCCATTAATCTGGAAATGTTCTTGCAAGGTAACTCTCCACCTCCAATTATCAGATTGAAACCCAAAATGCAATCATTGATGCACTTGGCCCCTCTGCCTACTTAACCAAATGCCAAAAAATACCAAAAGTAAGATCTATGTGCTGGAATCATTTTAGTACAATGCTTAAAAAGGTATTAGGCAAGGAAAATACAATAATTGTTGAAAAGAGTTGTCGTTAATTCATAGACTCACGACACCACTAATATGAATAAGCATATCAAATTCATAGGTTCCCAAAACATCCATTTAATGGTCCCCTAGTTGGCCAAAGTCAAATTGCATTTCAATCTGATGATCACAATGAGGGTGGGGGGTTAATAACATTTGGGTTATTCCTAAAGTTAGCTAGGCAGGACTTAGTTGAATGGTTATCATCGATGAGTTTGCGTTTAGGGTTCTTTCTGGTTTAGGTTTATAAACACTGTTTTACCATGAAACCTCTTTTTACAGTCCCTTCTCGGTTTACGTTAGTCGTGAAGTTACATTCTGATCATTAAAAAATTGCAAACTACGTTAAAGGGCAAACGAGTTATCTGAACAACCGAGACATGGACAAGACCTTACTTACATGGTTGTCACTTTCCATTTCGTAGGTCCTTAGAAAACAAATAATTATTTTTGTCATGGTTGAAGACCATAAGGGCGAAACCATTGCCAAAAAATTAAATCGATTTTACACGATTGGAACATAGGATGTATTTTATCTATAACGGTAGATAATGCAAGTTTGGATGACTTAGAAATCAAATATATTCAAGAGGGAGACAAAATAAAGTAAAAACTCACCACATATACTCATGAATTCGTACATGTTTCATGTTGTGCACATATACTTAACTTAATAGTTACAGAAGGCTGGCATGAGATGAACAGTTATATTACATGCATTAGGGATGTTGTCTGATATGTTAAATCATCTCCTACACGTTTCTCATATTTTAGACGATGTGTTAGATTGACTAACATTGTTTTGACAAGCATTATGTATCTTGATGTTCAAACTAGTTAGAACTGCACTTATCTAATGCTAGATGGAGTAGAAAATATGAGCGATGATTTTTTATATGTTTGAGAATCATAAAAATATTACTGAGTATCTTAACGAATCAAATTGGTGCCTGCCAAGTGTTATTTATTGGGAAAATGCTCGCTCCCTGGCTCATTTTCTAAAATTGTTCTACGATGCGACCCTTCGATTTCATGTTCTTGATTTATCACTTCGATTATGTATTTAAATTAAAATAGTTATCTTGTATAACAACATTTTTGTGCTAGGCTCAGGTGATATGTCAATGGTTCATAAGACGTTGAAGAATATGAATCTAAAGTTTGATAAATATTGGGGTTTACACTCTAATATGAACCTCTTACTCTTTATTGTGGTAGTGGCGGGTGGATTGGTGTGATAAAATAATAGATAAATAAGATAATAATAAAGGATATGCACCCTATACTACCACGAGAAACTCACTGCAAGTGCACAGGTCGTTTGCAAGTTATAGAAGATAAGTAAAGTTCGTTCGTAGGGATTTAGTCTGATAGATCTAATTGTGTTTAAGGTAGAAGCTTAGAAGAGATTAATTGTAAAACCTAAAGACAATAATTAAGAGATAAATATATGTCTGGCTTTCTGAATAAGAACTAAACTACTAATAATACATAAATTCAAAGCTTAGGGTTGCTGGTATGTACTTATCCTTCTAAATCAATATTCTAATTATAAGGGTGATTTAAGCTCTAGGGAAGTATACGTACCTAGGATTCTATATTCCTCCTAACCCCCGTCAGGTGGACTTAGGTGTCAACCTAACAATCACCAATCTAATATCATGGGCTTAGCATACCAGGTGGAGTACATTATCGGATCATATTGTCTCTTAAAAATATTGTAGAGGACACAAAGGATATTAGATCAAAGGTGAAAACAATGTTCTACGATGAGGATAAATATCAGAGCCAAACCCTCAATGTGGCAAAGACTTCAACTCACATTTCATCAAAAGCTATTGGCATAGCAAGTGATAATGAAGTAGTGGGTTTTGAGGATGAGGTGGATAAGATAATGGAGTGTCTCTTAAAGGTGAGAAGACAAGAGATGTTATCATAATCGTGGGCTTGCCTGGACTTGGCAAGACAACTTTGGCTAGGAAAATGTTCGAGGACCGTTCACTCATTCATCACTTTGATATTCAAGCATGGTGCACTGTTTCTCAATCATATCAAAAGAGAGAATTGTTGCTTAGCATTCTAACTGATATAATCGAAATTACTCAAGTAATTAGTAGCCTGAATGATGAGAGTTTAGCTAAAATGATATACAAAAGTTTGAAGGGACGGAGATATTTCATCGTCATTGATGATTTGTGGGACACTGAGGCGTGGAATGATTTGGTAAGATCATTGCCCGATGATGGAAATGGAAGTCGTATAATCATAACTAGTAGAATACAGTCGGTGGCCCCACATACTAAAATTGGGGCTTGGAAGGTACATCTTCTTCGTGAATTTTCTGAAGTTGAGGGTTGGAAGTTATTTAAGAAGAAGCTATGTCAGAAGAAAAGTTTACCTCAAGAATTTTAAAAAGTTGGAAAACAAATAATAGAGAGTTGCAAAGGACTTCCAATTTCAATTGTTGTGATAGCTTCACTTCTTTCAAGGATGGAGACCCTTGATATGTGGGAACATGTTGCCGCAAACTTAAGCTCACACATTTTGCATAATCCACGGAGTCTCTACAAAGAAATAATAGAAATGAGCTACAAGCATTTACATGATCGTTTAAAATTTGGAGGTTTAGCAGAGGATGAGGAAATTCCTTCATCGAAATTGAAATGGCTATGGATCGCCAAGGGGTTTGTCCGAAATACTGAGGCAAAGAGTTTGGATGTTGCAGCCGAGGAGTACCTTATGGATCTTATTAGTAGAAGTTTAGTGATACCTACCCAAGAAACATCACTTGGAGGAGTTAAAACATGTCACATTCATGATTACTTACACGAATTTTGCTTGGGAAAAGCTAAGGAAGAGAGTTTCTTGCAGGTGATACATTGTACGGATAAAAATCCATTCTTAAGAACATATGATCAACGTCAACTTAGCATTTATTACGAGGAGGGGAAAGAAGTATATGAGCCAGAAGATCTCTTTGGCGGAAGTGTTTGTACTCTCTTGCTCAGTTTCACTGGGTACTTCTTCAGTAAAGGTTACCTCTTAAACTTTTTTGAATCTTTCAAGCTTCTTATAGTGCTAGATCTAGGAGATACTGAGATGTACAGTTATAGTGGAGTAGAACTGCTGATCCATTTGAGATACTTGGCCTTAAGATGTAACGCAGAATCTATCCAATCATCAATATCCAACCTCCCGAACTCGCAATTTTTCATTGTCAAAGGGAAGTTGGTTGATACCGTGGATGTAACAGATTCACTGTTGGAGATGGTGAACTTGAGGTATGTGCACATAGAGCAGCGGGCTAATTTTGATCTACATGCTAACAGGCTTGACAAGTCTTGCTTGTTGATTAATTTAGAGACCCTATCTGGACCATTTCTTTGTTATGAAGATGTAGAGAATTTACTGACAAGGGTACCAAATGTTTGGAAATTGAAATGCCACTATTATATGTGCGAAGATGATTCCAGGGACTACTTTCGCTTTCCAGAATTGGATTATCTCAATCAACTTATATCACTCAAGATAACTTTCTGGCATTCACGTATGAGTCAAGGTTGTCCAATTAATCAATATTATTTACCTACAAATCTGAGAAAATTGAGTTTGACAATGTTTCCTCTAAGATGGGACGAGATTTCAAAGATTGGAAGGATACTCCCCAACTTAGAGGTTCTCAAATTGGGTCTCCAAGTAACCGATCTTTATAGTACGTGGTATGTGGATGATGGGGATTTCTTAAAACTGAAATCTTTGTTTCTAAGAATTTAGCTTAACAAAATTGTAATATTCATTTTGGAAGATTGGTTTCTTTACTGAGTTAGTTAAGCTTATACTTCATCATCATTATATCATTCCCAGACCAGTAAATTTAATTAGGCACACGACTCATGTACGGTTTAAGTCTAATTCATAAAACCTCATCGCCCGCTTAAAAGAAGGTAGTGACTCAACAACTTATTCAACTCTAGCTCAATCGTCTTGTTAAAAGCTGCGTTTTGGCGCAATATGAAGCACGTTATACTCAAAAGGCCAAATTAAAAGTGTGGTGATAAAGATGCTTAAGAAGAGGCTCATCTATTGTAAAATAAATTCCTCCGCAAACCAAATTTACTTGAATTGATGGAAAAAGGTGACGAAGTAGATGAGTTATAGTTGTACACTATCAGCAGACTTCACTCTCCAGGCCAACCTGAATTTCCCAATAACTTCCCCCTGCTTCAGTGACATATTTTGTTCCTTTTTGAGAAAACACGGAAGGCAAGAACAAGGAGCATTCTTAATTATTCTTACGGTATAATCTATTATATACTAATAGATCCAAGATCAAGTTAGTGTTGTGTTTTATTTATATAAACTAGTAAAACAATATAAAAACTAATACAAAAATAAAATAAAAGTAATTAAATAAATAACTTTTCTTGTCGAGGCCCGAATTAGATCCGATGTTTTTAAGGTATTCAGGTCACGTACCGGTGTCTTATGTTTGTTGGCTTCAACCTTCAATATACAACGACAAAACTATTCAAAAGAAACTGACACACGAATTCTTAAGAATTTCAAGAAACTTAATAAAGTTGTTTCTTTCTATCAGTCACTTATAATTTTAATGCTTAATGATTTAAAAAACTGAATAAATAAAATGTTTGAGTTGACCAACTATTTATAGAAGATGAAAAGGTGGTTTGGCAAAGAGTTGCGATATTTAATTTGAAGAGACGTTGTTTCAATATAAGATACAACATTTAATAAAGACAAACCAAAGTTTAGGTTGATCCATATGGTATGAGCCAAAGGCTCAAAAACTCAAAAGCCCAATAGGCTTGGTGGTCTAGGTTTGAACCAGTGTTTTTTTTGCTTTCCTTTATAAATTAAAAGAAATAAAAATTACATGACTCGATTTCTCATTTAATTTCACATGATTTAACCAAGTGAATATATTACGTTAATCTTTACAATTGGAATAAACGTATCAATATCTGAATCATTTCTTTAAATCGAGTCGCCGACTATCATCGTAAACATGGTCAACACTTGGGTAGAATCTCATTTGTCCAACAGTTAGATGTGATAAACATACATGGTATAGTTAAATTCTTATCAAAAGTCATCAATAACGTTCTCTCAAAGTTTCTTTTCAACCTTAAGGACCTTAGGATTCTTGACTATGCAATTCAAGAGCTTTACACTACTAGAGAATAGTTAGGTGGACCTTAGAAACAATGTGAGGATCGAGGAACACCCTATAGCCACCATATATGACTAAGAGAAGAACGTATAATCGTGTATTGCAAATATAATCTGATCTTGAAATTAATATGTGCCGATTGTTTATTAGATAAGTGTATATTTGATTTAGTTTGTAAATTTTATTATATGAAACTCGTTAGAATTAGTGCTTTAGTGTCATTCATTACTTTCCTACTCTTTCTCTCTTCTTTGACTTATTGGACTTAGACCCTTCTAAACTCTATTCTTTTTTTATTTTATCGGGACGACAAATCTTTGAATTGGATACTTTGGGAGTTTATTTGGCCTAAGTGAGGGATTTTCCTTAGTATATTCTATATTGTGCTTTTGTCTCTTGTTTTGGTCATAATTCTATATATAGAGCTTTTGTGTCTTAATTGTGTGATAAGTGTGTAGATTTTAGGTACATGCTTGATACATGGTTCCAAGATGAGGAGAAAAAGTAAAAAAGTCAAGATAACCCCAAGCCAATGCGGAATTTGAGTTTAGAGTCACTTTGGGAAGTTGGAGCGTTTGTCGGAGAAATCTTTGCACCGTGGTGTTTCACTCACTACGAAATATTGGTGAGAGATTTGGACCTGATTCCTTTTGATTAAGAAAAATCATGAAGTCATGTCGTGTAGGAAGTGACGGAAGTCAATTCGGAGTTGAGATAAAAAAATTATTCCATTTACTTCCACCGTGACTCGAACCAGAATTCTGCTAAGTAAAAATGGGTTGGGCCCTTCTAAACCTAATTAAGTGAGCCAAAAGGGGGCCAAGCGCTTTTTAGCTTATATATAAGTCATATAGCAGCCTCCTTTTCAGAATCTATCAATCCATCGTATTATCCACAAGCAGGAAGCACATTTCACAAAGGGGAGCAAGAGCAGAAGAGCTGGAGAGTAGAAAAGAAGGGGTTGTCCAGAAACCCAACAATTCTTTCCCAACGTTTATCATTTCATCTCTTCCTGAAGAGTAACGTATCTTTATTTTTGCTTTTGAATATGATTTTGTCATTAGTTTTAATTAGTTTTCTTTATTTATTATGTAAAAATTTATGCTTAGATGGTTAATTGATTTATTTTATTTGGGACAAAGTGTTTAATTGAGTTTGGTTAGATTATTTATTCCCTTGACTATGTGTTTAATTTAATACTACCTATTCTCTGGCCATGTAGTGGGTAGCTTTAATAATTAAATTCGGCACCGACATGAGTTTTTAATTGCGGATATAACGTATAGGCGCCTAGTGTGAGGCATTGAACTATGATGTCTTGCTCATTAGGTAGTCAATAGGGTATGAACTTAATTCATTGGAAACCATTTCTAGGGTCACCCGAGAGAGGTCTCTAATGGTGAAAGTTGCCTTCTAAGCTATCAACAGGAATTCAAAGGATAGTTGAATCCCGACTAATGTGAAATTCACCAACTCGACCTTATCAATAGAACTATTAACTAGCGCCATAGATAATTAATAGCAAATCCTCAAGCAATTTTCTCATACTTAGTTCATCCTTATTTTAGTCACTTGTCTTTTATATGTTAGTTTAATCTTATCTTCTTTATCATCTTAGTTGTAATCATTTGAAAACCAAAATAAACATTTTACTATTTAAAGTCTTTACTGTTTCTTTATTCCTATTGCAAGCTTTACTTATTTACGCTATTCGATGCATAATTATTTACACTTATAATACATGTGTAGAACGATATAACCCTACTTATCATGTCACCAATCTGTACGTTGTAGATAGTCACCTTTTCTAGTGTTGATTTATTATATAATACTCGAGGGGTGAACACAATCCTTCCTCATTGGTACCACGGTCTTCTTAAGAATTGACTTTGTCTCTCGGTTAGAGAATTCAGCTTGCCTTTTTTTTGCGGTTGCTACGTGGTAGACACCCTATGCCTCATCCCATATATTGCTAGAATCGCCTTCAAGTATATGTTTACAAAATGCGTACCTCCATTACTAATGATCACTCTTGGAGATCCATGTCTCTTGAAGATATGTGACTTTAAGAATTTGATTACCGCTCATGAATCATTCATCGATAGAACTACCGATTCAACCAATTTTGACACATAATCGACAACTAGCAAGATATATTGATTACCATGGGATGAGACAAATGGTCCCATAAAATCAATACCCCAAATGTAAAGAATCTCCACTTCTAACAAGTTATTTAGTGGCATCTCGTCTCTCCTCGATATGTTACCAACAATTGGCACCTCTTATATTGCTTCACATACTTGTGGAAATCCCTATGGATGGAAGGCCAATAAAACCTAGAGTGAAGTACCTTTGTTGTCGTTCTATCTCCCTTGAAGTGACCTCTGTATGGTGAGTCATGACAACTCGTGATCACCAAGAAAACATCATTTTTTGGTATACACCGTCGAAGCATCTGATTATTACACACCTTGAAGAGGAAGGGTTCGTCCCAAAATAATTGCTTTTCTTGGTGGAGCAACCTCTTCCTTTGTTGTGGATTGAATTTTGTGGGGAATAATCCACTCACTGTGAAGTTTTCTATATCTGCATTCCAAGGTGTAATAACATTATTTAGAACAAAGAGTTGTACATCAAAGAATATCTCATTGACCAACTCGGGTCCAGTGTTAAGTAAAGATCCTTCAAGGCAAGATATCAACTACTTGATAATCGTTCCTTTTCCGGTCCCAGATCTCCAAGTCAAATTCTTGTAAAAAAGTACCCATCTAATAAGAAGCGACTTTGTGTCTTTCTTCTCTATGAGATACTTGATCATCGAATGGTCCGTGTAAACTACAACCTTCGCCCCAAGAAGATAGGAACGAAATTTGTCAAATGCGTAGAACACGGCCAACATCTCCTTCTTGGTCATGGTATAGTTCAACTGAGCACCCAAAAAAGTCTTACTCGCATAATATATAGTATGGAATACCTTGTCCTTGTGTTGACCCAACACAACATCCATAGCTAAATCGCTAGCATAACAAATTACCTCAAATGGAAAATTCCAATCAGGAGGAGTCACAATAAGAGTGGATATGAGCTTCGCCTTAATAGTCGGGAACGCCTCTATGCATGCTTGATTGAAATGTAAGGTGATATATTTCTAAAGCAAACTACGCAGCAACTTAGCAATCTTCAGAAAGTCTTTAACGAAACGGCGGTAGGATCCCGCATGACCTAAGAAACTCCTAACACCCTTAATGGAAACTTAAGGTGGTAAAGTATTAATAACCTCGATCTTCACACGGTCAACCTCCATACACTTGCTCGAAACCTTGTTCCCCAACACAATCCCTTCTTGAACCATAAAGTGACATTTCTCCCAATTTAAAACAAGATTAGTCTCCTTACATCATATTAGAACCTTCTCAAGGTTGTTAAGTCACTCATCAAAATCATCTCCGATCATCGAGAAATAATCGATGAGAACTTATGAGAATTTGTCTATCGTGTCCCAAAATATCACCATCATACATCACTGAAATGTAGCCAGCTCATTACACAACCCAAACCATTACTTTGAAACGTAAAAGTGTAAACGAACATGCAAACGTAGTATTATGTTGTTCGTGGGGATCAAAACAAATCTAATTGTACCCAGAATATCCATAGAGGAAGCAATCATTGTTCTTCCCGCAAGCTTATCTAACATTTGATCGATGAACGATAGAGGAAAGTGATCCTTCTTTGTAGCCTTTTTGAATTTACGATAATTCATACAAACTCTCCACCCAAAAAATGTTTTAGATAACATAGCTTCATTATATGCGTTGAGGATGGTGGTAATTCCTCCTTTCTTTGGAGCACATTGAACGGGACTCACCCATTCACTATTTGAAATCGAGAAGATGATCCCCGCATCTAACAATTTGATCACCTCATTCCTTACCACTTCCTTCATGACCTTAATAAGTCTCTGTTGGATCTCAATAAACTGTGAATTCTTGTCTTCAAGAATGACGTTATGTTGGCAAATGGTTAGACTAATACCTTTGATATCGTCAAAACTCCATTCAATCGCCTCTTTTTAACTTTGAGCACTCGCAACAACCTATTAAGTTAGCCGAAACAATAACAAGTAATGTATTATTGGCACCTAAATAAGCATACCTCAAGTGAGATGGAAGTGACTTATTTTTTAGTTCTGAATGGGATGCAAGAGATGGTTTTTAATTGGTTCCATATCCTCTTGACACCGGACTTGTTAATTACCTCTTGTCTTAGGTCTCCTCTTCCAAAATCTAGAGCCTCCACTACTTTGGATAGCTCCTCAAGTAACTCAGAAAATAAAGTGTTAAGGTGGTCTGCAAAATATCGTTAAAATTCATCTCATCATATACCTCTTGTGTAATGTGATAGAGGACATCCACACAGAGATAATCATCCCGAGCATCGGAGAACTCATCACCTTGAACACATTAAATTTAAATTACTCCTCGTGGCTAAGAATGGACGCCCTAAGATGATGGGCGCATTCTTATCTGCATCCTAGTCAAGAATAATAAAAACACATGTATATAAAATTACCTACCTTGACGAGCACATCTTCTATCTTTCCCTCAGGTTGAGAGATATAATTATGCACCATTTTCAAGGTCACGATAGTAGGCCTTGCTCTCCCAATGGACAACTTCTCAAACAATGACTTTGGCATGAAATTGATACTTGTTCCTAAATCACATAAATCTTTTATGGTCCAATCTTCACCAATGGAGATAGTGATATTGAAACTCCTGGGGTCCTTCAACTTTGGAGGAAACTTACTTTTACATATATCACTATATTACTCTAGTAAACCAACCATTTCCCCTCTACGTATTTGTATCTGTTAGATAACACATCCTTCATGAACTTAAAATATTTCGTCATACGTTTGATGGCCTCCACAAATGAAAAATGATTTGCAGTTTTCTAACCATGTCAACAAACTTCTTATACTCTTCTTCATCGTTCTTCTTTTGCACATGTAACATAAATGAAGGGGGGAAAGTTCTCATTAATAACCAATTATTATTTTCTTTTGTTTATCCGGTGCCTTCTCACGATTCTCCTCAACTACCACACTCTCAATTACCTCTTCAACAACATCTTCAATTTCCTTTGAATGGAAGAAAACTCTTTTTCTTTCTCAAACACTGAAAAGTGATAGTTGTTTCCCACTCCTTAAGGAAATATCTTTGTAAGCCTTGTTACTCACCTAAATTATCGGTATTGCATGGGATTTGACCTTGAGGTCAAATATTTTAGGTATTCGCAATTTGTGACATTTGGTTCTTAAGAATCTTCAATGTGGTTGAGTGAGAATTCAGCTTTTCATCGGTTTTGATCGAATTTTCACTAGATGTCATCATGAAATTATTCAAAGTAATTTTCTAAGTTATTAGTAGTATTTTTACCTTCTTGTGGGTGGGAAATGAGTGCCTTTTGAGCAAGATTCTCTGCATAAGAGTTATACATTGGATTTTGGGAAGCTTGGACTCCGTAGCTCGGACCTCCTTGATAATGGTTTTAAGGTCTTGCTTGATAATTGCTTTCTTGGGGTCGAGGTTGATAGTATGTACCTTGATTGATGGCCCCATTATGATTATACCATTGAAGTTCGGGATGATTTTGATTTTGATGACCATAGCCTTGACAATCCGAATGGTGGTTCCCTTGATTAGACACAAAAGATCCCAACTCCGGATTACTCGAACACTCTCCCCCCATGATCAAACACTCGACAACAAGGATAAGCCTCCAGTTCTTAAACAACATTCTCATTTTCATGATAACCTTGATTAGTATCTAAGGATAATTGTTTTACCTAGTTCTCTAAAGCGACAAAATTAGCATTCAATGCGGTTTCAGTATCCACATGCAAGGCACTTATTTTCAATACTCAAATCGGTCTTCTTGATGGTTGACAACTCATTTCATTTTACACAACTCGATCCATTAAACCAAAAGCATGAACTGCGTCCACCGTCATGAAACCTCCTCCACATAAAGAATCTGCCTTATCCTTGGAGATTCCATCTAGACTTCTATAGAACATGGCCAATTGCAACTCCGTTGTATATCCATGGAGTGGACCTTTCTTTAAGCATGAGTTGAACCTAGTTTGTGCTGCTCCTAACGTTTCACCTTGTTCTTGACGGAATCCCACCACGTCTAGTTGAGTATTCAAGCTACACTCTGAGGATATACCTATCGGAAATCGTGGTTTGCAATTGGTCACATGTGGTGATTAACTCTCTAGGTTGCTGATCATACCACTCGCTTGCTCCTCTGTGAGAAAGAAAAGGAACATGACAAAGTACATATGTTCTTGAGTGACACCTTGAGTGATATATGCATCACAGATTTGCATGAATTTGTCCATAACTCTAATGGGATCTTCACGAGCCGACAAACTATAGTGACCGTATTTCGCGACTTGATTAATCACGCCCGTATCGGGTTTGAATCTCACAACTTGAATAACGGGTGTGTGAATCCCAAGTGGTGACAAAGAGAACATTTGTTGCTCGGGATACTAAATGAACAATGTCACTTCCCCCGGTGGGACTTGAGCTACTTGATTTCTATTTGGTAATGGTTAAACTCCAGGACATATTTGATTTTGATTGATACCCTTCATCTTCGGCGGATCAACCCCTAGTGGTGGCATTCTTGGATTCCCATTAGCATCAATTTTGCATCCACATTCAAGTTTGAAATCTTATCTTAAATGTAAATAGTCCACATATCATTTCAACATCATATATTGTTTAGATCTTAAGCTAAGAATTATAAAAACACTTTTAAATTTAATACCTCTTCTTAATGACTTGAAAATTAAATAGATTAAAGAGTTTATGGTAGAAACCTAAAAGTTGGAGTAAAGAATAAAAAATCTTTGAAAAATGTGAAGAAAAAAAGAGATAGAAATAATGAATTCCATTGATAAAAAATTAAAAATTAAAAGATAGAGAGAAAGGAGAATATTATTATAAGAGAGAAGATAATATTTTTAGGGGTGAAGCCCCCGTGACGCCCCTGATCTTTCCCCAAAGTGCGGAAACCGCCCCTTATTTTTTTTTTCTCCAAAAAAAGCCCTTTAGGAAACTTTTTTTGTCACCGTTAGCCCTTTTTTCCATTTTCTGTTAGTTGACCGTTAGTCAATGCCATTTGGCGCCACGTCTGCGCCATGTCACCGACACGTAGGCATGACATCACCAGCAATTACATAGTCATTTTTTTAATTCTTCTTCTTCTTCTTTGATCACTTTGTGTTCTTGGTGTTCTTGGTGTTTTTGAAGTTCTTGGTGTTCTTCATTACTACTCAAAAAATACAGTATAAAATCTTATTACTCAACCCCATTAAACAATGGATTAAAAAGAAATAGAACCCAAACCGAAATATCCATTTGATCGGGGAACATAGATCTGGTGTTGATTTATCGAAATACCCATTTCCATTTGATGTATATTTTAGCCCAAGATAACAAACCATAAAGCCCAAAAAGCTTAAACCCCCAAAAAATTGCAGAACCCGATTCTCCCTCCGTCCGCCCAAACCAAATGTCAAACTGGTGGCGCGTTGCTTCTGGGGGCCTTAAAAAAGCGTCGGACATTTCGAACATTCGCTCCTTCCACACGATCCAAGCCGTGCCCAGAGAAATATCAGGGCACAGAATATCCGTTCGAGATCGAGCCTAGGGTCGCATCCCAGATGTAGTGTTCTCCCAAAGCTACGTCCAAACAAACCCAAACGACCCAACCTCCATCGCCGCCGTCAGCTCATCGGTCTCCAGAAAACTCCTCCTGACCACCGAACGGAAGCAAATCAAAGCGATTCTTAATTCTGTGGAGCTTCCTTTCTTTTGCTCAACCACTTTTCCTCTTCAAGGTCGAGCTGGGTCGGGCTCTTCCACCTTAATTGAATACGGAAATGTCCTCCCTATTAAGGTAAATGCATACTTAGATGCGATCATCATCTATAGATACATACATACATAATGTTGATACTTTTATTTCAGATTCATAGGGAGAAGAAACAGGGAAGATATTAAATTTAGTATTTGCTGGTGATCAAAGAAGAAGAAGAAAAAGAATTTAAAAAAATGAATGTGTAATTGCTGGTGATGTCATGCCTAGGTGGCGGTGACGTGGCGCATACCTGGCGACAGATGGCATTGACTAACGGTCAACTAACAGAAAATGGAAAAAAGGACTAACGGTGACAAAAAAAGTTTCCTAAAGGGCTCTTTTTGGGAAAAAAAAAAAATAAGGGGCAGTTTCTACACTTTGGGAAAAGATCAGAGACGTCACGGGGCTTTACCCTATTTTTAGAGATAAATTAAGTTAAACAATATTTGTAATTTATAAGCATCTATAATATGTCATTTTGATTGAATAAAAAATAAATAGACGTGTGACAATGAGGAAGTGGAAAATCATGACTTGACAACAGCACGTGTTTGCTGATAGTTTATCATGATTCATGACCAATTAGAGTGGTTTGCCTTGTTGACCAGCAACTCCATGGATCTAGAAACTTCAAAGTGATGACCAAAAGACTAAAAGGCATTTAGCCTTATACTTTGACAAGCACCTACATAAATGGGTTAATTTTCTCTGTTAAAATTTAAGAATCTGAATTCCATTTGAGCTAAGGGTTGAGAATGGCAGAAGAGGGACTAAAACTGCTAGGATATTGGGCAAGCCCCTATGCTCTAAGGGTTCATTGGGCACTAAAGCTCAAAGGGATTCAATATGATTACCAAGAAGAAGATCTCCCAAATAAGAGTCCTTTGCTTTTGCAGTCTAATCCTGTTTACAAGAAAATTCCAGTTCTAGTTCACAACGGAAACCCAATAGCAGAAACGCTCATCATACTTGAATACATAGATGAAACTTGGAATCAATATCCACTCCTCCCTGAAGATCCATATCATAGAGCCAAGGCACGTTTCTGGGCCAAATTTGCTGATGAAAAGGTAAGCAAACTGTTTACTACTCATGTATGTAATATTATACATCTACTAACATATCATTATTCTCTGTTTGATACTAACTTTATACGTTTTATTTCAAGTGTGTGCCAGCAATTATGGGTACGTTCTCTAGTAAAGGAGAGAAGCAGGAAAACTTTGCAAAAGAAGCTCGGGAAAACTTAAAAATTTTAGAAGATGGTCTAGAGGGAAAAGGGTATTTTGGGGATGAAAAAGTAGGGTTTACTGATATAGCTGTGGCTTGGCTTGGTATATGGGTTCCAATGGTTGGAGAAATCGCGGGTATAAAACTTATAGATGAAGAGACCATGCCTGTGCTCACTGCCTGGTTTAAAAATGTGCTCGAAAATCCTATAATCAAAGAATGTATTCCATCTAAAGACACATTGATCAAACACAACAAAGGCTTCTATGAGATGTTGCAAAGTGCAGCCACAGTTTGAACAAACCTTGCCCCTTTTGCCATCTTATTTTGTGAAGATGTAGTTTGAAGGGTAAATTTTTATATTCGCTCGTTTTTCTTAATAATTAGCAATGTTAATATAATCATGTTACGAGTTCTTTATGTTATCAAAAATGTTCAAAATTTACTAAGTTGATTACCATTAGATAATTTATCTTCAGCGTATTAAATATTGGCTAAAGTACACATAATGAGGTCCAACCCAATCATATTAACAAATTTATCGTTCATCATTTCTTTGTAAACCATGTCTGCTAAGTCAGTCCCAGAAATCTCTCCACATGCACAAATCCATAGGTTATAGGAAAGAACATTTCTTGGTATCTGGTTTTTCTTCATATGCTCGATGATAGACAATACTTTCTCAGGCTGAGAAGTAGAGATGTAAAGCTTCATCATTTCGTTAAAGGGATGAGGTGTCACAGCAAATCTCGAGTTATTTATTGTTAACATTTGTTCCTCGGCTTTATCGATGGCTGTTTCTTTAACATAGGCGTGAAGGAGAGGCAAACAAGAGCTCTTTGTGAAACAGAATCTGGTAAATTTTGATTCACATAGTGCTAAAGACTAATATTTCACTTATTCGTACACCATTATAACTTCCCATCTAACAAAAACCTTGTTTGTTTTTATTCCATCAAAATTTGATGCTATAAATTTGTAATTTCAAGAAGGAATTTTATAACATTTCGATGTTAGAGATACTTGCTAGTTGCTAATCACTATTTATTCGGTCAGTAACTAGAGTATAAATTATCGATTTATTTTCAACATATTGCCCAATTATAATTTTCCCTGACACTGAAGTTTATAAATTAAAGTAAATTTTTACTAAAATACTTCACAATAGGTGGCCACGGTTTTGAGCTTATGACAATGAGACCCCTTAAACATAAACATATTAAAATCCCAAAAAAGAAGAAAATGAAACAGCTTTAATGACCTTGAGAGCGTGACTGAAACGGCTCCGTTCAAGCAGTTGCCTGTTGATGATCGGAGCTTGGAGACCCAGCGGCCTTCATTGATCCAATTCTGAAGCATGGCCTCCACGCTCCGGGCGTGGGAATACAAGCTTCAAGAGCCTGCTACCATGACTTCTAGCATCGTTGTAACTGTAACTGTCACCTCCGTGACAGGTATCTCTAAACGACATTGTAATGTTAATATGCTTCTGCGAGTTTGCAATATTAGCAAGGTTGATAGTGCTAGAATTAATGACCAATAACTCATCATTTATTTTTTATTTTGCTAACTGCTGTTGCTATTAACTCTCCTGCATTGTTCGTGAATCATATCGTGAATCGAAATGTTATTTTTTTGGATCGTGAATCGTATCAAATCATGAATCGTAACGATTTCGATTTATTTATTTTTAAATATAATATACTTAATATGTAAATTAATTATGATATTTTTATAATTAAAATTACTAATAAAAAAATAAGTATCAAAACAAACACCCTTCAACATATAAATTCTGAAATACAAAACTAAAAACTAATCTAATTTTCTATTCATAAATTATCATAACTATCATATTCATCGTCAATATGTGTCTCTTCGCCATCTTCATCCTCATCATTTACTATATTTCTATTATCTCATCTTCCTCGTCGATAAGATTCGTTTTATTTTTCTCTTTATCTTACATTTTCTCTTTCTTTTTTTCCATAGCCAACTCTTTATATTGGAAGCATTCATACATATTCATCGATGAATGATCTTCAAGGAGACAAGGATTTTCTTTCTCCGTAATCCATACATCATCGGATTCCATATCGAACAAACAAATTGGATCATAATCATCACCTAGTTCTTGTCTTTTAAAATATCTAATTTGAAGTTGAATGTTGTATTAAAAAATATAAGGGCATTCATCCTTTTTTGTTGCAAACGATTTTTCCTCTTTGAGTGTACTTGATCAAATGTACTCTAGTTTCTTTCACATCTGGTTGCACGACAAGTTAAGCTTAACACTCGTATAACTAATTTTTGGAGCGTAGGGTATTTATCACCATAACTCTCCCACCATAAAGTTACAAAGCATATAATCTCATAACAAAATTACACGAATATATTCTTAAAATTTTATGATTTTTTTTAATAACATAAAAATATATTAAACATGTATACCCGATTGTTTCTTATCTCTGGTGGATATTGCCCTACTAATACCAAACATTCTTTTCGCGTTCTTGAATTTTTCTATTTGTTCGTATACTTGTACTTGAGTTTCAATAGCTGGGCACATTCTTTGAATCGTTTTGTATAAACCGGTTTTTACTTCTATATCCGTCTTGAATTGTGAATCATAGTGATATCTACAAAAAGAAATAGTACTACAAAATAAAAAAATATATAAATATTTATAATTTTATATTTTAAAGTAACATAATATACCTAGGATTGAGAAAATATTCTGCTGTGTGAATTGGCCTATGAAGTTGCAAACCACACCGATCATCAAATTTCTTGGCGATTTATTCCTTTGCCCTATCTATTGCTTCATATAATAACCCATTGCTGGTTTCGTATCACCATTGACAAGTCTTAAAATTTTAACCAAAGGCATAACATATTGAATGCAATACTTGATGGACCTCCAAAATTTATCATCATTCAAAATGATTTTTTGTACCGTTTTTCCATTAGTGGTGCTTGAATGAGAACTCTTTACGAATTTCTCTAAAGCAAACATCGCTCTTAATTGTGTTTTTTGATCGTGGAAACTCTTCAAATTCAAATAATTAGTTGCAAAACTAGTAACCGCAGGTCATGTCAATTATTTCTCCTTGCAAATTTTTTTGCCACTTTTTTTGCTTTATCAGTAACATATTCCGAAACTGGTAGATTAGCTATGTCAGAAAGCATAATATCGATCAAATGTGCCGCACAAGGAGACCAAAATAAACTTTTTCTTTCATTTATTAAAAGGTCACATGCACCAATATAATTTGATGCACTGTATGTTACAACTTGCACGACATTTTATTCTCCAATTTCCTTCACCATATCATTAAGAAATTCATTCAACATTTCAGAAATCTTAATAATCGAGGAGGTATCAACTGATTTAATAAAAATTGTGCCTTGTGGACTATTACCAAAAAAATTGGTTAATGAACAATGTTTTTTGTCTGTCCATCCATCAGACATCAATGTGCATCTCGTTTTTTCCATTCTTTCTCGAATTCATCTAAATGCAGATTTACAAACTCAACTTCCTTCTTTAAATACGAAACTTGTACTTCATAATAAGTAAGGGGCTTCAATCCCTTAGCATATTCTCCAATCGATTTTATCATTTGAAAAAACAGAGAATGTTTCACCAAATTAAATGGCAATGCACATCAATACGAAACCATACAGAGATCTCAAATGACAATCTTTTTTTTAACCATTTGATTTAACGTTTATTGGCCCCATCATGTTCTTTTACCATTCGCTTGAGAAAAGCCGCCTTCATCAAAACATTCTACATCCACCTTCGAATTCTTCGCTTCTTTTTCTTTTAAATTTCCTACACATAGCGATTTCACATCATCACTAACTTGAGGACATACAACAACATTTTTAGAGTACAAGCCAAGTGGTTTTTCATCCTCAACACACCTCCCCAAACTGTTTTTCCACAATAGTTACATATTACTTGGTTTCGATTTTCTCCTTAATTTTTGAGTAGTGATTCCATGTAAAACCAGTCTCATTTGCTTTTATGTTTTTGCTTTTATTTATTTAATTACTTTTTTTTTTGTTTTTTCTTTTATTTATTTAATTGTATAAAAGAAACAAGATGAAATCATGAAACCGAAAACTGAATTATAAAATAAACGGGAGCAGATAATTACAAAGTCAAACATACGAAAAATTAAAAGTCAAAAGTCAAGAAATAGTCAAATATCGTAAAATGTCAAACAACACGAACTAAGGATTAGATAAATCTTCTTCATCTTCATCCTGGTCCCTAAGCTGGAGTGGCGTGTTGGACGGAGTGGTTTGGGATCGGGATCGGGGTCGGGATCGAGAGGTACCTGCAGGAGCAGCAGAAGGATTGCCAGATGGAGGGAAAGAAACTGTCTCATGTCCACGTTCTTCTTTGAATCTATTAAGCAACGTGATGGCCCGACTCATTCGGGCGTCTACCTCCTCCTTCGTGGGTCGTGTACTAGCTGCGAAGGCCGAGGATCGAGAAAAGTCGTCTGGCATGGGGTCCTTGCCTATGGAGACAAGGAACTCGTTTAGCGATCTCATCAGCCACTCGTAATCCCTCAACATCAACTCACTGATTGGATCCCAGGCATTAGAAGTCGTCCTCTTCTCTGGAAGCGGGTGGCCAACTGCTGGGATCCAGTAGCGGGTCCTGTCTCCCAACCCTAATCACGCCGCATCCATGACTACGTCAACCTGTTCTTGTTGCGTCAAGGAGGGTGTACACGATAAATCGTGGCTTTGACTCTGCGATTCCTAAACTTTATTTTCGAGAATTTGAGAGAATGGTCTGCACCAACGGATAGAGATTTCTGAGACAAGTGGTTTCGGCTATTGGAACGCATCAAAAGGATAATTATTGAAGGAGATATGACCAAAACAAATCAGCTGCATAATCTTACCTTTCCTAGATTTTAGGGCTACGAATTAAAGAGTTCTTTACTTGTCTTCCACTCCAAGTAAAACGAATTAGGGCTTCCTAAAACCTATAAATACACCCCTTAGACCTCATTATTCAGTACCTCTCAATTATTCTTCAATTTATATCATCCTTAGAGAGAGCTTCAAGAGGCGGAAGCAAGAGCAGAAGCTGGAGAATCCTTTTCCTCCAACAACAGCTCAAACCAATTCCTCTATCTAGGTTCTTATTTTATCTCTGTTATTAGGAACATGTATATTATTAATTTCTTTATTGTTTTTATTTCAATTATGAGCTAAACTTCAATTACTTGAGAATCACATAATGGATGAACCCTAATTTATTTAATTCATGTATTTCAATTTGGGATTAAGTTTCTAGTTTAATTTGAATTGAGTATTTCATATTTCTTATTATTTTATATTAATTTCACTATAAATGAATTGGCTAATTGGAGATAGGTCATAGTAATTAAGCTATTCACTTTGGTGGGGAAGTGATCGCCTTGACGGGGGGTTTAATTACGAACATAGGTAATAAACATAAGGTAGAAATTATTGATCCTGACGGACTTAGTTAACCTAATAGCCAATTGGGTAAGATCTCAATCATCTGAACGTAGCTTATAATCGCCCTGACGGGGTTTTTAATACTGTAGGATAGCTCCTAGGTCCACCGTGACGAGGGATAGGAAATATTAGAGTCCCGACTAATATAGAAATATTAGTTCTGCCCTTAACGAAAGCATTAATTACATAAGTTTAGGTGATTCCCTAGCGAGACTCAAGTATAGGTCATATCTACATCTTATCTTTTAGTATTTATTTTCAGTAATTTGTTTATTTGCATCTAGTAGTTTAATAACTCAAAACCAAACAAATATATTTTATATTTTATTTTCTGTATTTGCAATTATTACTACTTATTCATTGAACACTTGGGTTAGACCAGTCCAATCCCTGAGAACGAAACCCGATTTATCGGAGTATTACTTGGACAACCGTACACTTGCGGTATTGTGGTTCCTTTATTTCAGTATTTTATTTTACAACACACCAGGACCCACCAAGTTTTTGGCGCCGCTGCCGGGGATTGCAGCGTGTGACCCCGGTGTTTATTCCCTAAGTAGTTTTAATTGTTTAATTTTTTTTTCCGTTTTACGCTTGTCTTTGTTTTTGTTTTGTTTTACAGGTTCTGTATTCAGGTAATGATCAAGAGTTTTATTTAAAGATGTATAGAGGACATTACCCAAATCCTGGTCCATTCGAGTATTGGGAAGATTCTTTGGGACAACATCAATGGGGTAGTAACTTCTACCAACCACCTTATCAGCACCCGCAAGAGCAAGAATGGAACAATCAATGGATCGGTATTAATCAACAACAAGCATCATATCACTATCCCCAGGAGCAAGGATGTAACAACCAATGGGTTGAAAACATTCAACACTATTCACATCATAACTATGCACTAGAGGCAGAGCCGGTCCTGCCGAGTTTTGGGCCCTGGGCGAAAATTTTAATTGGGCCTTCATATAGAAAAAAAATTATAATATCGTAATAATTTAAATCAAAATTCTACATTAGTAAAACTAATTTTTCATTAACCTAAATTTAGAAAAATTTGATTTATAATTTATAAAACTTGTACTGCAATTAGCAAAATTTGAAAAAAAACACGACAAGTAGGCTTAGAAGCAACTTAATCAATTCTTATTTTTTGTCAAAGCAATTTAATAGATCGACTAAATTCAGAGTTGTCTTTAGAACCAAAAGAAAATAGAAATATATGTCGTAATTTGCAACGAACAAAAACTACTTAGACAAAGAAGATTATCAGCCGTAAAATCTAAAATTTGTAATTATATCTATTTAGTTCATTAAAAAAATTAAAAAATTGATATATTTAATTATAGAATATAAATTAAATTAAATAAAAAATTTAAGATTAAACTTACCTGAAAGAAACCTTTGAAGATCGTTGTCCAAAAAAAAATTGATGAATCGTACTTTGAAATATACCAATACCATGTTAATATATAGGTATATTTTTTGCTTTAACTTAATAATAATGATGATAGTTTTAGTATATCAAGAGAAAACAGACCTATTATATTGAGAATTGGAAAAGGTTTCTACCATTAACCTTAAAAGTTGAAATCAGACACCTATTTTAAATAATGAAACTTGATTGGAAGAAATTAATTATATATAATGGACTAGTATTAATATTATATGGGCCTTATTTTTTTAATATATAAATAAATTTTATAAAACCTAAAAAATTTTGGGCCCCTATAAATTTTGGGCCCTGTGCAGTCGCCCTTGTTGCACTTGCCAAGGACCGGCTCTGGCTAGAGGCACTACGAGACCTAAGTGCTAGAGTCGATCGCCTATACGAGGAAAGAAAGCCAAGAGAAGCGGAAAGTGATGCCAGATTTGAAAGAAAACAACGAATACTAGATGAAATTGCTTCCTTTTATAATTCTCCTAATGTTGCCAATGGTAGTATTAAGTCTCTTGAAGATTCCACTCCCCGAGGGATGGAAGAGATCAACCGGAAGAAGTAGTTGAGGAGGAGGTGTTGAAAGAAGATTTTAGTAATAGTGATATGACCACCATGCCGGTTATAAATGAAGACCACCATATGGTTGAGAATCTTGTTAGCATGGTGGAAGAAGGAGTAGCAACACAAATCCTTTGATTTAACCCAACTCTTGTCCATTCTATAAAGTAAATTAAAATCTAAATTATTATTTTAAATTGTTTAATTTAAATACTACTTAGATCATACGATTATAAAACATCACTTCAATCCCCCTATTTTATGAAAAAGTCACTAAGACCCCTAAAGTTTATTAAAATGTCACTTTACCCCTAATGTTTATTAAAGTGTCACTTTTACCCCTAAAGTTTAATAAATATCAATAAGACACCTAAAGTATATTAAAATTTCACTTTTACCCCTACGTTGTATGAAAAAGAATCTAAGGCACCTAAAGTTAAAAAAAATTCAGCTACACTATATAAAAATGCCTCCAAGACCTCTAAATTTTCTGAAAATTCATTCTAAGGCAACTAAAGTTTATTAAAATGTCAATTATATCCCTAAAGTTTATTAAATTTTACAAAAGAACCTAAAGTTTATTAAAATTCTACCTTTATCCCTACATTTTATGAAAAAGTTACTAAGGCACCTAAAGTTTAATAAAATTTCCCTTCTGCCCATACACTACATAAAAATCCCTCTAAGACCTCTAAAGTTTTTAAAAATTATACTAAGGCAACTAAAGTTTATTAATATATCACTCTCACCCCTAAAGTTTAAATAATAAGGCACCTAAAGTTTATTTAAATTACACTTTAACCCCTACATTTTATGAAAATTATACTAAGGCACCTAAAGTTTAATAAAATATTACTTTTACCCCTAAAGTTTTTAAAAATCATATAAAAGCCACTATCATTTATTAAATTGTCATTATAGTCCCTACAATCATATTCAACTATAAAAATGCCCCTAAAAACATTTAAATTGTTCATAAAGATCCATACATTAATATTCTATTAATAAAACATCACCTAAAATTATTATAACTCAATAACCAAATTAAAATTATAACATTAAAATTCTAAAATAATTATTATATAACAAAAAATGAATAGATCACATATAAAAAACTAAACACTACTACTTGCACTTATATAATACAATATATAACAACAATTATACAATTTAAACAAATAAAAGGAAAAAAAATAGAAAATACTTTTTTTTGTGGAGAAATTGATAAAAAAAATTGCTTGAAAATGGCACCAAAAAGAGATAGATGAATCGGAGAAGTTTCGCTATTGATTGATCCGAAATATTTCTGAGGATTAGGGAAAAAATTGGGAGAATTTTGAGGTTTTTTTGGAGTTTTTGGAGTTATTTTTCGTATTAATGGCTAACTACCGAGTAGTTGTATTTAATATTGCGAACTTTTTTGCGAGAACATCAAGTCCTCGCAAAAGACTCATAAAGTCGTCGCAAAAGGCTATATCTAGCGATAATTTGTATGTCCTCGCTAGATAGTACCCTTTAGCAAGGACTCGCAACAGCTACTTTCTTTTTTATTATTTTCGCTTGTGAAAATTAGCCGCAACTTATAGACGACGATTTAGTTCTCGCGAAAAATCGTCCTCGCTAAAGATAGAGTATTTAGCAAGGACTTGCGTGTCCTCGTTAAAGATTTCGTCGCTAGTAAAGCGACGTGTAGTGGTATATATGTGATGGATCTTAAAATACGATTTTTTTTTTTTTGTCATAAAAATACGATTAGTTTTAGGATTATCATGTTTTATGTAGTTTCAACTACTTTTTATTATACTTTCACTTATGTGTATATTTTTACTAAACAAAAAAAAGTTATGTGTATTTTTTAAGTTAACAGCATATGAATTAATGTATTTCAATTCCTAATGAAACTTTGTTCTGACAATAAACAATAAATAAATAGCCGATTCGCCGTATTGGACATTATATATTGGAGTAATAATATGAGTACGAGTAATGACATATGCCATCCAAATTATATAAGAAAGGGAAAGAGAAAATGAAACACATATTCTTTATTCTCTTCAATTATTGTCACTGATAATAGACATATATAGTACAAGGTACGAGATAAATATGTAAAACAGATAATGATGTAGATATTTCCGCTTAATTAATTGCATTACAAAGACAAAACATACATTAATGTACAAAAGAGCAGCAGGTTCACAAAGCCACCACAAGAACCTTCCCTTTTGCATTGAAAGTTAATATCCATAAAAGACTTTTTGCTTATGTTGCAGCCAAAATCCAAGCACATACTCCTGATCAAACTGCTCGTCTTTTTTGTTTTTTTGGTTTTTTTGAATTTATTGTACATTGGCAACAAAGAATGCACACTCGCCAATTATTGATAATCCATAAGGATTATGTAAAATTACACAAACACCCAATAAATTAATAATTTAAAAAATAAAATATTTTTATGGTGGTTCTAAGAATGTGGATGACCAGCCCCTCCAGCAGCACCATGACCAGCCCCTCCAGCACCATGACCATGACCATGTGGAGCCATAACAGGCTTCTTCTTCTTCTTTGCTAAGCAAAACAAACCAGCAGCAAGGAATGCTAAGAAGAAAACACCACCAAGTGTTGCGCACACTATTATAACTGTCTTGTGGTTGTTGCCTCCACCGGATGGTGGTGGAGTTAAGATATTAGATGATGGTGGAAGAGACGGTGGAGAAGGCAATGGGATGTAGGGATAGCCAGGTGGTGATCCGAATGGTGGTTGTTCTGAAGGTGAAGGTGGCCAATTATATGGACCAGGACTAGGGTAAGGTGGATATGAAGGTGGCGAAGAATAATACGGAGGCGAGACTGGTTCACCACCACTTGGTGGGCTTGATGATGGTGGTTTTGGGTAATGATGCGATGATGGAGGTTTTGATCTCGGTGGCTGTGAAGTAGGTGGTTTTGGGCTAGGATATGGTGTACCAGGTTTTTGTGGTGGGTATGCTGGACCACCGGGCGTAGTAGGTGGATGGTGGGGATTTGGTGGGTGTGCATGGTTTGGTGGTGACGCAGCAGGTGGTTTTGGTGGATAATCATGGTGGTGTGGTGGGTATGCATGCTTGGGAGGTGATGCAACAGGTGGTTTTGGTGGATAGTCATGGTGGTGTGGTGGTTGAGCATGGTTTGGTGGTGAAGCAACAGGTGGTTTTGGTGGATAATCATGGTGGTGTGGTGGATATGCATGCTTGGGAGGTGATGCAACAGGTGGTTTAGGTGGATAATCGTGGTGGTGCGGTGGTTGAGCATGGTTTGGTGGTGAAGCAACAGATGGTTTTGGTGGATAATCATGGTGGTGTGGTGGATATGCATGCTTGGGAGGTGATGCAACAGGTGGTTTCGGTGGATAATCATGGTGGTGCGGTGGTTGTGCATGGTTTGGTGGTGAGGCAGTAGGTGGTTTTGGTGGATATTCATGGCTCGGTGGTGACGCAACGGGTGGCTTTGGTGGGTATTCATGGTTTGGTGGAGACTCAACGGGTGGTTTTGGTGGATAATGGTGATGGTGCGGTGGGTATGCATGCTTGGGTGGTGATGCAACTGGTGGTTTTGGTGGGTATTCATGGTTTGGTGGAGACTCAACGGGTGGTTTCGGTGGATAATGGTGATGGTGTGGTGGGTATGCATGCTTGGGTGGTGATGCAACTGGTGGTTTTGGTGGGTATTCATGGTTTGGTGGAGACTCAACGGGTGGTTTCGGTGGATAATGGTGATGGTGTGGTGGGTATGCATGCTTGGGTGGTGATGCAATGGGTGGTTTTGGGTATTCATGGCTTGGTGGTGACGCAACAGGTGGTTTTGGTGGGTATTCGTGGTTTGGTGGTGACTCAACGGGTGGTTTTGGTGGATAATGGTGATGGTGTGGTGGGTATGCATGCTTGGGTGGTGACTCTACGGGTGGTTTGGGTGGGTATTCATGGTTGGGTGGTGACTCAACGGGTGGTTTTGGTGGATAGTGGTGGTGGTGTGGTGGGTATGTATGCTTGGGTGGTGACTCTACGGGTGGTTTGGGTGGGTATTCATGGTTTGGTGGTGACTCAACAGGTGGTTTTGGTGGATAATGGTGGTGGTGTGGTGGGTATGGGTGCTTAGATGGTGGGGAAGCAGGTGTAGTGGGACTTGGTGGGTACTGATGTTCTGGTGGTGGTTTTGGGTGTTTGGATGGTGGTGTAGGACTTGGGGGAGTTGGCTCAGGTGGTGGAAGAGTTGGAGCACAAGGAGGGGTAGGTGGTGGTGGTGACGGTGTTGGTGGTGGTTGATGATGATAATGAGGTGGCTTATTAGGATTGCGAGGATGCTTGTGATGACGATGACGTGGTTTAGAACGTTTTGGTGGCTTTGCTGAACCACTAGGAGGTGTTTCTTTTGGTGGTTTTACTGGAGTAGGAGGAGCTGGTGGTGGAGTGTAAGTTACAGGAGCTGGTGGTGGTGTATATGTCACAGGAGCTGGTGGTGGAGGACATGGTTTAGGCTGAGGAGGAGGTGGTGGTGGATCGCATGGTTCAGGCTTAGGAGGTGGTGGAGGTGATGGAGATGGTGGTGGGGGAGGAGGAGAGTAGTATGGATAAGCCATCTTGATGCTAGTAGGCATGTTTTGATGGCTGTACTAAGAACTTTAGACAAGTATTCGCATCAGTGAGTATCTATATAAGAAAGGGCCTGTGTCTGCTATATATATATATATATATGCAAAACATTGAATGTTGACAAAGTGAGCATAATAATGGCTGCTAATTGAAAGAACAGAGCATATGATCCTCATTTTTCAATTTTGTTATTTGAATAATAATCCATGACTACTCTACCTACCATTTTTATTCATTTATTATAGTATAATAGCAGATGAATTTGAACTTTTGATTACACTTTTCATAATTTCATTAGAGAAACAACTTGGAATAACTTTTCTTAAAATAGTTTGATAATTTGTGTTTGATTCAGTACACCTTAATTTTGCCCGTTATCTTAATTTACAAAACAATTTGAAATGGATGTGAAATTGTTGTACAATATTTAAGTAAAAGATTAAAAAGATAAATTTGAACTGTCAAAAAGAGGTTGGTAAGCATAATTTTCTTATGATATAGTGTTACAGTATTTTCTATATTTCTTTAAAGAAGTGAGAGAATTTTTTACTTGGATTTTTAAAATTATAATCAGGTGTTATTTCAAATTCATAATTTTACAAGTAATCATTCAAGTACTAGTATTATTGTTTCTGCAAACAAATTAATTTGATCATACTTTTTATGGTTTTCAACCTCAATTGCAATTAAAATCAAGAAAGTACTCAATAAGGTAGAATAAGATCAATGGTGAAATTAGGAGGTCTACAGGTTCCGAATTCCCGAGTTTAAGCAAGATTCAACCAAGCTTGTTTAGTGACGGGTCTAGCAGGTTTTTGCAGACTTTAACGATAGGGTTTCGGCAAGTTATTGGCGGGTTGAGTATTAAGCGGGTCTTTATTTAAACATTCTTTTTATATCTACAATTTTATTATTGATTAAGTTTATTTTTGTATTAAATAGATTTTTGTACAATTTATTTATTTTTATGGCAAAAAATTTGTAAAGAATAGATAGTCATTTTATCGCAAAAGAATTCATAATATTTTTATTTTTTATTAAGAATTCATAATATTTTAATTTTTTATTATATCACTAAACAAACAATGAAGTTGAAATAATACACTTTACATGTAAAAGTATATTAATTAAAATATAGCTAATGTTCAATAAACCCTTGCAGCCTTATCCACTATCTCATCATAAAAGACACTATCTTTTTTAAATAATAATGAGTTATGGGAAGCTTCCCAAAACTCAAAATCTAAGTTTTGGAAAGATTTTCATAATTCAAAATTTGAGTTCTGGAAAGTTTCTCATAACTTAAAGGACTGTTTTTATGGGAAAAAAAAAGAAAAAAACAAACTGTATGGTGTCTTTTATGGTGGAAAATGATTGGGATAAGGGGGAATTAATTCTAACTTGAAGCGTTTCTTGGGCATTAATCCTTAATAATTAGATTTTATTATGGGTAAAAATCAATATTAGTGATAGTAGAATAATTATCTAAAACAATTATTAATGACATTATTTTCAGTTATGCAAATCTAACTTAAAATAATTTAACAAAATTCAAGAAGTATCTTCAATAATCAAATAATAATATAAATAAGTTAAAATATTATATATTTTACATAAAATATATTATAAAAGTAACACATTTATTACACATATAACTCTAAAAGAAACATTTCTTCAAAACTAGATAAACAATGGGAAACTATCAAAATATGAGGAATAATCTCTTAACTAAGTACAATATAATCCTAAAAAGATATCTCATGACTATATTGATCTATCAAATTAAATGAGACATTAAGACTCCCAACTCAAAGTTTTATCGTCCCGACAAAATAAGAACTAAACTAGGGGAGTCTTTATCAACTAAGTAGGGAAGAGAAGAATGATCCAAAATCAACTACCTAACAAGTTACATGTAATAATATATTAATATTTACAACCTAAATAACAGATACACTTACCTTACAAACATTTAACACGATAAAATTTCATTATTATATTAGTTTTGCAATGCAAGAAGTATATGTTTTTGTTTAGTCTAATATGGTGGTTGTACATTGTTTCCCAATCCTAACATAATAACCAATGGTCCACTTGATTACTCTTTATCATCTCAATCATTTCTTGATCACACAATTAAGAATCATAACGTCTTTAAGGTTGTAATGTCGGATTAGAGACAATATGAAAGTATATATGGATAATGTGAAATAAGCTTATGGCTCTTTTCTCACTAGCCATCAATGAATCACCCTAAAGTTGGAGTTTGCACTCAAAAGATGTTTTCACTCAACCTAATTGATGCTCTTAGGAAGCATCCCTAATAAACCCAATAACAATTTTTTATGATTATATTAGATTTCCACTTTCCCAATTCTTTTTTTTTCGAAAGAAATTCATATTTTTTTTTTTCGAAAGAAATTCATATTCTTTTTTTTCGAAAGAAATTCATATTCTTTTTTTTTTGAAAGAAATTCATATTCTTTTTTGTAAGATAGTCATGACACTTTTCTGATGTAAGATGTCATGCTACTTATTTTCTAATTCTTATTAATTTTTTCTCAATATTTTTTCAATATACCCCGACAAAGGGTTACAATAAAAGGTGCATCATCAACATAGCGCATACATACAAGCAAACCCACCAATTGTGTTTGCCATAATCGTACTCACCACCCCAAAATCAAGCTCTAAAGACGCCTGTCTTAGTGTCACCATTCGAGTACGGGTCATATTGAACTGTCTTATAATCTAAGGGGCATGACTTATAATGTGGCTACATATAAGAGATATAGGCTAAAAGAGTCTAAGTATGATATAACAATAAATATTTGGTTAGAAGGCTAAAAAGAATCAAGGCTTATCAAAGATTTGCCTTAATAATTTACCTAATTACGTGATATTTTTTATTTCTCACCTCTATCACATTATTAAATGGGTCCTCAACTAGCTAGGATCTCACGTTCTACACACCACTTTTTCTCCAAAGTTCAAAATGACTTCCACATTGCTTACTAATCATTTCATACTTGTATGATGTTTTTTCATGTCCATAGTTTAAGTATGCATTATAACCAGTTTACAAACACGTTACTTATTTATCATTAACTCACTAAGGTTATTCTTTAGGGGAACATTTTACACATCATGCACCTAATTTCTATAAATATACACTAAATTATTGAACTATTCACATTAAATTGGAATGAGGGAAAACAAATCCCCACACCCCCGACACAAAAGTGAGTCGTGTCCCCATGACTCGAAACAGACTCGATAAGAAATAAAAATTAAAAAAATGCACAACTAACACATAATATGAAAAAGATAACGAGAGAGGAAATAGTGCCTACCTTCGCGAGAATCTCTCAATCCCCAAGTTAGGGGTTGAGGTTCTCAATCCATGATGATGCACGTGGAGTTCCTTGGCCTTTTTCTAAGGTGATTTTAGGCTTGATTCGTCTCCTATGAAGAAATATTTCAACCATGAAAGTTGTAGACATTTTCCTCGGCTTTTCCGTAGAATCCTCAATCGATGAATTCAGAGCTCGTATGCAAAAGTTATGCTATCCCAATAATAGATTTAGGGTACTGAAATTTCATTTTTATATTTCTACACCAGGTAAAGTGATCATTCGGCTCGGGTGACCTTCCGTCCCGGTCAAAAAAATTCTTCCTTGATAATTTTGAACTCTTTTTTTGGTCCCTTAGTCGCAGTATACCGTAGATATGGTGGGGGTACGTCATACCCTCTTCCTACAGTATATACGCGTCTTGATATAGTCATCGCTGATAGAGGTCTTGCGGTATACTGCATGAAGGTGCGGTGCACCGCGGACTTGTGTCCAGCTATCACACTTATAACCGTCTTCATAATGAAATAGGCACATGTGGTGACGGTATGGCCCAACAGTACACCGTTAATAGTTGTGGTATACCGCGAGTCCTCTCGCACTCACAAAAGTTATTCACAAATAATGCATACCTGGGATGACGGTTGGCCTGTGGTATACCGTAGAGTGACTATGGGAGCTCTTGTACTCCTATAAAATCACCCAAACTCAAGGGTTTACCACCTACACAATAAAACAACTATATGAACTCTCTCATTATTTTTATTTCATACTAATAACACAAAAACTCAAGATAATATACACTATGAAAATGAGACATAAACATTAAAGATATTAAAATGTAGGTTATATCCCAGGAGCACTTTTATTGTACGTCATTTAAATATTGACGTTGTTACCTCAAGCTTTCTTTTTCTTAGCATAGCCGAACCAACAAGGTTGAGACTACTTGAATTTACTAATCAGAATTTGCAACCTTTCTTTGCTCTTACCTCAATCACTTTTCCTGAAATACTCGAGTGATAATGAACGACCCCATTCAAGCATTCTTATACTTGCATGGTCCTTAATATAATATTATTCGTCCTAGACCCATTTTAGCCCTTAAGCGTGTCTTTTGTCGCCACGATATAAGCACATATCCATTTAGATTATTAGGCATTTCCATATGCCCGCACTTGAATCACAATCATGAGACTTCCTGTCTTGAGCTTGAGTTTGGGGTGGTGAGTTTCATAATTGGGAGATTACATTAGGAGGGATTTGTATGTGTTTGTATTTATGCACAATTGTTGACGATGTAATGTTTGTAACCCTTTGCCGGGGTCTTTGAAAAAAAAGAGAAAATAATAAAAGAAAATATATATATATATATATATATATATAAGAGACATGACTATTCACATCAAAATGATGGTCATGGGTATCTTATACAAAAAAAAGAGAAAAATATGAAAAAGAAAACAAAAAGAAAAAAATAAAGTAACCGACAAAGTGGAATTTTTGGAAATCATCTTTAGTGATTATTGGGTAATTTTGGGGACGCTAACTAGTGCGTCAAATGGGTTGAGTGAGAACAATATTTGAGTGCAAACTCAAGCTCTTGGACAGTAGTTGATGGTAAGTTAGGAGAGAGCCAAAAGCTCACTTCAAATTTACCAAATATACATTCCATACCGTCCCTAAGCCTACGATATAACCATAAAGTCCTCGTGATTCTTACATACATAGTGGATTTGTAATTCAGCTAATAGGGAGTATGCTAAGTGGAGCGTTCAAATCGAGTGAGGATCGATGAACACCCTATAGCCATCATCTTGAGATAAGTACAAGCGTAACCTTCTAGCATTGTGAAATTAATTTTGGATTGATATTGTTTGTGTTTGATTTTGCATGATAAGTGTATGTGTATATTAAATCTTAGGTCATACTATATGATATTTGTTTTAAGTTTTGCTTTGGGTGTTATTTGCTAGACTCTACACTTTTGCGTGTTCACCTAAGGCCCTTGTTTTTGTTTTACTTTGTCAGGACGACAAAGGTTGACTTTGGGGCCTTGATGTCTCCCTTTTTGTTCTAATTATATTCCCTTAGCAGACATCATTCTAGGTGATTAATTGACTTATTTGATAGACTTTTAAGTTTATTTGGTTATATTGCGTTTTCTTCCCTTGTAATTTAGTTTATTTCATTTTTAAAGCTTTTGAACGTTAAATGTGTTGTTTTAGTGAAAAGTTTGTAGGTCCATGGATTAGATAGAACACCAATACAAGGAAAGGAATCGAGAATTAAAGTTATAGATCGAGTGTAAAAGTCAAAGGCGAGAAAAGTTGATTCGAAGAATTTATTAGATGGGAATGGAATCTGAAATGCTGTTACAAATCTGTTTTTGAGTATCTTAGCCACTGATCAGCCTTGGAGAATAAAATAAGAAGTATAGAGCTTGAAGTCAGGAAGATTTTTTAAGTTGATTCTGAGTCTGGACGCAAAAGTTACAGCTGTTTTAGTGACATCTACACACCAGTTACGATATTTCATTTAAGGATTGAGCTTTTATTTTATTTATCCTATTTCCTTTTAAGAGGGGAGCCCAATCTATATTTCCCATCTTATATTATTCTTAGACTTTATTTTAAAACACACAACTCATATTTTACAAGATAGAAGCGCCAGAGAGAAGTTAAAAGCAAAAGGAGAGAAGAAAATTGAAGCTGGAGAATTCCAATTCTTCCATCAACAGTCAAAATCAATCCTTTAATTAAGTTAACCATTTCATCCTTGTAATTGAATATGACTATTTTATCTTTTATTTTAGTTTTTCATTACATTATGAGCTAAACACATAAGTACTTGAGAATCGCAGTTATGGGTTAATCCCTTGTTTATGTTAATTGATGTTTTTACGAATTTGGGATTATTTGATTTAAACTGAATTGGGTATTTTGTATTGACTATTATCGCATTTTAATTACTATTTTTATTCTGGCCAATTAGAAATAGGATTGAGTATTTAGGATATTCATTATAGTAGCGTAATGATCACCTTGACGGGGGGTTTATATACAGACCTAGGTAATAGCCGTTGGTATTCGCCAATGACCTTGACAGGCTTGACTAACCAATAGCCAATTGGGTAAGAGACTAAAACCATTCGAAAGTAGGTATAATCTACCTGACGGGGTTTATAATACCGTAGGATAGCTCCTTAGTCCACCCTAACGGGGGTTAGGAGATTATAGAGTCTGACTAATACATAAATACCAATTCAGCCCTTAAAAGGAAACATTAATTATATAAATACAGGTAGATCCCTTGCGAGACTCAACTACCACTTCTCATTCTTGCGTCTACTCAACTTTATATATTTGCATTTATTTTCTTTGCATAATTTAGTTTTAAATTTATTTGCGTCTTAGTTTATAAACGAAAACCAACAAACTTCATATCATTTACTTTTCTGTACGTGCAATTAAATCACTGATTGATCCATACCTGAGTTGTACCTAATCCGTTCCTGGGAACGAATCCGATTTATCGGTTTATTACTTGGACAACCGTACACTTGCGGTTTGTGAGTCCTCAACTTTAGCATTTTATTTTATAACACACAAGGACCCACCAAACCTCCATCTCGGATAGGTGCTCTCACAGTATTCCAACCCATCTCATTCTTCATTGTTCTATTTAAAATAATCTTAGCATTAGCTGGAGTTACTTGTAAGAATCAACCACCACAAAGCAGGTCTAGATCTTTTCTTGATTGTCCTTCAAGGCCTTTATAGAATATTGACATTTGTTGTGGTTCTGTAAGACCATGATCTGGAACTCTTCTCAAGCATAACTGGAATCTTGTCCAACACTAACCCACAGATTCATCTTGTTCTTGTTCAAATGACGTCAAAGCGATATGTTCTTTTAGTCTCATGGTACTCGGATAATAATGATCAAAGAACAATGTTTGTAACTCATCCCAATTATTGATTGATCCTGGTTCTTGTGAATCGTGCCATTCACTAGCCGCGTCTATCACAGAAAAACTGAAATTTGCATAATACGTATGCTTTCTGGTTACACCTTGCGTTATATAGGAATCACATATTTGCGTAAATTTCTGTACTACACGAATCAGATTTTCTCCAGGTACTCCACGAAAGTTTCCAAAGTTATGGAATTGAGATAACATACCAGGATCGGGTCTATATCGTGCAACATTACTATCTGAATGACCAATACCAAGAGCAGGAGCGCGATATGTAGCTTGTTCAGGACCTTTTATGAACCATGGATCATTAATAATTGGAGGTTGGGATTGTCTTCCAGCTGGAGGAGGATCTTCATCTACCACCCTAGGATTAAGTTCATTTTCATTAGCCATTTCTACTTCTCCGGCTAATCTCTCTCTCTCTCTCTCTCTCTCTCTCTCTCTCTCTCTCTCTCTCTCTCTCTCTCTCTCTCTCTCTCTCTCTCTCTCTCTCTCTCTCTCTCTCTCTCTCTCTCTCTCTCTCTCTCTCTCTCTCTCTTCCTTTTCTTCTTTATTTCTTTTGTTTGCTTGCTTGACTAGTTTCTCGGGATTTTCGGGCATACACCAACCTGTAAACCTGAGAAAGGAGAATAAACGAAATGTAAAACTGAAGAATAATAATAACAATTAAACTACCAAAGGATTAACACCGGGGTCACACGCTGCCGTCCCCGGCAGCGGCGCCAAAACTTGGTGGGTTTTGGGGTGTTACAAAATAATGCGATAAATAAATAGGATCCACAATACCGCATGTGCAAGGTTGTCCAAGTAATAATTTGATAAACTGGGTTTCACTCGCTGGGGCAGATAGTCATAACTCTAGTATTAATCAAATAGTAGGAATAATTGCTTGACAGAAAAATAAATGATAAAGATTTTTGTTTGGTTTTGTTTAAAGATTAAAGATGCGATAAAATAAATACTAAATTAATTAACTGAAAAGGAAATAATGCAAGTAAAATGAGTAGACGAAGAATGCAAGATGTACTTGACTCTCGCAAGGAATCCACCTAATTAAAGTAATCAATGTTTTGTTTAAGGGTAGAATTGGTATTATTATATTAGTCGGGACTCTAATATCACCTAGCCCCCTGTCGGGCGGATCTAAGAGCTATCCTAAAGTACTATAAACCCCTATATGGGAGAATATGCCTTCAGATGTGAAGTATTTAACTCTTTGCCAATGTAAATAGTTAATCCTGTCGGTCAATAACAAACATTACACGGGTATTACCTAAGTTTGTATTCAAACCCTTCTGTCGGGTGATCATTTTTGCCACTAAAGTGAATAGCCCAAATACTAAAGCTATTTCTATTTGTACCCGAAGAAATAGTAATGAAAAAAAGTATTATTTAATATATAAGACTCAATTCAATTTAAATCATATGAATCCCAAATTTAAAACATTGAATCCTTTTATTGCGATTCTCAAGCACTAATGAAATTAGTTCATAATGAAATTAAAAACTGAAATGAAATAAATAAAAGACATTTTTTTCAATTACAGAAAGAGTAAATATATCGACTACCCCCTGAAGTTTGGACATTTTGACAGTTTTCCCCCTACTATATTTTTTTGCGACTAGATGCCCCTTAAACTTCATTTTCGTGACCAGATGCCCCTTAAATTTTATTTTCGTGACTAGATGCCCCTTAAGTTTCATTTTCGTGACTAGATGCCCCTTAAGATTCCTTTTCGTAACTCTGGAGAGATTAAGTGGCGCCTATTTCGTTATGGAGTAAGTGGTTGCCCCTTAACATATGGCCATTTAAATATAAAAAAATAACTATGTTAAATATCACGAAAAGGGCATTCAGAAAGGGGCATCCAGTATGGGGCATCTGTTTACATTTTCGTGATATTTAAATAAGGCCTATTTTGTTAAGGGGCATCCAGACAAGAAAGGGTCATCCAGTCACGAAAATGAAGTTTAAGGGGCAACAAGTAGGGGGAAAATTGTCAAAACGGGTAAACTTCAGGGGTAATGGAGGCATTTACTCTTACAGAAAAGAATTAGATAACCTAAGGGTAGGATTGGCTGTTTTTGGAAGAAGGGAATTCCTCCAGCTCTAGCTTTTCCCATGTCTTCTTGCTCTGACTTGAAAATAATGAAGCGTAAGATGTAATTCTCTAAAGTATGTGTTAAAAGGAGTTCTAAAGGCCTATTTATACTAGTAAATTCAGAATGGGATTTAGGTTAAGAGTATTAGGTCAAGATATAAGACGCCCAAATCCATATTTTAATTCCCGTAACTGGTGTGCAACCCGTAGTAAAACGGCTATAACGTTTGCATATCAACTCCAAATCGCCTCATTCCAGTTGCAAAATCTTCCTAACTCAAAAAGGAAACTTACTTATTTTATGACCCAAAAGATAAATAAGTGTCTAAGTGGCTCGAAAACAGAAATTATTAACAACCTTCCAGATTTGCAGCTTCTCTAATAAACTCTTCGAGACATCTTTTCTCACCTTTGAATCCTCCGCTCAATCTAAGACTTCAATTCCCATTTATCCTCGTATTGGTGATCCATAGAATCCATGGGCCTAAGAACTTTTTACTAAAAAAATAAATTAACGTACAGAAGATCTAAAAATGAAATATCGTAATTCCAATGGGAGAAAATGCAATATAACGAATTAAGCATAAAAGTCTATCAAATAAGTCAAATATTCACCTAAAATAATGTCTCCTAAGGGATAATATTCAGAACAAAACGGGAGACATCAATTCCTTAATTTCTTCTCAACCCAATACAAATCTTTTATACCCACATATATAAACACCTTCCGTACATATTTCCCACTCAAAATAATAACTTATTCATCCATATCAAGGGGTTATTCCAAAGTGTTAAGTTTTTGAGTTGAAGGTTAAGGAAGATGACGCGAAGAACAGAGACACTTGCTCATGTGAGAGTGATGAAGAAGAATCAAAGCAAGGAATTAAGTGAGAACAAAAGGAAACCACTTCAGGTTTATATGAGTAAAGCTAAGAAGCAAAAGGTTAACCCTTCTATTAGAGGGAAACCGATTATGGTGGATTCGAATACTCAAGCTATTGGGATTTCAAGGGAGAAAACACAACAACCTTTCCAGATCAAAGTGACTCTACCCATAAAAGCAAAGCTTCTAGGGCCATATTAGCTCTTGCAACCTGAATCATGCCTTCCTTGTCACTCACAAACGAGAGAAAAATTTGTGGAGGAAGTTGGAAAAGGTGATTACAAGAGATTTTAAGAGAAGGGAGAGAGATTTGGTTGGAAGACATTTATGATGAAGCATTCCAGATTGAGTTTTGAGATAGTAAAGGAGTTCTATCTTAGTCTTCTTAGCTGAGATAGTAAAGGAAGAGTCCCCATTACCAAGTTAGTTCTATTCATGGTTGAAGAGATTCATAACCACTTCGAGTTGAAGAAATTGGTAGGACCATGCAAATATCAAGAAGCGGTGAAGAAGATCGAGAATTTTGATTGGAACCAACTACGTGAGCATCTGTTCAGTGACGAGATAATGCTAGAGTATGATAAAGAAGAAGAAGAGTTGAATGAATATTGTCCTTACAAGTTCCTTCAACCTGATGCAAGAATATGGCACCATTTCCTTGCACCATCAACTTTTAGGAATGCTTGAACCGCAGATGTACTTCAAAAAGCTGCAATTTTTGAATTGTATTATGAGAGAGGAAGAAGCAGATGTAGCGCAACTGATTTTTGATGGGGTAATGAGATTAACAGTTGAACCACAAAATATATTTAATTTGTAACTCCCCTCAACTATTATGAGCCTACTGATGAAGGTAGAGTGAAACTTGGAGAGAAGGAGAACTTGCAAGCAAACTAAGTACAAATATGACAAATGCGTCGATTAAGACTATCATGGGAGGAGCACAACTGAAGGAGCTCTCATGGAAAGAAAAGGTAGGTGAGCAACTTAATTATGTAGAAACTACCCGGACCCTCCTTTCCAGAGATGTGGCACTAATCAAAGCCAATTAATTGCAGACCATGACACTCCTGGAGCAAATAAGGCGCGATATCTGAAGGATCCACTGCATCCTACCTTGGGTTTTGGTCACGTGAGGCAATAGCCTCGGGAGTATGTTTTTTCTCTTCTATACCCTTTATTTATTTGTATATTAGGTGTTTTTATTTACACTTATTGAGTCTATTTCGAGTCGTGAAGTCACGACTAACCATTGAGTTGAGGGAGGGAATTCGTTTTCCCCATCCCAATTTGTATGTGTTCTATTTGCTTTTTGTAGCGAATGGGTTAGGAGTATAATGTAGTGAATAGCTATTAATAGGATTTTTAATGAGTCAATGATAGTAAATAGTAGGTTTATGAACTTTTCAAGTACCATGATTGAAAGATAAACACGAAACACACATTAAAAGTAAAGAGAAAAACTAATAAGCAATGCAGTATAAGTAAGTTTGATATTAGAGAGTATGAGTGGTGTGTAGAATGTGAGATCCAAACTAGTTAATAAACTATTCAATGAATGTGCTGGAGGTGAGAAAGTAAATAAATTGTATATGATAAAAAGGGATTAAGGCAGTTATTTGTTTAGCCCTTTGTGCCTTTTATCTTGTTGTCCATTTATATTGATATATTATCCATCTCAGCCCCCTCTTTCCTTTCTAAGCCTTTTTGTTAGCCACATTACAAGCCATCCCCTTAGATCTTAGGACTTTTCCATATTACCCACACTAAAATTGCGATGCTAAGACAATCGTCTAGATTTTGAGTTTGGGGTGGTGGTTTCATTTTTGGACATATTATTGGGAAGGTTTTTGTGATATGTAATTGTGCTTTTGATCACTCGTATTTTTGTAACCCTTTACCAGGGTAAAATAAAAGAATGGAAAAGAGAAAAGTATTCATATGAATTGAAAAGGAATATGTTGAAGCATAGTAGCATTACTTCTCATATCAAAAAGAGGGTCATCGCTATCATGCAAAAGAAAAATAGATACATTAGGACCGGAAAAGTGGGATTTATTTTAGGTGATCATAAAGGTTTTATTTGGATTATTGGGGATGTGAAATAAGTGCATCGAAAATCTAGGTTTAGTGAGAACACATTTGATAATAACTCAATCTCTAGGGCGATACGTTGATGGCTAGTGAGGAGAGAGCCAAAAGCTACATTATCCAAATATACAATCATACCGACATTACAACCTTAAAGACCTTATGATTCTAGACTATCCAACTTAGGAGCGATTAAACCAATATAGAGTAGTTAGATGGACCTTAAAAACTATGTGAGGATAAAGGAACACCCTATATCCACCATAGCGAACTAAGAGAAAAACCTATCATTCGTGCATTCCAAAGCTAATCTAATATTGAACTTAAACCATGTTGATTGTTTGTTGAGAGTGTATATTTGATTTAGATTGTAAATATTACTATATGAGGCTTGTTAGGATAATTTCTTTAGTGTCATTTATTATTTTTCTACTTCTCTCTTCTTTTATTGATTGGAATTAGGCCCATCTAAGCTTTATTTTTCTTTTTATTTTGTCTAGACGACAAAACTTTGAGTTGGGGGTCTTGATGTCTCTCTTTTTATAATGTATTAATCCACTCATGGGACATATTTTTTGGGGGAGTTTATTGGTCCTAAGTTAGGGTTTTCCCTAATATTTGACATATTTTACTTTTCTCTTTTTTTTTTGTCCGGCAAATTAAACTTTTCATTAATAGGGAAACAAACCAATATATTTACAATTACTAACCCAAAAGGGTAGTATTAGAAACATTGGTATAACACTTAGTTACTTAAATAAGAATATAGGGACTAATTAGAAAATATTATAAAATTAGTCATTACATATCTTCTCTATCATTATCACGCTTCTTCTATACTTGAAGTTTCTTGTAGCAAGTTTAATGGAGACAAGCGAGGTGATTTTGTTGTGGATATGATCTTCATTACAAGATGAATCTCCATGCATTCTAATATTTCTTTCACTCCAGATACAGTAAATATTAGCAGTGAAACACAAGCTAAAAATGAGGTAACCTCTTTATCACTGCTTGATTTATCAATAATGTCGATGAAATCATTCCAATCAGTTGGTGACTTATAATTACACACTTACTCAATAGATTCTTTAGAATCAGATTAGAAAAAGAAAATTTAATCATCAAGAGATCAATATCTTCAATACATCGACAATAGAAATCACAGAGAGAATTTATATCAATTCCCAATTCTATCATTCGACTTTTGATTGCTAAACGATTATGACAAGCAAGCCAAGAAATGAATGAGAATCTGGGTATACAAGATTTAGCCCATACGAATTTATACCAACTTTCAGTCTCTCTTTCTTGATTAATACAAAGAAGTGTTTTCCTGAAAGAGAATTTAGCATTGGTGTTTTCATCCAAATGATCGGGCATTTTCTCCAGTTAAAGAAATATCATTTAAGTGAGGAATAAGCTCTCCTACAATGGGAGGAAGTCCCCATATGTTTTTTCCATACAAGATGTTGCAGCATGATCCGAAGTTGTTGATTTGTTTGTTAAGTAGTTTTTGATACACTTTTGTTTTTGATCCATTTATTCCATAAGATATAAGTATGATTCGCATTTCTAACTTCATGTTATATAAACTTATGAGCTATATCTATGACTTTAAGAGTATGTTTCTAAATCCAAGTATAACTTTGCTTGACATCAGGACTCCAAATACAATTTCCTTTAATGATGTTAGTATGCACCCAATTGTTCCATAGGTTGTTATTTCTATAGTACATTCTCCAGAAAGTGAATAAAAAACACACCTTGTTAATATCTTCAAGATTTTGGATGTTGAGACCCCCATATTCTTTCTTTGCACACACATTTATACCATGCAATTTTAGCTCACTGTGCACCTTAAAGAGTTCCTTTCCATAAAAAGCTAGACATTTTTTTGATTCCGCTAAATAACCGGACTAGGGAGAAGAAAAAACCTGTACCAAAAGATTAATTTACTTACTAAAACAACCATTATAAGCTCAGCTATTCCAACATAAGATAATAGCTTAGAATTCCATTTAGTGATACTTTGACAAATCTTTTCAACCAACAAGTTCCCATCATCTACACTAAGTTTTTTTTGAATTCGAAGGAAGTCCTAAGTATCTTATAGGAATATGTCCTATTTTAATGTTTAAGATATTAGAAATATCACTTTGTAGCTAAGTTTGAGTTCCACTAAAATATAGCTCACTCTTGTGATAGTTAATTTTGAGCCCAGAAATTCTGGGAAACAAATCAAGACCTTCCTTTACAACCTTTAGAGATTGCTTACCTAAATTAAGAAATATGAGTAAGTCATCAGTAAATATAATGTGATTGATTGCCAAGTAGTTGCATTTTGGATGTACCTGAAGTTATTATTCTTGGCAGCATGATCAAATAAACAAGTAAACACTTCCATACATATGGTAAAAAGATAAGGGGAGAGAGGATCTCCTTGTTTGAGACCTCACTTCCCTTTAAAATATCCATAAGTACTGCCGTTAATACAAATCGAGTATGAAGCAGTACATACACACATCCTTAGCCATTTGATATACTCCTTAGGAAATCCAAAAGAACCAAGAGTGTTGATGAGAAACCCCCAATTTACACTATCATATGCTTTTAGAAGATCCAAGTTTATAGTGCATCTAGCTGTTATATTTTTCTTCTCATAGACAAGCACTATATCTTGAGCTACTAGAATGTTGTCACTAATGCACCTACCTCCAACATAAGTTGCTTGATTTATAGAAATGATAGAATTTAAGACCTATTCTAGTCTACTTAAAAGAATCCTTGACAAATTTTTGTATGTGGTATTCACACAGGCAATAGGCTTGAATTTCTTCACATTAGAAGCATTCTTTTCTTTGAAAAATCAACACTATGGTATTAACTTGACTGAAAAGCTCACCATTTACTAAACATTGCTTAATGGAATTACATAAATCATCCTCAATAATACTCCAAGAACTCTTTTAAAAGCATGAGTTGAAATTATCAGATCGTTGACACTTTTGTTTATTGATAGAGAATAAAGTTGTCTTGATTTCATCATTAGTAATAGGTGCAGTATGAATATGACAATGATTATCAAATACGCACTTATTAATAATCTTTTTAATGGTCGAAATAGAGAAAACTTCTTGATTGATTTCCTTAGACCCGATTAAATCTTTGTAATAGGAAACAATTCATCATTGATAAGATTTTGTCCAGTGAAACATTACCATCATCTTAAATAATAGTAGATATCTAATTAATAAACAAAACTTTAGATTTTTGTCTGAGAACTTCTTGCTCTATAATTGTAGCTTCCTCTAATGATTTGATGAGAACCTTTTCCTCAGCTAAAATAGAATAAACCATAGAACCATTCTTGATATGAAACTAAATGTATAATATTTGTATCCGCAATCATTTAAAATGATTTAAATAAAATAAATTATTTAAAAAATTCAAATTCTAAAATTAGCTACAAAATTATTGGAAGACCATAAAATAATATTAGGCAATATAGTAATAAAAAGATAATAATCAATTAGCTAGTTTATGTATGAAATAATTATATTTGGTCGATATTATGTATGAAATTTACATATATAGAATATCTTTATATATAGTATATATTTTTTAATATTTTATTTTTTTATTTTTATTCGGATTTCGGATTATCCGTCAAATTATTATAAAAGACCAAATCCAAACGGATAATCCACCGGTAAGCTAGATTCGTGTCATTTTTTTACATGTCTAGTCTTTGCTATGTGAATTTTTAAATTGGGTGACGACGACAAGACTCAAACCCGTAACCTCTTATGGATCTAGGCTCTGATACCATGTTAGACAACCAATTTTCCCAAAATCTTAAGCTGTCAGGAGGGGTTATCTTATACATTATAATTTGAGTATTACATGCTCAACACGCCCCATCACGTGCAAGCTAGATTCATGTCACTTTTTGCATGTCTAGTCATTGCTACGTGAATTTTTTGAATTGGGTGAAGACGACAAGACTCGAACCAACGACCTCTTATGGATCTGGGCTCTGATAAAATGTTAGACGACCAATTCTCCCAAAAGTTTAAACTGTCAGGAGTGGTTGTCTTATACATTATATTTGAGTTTTTACATGCTCATTATGCCCCTCACGTGTAAGCTAGATTCATATCATTTTTTTTGCATGTCTAGTCTTTGCTATGTGAAGTTTTGAATTGGGTGAAGTTGGCAAGACTCGAACCCGCGACCTCTTATGGTTTTCTTAGAGTACCGATAAATATCTCTAATTGGGCTTTTTATTCTATCAGAAACATAGGGATCCATATTGGGATTCTTAAAAATATGAGAAGCTGTTTGATGGTTGTTATGAGTGTAGGATATTGTCTCATGAAGAGACGGAATGCGATAATTCATCTACTCTTACTAGAAAGATGGGTAACAGGAATACGGTGGTGGATGGCTTTGTGATGGCCAGAAACAATTCAAATGGATTTGTTTTCAAGGATGCTCTAATTAACCTCGATAAGGGGGCCATCAGAAAAAAGGGTGTGAAAAAACTCTGAAAACGAGAAATGTGATCAAAAAAGGAAAGATTACGGGGGGGAGAAGAGTTTAATTACGAATGACGCCATCTCAGGGAAGAAGATGGGATTTGATGGTGACAATATGGTACAGGCTATATTAGATGTGCTAGTTGTGGATATGGGCCATGTGATTACAAAAGGGGTCAAAATGACCCATACGGTTAGTCCTCTCAATAAAGAAGAGCTTATTGTTTTATGTGGCCCGTCAGATAGAAGCCAAAATAAGACTTCTCTCAACAAAAGAGAAATGGAATTTATTAGACCATTAAAAGAAAAGGTCAAGTAAAAGTCCAAATATTATTATTTCTGAACAAATAACTAATAACTCCAATGGTGAGGTTTTATTTAGGTCTTTGGAACGGAATAAAATCAGAAATCTCAAAGTGAGGATCGATTTAGGGTTGCCGATTGAGGATTAAAAGGTACTGAAGACCAAGCTTAAGCAACTCCTCTTGACGTCGATGAAAACTTTGATGAGAACAAGGTCAGAGGTAAAGATAGTGATATGGCAAAGAGAGATTCATCATCAGGTTAAACTGAGAAAGGTGAATTTGACATTTGGGGTTCTGAAATCAATGATGAGATTGAGTTGAGAAAAAAAGAAGAGGTTTGCGGCATTGTCCAACAACAACCCCACGCCAAATCATGATACAAAACTGGAATTGTCAGGGGATTGGTACAACCCTAAGAGAGATGAGCCTTCTAGACTCTGTAAAGGCTCTTCGTGCTTAGGTAACATTCTCGTCTGAGACTAAGAATAAATATAATTGTGTTAAGAAATCAGGCGATAACTTAAGTCTGAGCATATTTGCTTTTATTGACCCGAATGACTCTTTAAGGGTTCTGTTATTTTTGTGAAAGATAGTCTTGCTTTTAATCTTATAACCTGTAAAAAAAAATTATCCATTGTTCATATAATTCAACTAAATTTGGTAGAGTTGATATTTCATTAATTTTTGGGCCTATTAAAGAACATGCTAAACAAAAGTTCTTTAGTTGGTTAGCTAAAAAAAGACCTATCAATACTCCATGGTGCATTCTAGGGGATTTTAACTTGATTAGGTTGAACATGGAGAAACTTGGGGAGGAAAGGGGGAACTGGTAACAAGAAAACTATGGAGTAATGTAATAAATTCATTGATGATATGGGTTTCATTCAGATCCCTACAAAGGGGTGTAACTTCACCTGGAATAATAAAACACATGGCCTTGACTTAATCAAACAAGTGCTTGATAGGGTGTTGGTAAATGACCATTGGGTAATTAACTACCATGATAGTTGGAGTGTTGTACTCTTATAAGTTGTAAGTGACCATTTTCTTAAACTCAAGGATAAAACAAGTAAAGATTTTAAAAAAAAGATATATGTTCGATAAAAACGGTCTTGCTGAAGACAGTTGTCATAGGGAGATTCATAAAACCTAGAACAATTATAGAAACAATGGGAAGGGGAATTCACAGGTTTAATATTAAACTTAATGCTACCACGAGAAGTGTTTTAAAATGGACAAGAGATAGAACATTGAACAACATGAAACTTATTGTGTTTACTCTTAAGGAGATTGAAAAGATTGTTAGTGAACCTTATTTTGATGAAAATCAGAAGAATATATATCACCTAATTTCTATCCTTAAACAATATTAGACTAAGGAGAAGGCTTATTGGACCTCAAGGTCCAGGACAAATTGGCTTAAAGTGGTCAATAAGAACACTAAGTACTTTTAGGCTATTACTAAGTGTAAAAGAATTAGAAATAATATTTTAAGACTTGAATTCAATGATGGATCCTGGGTTGATAATAATGAATATATTTTTAGGGAAATTTTGAATTACTATAATAGTATATTCACTCCTGATGGTCCTAGAAATTACTCTCCTATCTTTACATGTGTTAAAACAAAGTCACTAAAGATATGCTTAAGGAACTGATTATACCTGTTAGTATAACTGAGTTGAAAGAAGAAGTTTGGTCATTAGGAGCTGAGAAGTCTCCAGGACCAGATGGGTATGCCGGCATCTTGTATAGACATTATTGGGAGCAAATTAAGATTGATCTCCTAAGAGTCGTGTCTGACTTCTTGATGAACAACACTAATCTAAATTCTGTTAATTGAACAATTATAGCACTGATTCCAAAATGTGTATACCCGGGTAATATAGGATCCTTTAGAGCTATCAGGTGGGCTAATTTATTATAAAAATTATATAAAAAAGTCTTACAAGTAGACTACAACCATTTATGGAGAAGATTGTTTGTGAAACACAAATAACTTTTATTCTAGTCAGGTCCATTTTTGAGAATATACTAATTGCTCAAGAAGCAAATCATTTCCTTAAAAATAAGAGAAATACAAAGACCTATCATATGGCTGTTAAGGCATACATGAGCATGGCATATGAAAATATTGAATGAGACTTTTTACTTGACTTACTTTTAACACTGGGGTTTGATCAAATGTGATTTAATTGGAAAAAAATTTGTGTAACTTCAGTTGCATATGCTATTCAAACTAATGGGGAGCTTTTTCCTCTGCAACAACCTCAAAAGGGCTTAGTCAAGGGTACACTTTGTCCCCTGGCCTATTTTGTATTGTTACACATGCACTCCCTAGTTTAATTGAGGAAAACTGAATACTTGCATACTAAAAGGAATTAAAATGTTTATAAATTCCCACAAAATTACTCATATTTTATTTGAAGATGACAACATTTTTTCCCTGAGGCAAATTTCTGCAATCTTGATATTTTTATGAATTTACTCTATTGCTATGGTTTTGCCTCAAGTCAAAAATTGAACCAAATAAAAGTGGTGTTTTATATAGTGCTAATACTCCTCGGGGTATCAAGTCTGAACTGGAGAAACATATTAGAATGAATAGACTTGATGACTTGGGCAAATATCTTGGAATACCCTTAAGTTGGGGAAGATACAATCTAAAAGCACTAAACTGTCTTGTTGACAGGATCATGCTAAAAACAAAGACATGGGATACAAAGTTTTTATCTATGAACGGTGATGTCTCCTCATTTGTGATAGATTTATGTTAGGATGAGACATCATTTTAAGTGTTTTAGAAGTCAATAATGTCGATTTCCTTGAGTTTTAGTGCACTTTCCTATTTTGTGTCTTGATTTGTAGAACTAATGTTTTTAGAGCATATTGGGTTTAATTGTTTATTTAGTGTGTAGCTTTAAAGATAATTATGGAGCTTAATTAGAGTCCAAGTCAAAGACAACAACTTATGGAAAGAGATTTGCATGGTAATTGGAGATAAGAAAAGAAAAGCTAAAAAGATGGAAAAGGAAAAGCTGCCTAAATCTGGGATTCTGCATACACGTCCAAAGATAGGCGTTTTTACCAAAGAAATAGGCCGAATCTGATGATTTCCTTCTAAAGGGCCTAGATAATTCTGTTGCGATTCTTTTGGTATCTTGTGGAGCAAAATCCGACCAATAACGAAGAAGGTACACTCAAAACGGTGCAGCAGTGTTTATCTTTATTTCCATACGAATTTGAGTTCGGCTAGAAGTCCATTACCTTAACTCTTCCTCAAGAAAACGAATTAGGTCTTCTAAACACCTATAAATACACCCTTATATCACTTGTAAATCATCCTTGCCTCATATTAATTAGTTCTTAAGATTTTATTCTTCCAGTTTATTGTAGAGAGCAAGATGATGTCTTTTGTAATTTCTTTCAGTTTATTTTCTTCAGGTATGAACTAAACTCCCCATAGCTTGGGTTTTGCATATGTATAATCTATGAATTCTAATTCTTCTATCTAATTTTCTTTGGGAATTATATGTTTTAATCTGATATTAGCTACTTACTTTATATTTGCTTATGTGTTTTGATTTAATGTCTTTCCTAGAACTGATCACTTTAGGATTGTTTTAAGAGTAGTTAGATGGTCTCCTTGACAGGGTGTTTAACTATTGAACCACCACATAATGTCTAGTGTCGATAGCAGTTCTGACAAAACATACTTCTAACTAGATAGTCATTAGGGTTTGTTTTAACCACCGTATCACCAAGATTGCTGTATTTGCTTAGGGCCTTAGTGGCGTTTGATAACCCTATTTGAAATCACTTCTTGGTTGTGACGTAGCCCCCTTAGTCGCTCTCAAGGTCTAAGCTTGGGGAATTTAGAATCCTGACTAAGTATTACCAAGAGCTAATATTCTCCCTTATGAACTAGATTATAGATAGAATTAGAAGGATTAGTGCATACTAGCAAAACCTAAGCTATACTTCTCATCTCATAGTCTTAATCTTTTACTTTATTGTCTTTATTTTCCTAGTTTTAATTAGTTTTAATTCTTATTTTCGAAAATCCATATCTCTTTATTTTCTGTCTTTTAATTATTTACTTTTACTCGTCATTGTTTCCTACGCGATTAACACACTTAAGTCCCTGAGAACGAACTCTACTTATCATTAAAACTTGCATACGTCCTGTAATACTTGCAGTACTGTCCCTGTGTAGGGTGAGAGTGCATAGTTTTCCATACTTAAATTGATCTTATTTTTATCACACCGTAGGCGACACCAAGCGGGAAGGAGGTGATTATTAGCTCTAATATAAGTTCCATTCCTATACATAACATGTCAGTTTTTTATCCCTACAAAATTTATTAATAACATTGCCTCTTTAATTTCAATTTTTTTCTAGAAAGATAGAAGGGAAGCTAAAGTACACTGGATCGGGTGGGACTCTTTAGTTAAGCCTAAATATGATGGCGGTTTAGGTTTTACAAAATTACATGACCAGAATCTTGCTCTTTTAGCATCTAATGCCTAAAAATTTATATAAAAGCCTGATTATTTACTTTTTTAAATCCTTAAGAGTAATACTCCCCTCACCAAAAAGATTTGGAAGATGTAGGGGAAAGAAATTGGTCTTGGGGATGGAATATTTTATTAAGTGGTAGAGATTACTTTAAGAATGATATTAGCTGGACTATAGGAGATCGTAGATGGTTAATATTTGGAACGACTCTTGGATACCTAGAACCCTTGGATTGCAAAAACCTAGAATTTCTTGTCCTGACAAGGTTTCTGATTTGATTTGTGGAAATGGAACAACTTGGAAAATGAATATTATTAAAAATCTACTCTCACCGTTTCTTTGTGCAACCATTAGAGCAATGCACATTCCTGCTTCTCCCACGAGGGATTTTCCTTTTTGGATAACATCTTCTATAGGAGGAAGTGAGTGTTAAAGAGTGTTATAATTCTATTAGGATGGCATAAAATAAGGTTGAGGAAAATAAAAATAAAAATAAAGGATATTCATCTTTTATAATTTCCCGCGTTGTTTGGAAATTTGTGTGGCTACTCAAAGTTTTGGAACCTGTGCGAAATTTGTTTTGTAAAGCATGCCTTAATGGTCTCCCCACTAACAAGAATAGACTCAAAAGAAGGTAAACTAATAGTGAAATGTGCCAAATTTGTGGGGAAGCTGATGAAAATAGTGAACATTTACTATTTCACTACCCATATGCCAAATCTACCTGGTTGAGTAGCCCCTTTACAATGATCTTATTAAATGAGTAAACTTGTAATATGGAAAAAATGAATTGATTGCCTCATATAGTATATAGCCGGTCCTTCTTATTCACAATCATTGATTGGAGAAAAGGCAACTACTATAACATGGAAAATATGAAAAATGAGAAATGAATATATATTTATAGATAAGGCACTTGATCCGGTGAGAATAAAGGAAAATGCAATGGAGGCTTGTGATGATTATTTTAAAGCAAATTTAAATACCTCTAAGGCCTCTATGTTACACTCCAAATTTCGTTCCTCTAGACAATAAAGAATAGTGACTAATTATATGATACAAAGAGCTCAAAGATATGACATTCATTAAAATTTTACTCATACTTATTTTAATGACCCTATTCTAACTTGGAACCCCACTCAAAATGGGTTTTTATAAGATAAACTGTGATGGGGCATGGGATGTTAATACTAATTCAGGGCTTTCTCTTGTATTTTATGTGATATGATAGGTGTGACGCTTGATGGAGTAACTCTTAAGATTGAAGTTCACTCTGCAAAATCTAAGGGAGTCCAAGTTGCGTGTAGATTGACAAATAGGCTTCCAAAAGGTTCAGTGTTGATAGAGAATAGCTTCCTTAATCTTATGAAACAAATTAACTCAAGCAATACATCATATATCTTTAGTAGTATTGCTATTTTTGTTAAGGATAGTAAAGATCGTTGACGCTTGTTTTGTATTAAATTCTCACATGTTATGATAAAATGTAAGTATAATTTTGATTGAATGGTTAAACAAATGCTAAAAGGAGATTTATTTAACCTTTAGATGTTTGATCCATTTTCCCAATTAGCTAAGCTCAAACACAAACAAGATACTTTAGGCATTGGTTAATTGTATTTTGTTTTTATGATTAATAAAGAAGGTTATTTGCAAACCAAAAAAATAAAAAAATTACTTACTTCAAGAAAAAACGAGATTGTAATGAAAAGGTTTGGTATACTAGGATTCACAACCTCTTTTTTTAGGCATAATAAGGACTTAAATAAATAAAACAAAAAGGCGGGGGTCACCCCACGCCTATGGGACTAATCCCATTAAAGTCATTACACAAAAGATTAAATAGTTCATAAGTAGGGTTACAAAACCAATTTGCGGGGATGGATAAACAAGCAAAAGCTTTAGCAAGTCATTCCGCCACTTAGTTCACCGTCCTTCTGATACCAATAATACGAATATTGTTGTGGTCTCTTACCTAATTTTTGATGTCTTCAAGGATGGTCCTTAACCTCCAGGGGCAGTTCGTGCTAGAAGAATAAATGGCTCCCAAGACATCTTCAACATCATTTTCTAATTTGGTGCAATAGGGAGTCTTTTCAATGACGAAGAAAATAGAGATTCTCAATGCCTTTGCTTCGACTTCAAGACAAGAAGAGGCTTTGATCTCCATAGCAGAAGCCTGTGATGATCTTACCTTCACAGTCACGAATGGAGGCGGCTGCAGTAGCTTTTCCTTGCTTCAATGTGGGATCAAGGTTTAGTTTGAAAGTTTGCTATGGTGGAACCGATCAGGTATTTGACGTAGAAAGCCAAGGAGGATGAGCTACAGCTGATACAACAGAGGACTTTTTAAGATTTGGATCTGTAATCAAATGAACTTTCCTGCAAATATCATTGATAAGAATAAGGCATGTATCATAGTTAACAGGGGTGTGCTTAAAAATAATCTGGTTCCGCATAATTCAAATAACCCAAAAGTAAATAGTGATAGTAGACAGTAAATGAGATTTTTCACTTTTGGATTGTACCCGGTCTAGTAAAAGATTAATCAAGCAATTAATACCAAGGTTAAAAACAAGGATCCGTCCCAAAGTGGATAGGCGAGATACACCAGAACTTCTTGGTCCACTGACATTTAATAAACATGTTCTCAATGGTTTCCTCCTCCTTCAAGCAAAGATTACAAAGATCAGTGCTAGAACACCTCCTAATATACATGTTTCTCTCAGTAGAAAGGGCGTTAGAAAGCACACGCCAGATGAAAAACTGGTATTTATGAGGGATTCTAGAAGACCAATTAAGTTTAAGTAAATATTGGTCAAGAAAATGTGAGAGACTCGGGTAAGAAGGGGGAAGAGTAAAGGAAGCAACAACATAGGAATACCCAGATTCCGAAGAATAAACACCGGGCGGTGTGTAAGGCCAAATAAGATTATCAGACTAGGAATTCCAAGGGATATCTAGGTCAAGGATCCTAATTGCAGTCTCCTAGTTAAACAAAGAATTCACCAAACTAACCTTCCAGGATTTAGTGGGACTATCAATTAGATCTACCATAAATTTGGGGAAGTAAGGGTCTTCACTGTAAAAAGGAGGTTTTTCAATGATAAAACCAAACCAATTATCTTCCCAAATTCTGGTATTATGACCATCCCCTATGAGTTTAATAACATGAGTCATAATGAAATCTATCTCTTTACGGATACTATTCCAAATCCATGAGGCACCTCTAACATAGGAATTGTCATGTGGTTCACCATTATAGAAATAAACTCCTATAAGAACTTCGTGAACCAGGGAACCAGGGGACATCATGGTAGACCAGGCTTGCTTCGCTAGTAGGGCAAGATTTGAAAGCTTCCAGATTTTTGATACCTAACACACCAAAGACTTTGGGGTAGTAATTTTGTTCCAGTTAACCCAGGGAATACCTTTATCTTCATCGTTCCCACAAAGGAAGTGACAAGTAAGGGAGTCCAGCTTTTTGATAGTATCTTTTGGGATAGCCAGCAGACTCATAAAGTAGGTAGGGAAATCATTTATAATAGAGGAAATGATAGTGGCTTTTCCTGCCATAGAGAGAAGGGACTTCTTCCAACCACTTATCTTCAAGGCTGTTTTTGAAACAAGTCCATCCATGACTTTAATTTTCGAGTTTCCCATTCCGTATGAAGACCTAGATACAGACCTAAGTCCTCAACCACTGGCATTCAAAAAGCCTCGGATAAAAGGCATTTTATATTCTCAATTGTATTAGGGCTAAGAAGAATGGATGACTTATTCAGATTAAGCGTTCGGCCAGAAGCAAAGCTGAACTTATAGGTAATTTCTTTAAAAGCATGAATTTCAACAACCGGGTTGCGGAGGAAGAAGATGGAATCATCGGCAAAAAGCAGATGATGGATGGCAAGGCCCTGCCTGATCAACTTGATTCCATGGATATCCCCTTCTTTGAAATCCTTTTCAATAAGTGTAGATAGGACATTAGAAGCAATAGTGAAGATATAGGGTGATAGAGGGTCCCCCTGTCTCACACCACGAGAGGGATTAAACGAGATAGAAGGTTTCCCATTCAAGATAATATTAAAATAGAATGAGGTCACACTATTTTTTATAAAAGAAATATAATTCTCAGCAAAGCCAAAAAATGAAGGACTTTGAATAGAAAGGGCCAGCTAACCTTATCATAAGCCTTGTGAATATCCACTTTAATAATAGAATAATTGTCTTTCGAGTTCTTCCTGAGATGCTTAAGTTTGTGAAGCACTTTATGGACAATAATAATATTATCTTGGATTAGTCTGCCCTTAATAAAGGAAGACTGACAAGGAGAGATAATCTTAGGGATAATTTGAGTCAGTCTAAGGACCATGACTTTAAAAAGGGTCTTGTACAAAAAGTTAGTGCATGAGATGAGTCTGAATTGGCTAACCTTTTGAGAGTTTTTGCATTTAGGGATAAGAACAATATTAGTGTCGTTAATACTACCGAAAGGAATGGATCCAGAGAATGACCCCATTGCAAATAGCAAAGATGTCATCTTTTCAAAGGTCCCAATATTTTTTGAAGAAAATACAAGGAAAACCATCAGGCCCAGGTGCTTTGGAGGACCCAAGCTGCCATGTAACCCTTGTAAGTTCATCCATACTAATAGTAGCTATAAGGATAGAGTTATAATCCTCATTATCGTTAGGGGTAATATCCCTGAGAATGGGGTCAATGGCTCTATCACCTGGGTCTTTATAAAGATCATGGAAAAACTCAGAGAGAAGGATGACAGTTCAGCGGGACCAAAATTCCATGAGTTATCATACTTAAGAAGGGATTCGATCCTGTTAGTGGCTCTTCAAATCCTAGTGGATAGGTGAAAGAATTTGGTATTACGATCACCCAATCTAAGCCAAAGAACTCAAGATTGGGTTGTCCAATACTTTTCTGCCAAGGACCAGAAAACCTCAATTTCCTTAGAAATCGAGGAGAAAAGATCTGAAGAGGACCCACTAAGCCATTAGGGTCTATTTGTATTTAGGAGGGAAAAAATAACAAAGGAAAAGAAAACATAAATTATAAAAGAAAAGAAAGGAAATAAATTTTTTGTTTGGATTAGAAATTTTTATAAAAGAAGATTTTATAAATGATTTTAGATATATTTTTTTTGTATTAAAAAAATTAAAAAAAGAAAGAAAAAAAGTTATATTTGGCCTATAATTATTTAATAAAATTCTTTTCTCTCCATTTGACTCCAATTTGGAGTGATTTTTAAAAATGGACATATGAGTGATTTTTGGAATAATTTCTTTTCTTTTCTTTCACAAATTCTTTTAATACAAACAAGGTAAAAAATAAAAAATTATTTATATTCTTTTCTTTTCTTTCCGTTTCTCTCAATCCAAACAGACCCTTAGGGTTAGATTACATGAGGGACTCGAGTTTTTTAGTAAAGATATTAATCATGGTAGCATTATTCCTCAGATTAGTTTTTTTTCACCTAAGTATCAATTTTTTGTACCTAATCATTCTTTTAGGAAAACGCATAGAAAAAGGGCCACTAAAATTTCTAGACCCAAAAAGACAGCAAATAATAGTATCATTACAAAAATCTATATCAAGCCAAGATAGGTCAAGTTTAAATGGGGCACACAAGTTATTACTAAAGGGAGGTCAGACATATCTGTATCATCGAGAATAATCAGAACCTATAGGGGAAGCATTATAGATCCAAACATCTAGGAACAAAGATGTCCAAACATTAAACGCAAGGCCTGTATCAAGTTTTTCAATAATAAAACCCTCATCATTTCTATTATTACACCAAGTAAACATGTAATTTTTAAAGGAGATTTCATTTAACTCAAAATGGATAATATTATTGTTAAAAGTTCTAATCTCAAAAATTTGTAACCTTAATTTATTCTTATAATTGGGTAATTGTAACTTGTAACTTTTTCAGTATTCATTATATATAACTAACCGTTTGACAAAAAAACCTCCATTTGTCAAAACGTGTTTCATTATTGAGTCATTTTAATAAAGTTTATTCCTTTGTTTGTTTATGGGATAATATAACCACTTTTTCTCGTATAATATAACTAGTGCCAGGTAGTAGTTACCACACTGGCACACCTAGCAATCAAGTTAAACATCCTTTTTGAACCAAAAATAAATAAATAAATAAATAAGAAGATATAATTGAAAATGACAAGCAATTAGTCAAGTCTTTCTTATATATCTAGCTATAGCAGCCATCCCTAGCAAGTAGTAATTATCTAACCTTTCGCCATCGTAGTCATGTGTTTGAATATAGTCAATGAAGGATCAATATTGATTACTAATTTACTACTACAAGTTGCTCGATCAAGGCCATGTGCAATATGGTCACTTAAATCATTAATTTCGAGTTGGAATAATAAAAAAATCGAGTTGTTTAGATAAATTTTGATATCTTAATCCAAACTTTTCTTTTTTCTTTTTAATAGTGCCTCACAATTATTTTTACTTTAATAAAATTCTATCCCAGAACGTTTCTGCAAAAAATCTAACCACTAGACCAATTATCGATCTTCAACTTTGATAAACTTTGATATTTTGACTACATAATAATAACAATAACCATAATAATAATAATAATATACATATACATATACATTTAAATAAAGGGATCAAATTTTAACAAAGTGATAAATATTAAAATTCCATGATCAAGAATATTTAAGTTCAAATCTTCTATCTTATGTAATAAAATAAAAGATTAATGTATACTTAATTATTCATTCTATTTTTTATTCCTCCTAATCATAATTATCATCTACTTTTTTTTTATAAAAGATACTATATATTTGGTTTTTTTTTACTATTTATCTTTTTTACCAAATTTGCCATCGACTCTCCCTATACAAGGCATCTGATGTGATCTTGGAAGTTGTGAAGAGTGATGTTCGAAATATTCTCTACGATTTCATCAAAACTTAGGTCCCGTTTGGTTCGTGAAAATAATGAGTATTTTCTGTTTTCATTTCTATATTTTTCAAAATACTAATAAAAACGTGTTTGGCTAGAGAAATTGAAAACAGATTTCTAGAAGATTTAATAAAAACAGTTATATATTAGAGAACGTGAAATCGGCCTTTACCATATTTTCTGAAAATTTTGAAAAGAAAACGAAAATTGATTTCTGAATATATATTATGAAAACAAAAACAAAAAATATTTTCATAAACCAAACAGGACCTTATGTTCCTCGTTCTTTCTTACTACTTGATGTATTTACGTGGACTTTTATATACATATGAGATCATGGACATTCATTCATATATATATAGTTGAATTTTAATAAAGAAATAATTATTTTTTGGTGAATTTAAAATAAAAATTGAACTAAAACATATTTGATTAAAGTAAATATATTACAAGATTTCAACGTCCGTAAAAATAAATTTAAATAAGATAATATTCATATTTTAGGTCTTGATCATCTTTAATTTGTTTAATCCTGTGTTATATATATATGTTATGATTGCAGTTAAAGTTGGTAAGTTCGAATACAAAGTGATAAAGCAATTTGATCATGAGATATATCATGATCATTATGACTTTTAAATTTTAACCACTCAATTATCCGTTATCTTATAAAACATGATATATATATATATATATATATATATATATATATATATATATATATATATATATATATATATATATATATATACCTTAGTTTTTAATTTAACTTTAATTTGAGAAACAGTTTGAGTTTTGGAAAAAATTTCAAGACTTAGATTCTGAATTTTGAGCATTTTTCCATAACTCAAAGTATTCTTCTTTTTTATTGCATTTTATATTGTTTATATATTTTAGTTTTTATTTATTATTTATTAAGTAACAACCAATAAGTATGTACAATAAAATAGGATATATAGCATATTTTTATGTATTTTATCTTTGATTTGAAGATCAATTTGAATTTTAGAAAAATTTCCAAAACTCAGATTCCAAGTTATGAGCATTTTTTCATGCTCAAACTGTTTTTCTTTTTTGTAGTATTTTGTATTGTTTATATATTTTGAGTTTCTTTATTGTTTGTTAAGTATTAAATAATAAGTTTTGGGAAGTTTTTTCCCGTAATTTATTTTTTGAGTTTTGATTTTTCCCCGTAACTCAACTTTTTGAGTTTTAGTAATTTTTTAATTACTCAATATGTCTTTTGTTTTCTTTCAAAAAAAAATTATTATATGCATATCATTTCATTTTTTTTTTTTTGCATTTAACATCATTGATGATTCATTATTTATGATATTTTCGTATAATTTTTTGATGTATCAATTTAGATTAATTTGTTACCGCCAACTAGATTTGAACTCAAGATCTCTTAAGGAGGGTAAAAAAGACCATGCATTTTAAAGATAATATACAAGACTGCGGGAATTTATTGAAAATTGATCTTAAAATGAATAATGTAAAATAAATAAATAAATAAAATATATATATATATATATATATGAGTAATGTTGGGTATCACCCAAAAAGTGATCACCCAAATATCACCTTCCTAGGTGGTCCAATTAAAATGTTTCTCTTTCCTGATTATTTTTTTTCTCTCTCTTATATGAAACAGTTTAATTGGACCACCTAAGAAGGTGATATTTGGGTGATCACTTTTTAGGTGATACCCAACATTACTCATATATATGTGATTTATTTATGAAATCCATGGAACAATCCAATGAAATAACTAAAATGATAATTTATCATCTTAATTTATAACAAAATATTGCATAACTAAAAGTCACTTTCCATAACTAAACTATTTTTCTATAATTATAATATTTTCTAATTAAAGAAACATTCTATAATTATAATATTCCAAAACAAAAATATTCCATAAAATTTCTTATTTTATCACAAAAAAATAAATCGCTTCCATCGATCACAAAATTAACAACATTCTTTTATGTGTATAAAATAAAAGAAAAATTAGATAGCTAAATACTATAACGTAAGCAAAAAGTAATGGGTTGGCAATACACAAAACAGCGGGTTGCTAATGAAAAATAGTGGGTTACACAGACATATTAATGGATTATGAGTGTAATATCAATGGGTTGTATATGTATTTCAGTGGTTGTCAGTGTAAGAACAATGTGCGGCGATAAAAAAACGGTTTAATGATATAGTATAGGTAGGTTGATAAGCTAATTTAGTGGGTAAACTGTACGAACTCTTTGGTTTGACAACAAAATACTAACAGCTGCACCAAAAATCACATAAATACCAAGAACAACAACATCACTTTAAAAAGAGAAAATAAGATAGAAAGCAAACTATATAAGAATTTGATATGAAAACAAATTCAATGCAAAAATTAAATACAAAAAATTATCGAGCGCATTCAATCATTATTTAACACCATTAAATAATAACAAAACGGTGCAAAAAAGGAAAAATGGATGTAAATACGGAAAGTGTTGGTGAAAACACGATATTTTATCAAAACAAATAAAAATGAGAGTATATTATACATGTATTAGTTAAATTTTAACTTTTGAATGTCTTTTTCGATGAATATTTAAATTCAGATTGGATGGCAATAGAGAGAGAATGATTAATCAATAGAGAGAGTTAATATACACAACAAATCTGCTACCTATTCCATTCTTATAATCCAAGATTTAAGACTTTGAAAGTGAGTTATTGTTATGCATAATTTATTTGATATACACTGTCACGGTATAATTATGGTAATTTATTTACCATATTTTCTATGCATGAGTTATTTAAGACATGAAACTTGCTACTAAATATATTTTTAAACGAAAACACAAATGATAGGGGTAAACGAGAAAACATATTGTTGGAGTATAAATCTCCTATAACCTGTTCTCCGCCTTCTTCTAACGGTTCGGACTTTTGGTTGAGTTGGCAAGTTAACATGGTATCAGAGCTCCAGGTACTTGAGGTCCTGGGTTCGAGTCTCTCCACCGCCACCCACCTCGATATCTCCACGTGCATGGCTTATCCGTCTCCGTGCATTGCTTAGATCAATCCGTCTCCTCAGCTAAGCATGCACATCTCCTCTAAGCCTGCACGTGAGGGGGCGTGTTGGAGTATAAATCTCCTATAACCTGTTCTCCGCCTTCTTCTAACAGTTCGGACTTTTGGTTGAGTTGGCAAGTTAACACATATATTTTATTTGGATATTTTGTAAGAGTGATATAATTGTTGACTCTTTGAAGGTGGGTTATTGATAAGGGTAAAAGAGTAAAACACACAACTTATTTTGACTATTTCACGTTTACAAAACATTCACATATATGATAAAAAAAATTGTCTAAACCTTGCGCCCAATCTCCTACCCAACATCCATAACCACTGTAACGGAGATCGTTTACCGGCGTTCAACCCAACCCATCAAATTGCCCCCACAAATCATCAAGGCCCAACACGGATAGCATCCCTCACCACCATCAAACCTACTAAAGTTTTTTCAATCTATTTAAAATGCTCTAATGTCCAAACGAAAATAATAAAAAAAGGCTCAAACTCATCATCTAACTAAATTCTCACTGAGTCACCTATACATCACGATCAAACACTTCCATCTCCAATATCGCTGCTACACCATCTACCCCAAAATATAAGCTAATAAAAGATTTTTCTAATTGCAATCCTACATTTTTTTTATTTTTTAAATATAATCTTGCCTTCAAACGACCTTTGGCGTTGATCTTCTGATGCAATATAATCTCTAACAAACCCACTATCATTCCTATTACACCCCAAGCATTCATAGCCACCATTATCACGTCTCACATCCCTATTCTATTTCTTGCGGTCACTATCGTACTTCTGTAATTACATATCATCAAGTAAATATTTGTCCCATTTAAAAGTATTTTTTCAGTTGAACCCTAAAATAGAATATATTTTTACAAGAATCTAGCATTTTTTTAAAATAATATTTTTACTTTTTTTTTGTTCCCTTTTTCAGGTTTGAAAATGGCGCTCGGTATCTTCCCAAAGATCAAAGTATATAATTTCTATATTTTTCAAAAAAATTTATCTTGAGTTTTTATTGCATGACTTTGAATTTATTTTTCATTATATGGTCAATTGCATAATTTCATCCTTGTATTATGCAATATCTAATCTGAAGTTGATTGTGTTCTTGCTAAGGAAGAGAATTTTGCAAAAATGGATGTGACGATGATGGTGACAACGCTGTTGTGCTTCATTTTTTAAGGTATTGTCTTGAAAAAAAGAATGTGACGGGCTGAAAAGAAAAAACTCATTGGTGAGTTTACTAGCCTTGGAGTAAAAATAATAGTAGTATTAGCGATTTCTTTGAGTTTACCTTTAATTAACTTTATACATGTCTATATGATATATCATGATACAACCAACTACCCTTAATAATACTTAGTACTCCCCCAATCCTCTCAAAATCCCCCAAAACTCTCATAATCCCCTGGGACCTCTCGTAAGTCCTCAAAACTCAAACCCTTGCTATTCCATGTTTACAAAATATACACATATATGATTAAAAATCTGTCTCAAAAAAAGGCCTCCAGATCAAAGCTTCACTCACTCTAGTCCCTTGCGCTCAATCTTCTATCCAACATCCATAACCACCGAACTGAAGATCGTTTTACAACTTCAACCCAACCCATCAAATATCTGCACAAACCATCAAGTTAGATCACAGATAACATCCTTCGCCACCATCAAACCTGCTAAAACCATTTCACTCTTTCTAAAAATGCTCCAACGTCCAAAAGAAAACAAATGGAAAGGCTTAAACTCATCGTCTAACTATACTCTCACTGAGTCACTTATACATCACAATTGAACACTTATGGGTGAAAGTCAGATATCCAAACCCTTGGGACGAATTCTTTTTAGAGGATTGCGATTAGCGTGGATCGAACACGAAACATTTAGATTTCTAATGGAATGGTATAAGAGACAATTAATTTTTTTATTAGTAAAAAATATTTATTGTGAATGAGTGAATTAAGGGGTCGCAGACGATCCTACCGTCTTTTATGTAGATGATCCAAATCATTTAAAAATAGTTGTTTTATTATATACAATTTTTCAAAAGTTATACTAAATAATATTTAGGCATATTGAATATAATTATAATGAGAAATAAGTTGTGATATGCAAAAATATAATAACTACCACAAACACAAACTATCTTCCTAACATAAAGGCGACCCATGCCAAAAGTAAATTGATCACCTCTTGTTTGTTTTCTTTTTTGTTAAAAAATTAGACATCACTTTAAAGAATTATTATTCGAATAACAACCTAGCATATAAATATATCTATTATTTGAACAAAAATAATATCTATTAGAAATCTTTTATAAAAAATGAAGTTGGTTGTTGTTGTAATGTAGTGTCGCGCCTCCTTTATGATTATATATAAAGTATCTGTATGTATGAGAGGTTTGGAGAGATTTTAAGTATTAATAGGAGAAGTTAGGTGTATTCTTCTTTATTTTATATATATATATATATATATATATATATATATATATATATATATATATATATATATATATATATATATATGCAAGTATGTTATTTTGAACTTGACAACCATGTTAACATAATTTATGAGGAAGATCTTAATGTACATGGAAAGGAAGCTCAAACTATATTTTTTTCTTGAGAAAAATGGTATAAATTTTTTTGTCAATTAAAAGAAAAGTAAAAATGAAAACAAAGAGAAGAGTTATCCATTTTTCTCTTTCTACATAATTTATTCAAGAAGGTGAATGAGTCGATGAGAGATGTGTCACTCCATCCTAAGAGGTCAAGGTTTTGCCGAATATATTTAGCAAGAGCGTATGTAGCACCATTAAAATTTATTTTAATGGACTCTTCTAGTTCGGAAATTTTTTCTTCCATTTTTAGGTTTCGTTAACCATTGGTTGGATTCTCTGGTTGATTCTCGTCTTATGATTAATATCTTGAATGATTTCAAGGTTGTCAAAGTAGAAAGAACAAATCTGAAGATTGAGACCAGAGGATGATCTAATTTCCAAGAGAATAACCCAAAATTCTCTCTCAACAATTGATTTGATGTTACATCTTCTCATACCTCTATAAGTGATTTCACCCTGTTGATCAATGACAATCGAAGCGATCACTGACGTCTCCCATTCCTTGGTGAAAGATGTATCATTGAACCAAATTATTTTAGTCTTCATTATCTTGATTCTCCTTATGATCAATTCTTGCTACTTTTATATTATCATCGACCTTGAAATCTTTATTGAACCACTTATTTATAATTGTATTGGATCCCTATTTATTTATTTATGTTCCAGCTTTTCTTTTCAAAAAATCCTTGCATTCTTGTTTCACAAATGTAGGTTGTGATAAGGTTCTTGTCCCAACCATTTTCTGCGTGGTTGTTGATTATAGAGGTTAACGAAACACTAATAGATCCTTGATATCATTTATTTGGTCTAACATATTTATAATGATGTCTGGTGGCTGGTAGGGTGTGATAAAACAATGATAATAAAAGTAAAGAACTATCACCCTAACCAATCAAGTTACTCACTGCAAGTATCACAGGTCGTACACAGGTTTTAATGATAAGTTAGATTTGTTCTTAGGTACTTGGCGTGTTATACGAATAGATTGCAAGAAAGCGAAGTAAGAATCAGTTCAATGAATTAAAAGACAATAAAAGTAAATATGAATAATTGGAGAAAATATTGATTAACTAAAACTTATGCAAGAAAATAAAAGATGTAAGAATAAGATGAGAAATATAGCTTAGGTTTTCTTGTATGAACTTATCCTTCTATTTCTTCTACTAGTTAATAAGGGTGATTAAAGCTCTTAAAGTAAGTAGCCAGGATTCTATATTCCTTCTAAACCCCTTCCGAGTGGACTTAGATAGCGACCTAACAATTACAAGGGAACTTGAATAAGGGGACCCTGCGCAATGTTCGGTGGTTAAATCTCAAACCCTAATGATTATCTAGTTAGACAAACCCTTCCGGGTCAAGACCGCACACTAGACGTTTATGTGGTGTTTCAAAAATTAGACACCCTGTCCGGGTGACCATCCAACTGCTATTAATGGGGTAGTCTATACTCGTGCAGTAGAAAGAACTACGGTCAATAAATCAAAGCACATAAAACAAATATAAAGATTAAGAAGTTAGAATTAATTTTAAAAGGTTTTTCCCAAACAAACTTAGATAGAAGAAAAAAATTCAAAGATTATACATATGCAAACCTAAGTTTTTCTATATGAAATTTAGTTCATGCTAAAAAGAAATAAACTAAAATAATGATACATACTGTCAACTTGCTTCTCTTGAATGACTAAGGATTGACTTAAGGTTTAGAACTGAGCAAGGACAGGCAATGACATGTCTACAATAGGTGTTTAGAAGACCCTATATCGAAATTTTGCAGTAGAAGGCAAGTAATTTGAGTCCAAGTCCAACTCAAATTCGTTTCCTAAAATATCGGAGAGGATAATATCTAATTCTGAAAGAACAAGTATTATGAGTAGTTATGCATATTAAATAAGACAATTTTATAAAATGAAGATTATTAAACTAAAAATATGGATGAATAAAGTGATACAAGGAGTACAACTGTAAAAATGCTAATAGACAGGGGCGGATTCATGAACTAATTTGAGGGGGGGGTCTTGAAATATATGGAAGTTCGAGATTCAAAAGTTCCCGAAAATTTTTAAGGTAAAAATATGACACATAAACATATAACTAGCAATGTCAAAATGTAACTATGAGATTCCAACGTCATTACATTTTTTGTTTTTCAAATTGATGAGTTTACTCGTTCCTAGTTACCCAAAAACATGTAAACCAACATCATTATATACACTTAATTTATATAATATCATTACTATTATATTAATATAATATATGTTATACTAATATTTTAATGTATAAATATAAAAAATAAATCATTTATAACAAATAAACACTATAAATTTATTGGAGTAATACAAATTATAAATAAATAAGTTTTATGAAAATTGACAAATTTATAACATAAATCTCTATTTGGAAAATGATAAAGTAATTGCTAAGATTCAAACACCTAACCTCATTTTTAGATGCTAAAATATAAAGTTCTTAAACCACTAATCCATAATACCTTTTGTGTTCTTTAGAGTATACACATTTTACATAAATGTTCAGAGGGGGCTAACTATCTAATTCAGGATGAAAATACAATGACGTATTATAAAATTTCCAGGTTCAGGGGAGCTTGAGCCCTCCTAGCCTCAAAGGGGTCCGCCCCTGCTAATAGAGAGTTTAATTTTCTATAAGGTTGTCCTGATTATAATAATGAGTTATTTAAATATTAGTTTTTTTTAATTGTTTTCCTAAATTGAATGAGTTAATCATATAAATATAAAATTTCATGTTAGTTATAAGCCTGCCATTTGTATTAAATTGTGTAATATAACTTAGAATGAAAAAAGGAACAATATTTTTGTCATTAATTTTAATTTGAGTTACATTTTGAACTTTAAAATCACTATTCATTCAACGTAATACAAAGTAATAATCTTAAAATGTGTTATGAGAAAATGTTATATAGAAACGTTTGACAAAAAAAAAAAGTTATACAGAAACCAATCTTAGATAAATAGAAAGTACTGTCTTTATAATAAATGAGTTGACAATTTATTTATTTTTTCTAGTAGTAATTATATATAACTCACTAATAAAATTTTATGGAAAAAAAAATAGGATAATTTTTTCAAAAGTTTTATTTTGTCTATGATAATATACATGAGCATGATGAATATGAAAAGATAAAGTATTTTCTATCTATCAAATAAAACCTTTTTCTATTAATTTTTCCAATTTAAACCAAATAATACCTTTTTCCTTTTCTTTTAGGGAAAATGACCCAAAAAATCAAAATAATATTATTTTCAGCCCAATAACATCAATGACAAAATTTCTTCCCAATAACATCATTAACTAAATTTTGTCCTTGATGGGAATCGTCCTTAACGGGAATCGTCCTTGACGGGAATCGTCCTTGATGGGAATCGTCCTTGATGGGAATCGTCCTTAACGGGAATCGTCTTTGACGGGTAAACATGTAATCTTATAATAGTAAGTTAATGGATGATTCTTTGGGGCAAGTATAATATTATTTTGATTTTTTGAGTCATTGACCCTTTCTTTTATTCTCTTCAACTTTACTTTTATATTCTTTTCTTTAAATCCTCTTTTTATGCATAAAATGATTTTTTGTTTGTTATTCTAATGAAATGTTAGAGTCCCACAACCTTCCACCAATTTTTCTCTTTTCAAAAGGTAGTATTAACTATTATACTTATAAAATGATTTTTTGTTTATTATTCTAATAAAATGTTAGAGTCCCACAACCTTCCACCAATTTTTCTCTTTTTACAGGTAGTATTAACTATTATACTTACCTTACCTTTACAATTTATGATTAATTGTATAAATTCATTTCGCTCCACCATTTCTAGCCGACTAACCACTTGAGTAGACCAATTTTACCTTTACTTACCTTACCTTACCTTACCTTACCACTTGAGTAGACAAATTTTATTTTATACACTCTTTTTGCCTTTTATTTCCCTGTTTTCTCTCTTGAGGACCCATGAAGGGGACCTGGGTTTTGTCGTGTAATCTTTTTCTTATATTTTATGGTCGATGTCGTGTAATCTTTCATTTCTCATATTTATAGTCGTGTAGTTGCCTCTAGTATCTATTTTTGTGGTTAGGTATTATTTCATTGACCGATTAGCTTTAATGTCGTATTAATTAGAAATTAGTTGTCGGTGTTACATTTCATCTGTATATACTATATAATATCAAATGAAATAAGAGATAAAACAAGAAAGGTTAAACCTGATAAATAACAACGTTTGTCAAAAAAAAAAAAAAAACATGTAAAATAAATAAGAGTTTTCATCTTGAAATTATTGGTAAATAAAACGAAGGAACCCAAAATTTTATTAACTAATATTTCTAATTACATGCTCTTAATTTGGAAGATTATTTTTAATTATCCCCACACATATTTTTTTTTTGTCACTAAAGAAAGTTAAAAATCAATTATAAGACTGTTTCAATGACGGTCTAAGAAACTCAATACTATCTAATACATCATTAGACTTCCAATGAGGTATATCCCCCATTCTCTTGGTACATTTTGCCGCTAAATCGGCTATAACATTCCTATCTCTTTTAATATAAATCACTTTCCACTCCGGGTATCTTGCAGCCCATTTCCAGATTATTTCGATTAGACGTCGAATTTTCCAATCAATAATTTGTTTCTTATTAATTCCCTTGACGATTTCCAGGTTATCAGTGTAGAAACATGTCCTTTTTATATTTAAAAAATCTGTTGTTTTCATGACTTGTAGAACTACCCAAATTTCTCCTTCTTTAGCACTTTTAAAATACCCCTTCTATATTTTTTATCAATGATTTTCCCTTCTTTATCGATTGCAATGGATGCTATTCCACTCACTTCATTTTCACAAACATAGGAGGTGTCATTATGCCAGGCTATGTCCACCGCATCTTTTTCGCCTTTTTCCTTCGTGTTAATCTTGATACCGCTGTCCCTTTGAATTATACAATTATTCCTTTGTTCTTGATTAGTTTTATAGAGCCCATCAATAAGGTTTATTGAGTTATTAATGATATCTGAGATGTCCCATTGATGTCTCCTTAATTGTTCTTATTTTCGACCCTTAGGAGACATCATTTTTGGTGTTTATTTAATCAATTCGATAGACTTTTGGACTAAATATGCAATAATATGATTTTCCTCTTTTAATTCTAGCATTTTTGATTTATTAAGCTTTTGCGCGTAATATTGGTATTTTTAGTGAAGATTTTACAGGTTTTAGATGTTAGCTAGAAGAGGAATCCGAGGAGAAAGTCAAAGATCAAAAGATAGAGTCAAGACTTGAAAAGAAATCCCGAAGATATTATTTTTAGAGCTGAAAATCCATTTTCCAGGCCATAGATTGCTGATCTCGAGATTCTTAAGCGATGATTTAGCTGTTGACCTTTGAAGAGAAATCATTCCTTATCGAGTTACGGAACTTTAGCAACTGGAATGAGGTCAATCGGAGTTGTAACGCATCGGGAAAAGCCGTTTTAGTGAAGGTGTATCAGCAGTTACGGGATTTTGGGCTTAGAAAGTGGGCTTGGACATTTAATTAGGCTTTTATTTTCTGGTCCAAGCCCTAGTCCGAATTTTTACTTATAAAAGGAGGTCTGGACTTCTATTTTTCACACAATTCAGATTCTACAAGATTAAACACCAGAGAGAAGCAACAGAAGGAAGAAAGAAGAAGCTACAAGAGCTGGAGTGGGTCTATAGCTCCGTTCGTAGTCATTCCAATTCCGGAAATTAGGTTCTTTCAATTTTAATTTTGTAATCAAATATGAATTCCTTTATTTTTAATTTAGTATTTCTATTTAATATGAGCTAAACTTTACATAGTGCTTGAGAACAAACAATGGGTGAATCCCAATCTTATTAATTAACGAATGTTGAATTTGAGTTTTTATTAAATTAAATTAAATTAGGGCTTTTACTCTTTTCAATAAATTGAGATTATTTTACTGTTTTTGGAGTAGCTAACTAAGAACAGGTGTTAGTATCTAGGCTATTCCAATTAGTGGCGATTGGATCATCCTGACGGAGGGTTTAGGTACGGAAATATTTATTGAAACTAAAATAGAAGCCATTGATTCTGACGAACTTAGCTAATTCTAGGGCCAATGAGGTAATAAAACTTAAACATCCGAAGGTGGATCATATTTACCCTGACGGGACTAGTGACACTCTAGGATCGCCTTATAGTCCACCCTGACGGGGGTATAAGGAATTTAGAATCCCGACCATTGTAATTGACCAACTTAGCCCTTAAACAACATAAGTTAGGAAGTAAGATTAGGAGGATCCTTGCGTTCTCAAGTACTACATCTCATATTGCGTTTTACATCATTTTACTTGCGTCTTAGCTTTTATTTGCATTTTACTATTTGTCTTTCATTCATTAGCTTTAATAAACAAAATCAAACAAACATTTTATTATCTTTTACTTTCATAAGTGCATCAATCACTATTTGTTAAACATTGTGATCAACCATCCCGTCCTTGGAACGAATCTGATTTATCAGTTATACTACTTGGGACAACCGTACACTTGCGGTTGTGGTTCGATTTACATTTGCATTTAATTTTAGAACACACAAAGGACCACCAAGTTTTTGGCGCCGCTGCCGGGGACGGTAGCGTGTGACCACGGTGTTTATCCTTTAGTGACAGTGCATTTATTTTTATTTTTTGTTTTTATCAGTTTTACGCTTTTTGCTTGTTTAGTTTTCTCAGGATTTTAGGTTTGGTGTATGCGAAGGAGACTCTTTAAGGATCTAGAGCCAACACCTCCGATCCTTAATAATCCAGAATCATTAATCAGACTTGCTAACAAGAGAAGGAAAGAACAAGAATCCTTAGAAGTAGAAGAAGTAATTCACCAAATGGAGAACGTTAATATTCAGAACAATAACGGACAAGCTCAAATCGTGATGAATCAAGATCCTTGGTTTACTAATGGTCCACCAGAAGTTCCATTCCGTGCTCCTGCTATAGGAGTAGGTGCTCCAGATATAAATGTTCCGAAGTTTCGTCCAGATCCGGGTATGATAGCTCAATTCCAAAACTTTGGAAATTTTCGTGGTAGAGTTGGAGAAGATCCTCTTAGAGCGATACAGAAATTCAAACAGATATGTGATTCTTACATCACACAAGGAGTTTCAAAAGAACAGATGTACTACGCTGTGTTTAAATTTTTTGTTATTGATGGAGCAAGTGAATGGCACGATACGCAAGATCCGACGAAGATTACTAATTGGGACCAATTAGAGATTGCTTTCTTTGACAGGTATTACCCAAGTAACATGAGGTTAGATGCTGAATTAGAGTTGACGCATTTCCGTCAAGAATATGATGAAACTTTGGGTAGGAGTTGGACAAGATTTCAGATGTGCTTACGTAGAGTCCCCAATCATGGCTTTTCAGAACAACAACAATTAAAAATATTTTATAGAGGCCTTGATGGGACTTCAAGAGAGAAATTGGATATGCTATGTGGTGCAGGTTTTCTTCAAGTTCAACCCGCTCATGCAAAGATCATCTTAGAGAGAACAGTCAAGAATGAAGTTGGGTGGAGTTCAGTAAGAACACCAGTTAAAAGAGTGAATAATGTTGATATGGAAGAAAAGTTTGCTACGCTAGAGACAAAGCTTCAGACCACACTAGAACAACAATTGAGACAACTTACTCTAGCCGTGAAAGAAGGTTTCTCGAATAAAAGAGGTGAGGTAAAGGTTGCACAAGAGGTATATGGATGTGAGTATTGCGGTGTCAATGATCATAGTTGGGAAAATTGTCAAAATAATCAAGAATCCGTGATGTTTGTGTCCAATAGAGGTAACTTTAATTCAAGTGGTAATGGATATCAGCCAAACAGAAACCATCCGAGGTTTCAATACTCAAATCCTGATGGGGCAGCAAATCCTACTTATGCGTATCAGCCGCGTCCCCAAGGTAACAACTACAATCCAAGACCACACAACAATTACCAAGGAGGACAGAATCAAAATTATGTTCAGAGACAAGCTCCTCAAGACAATTATGATGACACAATGAATCAGAAGGCCTTACCTGCCCATCCGCAAGAAGGAGTTACTCTTCAGAAAACAGTTGAAAGTTTAATCGCTCTTCAGACACAAGCTATGGAACGTCAAAATGCAATCGAAGCTAATATGAATTTGTTCCAGAATCAACTAAGCCAAATTAATAAACAACTGAATCAGCGTCCACAAGGGCAACTCCCTAGCGATACTGAGAATCCAATCCAAATCGAAGACTGTAAAGCTATTACTCTCAGAAGTGGTAAGAACCTTCCTCCACCTCCTTTTCCAGTTATGAAAGAAAAAGAAGTTAGAAAAGAAAAAGAGGTGGTGGATAAAGATAAAGAAGTTGAAATAGAAGAAGTGGAGAGGCCGGTTGAGGTTCCGAAAAAGAAAGATGAGACTATAATCAATCGTCCACCGCCACCATTTCCATCGCGAGTTCAAAAGAAGGGTGATATGGATGAGTATCAAAAATTCTTTAACAAGATAAGAGGTCTTAGCATAAATATTCCGTTGCTAGAAGCTATTCGAGATGTACCCAAGTATGCTAAGTTTCTGAAAAGAGCCCTCACTAACAAAAGACCGTATTGCGATAATGAGATGATTGGTCTTCCTGAAGAATGTAGTGCCATTTGTCAAAGTAAGCTACCTCCAAAGTTAGTTGATCCTGGGAGTTTCACAATTCCGATATCGATTGGAGAAGAATGGAAAGGTAAAGCACTATGTGATTTGGGTGCAAGCATAAATCTTATGCCCAAATCAATCTTTGACAAGCTTAACATCGAAGCAAGACCCACTTCTATGGTCTTGCAAATGGCGGATCGATCTCTTGCACATCCAGAAGGCCGAATCGAAGATGTCCTCGTTAAGGCAGGTACGTTAATTTTTCCCGCTGATTTCATTATACTTGATTACGAAGCGGATAGGAATGTCCCCATTATTTTGGGAAGACCATTCCTAGCCACGGGGCGTACTTTGATTGATGTAGAAAATGGCAAAATGATTATGAGAATCCAAGATGAGGAAATGAAGTTTAACGTGTTTAGACCTATGAAGTTTCCGGATTCCAAGGAAGAATGTTTTCGTGTAGATGTAATGGAACCGGTAAGAAAAGAGCCAACTAGTGTTATGGAAACCTTAGGGGTGGAGGAAAAAGAACTAAGAAAGAAACCACCGATCAAAGTTCCTCCAAATCCTAAGAGAAATCCACCACTCAATCATGCGAAGAAGAAAGAGAAAACACGTGTCACGAAGGTTCCAAAGGAACCTAAGAAGGAAAGAAAGAAAAAGGAGTTCAAAGTAGGCGAAGAAGTTGCTATGAAAAAGCCTAAACCTCCTCCAAAGACATGTGAATCAAAGAACTCTTGGCTAGGACCATTCGTGGTTGCTAAGGTAATCTCAGATAAGTTAGTTGGAATAAAAGCTAAGGGTTGTAAATTCCGAGTTGCAAATATTGATAACCTCACTCACTGCTGGGGAGGTTATGTGAATGACTAATAAATGAGGTAACCCGTCGAGCTTAACGACGTTAAACAAAAGCCAATTTCTTGTATATTAGTCTAAGTTTTTATTTTTTTTGCAATTTAGATTAGTTTGATTTTCGTAATTTTAGTGTTTATTATTAAGAAATGAGGAAGGGTAGTTGTTTTTTATGATTTCAGGGATAAAAAGGTCATGAGTTTGGGGTCGAAAAGGCGAAAATAAGAGAAAATTTGTGGTGTTCCAGGGGCCAAACCGGGTCCCCGCATTTGCAAATGCGGGTACCCGGTTTCGAAAGCTAAAAATTCTACATTCTGACCCTGCGTCTTGGGTCCCGCGTTTTCCCGCGTTTTGCTGCGTTTTGCTGCGTTTTGGATTCGCGCCATCGACGCAAACCGGGGCCCCGCATTTGCAAATGCGGGTACCCGGTTTCGGAGCTGTAACTTTCCAATTTCTCTGACCCCGCGTTTTGGGAGGTCGCGTTTTGGTGCGTCTTGGCTCGCGCCATCGACGAGAATGCGGGTACCCGCATTTGCAAATGCGGGCACCCGGTTTCGAAGGGCAATTCTCTGACCCCGCGTTTTGGGTCCCGCGTTTTGGCCGCGTTTTGAGGTAAAAAAAAAAAAAAAAAAAATTATTGCGTCATATATTGTCAGACGCCCAAAAAAAAAAAAAAAAAAAATTATTTTTCGCGTCGACACAGCGACGCGAAACTGGGGCCCCGCATTTTCAAATGCGGGTACCCGGTTTCATCTGTGACAGGGCCGTTTGAAGCTTTTTAGCCCTAGATTTTTACCTCTTTCTTCAACCCAGCCTCCAAAAACACTCCCAAAACCCAAAATTTCCTGAACATCATCATCTACAACCACATAATCATCAAATCCTACCCTCTTTCACCACAATAACATACACTCAATTCATCTCCTATCCAAAGCACCATGGAATTCCCACTTTTGTTCAATTGTTCTTCATCCGAGCTTCAAATAAAATCCAATTCCCTCTTCCCACACATCAATTGGCCTTTACCCTTCTCATATTCCACCATAATCTTCAAGTCTTAAGCCTCAAAACATCAAAGTTCTAAGCCTTAGCTTCTCACTATTTGAAGTTTTGAGTTTGGGGTGGAAAGAGATGCCTATCAAAAACCGTTTTCATGTGTGCTTATCAAAGGAATTCTCCAAGAAACAGGAACGCTTTTGGTGCTATTCAAGAACAAGCTATTGAGATTCCTATTTCAAGTTTCTAACAAGACTGAAGCGGTTCAAATTAAGGCTAATCCGAAGAAGAGGGAAGTGATTGAAGAACCTGAAAGTGAGGAAGAAAATGATCCGATGATGAGTTAGAATCGAAAATCAAGGTGTTGGAAGAGAATCTGGATACGCGGTGCGCTATTTTGGGAAACGTTACAAACAAGTTGAACTTTATTTGTTCAATGCACAACTTACGATGTCCAGACGCGAGATAAAGTTCAGGGACGCAACACCGACAACCAGCCTCGCGCTGGTTCAGATACGTTTTCTATCCCTTCTCATTTAGTGTATATTATTTTATTGCTTTGAGTCTTTTCGAGTCGTGAGGACACGACTCATTTTTGAATTTGGGGTGGGGTTCGTTGCCTCATCCCAGTTTTTTATGTGTTATTTGTTTTATTTGCTTTCAATAAAATAATTTTCGGAGTTGCGTTTGACTATAGAAGATTTTAAATGTCCCTTTAAGCATACTTTTGATGAATCTATGATAGTAAATAGTGGACTTTAGGGATTGATATAAAACGCACTTACAATTGCATGCGAACATAGGTAATTGATAGGAAAAATTAATGAACAATGCAAATGAAGTAAGCTTGTACTCAAGGAATATGTTTGGTGTGTAGAACGTGAAATCCTAATTAGTAGAGAACCCACCTAGATATGAACTAAAGACAAGCTATGTACTTAGGAAAATGATAGGGGCAGTTCTTTGTTAGCCATTTGTGCCTTTTTAGCCTTCTATCCCTTGTATTAATTATTATCCGTCTTAGCCCACTTTGAGCCTTTAGCCTTTTCTTTATAGCCAAGATATAAGCCATTATCCCTTAGATATTTAGGCATGACCATATGACCCGCACTTGAATCACAATCCTGAGACATGTCTCGAGCTTGAGTTTGGGGTGGTGGGACCACATATGGGGAATTTAATGGGTTGGGATTGATGTGCTTTGTGTTAGCCTCACCTTGTTTTTATTCCCGTTTTAATATTCGACAAATCATCCTTTAAACTAAAATTCATTTTTATATAACTTTAGATGTTTTCCAAAACCCCTCATTAGATTAGTTGTGCTCACTTCATTTGACTTAGCTTAAATATTCAAAAGAACAGTGCCGCGGTGCACCGGAGGAATCACGCGGTACACCGCAGCTCACGGACCAGTCACACGGTACACTACATGGTCCGACCAGTAAGCTCATAAAATCTGCACGGTACACCGGACCACTGTCACGGTACACCGGACCACTACACGGTGCAGGCATGCGGTACACTACATGGTCCGACCAGTAAGCTCAAAAGTCAGTCGAACAGTCACGCGGTGCACCGGACCCTACCCGCGGTACACCGCACGACAGGGTTTCAGCTCTATTACTAGAGGACAAAGCTTATATCCGTTGGGAGATTAATAGATCCGTTAGAGAGAAGCTTTATGACCGTTGGACCATCTTTTCAGCTATAAAATGGAGTTCATTCAAGACACAACTTAAGCCTTCCATCTACCAATCTTAAGAGCAATTAAATCTATCATTCAAGGAGGTTTCAAAGGAGCATTCAAGTCATATTTATTGTGAAGCTAATTAGTTCTATCTACTCATTTAGGAGTTTAGTTACAAAGCTTTAACAAGCACCCCTAAACACTTTTCCCTTTCCTCTTAGTTCTTGTAATAGATTAAGAGAGTAGTGTGAGCATAGGTTTATGCTTGGTTCCTTGTGTTGGTGATAACACAAGTGTATTTCCTTCAAAGGGTTTTTGAAGTGGTTGTAAGGGTTTGTATCTCACCCGGTTAAGAGTTACGAAGATTAGTTGAGAATCTTGCAAATCCTAAGGAGGCTTCCTTAGGTAGTGGATGTAGGGAAACCGAACCACTATACATCGTTGTGTATCGTATTCTATCTCTACACTCTTTATATTTCCGCACTCTATATGCTTGATAAAATGCCTAGTTGAATAGTTTGATAATATTGCCTATTAGGATTATCTAGTTTTTAACTATTTAGTTTGCTAATACAATAGGATTCAAATTAGCTTTTAATTTTATTTACTTGAAATAAAATTAGCCGATTAATTTCTATTGTCCTATTCAACCCCCCTTCTAGGACGCATATAGTATATCAATTGGTATCAGAGCCTAGCTCTATTGTACTTAATCGTTTCTAGAGTTAATACGATATGGATTCTAATCAACCGGAAGGTTCATGTTCTACTAGACCTCCACTTTTTGTAGGAAAAGACTACTTTGGTTGGAAAAAGAAGATGGAGATTCATGTGAAAGGAATCGATTACTTTTTATGGATGGCTATCAAAAAGGGTCCTTACATTCCGTACGTTGCCGGAAGTACAACGGTGTTAAAAGATGAAGATGATTACACGGATCAAGACATAGCTAAACTTACCAAAAACAACAAAGCTATGAACATCCTCATCAATGGATTAAGTGTCACGGAATATGCTAGAGTGAGTGAATGCAATTCCGCTCATGAAATGTGGCAACTCTTGGAGCTATCTTATCAAGGAACGGAGGATATAAAAGAAACCAAAATTGGTCTCTTTATCACAAAGTATGAGCTCTTTCGTATGGAGCCCGATGAAGCCTTGAATGCTATGCATCAAAGATTTTCTAACATTGTTAACACTTTGAAGACTCTTGGTCAAGAGTACACCAACAAGGAACAATGCCGAAAAATCTTATTTGCTCTTCCAAGGAAATACAAGACAAAAATCAATTCTATAAGAGACACTAAAGATCTTTCAAAGATGACGGTTCATGAACTCATTTGCAACCTCATGACGGAAGAACTTGTGCTTGAAGAAGAAAAGATAAGAGATGATGAGGAGAAGAAAATTAAGAAATCTATTGCTTTCCATGCCATGAGTTCTAAGTTGAAAGAACGAAAAGAAAGGAAAGAAAGTGAAGAAGAAAACTCTCATGAAGAAGAAACTAGTGAAGATGAAGGAGTAGCTATGCTAGCAAGAGACATGAAAAAATTCATGAGATATAAACGCTTTGCCAAAAAAGGAAGCTCTTCCACACCCTACAAGAAGAATGATAGAGCTATCAAACAAGATGAACCCACTTGCTATCATTGCAAGAAGGTTGGTCATATCAAAACCTATTGTCCTCTTCTTCAAAAGGAGAAACCGAAAAGAGCTATGCATGCTAATATCACTTGGGATACTCAAAATTCGGATGAAGAAGAAAGTGATAATGAAAATGTCAATCTTGTTGCCTTCATGGGAAAAGTTGAGAATGATGAAGATGCTTCTTCGGATGATGATACCGGTACTACTCACTTTGCCTTTATGGCAAATCATGATGAGGTAACTCCTAAATCCAAACTCTCTTTAACTAATGATGATGCTAGTGAACAAGATATTCATGAGGCATTTGATTCTCTTTATAATGATTTTTTAAATTCTATTGAAACAAACAAAGTTTTAACAAAAGATTTAGAATTTGAGAAAAATAGAACTAAAGAGGTTTTAAAAGCTTTGGAAGATTGTCAAAATCTTTGTGATGAATGTATAGATGATAATGAGAAACTTCATCTTATTGAGAAAAATCTTTTGGAAGAAAAAGCTTTGTTAGAGAAAAAGATTGTTGATCAAAATGCCATTATTTTAAAATTTACTAGTGGGCAAGAAAACTTGGATTTGATTTTAGGTTCTCAAAGAATGGCTAATGAAAAAAGTGGTGTTGGATATGATCCATTCACTCACCAAAAACCTTTGAAAAATGTCTTTGTAAAATCAAAAATTTCAAATGCAATTCCATCCTCTTCAAAATCTTCTATCTCTTGCACCTATTGTGAAAAACTTGGTCATGATGCATCTCATTGTTACTATCGTAAATTGTTAGATTTGGGATCTCTTGTGCCAATTTGGAAAAGACCTAAATGGGTCTTAAAAAGAAAATCCACTAACCCTCATGGACCCAATCCTAATTGGGTACCTAAAGCTTAAATTATCGTTTGTTTGTAGGGGTTGAGCATCAAGAAGCAAAACATATGGCTACTTGATAGTGGATGCTCAAGACACATGACCGGAAATCCATCATTATTTACAAATTTATATAAAACTAAAGGTGATAAAGTTACTTTTGCCGACAACACTAAGAAACGCGTTTTGGGTAAAGGTAACATTGGTAATTTGGACTCTTTACTTATCTCTAATGTGTTACTTGTTGAGGGTCTCTCTTTTAACTTGCTTAGTATTAGTCAACTTTGTGATGTTGGTTTTAGTGTTAAATTTGAAGCATCTAGATGTGTTGTTTTCAAAAATGATGAGTTAGATACCATGTTTATTGCTAAAAGATCGGATAATGTTTTTGTTGTTGATCTTGAGAGTCTTATGTGCAAAAATATTAAATGCTTATCCGTGGTTAATGATAGTTGGCTTTGGCATAGACGTTTAGGACATGCTAGCATGGATTTAATTTCAAAATTATCTAGAAAAAATCTTGTTGTTGGTTTGCCTATTTACAAATTTGATAAAGATAAATTATGTGATGCATGTCAACTTGGTAAACAACATCGTTCATCTTTTAAATCCATTAATAAGGTCATCACCATTAGGCCACTTCAATTATTGCATATGGACCTTTTTGGTCCCGTTGATGTCACTAGTTTAGGAGGATCTAGATATGTCTTTGTTGTTGTTGATGATTACACTAGATTCACATGGGTGATGTTCCTTGCTTTAAAAAGTGATGCCTTCAATGAATTTGCAAAACTTTGTAGAAAGGTGCAAAATGAGAAAGGCTACTCTATTACTTGCATTCGTAGTGATAATGGTAGTGAATATGTGAATTCTCCTTTTGTGCATTTTTGTGATGAATTTGGGATTGAGCATAATTTTTCGGCCCCTAGAACTCCCCAACAAAATGGGGTAGTGGAAAGGAAAAACCGAACTCTACAAGAAATGGCTAGAACAATGCTAAAGGAACATAGCTTGCCTACATACTTTTGGGGTGAAGCCGTTCATACGGCTTGTTATGTGTTAAATAGAGTTCTTATTAGACCCCTTATTAACAAAACTCCTTATGAGCTTTGGAATGGTAGACCACCAACCATTGCTTATTTTCGAGTTTTTGGGTGCAAATGTTTTATCTTAAACACTAGGGACTATTTGGGAAAATTTGATGCTAAATCGGATGAAGGCATTTTTCTTGGTTATTCCACTAAAGGAAAAGCCTATCGCATTTTCAACAAACGTACTCGTACCATTGAGGAATCTATGCATGTTGACTTTGATGAGACTAATCCGTTTTGTATCAAGAAAATGGTAGATGTTGTTGAAGATACTCCACTAGATCAACCCTTAGAATCTCCTATTCAAGAAGTCAAATCTCATGAAGAATCTCTTAAGGAAAATGATCAAGTGTTAAATGAAGCTAGTACGGATTTACCAAGGTGTTGGAAACATATCAAAGATCACCCAAGTGACTTAATTCTAGGTGATCCAAAAGAAGGTGTTACCACTCGCTCCCGTATTATTGCTCTTTGTGCTCATCAAGCTTTCTTATCTCAAATTGAGCCCAAGAATATTAAAGAAGCTTTGTTAGATGATCATTGGATTAATGCTATGCATGAGGAATTAAATCAATTTGAGCGTAGCAAAGTTTGGACATTAATGGAGAAACCAATTGGCCCCACTATTATTGGCACTAAGTGGATATTTCGCAACAAGCTAGATGACACCGGCATCATTACTAGAAATAAAGCAAGGTTAGTTGCTCAAGGGTACAATCAAGAAGAAGGTATTGATTTCGATGAAACTTTTGCTCCCGTAGCTAGACTTGAATCTATTCGTATGCTACTTGCTTTTGCTTGCTATATGAATTTTAAACTTTACCAAATGGATGTCAAAAGTGCTTTTTTAAATGGTTTTATAGACGAGGAAGTTTTTGTTAAACAACCTCCGGGTTTTGAGGATCCAAAATTTCCAAACCACGTTTTTAAACTTTCAAAAGCTTTATATGGTTTAAAACAAGCACCTCGTGCTTGGTATGAACGATTAAGCAAATTTTTATTAGATGATGGTTTTAAAAGAGGAAAAATTGACTCCACTTTGTTTATCAAAAGGTCTTCAAAAGATATCCTTCTTGTTCAAATTTATGTGGATGATATTATATTTGGTGCTACTAATGAAAATCTTTGTGAGAATTTTTCCAAAAGCATGCATAAGGAATTTGAGATGAGCATGATGGGAGAACTAAATTACTTTCTTGGACTTCAAATCAAACAAATGAAAGATGGTATCTTTGTCAATCAAGCCAAATACACAAAAGAGTTGATCAAAAAATTTGGACTTGAAGATGCAAAGGAAATTGGAACTCCAATGAGCACATCCACAAAATTAGACAAAGATGAAGATGGTAAGGATGTTGATGAGAAACTATATCGAGGTATGATTGGTAGCTTACTTTATTTAACCGCTTCTAGACCCGATATTATGTTTCCGGTTTGCCTTTGTGCAAGATTTCAATCTTCTCCTAAAGAAACCCATCTTAGTGCCGTTAAGCGTATCTTTAGGTATTTGAAAGGAACCCTTAGCCTAGGACTTTGGTACCCTAGATTTACCTCCTTTGAGCTAATAGGTTATTCGGATGCCGATTATGCCGGTTGTAGACTTGATAGGAAAAGTACTAGTGGAAGTTGCCAATTCTTAGGTCAATCCCTTGTTTCATGGTCTAGTAGAAAACAAAATAGTGTTGCTTTATCCACGGCCGAAGCCGAATATGTTGCGGCCGGAAATTGTGTGACTCAAGTTCTTTGGATGAAACAAACATTACTAGATTTTGGCCTAGAGTATGATCGTGTTCCCATTCGTTGTGATAACACTAGTGCTATTAATCTTACCAAAAATCCTATTCAACACTCTAGAACAAAACACATAGAAATCCGTCATCATTTTATCCGTGATCACACTCAAAAAGGGGACATTGTTCTTGAATTTGTCACTTCCGAAAATCAACTAGCCGATATCTTTACGAAACCTCTACCCCAAGATCTTTTTGAGAAAATTCGTTGTGAGATTGGCATGCAAATTCTCTAACCCTTCTCTTGTTATGTTTTGTTTAGAGCTTTTTGTGTATATAATCTTGTTGCTAATCTTTTCTTGATGTTATAGGTTCTTTGAAGCTTCTAATTGTTATCCAATTATGTCTTTAGTCCTTGTTTTTACTCAAAATGTGTTTTGACCCCTTGAAATTTTCGAAAAATTGTTGCTTGTGTTCTTTTTGTTGTTGACAAAGGGGGAGAAATTTTAGTTGAACTTTTTAAAATGCATTTTGTGAGGGGGAGTTTTTGTTCAAAACTTAATCTTAGGCATCTTCAAAAGTTTATGATTTGTCAAACATCAAAAAGGGGGAGATTGTTAGCCTCACCTTGTTTTTATTCCCGTTTTAATATTCGACAAATCATCCTTTAAACTAAAATTCATTTTTATATAACTTTAGATGTTTTCCAAAACCCCTCATTAGATTAGTTGTGCTCACTTCATTTGACTTAGCTTAAATATTCAAAAGAACAGTGCCGCGGTGCACCGGAGGAATCACGCGGTACACCGCAGCTCACGGACCAGTCACACGGTACACTACATGGTCCGACCAGTAAGCTCATAAAATCTGCACGGTACACCGGACCACTGTCACGGTACACCGGACCACTACACGGTGCAGGCATGCGGTACACTACATGGTCCGACCAGTAAGCTCAAAAGTCAGTCGAACAGTCACGCGGTGCACCGGACCCTACCCGCGGTACACCGCACGACAGGGTTTCAGCTCTATTACTAGAGGACAAAGCTTATATCCGTTGGGAGATTAATAGATCCGTTAGAGAGAAGCTTTATGACCGTTGGACCATCTTTTCAGCTATAAAATGGAGTTCATTCAAGACACAACTTAAGCCTTCCATCTACCAATCTTAAGAGCAATTAAATCTATCATTCAAGGAGGTTTCAAAGGAGCATTCAAGTCATATTTATTGTGAAGCTAATTAGTTCTATCTACTCATTTAGGAGTTTAGTTACAAAGCTTTAACAAGCACCCCTAAACACTTTTCCCTTTCCTCTTAGTTCTTGTAATAGATTAAGAGAGTAGTGTGAGCATAGGTTTATGCTTGGTTCCTTGTGTTGGTGATAACACAAGTGTATTTCCTTCAAAGGGTTTTTGAAGTGGTTGTAAGGGTTTGTATCTCACCCGGTTAAGAGTTACGAAGATTAGTTGAGAATCTTGCAAATCCTAAGGAGGCTTCCTTAGGTAGTGGATGTAGGGAAACCGAACCACTATACATCGTTGTGTATCGTATTCTATCTCTACACTCTTTATATTTCCGCACTCTATATGCTTGATAAAATGCCTAGTTGAATAGTTTGATAATATTGCCTATTAGGATTATCTAGTTTTTAACTATTTAGTTTGCTAATACAATAGGATTCAAATTAGCTTTTAATTTTATTTACTTGAAATAAAATTAGCCGATTAATTTCTATTGTCCTATTCAACCCCCCTTCTAGGACGCATATAGTATATCACTTTGTATTGTAGCACAATTGCAGATGATATATACTCGTAACCCTTTGCCGAGAATGAGAAAAAAAGTGAAAAAGAAAGAAAAAAATAAAAAAATGAAAAATCCATACAGTAGGAACCGGGAACCCGGTTTGCTTCTGTACAAAAAAAAAAGAAAAGAAAAAGAAAAAGAAAAATATGAATAAATAAAACGTCCGGCAAAGTGGAAATTTCTGAAAATCATCTTGCTTATAGTGGGTAGACATGGGACGCTAAATTATTGCGTATATGGGTGAGTGAGAACATCTTTTTGAGCGTTAACTCAAGCTCGAGGACACTGTTGATGGTAAGTGAGGAGAGAGCCAAAAGCTCACTTCAAATTTACCAAATATACATCCACACCCGTCCTTAAGCCAATATTATAACCGTAAAGACCTCGTGATTCCTAAGTGCATAGTGAATTTATTATTCTGTTGATAGGGAATACACTAGGTGGAGCGTTCAAAGCGAGTTAGAATTAATGACCACCCTATAGCCATCATACAGAGATGAGTACAAGTGTAACCTTCAAGCATTGCGACTTTAATTTTATGATTGAGATTATTTATGTTTGATGTTGCATGATTAGTGTATGTGTATATTAGTTTCTAGAGTTTACTATATGAGATTTATTTTGAGAATTGCTTTAGGGTTTATTTGCTAGCTTCTACTTGTTTATACGCTTACTTCTACCCCTTTGTTTTGTTTTACTTTGTCGGGACGACAAAGGTTTGAGTTGGGGGTCTTGATGTCTCCTTAATTGTTCTTATTTTCGACCCTTAGGAGACATCATTTTTGGTGTTTATTTAATCAATTCGATAGACTTTTGGACTAAATATGCAATAATATGATTTTCCTCTTTTAATTCTAGCATTTTTGATTTATTAAGCTTTTGCGCGTAATATTGGTATTTTTAGTGAAGATTTTACAGGTTTTAGATGTTAGCTAGAAGAGGAATCCGAGGAGAAAGTCAAAGATCAAAAGATAGAGTCAAGACTTGAAAAGAAATCCCGAAGATATTATTTTTAGAGCTGAAAATCCATTTTCCAGGCCATAGATTGCTGATCTCGAGATGCTTAAGCGATGATTTAGCTGTTGACCTTTGAAGAGAAATCATTCCTTATCGAGTTACGGAACTTTAGCAACTGGAATGAGGTCAATCGGAGTTGTAACGCATCGGGAAAAGCCGTTTTAGTGAAGGTGTATCAGCAGTTACGGGATTTTGGGCTTAGAAAGTGGGCTTGGACATTTAATTAGGCTTTTATTTTCTGGTCCAAGCCCTAGTCCGAATTTTTACTTATAAAAGGAGGTCTGGACTTCTATTTTTCACACAATTCAGATTCTACAAGATTAAACACCAGAGAGAAGCAACAGAAGGAAGAAAGAAGAAAGAAGAAGCTACAAGAGCTGGAGTGGGTCTATAGCTCCGTTCGTAGTCATTCCAATTCCGGAAATTAGGTTCTTTCAATTTTAATTTTGTAATCAAATATGAATTCCTTTATTTTTAATTTAGTATTTCTATTTAATATGAGCTAAACTTTACATAGTGCTTGAGAACAAACAATGGGTGAATCCCAATCTTATTAATTAACGAATGTTGAATTTGGGTTTTTATTGAATTAAATTAAATTAGGGCTTTTACTCTTTTCAATAAATTGAGATTATTTTACTGTTTTTGGAGTAGCTAACTAAGAACAGGTGTTAGTATCTAGGCTATTCCAATTAGTGGCGATTGGATCATCCTGACGGAGGGTTTAGGTACGGAAATATTTATTGAAACTAAAATAGAAGCTATTGATTCTGACGAACTTAGCTAATTCTAGGGCCAATGAGGTAATAAAACTTAAACATCCGAAGGTGGATCATATTTACCCTGACGGGACTAGTGACACTCTAGGATCGCCTTATAGTCCACCCTGACGGGGGTATAAGGAATTTAGAATCCCGACCATTGTAATTGACCAACTTAGCCCTTAAACAACATAAGTTAGGAAGTAAGATTAGGAGGATCCTTGCGTTCTCAAGTACTACATCTCATATTGCGTTTTACATCATTTTACTTGCGTCTTAGCTTTTATTTGCATTTTACTATTTGTCTTTCATTCATTAGCTTTAATAAACAAAATCAAACAAACATTTTATTATCTTTTACTTTCATAAGTGCATCAATCACTATTTGTTAAACATTGTGATCAACCATCCCGTCCTTGGAACGAATCTGATTTATCAGTTATACTACTTGGGACAACCGTACACTTGCGGTTGTGGTTCGATTTACATTTGCATTTAATTTTAGAACACACAAAGGACCACCACCCATTCCTTTTTTTCGAAAAAACCTTTCATTCTCGCCTTCCATATATTCCATAATATCGCGATTAAATTACTTATTAGCCATTTCTTGTCCCACCCATTTCCTGAATAACTTTCAATGATATTTATAAACCATTCTCTAAACTCAATGTTCTCATCCATATTCACCTTTAATTGAAGTGGGGATTGTGCCCAAACTGCAGCGCTAAATGGGCAGTGTATGAATAGGTGTTCAATCGTTTCCTCTTTTTTTTCACACCATTCGCAATCTAAGGATTTAACACATTTCCTTCTCTTTAGATTTTTCTTCGTAGGTAACGCATTATTGCAAATTTTCCAAACAAATTTCCTCATTCTTGTCGGGACATTGGAATTCCACACCATTGACCATAACGATGAATTACTCTCCGCTTCCCCTTTATGTGACGACTGCGTTTCCTTACTTATTTCGTGATTCATTAATACATGATATCCTGATTTTGTCTTGTATTCACCATCTTTCGTCATTGGCCAAATTAATTTATCTTCATTGTCAATGCCAATTAGTGATATTTTGTTCACCTCATTTTTTTCATGTTCGTTACAAATTAAGTTGATGAGATTACTATTCCACCCCACACATCCATTATTAAATAACACCGCTACTCTATTAATTGGTAACCATTCACATTTATCCATTTTCATACCCGGACCAATCCATGCATCATCCCAAACATCAGCTGTAAGTCCATTCCTTATCTGCCAGCAACATTCTTTTTTAAGAAATTGTATTCCTTTCATAATGCTGGCCCAGCTCTACGATCGCCTTAATTTCAATTTAGCATTCCATATGTCCGTCCTTGTATGGTAGATTCCTCTGAGCACTTGAGCTACTAAAGAACTTGGGTTATTTATAAGTTTCCACGCTTGTCTTGCTAACATTGCAAGGTTCATTTTATGAAAGTCTCTAAACCCTAAGCCACCAATTTTTTTTGATCTAGAAATTCGCTTCCACGAAACCCAATGAATTCTCCGCTTTTCCATCGTGTCCCAATAAAAATTAGAAACAATGCTAGACAGCTTTTTGCATAACATCTTTGGAAACTCAAAAATCGACATAGCGTAATTAGTAATAGCTTGTAGCACCGCTTTAATTAAAACTTCTTTCCCGCCTTCCGATAAATATTTTGAAGTCCAACTCACAGCCTTACTTATTAACTTATCTTTGATATAATTCAAATTTTCCGTTTTCGATCTTTTAAGCGTAAGTGGTAATCCTAAATATTTCCCCAACGTGTTCGTGCTGGAAATTCCCATAAACTCCTCGAGATCTATTTTAATTTTTCCACTGATACCTTTGCTAAAGAGAATTGACGATTTGTTATAATTGACTTCTTGATCTAATGCTTGACAATACTTTTCTAAAATCTCTTTGAAGTTCTCGAATTCTTCACTATTCGCTTCCATAAAAAACAACGCATCATCGGCAAATAACAGGTGTGTTAGAACTGGGCAATTTCTTGTGATTCTTAGACCTTTAAAATTTCCAGAATTGGTGTAGGCCTCTATAGTATGAACTAAAGCTTCCGTCATAATTGAAAATAGTTTTGGCGAGAGTGGGTCACCTTGCTGAATACCTCTTCCTGGTGTAAACTTGTCAAGTCTTTCCCCATTTATTTTAACTTGCATACTAACTGTTGATATGCAGTTATAGATCAATGCCCTCCACTTTTTGCAGAACCCCAATTGTTCCAACACTTTCATCAAGAAATCCCACTCCACTCTATCATAGGCTTTTTCTATATCAACTTTTATCGCTGCAAAATGTTTTTTCGAATTTCTTTTACAATTTAAGAAAAAAGACACCTCATGTACCACAATTATATTATCTTGAATGCTCCTCCCTTAATAAATGCTGACTGAGTTGGTGATATAATTTTATCCATGATGGGCTGTAATCTGAGAGCAAGTATTTTGGCGATAATTTTGTAAATGAAGTTAATGCACGAAATAGGTCTATAGTCTTTAGGACTTTCCTAAGCATCTCCCTTGGGTATAAGTGTTATTATTGTGTCGTTGATTTTGCTAAGATCACAGTTGACGTTGAAAAAATCCACCACAATCTTCACTATATCATCTTTAACTATTTCCCAAAACTCGTGATATAATTTCCCGGTTAAGCCATCTGGGTCCGGTGCTTTTTGCTCCCGACATACTGAACACTGCACTTTTAATTTCCTCAATTTCTGGAGTTCTGACTAAATCGTCATTCATTTCGTTTGAGATTTTGGTTGGAATGATATTCGTAATATCGTCATTTTTAACCCTTTCTTCTTTTTTGAATAACTTGATATAATACTCCTGAAATATTCTTTTGACCTCCTCCAAATCCTCTTTCCATTCACCCTCTTCATTTTCTAACGGCTACTATCCTGTTTATATTCCTTCTAACTTTTGTGATATTGTGAAAATACGTTGTATTTCTATCTCCGCATTTGATGCGCTGATCCCTCGCTTTATCTACCCAATAAATCTCTTCTTTAGTCCAAAGATCTTCCATTTCTCTTTTTATCTCTTTGATTATAAACTGATGATCTTGATTATTTTCATCATCTTGCATTGATTCTAGCTTAGATTGTAATTCATTGATTCTTTTTTTACTATTAAAATTAATTTTCTTACTCCATTTAGCCAATGACGTACAAGTTCTTTCTTTACACCTTTGAAAGTTTTCTATAGGATTGATGTCTCCCGATTTGTTCTAATTATTAGCCCCTTGGAGACATCCTTTTAGGTGAATAAATGAATGATTTGATAGACTTTTAGGCTTATTTGATCATATTGCACTTTCTCCCCTTGGAAATTAACTATTTGCAGAATCTGAGCTTTTGTGCGTAAATTTGACTATTTTTAATGCAAAGTTAATTGGTTATTGAATCTCATGAAAGACCTATCCAAGGAGAGAAAGTGAGAATAGAGTCTTAGTGTAATTTAGAGTGTTAGGAAATGATTTCTAGTCGAGTTTCTATTTTTAGAGTGCACTTTCCTATTTCGATTTCTTGATTTATTGATTTATTCTTTTTAAGCATATGCGGTTTAATTATTTATTTAATGTGAAGCTTTAAAAGATAAATGGTAATTACTTAGAGACCAAGTCAAGATGAGGATGAAAGGAAAGAAGATTTACATGGAAATAAGAAGATTTAGGAAAGATTTATTCAAAGGAGGAAAAGATAAAGCTGCCTTGTGAATCTGAAAATCCAGCCACGTTTTAGATATTAATTCATAATTAAAGATTGGCTAGGATTCTGGTCGAGTGGTCTGCACCAATAGAAAGCTCTTTCCAAGACAAGCAGTTCCATATATTGGAACTTCTCAAACGGATAAGTATTCAAAAAGATATTACCAAATCAAATCAGCAGAATCTTATCTTTTAGAGCTACGAATTTAAGAGTCTTTGCCTTGTCTTCCACTCCAAGTAATTCGACCTAGGGCTTGCTAACACCTATAAATACACCCCTTAGACCTCATAATTCAGCACCTCTCATAATTCATTCAATATATATATCCTTAGAGAGAGCGTCAAGAGGCGGAAGCAAGAGCAGAAGCTGGAGACTGTCTATATCTCCAACAACAGCTCAAGCCAATTCCTCTATCTAGGTTCTTATTTTATTTCTGTTATTAGGAACATGTATTTCTTTACTGTTTTTACTTTCAATATGAGCTAAACCTTAATTGCTTGAGAATCGCAATAAAGGGATGAACCCTAATTAATTTAATTTATGTTTTGAATTTGGGATTGTTATGATTTAAATTGAATTAGGTCTTAGATATTGGATATTATTTTGTTTTAATCACTATTTCTTTTCCGTACAACTAGAAATAGATTTTAGTATTTGGGCTATTCACTTTAGTGGCGAAGTGATCATCCGACAGAGGGGGTTTGAATACAGATCTAGGTAATACCCGTGTAATGTCCGTTATTGACCGACAGGCTTAACTAGTTACATAGCCAAAGAGGTAAAATCTTATCATCCGAAGAGGCATATTCGACCATGCAGGTGTTTATGATACTTTAGGATAGCTTCTAGGTCCACCCGACAGGGGGCTAGGAGATATTAGAGTCCCGACTAATATTATAATTCCAATTCTACCCTTAAACATAGCATAGATTATAGTGATTAAGTGGATTCCTTGCGAGACTCAAGTATAGCTCATATCTGCATCTAGTCCTTTAGCATTTATTTTCAGTTATTTATTTTCATGCATTCTTAGGATTAATATAAAAACCAAATAAATATATTTTATCTTTTACTTTTCTGTATTTGCAATTACTACTACTTGTTTATTGAACACTTGGGTCATACCAGTCCAATCCCTGAGAACGAAACCCGACTTGTCGGAGTATTACTTGGACAACCGTACACTTGCGGTATTGTGGTTCCTTAATCTTTATCGCATTAATTTATAAAACACCAGGACCCACCAAGTTTTTGGCGCCGCTGCTGGGGATTGCAACGTGTGACCCCGGTGTTTAATCTCTAAGTAGTTTTAATTGTTTATTTATTTTTTGCAGTTTTACGCTTGTCTTTGTTTTGTTTTGTTTTTACAGGTTCTTTATTTAGGTAATGATCAAGAGATTTTATTGAAAGATGTATAGAGGACATTACCTAGATCCCGATCCATATGATTACTGGGAAGACTCTTCGGGAGAACAACAATGGGGTAGAAACTTCTACCAAACACCTTATCAACACCCGCAAGAGCAAAATTGGAACAACCAATGGATCGGGAATAATCAACAACAATTTCCGTATCACTATCATCAAGAACAACCATCTTATCACTATCAACCAGATCAAAGATGGAATATTCAACAACCTCCACATATAACTCTGGCTGATTTGAATGAAACACTTGCTAAATACATTCGCAACAGCGAGGAAAGCAGTGCAAAAATAGAACGGTTGCTAGAAAGGGGTTCCAGATATAATTCTCATGACTTTGCCGAGAGCAAAAGCAAGTCTTATGAAGACCACACATTCGAATGCTGTGACGAAGAGAAAATCATGGGAAGAGATCAAGAGCAAAAGGCAAGAGACGAGGAAAGAAATGCTAGACTTGAAAGAATAAATCAGATGCTAGATTATCTAGCTTCCCAACTTGCCAAAAGCAGTAGCAAATCTTATGAACTGGAAGAAGTTGTTGAGGAGAAAATGTTGAATGACAATATTAGTGATAGTGATACGACCACCGTGCCGATTATAAATGGAGACCACCATGTGGTTGAAAATCTTGTTAGCATGGTAAAAGAAGGAGTAGCAACGCGATTCCTAGAAGTAAACACAGAAATTGCTATTCCTATGGTGTATGCGCATGATCAAGATTTAGAACGCAAACAAGAAGAGGTGGTGATCGAGGTTACAGAAATTACAAAGAAAAAATATGACGAGGTAATAGTGGAAGATTGGGTTGACAGCGAAGACGAATCTGAAGTGGTTGGAGAATCAATTGAAGAATTCAAGGTTCATGCTAAAACAGAAGTTGAATCTCCACCACATAAAGTTAACCAATTAGCATCTCTACCCCGAATCATGAAAGAGAATAGAGTTGAGAAATTCGAATTACCTCCACCACCAACACAGAGTTCAGACATGTGCTATACAAGCAAGGTGCCACACCGCGAGAGTAAAGCGGCAAGGAGGAGCACCTACCCACCACATTTTAAAGAGGAATGTGATATTGAAACGAGGAATAAACGTGAGCTTATACTGTGGAAAACGGTCATCTACTATTGCGTGGGGGAAAATGAGTTTCGTCGTGAAAATCAGAAGGCGAAACGAAGCACTTACCCACCCCCTTTCAAAGATCGATTAAATAAAATTCGAGGTGGGAGAGTTCTTAAGCTTAAATGCCAAGGAAGAGGCGGATTTAAGCGGAGGAGAACCGCAAGGGCCTCAATACCATCTTCATGGAAGGTAACGCGTCGAACTTAAAGACGTAATAAACAAAAGTGCTTCTTGGGAGACAACCCATGTTTAAATTTGCTTTCTGTTTTCAATTCCTAGTGTATAATTTTAAGTTAGTGTCAAGTTTTAGTGTCTACTTTTAAAAGAAATGAGAAAGGTAGTGTGTTATTGGTGCAGGAATCGAGTTTGGGGTGCTAGGAAACGCAAAAGAAAATTTTTGGAAAATTCAAAGGCTGGCGCGGACTACCCCCGCGGTGTACCCCCTATACCGCAGGGATGTACCGCGCCCAAAAAACCCGTACCACGGGTCGTGCACCACGGGTCTTATCCAGAGGCGAGAAAAAGAGAAGCGGATAGCCGCGGTGCACCGCACCATACACCGCACGCCCAAAACGCGTGCCACGGGGTATGTACGGCGGATTTTTTCACGGAGCAGGCGCGGAGTACCCATGCACCGCACCTCTGCACCGCACGCCCAAAATGCGTGCCACGGGGTGCTAGCACGGGTATAAGCAGAGGCGAAAAATTCACACCAACAGCGCTGCGGTGTACCCTCGCGGTACACCCATGCACCGCAGGTGTATACCGCGCTATGTCGGTTTTGAAGAGTCTTCACCTTATAATCTTCTTACCTTGTCAAGACTAAACCCTAGCCTCCCCCAATACAAAATTTCCAGATCCTAACCCTTATGTACCTGCACAAAGACCACTACAACACCCAAGAACATTAAATCCTTCCTCCTAATCCATTGCAAACACACATCCAACACCACAATCCTTCATGAAAATCAAGAAATCTTCTCCTACAACCTTAAACCTCTTCATCAAAGCTTCAATCCTATTCATTAAACCTTCCCCAAGCTGTTACATATTCATTACCCATCTCATATGACTCCATAATACTTCATTACAAATCCTCAAAACATCAAATTTCAAAACTCCTCTCTAGTTTTTGATTATTTGAAGTTTTGAGTTTGGGGTCCATTGAGATGTCAAAGATTGGGAGGTCAAGAATACCATGAAGAGAAAAGAGAAGTTGGAGAAGCTTGTATTACTTTTGGGTGTTGAAAGATGTAGTTGGAAGAATGGAAACTTTGGAGGATAATCATGAAGAGGTGATTGACAACCATAGGAAAAAGTCATAAAGGAGTTGGAGCTTATGCAAATCATATTACGTGGAGTGAGAAATGTTCAACATGCCACCTACGCAACACAAGGAGCTCAACCTACACGCAACAATGGAAACCAGCTTCGTGCTGGTTCAGATACGTTTTCCTATCCCTTTATTATTTGTTTTAAATGTTTAATTGCTGTCTTGAGTTTTTTTCGAGTCGTGGGGACACGACTCATTTTTTAGTTTGGGGTGGGGTTCGTTGCCTCATCCCAATTTTATGTGTTTTACAGTTTTTTTTTTTAATTTTAGTTTGAGGAATGTTTTGACTGTAGAGATGTAGAGTGTTTTAAATGCCACCATCAAGCATGCTTTTGGTGAATTAATGATAGAAAATAGTTGACTTTAGGAGTTAGTGTAAAACGCACTTTGATTGCATGCAAATATGAGATAATTGATAGGAAGAATTAATGAACAATGCAAAAGAAGTAAACTTGTGCTTAAGGATAATGAGTGGTTTGTAGAACGTGAGATCTAAATGAGTACAGAACCCACTTAGGTATGAACTAGAAGCAAGTTGTGTAGATAGGAAAATGATAGAGGCAGTTCTTTGTTAGCCCTTTGAATCCTTTTTGGCCTTCTATCCCTGAATTAATTTTATCCTTCTTAGACAAATTTTTAGCCTTTAAGCCTTTCTTTTGTCGCCACATTATAAGCCAATTTCCCTTTAGATTGTTAGGCATAACCATATGACCCGCACTTGAATCACGATCCTGAGACTCTGTCTTGAGCTTGAGTTTGGGGTGGTGGGTCCACCATATGGGAATTTATTGGGTTGGGATTTTTGAGCTTATCAATTGTGCTCGGTTATATATTTTGATGATTCACAGGTTCATTATATTGTAACCCTTTGCCGGGGTAATAGTGAATGGAAAAGAAGCTTCGAGCTCAAGTTATGAATAGGCATAACTATGAAAAAATAGCATGATATCTCAACATAAAAAAGAGAGTCATAGCTATACAAAAGAAAAAATGAATGAATTGAAAAGAAAATATATTCGGACCAGCAAAGTGGAAATTTTTATGTGAATCATCCTTAGTGCTTATTGGGTTAATTTGGGGACGCTAATTAAGCGCGTCAATTGGGTTGAGTGAGAACGTTATTAGAGTGTAAACTCAAGCTCTTGGACAGTTTTGTTGATGGTAAGTGAGGAAAGAGCCAAAAGCTCACTTCAAATTTACCAAATATACATACCATACCGTCCTTCAGCCTATGCTAAAACCGTAAAGTCCTCGTGATTCCTAGATGCACAGTGAGTTAATAGGGATTATTCTAAGTGGAGCATTCAATGCAAGTAAAGATCGAGGAACACCCTATAGCCACCATCTTGAGATAAGTAATAAGCGTAACCTTCTAGCATTGTGAAATTAATTTTGGATTGATATTGTTTTGTATTTGATTTTGCATGATAAGTGTAGGTGTATATTAATTCCTAGGTTAGACTATATGAAATTTGTTTTAAGCTTTGCTTTGGGATTATTTTCTAGATTCTACCTTCTGCGTTCACCTAAAAGGCCTTTGTTTTTATTTTACTTTGTCGGGACGACAAAGGTTTGAGTTTGGGGTCTTGATGTCTCCCGATTTGTTCTAATTATTAGCCCATTGGAGACATCCTTTTAGGTGAATAAATGACTGATTTGATAGACTTTTAGGCATATTTGATCATATTGCACTTTCTCCCCTTGGAAATTAACTATTTGCAGAATCTGAGCTTTTGTGCGTAAATTTGACTATTTTTAATGCAAAGTTAATTGGTTCTTGAATCTCATGAAAGACCGATCCAAGGAGAGAAAGTGAGAATAGAGTCTTAGTGTAATTTAGAGTGTTAGGAAATGATTTCTAGTCGAGTTTCTATTTTTAGAGTGCACTTTCCTATTTCGATTTCTTGATTTATTGATTTATTCTTTTTAAGCATATGCGGTTTAATTATTTATTTAATGTGAAGCTTTAAAAGATAAATGGTAATTACTTAGATACCAAGTCAAGATGAGGATGAAAGGAAAGAAGATTTACATGGAAATAAGAAGATTTAGGAAAGATTTATTCAAAGGAGGAAAAGATAAAGCTGCCTTGTGAATCTGAAAATCCAGCCACGTTTTAGAGATTAATTCATAATTAAAGATTGGCTAGGATTCTGGACGAGTTGTCGGCACCAATAGAAAGCTCTTTCCAAGACAAGAAGTTTCATATATTGGAACTTCTCAAACGGATAAGTATTCAAAAAGATATGACCAAATCAAATCAGCAGAATCTTATCTTTTAGAGCTACGAATTTAAGAGTCTTTGCCTTGTCTTCCACTCCAAGTAATTCGACCTAGGGCTTGCTAACACCTATAAATACACCCCTTAGACCTCATAATTCAGCACCTCTCATAATTCATTCAATATATATATCCTTATAGAGAGCGTCAAGAGGCGGAAGCAAGAGCAGAAGCTGGAGACTGTCTATATCTCCAACAACAGCTCAAGCCAATTCCTCTATCTAGGTTCTTATTTTATTTCTGTTATTAGGAACATGTATTTCTTTACTATTTTTACTTTCAATATGAGCTAAACCTTAATTGCTTGAGAATCACAATAAAGGGATGAACCCTAATTAATTTAATTTATGTTTTGAATTTGGGATTGTTATGATTTAAATTGAATTAGGTCTTAGATATTGGATATTATTTTGTTTTAATCACTATTTCTTTTCCGTACAACTAGAAATAGATTTTAGTATTTGGGCTATTCACTTTAGTGGCGAAGTGATCATCCGACAGAGGGGGTTTGAATACAGATCTAGGTAATACCCGTGTAATGTCCGTTATTGACCGACATGCTTAACTAGTTACATAGCCAAAGAGGTAAAATCTTATCATCCGAAGAGGCATATTCGACCATGCAGGTGTTTATGATACTTTAGGATAGCTTCTAGGTCCACCCGACAGGGGGCTAGGAGATATTAGAGTCCCGACTAATATTATAATTCCAATTCTACCCTTAAACATAGCATAGATTATAGTGATTAAGTGGATTCCTTGCGAGACTCAAGTATAGCTCATATCTGCATCTAGTCCTTTAGTATTTATTTTCAGTTATTTATTTTCATGCATTCTTAGGATTAATATAAAAACCAAATAAATATATTTTATCTTTTACTTTTCTGTATTTGCAATTACTACTACTTGTTTATTGAACACTTGGGTTATACCAGTCCAATCCCTGAGAACGAAACCCGACTTGTCGGAGTATTACTTGGACAACCGTACACTTGCGGTATTGTGGTTCCTTAATCTTTATCGCATTAATTTATAACACACCAGGACCCACCAAGGATCTTCAATATTATTATTCTTCCATGCATTCTTGACTACATCACCACAGCCCTCATTATCCACCCATCTTGAATCAAAGAGGAAATATTGTTTGCGTAATCCACTTCTAACATCTTTCTCAAGTATAAGAGGCGAATGATCCGATCCCACCGCAGGTGGAACCTTGATGATAGCATTTGGGAAAAGATCAAAAAATTTAACATTGCCTAAACCCCTATCCAGTTTCTCCTTTACGTTCTCTTTCCCGTCTCTATTGTTATTCCAAGTAAAAAAGCACCCCTTTGATTCTATTTCAATTAAACTATTGTCCATAATGAATTTGTTAAACTTCAAAATGCGGTCTAAGTTAGCCGGGTTTTTACCTTGTTTTTCAGCAAACCTGGCCACCTCATTAAAATCTCCCATCATGATCACTGCTTCATCATGTGTTTTCATCCAATTAGTTAGTTCACTCCAAACACAGTCTCTAAGAGATTCATCACTAGGGGCATACACAAACACAAGGTACCACATCCTATTACAGACTTCTTTCACTTCACAAATTACATAGGAAATACAAGAAAACTTAATACTAAGGTTAACATTTTCTTTCCAAGCCACCACAATCCCACCTGACTTTAAAAAAGAGCCAGTGGGATCAACAAAATGGCTGTACTTGTAGGACTCTAGCTGCTTAACAGACTTAGCATTACACTTTCTTAATTTAGACTCAACTAAGCAAAGAATAGACACATTAAACCTAGATAAGAGGGATTTCAAGCTAAAAAATTTCAAAGTTGCCCTAACACCTTGACAATTCCACAACATGACACTATCCATTAAACACATTTAAATTAAAGTTTTCTCCTCCTCCGTGCATGTAGTTGATGAAGCCACTCCTCACAGGTGGAACCTCGGAAGTTGCAGCATCATTTGAGTCCCCATCACTTTCACAATCTCTCTCAAAGTGTCCATCGCAAGGGATACCTTTGCAGAAATAAAGCTTGCCTTTGTTAGAGTTACCATTCACCATTCCCACATTTGATTTTGGGTATAATCCTTCTTTTAACATGAACTGGTGTTTAACATCACTGAGGCAATCATAAAAGTCGTCCATGAATAGCTGTATTTCACCTATCTTTTTCACCATGAGTTCAAATTCTTCCTGTCTTCTCCTCTTGCTCACGAAATTCTCATACTCTTTCTCATCATGTACTTTCCTTTTGATGTTTTTAGTCCTATTCCATGGTAAGAGATCACCTGTTCCTTGAATACCCTCCTTTGTTGCTTGTGTTTAATATTCTGACCACTCCACTGCACCATGTTTTGATTATTGTAGACCTCTTGAAAATAACCAACCTCAACGTCAGGCACCACAGCTACATCTTTCCCCATTATTTACAAGTTTTAGTTTCCCATCGTACCTAAACTTTATTCTTATCTCATGATCAGCACTTGATTCGATAACAACAGCTTTACCTTTGTTCTGAAATCCCATCATCTGTCCGCTTTTGTCCATGATTTCTCTATTTCCCCTTGTCATAAAAATTTTATACAGTTCATCGATATTACTATACTTCGCGTTAACTGTCTCCTTCACACTATCACTATTTTACAATGAGGCTCTTTCCTACATCAGCCCACTCACTTTGGAAAGCTCTATACAACCCTGGAAACTTAGTTGAGGATATCTCAAATGGCTCATCAGGAAGCTCAAGACCATTCGTGATATCCCCAAGAAGACCTGTGTTCTCCCTCTTCCTCTTACTTGATTCACCTCCATCTTTTTTCTTGTCTTTGTTAGCTTTGTCATCAGCTGCTTGTACAAGTATTTGAATAGTTCCCACATTGAAACTCAAAATGTTACCCACTGATCCTCCTTGATGTGAGTCTCTATCTATGTCTTCATCATCTCCATCGAATCCTCTAAATGGGAAAAACCTAATAATCTCATCAAAAACACCCCACACCTGTCACGTTTTCTAATGACAAAGAGAGGCTTGTTTTCACTCCTTATTGACAGTTCTTTAGTCCAGTTTGTATACTTGAATGAATTGTCATTCCATCTCGGTCTCACAATACATGTAGTACACGCATTCTTATTGTGACCTAGAACCCCACAATTAAAACAAAACATCCCAACATTCTCCTATACAAATGCAACCCACGCAGGACCCTCAAACTGTTCACCATAAACACTAGTTTTAAGGGGATCCCTAGTGTCAAATTTCACCCTAAACCTGATAACCTCTTGACTATCATTACACACCACTGGATGGTCAATCTCAGTGACCTCACCAATAAAATTCCCCAGAGTTTCTATGGCATCGATTGAACACTGAAAACCAGCTAGGCCATACACTCTAATCCATGTGTAGGAGTTAATAAGATCCAGATTACTAACCTTTTCACCGTCATTAAGCCACACAATTACCACATGCATCGACTGAATAAGGCAAGGCCTGATGAAATAGAGCCTATTAGCTTCTTCTTCGTCATCGAGGGTGATTTTGAAGACGTTGGGAGATGATTCTTCAAAAATCACCCTACACCTGATGTTCCAGTTATCAAGCACCGCTTTCCTGAATACCGGGAGTGGAATAACTCTTTCAGAAACGATTCTTGTAACTAGATTATATTCCTGGATCGTTGGCTTAACAGCAGCTGCTTTTGTTGAGAGAGATAAATGACAAATTTCTCAAGGTTATCTTCTGATATTTTCGCAATTGGGAGGGCATGATTCACTTTTGTCGCCATTTTTTTGGAGAGGTTTTTAAGATTGAAGTCAGATTGTGAGGAGTTATTGCTGAACTGCAGACTTGGTTTCCTTATAAGCAGGAACCAAGGAGTCTCTTCACCTACTACTGAAGTTCCATCACTGCATGGATAGCAGATTATTTTCGACACGCGTTTAATTTTTGTCTTGAGATTTGTAAAGTGGGGCGTGCCAGGATTTGTGTAGATACCGATAGCAGCTAAAATGTGTTTTTTAATTATTCTTCTAGTGCTAATACCACACAAAATACCTGGAGTATCACTCAAAATCCTACTAAGCGTATCCCAACTAGGTTTATTCTTCTCGGGAAGCGAGAAACGTGCTTTCTTACACAGTAATTTTGCATAATCGAGGTCGGTATTATTATGAATAATAATGTAATAACCGGTATGTGAAATAACGCATTTAATCTTAACCTTTTTTACCCCACTTTCATACCTTAGTTGATCCATTCGAGCCCAATTTCAAAGATAGTCCACCTGGAAAATGTAATACACGATAAAATAGTATCCAATCCAAAATCCTTTAATTGGACCTTCCTTACTAGAAAGCTCCATTTCAACCCAATTATCCGTCCTAATTATAGTCAACGCCAAGGCAAAAGCCCAATTCATACTCTGCATGTGCATGCATGTGTCTAAAGCCTCTTTAATTCCTTTCTTCCTTGAAGCGAATATCATCCAGTGTTACCGCAGTCCTGTGTGCCAGATGAAAGCCCAAATCTGTACTCCGACACCCATACTAAGCCAGAAGATAATCCAATTAACATGAAGCCCTAATTCGAACATAGGGTTGCACCAGAAAGCAGTTTGGGAATTAATCCCATTCAGCTGATTAATTGAATAATTGAAAAGACAGAGAAGGGAAAACGGGAGATTAAACGTAGAACGGGAAAATGAAAGGAGAAAAGAAGGGAAACGTTTGATTTTAGAAGATGAAATTTGAAAAGAGGATTTCTAATTTGTACAGTAACTGTTGGTGGAGAGAGAACTTTTAAGTCCATCAATAACTTACTCATAACATGCTCCCTTTGGTGACGCATTAAGATCATGGAAAGCCATGTTTTTTTTTTCTTATACCTTCTAAGTCTGCCACTAGTTGTAGATGGAGAAAAGCAGATATGATCTTATGGTTTAAATAATAGTATGTAGAAATAATCATAATGTACATCTACATATTTATCTATCCCCACACATATCACTCGAACTGAAAATTGGAAATCGACAAAGATAGATGAGTATTCTTTATTGGCTAAATAAATATATTAAAAAAATCATGTTTACATCATAAAGTTCACTTCAACTAAATACTAACCATGTGTTAACAAAAATAAAACTATTTCTCTCACAAAAGTCTACGAAATGAGTTTAGATAAGATGAAATAAAAAACCACTATCACTCAATGAAGCGAGGCGAGGATATATCAAAAAAATACAACTTTAAATATAAAACTTAATATTTTTTATTATACTCTCCAAATCCTTCAAACTAAATTGGTTCCAAACTTGTCATATCAAATATATGGTCGAAGTAAAATCGATCTTCCATGTTTTTCAAACTACTTTCGCCTTATCTTTCTTTAACCATTTTAGGGTACTCTGGAATCTATACATAACTCTCATATATCCGTCTATCTTCTACAGTATCCAAATATTTTTGGTGAACTTGCACTTATAGTATAAGTGCTTTTCAGTTTCAAAATTTTTCTTACAAAGCAGACAAATCATATCAAGTTCCTTGTAAGTTAATCAGTCTTTGGTGTCGAGATTTTCCCTAACTGCAAGCCATAACACCGTCGTGTGTTTAGGGATGATGTTGCAATTCCATATGACACTCGTCCACACTCTCTCTAGGGACTTTCTTCGAAAAAATTTGTATGTATTTTTTCAGTAGAAGAGTGTTTTGTGGTATACCTCTATCATTAACACCGTATATTCACTTTCGGTATTACAAGTATCAAGGTGCGGTGTATGTCGGTTGTACCTTGTATAATTGACCACTTTCAGAGTGCTTTCTTGGCTATGACTTTATTTTCATACACATTAATAAGACGCGTTTTAAGATGATACAAAGCTTTAAGCAACTTAGAGACCTCATAACAGTTATGCCAATCCCATATTTTTTGTTCTCATAAGAATCACTATGTACCATTCCATAGGGACTTTTTCGATCACAAATTCTCTATAATAATTTTGGAAGGAGGGAATCATTCCATCCCTCAAGGTTTTTAGGCCCAAGTCCCGCCCCCCACTCTTTGGCATACAAATATCATCCCATGCCACCTTAGCCAATTTTGAATTCTAAAAAAAATTACGACAAATTTGAATTATGTGAGTACAAAACGCTCTTTAAATATCAAATAAAGAGAACCAAAAGAATCCAAATCCTTGCAAGACCGAGTAAATTAGTTCTAGTTTCCCGACGTAGGAATGCGACGATCCGTCCCATACCGTGACACACGTAGTCAACTTTTTGTATAACTGAGCATAATATTTTACTTTTAGCCCGTTGGACATGAGTGGAACCCCAAATGATCAAAATGGAATCTCTTTTCTAGTGCATTGTGTAGCTTCATTGATGATTTCTAACTAATCTGGTTTGATATATGCAAAATTAATGTTTGACTTTGATAAATTGAGAGAGTTTTCCGATCTATTTTCAAAGTTATCCATACATCCCAAGAGTACTTTAATTGATGGGGTGTCACCTCTGTATAGTATCATATGTTCATCAACAAAGCCAAGACGTGTGATCTTCAAGCTCCCACATTTCAGGTGATATTTAAAAGGGGGTTTTAATGTAGTTTTTTGGGTAAGTCGTGATAGATACTCCAAACATAGAATGAATATGAATGGAGAAATTGGAACACCTTGTTGAAAAACCTTTACCTTTGATAAACCCATCTATACCTAATTTAAATCGAGTATGAATTAGATGTGATACACTCCATGATCCAATCGATGATATTTTTGGAAATTTCAACTCCTTAAGCACCTCTCTCACGAATTCCCAAGAAACCAAATCAAATATTTTCGAAGGTAAGTATTTATCGTACATCTAGAATATTCTATTTTACCCCATATACACGTAAGAGCTCTTGTGTAAGGTTCATATTATTTGCATGAGCCTATTGGACATGAATGTTGATTGATATTTTTCTATGATTACGTCAAGTACCTTCGCTAGTCTTTTTGGGAGGATACACTTTATTTCCTTATAGAAGATATTACAACAAGATATATGTCGATATCCACTCATAGTATCCGCTACGTCTGTCTTTGGGATTAGTGTGATGTTGGTTTCATTGAGTATCTTAAAGATAATTTTTATATGAAAAATTCCCTTATTACGTCAATCACCCGTATACCCACCACATCCTAAGATTTAATAAATATTAGAGAAGTGTATCTGCTAGGGCTCGAGGACTTTTTAGTTCTGATTCCAAATACCGAATTTTTTGTTTCTTTATCAAACAATTTGGCACAAATATCATGTTCTTGTTATTTTTTAGTATAGTTTCCAAATACAATAAATCTTCTCCAACCTATAGTGTCTCATCTTTCTTCACCAAGAGAAATTCATAGTACTCCACAAATTACTCATGAACTTGTTCACTCGATGTGGTTTTTGTACCATCTGTCTTTAAAATAGACGCAACAATTTTCCTTTGGTTCCGCTTGACAAAATCGTGAATTTCTTTATACACCTGTCACTTTTCATGTTGAATCCACACTTTGACTTTTGCTGGAAGAAAATTCTTTCTGCATCCGAAAGAGCGATCACTTGCTTCCGTAATACTCATATTTTCTCCATGATTGTCATATTTTCAACATAAATTTGAATCTTGATTTTCGTTTCTTCAAGAGCTAGATTTGCTTGTTTATTCATTTTCTTCTCTTGAGTTAATATAAGTATAATGAGAAATCATTATACAAATATTACTTTCTCATCAGTTTTCTTCCAAGAAAAAAAACCACAGAAAAATAAACGGTCTTTTGTCTCCAAGTCAGAATTTGATTCTAAAAGCAAGGACCAAAGTTCGGTGTGCAAAGCGGGGAGGCTTCAAGTTTTCGAAGTTGGGATTAGGCAATTCGATTTTCATACAACGACTTAAGTATTTAATCGAAATTTTGTTTCTGTGCACTAGATAGATTATTGGATTGCAATGTAATTTTTCCGCTGTATTATATGTGATATAATCGTTATTGCTATCTTTCACAACCTAGTTCTGGTGTGACTGGGATATGCTTGGTGATCCTCTATAGGATTAGTTGGGTCAAATACAGGGTTCGAATTTCTCTTATAACATGGGCAACTTAATTTTGACGTTCATGGAAGTATGATTGGGGAGGGCAGACATATCCTCTGTGGGATTAGTTAGGTGTGTAAAAGATAGCTTGGAATCCACGTATAAAAAATGGTGCAAATGGTATACGCTCTTTTTTGTGTAGAGCGGGTATCGGGTATGCAGAAAGACGTATAACGGTTTTGTTGTCAAATACACATAAAGTGATACTTTGCTGGATAGGGTAAGATCGATCACTTCAAATAGCATGTGGACGGGAGGGAGAAAGTGAAATAGTAAGGACGTAATGGACCTTTTCCCCTTTTTTTTGGTCGCTTAAAACATTACAATTACACCTGTCTACTAACCCTATCATCCTATCCCTAATCGAGAAAATTGAGAGCTTAGAGAAATGACGTTGTATGTCCCTTCCTTCTGTGCCCTGTGCCTGGCTTGTTTTGCTAAGTTCTCTGACCGACCATTGAATCGCCTAGGAATGTGCTTGAAAACAACTGGGCCGATTCTCCTTGCCAGTCTTTTGATATGCCAAATCCATGGTCGAAGTTTCTAACTTGCAGCCGACACCTGCTGAATACCCCGAATTAGCTCGAGGTTATCCGAGAAGATAGTAATCTCCTCGTTCTCGTCTTTAATTGCCTGGTTAAGAGCTACTACAACCGCTTGCGCCTCCCCCTCCTCACTTGTATTACAGTTAACGGTTGCTGAATAGTCTGTTCGTTTACCTGTTTCTTTATCTACTTTCACTACCTCGATTCCGGTTGGTAGGTGGGGCTGTTCAAACGATGTATCACATGAGAAAGCTATTCTCGTACCTATATCTATCTCCGCCTCCGCCACTGATCTTTCTGCTACGTTCATTATCTGTTCTCCTGGTGGTTGACTCGTCTCCCATTCACTACCAAAACGTTCACCCATATGCCTATTTGCCGATCTAATGATATCGTCAGTATCTATTACCTGATTTGTGTGCCGACTTCTCATTTTTGCTTTCCATATGTTCCAAGTTAATAAAAGCACATATGATATAATAACTTCCCGTCTCCATCCTCCTCGAACAAAGGTATCCACCATCGCCAATAACCATCCTCCGAACTGTTCAACCGTTTGACCAATATGAATTTGTAAAGCAGAGCCCGCCCACACGATTTTAGCAATTGCGCATGTGAGCAACAAATGTTCAACTGTCTCCTGTTCCGCCTTACACCATTGACACCCTCCATCAACCTCGCAGTGTCGTTGAATTAAATTTTCCCCTGTTGGTAAAGCGTTACTACCATATTTATATCCATAATAAATGTATCATTCTCTTTTTCTTTTCTTTTTTTGACGAACACGGCACACTAATATCATTATGAAGCTTTATACTAATCTACTAAAGGATTCTTAGGCCTAAAAAAAGTTATCCAAATATCTAATATTACAAATTCAATTCGTGGAAAACAGTTAATATTACATCCTAAAGACTTTTTGATTAGATTCATATATTAATTTAGTTAAAATCATCGACCGTATGTATAATGTGTGAGTTGAATTTAATAAGATATTAATAGACGTTACTATATTGTACGCATAATTGGTTAGCATTACTCAATTTCTTAATCAGATCTAACACTGTATTTTCTGGTCCAAGTTCGATCTACGTACTTATTTGTATAATTAACAAACAATTTAGACATAATTAACATACAAACAAATACAGTGCATACTGCAATTATGTTATACAAGTATATTGTATATGTTAGTGATGTGAACATGAGAGAGCATGATTGATGCGTTAGTTGAAAAGGAACTAAAGTATACCAAGGTCTTGGTTGGAGCCAACGAGCCAAAGACATTTAGTTCTTTAATCTTGCTGTAACTCATCGAGTAATATTTAACTTTTTTCCCCGTGACTTATAATTTATTTATTTTCAATTAAAGAACAATTTTGTTATACACAAAAGAATTACAACTTGCGATATAAAGTGATGAAATAAAAAAGGTACTGACCCAGTATCCTTAACAAGAACTAAAAGATAAGGCTCCATACATCATCAACAATAATGCTTTACATCTCCCAAACTTTTTTTTTTTTTTTTTGTCAAAATGCATTAAATTAAAAACGAAATAACAGTCAATACACAAAGGATAGTCTCTCACCCAACCCCACTTGGAACAAGCGAGTTGGTTGGGAGTTTAGCGAATTGGTGGGGTGGATTAACAATCCAATTACAAGGTAAAATGCCCATAAGCTTTTGCCTTGCAGCCCAATCCGCAAATACATTGTCTTTTCTACTAACAAAAAAGAAAGACACTAATCTATTACAGCAAAAACTACGAATATCATTCAAAAAAGTCTTAAGGCGCGCATTTGTAGGAGCTTTGTTTAATTTCAGCAACTCTACCACCGTTTTGTTGTCGCAAAGTACTCGAACATCCCGGCTTTGAAAATTAATTGCTGAGCAAAGTCCATTGCGCACTCCTATCAGCTCCGCTTCATCTGGACTGTTACATAAGAATGACCAAGCATGGCCATGTATAATTTTGTTATTTTCATCAAATAATATGCTAGCAGAAGAGGCTTTATTATCTTTAAAGCACGCATCAGATATTACAATTAAGGACTCTTTACTTAACTTTTCATTCCATTTTTCAGAGTTATTTTTCATAACTCTTGTATTTAACAGTTTAGAGTTTCTATCTTTTACCTGTTGAGTTGTATTCATTTGGTTTACCTCAATATCATTTTGATTTGGTGAATTTTCTTTAACCTCAGAGTTCTTCTTATTTGAAAATAAGAATTCATCATAGGTTTTTAGTGATTGTTGTAAAACATAACCTGGATCAGGAGCATAACCTTCATATATATATTTATTCCTTGTTTTCCATATTTGCCACAATATAATGATACATAATTCATATAGATTTCTTCCTATTCCATCTCTTTTCGTATTTAACTTCTTTATTTCTATAAACCAATTTTCAAATCTGGCAGTAATATTTGTGTTTGATAGCATTTGTAAGGGTGAAATGAGCCATAATGCTCTTACCCAGGGACAGTTAAAAACCATATGCTCTAAAGATTCCACCTCTGTTCCACAAACATTACATAAGGGGTTTTTTGCACATTTTCTCGCATATTTTAGTTCTTCTGTAGGAATTTTTCTCTTACACAGTTTCCACAAGAAATTCCTTATCTTTGGGGGTACCTTTAGGCTCCATACATCCTTCCAAATCGAATTTGGGGTTATATGTGAGCTAGAAGGTACCTCCTTTTTTAGTTTTTCCTCTTTTATAGTTTCAATTTCCTTCAAATGACCATACATATCTTTAGCAGAGATTTCACCAGTTCTAGAATTCATCCAGAAGGCATTATCATCTGTTATTAGATATGGGGTCATTACATTTAAAATTTTGCTTTTTGTATCTTCATCAAACCATTGTGATAATATTTGGTGATCCCATATATTAGATTCTGGGTGAAATAATTCGGAAACCTTAGTTAAGGGGCACTGTTCAGGACATCTTAATTTTTTTATTCCTGGAATCCAGCTATGATTCCAAATGTTAATTGCTTTACCATTACCAATTTTCCATATTAACTCGTTTTTAAAGCTATTTTTTCCTTCAATTAAGCTTCTCCATCCCCACGATGGATTATAACCTAAGTTTGCATCGATAAAGTTGGTCTTTTTAAAGTATAGACCTTTTAGGGTCCTCGCTAGAAGAGATGTGGGGTTATTAAAGATTTTCCAAGCATTTCTCGCAAGAAGTGCTATGTTTTTTAATCTCATACCTTTAAACCCCATACCTCCTCTATCTTTATTAATGGTCATTGTATCCCATCTAATCCAATGTTGTTTTTTGATATTTTTGTTGTTCCACCAAAATTTAGCTATAAGCGAGTCTATTTTTTCACAAACACTTATTGGTAGTAGAAAAGCCGACATGGTATAAGCAGGTATAGCTGTAATTACAGATTTAATTAGTGTTTCTTTACCTGCTTCAGAGAGAAAAATAGTATGCCATTTTTCTACTTTTGTTGTTATATTATCAATCATCCAATTTAGGGCCTTTACCTTGGATCTACCCCAATCCGCGGGTAAACCAAGGTACTTCCCCAAGTTATTTAGTTTATTCATTCTTAGAATATCAATAATTTCTTTTTTCTTTTCATTAGGGGTATTTCTGCAAAATACAACTCCACTTTTATTTAAATTTATAGTTTGACCAGTTGCATGGCTATATTCATTGAGTATAATGTTGAATTGTTCTACATCTTCCTTTTCAGCTTTAATAAAGAATAAGCTATCATCTGCGAACAATATGTGACTTAATGTGGGGCAGTCCTTGTTCATTTGTAACCCTCTAATCAGATTATTTTTTGTTTTTTCATCAATTAAAGATGTGAGCGCTTGGGTAATTATACAAAATAGGAAAGGGGACAAAGGGTCCCCTTGCCTCAAACCCTTATTAGGGTTGTTAATTTGTAGTTGATCACCATTAAGCATCACATTATAAGATACTGTAGTCACACACCCCATTATCCATTTTATCCAAATATCACAAAAGCCCATTTTTTTTAAAGCATCTTTTAAAAAATCCCATTCCACATTTTCATAAGCTTTCGCAATATCAGCTTTAACTGCTATATAATGGTTGTTAGTTTTTCTTTTCTTCTTTAAAAAGTGACTAACTTCATGCGCTAATAATATATTTTCAGTGATTTCTTTTCCTGGTATAAAGGCACATTGTGTATCACTTATAATACTTGACATGTAGTTTTGTAGTCTTTTAACTAAGATTTTAGCTAAAATCTTGTAAATAACATTGGAACAGCTTATAGGTCTATAGTGAGTGATTTTCGCAGGTTTTTCTACTTTAGGAATTAAAGTAATTAATGTTTTATTTATTTGATACAAATCTCCATTGTTCCAGAGATAATCTGAGATGTATCTTAGGATATCAAATTTCAGAATTTCCCAATATTTTTTATAGAAGTGAACTGGGAATCCATCAGGCCCTGGGGCCTTGTCATTTCCCATGTCCCAAAGTGCCTTCTTAACCTCTTCCATACTTACAGGCTTAGTGAGGTTTTTATTCATCTCTTCAGTAACACACTTATCCATAGTGTGAATCACTGATGAATAATCCCTAGGCCCTTTGGAACTGAAAATTGTATTGAAATAGTTCTTAATCTCATTTTCAATATCCTTTTTGCTTTCCAACCATATATTATCTTCATTAAGTAATCTTGTGATTTTATTTCTTTTTCTTCTACTTTTAGTTATAGAGTGAAAGTATGCCGTGTTTCTATCTCCTAAAGCTAACCATTTGATTCTAGATTTCATTTTCCAATAGGTTTCCTCATCTTTCCATCTTTTTTCCATTCTTGCTACTATAGAATTATAAACATCCCAATTAATTGGTTCATTTGAATTTATCATATTTTTCAATTCAAAATTATCTTTTCTCAGTGTGTTTTTCTTTTCTCTAGCCATTTTCTTAGCCCATACAGTAAGTTTGTTAGCTAGCATGAACAGCTTTTTATTCAGTCTACTAATTCCTTTTCCTCTTATCAGTGTCATTTCTAACCAACTTTTATATATTATATTTATGCATTCTTCATTTTCATTCCAAGTTTTACAAAAGATGAATCTTTTTAGTAAAGGTATGTTTTTTTCTTCATTCACAAGGAGTAGTAATGCATGGTCTGATCCTACAGGTGGTAGAGCTACAATCCAAGCATTAGGGAACATGTTTTCCCATTCTAAATTCATACAACATCTATCTATTACTTGTTTTATAAGTTCATCTTTGGTTCTTTTGTTTGACCAAGTGAATTTACATCCCTTAGTCTCCAATTCATTCATTTTTTGTTTTTCTAGCCACTTGTTAAGTCTCTCCATATTATTTTTATTAGGGCCTGATCCCCCTAGTTTTTCATTTGAAAATCTATACATATTATAGTCTCCAATTATATTCCATGCTAGATTAGGAAAAAATCTTTTACACTCTGATATAGCATTCAAGACATCATCTTTTAAATTATCATAAGATGGTATGTACACATAAGTAGTGCAGTATTTTTTGTTATTACAAACTATCCCAAACTATCTCACTTTCATTTAAAAATAATCACTGACATTACAAATGTAATAAAAAATGAATCTTGAATTTTCAGTCGAGACGAGATAAGAGTAGCTATAATTTATCTATCCCCTAAAAAACCATTACAGCAAATTCATACGACATTCCAAGACGGAAATGGACTCCGTTTCCAGCCATCTGTAAATTCACCCTGGCTACCACACAATAAACATGTAGATAAATACCCAAATATTTAGACGAAAATACATTACGTTCATTTCTTTAACGACCAAAAATACAAGATATAACAGAAAAATGTACAATTCAAAAATTTGTAAAATATGTAATTATAATGATTAATTAATTAAACATTTATTTTTTGTTTACTATTGAACTCGGCCAGCAGTTTGGTATTTATCATTTTTAACATTTAGAACAATGAATAATAATATTTTAAAAATTAGTGATTATTTTTAAAAATTATTGCCTCTTTAAAAAAAAATTATGACAAATAACTATATTTTGTTGAGTTGTTGAGTAATATATGTTACAAATATAGAAAGGTATGAATAATTTTGTATTTAATGGTGTTTCTCTTAACCTTAACTATTCTTGTAAAATTGTTAATTACTCAAATTCGAAAGATTATAAAGATGTAAATTTTAATATTAATGATACAATTTCTAATATATGAATTGGAGGATTTAAATCCTAACAACTCGATTATGGTATTAATCAAAGTGATGAAGTCACAGGTTTACTATAGTAAATGGATTCCTCCCCCTACTAATAAATATAAAATAAATACGGATGCCAGTTTTTCTCTGACTCTTTTGGTAAGATTATTGAAGGGGATGGTAAGATGATAGAAGCGAAGGCACGTGGTATTTTGTGGGGTTGCGAATTAGTTCAAGGTTTTCCTGCCAACTCAACGATTATTAAGAACGATTGTGAAATAATAGTAAAACCTTTAAATTCTAGACTTCCTTGTAGAAATTTCGATTGTTGTGATATTATTAAATCAATATACAGTATTGTGCAATTGTGTGATCCGATTTTTTCCTTTGTTAGTCGCAAAGGCAATATAGTAGCTGACTGCGTCGCCAAAAACAAACTTGTTGGCACGTTGTTTGGTGGCTGAAGGGTTTCATTCCCGCCCCAGTTAGCTCAACTTATTATCCTTGATCAAACCGCTTGTGGTGTTGGGTGATCTTTTGTACTGTCCTTATTATGCGTTTAATATACTTAAGCATTTGACAAAAAAACGACCAAGTCTCTAGCAATCACCGAAAATGATCGTTAGAACATAAATATCAACAATCACTAGTGGTTAGCAGTTATCTTTAAAGAGAAAAAAGAAAAATTCTTAATAAAAAATAATAATACAATCCTACCGATAACTGACATGATCGGTAAAATATCTACCCAAATTATTGACGGTCCAATTTGTCCGTCCAATTTTACTAATACTCTTTACCGGCCACTTACTTAGTCTCTATCGACCACTTGGTAGTCGCTAGAGGTCTCGACCTTCCGTGGCGTAAAATACCCACCTAAAATATTGGTAGTCCAATTTCGCCCATCCAATGCTAGTAATACTCTATACTGACAACCTACTTAATTTCTTGCGACAACCAAGTGGTCGTTAGATGTCTCAAACTATATAAAACCCCGAACGAGTTTTAGTCTTCATTTACGTGCTTCCCAAACCCCCATACCCCTTCGATAAACCCAGTTTCTCCCCTCCGCCGCTGATTACTTCTATCGCCTCCATCACCTCATTTTGTTCCTTTCTATTAATATGTAAGTTTTTAACCTTTTGTGTGTGTATATATATATATATATCTTAAATTTGTGTGTATGTATATATTGGCGTGTATTTGTATAATTGTGTGTATATATACAATTATCCCCCCGTCCATCATCACTCTCTGGCTTTTTTGTTTCATTTTGTAAAATTAGGGAATTGTATTTAGTTTCTTAGATATTTAGGGATTTAGGGTACAATTTTTTGAACTTTAGGGACTAATATATGAATTTTCAAATGTTTAAGGAATTATAGTGTATTTTCTAAACTTATTTAGGGACCTATGGTGATATAGGGTCATGTGATTTTTTTGTGTATTATAGCAATTTTTTCATAACACATGGACCTATAGTGAAATTTTGGCATAACATAGGTCCCTGAGTTGTGAAAAAATATACTATGGTCCGTATTATGCGTAAAAAATCTTACTTGATCCCTCAATTATACGACAAAATCAAAACAAGTCCCTAGATTATACAAAATAACACATTTTGGGTTATATAGAGTCTTGTAGTGAAACTTTGAGTTACATAGGGACGTATTATGCATTTTTATGATATTCATGAACTAATAGTGAAATTTTTGAAAGTTTAAGGAACTAAAACGCCATTTTGAGTTATATAGGGACTTTTAGTGAAATTTTGGTTTATAAGGCACCGAAGGTGCAATTTGTGAATTATTGGGTCTAAGTGCAATTTTAGAAATATTAAGGGACTAAAAGTGCATTTTCCAATTATATAGGGATAGTAGTGCAAGTTTGGTTGTTTTAGGAACCTAAAGTGCAATTTTATGAATTATAGGGACTAATAGTGTAGTTTTTGAAAGTTTAAGGGACTAAAATGCCATTTTGAATTACATATGGATTTATTGTACAATTTTGGTTATATAGGGGCCTAAAGTGAATTTTTTTGAATTATAGGGACTAGCAGTGCAATTTTCAAAACTTTAAGAGACTAAAAGTGAAACTTTTAAAATTATAGGGACTAATAGTTTCTAAACTAATAAAAATAACCCCCAGTGCCATAGAAAATGTAGGGACTTAATGTGCAATTTTGAGTTTTTACTTGAGTACTTACTATAGTAACGTATTATCATGAACGATGTCATGTCTCGTGGACAAGATGGAGATGGTGAGGGGCGGAACCTACGGCGGGGTTCCACCTATCCTGTTTCCACCTATCATCATAGTCGATAGCTTGGCTGCTTGCAGATGCATGGTTATTTTTTGGCAGCTAAATTGCGAGGATAAACTTGTGTTTTTTTGGGAAAAAACAATTCTACTTAGTGATCCATATTTCATATATTACCCGTCATCACATTTTTCACTCTCATTTGGATGTTCCACAGTGTGATTTAGTCGTACTCTTGACCTTATTTTGTCGGATCCATTCTTGTGTGCTTCTGAGGATATTGATTCAAGCTATAAGAGTGATTCTCTTGGAAGATATTTTTAGTGTAACATATATGTTGATAATTAATTTCTTTTTAATGGTCTTTGTCCATTCTTTCGATGTAAAGAAACCAAATATACATAAGCCAAAGCTAAGTAGTAAGAAATGGCCTAGTGCATTTCAATATCATTCCTTTCTATATTGGATTGTGGGAACTCCTCATCTTGTGAGGCTTTTCATTTCCATGGATAGGTATTTCTACCTATAATTTTTGGGACCTTAACTTGCATAAAATTGTTTTCTTTCTAGAGTTAGTGAAAGAGTTCAATAGGGGTGAGTACCCATTTAATCCAGATATATTTGTAACATCATGTATATCTCCCGTATCCAATTTGAACATATGATCCTTCAATATCTCTTTAAGACTATTTTGTCTTTGGGAGGATGGGTGTGTTTGTTTAGCACTTGGTTTCTCTAGGTCTTTATAATAATAGAAGCATGAGTATCCATACTACTTGGACTTTCATCATCGGGTGTCTTGGATTCTCTCATATGGTGTTGTAATCACATTGGACTCATCTCTTCTTATCTTACTGTAATACGTGGGAGTTTACCAAATTGTCCAACAGAGACCCACTTGACTGGCTCTTGTTTTGTCAACGCATACCTTGTTGTAATGCATTGTACTCTTCCAAAGAAGTAATGTATTAAAATATTATGACGTTATCTCACCATCCCTTTCAATGGTGTTAATTTTGAAGGTTATGCATCAATTAAGGTTGCATATTGGTGGTTTATCAACTCTAACTTTATAACCCTTAATAATTATGTTTACATTGACAACCTCAATGTTGATACCCTCATTTTAGTGGGAGATAAGGTGACCAAAGTGGTAATTTTAAACTTAAGGTGAACCTTAATAGGAGCCTCATTAGTAGTAAGGTGGATGCTAGAATGTGGCTTCACATAGGAGAAGTTGTTGATATATCACATTGTAGCTCCTCAATATTGTTCCAAAATTTCTTATGACTCTTGATTTTTTGGGGAGCTTAGAAGGTTTTTCCAATCTATGCACAAGCTTATTTTGTAGCTCAAAATAACTCTGCTATTTTTTCGACTACTCCAAGGATAGAGGAATACATAATGGATCAATGGATTGTTATGTTTAACCATTTTAATTTCTCCCAAAACATGGCTTGTTAACTATCCTATCCCATGGTGTGATAAAATAACCTAATGAATTCAACACATCGAGATATCTTACCAAGCGCAAGTGTAAATATCGTTGACAAGTAATAAAAGTAATTAAAGAATTATCGTCTCCACATGAACTAAGTTTGTTAAGCTCGTTTTTCAATTTATGTTTGAGATATTTGTTGAGGATATGGACAATTATGTAAATGATAATATTGGGTTTTGAGTTTTTACAAGTACTTAAGATAAAAGATAAAAGATAAAAGATAGGGATTAAAGTAAAAATATGAGAAGGTAGCTCGAGACGCTAATATTCACCACTAGTTATGACTTGGGATTATTCTTGACTTAAGGGCGAAAAGAGGGACGTGTTGCTAATAGGGATTCTAACTTTCTTCTAAATCCCATCAAAGTAGCTTAGAAGGCTGTCCAACTCTTACTAGATTCCTTGGGTGTGATTGTTCTATGCAAAAACTCACCTCTCTACAAGAAATAACCTATATAATTATTCGGCTAGGCAATCTTATCAGGATCACTACCGCACACAAGATGTTATAACTTATGTCTACTAATCTAACCCCACATCTGGGAGACAATTAAATAACTGTCATATCCAATTGGATGGCCACTACAATTGGGGGACACACTTATTACAATATTTATAAACAATAATACAATTATTCCTCGATCCGTTAAACCAAATATAATCCCAAAAATAATCAAAATAATACCTAATTCATAGTCTTGGGTTCATACAAAAGCATCTCAATATAACTGGAGTTTAGTTCATAAGAAAAATATGAAATAAAATGGTAGTAATATTCATAATTAACCTAAGAACTAATACAGATAAGGATTACACACGAAAAGATGATGAATTGATGGAACAGTGTGAAACCTTTCTCCTCCTCCTTCACAGTCATAATATTCTTCTTCCCAATTGTCTTCTAATATTCTATAATAAACGTGTACTGAAGTAGGACTCTTGTCTAAGGTTAAATACTGATATATAAAGAGTCTAAATAATATTAGATCTTTTGGGCCCCTTTTAAGTGAACGAATCCAACCTAAAAACATTTTCAAGGAAGAGTGGACTGGTTCGAACCACTAAAGCTGAAACTTCAATGCAGCTCCATATTAAACCGTCAATTCCTACGCGCTCCTAACTCCAAGTACTATCTACAAACCAAAGGTTTTCTCCAAAATCTTCATTAATTGCATGTGGTTATTCTATCTCGTTGATTTCTATATCTAGCCGACAACTGCTCTTCCTTTCCAAAAGTGTCTTTTTGGTCCTTTAACGTCTTGATTTGGGTCTGACCTTCCTTTCTCGACTTCTTATCCTTGTCTTGGGATATAATATCACCTAAATATCTAAGAGGTGTACACTTTCACAGACAAATTATACACAAAAATCTCTAAAAGTAACAATTCTTCAAAACTAGACAAGAAACGAGAAACTATCAAAATATAGGGAATAATCCATCAATCAAGCACAATAAAACTCTAAAAAGATGTCTAGTTACTAGATTAGTCTATCACAATAAAGTAGACATCAAGACCCCCAACTCAAAGTTTTGTTGTCCCGTTAAGATAAAACCTAAACTAGGGAACCTAAGTGAAAGATGTATGGAGGAGAAGAGAGTGTAAAGAATGATCCCAAAGAAAATAACTAACAAGTTAATTTAATAATATCTACAAATTAAATCATACATACACTTATCATACAAAACAATATACACGACATAATTTCAAGATTAGATTAAACTCTGCAATGCAAGAAGAATAGTTTTTCGCTTAATCTGATATGGTGGTTATAGGTTAGTCCTCGATCCTACCATAGCGCCCAATGTTCCACTCAATTGCTCTCTATTAGCTCAATTGTTGGTAATCTTATAATTAAGAATAATAAGGTCTTTAAGGTTGTAAAGTTGGCTTAGTGACGATATGATAATATATTTGGATAATGTGAAATGAGCTTTTGGCTCTCTCCTCACTAGACATCAACGAATCACCTTAGAGCTTAAATTTACACTCATAGATTTTCTCACTCAACCATTAGATGTCCTTAACAAGCATCTCCAATAACCCAATAACAAATCCCAATTATTACACAAAATTTCCACTCTGTTGATTCTTTTCTTTCAATCTTTTTGAACTTTTTTCCGTAAGATAGTCATGACACTTGTTTTGATGTGAAATGTCATGCTACTTATTTTCTTTTGTTTCTAGTTTTGATCAATTTTTTTTCACTAGACCCCAAAAAGGGTTACGATAACAAGCAAATCATCAACATATCGCTTACATACAAGCATCAACCCCTCCTAATGTGTTTCCTATAATCATATCCCCCCTCAAGTCAAGATCTAAAGACAATTGTCTTGGTGTTTCGATTCAAGTACGAGTCATACTATAAAGTCCTAAAATATAAGGGGTATGTCTCATAATGTGGCTACAAAGAAAGGGATACATGCTAGAAGGAGCTAAGAATGATATAACAATTTAATTTGGTTAGAAAGCTAAAAGGAAACAAGGGGATTACCATAGAACTGCCTTAATCCTTTTCCTAACTACAAGATTACGTGACTTTCTCACCTCTGGCGCATTCATTATATGGGTCTCCAACTAGCTCGACTCTCGTTTTACACACCACTCAATTTCCCTAAGTTCAAACTTACTTCTACCTCTTTGCTTACTAATCTTTTCTCTACTTTCATGGTGTGTTTTCATGTTAATATTTTAAGCATATATGTTTACGAGTTAACAGACACATTACTTAACTATCATTAACTCACAATGTTTATGCTATTGGGGATATTTTACACATTCTAGACCTAATTTCTAAAATATACACTAAGAAATGTTTTAAATTTTTTCTGTAAAAGCAATAAACACATAAAACAGGAAGAGGGACAACGCATCTCCACACCCCCAACTCAAAAATGAGTCGTGTCCCCTCGACTCAAAATAGATACGATAAGAAATACAAATTTAAAAATGCACAACTAAACACATATGATACAAATAATAAGAGGAAAGGTAGAGAAGAAAACGTACTCTCAAGGCTTATTACCTCACATGATCAACAACCAAGGTAGGGTGTAGTTGATACCTCACTATACATCTTCTCTCACAACTTTAGTGTTTTCACTCATGTTTGCTACTTTACTCGTGTCTTGGCTCGAACTTCATTCCCTAATCACAACTCCTTTCGGACTCAGTTTAGGGTTCAAATCCTAATCCGATTTTCCTTTTCTCCTCTTAATCAAATCATCTTCAGCCTCGGGTTGGTTCGTCTTCCATTTGTTTCACACACAAGCAATTTTTTACGCTTCGGTAAATTGGAGAAATTGTCATGCACTAGATGACCTCGTAAACGTTATGCCTTACCAGCAGAAGTCAGGGCATGATATTGATTCTGAGAAAACTGAAAGATCAATTAGGATGATAACATGTACAAAGGAAACCAACATATTTAAGGATGAAAATCCTTGTACGACAGAAGAACAGACCGTTTGTCAACGAGTAATCCCAAAGAAAACAAGTACAAGCCATATACCTCATTTTCAAGTAAAAAACCAAGATCTAAAATATACATACAATACAGTGAGACTAATTTGTTTGGAATTTATACCTACCCTTAAGGGACTCTTCAACGTTGTAGAGATTCCTTAATTAAATGGGTGTTAGCTTCTATTTCTAACTCTATGATAATGTCCTTAGAATAATGCTATATACCACGCAAAATCATACCACCCAAGTATACCATCCATGACGTGGCGTGAATTGGTTGGTTATAAATCTTAAATCTGTTTATTTTCTTGATCTGATTATCGATTCATTGCAAATCAATTCACGCCACGCCATAAGTAGGAGTGTTAATCGAATCCGAAATTTCTGATTTTTTATTTTTCGGATCCGAAAATTCCGATTTGGAACAGATTTTTAAGGTTCAGAAATTATGATTTTCCAAAAAATCAAATCGGAATTTGAACTATATATAAATCTCTGAAATTTCTGGGTTTTCCGATCTGATTTTATTTCCGAATTATATTTCCGATCCGATATTTATTTCTAAAGTATATTACTAAATCATAAATTATATATTAAAATAATATTGCATGGAGTTTTGAAACATGAAAATTAATGTTCTGTTTCTTTAGTCCTTGACAATTTTTGGAACTTGAAAATCATCTTGGTTTCCGTATCCATTGTCCAGTTATATTTCCATAACTTTTTTCAAGTATACTTATAAATCAACTCAAGACTTGGTTAATCCCTGAAAAACTTAAGTTTATTAGCTTCTCCTTTTATATTATTGATAATGTCTGTAAAGAAACTTTAAATAGATGATCAGATCATGTCTTTCCAATAAATTTCATATCACTAAACATGCCTATAAACCTGTTGATGTTGTTAGCTACTTTAACATCGTTAACCGTTTCAGTGATGCTTATGGTTGAAACAAGGACAATCCAGCAATGCCTAGTGTGATCTTCTTTTCAGAATGCTGAATTAATGTTTTTGCATTTTCTCTAAATTATACAACATTTTTTTCACACTTTTTCTAACAACCTATAACAAATTTCAGGATCATTTTGAGACTCGAAGGCAAGACTTCTTTGGAACAAAATTGCAGGATCATTTTTTGAGACTTTTTGCAATATTTGTTTTTCATGTAATTGGAAAAGTTACAATGGTTTAGCCTTGTTTTTTCAACCACTGTTATTTTGTTACTTAATGTAAAATTTAAATTTAGTTTTTAACTACTGTTACTCTTCGTGTACGTTTTATAAGTTTAATTTTCTACTAATGTTACTCTTCGTGTAAGTTTTAAAAAACTGTTCCGATTTATGAACCTTAGTTCTGCAATTTCCGAACCAAAAGTTCCAAAATATTCGTGCCAAATTTTTCGAACTTTCTGTAAATTCTGAAATTTCGAATTGTTTTTCCCAGATCCCAAAAATTGGATAGGAATTGGAATGATAAAAATCTATTTCGAAAAAAAATTAGAATTTTTCTGAAAGACCCTTTTTCCGATCCGTCCCTTCCAATTTCCACCCATAGTCATGAGTGGTATGATTTTGGGTAGTATATATCATTACTCATGTCCTTAAGGGTTTGTTTGGATTGGGGGATTGGAAGGTATGGGATTAGATTAAAGAATAATAATAATTCTCTCCTTTGTTTGGATTAGAAATAATTAGAAGTGAAAGTTTATTAAATGATTATTTTAATCCTTGCTATACTATATATTCAATCCGTCCAATTTGGTGTCATTAGAAGGGATAAATTCTTTTATTATATCATAATGACTAAATTATCCATATTCTTTATATACAAGATATATTACTAAGGGTATAAAAGTCATTTAGATATAAAAAGAATCTCTTCCTTTTATTACTCTTCTAATCCAAACACCAAACATATGTAATCCTTTAATAAAATTATTCCCTCTATTTATATCTAATCCAAACAAGATTTAATACTCTCATTTCCAACCTTTTATTAAACTTCACTTTCCTATCTTTTACTATACTATCCCTCTTTAATCCAACATACCCTAATGGTTGAAAAAATTCCTAAACCATATACAGTTTTAGTAATTCGATTAATTTTCAAACATCCGACATAAATCATCATATTAAGGGGATTTTTTTTTCGAAATCGAAAGGGGATTAATATAGTTGTGATAGAAAGGAAAAGTGCATGAGATCTTGAAAACTTTCTTTTTCTTAATATTTTCTTTTGTTACATTATAAAGGTACTTTGGACTCGGAGAGTCATTGACTCGGATCAAACATGTATCACTAGATTGGATGACCAAAGCCCTGGGCAGTTAGCTAATCCCAACTTGTTTTTTTCTTAATGTTAGACGTCTTAAATTCCACAAGACATAGAAATGGGACCTCTTACATTTGATCATCAAATAGGTTCTCCGACATCTTTGGTTAGGGAAAGACCTACTTGAGGCCTAGGGGGCTCAAACCCCCCTAAACCCGTAAATTTTATGATATGCAAGTTTAATTTTCGCCCAAAAAATAATTAGCCTTTTATTAACATGTATATTATATATTCTTGCTTTAAAGTACATATAGGATGTCGTAGCTTAGCGGAAGCTATGCTTACTTTTTAAGATTTAGAATACAGATCGTGTGTTCTATACATAGCAATTGCTTTATCTTTTTCTTAATTGCACATAAAATAGAAAATCTTATATTTTGCATAGGGATGGCAATGGTTAGAATATACATGTAAACGATGGATGTCCGATCCGATAAAAAACCTGTTAGTGGAACCGATGGTGCATCCATGAGGGTTTGGTTCTCACAAAAGGTAACCGGTGGATAATCCGTTAGGATTTGTTTTTTTATAATAATTCGATGGATAATCCAAAATTCGAATAAAATATAAGAAATAAAAATAGAATATTTGTATTATATATAAATATATTCTATATATACAAAAATTATACATAATATCAACCAAATAAATTTATTCTACACATAAAGCACCTAATTAATTTTATCTATTTTATTATTATACTGTCTAATATCTATCTATAATCACCTAATAATTAAGTAGCTAATTTTATAGTTTTAAAAATATTTTATAAGATTTTTTTTTATTTAAATCCTATTGAACAATACGGATGCGGATTAATCGCGGATAATCCGAATCCGTCGTGGATGCGGATTTGGTAAATAATTCTAAAATCCGATGGTTAATGGATGCGGATTTGGTTATCATTTTTTTAATGGATGTGGATATGGTTATTCCAATTTTTGAAGTTATCTGATCCATTGCCATCCCTAATTTTGCATAACTATTTAATAAAATTTCATAACTATTTTTTATAACTTTCAATTATTTATATTATAACATTTTAAATTTTTTTAATTTAAAATACTAAATTTAAGTCATAATTTTGTCAAATTTCACCGACTTATAAGAGTATTGTAATTCATGATATTAGTCTTTATTCTAAATTTTAGGCTAGATTGCTTTTATACATTGCTTGATAAAATTATAATATTTACCCTTTATATAATTAGAATATGAATATAACATTATAAAATATTAAGGGTCCGTTTGGGATTGATTTTGAAAATAATCACTTGAAGTGATTTTTGATCCATAAAAGCACTTTAGACCTTTGAAATCACTTTTAGGAAAAACACTAGATAAGTGATTATTAAAATAATCACTTAAAGTGATTTTAGATGTCAAAATATTTTTTAATATTTTTTACAAGTATTTTAATTTTAATCAAAAAGCGATTTTAGCTCTAAAATAATCAATCCTAAACGGGTTCTAATAAAAATTTAGTGATACTATGTAAAATAGGTATAATGGTGTTTTTTTTCAAAATGTAGCGTTAATATTGTTATTTTGCATCATTTTGCCTACTTTTAAGTTCATTTTGTTGAACGAACGAGAATTACAATAGTGTTGCATGTTCATATCTATATTTTGACATGGATAATTATAAATATATGTTTTTTTTTTTTTTTTTTTTTTTTGTTACCATGGGTTCCGAGTTTCACCCGACTAATCCCACGGGGGAATATGACAGCCTCCCCAATCATATCCCCAGGCAAGTCAGATAGAGCCCTGTCCAATAACCTTCTTCCACCTTTGGGATTCGAACCTTGGACCTCATGGATGAGACAATAGAGCTCTGGCCAACAACATTTTTCTTAAACTTTTTTCCACCTACGGGATTCGAACCCTGTACCTCTTAGTTGAGAGACAAGGGCCCTGGCCAGTTGAGCTAGCTCAGCTGGTTATATGTTTTTTATATTTACCTTAAATATAATTAGAAACGATTACTCTGAATCCCTATATATATCAAGCCCCTTTTTATTTTATTTTCTAAATCCGTCCCTGTCTTTGGTGCAATCTTTATATCACTCGGAGGATACAATTCATTACGGGTAGAAGGATTATAAACTATGTCCAAAAAAAAAAAAAAAAAGAAGGATTATAAACTTACAAAAAGTTCCATAGCAAAGATAGTTTCAGAGGTTCGGCGTATACTCCTTACAAAACTACACTTCTTTTGCTGTCCACAAGCCCAAAAGGGAGATAATATTGGCCATAGTAAAAGGTAAAATAAAGGCCCGACTCTTAATATTATACCGACCCAATAATAATCATCTACCTCCTGCACTTAGCCCATAACCCATAATTAACGAACTCTCGTATCCAATTGTGAGTTCAAATTGTTCCCCACCTTGATTATATTTACTTCGCTGGATACAATGAGATATATAGGATAACATTTTTTTTTTTTTTTTTTTAGTACATGAGAGAGCCACTTTGGGCTCGGAGTCATTTCGACTCCAATGAGATTCGATCCCAGGACCTCTTGGTCTCTGCGGAGTAGCCTAACCACTAGGCCAACTATCTATCTCAGGATAACATTGCTCAATATTATATTAATCCAACCACAATTTATGTATCTGCCGGCCTGTACGCATAGGATTTGGGTGAAGCAGATCACAAGGTTAGAATTCCAATACAACTTTCATGGGCAACAAAGCGTAAAACACTTCCCTACAGCATGACAGTAGAATCCCCTTCTCATCCAACTGCAGAAACATGAGATCTAATTTATTTCGTGTGGATAGATGCATATACCCCGACCATATGCCATTTTTTTATTGTAATCCCTATCATACATAGGAATAGGAAAGAAAACATGATTGAGAACAATTGTCGTTTTACTTGGGTATTCGTCACCTTGCCGGAGATCTTTATTGCGAAGACAGGGCGAAACCTACAGACTTGAACATTATGAACACTCTTAATTCTTAATGCCCCTAAATCTCCAGTCCAAGTATATTTTACTCTTATCCTTTATAAACAAGGCTGAACATCCAGATTTTTTTTAAAATTCATCCTAGTTGGAGATCGGAACAATTTCAGAGAAAGCAATTGAATTCATTTATTGAACTTAAAAGAATAGTACGACCAAATGATGAACTTCCAAAAAAGACAATGTACATGCATACACAAAAAACAACTCCTGAAACATTACCAGTATTCAAAAAGCAAGGATTCAGTAAGATATGCATAAAAAAAGTAACGATAAAAGAGAGAAGGATTAAGAGATGGGGTGTTTGAGAAGGATCAACCAGTTGGTCGAATCTTATTGTCCAGTCTTCTTGAAACATATCCTAAGGAGAATAAACGGGCAGACACACACATTTGCCAAATTACTAGACATACGGTAAAAAACGTTTAAGTGGACTGAAGAATATATATATATTATGTGGATATATATTCGGTGAAGTGTTTTAATTTGGTTGGCTGATTACTTAATGACGTGGCTAAATCTCGGGCGCATGATCTTACTTACATCTAACGGCTCTCATTCGCTCTTGGCTTATGTCTCTTATATAAGGGAAATCGGGTTGACCGAAGTCATAACCCTTCTATCTCAACTTACGCGTTCTCTCTCGCCTTTCTCATACACTAAACCCTAGTTTGTAGAAGATCAATCTCTGATTCTTCTTGAAATCGATTAGATAGCTTCTTGGTTGTAATATCTCGTGTAATTTGTGATAATCATCTTGATTAATCACTAGATAGCCTTATATAGTATTTTAGGGTTCGAGAATTAGATTAGAAGCGGTATTCAATTGATTGAGTGGTTTGTATTGTAAAGTGATCTGAAATATTGTATCTCTTGTGATTTCTAGTGGCTGAGCACCTCTCATCGGAGCTCAACGTGGATGTAGGTCTATTTTGGACTGAACCACGATAAATTCTGTGTTCTTACTTTCTTGCTTTATTTCTTGTGCTTTTGGTTACTTGAGTATTGTGATTTGGAGGTTAATCGTGATAGGAATTTACAACAGTGGTATCAGAGTTTGAGTATTAATCTTGGGCTATCAGATTAAGGTTTCAAATCGGTGTTCTTGAAAAATTAGGGTTTCGCCTAATATATCTTGTGGGTTTTAATTCGGTATCTCTCTGTTCTTGAATCAATTATACGATGACTACCTCTACACGAATTGATATGTCCGTATTCGATGGTAAGATGGACTTTGGGGTTTGGCAGAAAAAGATGAGGATTCTACTATCTCATCACAAAGTGGGAAGTGCTCTTATTGCTGACATTAAAGAGTGGCGTGAAGGAGAACTTGACAAAGAAGCACAAATCAAAGAAGAAGCTTATAATATTCTCTTCTTGAATCTTTCTGACTCTGTCATACGACAAGTTGATGGTGCTGATACAGCTCTCGAGCTGTGGGGTAAAGTCGAAACACTCTATGCCTCTAAATCTGTCCCTAATCTTGCTTTCTTGAAAGGTTCCTTGTTTAATTATAAAATGGATGTTTCTAAATCTATTGATGAGAATTTAGATGAATTTACTAAGATGTCCCTTGTTCTGAAAGGAACTACTATGGCCTTAGATGACACTAGTAAATGCATGATCCTTTTGAATGCTATACCTGAATCTTTTCAAGTTGTGAAAGATGTTTTTCAATATGCTAGTACTGTCCCTACGTATGAACAAGTTGTTACTGCCTTGAAAACTCGAGAAAATGAACTTAAGTCCCTTAAAAGAACTGGAATAAACATGTATGTTAACCCTAGAACAGATACTACTCAAACACTTGACTTAGCTAAGAATAAGAAAGGAAAGAAAACCACTAGTTCTAAGAACAAAGAAACTAGGAAGTGTTTTCATTGTGGGAAAGCTGGACACTTAAAGAAAAATTGCTATAAGTTGAAAAACAAGATGAACAGTAATGAATCAAATATTGCTAGTATGCCTAAGACCACTGATAATGTGTTTGAAGTTTTGAATGTGAGTAACTTGTCTGAGCATGCTAGTTGGATTCTTGATTCTGGTTGTACCTTTCACATGTGTCCCATACTTGAACTATTTCATGACTTGTCTTCTGTGAACAATGAAACTGTATATATGGGGAACAATAACACTTGTGAGGTTAAAGGTATAGGAAAAGTTAAATTGAGAATGGATTCTGGGAAATGTATTGAATTAACTAATGTTAGATATATTCCTGATTTGAAAAGAAATTTAATTTCTTTGGGTGCCTCAGATGATCTTGGTTGTGTTTCCAATGTTTCAAAAGGTGTTATCCATGTTTATAAGGGTGGTAAATTGTTATTATCTGGTGTTAAACATGCTGGTCTATATGTGCTTGATGGTACTCATATAATTGGTTCTGTGAATTCTGTTACTAATGCTTCATCTCAGGCTACCACTGAAAAGTGGCATTTAAGGCTAGGGCATATGAGTCAACAAGGACTCAGTGTCCTTAGCAAACAAGGTATGCTTGGAAAAGACACAGTTGGGGACCTTCCTTTCTGTGAGACTTGTGTGTTGGGTAAACAACATAGGGTAAGTTTCAAGCCTGGAACTCATAATTCCAAGGCTTGTCTTGAATATGTTCATGCAGGCCTTTGGGGTCCTGAGAGGTATGATGCTCATGGTAATTTCAAATACTTTCTTTCTTTAGTTGATGATTTCAGTAGAAGGGTTTGGACTTTTCTACTTAAAACTAAAGATGAAACTTTTCAAAAAATCAAAGAATGGAAGTGTTTGGAAGAAAATCAAACTGGTTTAACTTTAAAGGTTTTGAGAACTGATAATGGTCTTGAATTCTGTAACACTGAGTTTGATTTATATTGTAAGACTAATGGAATTTTGAGACACAGGACAGTTAGGCATACACCACAACAAAATGGTGTAGCTGAGAGGATGAATATGACCCTTCTTGAGAAAGTCAGATGCATCCTCTTCACCTCAGGCTTACCCAAAGAATTTTGGGGAGAAGCACTTTATACAGCCACATATCTTGTTAATAGGAGTCCAAACGGGTCTATAGGCCTTAAGACTCCTATGGAAATTTGGAAGGGGCAGAAACCAAACTTATCATTTCTTAAACCCTTTGGGTGTGCAGCTTATGCACACACAAAGGAGGGTAAGCTTGATCCTAGGTCTATCAAATGCATAATGTTGGGTTATCAAAACCAACATGGTGTAAAGGGTTATAGACTGTGGGAAAAAGATAGTAGGGGTTTCAAATTTATTGTTAGTAGAGATGTGATTTTTGATGAACGAACATTTCCTTTCAAAATTGGTACAGGTACAGGTGATGATGCTTTGCCTGAACCTGCACATCCTCAACAAGTGGTGGGAATTGAGAAAGAGGTGGAGCCTGAGTCTTCCAGTCCAGTTGGTAACCATGGGGATGATCAGAACCCTCCCCATGATGAAGCTGAGGCTACTGAGGAGAATGAGGGTGAAGAACATCCTCCTGAGTCTTCAACAGGGCAACTTCAAACCTATCAACTTACAAGAGATAGGGTAAGAAGGGAAACCAGGACACCATCAAGATATTCATATGCAGACCTTGTGTATACAGCTTTGAATGCTTCAATTGAGGTCACAAACTCTGAACCAACATCCTACATGGATGCTATGGAGGCAGAGGACAGTATCCAATGGGAAAAAGCTATGAAGGAAGAAATTCAGTCATTACATGAGAATAACACTTGGGTTCTTACTGATCTACCTCATAAACAGAAGGTGGTGGAATGTAGATGGTTATTCAAACTCATAGAGGGCATATCTGAGACCGACCCTCCAAGGTATAAAGCTAGGTTGGTTGCAAAAGGCTATACTCAAAGGGAAGGTATTGATTTCAATGAAATTTTCTCCCCTGTGGTTAAATTTAAAACTATTAGGGCTATGTTAGCTTTTGCTGCTTGTTATAACCTTGAAATTGAGCAATTAGATGTTAATACTGCTTTCTTACATGGTGACCTTGAGGAAACTATTTTTATGAGACAACCTGAGGGTTTTATTGACCCTAAACTGCCTGATCATGTATGTTTATTGAAAAAATCTCTTTATGGTTTAAAACAGTCCCCTAGACAATGGTATAAGAAGTTTGACTCATTTATGCTTAAATGTGACTATGTGAGATCTGATTATGATGCTTGCTTGTATCTATCTGTTAAAACTGACCATCATGTGTATGTTTTACTCTATGTTGATGATATGCTCATTATTTCTAAGTCCCTTAAGTATATATCTGAGTTAAAGAAAAAACTTAGTAAGGAATTTGATATGGAAGATCTTGGTAATGCAAAAAAATCTTAGGGATGATGATTGATAGAGATAGAGATAAATGCATGATTAAGCTTCACCAGGAACCTTATTTGAGAAAAGTGATTTCAAAATTTGGTAGCTTGAATTGCAAAACTGTTATGACTCCTTTGGCTGGTCATTTTGTTTTATCTAAACATTTGTGCCCCAAGTCACAGTCTGATATTGTTAAACTGAATTCAGTCCCATATGCTAATGTTATAGGGTCCCTCATGTATGCTATGATTAGTACTAGACCAGACTTGTCTTTTGCTATATCTTTACTGAGCAGGTACATGTCAAATCCTGGTTGGGATCATTGGTGTGCTCTTAAACATGTTCTTGCATATGTTGGAAGTACTTTGGGAGTTGGACTGTGTTATGGAAATCATAATATACCTTTTGAGTTAGTTGGATATGTAGATTTAGATTTTGCTGGAGATAGAGACTCAAGAAAGTCTACTACCTCTCACTGCTTTACTCTTGGAGGTAATTGTATTTCTTGGAAGTCTCAACTTCAACCTTTAGTAGCTTTGTCTACTACTGAAGCTGAATATGTGGCTATAACTGATTCAACAAAAGAAGCAATTTGGCTTCAAAACTTGTTATCTGAAGCTTGTATTGTTAAGGGTAAGGCTACTATATTTTCTGACAGTCAAAGTGCAATTCAACTGAGTAAAAACCCAGTATATCATGAAAGGACCAAACACATTGATGTTAACTATCATTATATAAGAGATATACTGGCTAGTGGTGAAGTTAAGTTGTTAAAGGTTGCTACTGAGGATAATCCTGCTGATTTTGGTACTAAAATTGTTACTAATGTCAAGTTCAAGCATTGCTTGGATTTGCTTTCTATTGGTTAATGTTTTGCAGGTATTTGGGCTGAGATGATGATGGAGATGGCTCAAGCTGGCTGGAAATCACATAGGGTGCAGTTTCAGGTGGAGGTGTAAACACTTCAAGGTGGAGATTGAAGAATATATATATATATATATATATATTATGTGGATATATATTCGGTGAAGTGTTTTAATTTGGTTGGCTGATTACTTAATGACGTGGCTAAATCTCGGGCGCATGATCTTACTTACATCTAACGGCTCTCATTCGCTCTTGGCTTATGTCTCTTATATAAGGGAAATCGGGTTGACCGAAGTCATAACCCTTCTCTCTCAACTTACGCGTTCTCTCTCGCCTCTCTCATACACTAAACCCTAGTTTGTAGAAGATCAATCTCTGATTCTTCTTGAAATCGATTAGATAGCTTCTTGGTTGTAATATCTCGTGTAATTTGTGATAATCATCTTGATTAATCACTAGATAGCCTTATATAGTATTTTAGGGTTCGAGAATTAGATTAGAAGCGGTATTCAATTGATTGAGTGGTTTGTATTGTAAGGTGATTTGAAATATTGTATCTCTTGTGATTTCTAGTGGCTGAGCACCTCTCATCGGAGCTCAACGTGGATGTAGGTCTATTTTGGACTGAACCACGATAAATTTTGTGTTCTTACTTTCTTGCTTTATTTCTTGTGCTATTGGTTACTTGAGTATTGTGTTTTGGAGGTTAATCGTGATAGGAATTTACAACATGGACAAATCTCTTACTAACCGATTCAACAAAATAAGGATAAGATAAGATAGCCAGGGCAGAAGTTTGTTCTATATAATATATCCGTCCAAAAAAAAAACTCGATAATCTGTTGTATTTGGATTTTTTTTAGGATTTCATATCAGCTTTTTAACTACTCCTTGAATAGAAAGACTGAAAAGGATTAATTAGGATAAAGCAAAAAAGATATAAATAGTGATAAAAAACGTAATGCTTTTCATTAATTTTTTTTCAATTATACTTGGATACTAAAAAAATTTCCTTAAGAGATTTTATCCAACAGATTTTGAAGACCTCTCCGTTAGACCCAATCACATTTTACCTATTTTCTTTTTGTACTAAAGACCATTAATAAGATTTTTTTCCACTACACATTATACCTTTTTGTTTAATAACTATTATATATAACAAATTATACACATAAAATCAGAAACCCTAAGAACTATCTCCTATCTCTCCTCTACACACCCTAACCCTGCGACTTTTTTCCTTTCACCTCTCTCCTCTCCACAACCTTTCTAATCTCCTCAGCCATGGAAAGCGTAGCTTACAAATCGTATCCATGAAGCATCAAAGACATCAAAGTTCTGGCAGTTCATAAAGCTTTGAACAAACTTTCTCAGCCATGATTTTCGCAGCCATGAATAACATCAATCAAGCTCCATTAATTCCAGGGATCTCCGACGGATCTTCAGCCAAAGCTTCAAGAGACTTCAATGGTGAGTTTATGTGGCTTCTCATTCACATTCCCATGGTTTTTGTGTAATACTTAGTGATTTTGTGTAATACTCAGTGATTTTGTGTAATACTAAGTAATATTATGTTAATACTTAATGATTTTGCGAAATACCCATTTTGTGTAATAATCAATTATTTTACGTCAATACTTAGTTATTTGCGTAACACTAAGTGATTTTGTATAACACTCGGTATTTTGTTGAGCATCATCAGTGACTTTGTTCACTATTTAGTGATTTACTGGTGAATTCTCTAAGTAGAGATTTTACTGGTGAATTTCTGAGTAGTGTTTTTACAGATGTATTCTCTGAGTAGTGGTTTGCTGGTGAATCCTCAGAGTAATATTTTGCTTAGTAATTACAAAATCCGTACGTATTATTTGAAATCACTGAGTATTTTTAAAACCACTTAATATTAACTCAAAAACACTGAGTACTAACGCAAAATTGCTGAGTGTTACGATTTATCACTAAGTATAACACAAAATCTCTGAATATTACATAAAATAACTAAGTATTAACATAAAGTGAGTATTACACAAAATCACTATGTATGAACATAAAATCACTAAGGTCCTGTTTGGTTTATGAAAGCATTTTTTTTGTTTTATTTTTTTCAGAATATATTTTCAGAAAATTGTTTTTGTTTTCAGTTTCAATATTTTTAGAAAATATGGAAAACGTTGATTTTACGTTCTCTAATATAACACTGTTTTTATTTTATTTTCTAGAAAACTGTTTTCAGTTTCTTTAGCCAAACACGTTTTCATTAGCATTTTAGAAAATATAGAAAATGAAAACAGAAAATACTTATTATTTTCACGAACCAAACGGGGCCTAAGTATTACACAAAATCACTATGTATTAACATAAAATCACTAATTATTACGCAAAATCACTAAGTATAACGAAAAAAACTAACCCATACCATTTGATCAAATTCAGATGGCAAATCAAATAACATCCTATAACATTATTGAAAGTTGCATTATTGAGTTTCTAGGCTTATCAAGATTCCATCCTATAACAAATTCATAATCCATAGTTCATTAATTTATCATCAATATTATCCAAAAAAAAAAACAGAGTACCAAATATCATTGATTCATCAACATCATTATCCATTACAATTTTTATACATCCCTTGAAAATGATGAATGCTAGATGATATCCACCTACGGTTTTCCTTCAGCGAAAATATTAAAGTATATATAAAAGGTGAAACAACTTTGAAGAAGAAAGAATACGGATAAAAACATGAAATAGTGTTTTTGGAAGATGAATTTGTCTTCAACGATAGATTTCGAATTGATAATTAAATTAAAACCTTTCATTCCCCGTATCTATCTTTTTTTGCAGCAATTGATCCTTTTCCATAAATTCAAATGTCATCAAATTAAGATTCAATTTGTCTTTAATGGTAAAATTCAAGAATGGTATATTTAAATTATTAAATATCATGAAATTGTAGTACTAAGAAGAAGAAGAAGAAGAAGAAGAAGAAGAAGAAGAAGAAGAAGAAGAAGAAGAAGAAGAAGAAGAAGAAGAAGAAGAAGGTAGGTAGATGGGGAGGGTAGGTATGGGGTAGGTAAAGTTATGTTAAAAGAAAAAAAAAGAAAAAAATACTAATTAATAAAATAAAAAGATGATAATAATGCTAGTGGAGAAGAATAAGGATAACCAGATGGGATTAGCTCACTGGCCAGGGCCTTGGTCTACCAATCTAGTGGTGCAGGTTCGAACCGAGTCAATGACTCCGAGTCCAAAGTGGCTCTCCTATGTAACAAAAAAAAGAGAAGAATAAGGATGAGGTTGTGGAGACTAAGAAAAAAGAAGGGCATGGGTGGGACGTTTACGACAAAAGAAAATGAAATAAAAAATAATAATAAAGAAAAGACAAAGAATTAAAATTTTTTACCTTTATAATTATCCAATATTAAAAAAAAACCTCAATTTCCATGTTATCACTAGGGATGTTAAGGGGGAGGGTTTAGGGTGGGTTTACTTATCTACGCACCGCCCCGCAAAAAAAAAAAAAAATAACCCCACAACTAGGGCTGCAAACGAACCGAGCCAAACTCAACTTTAGCTTTCTTAAGTTTGTTTGCTTATATTTTAGTGAGCTTAAACATGGTTTGAGTTTGAAACGAATCTAGCCGAACTTTAGCTTTCTTGAGCTTGGTTCATTAAGTAACGAGTCGAACTCAAACAAACCCTTAGCGGACTTATTTTTTCCAAGCTTGAGTTTGGCTAGGAATGGTTCATTTAAGTCTCGTTTATTTTTCTATGATATATATATTTTTGGGATTTTCTGTGATTTAAAATGAAATTAAGTAAAATTAATATACAACACATTACATAATTTGACTTGAAGAAAAAAGTATACTTACTAGGTATATAATATTTAAGTTATGATTAATTAGATATAAAAAAATTACGTAGTTTTGAGTTATATATATATATATATATATATATATATATATATATATATATATATATATATATATATATATATATATATATATATATATATATATATATGCACTCACATACATATAAAATTGATAATTTTTAATTGAATATATCTACCAAACCTATTAACGAGCTCTTAATGAACTTTTTTCAAACTGTTCACGAGCTTAATGAGTCGAGCTTATACAAGTTTGAGTTTATCTCGTTTAGTAAACGGGCCTGAATTTAAAGCTTGCACTACTACAAAACGGGTATTTACCCACGACAGGATTACCGACGACACGTTTCTCGTCGGTAATCTTGTAAAACTACCGACGACACGTGTTTACCGACAAAACACGTTGTCGGTGATTTACCGACGACATGTTGTCGTAGGTAATATAGGAAAACGTCGTCGCCATGGATTTTTTTATTTTTGATTTTTTTTGTTGTTTGATACGTCGTCGCTAAATATAGCGACAAACGTGTTTCGTCGGTATATTGACATTTACCGACGGATGAGCTTATTTACCGACGACACGTTACTTGTTGGTAAATAAAAACGTATTTATTGCAGGCAGACTGTTTGTCAGCCCAAAAAACCCCAAAAATCCCATTTTTCCCTATTTTCTCCCAAAAACCTTAATCAAATTCATTCAAATTTTTTCCAATTATTTCTCCAATTCATCTTGCACCATTGCCAAGTTCATAATCAAGGTGGGTCATACTCAATACACAATTACATCCACAATAATTAGGTAATTTCTTGAAATTCTATTTTTTTTTAATTTTTTTTAATTGTGTGTAATTCTTGTAATATTATGTGATTAGGTTAAGCAATACATTACCAAGGTGGGACTTGATCATCAATCTCCAATTTCTCCCACCAAAGCAATGTATTTTCTTTAAATTTCAAACTTTTTAATTTTTTTTATATTGGATTATGATTTGTGTATTAGTTGCTATAAGATATGATTATGTGTATTTTTTGATTGTCTAGTTAATTATTAAGTGTAAATCATGCATATGTTCATTTATTTCTATTATGTTTTCATATATTTTTGTATTTGTGTAATTAATTATATGAGATTGTTTATGTATTTATGTGTTGTAATTTTATTTATTTATTGTTTGTAGAGTTTTTAGCCAATTAAGTCCACCAACCCAACTATCCATCTCTAACAGGTCCAACCCATCATTTCTTCCCATCCAGGTCCAGCTGATTTTTTGTTATACCATCGATGCCCTCAACAAAATAATACAATATCAATTCTCCCCTTGATTTACGCATGTAACCAATTCATTTAAAGTAGGAGATATATTATATCCCTACAATCATGCAATTGGTTATAGTAAATTTGTTAGACATTTTTAACAACAATATTCTAGCAGATACTAGCACCGGCATCACATTCATCCTCACCGGAATCATTAAACCACCACCCCTCCCCGTTCTCCCGCACAAAAAAACCGCCGCCACAGGAGGACATTCTCCGCCATCATCAAATCGGCTGACCCAATAACCCATTCGAACCCAGGAAGCACAAGACCAGTCCGTAAATCGACCTCTTATTTGATTCTTCTCCAAGCGACAGGCCAACAAAACCATATCGAAAGACAGGTTTTCCGGCCTCTGTGCCTTATTGCGATCTACAGGTACAAGAGCATATCGGAGGACAACTACTTTTGTTCGATTCATCTCCGAGCAGCCTCCTCAATTGCACAACCCTTCTTCGCGTCAACCAAGGGCTGGCTGGTTCGTCAAACGGACGATCTACTGGAGCAGACACTCCTTTGGTTACTGTAGCAAATAATGGAAATATGGTGATGAATGGCTGTCGGTGTGATGCAGATGCACACCATCGATTTTGACAGAGAACCCATCAAAACAAAGCTAATAACCCACTGGTATATGAGTCTGAAAACATGTAACCCACCACATCTACCTATTATAAAAACATACCCATCAATATGCTCGTGCACACCATCAAAAATCAAACTTGGTAGCATTCCATGTACCACCATCTTTAACTGACAACCCATTCCAGAAACAAACATTACCCATCGAGTTTAGTGGATAGCCCACCATCGTCCATTTGAACAAAAGTTTTAAGTTTTTCTTCAGTTGCTGCATTTGAATTTTTATTTGTTACTGATTTTAATTTTTCTGGGTTATTGATTTATGTGATTGCATGATTTTAGCGATTTTTGTTTGTTTTAATTTCTTTGTTTTAATTTTCAACTGATTGCATGATTTTAGCGTTTTTATTTTGGTAACAAATTTCCAATTAATGGGTAACTAGGGGCAAGTTTGTCATTTGCGGTGGGCTGGACCTGATGGGCAATCACTGATTACTTGTGGACTTTATAAGGAAAACACCCTTTATTGTATTGTAATTTTATTTATTTATTGGTTTGTAATTATATCCAAACTATTGGTTTGTAATTTGTATTATTTTATTCATTGTGTTGTAATTTTTATTCATTTTATTAATTAGGTTGTAATAATTATTTATTTTATTTTCATATGAATGTAGTTGTCTAGTTATATAAAATTGTTGTTAAGAGATGGCTTCGGGTTTGGATAAGGGTTGGATCAATGCGACGGATTATATCAAGCCAAAATATGTTTTGGGTGTTATGGATTTTATCAAATATGTTCAACAACAAAAAGATTACAGAGATCTTATGTATTGTCCGTGTAACTATTGTAGAAATTATCGCCGATTACCCACCTAGACGGGTAGGGGCCACCTTTTTACAAATGGGTTTATGAAGTCGTATCAGGTTTGGACAAAACACGGTGAAAAGTTGGTCATTCCCGAAGAAAATCCTATTCTGAATATAGTTAATGAAATGGCTGATGTTTGTGACGATTTGAGACATAGTTACGATGTTGGCGGACATCAGGGTGAAACAGAGATGAGAGACGCAGAAATTCCAAGTCGGAGCAGTTTCGAAAAACTGTTCGACGAATTGGAGACAGTTGTACATCGATGAGTTCCATGAACTTCATTGCCAAGCTTATGCACGTAAAAGTAAAGAACAAGTGGACTAACACGTCATTCACCGAGCTATTGGAGTTGGTTGGTCGTATTTTGCCCAAACCTCACACTTTGCCCGATTCTTATGATGCATGCAACAAGAAGTTAAAAAGTTTGGGTATGGGGTATATTACTATCGATGTCTGTTTGAACGGTTGTGCCATTTTTTACAAAGAGAATAAAGACCTCGACAATTGTCCAGTATGTAGCGAGTCTAGATGGGACCCAAAGAAGGGTAACAAAGTACCGCATAAGAAGCTTAGTTACTTTCCGATTGCTCCAAGATTGCAGCGACTATACGCTTCGAAGCACACCGCTGAAGACATGATATGGCACAATAACGGAAAGAGTGCCGATCCAGATGTGTTACGTCATCCAGATGACTCTAATAGTTGACTAGATACCCCCAAACACCCAAGTTTGACTCTAATAGTTGACTAGTTACCCCAAACACCCGAGTTTGACTCTAATAGTTGACTAGATACCCCTATGATGTCTCCCTTTTTGTTATATATTTATATGCTTAGGAGACATCAAATTAGGTGAATTATAAACTAATATTATAGACTTTTAATGATTATTTGCTATATTTCAATTTCACTCCTTGGAAATTAGTATTTTTGGATTTATTAAGCTTTTGCGCGTAATATGGTTTGTTTTTAGTGAAAAGTTTGTAGGTTTGGACTACTAGTAAGGAGGGAATCGTGGATTAAAGTCATAGATCGTGTAAAGAAGTCAAAGGCGTGAAGAAATATTCCGAAGAGTTGATTTAGGAAACTGTAAATCTGGAAGGCTGCTGAAGATTGCTGATTTTGAGCAATTTAGACGAGGATTCAGCAGCTGAGTTGTGAAGAGATTAGATTCCTTAACGAGTTACGAAGAATTAGAAAGTTGAATGAGTCAATTCAGAGTTATATTGAGAAAGTTACTCCCGTTTTAGTGAAGGGTGTACAACAGTTACGGGATTTGGACTTAAATTATGGACTTCAGTTTTTTAATATTTGACTAATTAACCTAAGTAAAAGCCCTAGTCCGATTTTAGCACTATAAATAGGCCTTTAGACCTCATTATTCAGTACCTCTCATTTAATTCTTCAATTTAAATCATCCTTAGAAAAGAGTGTCCAGAGAGAAAGTCAGAAGCAAGGAAAAGGAGAAAGCTAATATTTGGAGAAAGTCATCTTCTCACAGCCAAACCCAATTCCTAATTAGGTTCTATCTTTTATCTCTGTAATTTGTAAACATGAATTCTTTTACTTTTATTTTCTTAGTTTCCGCAATTATGAGCTAAATTCATACAATACTTGAGAACGCAGTAATGGGTTAAGCCCCAATCTATTTCATGCTATGTTTTTGGTTTTGGGATTATTGTAACTGAAATCGAATTGAGTAATTAATAATTTTCATTAATTTGCATTTTTTGACTATTATTGAAGTAGCTAATTTGTAATAGGATTTAGTAACTAGGCTATTCCATTTAGGGGCGAATGGATCACCTTGACGGGGGGTCTAGGTACGGAAATAATTAATGAATGTAGGATAGAAATTATTTGACCTTGACAGGCTTAATTAATCCTATGGCCAATTGGGTAATTAGAACTTAGTCATTCGAAGGTGGACTATATTCACCCTGACGGGGTTTGTAGCACCTAAGAATAGCTCCTTAGTCCACCCTGACGGGGTAAGGAGAATTCCGAATCCCGACCACTATTATTTACCAATTCGTCCCTTAAACAATACATGGAATGAATAGATTTAGGTGAAATCCTAGCGTTGCTCAAGTGCTACCTCTCATACCTTGCGTCTAGCTATTTTATTTTTTTCCGTCTAGCTTAATATTTACGTTGATTTAGTCTTTTAATTATTTGTCTTAGTTATAGAAAAACAAACAACCAATCTTAAAATCATTTACTTGCAATTATCCACTATTTGATAAGCATTAGAGTCAACCTATTCCGTCCCCTGCGAACGAATCTCTTATCACATATATTACTTGGGACAACTGTACACTTGCAGTTGTGGTTCCTCTTGTCCTTGTTGCATTATTTTAGAACACACAAGGGACAACCAAGTTTTTGGTGCCGCTGCCGGGGACGGTAGCGTGTGACCCCGGTGTTTATCCTTTAGTGTTTAATTGCATTTTTATTTTCAGTTTTACGCTTGTGTTTGTTTGTTTTCTTCCACAGGTTCTATATTTAGGGTAATAATCAAGAGATTCCACTAAAGATGTATGGAGGATATTATCCAGATTCCGGTCTATGCGAATATAAGGAGAACTTTTTGGGATATCAACAATAGGGTAGTGTCTACTACCAACCACCTTATCAACACCCGCAAGAGCAAGGATGGAACAATCAATGGACCGGGCATGTCCAACAACCTCTACAACTAACTCTCTCCGAATTGAATAAAAACATGAGCCATTTTCAAGGTGACGAACTGAAGTTGATGCAAGAGGTACATTGTGATTTGATAGTAAAGTCTAGTATGGCAGTAGAAAATTTAAGAAAAATTCAAGAAACTAGACTCAAGCAAATACGAGATGACCATGTCTTGACCCTCCTAGACATGATGCTAGATTGGGGATGCCCCCTAGTTCTACCTACACATAATATAATCATGCATACTTTGTACGCTCACCTTGAAGCTCCACAAGTCCAACAAAGCATAGATTGGAAGGAGTTCGTGAATTCTAGAAATAATAAATATGTGAATGGAGAGGTTGTATTATACGAGATAGAAACATGTATAGAGGAATGTCTTCTTGCTAATAAATGGATTCGAGCTAAGCTTACTGAAGATCAACGGGTAATTAACTCAACAAGAGCAATCCTAATATACCATGTGGAAGAAAACGATTTTCGCCATGAGAGCAAGGAGGCGAAACGGAGATACTACCCACCCCCTTTCAGAGATCGATTGAACAATATTCTAAGGGGGGAAGTTCTAAAGATTTTACATCAAGGAAGAGGCGAGTTTAAGCGGAGGAGCACCGAAAAGGCCTCAATACCATCTTCATGGAAGCTAACGCGTCGAACTTACATGCATAATAAACAAAAGTGCTTCTTGGGAGACAACCCATGTTTTAAATTGCTTTCATATCTTTAAATTCGTAGTGTATAATAGAGTAATTTGATGTTTATTAGTGTACAATGTTAAGAAATGAGAAGGGTGTAGTGTTTTTGATGATTTGCAGGTGTTAATAATTAAGTTTGGGTGCTAGGTATAAGAAACGATTGATGTAGCACCTTCCTGATGCAAATAATAGGTTGTTGAACAGAAGCTAAACGGGTTCCCGTTCGTCTATAACCGGGTTCCTGGTTTGTTAACTGATACAGTCGTGCTCCAAAGGAGAAAACTTCGGAAGATCATAACTTGATGCTCGGAAGTCGGAATTAACTTTTTCTTGAGCCTAAACCGCATAACTTTTCGAGCTCTATCCAATGGTGAGTTAAAAAGTTCGCATGAATAGCTAAAAGATTCTGACCTGTGCGTATAGATAGACGCAACTCGTGGTGCAAAAATGAAGAAAAACAGAATTCTGAGAACAATGGTAACTCCAATGGAAAATCTGAGTAGTCCAATGGACCGGTAGCGCGATTTCCAATAAAAATGAGTATAAGGTTCACAAAAATCTGAGGTGTAGGCAAGGAGAAATCGAAAAAACAAAATGGGAATTTTCTGCGCGAATAGGCAAAACCTTGCGTCTAGCGAGTTGGCAATTTGCGTGCGAATAGCCAACCCGTTCGTCACTAGTTGGGAACCCGTTCGCAAAAGCCAACACTCTGACCCCTGCGTAGGCAAAGATGCAAGGATGTTGCATCTAAAAAAAAAACTGACCGGGTACCCGGTTAGCACAAACAGGCGCCCGGTTATCTTCGGCGAAAATTGACCTAAACCTTACAAAAACCTTATCTTTCCCTTTCTTTTGGCCTCCCACATATGAAACCTCATTGATGACGAACCAAAGCTCCAAAAACACTCAAATTCCATCATCAAAACACCAAAATATCACCAATCCTTCTCTCTAAACATCATCCAAACACACAATCATACCATAAATCTTCCCAAAACACCATAAAATTCACACTTTCATCCCAATTTTTCTTTCACCAAAGCTTAAAGTTTATCCATTAAACCTTTCCCAAACCTTGAAATATCTATGACCCAGCTCTAAACAATATATAATTCATATGCATACAGCTTCAAGAACATCAAAATCATAAATTTCATCCAAAGCTTTTGAGAGTTCTTGAAGCTTTGAGTTTGGGGTCATCAGAGATGACCATGAAGGTTGGAAAAGGTACGAAGAACATGATGAAGAAAGAGAATTGGGTATTGAGGGAAGATTTTCGTAGAGGAGATGATGATTAGAGAGCTAGGAATAGATGAAAACGTGAAAAAATTGACGAAAAGTTCGAGGTGATGAAGAACACTTTATAAACGCAACCATTGATGACGAAGAATTCAAAACCTCAACCTGGACGCAACACTGATAACCAGCCTCGCGCTGGTTAAGATACGTTTTCTATCCCTTATCATTTAGTGTAGATTAGTTTATTTGCTTTGAGTCTTTTCGAGTTGTGGGGACACGACTCATTTTTGAGTTTGTGGTGGGGTTCGTTGCCTCATCCCAATTTTATGTGTTATTTGTGTTATTTTCTTTCAATAAATTAATTAGGGGTTGCGTTTGACTGTAGAAGATCTTAAATGTTCCCTTTAATCATGCTTTATATGAATCTATGATAGTAAATAGTGGACTTTAGGTATTAGTATAAAACACACTTTAATTGCATGCAAACATAGGTAATTGATAGGAAGAATTAATGAATAATGTAAAAGAAGTAAACTTGTACTTAAGGAAAATGTTTGATGTGTAGAACATGAGATCCAAATTAGTAGAGAATCCACTTAGATATGAACTAGAGGCAAGCTATGTAGCTAGGAAAATGATAGGGGCAGTTCTTTGTTAGCCATTTGAAGCCTTTTTAGCCTTCTATCCCTTGTATTAATAATATCCGTCTTAGCCCAATTTTGAGCCTTAAGCCTTTCTTTTGTCACCACAATATAAGCCCATATCCCCTTAGATTATTAGGCATGACCATATGACCCGCACTTGAATCACGATCCTGAGACCTGTCTCGAGCTTGAGTTTGGGGTGGTGGGTCCATTTATGGGAAACTTCATTAGGTGGGAACTTATGTGTTTGTAATGAGGCACAAAAATTCAGATGATATTATTATTTGTAACCCTTTGCCGGGATTAAAAAAAAATAAAAAAAAGAATGAAAAAGAAAATAAAAAGAAAGAAAGAATAAAATAACCGTAAAGTGGAAAGTTTCTGAAAATCATCTTATTATGTATTGGGTTGACATGGGGACGCTACATTAGCGCGTCAAATGGGTTGAGTGAGAACATTATATGAGTGTAAACTCCAGCTCGTGGACAGTTGTTGATGGTAAGTGAGGAGAGAGCCAAAAGCTCACTTCAAATTTACCAAATATACATACCATACCGTCCCTAAGCCTACGCTAAAACCATAAAGTCCTCGTGATTCCTAGGTGCATGATAAGTTAATAGGAAGTATACTAAGTGGAGCGTTCAAAGTGAGTAAGGATCGAGGAACAACCTATAGCCATCATACTGAGATAAGTACAAGCGTAACCTTCTAGCATTGCGACTTCAATTTTATGATTGATATTATTTGTGTTTGATTTTTGCATGATTAGTGTATGTGTATATTAATTTCTAATGTTTGCTATATGACGTTTGTTAAAAGTGTTTCTTTGGGTTTATTTGCTAGCTTCTATATTCTCTGCAATTCACCTTAAGACCATAGTTTTTATTTTACTTTGTCGGGACGACAAAGGTTTGAGTTTGGGGTCTTGATGTCTCCCTTTTTGTTCTATATTTATATGCTTAGGAGACATCAAATTAGGTGAATTATGAACTAATATGATAGACTTTTAATGATTATTTCTTATATTTCAATTTCACTCCTTGTAAATTAGTATTTTTGGATTTGTTAAGCTTTTGCGCGTAATATGATTTGTTTTTAGTGAAAAGTTTGTAGGTTTGGAATACTAGCAAGGAGGGGAATCGTGGATTAAAGTCATAGATCGTGTAAAGAAGTCAAAGGCGTGAAGAAATATTCCAAAGAGTTGATTTAGGAAACTGTAAATCTGGAAGACTGCTGAAGATTTCTGATTTTTAGCCATTTAGACGAGGATTCAGCAACTGAGTTGTGAAGAGACTAAATTCCTTATCGAGTTACGAAGAATTAGCAAGTTAAATGAGTCAATTCGGAGTTATATTGAGAAAGTTACACCCGTTTTAGTGAAGGGTGTACAACATTTACGGGATTTGGACTTAAATTATGGACTTTGGCTTTTTAATATTTGACTAATTAATCTAAGTAAAAGCCCTAGTCCAACTTTAGCACTATAAATAGGGCTTTAGACCTCATTATTCAGTACCTCTCATTTTATTCTTCAATTTAAATCATCCTTAGAAGAGAGTGTCCAGAGAGAAAGTCAGAAACAAGGAAAAGGAGAAAGCTAAGAGCTGGAGAAAGTCATCTTCTCCAAATCACAGCCAAACCCAATTCCTAATTAGGTTCTATCTTTTATTTCTGTAATTTGTGAACATGAATTCTTTTACATTTATTTTCTTAGTTCCCGCAATTATGAGCTAAATTCACACAGTACTTGAGAACGCATTAATGGGTTAAGCCCCAATCTATTTCATTCTATGTTTATGGTTTTGGGATTATTGTAATTGAAATCAAATTGGGTAATTAATAATTTTAATTAATTTGCATTTGTTGACTATTATTGAAGTAGCTAATCGGTAATAGGATTTAGTAACTAGGCTATTCCATTTAGTGGCGAATGGATCACCTTGACGGGGGTCTAGGTACGAAAATAATTAATGAATGTAGGATAGAAATTATTTGACCTTGACAGGCTTAATTAATCCTATGGCCAATTGAGTAATTAGAACTTAGTCATTCGAAGGTGGACTATATTCACCCTGACGGGGTTTGTAGCACCTAATAATAGCTCCTTAGTCCACCCTGACAGGGGTAAGGAGAATTCCGAATCCCGACCACTATTATTTACCAATTCGTCCCTTAAACACTACATGGAATGAATAGATTTAGGTGAAATCCTAGCGTTGCTCAAGTACTACCTCTCATACCTTGCGTCTAGCTATTTTATTTTTTTGGGTCTAGCTTAATATTTACATTAATTTAGTCTTTTAGTTATTTGTCTTAGTTATATAAAAACAAACAACCAATCTTAAAATCATTTACTTGCTTCTACTTGCAATTATCCACTATTTGATAAGCATTAGAGTCAACATATTCCGTCCCACTATCTCATATATTCTTTGCCGATGATCTTGTATTATTTTCAGAGGTGTCTAATGAAAATTTTGATGTCTTACAGGGTGCACTGGATTTATTTTGTCAAAATTCAGGCCAGACGATTAGTAGAGATAAATCGTTGATTTATTTTTCTAGGAATGTGGATTCAGAGTTAGCAAATAGCATCATAAGGAGAAGTGGGTATTGTCATAGTGAGGGATTAGGGAAGTATTTAGGAGTCCTTATTCTTTCTGGAAGGCGGCGTAGAGGATTCTATGGTGAGATGATAAATGGGCTCAGAGGTTAGCTAACAAGATGGAAAGGTAATGCTCTTATATTAGCTGGTAGAATAACTCTTGCATAATCTGTGTTGTGTGCGATGCTTGTGTATATCATGCAAGTAAAGGTATTGCCGGGGTATATATGTGATGAAATTGATAAAATAGTAAGGGACTTTATTTGGGGGTCAACAACAGATCAGCGGAATATTAGTTGGGTCGCGTGGGATATAGTATGTACTCCTAAAAGTGAAGGGGGTCTTGGGTTTCGGAAAGCGGTGGACATGAATAGGGTGTTATTGGGAAAAATAGGATGGAAATTATTAAATGATTCTAAAACACTTTGGGTATCAGCTCTCCGGCAGAAATATTTTAAAAATAGCCAGCTGCAATATTCGGTTAAAGCTTATGATTCTGAAATCTGTAGAGCTATTACGGTTGGTATATGAGTTATAGGACAGAGGTCCCGGTGGATGATTAGGAATGGTAGAAGTGCTTCCTTTTGGTTAGACTTATGGGTTGGAACAGAGCCGTTAATAAGATGGTCTTTAGTGGAGTTAGGGGCAGAAATTCGAAAGGAAAAGGTATGTGATTATTTTGCTGAGGACGGTTCTTGGGATGTGGCACGATTTCAGAATCTGTTACCCGCACATAAGGTACAAGAAGTAATAGAGGTGACAAGGACTGGTAACGAATTAGAGAAGGATTTGCTGTCATGGGAACACGAGGTCAGTGGTATTTATTCCGTTAAATCTGCGATAGGGAACAATTGATACGAGGATCGCGCGAGTGGGTGGAATGGAATAGAATCTGGAAATTGAAATGTCCGCAAAGAATCCTTGTCTTGTTATGGAGGGCTGCGCGGGATAGGCTAGCAACCAGTAAAAAAAATAAAAAAAAGGGGGGTTGATGTACTTGACGTCGGTAAGTGGTGTGGAACACATGAAATAACAGCCATTCATATCTTTAAGAAGTGTGAAAATGTAAGCAGGTTGTGGAATAGAATTAAAAGGGAGTGGCAAGAGGGTAATTATGGGGGCATGATGGATCAGAATGAGGGCGTAAGAACATAAAATGATGCCGGAACCACCATTAATGAACATGGTGCTGAAGCACAAAGGGATGTTGGGGAATTGGTGAGGCTTGATGGAACGGCGGCGGAGCTTACTCGAGTGGACATATCAGCGAGAGGAGGTGGTGTGTTAAATCACCAACAGTTCGGACAGGACAGGGAAGTGTTGTAGTTTTTAAATGGAAATTGTAATATTAGCAACTCTAATATTTTACTAGAACAGGTCCGTGGAACAGGGGAAGGATAAGTAACTATAGGGGACCTTAATGTAGAACAGCTGCAGAATCACTTAAATAGAAGTGATCAGATACAGGTACATCCTGGGTTTGGCGGCACTGAAATTCGAGATAGTGCTGGAAGTGCTGTATTGCCGAGGAGACAGGTTGATCAAGGTAATCAAGCAGTTCCGATGAATTGGCGGCCGGGAATGGATAAAAATTGGTGGAATAACAACCTATTCGCTGGGATACCGTGGAATTTATTTTTCGCAACAATTATAGGGGTGATTTGGTCGGAACGTAATGATGCGGTATTTAACAATAAGGAGTTTTCAAAAGAGGATATCATAATTAGGATGGGGAAGTACAGATCAGCGTAATATATAAGAGCTTGGCAAACAAAAACAGGGAGGGAGTCTAGGGGTAAAGTGTGTGTAGAGATGATTGGGTGGTGTAAACCTAAGAAGGGTTATGCACTCAATACGGACGGAAGTTGTGTGGGAAGGAGGGGCGAAGGAGGTGTAGGTGGCTTAATAAGGGATGTGGAGGGAAATTAGGAGAGTGGCTTTACGATGTTTATAAATTGTAGTATTGCAGTAGTGTCGGAGCTTAGAGCATTATATGAAGGTTTGAAGTTAGCAGTAGAGATGGATATTAAGGAGCTGCAGTTCGAGATAGATTCAAGTGAAGCGATGGAGGCGATTAATATTATGGAAAGAGGTCGAGGACTGGCACGGAGGTGGATTGATGGGATTCGTGAGATTTTACGAGAGAATCCCAGTTTCGTGGGTAAGAATATTTATAGGGAAGCAAACGCGTGTGCCGATAGATTAGCACGGATTGGTCTACAACAGAAGAGTGAATTAATGATACTAAAAGTACCCCCTGATGACCTGTGGACTGCTCTTACGAGGGATAAAGTGGGCTTAAAGTGGCCAAGACAAATTTATTCGGACCCCCTCTCTCTAGCTTGATTATGTAATAAGGTTTTTAACCACGTTCTCCGAACCTCCATTGTAATACAAAAAAAACATATTCCGTCCCTGCGAACGAATCTGTTATCACATATATTACTTGGGACAACTGTACACTTGCAGCTGTGGTTCCTCTTTTCATTGTTGCATTATTTTTAGAGCACACAAGGGACAACCAAGTTTTTGGTGCCGCTGCCGGGGACGGTAGCGTGTGACCCCGGTGTTTATCCTTTAGTGTTTAATTGCATTTTTATTTTCAGTTTTACGCATGTGCTTGTTTGTTTTCTTCCACAGGTTCTATATTTAGGGTAATGATCAAGAGATTCCACTAAAGATGTATGGAGGATATTATCCAGATTCCGGTCCATGCGAATATAAGGAGAACTTTTGGGATATTACTTGGGAGAACTGTACACTTGCAGTTGTGGTTCCTCTTTTCCTTGTTGCATTATTTTTAGAACACACAAGGGACAACCACCCTAACATCTACATTTGACTCTAATAGTTGATTAAATACCCCCCAAACACCCGAGTTTGACTCTAATAGTTGACTAGATACCCCTAACGTCTACATTAGACTCTAATAGTTGACTACATATCCCAAACACCCAAGTTTGACTCTAATAGTTGACTAGATACGCCAAACCCGAGTTTGACTCAAATAGTTGACTAGATACCCCAAATACCGAGTTTGACTCTAATAGTTGACTAGATACCCCTAACGTCTACATTTGACTCTAATAGTTGACTGAATACCCTAAACACCCAAGTTTAACTCTAATAGTTGACTAGATACCCAAAACACCCGAGTTTGACTCTAATAGTTTACTACATACCCCAAACATCCAAGTTTGACTCTAATAGTTGACTGGATACCCCAAACACCTGAGTTTGACTGAAAAATTAAATAAAATATTAATGGGAAAAAGAAAATAAATAAAATAAAATTTAATGTGGGAGGAAAAAATTGTAAAAATCGAAAATTGCAAAAAATTAAAAAAAAAATACCGACGACATTCAATTGTTTACCGACGACATTCTTTACATGCATGTCGTCGGTAAACAATTACCGCCGACATTCAAATACTAAGTCGTCGGTAAATGAAAATGAAATTTTCATTGGACAGATTGAGCGGTCAAACTTCCCGCCCAAATCGTTTACCAACGACTTTTAGAAATTTGTCGTCGGTAAACAAGGAACGCATGTACTTTTTTTGACGTGTGTCACCATTTACCGACGACACGCTTGTCGTCGGTAAATTATTTCTATATTATAACCTTAACCGAGCTCATTTCTGCTCATCACTTTCATCATATTACTCCCAAAAAATTCCATTTCGATCAAAGAGAGGCTATTCTGAGCCATTCCAACACCCAATCAAGACCAAATGTAAGTGATTTATGCCAAACTATTATGTTTTTACATTAATTTTAATTTTTAATTTTAATCCAATCCTAACTATTTTTTTTGTTTCTGTTTTTCCTCTCCTCTTGCTTGGCATGGATTTTGCTGGATGTCTTCTTTACGATTTCCACGTAATAGGTACACAAAATCCTAATCAAAACCCCCTTTTTTTTCTTTTTTTTTGTTTGGATTGATTTTTTTTTGTTTTGTATTTGATGTTTAAAGATTTCCGAATTATTGTGTGTATATTAGACATTGTGTAAATATTTTATTGTGTTAAAAACAACATCTAATTCGGATTTATTGTTATTTTTTGCAAAATAGGGTTTTGTTAGATTTTTGGATTTTTTCATGTTCATGACATATGTGATTTGATTATATTGTAATTATGTGGAATGCATTTTGGCTTTTAGATATTGTGCATGTACATATTTTCTATTTTTGGAAATATAAGGACTTTTTTGCAATTAATTAGGGATAGTTTTGCAAATTTTAAAAATATAAGGACTAATTTGTAATATAAAAAAATATGAATAAGATATGAAAATAGACTTTAGGGGTTTTTTGTCAAATTAAAAACTATAAGGACTAATTTGAAAATTATAATATATGGACCAAAAAAAAAATTATGGATATTTTTACAAATTTTAAAAAATATAAGGATTAATTTGTAATATAAAAAATATGAATAAGATATGAAAATATACTTTATGGTTTTTTGTCAAATTAAAAACTAAAAGGACTAATTTGCAAATTAAAATATATGGACCAAAAAAAATAATTTATGGATATTTCTACAAATTTTAAAAATATAAGGACTAATTTGTAATATAAAAAATATTAATAAGATATGAAAATATACTTTAGGGTTTTTTTTGTCAAATTTAAAACTAAAAGGACTAATTTGCAAATTATAATATATGGACCAAAAAAAATAATTTTATGGATATTTTACAAATTTTAAAAAATATAAGGACTAATTTATTAATTTTATTTAAATTATAGATGGCCGCTGTAATGCCTAACAGACACGGTGGTAATAATAACGGGGATGATCCTAATTGGAATCCGAACCGAAACCTGCAGAATTGTAACCAACCACCCGGTAATATAAATTCAATTAATCTATAAAATTCAATTACTATAAATTAATAATTAATTAATACTATTTAATTTAACAGTCAGTCGAAAAAGACGACTTAGAACCGTGTCTACCCTTAAAACCGCCCAAGAGGCGAAAGAAAAACTTGGCGGACCCTTACCCGTGGACTTCTGTATCCTCGATGATACATGGAACACCAAGGGTGAGTATGGGAAGCACGTGGCACAGGTCGTGGGGTCTGCAGTACGAGAAACGGTGCCACCTTACTATTACAGATGGAGTGACGTCCCCAGGCCTTACAAAGACACGATTCTGGGACAACTCGAGGAATTTTTCAACCTTGACGAGTGGAGGGCGCGAAATGATTGACCATTTATTAATGGAAAGTTGACCACATCTCAGTCCACTGCCTACAGGCGGTGGAAGTATGACCTTGAGTTTGACTATTTCGATACAGACGAGTGTCCTCCCGAGGTGATTCCCGAGGATTGGAGGAAAACCTGTGATATGTTTCGTGACCCGAATAAAGCGGTAATATTAGTCTATAATTATTTTATCATTAAATTAGTATTTAATTATTTTTTTAACTTGAATTGTAACAGGCCCAGGCGGAGATTAATAAAAAAATATAAGAAGAAACAGAAGAAGCCGAACAAGTCAGGTTCGAGGAACCAATCACAGGCTCGGCATGAAATCATTGAGGTATAATTTCTTATAATACAAATATAATTTATTAGTTATTTGTTTATTTATTATTATTTGTTAATGTATATTTTGTAGGGAAGCTGAAGATTGATATTAATGATCCCTTAAGTTATGTGGACGAGCTGACACAGGAGGAGGTGCCACTTCCGCCAATTGGCGGTTACGTCGAGTACCTGGGCTATGACAAGGCTAAGGGTACCTGGATTGACGGGAGATGGGAGCAAGCTAGTGTAAGTCTTTTTTTTTTTATAAATGTAAAAAAAATTATTCAACTTTAAATTTAATTTTTTAATACTTTAATTAATTATTACATTGAAATTTAATTACACGGCGTTTATCATGAGAAGCTGAAGGGGAGGGTTATCGAGGCAGGATCGCAGCCTGAAGATGTTCCAGTGGAGGAACAAATGAGTGCGATGAAGGAGACAGTTGAGGAGGTGATGGACCCGCCGAAGAGTAGACACTGGGTCCCATCTATTGGAGGCGTTCGGAAGACACCCAAGGCTCCTACTTCTCCAGACGCAACTGCACAGAAGAACGCGGTGCTACTCCAGCGGATTGTAGAGGGTAAGAACGAGTTGCGCGAGCATCAAGGAATGCCACCTATACCTTGTTCAGCCACACCAGCGAACGCTTCCACATCTACTCCAGATTTTATAGAGACAGATGCTCAAAGGGTTGAATGAATCCAGGTCCGCCAATGATCTTCCTCCAGTCCACCATCCCGACTCCTCCCAAGATGAAGATGAAGATGAAGATGATGAAGAAGATGAGGATTTGAGTGATCCTTGATTTCGATGTTATTTATTAAGACTTTTATTTTAATACTTTTGACTACGTGTAGTATTTGACTTTTAATCCCGGGAGTTTGACTATTGATTCCCGGTGTTTGACTATTTTATTTTTCATGGTTTGTTAAGTTAAATCAATATATGTGATGTTTTTGATTTATTATTCCCTTTTATTAATATTAAATTAAAAAAACCAATTTAAATAAAATTGGAAAACAAACAAAAAATTAAAGCAAAACAAAAAACAAAAAAGAAAAGAAATGAAAAATATAATTTTTCAAAAAAAAAAAAAAACCGACGACACGATAGTCGTCGGTAAACCTCTGTAAAAAAATTCATTTCTTCGGTATTTAAAATAATATTTTATTAATTTAATACCGACGACATACATCATCGGTAAAGTTAAAAAAAAAAGGATTTTCCGCGCTTTAAAAAATTAATTAATTAAATTAATACCGACGACTGGTGAAGATACCGACGAAAGGCTTTCGTCGGTAAATATTCCGCGTTTAGGGGCGAACCATCAATTGGACGTCGGTAAGCCTTCAGTTTACCAACCGATTTCTAAGGGCGAATGTTTACCGACGAGTTGTCGTCGGTAAGCCCGTTTACCGACGAAATACGGGTTTTTACCGACGACACGCGTCGTCGGTAAACACCTGAACTGTTGTAGTGTTGAGCTTGGTTTGTTTAATTAACGAGGCGAACTCAAACAAACTTTTAGCAAACTCAAACTCGAGCCCTTGACGAGAGTATCAGTTCATTTGCAGCCCTACCCACAACCCACCTCGCTCGCATCGTTCTTCCCCACGCCCTGCCTTGCCCCGTTCTTTGGATCCCCGTAAGGGTTGAGTTCTACCCGCGGGTTACGAGACAAGCCAAAACAAGAATATACTAAAAAAGATATGAGCCGAACATAATAAGACTATCAAGAAACAGACAAATACTAAAAAAAATCCTATGGTTTTAGATTATCTAGTATGGAAGACTAAGAAAAAGTATAGGGAAGTATAATCTCAATATTTCAATGATGAAAATGATCCATTTTTATGTTTAATCGTTTAATTTTTTTATTTACATGGAAATAATCGTGCGACAAAGATAATAAATTCATTATCTTAATTCGATTTTATAACATTTCATTTGCATTGCATATCATGTCAAGGTTTTGGTCTAAAGTGTTAAAATATTTAATAAATAATTATAAAAAAACAGAAAAATATATATTATTTTACTTTCAACAGTAACAAATCATTATTTTTCATTGCTTAAAGATTATATTTATACTATTTTTTAAGTTTAAAATTTAATAGTTTAATTAGATTATATACATATTTATAATTTAAGAAGGATAAAGCCCTCTCGAGACCCTTTAACTTTGGACAAAGTGCAGCATCCGCCCCTGATCTTCCCTTTCTGTCCTCCGATCTCACTACTTTTTGACGCCGTTAGCCCTTTTTTGGTTTTTCTGCCAATTGACGTTAGTCAACGCCACATGGCGCCACCTCACCGCCACCTCATCATCTAATTCGAGGTGATGGTGAGGTGGCGCCATGTGGCGTTGACTAACGGTCAATTGACAGAAAAACCAAAAAAGGGCTAACGGCATCAAAAAGTAGTGAGATTGGGGACCATAAAGTGTAAAAATGAAAATTAGGGGCGGATGCTACACTTTGGCCAAAGTTAAAGGATCTCGAAAGAGCTTTACCCTTAAATAGAATAGGATGAGAGTCTATAAACATGCGCACTATTGACATCTTTAGTTATCACTAACCATCCCACCACCAGATGGAACGTCACTCGGGGACTAACGAGAGTTCAAAATGTATTTGAAAGACCATTTGGGTAACTTTTAAAGTTCTGGAATTGTTTAGAAAAATAACCTAGAGGACGAAAAAGAATTTATCTCTTAATTAATTTGAATAAAATGCCAGAATCCCTTTCACATTAAAAAGCCAAAGCCATATAACAGAAAGAAGTCAGATATTATAAATTGAATCAGTACTTCGTGCATAGCATTAGCATTTCATTCATTTTTAACTCTCAACTTCTTGTTTACAAATTTCATCCATCATCGTCCGACTTCGTGGATAAGTCTATTTTATAGCAGGAGGCATATAATTAAATCAAATAAAATATTATTATTTACAATCTTAGTCACTTTTTTTTGGACAGTTAGTCAATACTTATATATATAACTTTTTGGTTGTATATATTCAAATTGTAAAAAGTTAGAATCGTAAACTTCCTGATTTCACAATGGTAACCATCATATATATAAGACACGCAATGCATCATATGAATTAAAACTAAACAGGAGTTTGGGTTAATTTAGTAAACGATCTTTCCCCCGTATCATTCCTTTCCCTTTCCCTTGTACCAAACAAACGATCAATAGGTGATTTAACAGACTTGAGCAGTTTTCCACTTTTTGTCAATTTATCTGCACCAACCTCGTTTATTACCGAGCTACTTGAACCAGTCCGAGAAACGAAAGGTGAAGTAAGAGTAAAACCCCAACTATCATAATACGGATGATTATAATTTCTCTCTCTACCAGATCCAAAACTATTACTCCTAAACCCTTTCTTAGAACTCATTACACTGGGAAATGACACATTTCCGTCACCCTTTCTTATCTCTGGTTGCATCAACTTCTTTCGGAGTTCCTCTGGTAACCTAAGAGTAAACCTCTCACGATTTCGCTCGAGCTGAATCATTGAATGACCCGTTGAGTGTGAGCGAGAAAATTTTGACTTTTCTAGGGTCAACCTCTCATTATTGATTGTTCTAGACACATTTGCCACCTCAGGGGAACCAATATTTATAACTACAGAAGATTCAGTAATATCACGCACCTGGTATTCAGCTTCAGGCAACCGAGTTGTCTGAGTTGGCTCAGCCACCGAGTCATACACGTTATTGGACTCGATTTGATCTTCTCCTGGAACAGGGACGAGATTTGCTCTACAGACTGGGCATGTAACATGATACGCTAACCAAGTATCAATACAATGAGGATGAAAAACATGGCAGCATTTGGGGAGGAGACGTAGGGTTTCACCATCTTCAAACTCGTTTAAACACACAGCACATTCTAAAGCAGCTTTTCCTATCTTGTGGCCTTTAACATCAGAATATAGAAAGGTAGGAAACGTATCTATCAAAACTTGGTCGATCCCAGGAGTAAACGTTCTTCGTGGGTAACGATTAGCTTCGTTAAAGGTATAATTCGATCTTTGTCCTCTCTCAAAGCAGTGGCGATAGTAAACTGATATAAATCCCATGATGAAGAAGGCAGATATAAGGCAAAAGAGAACAATGCCCAAAACAGGGCTGAATTTAAAGTGGTTATTCTGCAATATGTAGCCATCTTCTGATGGAGATGATTGTGCACCAGAAAATGGAAAGAGAAACAAGAGGCTGATGAAGAAGAAAACAACGTTGTTTTCTGTAAGTTTAATCATACATGGAGTTTGCATCATGTGTCGTCCCTTCATCAAGGCACGATGTGTGTTTTTTCTTATACGACAAAGTTGTTAATTTCTCATTTTTAAACTTCTAAACAGGGTGGATAATGAATCTTGAAGTTTTGACTTATGAATATTTCATTCCTCAACTCTTTGACATATCCAAAAACCAGAAAGGTTGAGTGAGTCTAGGATAGGAAAGTTTATTTAATTGGGGTTGATAATCTATTCCCATCAAGTTTAAGTAAGTATGAAAGTTTATTTTGCTATTAAATGTAGACTTTAATTTATTTAAGTGCAATAGGGACTAAAATAATTTAATTTAAAGCGAGGGTACTTACCTCTTAGAGCATAGATTAGATGAAATCTGTGTCCAAGAATACTAAAATAAAATAAAAATCCACTACAATATTTTTTCAACAAACAATTTTATTTTTATAGAAATCAAGAATATTAGCCTCTAGTGCTTTGGTCATAGTATCAAAGTGGAAAGTATAAATCATGAATTGAAAAAAAAATTGTGACAATTGAAGTCTGAAGATGGATGGATTGGTTTTTCAAGTTGAACGGTCATTCACGTTAAAAGAGAATTTAATGAAATGTCAAATAAGTTCGCAAAGTGCATGATCAGACTTAACATTGACGTGTCGGCTATGATGTAGATCTCGGTTTCTGGCGCTAGGCGGTCAACCAGGGCCTAGCGCCTAGGCGAGATTACACGGGGCCTAGACGGAATTATACGGTTTTAAATCCCGATGTGTAATTTTGTATATTTAGTAATATATATGTAGTAACTATAACAATTTTAACTATTTAAGTCATAAAAAAATTCATCTAATAACACTATAATAAATATAAAAATACTAAAATTTTTGAGTTATAATATCAACTAAAGAATTCTCGAGAATAAGGAAAATAACAAAAAGGTTTGCGCGGGAATGTTTTTCCATTAATCAGCGCCTATGCGATTATTTTTTGCCATTAATCGGTGCCTACACGGGTTAGGCGCCTATTCCACGACGACTAAGGCGTTAGGCAAAAACGCCTAGAATTTTAACTAGGCGTAAGCGGCTGAGGAGGGAGTTGACGCCTAGGCACGCTCAGGCGGGGAGATCTACAACATAGCGTGTCGGAAATACCATATAATACGATCATCGATTTCTTTAATAGTTTTAATGATGTATGTAGAAATAGTGACATATGTTAATTATTGTGGTTGTGCTTTTATTTATAATAAAAAAGAATCACGAGTTGAAAGGATTCAACTGATTTTATATACATTATGGAGAAAGATGTATAACATTTGGTTCTTATACTATTTATAGATGAGTAGTTGCTTCACATGGATAATTCATGAGTAATGATATACAACATCTAAATTAATACCATCTAATATATCATCCATGATGTGGCCTGATTTGCTTGAAATTAAATCGTTAATAAAATTGAAAAAACACACAAATTAACGATTTACTTCCGATCAAATCACGCCACATCATAAGTGATATATTGGATGATATATATTATTACTCTTCATAATCAATAGAAATCATGATTATTTTAAAAAGTAAGAAAGAATTATATCGATATTTTTGCAAAGACCAAAAAATCCTGAGATCGAATCTTATTAGAGTCAAAATAATTTCAAATCCAAATGGGCTCTCATATGTATTAAAATAAATTGGATTGTTTTTCTTTTTGATCTAACCAGATTTAATTTTTCAAAAATCATTATTGTTCAAACATTGAGTGTTAAACAATCAATAATATGTTCACTTTTAAGGAATTTGATAACATTATATTTTATTAAACCCAAATAATTTACAATATAAATATTAAAAGAATTTAAAACATCACATATACCAGCATTAGTGTTTGGTCTCAGACCCTACCTAACTACATGGTAGTGGTCTAGGAAGCGCAATTTCTAGAGAACGGGAGAATAAAGAGTAATGATTTCAGTAAGAGCCACCAGATGGACTACTATAGTGAGTCTAGTGACTACTAGAGTAGAGTTAAGTCAAAAGGTATGGTATATTTTAAAATAAATATTTTAAAACTAGACTACTATAGTGAGTCTAGTGACTACTAGAGTAGAGTTAAGTCAAAAAATCTCATTACAAAACTCCCATCAATAAAAAAATCATTGTAATTTTCCCATATGCAATAAAAATGAAGTTTAAAAGCAACGTTTATAGAAAAAGCTAACTATATAAAATCAAAGTTTAATCTTCAAAATCAGCCTAGCCTATCACATTTCTGAGACAATATTATAAGAATAACCCAATACAAAATCTATTAACAAAAATATACAAAAAATATAATTGTCAAGTATGATATCTCCATTTATGTGACAAATTAATCTAGTCACGAGACATCATTTTATAGCTATTTAGGACTTACTTGAGGGTTTTCTCTATTATTGATGTTTAACACTCTCTTGTCTAGTTTTGGTATTTATGCTACTTTTGGAGCTTTTGTGTGTAATTTGTGATTCAAGTGTGCAACTCTTAGGTACTTGGATGCTAAGATACTCTGAGATGATGATAAGAAGACAAAAAAAACAAGATCACACCTTAGTCTTCATGGAAAAACAAGGAAGATTCAACCACTTTTAGAAAGAGAAATCATATGCTGGCTAGATTTAGAAAGCGACTTTCAAATTACCACGTGATACTGACAAAGATTATAGAAGAGACCCCTGTCTTCTAGATAATACTTGGAGTGAGAAGCGCGTAGAAACTGACGGTTTGTGATTCAGAGCTGAATTGAGAAAGTTATTAAATTTTCCGCTTGCGTGGTTCGTATTAGTCCACCCATTCATTAAAACGTTTTTGGTGGATTTGGGCTAGCTAAAAGAAACCCACCACAAGAACCAAAACATGACAAACCCTTTATATATATATATATATATATATATATATATATATATATATATATATATATATATATATATATATATAAGTTTTTATCATTGAAAAAGGGTCCCCAATTATAATCACTGAGTAGGAAATTGCCTGGAGCAGAGAGAAGAAAGAAGAAAGAAGAAAGATTTTGGAAGCAGTTCATGCCATTCAATTCCATTTTATTCTTCCATCTTTCATCAACAATTATTAGTGTAACTTTATTCTGTTTTATATTTTGATAATGAATATTATACTTTTAATTGCTAGTTTTAATTTCTTTAGTATAAACTGAACTTTAATAGACTGAGAACAACAATTATGTATGAACCTAGTTTTATTTTATGTGTTTATTGGAATTGGGAGATTACATTTAAATTAAAATTGTGATTTTTATTTATTTGTATTATGTATATTCTATATATTCTTGCCATTGATCTAGCCATGTATACGATCGCCCTTAGTAAATAGGACTTTCACCGTGATGGGGCGTCTAGTTACTTAAAAAAATACATAGTCGTCCAGTGTGCAGTGTGATCTTGACAGGCTTGCCTAACTAGATAATCAATAGGATTAGAGATTTATATACTGATCATTTCATACGGGTAACCTCACCTGAGTCCCCTAGTAGTGCTGAAGTAGTTTCCTAAGTTACCCTGACGGAAGTTAGGAAGAAATTAGAATCCCAACTAGCTATGCTGTAGATCTCGGTTTTGCAGCCTAGGCGGTCGACTGGGGCCTAACGCCTAGGCGGGACTACACGGGGACTAGGCGGAATTATACGATTTTGAATCTCGTTGTGTAATTTTGTATATTAATAATATATATGTATTAATTATAGCAATTTTAACTATTTAAGTCATAAAATACATATAACAACAATGTAGTAAATATAAAAATACTAAAAATTGAGTTATAATATCAATTAAAGAATTCTCGAGAATAAGAAAAATAACAAGAAGGCTTATGCGGGCATGTTTTGTCATTAATCGGCGCCTAGGCGGCCATTTTTCCCCATTAATCGGCGCTCAGACGGGCTAGGCGCCAATTCCACGGCGACTAAGGCGCTAGGCAAAAACGCCTAGAGTTTTTACTAGGCGTAAGCGGCAGAGGGGGGAGTTGACGCCTAGGCGGCGCCTAGACGCGCCTAGGCGGGTAGATCTACATCATATCCGACTAGTACATATTTACACAATTCTCCCTTAATCAATAAAACATAAAATCGATACTAGTGGGGATTACTTGCGTGTTCTCGAGCTATACTCTTATTCTCTTATATTTCATTTACTTTGCTTGTCTCTAGTTTAATCATCAATTCATAATTCATTTATCTTATTTACATTCCATTTATAAATCCAAAAACAAAACAAAAATCTATCTTTTATCTTTTATAGGTTTTTGAACAACTCATTCTAATACACTCTTTAAGAACACTATTCAAATATCAACTTCCGTAATTCCTGTGGAGGTGATACTCTATTATTACTTGTCAACGACCCATACACTTGAGGTAGTTAGGTCTCTTGAGGTGTTGAATTAGTTAGATCATTTTATCACACCTTGGGAGACCATAAGTTTTTGGTTCCGCTGCCAGGGACTACATCGCAATGTTTGTGCTTTTGCTTAGTGTAGTAGTTTTAGTTGTACAGTTTTACAGTTTTCTTTTTCTTTTTGAATTTTTCAGATTATGTAGATAGCTAATCAGTAGAATCAACCATGAGAATAAGGCCTTCCTAGGACAATTTGAGTTCAAGCCATAGGGATTCACCCTCCAACTATTCATGTTGTTCAATTTAGGCGTGATCAAGGCATGCTAAATCAATTCTTAAGCTACATGAATTATAATGGCACTGAACATCAAAATTTGGGCGGTTATATTCAGTCATTCATGCAAATTTGTGGTGCATATATTACTCAAGGTGTCATATGAAAACATATGTACTACTTCATGTTCCAATTCTTCTTGACCATAAGTACGAGCGAATGGTTAGACAGTCAACATCTAAATCTTATCCCAAGCTAGGACGTGCTACAATCTAAACTCCTTAATCATTTTTACCCTAATAGTATGTGACTGAAGGATCTGAATGAAGCCAAGATTGAGAATATATAACCACGGGGTGGGGGTTTTGTTTTGATGGATCTAGATAAAGCTAAGATTTGTATGGATAACATTATCGAGACCGAGCGAAGATATCCATCCTCGAGACCCATATTTCTACAAGGTACATCACAAGCAGATGATACTGCTAGTATAGATGCAAAGTTTTCTAGCTTGGAGGATAAATTGAAGTAATTATCTTTAACTATCAAGGAGAGCTTCAAGAGCAGTTAGTACAAATTCATGTTGACAAGACGTATGGTTGTTTAAGTTGTGGAATGTTTGATCATTGTTGGGAAAAATATGCAAATAATAAGGAGTATGTTTTCTTTCTATCGAATCGAGGGTCCTACCAATTGAGTGTTCCAAATTATGTTCAAGGAAATTGAAATCATTCGGACTTCCAATGATCGAAATGAAGTGGGGTTGCTTTTCAAGGCAAGTTATATTAGCCTCAACCTCAAGAGAACGTTTATCAGTTGAGGACTCAAAATGTCTTTCAAGGAGGTCCAATTTATAGAGTTCAAGATCCATCATAACCCATGTATAATCAATGCGTCGTTCATGCAATAAGTAAGGCCTCGTCCGCAAGAAGATCCTACTAGTGAGCTTCAACAAACATTAACTGAATTCATTAAGATGATGTGGGAGAATGTGAAGTTTAATCAGGTAAGGCTGAATGAACAATCGACATCACTGAAGTTGTTGCAAAGTTAAGTGTCACAAATCACTAATCATTTACAAGCTCGAGCTTAACGTCAACATCTGAGCAATACTGAAAAATCCAAAAACTGATGAAGCTTGTAAGGTGATTGGACTAAGGATGTAAAATAACCACCTCTATCCTTAGTTGTTGAAAAAGAACAAGAGAAAGATCCAACCCCGATTCGAGAAGAGGTGGTTGATGATACTGCTAATAGGTAGTTGAACAGGTGAGTATTACTGATAAAGTTGAGAAAGCACCGGAGAAGAATAGGAAGAAATACTTAGTGGTTAATGAGAATCATCCTCCATGACCATTTCCTTCACGTGTCCAAAATAAGAATAATGAGCAAAAATTTAAGAAGTTCATGGACATGGTTCGTAAGCTAGAGATTAAATGATTGTTTGTGGAATCCTTCTAATGAATGCCAAAAAGTTTAAAATTTATGAAGGATGTGTTTTCCAACAAATGCTCGTATAAAAAGGAGAATTGGTTGGTTTGCCTGAGGAGTGTAGTGCTATCTGTCAAATCAAGTTGGCACCGAAGTTGAAGGATCCTGGAAGTTTCGTGATCCCTATTGCCATTGAGGAAGGATGGACTGGGAAACAATCGTGTGACTTAGGTACGAGTATCAATCTCATTACAAAGTCTTTCTTCGACAAGCTGAATGTTGGAAGGCTGGACCTACTACCTTGGTCTTGCAAATAGATGATAGGTCCTTTTCCAAGCCTGAAGGTAAAATTGATGTTGTTCTAGTTAAAGTTCGTAGTTTTATTTTTCATGTGATATTATTATTATTCTTGACTACGACGCGGATAAGAATGTACCTATTATCTTGGGACGAATGTTCTTAGCCACGAGTGATACACTAATTGATGTTAATAATGGTAAATTGATCACGAGGATCCAAGATGAACATGTTAAATTCAATGTCCATAAGGCTATGAAGTTCCCTGATTTGCGGGATGATTGTTTATGTGTTGATGTCATGGATTGTTGTCATACCTAAGTGTGTGATAATAAAATGACACCCTTGAGAGGACTTGATTTTCTCAAGTGTACGGGTCATTGACAAGTAATAATTGATAAGTATAAGGGTTATTATCTCCACAGGGCTATGCCGGCTAAGATAATTGCGTTTACGAGTATGGTAGTGGAAGTTTCAAAAAATAATTATAAAACTAAATATATTTGTTGTATCTTTTATTTAAAACTAAGTTGCGATAAATAAAGATTAAATAAGATGATTAATGGAAATAGAAAGGTAATAACTAAAATAGAAATTCAATTTAAACTACTAAACGAGGTGAAATGTATGAGAGATATGCCTGGGTCTTGCTAGTAATACCCAACGTAGCTAACTTAATGTTTTTAGAAAAAGGCGAAGTGGTCTTTTCATACTAGTCATGATTGAATCTTCTTCCCAAATCCCTCTCTGCTAGATAGGAAGCTATCATACGACACTAGAGACCTTCCCTAGGGATGGCAACGGTTCGGGTTTTTGCAAAAATATCAAAAACCATAACCATAACCGTGTATTTTATTAAAAACCATATCCTAACGGTTTTAACCATCGTTTCATTTCAAAACCATAGCCGCATTATTCAGTTTCGATTTTGTAAACGGTCTTGCGGTTTTAACCACAACTAAATAATAATTTAATAAATATAAAATCAAACCGCAAATATAAAAAAAATCTTCGAGGTATATAAAATATTGTGTAGGTCTATGATTAATTGAATATTTATTATGTAGTTGGTTAAATATAGTATTTGGATTTTGGTTTTATAATTTTAATATATCTAAATTAACCTAGATTTTTAAAATATGAAAATATATATGATAATAATCGGTTTTCAGTTATTCGGTTTTATTTTTATCTAAAACCATAACCTAACGGGTTTAACCATCGGTTACACTTTTCAAAACCATAACCTAATGGTTTTAACCACGGTCATATCATTTGGTTTTTAACCAGTTCAGTTATTATCGGTTTCGGATTTTAACCGTAACCATTGTCATACCTAACCTTTCCCGAGTGACCCTACAAGACTTTTAAATGCTAAATAGTTTAAACATTTTGACTACTTGGCTAGTCATGAACTCCTAGTTCAATTACAAACACCAAGCGTCTATATGCTATATTCGTAATCTGACCCCCCACCCCAGGGGCGAGAGTCTCAATTACTAATAATGTACAATATTTGGACAAAATACAAGTAGTAATTAATCACACCATATAGTCGATGGAAATAAACTTCACTTCAACTAAATATGATCTCAAACTCATCTCAAACTCATGGTTAAATAACTAACAGTGGTTCATACATATAGCAATCCTCAAACAATGAGGGTTTTAGTTCATATTAAAATAAAAGAAAAATAATAAATAAATAGTGTAAGGATCATGTTCAAAGCGAAAAACAAAATAAAATAATCTTAGAATCAAAAGGAAATGGGTTTGGAATGGTGAAAACCCTTCTTTTCCTCTTCTCGCTTCTTGCTACTTTCTCACAGGCGTTGCTAACTCTTCCAAATATGTTGTTTCATGTTATGATCTTGTAAAATAATTATATACCACGCTAAAAAAAATTTGGGTCCAAATGGGATAACTTAAATGGGTTAAAATACCCAACCCCATCCATATGTTGTAGATTTGAAATGTAATTATTCTTCGGAATTACAATGTAATAATTATATACCACGCTAAAAAAAATTTGGGTCTAAATGGGATAACTTAAATGGGTTAAAATACCCAACCCCATCCATATGTTGTAGATTTGAAATGTAATTATTCTTCGGAATTACAATGTACCAACTCAATAAACACTTAATTTCACTCGACTATTGAGGGAAACCAAGTTAGATAATCCCAAAAATTGTAATCAATATAAATCTCCATTACCTTATTACAGTGGAATATTCGCTATATAATGCTTACTTTTGTTGATTCTTAACAATGCTTTTTAAATTTTTTACCTTTGAGTGCTCGATTAAAATGCTAAAGAACTAATTATGCCCCAACGTAAACATTCAGATATCGCAAATTCATTCTTCACGGGGACAATGTACAAATAAATCGAACCACTCATTAAAATTCAAACTTTAGCATTTGTGCCTAGGCATAAATTTGCAACGAAATATCCACTTGGTGACTAATTTCTAATGCCAAAAGTTATAGCTTTAACCATAAATGAAACCGGAATTATATCAAAAACAAAAATTATGGCAACACATTCTCATTCTTCAGTGATAGACATAGACATAAATGTACCTGAGCAACAACGACACCAATTGATATTCCGAGAGGTCTTCATACACATGCTTTAAACTAGATGTCATTGGTGAGCAAGCCTGAACTGCCTTCATCATGTTTTCTCTTTTTCCTCAATCCAGGAAGTTGTTCTTCCCCTTCGTCATCCCATAACATTCCCCTAATATCTCTATGTTATCCATATATGTTTATAAAATAAAATACATGGTTTAATAAAATGATCTTCTGGAGCTTAGGAAATATTCCTTTATTACAAAATATTTTCCTATTTTCTATAGATTTGACATAACCCTTTTCTTGGGACGCGATGATCAGTTAACCCTCTTTCTCGTAATTTTATAATGAGAATATAACCTGGATATTTCTAAATTTTCTTTATCAAATAATTTATACATCTGAATATCGTCCTCTCTATCGAGTATTGTTGCATGTGTAGCATTTTCTACATAATCGAGAATAGGGAAAACATCCTCCTCTGGATCGAGTTCTCCCTAAATAGTGGAAATTGGACAATTGGGCAGTTTTATAACAAAAAAAACATTTTATTCCACCTTGAGTGACTGCTCAGAAAATTATTGAAAACGTATATATGTTTATGTTCAGACTTACAAGGGAAAATGCGTACCACCCCTCTTGTAATTTTTTCTCTCAAAATGGTTTTAAGGGCTAGCTACCAAAATAGCGGGATTCTTTCCTATTTTATACAAACATCATAAGACGTGAATAGAGGGAAGAAATTAGAGGTTTGAGGGAGATTGGAGGCAAATCTATAAGCTGGGACAAAGAATTATCAACCTTTGAGGTAGGGTTCTTCGAGATCCATGGGCATTTAATTTCCAACTTAGATATCAAAGTAGCAAGTTGATCCATATTCAAAGTAACGGTATTGGAATGTGGTGTCGGCTAAGATGTGATAAAAATATGATAATAAAAGATGCAACTAACACCCTAGCCTAAACACGTTACTCACTGAAAGTATCACAGGTCGTATGCAAGTTTTAATGATAAATAGAATTCGTTCCTAAGAGACTACGAAAGTTAGAGAGAACTTATGCAAATATCAAGTGCAAACAACAAAGCTAGATAAATAATACGCTATAAATAAAAGACTAATGGATTTTTTTTTGTTTTTTTAACAAGAATAATTAACTAAGTATAGTAAAGACAGAAAATAAATAAAGAGAAGAAGATAGTATGAGAGTTTAGCTCGAGATATATCAAGTAATCCCCACTAGCCTTGTTTATTCTAATCATGTAAGGGAGAAATTGTGTGATATGCAATAGCCAGGATTCTATATTACTCCTAACCACCTTCCAGGTGAACTTAGGTGGCGACCTAACAATTATTAGGGGACTTGGGTAATAGGACCCTGAAATAATGATCGGTGATTAAATCTCAAACCCTAATGACTATCTAGGTAGGCAAGCCCTTCCGGACCACGCGCTAGACGTTTATGTGGTGTTTCAATAATTAGACACCCTTTCCGGGTGACTAAGGTAATCATGTACGTTGCGAACCGCAAGAACTACAGATAATATATCAAAACACATAAAACAAAGAATAAAACACGACTACCAATTTAAATGCGAAAATCCCAAATTAAATTAGATGTAAAAAAAGTCTAGGATTGATACCCATATGCTGATCTCAAGTTAAAATAAATTTAGTTCATACTACAGAAAAAAAAAGAAAACAATTACAAATTTGAAGGCTTGTGAAGGCATAATTTGATGTCTAACTCCTTCCAGACTTCTCTTCTCTTGTTGTAAGCTTCGTCTTGGCTTAAGGTTTGGCCAATGATGTATTTCTACTGATAAGAGGTTGTATTTATAGGGTTCTACAAATCCTAGTTCAAAATCTTGGATTAGATGGCAAGTAATAGGGCTCTAATCCAAATCAAATTCGTTTCCTAATATGTAGGAGAAGGGAAAAACTGATGATGTATTGTTTTGGTCGTATCTCACTCGTTTTTGCTCCGATTTTCGCCTAATTTATATCAAAACGACCGCGTAGAAAGGATAAACACTTTATATTTTGATTGAATCTCCAAATTTAGTGGACGTAGCTACATAATTTCAGATTTACATGGCAACTTTTCCTTTCCTATTTTATCTCTACTTCCTTTTATCTCCAATTTCCATCCATATCTTTTTTCCTTTATTTATTAGAATTGATTTTACATCTAATTAATTTCCATATATCTTTAAATCTTCACATTAACAAACAAATTAAACCCAATATGCTTTAAAAATAATAAATCATCAAATCAAGACAAGAAATAAGAAAATATTAAAATATGAATAAAAATCTATAATTAAATGCTCAAATACACCTAAAATGATGTCTCCAACATAGATTAATTCATCACAAATAGGGAGACATCATAATGTCTTTTTTTCTTTCGACGAAGTGCTAAGGAAGTATTATCTAATTTCCCCCTATTGTGAATAGTGATTAACAAGGAAGACACTATACTTGCTGAAGAAGGATGAATTTGTCTTTCATTATTTCTAACAACCAAATTACTAATCAAATTACTTGAAGAACAAGCTTGAGAATCATTGGGAGCATGCTTTAATTTCCTTCATAATGTTTACTCCCTTTCCTCCATTCGGAAAGTTGTGCTTCCCTTTTTGTCATCACCAAACAATACCCCTAACATCTCTATGATATTCATATATGCTTATCAAAGAACATACATAGTTTTGAAAAAAATCTAAAATTTAGGAAAACAACCTTTTAAAAGATATCTACCTTTTCTCTTGAGGTTTTGACCTAATCCTTTTCTTGGGACATGATGAGTAGTTAACCCCCTTCCTTTTAATTTCAACTAGGATATATCCTGGATCATTTTATAGATTATCTCTCGAATACTTCATACATCTTAATGTTGTCTTCTCTATCAAGGATTGCTGCACATTGAGCATGTTCTACATGATTGAAATTCGGGAAAAATTCTGCTCGGGATGGAATTCTACCCAATCAATGACAATAGAGGACGTTTCTAACAAAAACAAACATATTGTTATACCCCGAGTTACTCCACAAATATTTCTTGAAACTCGATATATGCTTATGTTTTGACTTACGAGGGAAAATTGTTCCACCACCTTGTATTTTTTTCTCTGTATGGGTTTAAGGGTAAACTATCAAGATAGAGGGGTTATCCATTTTTATACAAAGAACGGACGAGTCTAAGAGAGGGAAGAAATGTGAGATTCAGGAAAGATTGGTGGCAAAGATATAAACTGAGCCACAGAATTATCAGACTTTGAGGTAGGGTTCTTCGAGATCTATGGACGTTTAACTTCTAAGTTAGGGCTTCTTTAAGTAGGAAATTGTACCATATTTAAAGTACGTGTATTGGAACATCTCTTACTTCTTTTATTTCGATGAAGTGTTAGGGAGGTAAATTCTTTTAACTCTCCCACACAGTGATTAGTGGTTAATGAGAAAGGCATTTTACTTGTTGAAGAAGGCTAAATTTGTCTTTCATTATTTCAAACTATCAAAGTACCAATCAAATCGTATGAAGGACAATTTTGAGAATCACTGATGAGCAATTTTGGACTGCCTTTATCGTGTTTTCTCCTTTTCCTTAATCCAGGAAGTTGTGATCCCCCTTTGTCATCACCAAACATTCCCCTAACATATCTAAAATATCCATATATGGTTTATATAACAAACTTCTGAAATTTAGGAAAATTACCTTTTTTTGAGTTATTTTCCTTTTTTCTTGAGGTTTTGACATAACCCTTTTCTTGGAATGCGAAGAGTAACTAACCCTTACTCATAATTTTATAATAAGGATATAAACTGGATATTTTTTTAGGTTCGTTCTTAGATAGTTAAGAAATTTTTAATATCGATTATAATATCAAATAATACTGCACGTTAAGCATTTCTACATAATCGAGAATAGGGAAAACATCCTGCTCGGGATGGACTTATCACTAAATATTAGAAACTGTAGAATCGAAGAGTTTTCTGACAAAGACAAATATTGTGTGCCACACTGAGTGGATGCTCAGAAAATTATTAAAAAACTGATATATTTTTATGTTCAGACTTCCCAAGGAAAAAAGTCTACCACCCCTTTGTACTTATATTTTCTTTGAATGGTTTCATGGGTTAGTTACCAAAATAGTAGAATTCTTTCCTATTTTGTAAAAATATCTGAAAAGCCTAAGAGAGGGAAGAAATTTTAGATTCAACCTACAATTGACATAGAAAGAGGAAATTATATCCTTTGCATTTGGTGACAACTAACTAGGATTCAATTGTAAAATTACAACATGTAATGAATGAAGGGACTGAAGGGGTACCTCATCCCCATGTCCAAACATCAAAGGTATATAGTTATCTCGTACGTGTACATATCACAATTTTTTTCAGTCTCTACAGGTATTCAAACTTATATACCACGACCTGTATCTTGCGAAGTGACTAAATTTTTTATACTTTCTTTAGATAAAGAACATTTTACTTGACTAGACACAAGTTCTAAGCTTAAATCCAAACAAAACTTATCTTATCTCTTTGACAAAAAAGAGTATTTGTTACAAAAATATACAGGTCTATCATATATAAAGAAGGATCATCCCCTACATCCCTATATAAAGGAGCGCTAAAATTTAAAGTAAGAAAGTGTATATTAAAATAAAAGGACTACTCCTAGATGAGGTTCCTAACGCATTCTCTAGAAGTTTTTTTGTAATAAGTATAGAGGGATCATACATTACATCAACATGAACTGAAACAGAAGAAAGACATGCGGTTATATATATATGTTTGTTTGTGTATATAGTGAAGACGAATTGTCAAGAAAGAATGATGGAGAAGATTTCATGATCTATAGCAAGAAAGTATATATAAGTATATGAATTTGTAAGTATATAAATATGTATACACAAGAGACGAATTATCTCGCTTTTATAAATGACAAGGATATAAAATGGAGGTAATGATACCCTTCCGTCATAATGATAATTTTTTTTGGAAATGTATCAAAGATATAGAGTCGTCATGGTTGTCGTGTGGGTCCTGTCTTCCACCTAAAAGAATAATTTTTTAATTATAGGAAATAATTGAAATTCAAAATATACTCGAATAAAGGTGATATAATCGCAAAGCGACGCAAAAAATATGAGAAAAATATTTTGTAAACCTTGATATTTCCTAGAAACATATTAGGATTTAAAGGGGTATTTGATAAAGATAAATGCATCTTATCTTTTCCGAAGACCCGATATCGACATATATCGAGAATATATGAATAAAGTAGGCAACGTTCGAGTAAAGAACGAGTAAGGAAACATCGAAGTGGATCTTCAAGAATACAAAGATAAGGAAAACTGTTTTATTTTATCTTCCAACAACATACGTCAAACAAGGCGTAATTAACACCAATGTAAAGCTCATTTGATTCTCGACTACATCTTAGCGCATATGTCTACTTTCTGATAACTTTGTGAATCTCTTGATATCTCTATGATTAAAGGAATTTCGTAAATAATAGTAACCCAAATTTTTTCTAAAAAAATCTAAACAATAAATAACATTATTTCTCATTATTTTAAATTATTTTCGTAGAAATTATTATGTCAAACTCCAACTGAAATGATTCTCAATAGCAAATTATGTTCATTTAATAGGTTTATATGTACGATATTTCAATATATTGCAAAATTACTATACATTTCCTAAAAGGGATCAAAACATTTTTATTTTGTTATAGATACGCCAAATGTTATGGTAGATTGACCCCGACTTGACCACATGTCCTTAACCAAGAAAAAAAAGATCACATGTCAATAGAGTCGGCTCGAACTTCATGCCACGTGTCAATTGGTGGGCATTTCGATTTAATAGATGTAGTGTATTTTTTCGTTTATGAATTGTTATACCCGGAGTACAAATTATCGTTCATATTAAGATCGGGTATTTTAACCACTCTATTAACCATGGTTTATATAATTTTTTTCTTTAAACATGTAAGATAGATAGTAAATACCTATAGAAGATGATATTTTAGAATGTAATTAAAATATTTAATATTTAATTAACATTTATATCCAATAATGGTGATAAGATAGATATGGTTGATGGTTGAAGTGGTAGTTAGTAGTTATTGAGTTAGGTTAATGCTAGATCACCTATCGATTAAATCAGAGTCTATAAAATGAGGGTGGAGGGGGTTGATTTGAATGTGTATCAAAATTTGTTACTTAGTTATATAGTCGGAAGCTTTTCGGGTAATATAATCAGGAGATCGTGAACCGGGTGATTTTCGAGCAAACGCGATGGACTCAAACGGGTAGTAACTTATGAATCTCGCTTTGCATGTTGTAAATTTTAAGATGAATGTTTTTTATGTTTAAGTTATTGTATTTTTTTACGTATGCATGTTGTAAACTTTAAGGTATCGTATTAATTTTATGTTAGTGTTTTGCTAATCTATACTTGTTAGCATTAATCTTTCTCTATAATGGTTTTAGTTCTATCTATATGATTTAGAAAGTATTAACTTTGAATTTTATAATTAAAGATAATGGTATAAGGTATATTGTTGGTAATTGGTATATTTGGTTTGGGGTATAGGGTTATGGTATATGAGATATGGTTAAGGTTATAGGTTATGATATATGAATAAGGATAATGTTATATGAATAAGGGTTATGTTATGGTATATGGTTAATGTTAAAGGATAAATTATATGGTTAGGGGTATATGGTTAGGTGTTTTGTATATGGTTAAGTGGTATGGTTAATTTGTTACTTAGGGTAAATGTATATGGTTAATAGTTGTAGTGAATGGTTTAGGGTTATAGGATATGGTTAAAGGTTATGGTGTATGGTGAAGGGTTAGTTGTTAGGGTTTATGGTTAATATGTATGGTTAAGAATTAATAGGTATGGTTAAGGGTTAATATTTATGGTTAAGGGTTAATAGGTATGGTTACGGGTTAATAGGTATGGTTAATGGTTAATAGATATAGTTAAGTGTTAACTGGTATGGTTAATGTTTAATTGTTATAGTTAAGGGATAAATGGTATGGTAAAGGGTTAATAGGTATGGTTTAGGGGTTAATAGATAAGGTTTTACTATATATGGTTAAGGGTTAATAGGAAAGGTTAACAGTTAATAGGTATGGTTAAGGGTTATTAGGTATGGTTAGGGGTTGATAGGTATGGTTAATGGGTTAATTGGTATGGCTAGGGGTTAATAGGTATGGTTAAGGGTTATTAGGTATGGTTAGGGGTTAGTAGGTATGGTTAGGGGTTAATTGTTATGGTTAGGGGTTGATAGGTATGGTTAAGGGTTATTAGGTATGGTTAGGGGTTAATATGTACGGTTATGGGTTAATTGTTATGGTTAAGGGTTAATAGGTATGGTTAAGGGTTAATAGGTATGGTTAGGGGTTAATTGGTATGGTTTGGGGTTTATAGGTACGGTTAGGGGTTAATTGTTATGGTTAGGGGTTAATTGGTATGGTTAAGGATTAATAGGTATGGTCAGGGGTTAATTGGTATGGTTAGGGGTTAATTGGTATGCTTATTGTGTAATTGGTATAGTTAGGCGATTTCTAAGTGTATGCACTTTTAGAATTCATTTTTACGAAAATGTTATGTATATAGGTGTTTCGAATTTGGATAACGATCTCGAGTTTGGTGGGGATGAGGCCCTTAGGTCACTCACTCGGGCGAACATAATGTATTAGCGGTTTTCATCTGAAGAAGAAGCTTATATGTTCTACAACATGTACGCCCGTGTCATAGGATTTGGTGTCAGGAAGGATCGTGTGGAAAAGTCAAGCACATGTAGTGGTATTATTATGAATCAGATATTCGTGTGTTCTTGTGCCGGTATGCAAGAAAAGAAATACTTAGAAATGAAAGACAGGGTTAGAGACCACAGGGCAGAGACAAGATGCAACTGTAGGGCTAGGCTTCGTATCAAGTACGATAAGACGTTTGAATGTTACGTGGTGGCCAACTTTCACCCTGAGCACAACCATGACTTAACCCCCGAGTCTGCGACACATTACCTGCGATCTCATAGGAAGTTAGACGAATGTCACCTCGACCAAGCCCTATCTTTCCAGATGTTGGGGTAAGAACATGCAAGATAATGGACGTTTTCGTAAAAGAGGCAGGAGGGTATAAAGATATCAGTTTTATGAGGAAGTATTTGTACAACGTACTAGGCATGATAAGATCTGATGAAATCAGCAAAGGTGATGTGAACGTCGCTCTGGCTTACCTGGAGGGTAGGTGCGATAGTGATCTGTTGTTTGTCTTTAAGCACACGATTGACGAAGAAAATCGTCTAGACAAGTTATTCTTTTGTGACGGGAGATCTAGGAGAGAGTTTGCAGTTTTCGGCGACGTACTCGTATTCGATGCCACTTACAAGACAAATGCTTATTGTTTCCCACTTGTTGTTCTCGCAGGTGTGAACAACCACCGTAAGACTTGTATATTTGGTATCGCGTTGATGAAAAACGAGACTACAGAGGCGTATGTGTGGGTCCTTGAAACTTTAACAGCAACGATGAATGGAAAGAAACCCAAATCTGTCTCAACCGATGGTGATAGATCAATGGGGTCTGCTATCGAAGTCGTTTACCCGTTGGCGGGACATCGGTTGTGCTCTTGGCATCTTAATCGAAACACCGTTACCAACGTAAAGGTTGAAGGTTTTGGTGCAATTTTCAAACACCTGATGTCCTTTTCTTACACCGTCGACATGTTTGAAGATGCTTGGTGGAAGATGGTAAACGACAATGGTCTAGAAGAGGATAGGTGGATCATAGAAACTTATGAGAAAAGGGAGATGTGGTCTGAGGCGTATCTACGTGGGAAGTTCTTCGGGTTCCTCAAGTCCACCCAGCGTTGTGAGGGTATGAACGCGTACTTGAACAGCTTCTTGAATAAACGTAAGAAGTCCGTTGGATTGGTGAAAGCATTCTTGTTCGGTATGGTAAGAGTAAGGGATAACGCCAACCAAGAAGAGTATATCACAAACCACACTAAACCTGTACCGACGACTCTTTTAGAGGATATCGAGCTGCAGGCAATTAAGAAATTTACGCGGGAAGTTTTTTTTAAAGTACGAAAAGAGTTGGTTAATCAATGTGCCATATGTCATAGAGGTGGAGTCATAGAAAGTTATAATTCTCGCACTTACATGGTTGCTTCACACAAACATGCTGGTTTTACATGGAAGGTTGTTATTACGTGGGATGGGTCTAGGTTGCTTATCGAGTGCTCTTGCCTCTTATTTGAATCACACATAATTCCATGTCGGCATATATTCTACGTGATGAAAGTTGAGGGTGTTAGAGAAATACCAGAGTGTTGCATTAAATATCGGTGGACACCTAGCAGCAGTTTGACTCTGAAGGAGAAGTGTTTGTCGGAATATAATCCAACCGACAAAGAAACAGCGAGGATGGGGTTCTTGAATGCGAAGTGGAAAGAAATGCGGTTCCATGCCGCCCAGAGTGAGAGTGGGTATAACGAGACCCTAGAAGGGATAACGAACTTAGTGGCTCGAACAAGAAACTACCCGAACGACGACGGAAGTACACTACATGTTCCACCCGTTGTGTTATTTGACGTAGAGGGTCCCGAAACTGCCCGCCCAAAGGGTACAACTACAAAAGCACTGCGTCGCTGCAGCGTTTGTAGGTTACCTGGGCATCAGAAAAACACCTATCCTAGAATATTAGAACGTTCAGGTCCGGTACCCAATGAGACTAATCCAAGTACACAAGAGTTGTCCTTATTTTGAACTACGTATTTTTAACATCTACTAAGTATGTATCTTGGTTTAGTTTATTTTCTTACATCCCGTATTGTATTATTGTATAACTACTATGTATTTTTTAACCGTATTGTGACAGCTTTGTAATATCTTTTTACTACGTATTTTGGTTGCCGATAATATAAATTTTAAGAATTTCTATACTTGTTTATATCTTGTATTTTAATCTTTTCTAAGCACCATTTTTTTGAAGATCAAATATTGTCTTCAAAAAATAATTTTGATATATCTTATATCTAAGTTTACCTACCGTATTTACTTCTTCTTTACTTACTACTAACTCCCTTTTCAACTTACTACTCTTAAATACTAATAAATTGAAGTCATTTCAAACAAGATCTTGTACAATATTTGTTTTCAATCACAATTATTGCTAATCCTTCTATAAATAAAGAGTACTATTTTCTTAGGTTCATAACTCACTCATCCCCATTACAACCACTTCCATACAACATAGCAAGCAAAAAATGATGCCTCACCACGTAAGTTTATTATACTACTTGGTAGTACTATGCTTATTATGGTTATCTCCCAAGTTGAGATTTGAAGCATTAATTTTTTGTTGTTGTTCAAATATTTCTTTTTTTTTTGGTTGAAATTGAAGCATTAATTATCTTGCATGCAAACAATATACTTGTTTTGCTCCCAACTACTTCTACCCAAAAAGAAAAAGGTGGTCGTGTGTTTTTTCCTTCCAAATCACGATCGTTCATGCATGGAAGTGTAAAAAATAAAAATAAACTATTTGATAAATCATTTTGTTGTTTTTTATTCATAATTATATAATAAAAGGATTAATGTTTTTTCATGATATTATTAATTAGGAATTGGAGTCGACGACTAATGCAAGCTCAGACGAATTCTTGCGTATTGGAGTGAGCTCGTACGAAGCAAACGTGACGCTTCGTTACAATTACGGCTATTGTCGTTGTGACAAAAAATGCAACCTCTATTTGTCCGACATAGACACGCATGGTAACCATGAAAAGTTATACCACCGCTGTCCCACTCACGGTTTCGTTCGTTGGGCTCACCCTTACCACGTTGTTTGGGGAAGTTTGTTGTCCGAGGGTAGTGCCGTTAACAACACGTAACCTAAAAAAAAACACTGTACTTTCCAATAGTACTGAAAAGAAACCTACAAAAAGTTTCATAAATTACAAAACAACCCCAAATGCACAAATAAATACAAAAGTACCTAATTTATTATCCAATATTAAAAAAAACCACCTAATCTTTCAAAAATTACAAAACCAATACACAAACACTAACAAATACCAAATTATATCCCAAGCTTAACAACAATTCTACATCAACCACCAACTTTTCATAAAGTTTAAATCCACCCTCTTTTGTTTATACAAATCAGAAAAGGTTACAAGTCAGAATGAGTAGGCTCGGTTCGACACTAGAAACTGACTTGGTATTGTCACCCCGATGAACTGGGAAACGGCACGCAAGTCAGCCAGGAGCCTCCCACTACCCGTCCGTAACTCATAACCAATGCCCTTTTTGACAAACAAATACTAGGTAAATTAAACTTTACACTGCATCACATCCCACAAAAAACATAAAAATATTTAAACACAAATCATTAACATGAAAACTAAACCCGCTCGTCCATCCAATTTTTTAACTGATTGCTCTCCGACCTAAATAAATACTGGGCTAACTCGAATCGCCTACCTTCGGATTTTGAATTCCTCCACTCTATTAGTTAAAAGGAAAACGCATCATAGTGCAAACATGAATGGCGCAGTCATTCATGTTGATCAGCAACAAAAGTAGCGAAACCGAGAAGGCGGTGCGCCCGACGACCCGTGTTAATATAATCTATCCAAACATGTAACCGTTCAGTCTATAACAATAGAACACTCAATACGTTAGCAATTATCTAAAAATGAAGTTCCAAATCCAAGTTACTTACAAGATAATCAAACCGCTGCAAATAAGCCGCTCCCGGGCCCCTACGCGGCATCATAGTATCGCAAATAATTTGCTTCGAGTTCTCAAAATCCACAATATATAGCAACTAGTGAGATTCCCCGTTGTTAACGGGAATGAATATCTTTCATCATAACAAGACAAAAAATAAGTTAACAAACACAAATGACAATAATGAAAAAAAACCGAGCCTTTACTTACTTGTCTAACGTCTTTAAAATCCCCCGTGAACCTGTGCACCCCGTAAAACAAAGTCGATAACTCAGCGGGTGTTTTTGAACCATTCATAAGATGTGTCTGCACAAAAAATCAAATATAACCATTTATACCAAAAATTAACTATTAAAATAATAAGAAAGGTGAGAAATTATACCGCCAAGTACGTAGGCATAAACCATCGATAGCACCTGTAATTACTAAGCCTCTCGTCTAGGCAAAACTGCTCAACGCATAAATCGATGACCTGCAATGAAGTAATTCAATTAAACACAACTCAAAAAACATAACAACTAACCCCTAAACTTGTTTACACACGTCTACAGACACAAAATCTCCCGGTTCCAGTAGTTCGCGGAGGTGTTTCCGAGACAGGTGATAATGATCATACACTATGTCCAACTCCCTACACACAAACATATAAAAACACATCAAATAAAATAAATTATATACAAAATATTTTTTTGTTGAACTAAATGCTTACTGAGGGGGGATTTCTTGTCTAAAAAAAATTGGCGCAACAACGTATCATCCTCCATTAACCTTCTCCCGAACTCTGTAAAATCGTTTCCTGTCCCACGAACCAATCCACGAGCCCTGGTACGAGCGCCCCTCCTCGAGCTAGACCCAACAATAGATTTACCGCCTCGTGTAGACGAAGTGGGGGTTTCACGTGGAGAGGGATCGGGGGACACACGTGTAGAAAGAACGGGAGACGCACGTGGACTAGGAGTAGGTGACTCACGTGGTGAAGGTATAGGGAACTCTCGTGGTGGGGACCTGATTTAGTTCTGGTTGTGTAGTCCCGCGAACCGACGAATCTGCCATTGAAGAACTCCGTCGAGGAGTGTTTATTTGATGGCTGATATCCATGGGTTCCACGCTAGGAACCGGGCCTCGACCAACAGCCTCTACTAACTTCCGCATCAAACCCAAACACTCTTGAAATTCTTCTCTACGTACGTACTCATTCTTCGGCTTTCCCCTAGCCGAAGATGAGTCCAAACCTTCTTCAAACTCATTCTCCTCGGGCCCCAACTCCTCCACCGGTTTTCTATCAACTAACCCAAATCTACACTTGCAATAATTCGAACCCCCATAACGGTCCAAGAAATCCACTTTGCGCTTTGTCGACGACGTAGTCCAATTCTTACAAAAAGGCAAATCTTGGGGTACTGCGGTGTGTTTAGTTGCTCTTTGGACATATTGGAGGAACAACACCTATCACACAAATACCAAATATACATTAAAAAATATATAGAAACTAAAGCACAATTAAATATACGGAAATGTGCATACCTGTAAGACATACACACACCCGTTAAAGTACTTCGAAGCCAAGTCAGGGGAGGCGACTTTAAATTCGGCAATACCTCTCATAATTCCGTTGTAAACGAGGTACGACCAGTTGTAAGTTGGGATCAATTTCGGGTACTTGATAGCAAAAAATAATGATTCATCTACACCGTGGGTGCTAGTGGGTGAGATGAAATAACCATAGACATACATAACAAATAGTTTCTTAAACACGTCTCCATGAGTCCTACAAGCTAACAACAATTCCTCTATTCTAGTCAACTTAACCACACTCGAGCTTACCCAATGACCGACAAACATCATCTCTAACTCTCTATAAACTTCACAAGGAATACCATCCAGGGAGGGGGGATACTACCCCTCCTTGGCAAACCTAAGACCCTTTCTACATCTAAAGAAGAAAAAGGAAGAATACTACCACACAAGTTGAAACTACTGGACGATACATCAAATATATCCGTCATAAATTGACAAATTGTATACTTAACTACCGATTTTGGAAAATCCAAGAAACCACCAAACCCGATTTCTTGAACCGCTTCACGTTGTGCGGGGGTCAACCTTCTAGACATGTGACTGATTTGGGTCAAATATAGCTTAGTAATAAGCTCAACCCCCACCTATAAAATGTTTCACAAGTATAAATCAAAAGTTATTCACCTATTTAAAAAAATCTAAACAAAAAAAGAAAGTAGACGAAACTGACTTTATCTTCTTCCTGCACTTCGGTGGAGTTAAGCGAGCCACTTTCTAGTTGATGGACACTTTCTCTTGCCGCGTTCTCGTATAACTCTTTCTCACGAGGGCCCAACTTGTGATACCTGGTCCGTAGAGAATGCAAGTTCACCGACATGTTGGGAAAGTTGGACTTGAACTCGGTCTCTATTAAGTTCCTAGGTACAACACGAAAATCAAAAGAAATTAAAATATCTACAAATATACATAAAACAAACCAACAAGGGAATACTTACACGTAATACTCAAGGCCACTCATCACACCCCCAGTTTCTTGTCCACTTATTCTGCAATCAGTTAACATAACATATCATTATTTATATTCAACTGTTACTTAAATTCTAAAGATTCCAGAATATATCTACCAACAACATCCTACCTAATATATTCATTGTTACTCAAATTCCAGAATATATCTACTATGACACTTTAATACCTCCTTGAAACATAATTTAAATACAATCCCAACACCCCCACAATCCTTACCCCAAATTCACTGTAAAAATTTAGCAACTTCAGTGAAATCCAATAAAGATTTCAGAATATATCTACCAACACTATGCCACTTTACACTTTACTTAAAACAAAAATTAAATACAATCTCAACACCCCCACAATCCTTACCCCAAATTTAGTGTAAAAATTTAGCAACTATAGTAAAATCCCAAATAATAACCAAATTTTTATACCTATACACAAAAAATAACACTTAATCTCGCAACAATTAGTACCCAAAATCAATTAAAAACCTAATTCAAGAAATCACTACTACAATTTTGACTATAATTAGCAAATTAAATGAAATGTTGTAAAACAACCTTAACCCAATTTCCTACATCAAAAACACGCTAGATAATGGTTACCTTTTCTTTGAAGAAGAGCTCCTTCTCTTAGAGTGAAATTCCGACATGATTGAAGAAGGAGTAAACAAATATGGGGCTACCAACGTGAGATAGGAGGAACGTAGAGTAAGAGAAACGAATTCGGTGGCGATTTGATTGTTGAAGACCTTCTTCACAATGACGGAGATCGATTTAAGAGAACAATGTGTACGATAGTTATGGGTCGCCTGAGAATAGCGTTAGGGGGTCAGGCGGTGGGGTTATTTACGACGGGGTTTTACGCCGGCAGCTGGAGAGAGAGACGCTGAGAGAGAGAAAGGAGGAGAGAGAGAGGCAAAGAGAGAGATAGAGGTGAGAGGTGAGGTTGCGTGAGAGGAATGAACAAATCAGACCACGTGACACTCACGTGTAGTTAAAAAAAATCAAAAAAATAAAAAATCTAATACGCTGACACGTGGCAAAATCGTGTATTTGGCATGAATTTCAAACTTGGTGAAATCCAAACGAAAAAACACACTTTTTTTTTTCTTTTTGGACGTAGGGAGGGTGCCAGAGCACCCAAGAAAAACAAAAGAAATTAACCTATCCCTAATTTGCTAAAAGCCGAAGACAAATCGAAAATACTAAATGTATTTCGATTAACAAAAGTTGCTGCGTGCCTAGCCTCCTTCGCCAACTTATCCGCATTCATGTTGAGCTTTCTATTGATGTGTTTGAAATAAACTTGCCCAAGCTCTTCAGCGTTGTGGATAATTTTTTGTAGGATGGGTTGGATATTCCAACGAGCTGCTGACACCTGCTTTATACCTTGAATAACCTCAAGGTTATCTGAGTGGATTGTTATTCTTTCTCCTGGAAAGTAAGATCCTATTTGTGTTGCTCTAAGGACTGCTTCTGCCTCTCCTTCCAGTGCCGAATTACAATCGATTGTAGTACTTTGTTTGATGGGTACTCCTTGTTCCTTCTGAATTCCAACAACTGCAATTCCCGTAGGTTCCCATTTGTTTGAAAAAGATGCATCACAAAATAATGTTATGTCTTGCTCCTGTTCTTCATTACTTGTGTTCCTATTTTGTTCTTCTCTATTATTGAATCCTTTGTAACCATCTCTTAGCCAGTTAATTCCGTGAATTTCTTGCATAAGTTTTTTAGAAGCCAAATTAATTCCCGTACCATCAGCCGCAATTCCCTCGTGTATAGCTTTCATTTTTGCCTTCCATATGTTCCACAGATTTATCATTAAAAAATCTCGTACCACATTTTTATCCCATCCCCCTTTTGCGTAAGATTTGATGATTTTCAAAAACCAGTCTTCAATCTTATCATCTTGTTCGTCCTGTATTTTGATCTGTAGAATAGATCCAGCCCACATATCTTTGCACATCGTGCAATGTAGAAGTATATGTTCTATATCTTCTTTCTCGTGATTACACCATAGGCAGTTTTTGGCATCTGCGCATTTTCTTCTATACAAATTAACTCTGGTTGGAATCGCATTATTAATAATTCGCCACATAAAAAGTTTTATTTTTTTAGGGATGTTTGAGTTCCATATAGTTTTCCATATCTTCGATTCTTGCATGACTCTAGTTTCTATTGTTGTGGCTTTATTGTTGTTCTGTTCCTCTGTCAGTACTCTATAACCTGTTTTCGTATCATAATTTCCATCTTTGGAGAAAGGCCATATAAATTTGTCATATATACCATGTTCTTTAATCCTGGTCTTCTTAATGAGGTGAATTATAGGTGCCGGGAAAAGGTTATCCAGTTTTTCCAAATCCCATTCATTTTTGTCTTCTTTCATAAGTTCATCAACTTTCATGAGACAAGACCCTGTCGGTTTTTCTAACTCCCATTTAGTGTCTATCCACCTTTCATTCCAAATATTCGTATCCTCCCCGTTTCCTATCATTTTTATTCAGTGTTTTTTAATAAAGTCTCTTCCTTCTATTATGCTAGCCCAGCTCCAAGTCCTGCTTTGTCTAAGTTTACATGATAATAAATTAGATTTATTAAAATATACCTTTAAGTAGTCTCGCTGCAATGTTCTCCGGGTTATGTATTAATCTCCATGCTTGAGCCGCTAATAGGACAGTATTCATCCTCTTAAAATCGTTAAACCCTAGACCTCCAATTAACTTGTTTACTGTGATTTTTTCCCATGCTATCCAATGTATCCTGTTCCTTTCACCTGAATTCCACCAGAAATTAGAGATAGCTGAAATTAGTTTATTACAAAAAGAGATCGGGAAGGAAAAAATAAACATATAATAGTTTGGTATGGCCTATAGAATTGCTTTGATGAGAACTTCCTTGCCCCCTTCCAATAGTAATTTAGCTTTCCATCCTTCTGTATTTTTAAACACTTTTTTTGCTATCCATTCTAGAGACTCCACTTTTGACCTCTTATGACATAGTGGAATCCCCAGATAGTATCCCAGGTCTTCGGTTTCTTTGATATTCATTTTGTTTGATATCTCATTTTTTATTTCATTAGGAGTTTCTTTACTAAAGATTATGGCTGATTTATGGAAATTAATTCGTTGTCCTGAGCCGTTGCAATAAATATCTAGACATTCTTTAAACTGTTCGATATCTGTACCTTCCAAGTCTATAAAGAAAAGAGAGTCATCTGCGAATAAGAGGTGAGAAATCATCGGACAATTCCTATTAATTTTTATCCCATTAATCAGTTTACTGGAGACAAAGTGGTCAACAATACTAATGAGGGATTCAGTTAAAATAGAAAAGAGAAAAGGGGATAGAGGGTCACCTTGTCTGAGCCCTCTACCTGGTTTAAAATTCTCGAGTCTCTCTCCGTTGATGTTGATGTGAAAGGAAACAGATGTAATACAGTTTTCTATCCATTTTATCCATGTTTCGCAAAATCCTAATTTTTCCAAAACTTGAAGAAGAAAAGACCATCTTACCTGATCATATGCCTTAGCCATGTCAATTTTTATGGCAGCCAAATATTTTTTATTTTTCCGCTTCTTATTCATAAAAAAAGATATTTCTTGTGCAATAATAATGTTGTCATGCTATCAAACGAAAATATACACTACATACAAAGGGTGGAATTGTAAAACAACATACAAACGAAAAGTTTTCATAATTTAATTGTTTGTTCAACGAAAAATTACTCATCGTCCTAATTAAATCAAACTCATAAAGCAACTTTATGCAAAATACATATTGATCTCTACAAAATCTTGTCAACTCAAGGGTAAATAGGCAATTTTATAATATATCTTTTTAATTTTTTTTATTTAATTACCATACATTGGGTGTATGGAAGAAGGTCTCTTAAGGTTAATAACCAAATACTTTTTACTAGGCTATTACTATTTCTGTGTAGTGATATAAAGTATACTAGTATATATTTTTGTTTTTATAGGATCCTAAAGTATTTGGGCCCAAAGTTACCTTGCCTGTCTTGGCCCCATGTCAATTTGCAAGTATGAAGATCAACCTACCGTATAAACAATTTATGCAATAACTAATGAATAGTTACTAGTTTTTCAGCAACTTGACCCAATACCAATTAACCAACTCAAAATAACCCATTCATGTTTATAGTAGTTATAAAGAACCCAAAATATTAAAAACTAAACACAAATTTTGTACAAAAGATGTGTGAAACGTGGTGTTAAAAAGAACAAAAAAAAATCAAGAATTATAAGTCCCAAGTACATTTAACATGCTCCTTAATTTAGTTGAACACGTAGGACCCATTGGTCTGTCCTTGCTTCGCCACATATGTTCCTGCTCTTCTGGAGAACCTGGAACTGCTAAAAAAAATCAAGTTCACTTCCCAAATATTATTTACTTTGTAGACTATTTTTCAATCATCTGGGGAATTGTTTGTAGTACTTGTTATTAGTAATTTCAAGAATGGTTCACAATGGATGTATCAAACTGAGGCTTCGAGAATGTCGTGAAAAAAAAGATCTGCCACCATAGGAAGATGATCTCTTCAGAGAAACAGACCCATTCTCCAACAATGCACTTGCACTTGTAGATGCTGTATATTTTGAACTATTGTACTCTGCAGGCTCGAATTTCTGGTCATTTTCAGCTACGGATAAGTTTTCTATTGCTAATTTAATCTTCGCAACCATTAAAGAATCAGCTGAAATGGACCTCCTCTTTTGTTGAATCGGATCCTCATGTACTATATTGTTTCCATGGGAATGATCAGTTAAGTTTCTCGTATTTGATGTCTCAGCTTGTACGCGAATATCAACTTGTGAAAGTTCAATTTCTTCATCTGATATTCTTCGATTCCCATCAACTTCTGCACTTTCTGTCTGATTATCTGTCTCCTGCACCTGTCTCGAACTATTTGAATTAGATATTATACCAGAACGACACACTGGACAATTTGTGTGAGATCTCAACCAAGTATCGATACATGAAATATGAAAAGAATGATTGCATTTCGGTAATAATCTAAGAGTTTCATCATCTTGAAATTCATTTAAGCAAATTGAACAATCTGCACCTTCAGTTAAGCTATCACCTTTCTTGTATTTGACAACTGAAATTGAATTGATAATCGATGGCTGAAGACCAATTGTTCTGATGTACCAAACTGGATGATCAATAACTGGACCACGATTTGCATCAGCAAATGACTCGTCTATATCTCCAAGTTCACCTCTTCGTGGTCTAAACCAGTTCCAACAACCACAACTTTTCACGATGACTAAATAGTAGCTGACAATAAGAAAGGTGACACCAAGCAAGGTTGCTATGATGACTACATAAGGTGAAAGGCTTTGGTCATGATTTGAAGAAAGAGGTGGTTGTGGTAGGGGTGGTGGCAACAAATATGTATCTGGATATGGCAAGCAATAAATTGGACATGTAGGTTCACAAAAATCGGGACAGACTATGGAATCGTTGATGGTTGGAGTTAAAAATAGTTTTCTGTGTTTCATGATCCTTGAAGATACCATGGGAGGTAGTGAATAGAGAGTGAAAGGCTTGTTCAAGATTGCTTGCAAATTCTTCTTCCTTACCCTAATCAAGACTTAGGCTGCCAAAAATTGACCATTCTAGAATTATTAGCCTCCAAGATTTTTTTTTTTTTTTTTTTTATCATGGGAAATTCCTATTTAGATAGTCTTATGTTCACAATTTGGAGGAATGACAATTCAAAGTAAAACAGTGATTGTAGATTGTAAATACGCACCAAAGTAGCGGGCTTAGACCGCAGAGGGTCGTAAAAACATGATCCTTAAGAAAGACAAACTCAAGCCTCGAAGCGAGGGGAAGTAAATCGACTACCATATAACGAACTCCCATGGTTACCAACTCGAAGCAGACTCTCATACCCAAGGCATAAGCTAAGACGACAGCTGGGGTAACAAAAATGAAAGTCCCGATAGCCCTCAGATCAAAAAGAGTATCACTAGCCCAAGTGATAATAACGTGTACCGAGATAGGAAGGGATGAGCAAGAGACAACACACCAAAACGTAAAGCACAAACCCCGCTTCTCCAGCCAAGCCATATAATCGCAAGCCAAGCTAACCAAACAAGGATGGTCCAAACACCAGAAACCCCGACTGAACGGCAAACACCCGAAATTTCTAATATCAGACTCAACTGAATGATTTACTATGGCCACAAATGAATCACCACCCACGATTGTATGAAAACTGTAAAAAACGGAGGAACACCAACACACAAGACCACACAAAAAACACATCCACCGTAACCCTACACTAGCGCGAGCCGTTAAAATCGAACAAGAAGGAATCAAAATGAAAAAGTGCCGAATGAACGGCAAACACCCGAAACTCCAACAATCGAAATCTAATGAACAATTTAAAATAACCCAAAGTGAATCACCACATGACGATAGCAAGGGAGATCGGAAGCCTAGGACCCAAAAAACAAACCGGCAACTCCTCCTAAACACCTTCTCTACTTCCTGTTTACCGTACCGGGAGCCCAAAACAGCCCAAAAAGGCACAGCATCAAAGATACCTCTACTCCAGAACAAGTAATCGGCCCAAACTGAACAAATTTCCAGCGCTTCTTCTACGTTTCTGGTTCACTTTGGGAAGGAGGTGCGACTTGAGAGTCACTCGCTTTTATCTTGTTCTAGTTGTTTTAGTCTTTTGCTTTTTAGTCCTCTATATTTCTTTTTTTGGGTTTGGTTGGACAAACCCGAGTATTTTGTAATCGTTAATTTTAATATAAGCTTTTGGAACAAAAAAAAAAGATTGTAAATACGCACGGTTTATTTAAACCGATTTATTTAAATTTGAGATGTCAATAAAGTTATACTATATTGGTATTTTTTCTTCTTTTGGACGTGTTTATAAAGATTTCAATTTGTCCGAATGTGTTATCCACTCCCAGTCCCACGCATCCCTCAAAGAGTGACTTTGTTATTGCCCCGCCATCGGTTCTGTGTCTAGCCTTTATAACATGGAGTCGGCTTGACCGTTGTGCCTACGTGAGAGATGCTGGTAGGTTAGTGGGCCTGATTCTTCCGCCGTCTAAAAGATTATTTGGATGATCGGTTGAATCGTCAATCTTGCGGTTGACACCTTCCTTATACCTTGGATTAAATCAAAGGTTGTATAAGTAAATTACCTTTGGTGTCTCCGAAATATCCTTGCATTTTTCCATAGCTTTTAAAACTACTATCGCTTCGTCTTCCAATATTGAATCACATTTGATTATTTCCTGTACCTCTGTTCTTTGGTTATTCCCGTGGTGTATCTGTACAATACCAATACATGTATGTTCATATTTAGTTTCGAATGAGGCGTCGCACAAAAAGGTTATGCAATCCGTATTTAGAGTTTGTAGTATAACCATGTCCTAGAAGGGGTACTATTTTGTTGTATGGCATGATTAACCACCCAGGATGGCCCATGTAGTTCCCCCATCAGGTTTTGTGTTGTTCTTGTTACCTGGTCGATGTCTTGAAGGTGTCTTCATGGTGTGACTCCTGAGTATGATGCTATGATGTTTTATATCCATCTTCCTATATCGCTTGTGGCTTGTTGTTGTGTCCTAATTTATAGTGTTGATGCTACCCAAATCGCTTGTGATACCTTACAGTGTAGTAATAGATGTTCCACTGATTCTTCCTCCGACAGACACCATGCCCAGTTGGGTGAGTCGGCATATTTCCGTTTTGTCAAGTTACATGTTGTAGGGATCACGTTGTTACACGCTTTCCAAATGAATATTTTGATCTACATTTGCTTTCCATACCATGTACCATAACGTTGGTTTGATGTTTATTGTTGTCGTCGCTGTTTGTGGTTCATCTATGTCTTCCTCTTCTGTTAATACTTTATATCCTAATTTTGTATTGTATTATCTGTTCTTCGAGTGCGGCCAGATAAACATGTCTTTATGAGCGGTGTCCAAAAGTCTTATTCTTATGATTACTAGTATCAAGGGTTGTGGAAAAATTGTGAGTAGTGTCTCAGTATTCCATTCCTTGGTATTTGTCTGCCAGAGTTGGTTAATTGTTTCTAGTGTGTAGTTCGGTGGTCATTCAAGTTTTCATGTTGTATCAATCCACCTATTATGCCATATGTATACCTTTACGTCATTCCTTATTTGGTATATTCCATGTTTCATTATGATGTCCCGTCCTTCCATGATGCTTGTTGGTGTCGGGTATGGTGTAATAAAAATAAGATAATAAACGATGCGACTAAACACCCTAACTGAGCACGGTACGCACTACAAGTATCACATGACGCAAATTTTAATGATAAATAAGATTCGTTCCTCAGAGACTACGAAAGTTAGGAAGAACTTATTCATTATAAAGTGCAAATAAGAAGCTAGGAAAATAATACGCAAGAAATAAAAGACTGGAAATATTTGTTTGGTTTTCAGGATTTTAACAATTAACTATATAAAGTAAAGACAGGAAAAAATAAAGAAAGAGAAGAAGATAGTATGAGAGTTTAGCTCGAGATCTAGCAAGTAATCCCCACTAGCCTTGTTTATTCTATTTATGTAAGGGAGAATTGTGTGATATGCAATAGCTAGGATTCTATATTCCTCCTAAACCCCTTTGGGATGGACTTAAGTGGCGACCTAACAATTACCAAGGGACATGGGTAATGCGAAATGATCGGTGATTAAATCTCAAACCCTAATGACTATCTAGTTAAGCAAGCCCTTCCGGATCACTACCGCACACTAGACGTTTATGTGGTGTTTCAATAATTAGACACCCCTTTTAAATGACCATCTAACTACTATGGTAATCCTATAAGTAGGCCTCCGTAAGAATCACAGATAATAAATCAAAACACATAAAAGTAGAGAATAAAACACTAATTTCATTTAAATGCTAATATCCCAAATTAAAATAGATATAAAATAAGTGTAGGTTTCATACCCATATGCTAATCTCAAGCTAAAATAGAATTAGTTCATACTAGAGAAAGAAAAGAATACAATTACAAATTTTAAGGATTGGGAAGGCATGATTTGTTGTCCAACTTCTTCTGATATTCTCTTCTCTTGATGTAAGCTTCCTCTTGGCTTAAAGGCTGACCAATGATGTGTTTTTAATGATAAGAGGGCGTATTTATAGGGTTTAAAAGACCCTAGGTCGAAATATTAGGGTAGAAGGCAAGTAATTTGAGTCAAAATCTAACTCAAGTTCTTTTCCTAAAATATAGGAGAAGGGATAAAATGTTGTTGTCTTGTTTTGGTCGTGTCTCCTTCCTTATTTGTTAAATTTTCTCCTACATTATATTGAAATGGCCGCAGCGAAAAGATTTACACTTTTATCTTTTTATTTCTCATCCAAATTTCCATCCAATTTGAAGTGATCTTCACTTTAGTGGACGTGACTGCAATATTTCAGATTTACTTGACAATTTTTCATTTCCTATTTAATCTCTACTTCCTTTCATCTCTTAATTCCTTCCATATCTTTTTTCCTTATATCTTTAGAATTGATTTGGTAGTTAAATATTATTTTATAAATTAACACACAAATTAAACCAAATATGCTTTAAAAATTATAATTCATCAAATCAGGACAAGAAATAAGAAAATATCAAAATATGAATAAATCTATAATTAATTAACCAAATAAACCTAAAATAATGTTTCCAACCTAGATTATTATATCACAAATAGGGAGACATCGCTTGTCCAACTCCATGTTCTACTTTGACAAAGTTTGACTTTTGTTATTTCCGATCTTGGATAACATATTCCTTTTAATAATCGTTCTACTAGAGTGTCCAGGTTGGACATGATCCTCCATGCTTGTGTTGCCAACAAGGATGTATTTTATCCGTTTAAAATCTCTGAATCCTAATCCTCCAAATAATTTCCAAGTCACTCTATACATCTCTATCCATCCCTAGTGAGGATCATCGAGTAAATGACACTTAGATCTCCACGATCACCTTTGAGTACCTCAATTTAATTCCTTGTCAGAATTATCGAGCAAGCAATATTTTGAACCACATGGTTACTCTATACATCTCGATCCAACCCGTAATTAGGATTATCAAATGAATAATGATTATATCTTTTTTATCCATCCTCAAAGCATCAATACAACCTATAGTGGGGACCATCAGGTAAATAATGGTTAAATATTCATCATCATCTCTAAAAAGCATTCATTTGACCTCCTACTAGGTCATAAAGTAAATTTAAGATACATATCTTTAGTGAAAAACCTATAAATGGTTTAATTTAAAGACCTCATGTTAGGTTCTCTAGATAACAAGACCAAAATTGACATCAAAGAGAAAACTCGCATGGCGTATCACTTGGAACAAGGGGAAAAATAATCTCTCAAAACAACCATACCCTTTTTATCTCCCCTAAATTTAAGGATTAAACAAGTCGAGCACACCTTGACTGCTAAAGGACCTAAGTTGGTATTTGTAATGTGTTGGTGAAGAACATAGTTTGGAGAATTGGTGGATGGTTACACAAAAACTTTTGCTGGTAGGGTACAATTCATTAAAAGTGTGCTTCAAAGTAAAGCTAGGTATTGGTGTGTTGTGATGTTTTTACCTATGGGAGTGGGGCACAAGATTGATATTTTATTGAGTAGATATATTTTGGAAAGGTAATACAGAGAACTATCATGGAGCAAAGGTTTCTTGGGATGTTATTTTTAGAATCAAAAAAGTTGGAGGTGTGAGACTTTCAAGATTACTTCACATTAAATAAGCTGCAGTTCTAAGAGCCTTTTAGAGAATGTATGGGGCTAAAAATAACATAAAGGTCTTAGTGGGTTTATTTGAACTTGTTATATTATAAGTATAAATAGACTCTTGACTGTGATAGAAAGATTCCATGGAGATTAATGCTTAAAATAAGGGATAACTCCTATGATTTCATTGAGCATAGATTTGGAAATTTGAAGAAAAATAATATGAAAGCCGATAAATGGTTGAAAGGGAAATGTGTGCAAGACATGTGTGCTAATGTGGATGGAAAAAATTATAGTATAGAAAGAACAATATCAACCTATTTCATCAATGCAAGATGGAGACTACCTGGAGAATCTAGAGAAATCTTGAGTATTATTGAAGAGAATATGGTTATTCTATACAAGGGCGATAATGACAAAATTGATTGGTAAAGGGAAGAAACTTGAATGGTATAGTGCAGTGTAGCAAACAATGGTATCACCAAAATACAACTTTGTGGATGGTTAGTTTGCAGAAATAGACTTTCAACTAGAGAAAAACTCTTGATATGGGGTATGTAGGTAGATGGTATGTGCGTGTTGTGTGTAAAGGAAATGGAAGACATGGAACGCCTATTTATTATTGCTCTTTACTCAGATCATTTGGAAATTTTGTTGTAACCTTAATGTCTGCTTAAGTAGTGGTGTTTCACGGGATAAAAGGTTGAGGTGGATTATAATAAAATGCAAATCAAACTCTGTTAGAGCAACTGTTTTTATCCTAAGTTTTCTCAAATTTTTGTATAATGTATGGGATGCTAGAAACAAGAAGGGGTTTCATAATCAAAAAGCTTCTCAGAATGATATATTGGATCACAACAAATATGATGTGAGAATGAGGGTTTGGAATTAGAATAAATTCATATATAGTACTCCCTCCTTCCCAAATATAATGTCCACTTAGCTTTTCACATAAATTAAGAAACACAATTATTATCATTACCATTACTAAGATACCCCTCATAAAGTGTCGATAATTTAAATATTCATTGGAATATAAATTTAAATATCTTAATAAGGGTAATAGTGGAAAAAGGTGAGATAAATTGTCTTGAATTCTAAGTGGACATTATTTTTGGACACTATTTTTAGGCACTATTTTTAGTAAGTAGGACATTAATCTTGGGATGGAGAGAGTATGAGGAATAATGTTATAAAAAGGAAATGGAATTTAGTACGAGTGTCGATTTTTGATACTGGTTATTAGATAACATTAGTGAGGTGGTTAATGTTGGGAGGTACTTGTACTTATTGGGTGTACATGGACTATTGTGATAATTACGTATGAGATTGTTTGGGTAGTTATGGTATTGATGTGTTTCATAATAAGTTGCATAGATGGTAGATGGGGTGGTTTGAAATCAGGTGTGTGGGTATGATGACTTAGTAAACATTTGAATAGTTGACTTGGGATGGAACCAAATGTGAGTGATGTGGAAACAATGAAGTTAGAAGTGCATGCAAGCTTACTTGGAGTTTTTGCTTGGACCTAGATTATAATTACTATTTTTAGTAAATTCTATTCTTAATCATTTCTAACTTTAGAAATTGTTATGTAGGTTGTTCTTTTCCTTTAGTATTGATTGTATAGGGTTGCTTTGTTTGATGAGTTTTAATTTTAGGTAAAAAAGTCAACTTTAGCTTGTTGTGTACGTTGATATACAATCCAATAAAGAAAAAACCTTAACGAGCAAAATAAAAATCAAGTCAAACAACCAATCATACCAGATTGCCTACTAATATAGGTAAAATACTATCTCGCAACTAAATCCTGTGAAGGGTCACATAGCTATACTAAGAAAATAATTACTTCCAATTCTAACACTAGAAGTCAAAATAATTCCATGAGAGAAAAAGCTCAAACTAAAAGTTGTTATGAAAACCTAGTTGGGTAATAAGGGTATCCCCGACTAAAGTGAAGAACTTGTCCACCAAATGATCAAAGGTAAGACATGCTTGGTCAAAAAGGGGTAACTGAAAACAACCAATTCAAATAGAATGGAAAAAAGGAACAAACGCCAGAAAAATTAAATATATACAATCCTAAAGCCTTTGGATCATACAAACTGAAAGATCCCAAATCTAGATTTCAAAAGAAGTTACCCTCAAATTTAAATCTTACAAGGAAAATCTCAGGTTTGTTAATCTAAAAATAGAAAAATACAAATACATCAAGGAGTCGTTGTGATAACATTCCAGGAAATAATCGCAAAGAAAGCTGACCTCTATGATCTTGCAGAACAACAACAAATGAATAATTCTCTTTGAGGTAGCCGACGTTTGGATTTTCTCTATTCAAAGAAACAGATTGGCAGGAGGTGCGTATTAATAATACCCTGAGACATTTTCACATAGAGGCCCCAGTGATAAGAACAGACGTGCGCTGGAATAATTGCATTTCTCCTTGAGAGAAAGGCCATTTGTGAAGCCTGGTTCCTAATCTTTGTATGCTGCCAGCCATGGATTATTAATGAGGAAAATTGAAATATTTCCTTGCATGAAGAAAGTACATAGTTCATAATATTTATATTATAATCCCATTATGTAACACAAATTGACAAAACCCATATGTAAGGACGACCAGTATACCCAAGAAAAAGGGATATCATGACATATATTAAAAAAGGGGAAACGACATGCACACAAAAACCTATTGTGGAGGCTAAAGTGTAACCCAATCTGACATTGACCATGTAAAATAAATACATGAATACATTTCTCAAAACAAAGGGAAATTTGAATTCAAAATAAACAATAAAGATAACACATAAGATATTGGGAGCAACAAAACAATAGGAGGAAGGCAAGTATAAAATAGAATCTCTATCCTCATCCAAAACTAATATGTCCCAATCAACCGAGTGGTTTGGGTAATAATTTGTCGATGTAGAAGATTTCTTATGTTGACTTCATGATGAACTTGAACTTGATTAACCAGTTGTTTCTATGAGGTCTTTCATCCTGTTAGCTGGTTCTTAACCTGGTCAAACTACTGCTTAAGAAAAACCCGCTTGGCTTAAGCATCTTTCAAATATCTCAAAGTGATTAACAACTCGTTCTCCTGCTGACCCTTTCGCTCAGACTCTCAAACATATTTTTAAAGGGATAGGCTTGAGGAGACAAATTTCATAATACTTATTCTATAGAAAGTGTAAATATGGAGGCATAATGGCCACGTCATCAAGATTTTGTACTACCTCGGTCTATCTCCTTAAAGGAAGCAAGATATTCAAGAGTAACATATCCCTAAGAAGGATATGAGGGAAAATTGTTTTATCAAAACATATCGATTATAAGAACACAGTATAGGCTTCATCAAGTATGTATTAGTGATTGACATAATAGCAGCCCCCCTGAAAAGGGGGAGAAAATGAAAAAACTGCTCAAAGTAGTCGCGGACGAGGGTAACGTGGAATTCCTGGATACAGACAAATAAATGAACATGAACATATCATTAAGTTATCTTCTTTCCTCAATATGATACCTCAAAGAAAATTATGGCAAAGAATAAGATCATAACATTTATAAATTTCACCACAAGTCCAACAAACTATCACAAAAAGAAAAAATACTGTAGCCAAAAAAGGGGGTTACAACACATAAAAGACAAACAAAAGACCTAAACAGGCCCCTCGTCATCTTCTTATCTCGATGTATGGCCATCCTTGTTAGAATCTTCCACCAAATGCAGGGGAAAGTGAAAATTATTAAGATCCAAAGTCACCTCCTTATCCTGATGCTGATGAAAACAATCCATCCAACTAGCCCAATCTTTTAGTGAGAAAAAACTCATTAATTCTCCCTTCAAAGAATTGAGGGAGATCGTCCAATTCATGCTGCAATTTGGAGAACTTCGAGGATAACACGTCTAAATCTTTCTCAATTTCCTTGCGGGCATGTCTAGCCGAGGTCACAAAAGGCATGAATGAGTTTCTGCTTATCTTTTCTAATTATAAGGGTTAGTGGAGTGTGTGGGAGAGACACCTGATGTCTCCCTAAATGTTCTAATTTTATTTCCTTGGGAGACATCATTTTTTGTGTTTAATTGACTATTTAGATAGAGTTTTGGTATTAAAATGCAATAAATCGATTGTCCTCTTTTAATTCTAGTATTTTTCATTTATTAAGCTTTTGCACGTAATATTGTGTATTTTAGTGAAAAGTTGTAGGTTTTGAATACTAGCTAGGAGAGGAAGCCAAGAATAAAGTCAAAGATTGTGTAATGAAGTCAAAGCAAGAAGAAATATCCCGAAAGAATTGATTATTTTAAGCTGCAAATCTGGAAAGTTGTCAAAGATTGCTTATTCCGAGCCATCTAAGAGTGAATTTAGCCTCTTACTTGTGAAGAGAAAACGTGACCCATTGAGTTACGGAAATTTAGCAACTAGAATGAGATCAATACGAGTTGAAACGAGCCGGTTAGAGCTGTTTTAGTGGAGGTGGTGCAGCAGTTACGGGATTTGGGCTTAATTAGTGGACTTGGGTTTTTCTAATATTCACTTAATCCTTATTAGAAGCCCTAATCCGATTTTCAGCATATAAAAGGGCTTTTGACTTCTATTTTTACACAGCTTTTTCATAACATAACATATGCTTAAGAGTCAGACACCAGAGAAGAAGCTAGAGGCAGAAAGAGAAGAAGCAAGAGCTGGAGACTGTTTATATCTCCAATTCTCAGCCAATTCGATTCCGTAATTAGGTTCTTCTATTTTATTCTGTAAAACATTATGAACCCAATTATTTCTTTAGTTTTTGTCTTTTTAATTATTATGAGCTAAACTTAATTAGTGCTTGAGAACGCATAATGGGTTAATCCCAATTTGATTTTATTTCATGTGTTTGGATTTGGGATTTTAATAATTGAAATCAAATTGGGTAAATTGTATTTTTCATTAATTTGTGTTTATTTACTATAATTGAAGTCATAAATCAATCATAGGACTTCGTATCTAGGATATTCCAATTAGTGGCGATTGGATCACCTTGACGGGGGGTCTGGGTACAGAACTAGTTAATGATTGTAGGTTAGAAATTAGAGACTCTAACGAGCTTAATTAAACCTATGGCCTAGTGGGTAAACTAGACTTAATCACTTGAGAGTGGACTATAATCACCCTGACGGGGTTTGTAGCACTTGATAGTAGTTCCTTAGTCCACCCTGACGGGGTAAGGAGAATTCCGAATCCCGACCAATGCATATTTACCAATTTGTCCCTTAAGCAATACATGAAATGAATGATAATTATGTGAAACCCTTGCGTCTCTCAAGTACTGCTTTCCCTATTTGCGTAAACACTTTATTTTCTTGCGTCTAGTATTTTATTTGCATTACTTTAGTCTTTTAATTAATTGTCTTAGTTATTAGAAAAACAAACAATCAATCTTAAAATCATTTACTTGCTTTACGTGCAATTAACTACTATCTGATAAACATTAGAGTCAACCAATCCGTCCCTGAGAACGAATCGGTTTTATCACTTATATTACTTGGGACAACCGTACACTTGCGGTTGTGGTTCTCTTTTCTTTATTGCATTTATTTTGGAACACACAAAGGACCACCAAGTTTTTGGCGCCACTGCCGGGGACGGTAGCGTGTGACCCCGGTGTTTATCACCACCGTTCGACTTGTTGCTGCCATGGAAGGTGCCGGAGAAGACAAAGCAACTCCTAGACTCCGATCTAGCCATGGATCTACATAGCTTCGGTAAATACTCGAACGAGCACTAACACAGACACGAGCTCCATTTTTGTCACACAAAGCAATGCAGTTTTTTTTAGCTTAGTCTGTACGCTAGATTGGATTTTCATTTTCTTTTTTCTTTTTCAGATTTGGCAAACCAGATCTGGTCAAACGAAATATAGTTAGGTTATTTTATTAGTTTGTTTTGTTATTTTATTTTGTAATTAATTTGAAACTGTATAAAATAGGATGGAAAGTGAATAAATCATTATTTTGACTGTATATTCTTTGTTTTTTTAATACTCATCATTTTTATATAGTACTCAATATATTTTATTGAAAATCATCATTTTATTGTCGAAACTTATCATTTTATTGTCGAAACTCATCATTTTATTTTCGAAACTCATCATTTTTTCCCGAAACTCATCGTTTTTTCCGAAAACTCATCAAATTTTCCGGTGATCGGAGGTCGGAGATGGGTGGTCGAAAATGGATGGTCGGAGGTCGGTGATCTGAGATTGGTGGTTGGTGGTTGGTGGTCGGAGGTAGGTGGGTAGTGGAGAGAGAAGATGAATGGTGCCATCACTTTTTTTGCCTTTTAATGTTAGTAAGGGTATTTTAGTATTTGGTCAGTTTTGAGGTCTCTTTAAATAAGTAAGATTCACACTAGTTCCTTTAAGCCAAAAAACTATTCTCCAAGACCTTATGTGTCAATCACCCATTTTTTTAGTTTTAAACTATTTTATCAATTCCATGGAATATTTTATAAGAGTAGTTCAGAATTTCTAAATAAACTACATTTTTATTTGGTCATATTACAAATTAATTTTTTATTTGAAAGGTTTAAATTATATTAAATTTATAAAATATTTTAAGAAATTAGTGAAATAGTTTTAAATAATATTTTGAAGTATATTTAGATATTTTTGAAAAATATATCGCGCAAATAATAGATTAAAATGAAATTTTCTTTTTAACTAATTAAGTTCGGATCCCGGACGCTGCATGGGAACACAATTCAAGTTAAAAATTATATAAAGAAAAAAATTAAATTGTAGTATGCTATCTTAAACGGAAAATATTTATCTCAAAAATTTTACAATTTTTTAAGATAAAAAATAATAAAAGACACAATACATAGTAAAAATAAATACTAAAAAATATTATTTAACAAAATAAAATGATAAATGTAAGAAATTAAAATGAGAAAAATATCAAAAGTAAAATACATGGGTATATATTATATAGATGCAATGCAAGGCTCGAGATTGGGCAAATAGTTTTTTTTTTTTTTTTTTTTTCGGAGAAGTTACACAAAAACCATTTATTTGTCCGATCCTTAATTTTTCGATCCCCGTCATAATCCCATTGATATCCATTCCGTGATTGGACAAATAGTCAAACAAAGATTTTCATAAGGGGGGAATATTTTTTTACAGCCCCATGACTATAAAACTTCTATAATAAAGCCTATAGTTAGTTAACCCAACTACCCCAACTAAAGAAAGTAAAAAAACACCAAAAACCAATTAAATATTCTTACTACACTGATAGAAACCAAATTGCAAAACAAAGAACCCATTAAGATGCGTGACACACTCTCTCTCATCTCTGTTCTCTGTGTTTTGTCTGTGCTCACAAACTAACGCAGCCCCCCACCCCCATCGCCCTCTCCATCTCCACCTAGATCTCTCTGCCGCGCCACCACCACCGCCACAGAGCCGATCTGACCTTCAGCGCGTCACTACTCCTCCACCGCTGCACTACTCCTCCAGCGCTGCTGCACCGGAGACCTTCGCTGCTGCACCGGAGACCTTCGCTGCTGCACCGGAGACCTTCGCTGCGAACCTGCAACACCACCACCACGAAGCCTGACCTTCCACGCTTCTGCACTGCTGTGATGTTGCCGTGAGATAGGTCCAGCCTAGGTTCGTGTCCAGCCTTTCGTTTTGATGGTCCAGCCCTTTATCCCGTTACACCATGGTCCAGCCAAGCCACATTTGGCGTGTGTGTCCAGATCGTGTTCGCGAGCCAGATGGTTTTTTTTTTTTTTTTTTTTTTTTTTGGCGTGTGTCCAGACAGAATGGGCTGAAGGAGCTGCTGGGCTCAAGGAGTTGGGCCAGGACACAAAATATCGTGTGTTTGTTCTTTTTTTTTTTTTAACCGTGTCTTTGTTTTTTTTTTCTTTGTATGGATCCAGATTGTTTGGGTCCATTTTTTCCTTTTTCCAAAGTATTTACTGTTTTTTAAATCTAAAAATTCTTTTTTAAGTGTTAAATTATATCAGAATTTGTCCTTTCTATTTTATTATTGACTAGTCTAGTATGGTCTAGATATCATAGTCTAGACATTATGGTCTAGACAAATATGTTTTTTCGTTTTAGATTAAAAAATTAAACTGTGATAATTAGACACTACTATACAAAATTTAAAAACTTGAGTAAATAGATATCATATACATCTTTTACAGTAAATTATTGGACATTGGCATGAATATGGACAAAAAAGGACTTGTGTACAGCCCATTGTGTACACGAACTTGGCACAAGAACCGGATAAACAATAAGATTTGGAATAAAAAATGACATGGATAAACCCTCGAGCTTGGGTACAGCCCTATGGGTGCAGACTTGGACAAAACCGTTGCTTTGGTACATTTTGACTTGGAAAAAATCGAAGCTTAGGTATAGCCACATAGGCATGGACTTTAACGTGGATATAACCTACACTTAAAAAAAATGGTACAGCCCTATGGGTGCATACTTGGACAATTTTTACATAACATAAAAACCTAAAAACCCCATCAAATGTACGTACCCAATGGTACAGACTCTATACAGATTAATGGAAATAACAAAACAGAGGTACGTACCCGATAGTACAGACTGTATACGGATTAATGGTTAATAACAAAAGAATAAAACAAAGAAATGTATGTCAGAAAAGTAAGAGAGAGAAAAGAGTATGTTTGGTTAGGTTAGGCTTTAAAAAGAACATTTTCTAACCTAGGCTTTAAAAATGGGTTGGAAGGGGATTTGGGCTGCTTTTAGAACTTTCCTCTTTCCTTTCATAAGAGATAGACCGAGTTTATATAAGTCGTCGTTTCCACTTAGTCAATAAAAATATTATCTTTAGGATTATCATATCTTCGTAATTTGGCATGCAATCAAAATCATAACTATTTTATCAACATACGTTTCTCAAGGTTGGTGTATTGAGTTTATGTGGCTAAATTAGGTTGCCAATAAAGTCAAGCTTGAGGTGATCCATAGTTATCAATACACATTGGACCTTTTACCAAATAAGGAATTGACTGAATATATTGTTGTCAACCTTTTTTTTTTTCGGAATGTTGTTGTCAATTTAAAACGGGGTTCTATCAATAAAATCATGATTAAATAAATAATTAATGAGTAATATTGGATATTAATTACTTCAAATCGCATAATTTTTTGGGTCAGTGACCCAAAAAATCAAAATAATATTATACTTGTCTAAAAAAATCATCTATTAATTTCAAAAACATAGATTACAAATATACCCTTACAATCAAATTAAAAATAACAAATATACTATTAAAATAAAAAATACACCCAAACCATACAACATTGCTATCACGATGTCACAGTAACCAAAATGCTCGTCTAGTTCTTCCTTGGTGGCGATGGGCCGGTGACGACGGACCAGTGTAGTGGAGAAAGGTATGATCCTGCTCCTCCTTCCCCTGAATGGGATAAATGTGAAATCTTCGAACAGCTTGTTCACAGTCTCGCTCGCTTGATCACGAGGAAGAAATCGATGGCGGACCTCTTGGAAACTTCTCCCAATCCGGCGGCGAGTGAGTCACCGGAGTGATTCGAGTTCAACCTTGAGGACTCCTTCTCCCAATTGCTGATGTAATTTGTTGCTTTCTTGTTGTTTATGTTGTTTCGTCTGCCATGGAAGTGTCCTGATCGGTTAATTGCACCATGAATCCCATTGTTATTCTAAAGAAGCCTACGAGTCAAGGTAATTATTGTATATGATAATTAGTTTAAATCTTTTGGAACACAGTTTTTGGTATTTTGCAATGGTTTTCTATTGTTTGCAGCTCTGAATCTTCGCTGAAAGATACAACTCAATCTGCTGAGAACGAATTGAAGAGCGCTGCAACATGCTTCAGTCTCACTAGCGTCAATTGATGAGAATTAACTTCGTTTTTCTACATAATTAGCGTATGTTTTCCTATTTTTTACCATCTAAATTTTGTTTTCAGTTACTCTTGAATGAACAAGTGTTTGGTGTTATATAAAATGAGTTCTTCACGGACCTCTCAATTCGAGTTTAAAGTTCCATAGGTTCTGCAGATTATATGCAGTTACAGTATAATTTGAGACAACAGTTTTGATTGTTCAAGTAAAAAATTTTATTCAACACAATTCAATTCAGATTTATACTATTTCAAATGGAAATATTTAATTTCTTAGTTATCTATATGATGCTATCAATCATTGCATAGTATAGCCTGAGTCTGTCCAGAATACTCATCTGGAATTTTCTCTTCAGCTAATAAGAGGAACCTACCAAGCTTCTTTTCGTAACGAGGGCCTCAAAGTAGGGACTCAAGAGGAAAATCCAACGCCAAAAGGACCTGTCTGCAAATTATTTGGTTTTTCCTTAACAAGCTGTACAAAGGTTAGACTTTAAATACACACAAAATTTATATTTATATATTCTATATATATATTTACTTCTATTGATTATTATTCGATTAGTGTAAGTGAAGGTTCACAAACAAGGCAGCTTAGTGGGACGAGCTATTGATGTGTTGAGAGTGAAAAATTATGATGATCTTCTAATTGAGTTAGAGAGGCTCTTTAGCGTGGAAGGGCTTTTACAAGATCCAGACAAAGGATGGGGAGTTTTATATACTGATAGTGAGAAAGATATGATGGTTGTTGGAGATGATCCATGGCACTATTGCACTATTAGGTCCTTATATTATGCAAAAAATGCATTATTGACGCTGTATGATTTGTGTTTGCAGTGAAAATGTATATATCCATCAACATTTTCTTCTTTAGATGGATCAGAAATAGGTAAAGTAACTTCAATATTATCATCCATAGGTGACCAATCACAAGTAAAGACTGTTGAGGTGCTGCTCTGATCCGATTTGACAGGTGTCATAATCTCTGGCAAAGTCATGGCTATAGCTGGGTTTACCTCTGGCTGTGTTGGTGGTACAGTTGACTTGAGTCGGCACTTTGTGCCATATGTGCATGATCCTGAACTGTTGTATGTTTTGCAGATCTGTGATTAAACAGTAAATAATAATCATCTCAAGCACTTGAAATTAAAAATTGAATCTTTATATTTATTGGTTAAAGAGAGTAAGAATATACCTCAGCTGTGTTTTTGTTTGGTATACGAGTTGAATTTTGACGCAGCTCTTCCTTTCCGTGTACAAACTGTCAATTAAATAAAGTTGCAACAGTTATGTACGTTTTTAATAAGGATAATTGCACCATTGGTCCCTGTATGTATACAAAATTAACTAATGTACCCATATATTTAAACAAGTGACAAATATATCCATTTGAAGACTTAAATTTGCATCATTAATGAATTATTGTTTATTTCTTACCGAAATTACTGACTAATATAACACACGTGATAAATTCATGAATATAATGGTATATAATGCTATTTCATCGTAACACATGGTGCAATATTGCAATTAACAATTCAGAATATAGCATTTTTGAGAAACGTACATATATAGTATTATTTATTTAAGCTTTAAAAAAGTCTTGAGCATTTAATCTGAGCCGTTTAATTATGATAATCATATATGAACCGTTGATCGGAATACTTTTCTCAAGGATGAAAGAAGGTATATTACCAAACATTTAGCACCAAAGCGGCAAGAACCAGACTCCTCCCAGGACCGACACGTGTCACTTTTATTGAAGCTATTGCCGCTGTTATTTTTTTTGCCTCGGATGGATGATGTTGACGATCGACCAACGGAATCAGATCCTGTCAACGATAGGCCGCCGGAATTTGATGGCGTCAACGATGACCTAGGCCTAGTTTTATAACTTTTAGGATTGACTAAAAAAAATCCCGTCAACGAAAAAAATCCCGTCACCGCGAAAAATCCCGTCACCGCGAGGAATCCCGTCACCGCGAAGAATCCCGTCACGCGAAGAATCCCATCACCGCGAGGAATCCCGTCACCGCGAATAATCCCGTCGCCGCGAAAAATCCCGTCGCCGCGAAGAATCCCGTAACTGCGAGGAATCCCGTCACCGCGAATAATCCCGTCACCGCGAGGAATCCCGTCACCGCGAGAAATAATCCCGTCACCGCGAAAAATCCCGTCACGTGAATAATCCCATCACGTGGAAGAATCCCGTCACGCGAAAAATCCCGTCACGCGAAGAATCCCGTAACCGCGAATAATCCCGTCACCGCGAGAAATAATCCCGTCACCGCGAAAAATCCCGTCACGCGAAAAATCCCGTCACGTGAATAATCTCGTCACCGCAAAGAATCCCGTCACCGCAAAGAATCCCATCACGCGAAAAATCCCGTCACGCGAAGAATCCCGTCACCGCGAAGATCAAACAAATCACATACATAGACACATATATAACATTATTCATATTAAAGATGAACATTCTCATTCAACTGTATGAATAAATTAATTAAAACAGAGAATCCAAGACCCTTACAATCCATACACCACAAAATCTTATGTTTTCAAACTAATTTTTATGTACAAACAAATTTTCATACAAGTTAACCCATCTCTTCAATGAAAGGATTGAAGAATAATTAACCTGCTAAAAATTGTTCCAATATATACTACAACAAGAATATTGACTAATATACAAGATCAATAATTCATGTTTCTTCTTCCATCTCCATAAATAAATCTCTTAGGCCAAATCTCTTCACAATCCGAAGCAAACAAATTAACCAAAAGCTCCAAAACCTTTTTCTGGCTCAATTTAGACCTTCAACTCCTTGATTGCTTAGGAGCATTTGGTGCTTCAATCTCATTCAAATCATCCACATCAGTAGCTTTTCTAAAATGCAGTATCTTCTTAGGTGTACTATACTCGAAATGCAATTTCTTCGCAATTAAAGTCTGTATATTCACCAAACACCCAAATCAGATTTACATATTTAATTAACAAACAAGACAAAAATCAGCAAAAAACATATGTAATCTTACCGCTTCCATAACTGTTTTCGAAACACGGACCAGTCTCTTCAAATCATCATGATCTATACCACATAATATTCTAATCAGTACAATCATAAGTATCAAATTTTCAATCAGCAAAAAGTTACTAAAAGCTCAAAACTAAAAAGAGATCAAAATACTAACCAAAACATGTTTTAAGGATTAAACACTATCTCAGTTCAATCATTTACAAAACACATCTTCTCTCCATTTCATCACCTTTCAAAACATCACTTCATATATACTTAAAAGAGAAGCTACGTAACTAAATTTTTTTTTTAAGAAATTGAAATAAACCCATTTGAGGATGTGATGTGCACAATTCCATATTCCAAAATGGAGATCCAGAAAAATTAAAACAACTATTGGATGTTTCTTTTTGTAATTCATTAATTCCACTTAAACAAACAAAAATCTCAGATTTTTCGGAATGCAGATAAATGAAATCAAACCTACAGCCGCCAACTATTGGGGTTCTTCGATGTTTCAATGGTCCGTGCTTATTGAGTTTAGGGTTTTCTAACCGTTGCTGAAAATCCTAATTTCCTGGGAAAAAATCAAAATTTAGCGTGTAACCAAATTGTTCACTCCAACAATCAGCTTCTGCAATTAATGGCCCAAAAACTCTACGCTCATAAATCCTAACCCATATGCGAAATTCTCTACGGCCAAGTTTAGAACCGTTAATATTTAATAAGCAAAAAAAAATGTTTAACAACTATCGAAAACCTTAAAAATGTAGGAAAATAACAGTTTGAAAGAAATCGAAATCAATGTTTTGTAATTCTAGGGTTTTATTTACAAAAAGATTTATATTTTTTACCTTAAAGAGTTGGCGGCTGTAGGTTGTTGGAGGAGGAGAATAAACTCCTGCGGCGGTGGTGATGGATGCGGGTAATTAAACAGCAGTATGGTATGTGTGAACGTTTTCGAACAAACGCTTAATTGGGCTTATTTAGAAACCCATTATAATTTGTTATTTGAGGTATTGAGGTATTGAGGTCAGATAAAGACTATCTTGAGATTGCTTAAAACTAAATGATACACCATTATCCAAGATTTTAGTGACTAAATGTACTGCATATCTATCGAAAGACAATTTCTTGAAGTGCAGCTTAAACTCTTCATATACCATACCTTTAGTGTACCGTATTTCACGCAAGTAAAACAAAATAATTACTAATACTTATTATAAGAATGATCATGAGGTAACAATTAATTACCTGAAGAACACGAGAATAAATTTAGCATCTAGCAATCTCCATCATCTTTGCCTTCATCTTTTGTAGGCATCGCGGATATAACTACCATAAAAACATCTAGAAATCCCATCAAAAACATATAAATCCCATCGCGGGTATAAAAATCCCATCAACACAAAGACATCAAAAAATCCAAACAAATAAACATATAATTCCCATCAACAACATATAAATCCCATCGCGGATATAAAAATCCCATCAACACACAAGACAACAAAATCCAAACAAATACACATGTAAAATCCCCTCAAAAACATATAAATCCCATCATGGATATAAAAACATCCGATCAACACAAGACATCAAAAAATCTAAACAAATGAACATATAAATCACATCAAAAACATATATTATAGTCCAAGATTTGTTTATAGTAAATTGCTCTAAAGGTCCCAATATTATGCAAAAGCTGCACTACAAGTACCTAAATTATGAAAAAACTGCAAAAAATTCAATACAGTTCCTATATAAATCAAAAAATGCATTGAAGATTCCTATATTATGCATTAAACATTATTATCGAGCAAACAAAAACAACTATATACTACAGAATAATACTCTAAAAATCCAAATTTTATGCAAAATCTGCAATATAGTCCTTAAATTAAGAAAAAACAGCAAAAAATCACTACAGTTCGAATATAATTAAGAATCGAAGAACGAAAATTGGAAAACAATCAAAAACACTGTAAAACTAAAAAAATACCTTAATCGTAGATAAACAAAAAGAATAACACGATTTTGTTGAAGAGAACTCTAATACTTGAGTAGAACGAAGAAATCAAACTGCAATTTAATCCAAAAATGCAGAGAAGAACCGTGGAGAGAGAAAGAACAAATCGGCCATGAATATGTCGTCGTTCGTGATTGATAGAGAGAGAACAACAATCTTAGTGCGTGATCAATAGAGAAGAAACAGAGGAAGAGAGAGAAAGCTCTATCGTGTAGATAGAGAGAGACAGAGGAAGAGAGAGAAAGAAAAAAGGAAATGAAATAAGATTTTATAATAATTAGGGTATATATATTAAGTAATTGTAGTATAAAAGTTAAGTAAGGGTAGTATAGTCATATAGGCTATTAAATAATTAAGTTCATGATTTTATTGGGCAGATTTTTTTGTGTTGATTCTTTGGGGCATAAAAAATTATTAGTTTGATTTTTTGGGTCATTTTCCCTTATTTTTTATTACTTTCTAGATAGATTATAAATTGATCAACCGTAATTTTTTTTTCCTGATTTATTATTTTCTTTCTCTTTTTTATGATTGATCCACCTAGAAGGCAATAGTAATATAATTTGGGGTGATACCTAACATTACTCTTAAATAATTTAATTACGTTTTATATATCTAAGATTTTTTTTATTTTAAATAATCTATACACTTGTTTAAATAGTCTGATTCGCTAAATAAAAAGAGACTTAAATCCCTCATATGCATTTGATTTCCCACTTTGGCTTTTATTTTATTTTATATTAGATAAAATCCATGTCTAAAAACACTCAAGAAAAAATTTGTTCAGTTGATGGATACTGAACCCAGGTTTTCTGGATGAAAGTCAAGATTAAAGTTGAGGTTAAGGTACATGTAAAGGTAAAGGTAAATGTAAAGGTAAAGGTAAATGTAAAGGTAAAGGTTAAGGTTAAGGGTAATGTTAAGGTTAAGGTTAAAGTTAAGGTTAAAGTTAAAGTTATGGACAAGGTTAAGGTTAAGTTCGAGGTTATGGACAAGGTTATGGTTAAGTTTGAGGTTGAGGTTAAGGTTAAGGTCAAGGTCAAGGTTGAAGGTCAAGGTAAAGGGTAAGGTTAATTTTATGGTTAAAGTTAAGGTTAAAGATTTAACTTTAATGTTCAGGTTTAATAAGATATAAGGTTTAAGTTTGAATATTAGCGCAAAGAATCTTCATTTGGTTAAGGTTAAGGTTTAGATGAAAGTTAAGATTAAGGTTTAAAGTTAAAGGTTTAAGGTAAAATTTAAGGCTAAATGTTTTACATTAAGGCTATGGTTAATACTAAGGTTAAGGTTAAGGTTTAAGGTTCAAGGTTCAAGGGTAAGGTTAAGTTTTAACTTTAAGATTAAGGTTAAGTTTTAACTTTAAATTAAGGTTGAAAAGTTTAAGATGAAGGTGAAGGTGAAGGTAAAGGTTAAGGCTAAGGTATAAAGTTAAGTTAAATGTTAAGGTTGTATAAGGTTTAAGTGTTAATTTTAAAGTTAAGGTTAAGGTGAAGGCAAATATTTAGGTTTATGGATTAGCGTTCAAGGTTTAAGGTTTAAGGTGCAAGGTTTAAGTTTAAGGTTGATGTTAGAGTTAAGGTTAAGGTTAAGATCAAGGTTAAGGTTAAGGATAAGATTAAGAATATGGTTAAGGTTAATAGTTAAGGGGTTGAGGGTTAATATTAAGATTAAGGTTAAGGTTACTGTTAAGTTTAAGTTTAAGATTAAGATTAAGGTTAAGATTAAGGTTAAGGTTAAGATTATGCTTGATGTTAATGTTAATGTTAAGGTTAAGGTTATGGTTAATGTAAATGTTCAGGTTAAGTTTAAGGTTAATGTTAATATTAAGGTTAATGTTAAGTTATGGTTAAAACTAAGGTTAAGGTTAAGGTTGAGACTGAGGCTGAGGCTGAGGTTGAGGTTGAGGCTGAGGCTGAGGTTGAGGCTGAGGCTAAGGCTGAGGCTAAGGCTAAGGCTAAGATTAGGGCTAGGGCTAGGGCTAGGGGGGCTAGGGCTAGGGTTAGGGCTAGGACTAGGGTTAGGGTTAGGGTTAGGGCTAGGGCTAAGGATAAGGCTAAGATAGAGGTTGGGTTAGGGCTAAAGAAATATTCTCTACACCTTAGTTTTAATAGTAGCTTAACAGTAATCTTAATCTTAACGTTGCATCCATAGTTAAATAAACATAAAGAAATATTCTCTAAAAGATATTCCCACCACATAGATATAATTCTACACCAAAACCAACAAGATTACAAGCATTTTTACGGTAAAAACCCATTTTTTCTGATTGGAACACTAGACAAGTCTGTAAGTTTTTTTTTTTAGTTTTTCTAGTTGAAAGCTTACCTCCAAACAAATTAAAGGGCGTCGGAGACTTCGGATGTTGAACTTGGAATTTCCCCTGAGAAATCCCAATTACCATGTATGTTTGAATACCCATCAAAATGACTACAACCATAAATAACACTACTACACTTTCAACACCAACAAGTTTACAAGAAATTTTAAGGTAAAAATCATTTTTTCTGATTTAAACCCTAGAAATCATTAGTTTTTATTTTGTTTTTGTTTCTTTGATGAAATATTACATTTAAATGAATAAATGGGTGGTGGGATTTTTGGGTTTTTTTGGTTGTTAAATTTGAACGGACTCTGAAAAGGCCCAAGTGTAGTGTACGCATGATGTATGTTGGAGTATGTATTTCAATCAAATGGCGATCTAGTGTCTGTGATTATTGTTGTGAACATTCTTGCAAGGTATATAACCAAGGTATTCCTCTCTATGAGTTGCTTTATTTTTATATTATTTGTATTTTTATTATTTTCAGTAAGATATGTTTTTTTTTAGAATCTTCATTGATCAATGATGGCATCTCATGAATAGTTAATGTAAATTGATTGTGGTTTCCTTTTTGATTCAATTTATTTAAATCCAAGTGGATTTTATAGATGGCTACTTAGAATTATATATTGTTGTTTCTAATGCTGAAGTTTCTCAACTTTGTTGAAAAGACAACTCAATTAGTTGTGTATGATTCTGAAAAAGGCTCATAAGTTGTTGGCACTGATAAAAGAAAATAGCGTAGGTAGGAATGAATGGTTTTTTTTCATATTATTCCTATAGATATCAATTTTTTCTTCTTTTGATGTGAAAAATACATCAACTTGGAATGCAAGTTACCCTTTATCTAGACATGTTAGTTTTTCTTAATACTGGTTTTGTATCATTTTTTTACATAGTTAAACAAATAATATTGTTCTATATTCAAATCTTAATCAAGTTTTTTTCTAGGATTTTTTAGAGATATTGGATTCTAATAAGATATGAGCATTTTCTGCAAATTTTTAAATTGGTAAATTGAATAAGGGTTGAGATTTTTTTGATACACTTACACAAATTGCAGATTCCTGCCAATAAAGCAATTAAATGTTCTTTCTCTTTAGAACATTTAAAAAATAACATATTTGATATTATGTTATCTATAATGGTCATCTTAATGAACAAAGTAGGACGTGTTTAATTAAACTTTATTTTTGAATTTTTGCTTGATCATTTCCTGCCTAGGTTGCACAGGAACGAGTACATGGATGGTGGTACGATACGATACGCGGAGATACGACATCTCTAAAAAAGTTCTGATACGGGTGCGAATATATTATATAAGTTTTTAAATATTTACTTTTTAAATTAGAAAATTACACAATAACAATTCTCGTACCAACAATTTTGCATATTGTATTTCTGAATGAATTGGAAGTTCCAACAACCTCTCTGAATCCTACGAGTACAAAGATGCAATATTGTAAAATAAAATACTCTAATTAAATTGGAACAAACACTTAGTTAATTGTATTAACCTCGCAAAATACTTGCTAACATAACATATCAAAATATCAAACATATCATAATATCAAAGTTTACAAAGATAAGGAATAATCAACTTTCTTAAGTAATAATCTCCCCACTCTCATTGTTAATTATATCGTCTTCCATTGATGATTCTTCAAGACTGCGATTTTCAATTTCAATCAACTCAATATTTGTAGGTTCTACACTTTCATATGAATCACCACCAATATCCCACATCTGAGATACAACTTCATAGTAACTTGGATTTAAGCTTGACAAAAGCCGGAGATTGCTGGGAACAAACACAAAATCTTCTCCTCTTTGTGGAAACAACTTCTTGTTGTGTTTTATTTGTATAAGCTAGTAAAAAATATAAAACTAATACAGAAATAACTACTTTACTTGTCGAGACTCAAACTGGATCCTATGTCTTTAAGGTATTAGGCCACGTACCAGTGTCTTACGTTTGTTGGCTTCAACCTCCAGGATACCACGACAAAACTATTCAAAAGAACCAGACACACGAATTCTTAAGGATTTCAACGAACTTAATAAACCCGCTTCTTTCTATCTCTCTCTCTCTCTCTCTCTCTCTCTCTTATAATTTTAATGTTTAATGCTTTAAAACTGAATGAAGAATATGTTAGAGTTGACCAACTATTTATAGAAAATAAAAAGGTGGCTTAGCAAAGAGATGTGATATTTAATTTGAAGACACATTGTTTCAAACATAAGATACAATGTTTAATAAACAAAGACTAAATCTTGGGCTGGTTTAGATGGTATGAGCCTAAGGCATAAAAGCCCAATAGGTTAGAGGGCGCAGGTTTGAACCACCCAACAATTTATAATTAGAAGAAAAAAAATATAAATAACATCCATTGTTATTAGTTTTTTCTCTTTTAATTTCTCCAAATTACATGACTCAAATTCTCATTCAATTCCAAATGATTTTAATAAAAGTGAATATATTACGTTAATCTTTACAACTAGAATAAACGTATCTATATCTGAATCATTTCTTTAAATTGAGTCACCGACTATCATCGTAAACATGGTCAACACTTGGGTAAATTCTCATTTGACCAACAATCCCCACATGAATGGAAATTGACTAACCACCCGGAAAAAATTATGCAAAAGAATTCTAAACAAGAGAGAGAGCGAGAGAGAAGCGTAGAACAATACTACATCGAGAAAGGTAGCTTTTGGCCTTGAACCTTCTCTAGTAAGAGCTATCAGATTTACTTATTAACTAGTGAACGTGATGTCTTCTACTATTCAGCTTTTGTGTGTAAACCAAGTCATTAGAACTTACATAGTATACTTCTATATATTATTTGGTTCTCAGGGTTGTGTCCATTTACGGCTCCGGACAACTCTTGGTATTTCATGAGTAACCGTAGGAATATTTTGCCTTTAAAAATTCTTGTAGGGCAGCCCTACCCATGTTATTCATATAGGTGGTCTCTTGTCGAGAGTATTCTGAATTACTCTATCTTATATTAATGAAGATACAAGAACCATTAAAAATTTAACTTATCCCTCACTTTTACAAGTAGCATTGTTTAATTTTGTCCTAGGAATGGTTTGGGGAGGTCTCCCCACAGTACGTCGCACTAAGTAGCAGTTTCATAATTCAGTTTTCCCTTTGAACCTAGATTGTGGTATCTCCACTCTGCTAGGTAGGGTTACCATCATGGCAACTCAGCTTTCATAGGCTTAAGACCCATTCCACTTGACAATACTCGCAATTGCTCTCTTCGGAGACCTTTGGTCAGTGGATTCGCTATGTTATCCTTTGATCGATCAGTTGTGATAAATCCGTTTGAGAGCAGTTGTCTAACGGTATTGTGTCTACAACGTATGTGTCTAGACTTACCGTTATACATCCCGTTTAGTACCTTACCAATGGCACTCTGACTATCACAATGTGTGCAGATAGTTGACACAGGCTTTGGCCAATTAGGAATATCCTCTAAAAAATTCCAAAGCTACTTGCCTTCCTCAGCAACCTTGTGTAAAGCTATAATCTCATATTCCATAATGGATCTGGCTATGCACGTTTCTTAGTGGATTTTCAAGACACGGCTGCTCTTCCTAACATGTAGACAAATCCACTTGTGGATTTTGAGTCGGTGGAGTCTGATATCCAGTTTGCATCACTGTATCCTTCTAGTACAACAGGATATCCTGTGTACATGATGGTGGTTTGGGTGTGCTAAAATAACAATATAACACCCTAGCCCACTACGTTACTCACTGTAAGTATCACAAATAGTATGCAAGTTTAGTTGATAAATAGAATTCATTCGCATGGACTACGAAAGTTAGCTAGGACTAATGCAAATATAAAGTGCAAATAACAGATGTTAGAAAAATGATACACTAAAAGACTCTGAAATATTCGTTTGGTTTTATGACTCTAATAATTAATTACTAAAAATAAAGACAGGAAAAATAAAAATAGAAGAGAGATAGTATGAGAGTTTAGCTCGAGATATAGCAAGCCTTGGTCTATACTTATTTATATAAGGGAGCATTGTGTGATACCCAATAGCTAGGATTCTATATTCCTCTAACCCCCTTCCGGGTAGACATAGGTGGAGACCTAGCAATTACCTGGGGACTTGGGTAAGGGGACCCTGCGCAATGATCGGTGGTTAATCTCAAACCCCAGAGATTATCTAGTTAGGCAAGCCCGTCAGGATCACTACCGCACACTAGACATTTATGTGGTGTTTCAATAATTGGACACCCCTTCCGGGTGGCCATCCAACTACTATGGTAATCCTATACGTTGCGCACCGCAAGAACTATAGACAATATATCAAAGCACATAAGAAAAGAGTTATCACTACTAATTTCAATTAAATGTAAAAGGACATCCCAAATGAAAATAGGTATAAATCGAGTCTGGGGTTCATACCTATATGCTAATCTAAAGTTAAATAGAATTAGTTCATACTAAAGAAAGAAAGAAAATAAATTATAAAGGTGATGGTTTGAAGTGGCATGAACAATTTCACATTCCTTCTTGTCTTGCTCCTCATGATTTCATGTTGTAATATTGATTAAGGACTGAGCAAAGATGATTTATCTAACGAAGAAATGGATATATATATAGGACTTTGTTCGAAATATGAAGTATTTCCCAAGTTAAGGAGTTATAACCTTACCAAAATTCGTATACCTAAATTGTAGGACAAGATAAACCTTTGCAGATTTTTTTTGGTCATATCTCCTTCATTACTTATCGAATTTCAGTGTACGACCAGTAAAAAACAACCGTGATAAGAAGATCTATCAGTTTTTTGAAAGGATCCTCCAAATTCGTGACTAACTTTCTGCAGCAACTCAATTAGTGAATATTTTTCTAGCATGACAGCTTCTTTATTTTCAAATATATCCAATATTTTCCTCTTTGACCATGAGTAAGGGATTTTCTTGACTTTTCCACTTCAAATCAGTTTCCATAGGTGTAATAGCTTCCATATAACTAAGTGATACATAAATAACACACAAATTATGCACAAAATCACACAAAATAACAAAACGCTTAAAACTAGACAAGAAAGTGTAAAGTATGAATAAATGGGGAAAATCCCGAAATAAAGTACTAAATACCCCTAAAATGCTGTCTCAAGTATAGATTAATATATCACAAATATGGAGACATCAAGACCCCCAACTCAAAGTTGTATTGTCCCGATACAATAAAGATAAGAGTAGTGGGGTAGTCTAAAATAGAAGAACAAGAAGAAGAATATAAAGTAATGAATGATCCTAGATCAGTATACTAAAATATATCATGTAGTAATGTTTAATAAATATTGCACATACATGATTAATATACACACAATCAACAATCCATAAATTCAAGTCAAGATTAACTTCGCAATGCCAGAAGGAGAGGTCTTCAACTCAGTTTGTGTTAACGGCTATATGGTGATCACAGGTCCTAATATAGTATCCAATGGTCCACTTATCTATTCCCTAATTGTTCCATTGTTCCTTCACCAAATAGTTTGAAATCCTAAGGTCTTTATGGTTATAACGTTGGCTTAGGGACGGTATGATATATTTGGATAATGATAAATGAGCTTTTGGTTCTCTCCTCACATTCCATCAATGAATCGCCCTAGAGCTTGAGTTTCACTAAAAGATGTTCTCACTCAACCCAATCTTTTGTTCTCTAATTCGCATCCCCAAATAACCCAAATAAATCTTTTCATGATGATTTTTTAACAAATTTCATTTTGCCGGTTCAAATATTTTCAGTCTTTTTCATATATATTTTTTCTAAGTTGGTTATGACTCTCTTTTTTAGGTGAGATGTCAAACCACTTTTCTCATATATCTTTTCTTTTCCATATATTTTTTGTTTTACCCCGGCAAAGGGTAACAATAATAAACTTATCATCATTATAATATCACAAAATTACAACCAAATTTCCCAATACCAATGTTTCCCAATGATGAAACACACCACCCAAACTCAAGCTCTAAAACAACTTGTCTCAGGTTTCGCGATTCGAGTGCGGGTCATATGGATAAGTCCTATAAACTAAGGGATATGGCTTGTAATGTGGTTAATAAAAGGCATTAGAAAAGCCAAGAAGGGGCTAAGACGGACAATCATAATGATCAAATAAAAGGGTAAGAAAGCTAAAAGGCTTCAAGTAGCTTTAAATATAGAAGAACTTCCTTATTCACTTTTCTAACTACTAGATTTGTTACTTTTTCACTATTAGTTCATAGACAAGTGGGTTTTCAACTAATTTCAAACCTCACGTTCTACTTACCGACTAATTCTCCCTAAGATCCAACTTGAAACTTCGTACGCATTGCTTATTAATCTTCCCTATCTTTTACTTCCAGTTTTCATGCATCCCTAGTAAACATATTTATGACACTGTTCAAAAACATACTACTTACTATCATTGACTTAATCAAAACATGCTCAATAGGGACTTTCATCATATTCTATACCAATTCTAACCCTAAAAAATTTAAATTGTATGCTAAAAACAAAAAGGAAGATGAGGACAACGAATCCCCACCTCCAACCCAAAAATGAGTTGTGTCCGCACGACTCGAAAAAGACTCAATAAAGCAATAAAATTTAAACAAAACTAAACTAATGCACATAAGCAATTAAGGAGAAGGATTAGAAGTTGGTACCTTGCCGTCAAGCATATTTTTCCATTCATCCTCCAAAGGAGAATCGTTATCTATATCCAATGTATTCGCAATCTTTTCACTGTTGTAGTTCATCCTTAGAATTTCCATCCAGCAGCAGTGATATTTGTTTTCTAAGCTTATGATTTTGTTAGTCAATGTCACTGCCCACTGTGGTGGCATAGATACACTTTCTGATTTGTCATTAAGATTTGAAGATGAACCTTGATCTTCTATTAGTGTCTTTTCTTTAGGCTTGACTGGTACCCTCGTTTTCTTGTTGATTCTACGTAGTGGTTGTGCTGTTACCTCGAGCTTTGGCTTCTTTTAATTTGGATTATCAAGATCGATGACTTTTTCTTTTGTATCTCCAGGCAAATTCTTTTTCTTCCCTAAGATGTAACATTTCCTCTTGTAATCCATAACATCTATTCTGTTAGTAATCTTTGTTTAACCCACAACTCAAGATGCACGAAGAATGGAATAAAGTTATGAAAGATTGGTGTGGCTTGAGTTTGTTGTTTGGATGAAGGATTATCAATAATAGAGGACGAAATAATTGACTTGTGGTGGAAGAGATCTTGAAACTTGATGGTCTTTGGTGTTTTGTCGTGTTATGGAATGGATTTGATGAAGATTACATGTTTATGGAGGATGGAGGAAAGATTTGATGGTGTTGTTTTGTTTGTTTGAAGGTTTGATCAAGCTTCAAGGTGTATTTATAGGGTTTGGGTCTGAAAATTTCATGTTAGGAAGGTTGGAAGAGGCTAGGGTTAGGTCTTGTATGGTAGGAATCCAAAAAGGAATCAATTTCACCTCTTCAAACCGCCTCCCTACCGTGTACCGCGGCTCGTCTGCGGTGTACCGCAGGTGACATCACCTCCCAATGTCACGGTCTTGCACTGTTGACGAGATGGTTTGGCCATATGGCCTCTCGACATTGGACCTGAATTGCAACCTGTGGGGACAGTTTTTCTATTGGCACGGTGTACCACGGTCCTTCTGCGGTGTACCACATGGACCTTCTGTGTTTGGATCCTGTCACGGTCGGGCATGACCGACGACACGGTTTATTCTTGTTGACCCTCGCAATTGAACCAGATATCCCAAACCGTGGTGACGGTTTTCCTTGCTGCGGTGTCCGCGGCTCCTTTGCGGTGTACCGCATGAGCTCTCTGGATGACATCGTAGCACGGGTTTGCACGAGCGACGACACTGTTTTTCCCAAGTAGTCTTGCACGTGTACCCAATTCATCACACCGTTGTCATGGTTTTGTGGGGTTTGGTGCACTGCGGCTAGCATACAGTGTACCGCACCTAGCTGCTGACTTTTGCAATTCTTCTGTCTTTTTACCCCAAACTTGTTTCCTGCACACTAACACACTACTTTTATATCCTATTAGCTTGTAAACAAATTAAAATTATACATTAACTTAAGATTATACACTACAAAACATAAATTAACTAAAAAGAAAATTAAACAAAGGATGTCTCCCAAGAGCACTTTTTTTAACGTCGATAGTTCGACGTGTTACCTCGGGTTACTCGTGTTCTTGGAGATGTATTGTCTCCTCCCGTCCGAATTCTTCACTATCATGGTATATTTTCAAGCCATGACCATTCACAATGAAGGTCCTTTGCTCTGCTTGATGTTCGATTCTGATCGCGCCATAAGGTGGGTCTTTGGTAACAATGTATGGTCCTCCCCAATGGTATTTTAGCATACCTGGGTAGTTCTAGAATCTTGAATTATATAGGAGAACTTTTTGTCCTCTCTCGAACTTCTTTGTGTGAATCCGGGGCGGAATAGATCTACTAATTATTTTATTCTAGTTAGTAAGAGGGATCTTGAACTATGAAATAGACCCTAGAATCTAAAAAGGGGTATCCTGAGCAATTGCAATAATCGGGTTCATTGATATTCCTGGTATAGTAGATGCTATCACACATACAATCATACTCAATTCGATGGAATTGTTTGATCTTAAAGGAGATCTTCTATAATTTCGCACGTGAGGGGTTATTTCTTGGTTTCGTCCAGTCATTAATAACTTGACTATTTTAGATAATAGTAGATAGAAACAACACTTTTAAGGAGTCCTATTAAAACCAATAAATATAGGCATGTCTGCCATCCACACCAGAATAAATAGAGTTTTCCAAAAAAAAAACTGCTAGTGGAGGAAGACCTACTATGGATAAGAGACATTGGGCTAATATCATGCCACCTTATTATATTCTTCTTGTAGAGACGTGAATTATCATAGTCATGAAAACAGAACTCATCTAACTCGTTCAACTACATCATCCTTCGCTTACCCGCTAATTCTACCATCAAGTTTAGATCTTTAATAGCCCAAAATACACGGGATTCAATCCCGATAGGAAGATGACGGGCTTTTATGTAGACCATGCGGTATGGAGATGTCCCAACAGGTATTTTGAATGTTATTCTGTAAGCCCAGAGATCATTATCTAGCTTTAGTGTCTGCATGCCATTTAATTTTCTATCCATTAGTGCTTGATGCAACCAATGCTTGATTGTTTTGTGCAGGTTGAGAGCCGTAATATGTTATATCAAAAATGGTAACACCTGTGAGTATAGTGACCAGATTCCCCACAAACTTGACAAAATAATTCCTAAAGATTTACAAATTCCACCATTATTATAAGATAAATTATTTTCACCGTGAGTATAATTTTGACGGCTTTTTCCACGATAGCCGTTTCGTCCCCTATTACCAGAATCATTTAGTTGACGTTGAACATAATTTGCCTCAACAAGAGGGGTTGGAGCAGAAAGTTGATTATTGTTAAGACGTAATTTTGTAACGATCAACAAAGAACAAATTTCAGCAAGCGAGACATCATTTGTGCGACTATAGACGGATGACACTAGGCTATCATATTCAAGGCCTAGTCCAGCAAGATTATAAGAAATAACATCGTCACTCTTGAGAGGTTATCCGGCCATTGAAAGTTCATCGGATAATATTTTAATAGACATAAAATAGTCATTTGCGGGATTGCCCTTCTCGCATTTGCAAGATGAGTTCAAACCTGTATAGCACGAGCACGAAACTAGGAAGAAAATTTTGTCTCTAGGGCTTCCAAATTCCATGAGAAGTCCGATGAGAAATAACTTAAGTAAGGACCCCTTCAGTCATGTAAGACATTAAAGTGCTTAAGATTAGATTATATTGTAAGACCCTATTCATATATGCAGGGTTTATAACCAAACTGTTGTTGCCTGTAACAATTGTCGACAGAGGAATTGTGGATGACCCATCTAGAATTCCATAGAGATCTTTACCTCGAAGATAATCCACTAATTGTGTTTTCCAAATAGGATAATTATCTTTTGTCAATTCAATTGACACAATTGTTGAAATAGGAGTAACCATTGTTGAAGAAGAAGATAAAGTTTCAATGGTACAGTATGATGATAAAGGAGATGAAGACATGATTAGACGCAAGTCTTTTATGGCTCTGATGCCATATAAACAATTTAAATCTGATGATTTATAAAGTGTTTTTCATAAATATGATCTATTACAATGATGCCTATTTATATATTTCTATAATACATATGATTGGACTAATAATAACTGAATAAATAATGACGAATTGATTCAAATTTAAGTCATCAATGATCTCATTCCTTGTATTTCTGACATCTGTCAACTTATTTTTCTACAAATATAATGTTACATATAAATTAGATTGGTGGGAAATATTTTCTAGGTCACTAAATTATTGCAGCAGTCACTTAATTAATAAAGATTAAAAATAAACCATTAATTAAACAAAATGGTTCCAAATCAACCCTTAATTTATCAAAATTGTTCCAAATTAACGATTAGTTTATCAAAATGTTTATAAATTAATCATTCTGTCGGCGAGGCATAAAAAATCTGTTTGAGAAATACTTTATATCTGCTAAAAATTGATAGGAAAGTTAGTGGTAAATTTCAAAATTTAATGGGGTCTAAAAGAAATAAATAAAAAATTAAACATTATACTCTTGTATATGCACATGATTTGAATGTTTAAAAACATTTTTTAGGGTTAGTTACCTAAAAGGACAATGACCTACCAACTTTGGCTCAAAGGGTCCAACCCAACGAATTGACAAAAATGCCCATAACCACTCTCATTTTGTAACCCGCTAATTAAATAATACAGCAGTGATGCCACGCGCCCCACTAAAAATCTCAAGATTCCTATTAATGAATACGAGGTAGAATGCTTGAATACTAAAAGGAAACACAATCTAATCACATACCACGGATCACGTGACATCACAAAAAATAATCTGTCAATCTAGCGATTGTTACGTTTAGAGATCCTAATAGTTTTGGCGGGTGCAAGGAAAAAAATGGTGAGAACTCCATTGAAGAAAGCGGTGAAAAAATCATTGAAAGGTTAGTTTTTCACTATGTTCACTTGCGTTAGTTTAACGATGGTCAATAATAATAGGTAGGCGAGTAAAATTAGTGGGTTGGGTGTCACTATTGTGTGGTTGTTTGTCTCGTATTTGAATAATAGATGGTGGCGAAAAATTGGAGAATAGGGATTGCATCATCGAGTTCATATGAATAGTATTCAAACTGAAGGCCTTTGTTTCGTGAAATTATTGATTTGGGTGTCACTATTCTGATGGTTTTTTGTTTTGCTTACTTGTGTTAGTTCGATAATATTGAAGAATAACAGTTGGGTGAGTCAAGTTAGTGCTTTTGGTTTCATTATTTTGTGGGTTGTGTGTCGTATTTGAAGAATAAATGGTATGAGGTTTATTGATTTTGGTAAAAAAATTAGAGAATAGGGATTGCATTATTAAGTTCATATGCATGTAAATAGTAGTCAAACACTAACACTTTGATTAGTTAAATATTGGTTTTTGAGTTTATATGCAAATAACATCAACTGTATGAGAAACTGTATTGTATCTTGATTTTTTTTTTATAATTAAGCATAAAGTTTAATGTGGTAACATATGATTATTGTTATGTAGTTTTCCTAATTATGTCTGTTGACGGTTTGAAAGGTGTAAATCAATGACGTGTAATCAATAGAAATTGGTTGTATTATGTGGTGTTGTGCGTCTTAATTGTAATTACTTCAAAATTGTTTGGTAATAGAAACCCGTTTAATGATTTGATTAAGGTATGTTGTGTTAATAAAGTGTTAGTACATTGCAAGCTTAAATGGTATGCATATGTGGGCCATTTCGTGTAGTATTTGATTGTTTCCTTTGTTCCAAATATGGCGAATGTTAGCTACCGATCGTCGATGGAATCCTTTGTATCAGTTTTTAGTAGTGCGAGGGTGAGCGATGAGCATGTGCTTTCTCGTAAACCGTTGCCTTTATACATGTTGATTCGTAGTGGAATTCGTTGTATCAGTTCTTAGTAGTGTGAGAATTGCCGCCAATCAAGTATCAACTAAGAGAGCATTTGAAACTTTGATTTGTTGTTGAATTCTTTGTATCAGTCCTTTGTCAGACTTTGATTTAGTTATTTCTTAGATGATTTATGCGTTTATATGTCAAATTTTGGGTTGAGAATTCGTATTGGTGATTAGCGTGTTAACAATGTAAAGCGCTAGGAGTATATCAATGTTAGTATACATCTTCTGAATTGTGGTAGGATTTCAATATTATAACATTGGTTTGCGTTTGTAAATTGATGGCGTGATATGCGATTGTTTGTATGGTGGAATGTTAGTTCAATATTAGTGATTTATATTTGTAATTGTGTGATGTATAGCTAAAAAAATCATCGAACGGTTAATTTTTCTCTATGTTCACTTGTGTTAATTAACAATGGTCAATAATAATAGGTGGACGAGTAAAATTAGTGTGTTATGCATGTTAAAACAGTGGTATGCTAGTAAATATTATTGGGTAATGAAAACCTCTTTGTTATTATTTATTGTTCTTAATGGGTTTTCAGTTAAACATTAGTGATGTGTATTTGTATATGAGTAGGATGAGTATGGATATTAAACAAAACAAGATGATTTGTTTTCCCAATGTTTTGATGTTTGATTCAAGAGTCCAAAAATATGTATAGTTAGTCAAAACATTAAATAGAAACATGGCGTTAACCAAAACATTAAGAAATCGTTATTCAAGTATAAAAACATAACAACAGAGTTAAGTATCATGTGGTGCATATTAATATTACTTATGTAAAATAATACTACCTAAAGAGTGTCGAGAAAATTTAAAAAAAAGAGACAGATTATTTAACGAACAAAAAAATAGTTGACGCCATGACCATCGGTGAGACTTGGGTCAAGTAGAATGGTTATGATATTTATAAGTATGATAGTTGATGCACATTCTACGCTGCGCTGAATCAACCAACAAACTCTTACGGAATCAAAGGGCTCAAAGAACCAGAACAATCTCAGTGCTTTCTTGTTGGTGTATCGAAACGCAACTATGACATTTGAATCCATATCTTAGCATGTAATACACAAAGAAACAAGAGAAACTAGTTATACTACCAGTGTAGATGGATTGTATAGTAAATTGAAACAAATTACTGAATGGAATTTTCAGTGAGATGATAATGTGGGTGATGTGTGAATTTCTCAACAAAGACATTCAAAATTCATGAAAATTAGATCAGGAATTACTATATCAAACAACCCAAACAAGAAATCAAATAGATGATGTGTGTTAATTGCTTTATCATATCCAAATCGAGATTCTAACATCGAGGATTGGATGATTGCATTGTGCGTAAAGTAGAAATAAAGCAATAGTAAACCTAAATTATCCAATAACTAAACAACCAACAAAGCAAACATGATTGTCGCCGAGTTATAATAAAAAATCAAGTTTAATGATTTAAAAAATGAACATATTCCATTTTATAAGACAATGAGGTGTTTTCTACTTCAAAATAATAAAAGATTTCCAAGCAAAAAAACACTAACCTTACAAATGAATATCATCGATAAATGCTTGCTTGGAATTTTTCTAAAAAACTTGAGTTTTAGCGTTGAAACAAATGAACCAAATAAGAGCGGCTTGGTGGCCAAGTCGGCTTGCTGATAGTGGAGATTGGTTCCCTATTGGCGATGACTTTCTTATACAGTAGAGCGACGGGTATTGAGAAATAATTTCTTTTGGTTCTTGTGTACGAATCTAAAGAGATGAGTTTTAGATTCTATGTTTCATTGTTTTTTTTGTCAAAACATGTTTCATTGTTTTTCATTGTTTACTTTTTTTTTGTTTTATGTTATATTCAATGTTGATTTTTTGTTTTTTTTTTCTTTCTTTCTTTATTTTAAAATTTATATTTTTAAATTGCTACTAAAAATGTTTGTTTAATAATAAAGAATCTGCTAATTTACTCTCCAATCCTTACTTTTTAAATCAAACAATATAATACAATAATTGTTTAATTGTAAATAAAGAGCAATCTTGGATACTTAAAATATTTTGGACTTTATAGGAGACTAAAAAAACTGGATTTCATGAGATGGTGTATGAATATTTGGTTTTATGAGTTAATAAATTCATCATTTTTAATAGTTAAACAAAAAATAATGATTGATTTGGAACCATTTTGATAAACTAATTGTGAAAAAAAACTATTGTGATAGCTATTGAGAAACATCTGAAGAAAATTGACTTGAGAACAAGCCAAGCACTCGATACGTTCAGGCTTTGAGAATGAGGGAGTATAAGTGGATTGAGTGTCAACATAATCTGGAGTTTGTTTTTTATGTGGAAAAATAATGAAGTTATACCATCAGGGTGGTCAAAATTATTAATAAGGCACCATAAATTATACGTGTTTGCAATGGTCAAGTCCAAATAGAACGATAAAACATGAGACCTCAAGGTATTCCTCTACCACCATTCTTTAGCTATGTGAATAATCTAGCTCAAGGATACTCCCCAACTTAGAGAATCTGAAATTAGATAACTATGTAAATGATCTATATGGTACCTTTGAACAAAAAAAAATCTATATGGTACGTGTAAGTGGATGATGGGAATTTTCCAAATCCTAAATATTTGAAGATTTTATCGTAGTCGATTGTCAACCGCCTATCAATTTTGACCAAAAAAATACCGCCTATGGATGATTCTGCTAGAAGGATTCAAAAGGTACCAGAGAAGGAAATGCAGTACTATAAGCTCAAAATCTATATCTATCCCATGCAAAATAGATAACACAGTAAGTTATTTGACATGAATATGAGCATAATTACTTTGGTGATGAGAAGGGCTACAACGTTATAAGAATTTGAAGCTGATTATTTTCTGGAATTACAATTTTGATAATAAGGTGTGGGTATTTTAGGAATCTCATTGGTTTTAAGAATTCCGCTAAAAAGAAGTTGTACAACTAGTTGTTTGGTTAGATTGGTGTTGTCTAATTTGTTAGTTGGGCTTATTCCTCTTTATAGTTATCTCATGCTTAGATATTTATAACTAGACACTAGACACGGCTTATGTAAGGTTTGATCCTAATTCCTAAGACCTCATGATTATATACTCGTAATACGCAATGTCATTGCCCACTGCGAAATGACCCCAAGGATTAAAGCAACTCTAGCCCAACCTTTCCATTATTACTTTTTCTGTTTTAAAATATTTGTCCACTTTCTTTTTCACAAACATTAAGAAATGTAATTATTACTTTTTCTATTACAAAAGTACCCTTCATAAAGTGTTTTGATGTATTAAATGTATATTGAAAACATAAATTTTAATTTTCTAATGGGAGGTAATAGTAGAAAAAAAAGGTAAAAAATGTATTGATATTTTAAGTAGACAAATATTTTGAAACTATATTTTTAATAGGTGGAAAAACATTGTAAAAAGGAGGGACTAGTAAACTTTATTTTAAACGCATCCAATGATTTTATTTTTAGTTTCGCCTCTTTCAATTTATAGACTGAGAGTCCATTCGTCTAGTTATGAAAAACTCAATATCGTTCAATTCAATATCGAATACAACATAACTAGTCCTCTTTTTTGTCAAAAAATACAACATAACTAGTTAAAATGCGAAAATACAATAAACATTTAATAGAAAATGACTTTACAACACCAAAGAAAGAAAAAAAATTCAAGCACAATGAGAAAGCGTAAAAAAACCATCATGAGAGCAACCAATAATAAAAACAAACTGGATAAAGAAATCCTTAGGTGTTCAGTAGGACAAACACACCGGGACAAGGGCACCAACTAGCTTTATTAAGAGTTTAAACATTGAACTCTCTATAGAAATTAAGCACACCATAATGCTGAATAATTACTGAGGAGTACCAGTCAACTTACACTGGGCATAATCACTAAACTTCTTTGCTTTATACTTGGGTGGATTGTTTTCACTAACAAGCTTTGGATGTGGCCCCACTTCAAACTCCAGGGGAGGCTCCATAAATACAGGCCATGACATTCTAATCTTCTCCTTGCTCACCTTTGATCTGTGTAACGCACTCTTGCATCTCCCATTGCTCAAAATCTACATGAACCCCAACTATTAATTGATCACGCAGGTACAACTAACAATTTCACTCAAATAAATTTAAAATTAATCTAATTTTTTGTGTTTAAAAATTATGGAAATAAAGTGACTGATTATATAACTTAGGTTTCAGTAAATATACCAAGGAAGAATTATAACTGTACCTCAATTTGATCTCCAATGTGTATGATTAAGCCATTAGATACAAAGTTAACATCAATCCAATTACCATCTCTGAAAACTTGAAGACCTTGAATGTCATCAAGAAGAAGTATAGTTACGACACACAAATCTGTATGTGCCCCAGATCCAAGAGCCAAATCAGGGCGCGGACATGGCGGATAATAGTTTATTTTCATATCATAGACTAAATCATCACCACCAACTGCTTCCTTTACCTCATGTTTTTCTAGCCCTAGTCCAACTGAAAGGTTACTTAGCAGCTTATCAACAACCTTATGCAAGCAACTAGCGTACTCTTCAACGGCTTCCCTGTAATTGTAATAGGTAAGATTACTATATAACACTTATTAAAAATAATATCTATTGGACTCTTATATATAACAATTTACCAGGTTAAATGAAATACAATAATTACCTGTATTCAGGAGGATTCTTAGGCCAAAAGTCATAGTTAATAACGGAAGGAGGCCATATTTTATTGAAAATGTGATCAAGCCAACCATTATTGGGAATATGATCAAGCAATTTTGTTCCATAGCCTTGTATGTTCTTTAAGTCTTCCCCTGGAGTCTTGGCATAAAGTTCTTTCTCTTCTTGAGGCAATTCAAAGAACTTTTGTCCAACTTTCTGAAAATTGCTTATCACATCACTTGGTATGCCATGATTAACAATTTGGAACAAACCCCATTCACAACTTGCATCAAGAATCGTCTCTACAAGCTTTTCCTCACCATTGGGTCCCGAAAAATCAATTACGGGTACCTCGGGCAGCTGCTGGAGCTTCTCAGAAGATCTGAAAGTTGTGTTTCGAGGTTGTTCATTTTCTGGCCTAATCATGTGAGATGGTATGGTGTCATTAGACAAATAAGTTGAGGCAAGTACTTGCACTCTCTCTACCTCCACCATTTCTATCGACTCAAACTAATTTGATACTGATACAATATATGTCCTTGCAGATTGATCGTTTTATAATTGCAAACTCATCCTTTTGCACTGTTGTCACTAATCACTAGCCACTCATTTACCTACTCTTCTTTAGCTATAAGATAATGGAATATTAAAATGAAATATTCGATAAGAAAATTACTAAAAAAAAAAAAGTCCAAAAAACTTAAATGTTGCTTATAAAATCCCAACTAAAAAAAAATCTATAAAAGACCTAATATTAAATTTTTGGTTAGCTTTTTACCCTTATCTCCTATTCAGTTTTATCTTTGGTACTTACCAATATTTTTCATTTGGTATGTACCAATATTTTTCATTTGGTATGTACCAATATTTTGCTGGTTGGTACGTACTATACGTACCAATTACATTTCAATCATGTTCGTTTATGATTGTTATACAATCAATTTTTTTATAATTGCATGATAGGTTTCTGATAGCATTTTTGTAAACTTAAATGGTTTTTATCCATGTCTAAAGTTAATGTCCATACTTATCTAGAAAACCCACTCAAAGCTACCATGTCAAGGTCCAAGCATTAATACGTGCCAAACAAATTTATTTAGGCAAAAACAATTAAAAAATAATGAAACTTGAAACAATCGCATTGGAACAAAAACAAAAAGATAACCTTTTGACGATAAAGCTCAATTGGTATGTACTATACAGATTTGTTTGGTACGTACCAAAGAGATCTAGATTTAGATCTAAACAAAAACAACCAAAAATCTATTCACACTCTGTGAACCAAAAACAAAGAGAAATCTCTTTACAGTCGACATTGGAACTAAAAAGAAAAAGATAAAACTCTTTTGAATTATTTTAAAAAACAAAAAAAAACCAATCTCTTCAGACTCGGCATTGGACCATAATTAAAACAAAAATTTGAAAAACAAAATCCAATCTCTTCATACTCGGCATTGGAACAAAAGAAGCTTTTAAAAAGAAGATTCGATGAATTTTTATAATCTCCTGCAAAAGAACGGACATCTAAATGGAAAAAAAGAATAAAAATAAATTTATTCACAAACTGTAACAAAAAAGATAAGAAAAGTGGTTTCCATATGCAAGCTTGTGTCCAGGCGGCGGAGAGCGGCGGCGGCTTGGGTTCAGGCGGCGGTTTCCTTGTGCAGGAGCGGTTTGTTCACAGGCGTTGGTGGAGCGGCTTCATTACTGAGCAGTTTTTTTATGCAAGAAAGGTGGAGAGGGTGGAGAATGGCCCAAGATGGCGGCGGTTTCCTCCGGTGAATAGATGCGGCGGTTTTCTTGTGCAACGTAGCGCCGGATTTGGCCATCTCTGGATTGATGATGGTGGAGAATGGTCCAAGATGGCGTTGGTTTTCTTGTGTGAAGAGATGGCACCGACGAGAAAGGTGAGACCTTGTTGGCGAGAAAGGTGAGACCTTGTTGTCGCGGCGTTTCTTGTGCAGGAGAGCATTTGTTGGTGTGAGAGAGAGAGAGAGAGAGAGAGAGAGAGAGAGAGAGAGAGAGAGAGAGAGAGAGAGAGAGAGAGAGAGAGAGAGAGAGAGAGAGAGAGAGAGGTGGATGGTTTGAAATAAAACCCTAATGATATTTTCCTACTAGTAATAGGAGCGAGAAGGAGTTTTTGGAACCACTGGGACTAGCTCAGTGGCCAGGACCTTGTCTCTCAACTAGGAGGTACAGGGTTCGAATCCCCTCAGCTATGTTATTTCTTGAGCCCTTAAAGAGGGTAAGCAAGGGTTGCATGGTTCGAGTCTCCTCCCTGAACATGGGTAACCTAGTTCTGATTAAGTGGGAATATGCATGAGGAGGCGTGTATATTTCCTATGGGATTACTCGTGGTGCGCGTAAGCTGGCCCGGACACCCATACATCAAAAAAAAAAAAAAAAAAGAGAAGGAGTTTTTGGGCTTTTATTTTTTTCTAGTTGAGTTCTAATTAGATGGTTAGATAGAAGCTTTAATAAGAAGATGAAATGTTGTTGGGGGCCTTTATAACTAAACGCTCCATATTCGATTTCATTCCTTTAGAATCGTGCACCAATCGTAAGAGTATCATTTTATTTAAACAATTGAATTACATTGCAGGTTGGAAACTAAAGAGATATTTAATAGATTTTTTATACTCTTTGAAGAAAGAAAAAACCAAAAAAAAAAAGAGAAGGAGTTTTTGAGCTTTTATTTTTTTCTAGTTGAGTTCTAATTAGATGGTTAGATAGAAGCTTTAATAAGAAGATGAAATGTTGTTGGGGCCTTTATAACTAAACGCTCCATATTCGATTTCATTCCTTTAGAATCGTGCACCAATCGTAAGAGTATCATTTTATTTAAACAATTGAATTACATTGCAGGTTGGAAACTAAAGAGATATTTAATAGATTTTTTATACTCTTTGAAGAAAGAAAAAACCAAAAGGTATTTTAAAAAAAAGTCTCATATAAAAAATAGAGATGAAATAATATTTTTTCTTTCTATAAATTTTAAAAGGTTTAACACATCGATGTTTTAACTTTCATGCGAAGTTAGGTCATGTGAAATGTCCCCCTTTGAATACTATTTTGTGGATGAGTTTCGTTTACTACCCAACAAAAAGATCTAACCAATAAATAGACGGTGGCAGGGCATGGTCAAGGGAGTGCTGAGTCGTCTGATACCCGCCGAACAATTGTCGGTCATCTTCATGGCATTTATTCCCAACTGTTAGAAAATCCCACATATAAATACCGACATGATTGCTCCCATCCCAAATAGTAACTTCCACACTTACGGCTCGTTCATGGCATATTTCAAGAGAAGAGTGATTGTTTTTGGTTTTGGTTTTATGATGGACATATTTATGATAGACTTTATGGAGTGCTTTATGACTGGATTTGTTGCAAGCGGTCTTTTGATAGATGCTACCATTATATAAAGAGGCTCAAATCTCAATTGGAAAGACGCCAACAACAACAAAATTTCAACACACCAGAAAACTCTATAACTCTACTTCTCTCGTTAGTCGATTCTGAGCATAGAATAATGATATAATTTATTTTGTTTAGAGATAACGGTTGCACCCGGAATATCTATTTTAACACAAGCAATATCGTAATATCACCCGAATTTCTGATATCCGTGTAAGTTTTGTTTTATATTTCAATTTCGTGTAATCTCTGTTGTGTTTACGATTTTGAAATATATTATTGTTAAAACCATTTCGTTCGATCAGCTTTTATTATTCTTTACCAACAATTTTTAAAAAATATTTTATTATCAAAAACACTTGCCGAAAATGGCTGTACAGTTTTATGTTGATAATTCACTTTTGAATGCAAAGGCATTTTCCGACGTGTTAAAGTTGGAATCTGTGAATGGTTAAAACTACTAACGTTTGGAAAAAAAACTTCTAATCGTGTTTGGCTAGTTTGATCTTGATTCAGTTAAGTTTAAGGAGTTTTCTCCTATGAACAATGCAAACGCTACCTTAACAGAATTGGAAAGAAATCTTGTCCTCAAGGCCAAGGTGTAAATGAGCATCTCGGTAGCTAGAGGATGGTTCCTGAACAACATGATGAACTCGGATCTCAAACCGTTCACTAAAGAGGAGTCCTCAAAGATCATCTGGGAGAAATTTCAGAAGATGTTCCTTCAAAGAATGATTAGTCATTTGCAAGTCAAAGATGCAAATCACCTAAATGATAAGTATTTATCTTTTATTGACGCTAATCTAGCTAGACATTTTGGTCATATAAAGACAGGCCCAAATGCCCGTTCCATTAGTTGCATGGAAAGAAGACCCCATGCCCACTTGTGTAACCAGAGAAAGGGATCAAGCTCAGAAACACGTAAATGACCTGATTGAGACCGATGAGGTAACTTTTGCTTTGATAGTTTACATACACTATACGATAAGGACATCTCACATTGTTGGCTTGAGAGTAGTTCTATATAGCCAGAGTACATCATCAAGCTTTCTTGACCAATCATTTCTTGTTTGTTCCATTGTATTCTCAAGGATAGATTTGATCTCCAGGTTAGAGACATCGTCTTGCCCATATGTCTACAAATGATAGGCGGCGGAGAAGCGGTGGAGACATAATGTCTCATGCCCAAATTGGAAAGAACTGTTGTCAACTATTGATTTATGAAATGCGTACCTCTATTGCCAGTAAGAACACATGGAGTACCTCCTTGTGAAAAGATATGTGATTTGAGAAACTTAACCAAATCCTTAGTATAATTCTTTAGTAGCTCCATGACTTCAGTTCAATTGTAAGCACAATCTACTACTAACAAAATGTATTGATGACCATGGAATGGAATGAATGGTCCCATAAATTCAATACCCCATACATCAAAGATCTCTACCTCTAGCACGTTGTTGAGGGCCAACTTATCCCTCTTTGAGATGTTTCTAGTGAATTGATGTTTCTTACACTACTTCACGTATTCATGAAAGTCTTTATGGATAATTGGCCAAAAAAGCAGGATTGAAGTACCTTTGTTGTTGTTCTATCACCCTTAAAGTGATCTCCATAAGGTGAACCATGAAAACTCACGACTACTGAGTGTATGTCCTTCTCAGGTATGCACTTTGAATAAACTGGTCACTACACACTTTAAATAGGCAGGAATTTTCCCAAAAAATTGTTTTGCTCGGTGTGCAAGTCTTTTCCTTTATTGTGGATTGTATTTCGTGGGGAATAATCCACTGTAAATTAGATTCACGATATCTGCGGTCTAAGGCATAATATTCTTAGTCATCATAAAACAATTGTTCATCAGGAAATACCTCATTAACCAATTTGGGTCTAGATTTGACTTTGGATACTTCAAGTCACGATAGATTATCTATCACCTACTTAATTCTTTGTTCCCTTGCAATCTGAGATTTCTAAATCAAACTCTTGTAACAAAAATACCCATCTAATGAGATATGATTTTTGTATCTTTATTCTCCATCAAGTACTTGATCACTGAGTGATCCGTGTAAACGATAACCCTTGCCCCAAAGAGATACAGACAATGCTTGTTGAATGCATAAACCACTACTAGTATCTCTATCTCATTAAGAGCGTAATTCAGTTGGGAAGCGGTGAACATATTACTTGCATATTACACCGTGTGGAATATGTTATCTTTTCTTTTTCCTGGCACTGCTCCCATATCCAAGTTACTCGCATCACACATGACCTCAAACGGTAAACTCCAATCCGGAGGAGCAATCACTTGGAAGTGATAAGATTATCCTTCAACACCAAGAATGACTCTTCGCAAGCACTATCGAATCAAAAAGGAGTTTCATTTTCGAGTAGATTGCAATGTAGTTTGGAGATCTTGGAGAAATCTTTGATGAATCTCCGATTAAACTAGGTGTGGACTAAGAAACTTCTTACCCCTTTCATAGAAAATGGTGGTGGTAGCGACTTGATTACCTCTATCTTTGCATGATCTACCTCCATTCCTTTACTCAAAACCTTGTGCACCCACACGATCCCCCCTCGAACCATGAGATGACTTATTTCAATTAAATACAAGGTTGGTGTCTTTGCAAAGAATAAGAACCTTCTCTAAGTTGCCCAAGAAATCATCAAAATCATCATCAAAAACAGGAAAGTCATCCATAAATACATCTAAGAACTTGTCAATAATATCCTAGAAATTAGCCATTATACACCTTAGAAAATTTGTAGGCGCATTACATAATCTGAAGGGCATATAAATAGTGAATGTAATCTTATGTTGATCAGCAAGATCCACACAAATTGTGTTATATCTGGGATACCTATAGAGAAAGCAGTAATATTCTCTACTTGTGAGAATATCGAGCATCTGATCAAGGAAAGGCAAAGGAAAGTGACCCTTCTTTGTCTCCTTGTTCAATTTGCGGTAATCTATACAAACTCTCTACCCAATGATGAGTCTTGATGGTATAGATACATTTTTTTGAGTTAAGATCTATAGGAATACCTCCCTTCTTAGGCACGCTCTGGACCGGGCTCACCAACTCACTATTCTAGATGGAAAAGATGATCTTCGCATCTAACAACTTAATCACCTCATTCCTCACAACTTCCTTCAGTACACGCATGCAAGTTCTCTGACCCTCAATCGATCTCTTAGTCTCATCCTCATGAATGATCTTGTGCTGGGAAATGGTGGGACTAATACCTTTCATGTCGGCAATAGTCCACCCAATCACATCTTTATTTGCACAAAAGACTCTGAGAAATTTAAATTCTTGAGGACATGTTGATTTAGCAGAGACAATAACAGGTAAAGTATTTTTAGTACCCAAATATGCATATGTCCAGTGATTCGAAAGTTGTTTTTCATCGATTTTAGAAGAAAAGTAAATGGATGGTTTCTTCATTGGTTCAATATTCTCAGGATCTCGGACATGTTTACAATATTTCAACCTTGATCTTCCATTTTCCAAATTGAGAGCTGTCATAACTTCGGCTAGCTCATCATATGTTCTTTAAGTTTTCCCCTAGAGTCTTGGCATAAAGTTCTCTCTTCTTGAGGGATCTCAAAGAACTTTTGTCCAACTTTTTGAAAATTACTTATCACATCACTTGGTATGCCATGATTAACCATCTGGAACAAACCCCGTTCACAACTTGCATCAAGAATCATCTGTACAAGCTTTTCCTCACCATTGGGTCTCTCAAAATCAATTATGGGTACCTTGGGCAGCTGCTACAGGTTCCCAGAAAATCTAAAAGTTGTGTTTCCAGGTTGTTCATTTTCTGGCCTAATTAACTGAGATGGTATGGTGTCATTAGACAAATAAGTTGAGGCAATAACTTGAACTCTCTCAACCTCCATCATTTCTTTTACTCAAACTAATTAAATTGTGATACAATTTATATGGATGAAATCATGCAGATTGATCGTTTTATATCTGCAACTCTCATACTTTTGCATCACGTTGTTGTCACTATTCACTAGCCACACAGTTACCAATTATAAATTAAAGGAATAATTTGTTTTATAATGGAATACTTAATTTCATACATGTAATAATTGGCACAATCCATCGTTTATGGAGTACCATTTTGTTTAGAGTAAATACATCCACTACCCCCTAAACTATGGCCGAATTGACAGTTTGCCCCCCACTGTATTTTTCGGTACGGGATGCCCCTTGAGTTTCCTTTTTGTGACCGGATGCCCCTTAAGTTTCATTTCCGTGACTGGATGCCCCTTAAGTTTCATTTTCGTGACTGGATGCCCCTTAAGATTCATTTTCGTAATTCTAGAGAGATTAAATGGAACCTATTTTGTTATGGAGTAAGTGGATGCCCCTTAACATATGACCATTTAAATAAAAATAATAACTATGTTAAATATCACGAAAGGGGCATCCAGAAAGGGGCATCCAGTATGGGGGGTCTGTTTCCATTTTTGTGATATTTAAATGGCACGTATTTCGTTAAGGGGCATCCAGCCACGAAAGGGGCATCCAATCATGAAAATGAAACTTTAGGGGCATCCAGTACCAAAAAATACAGTGGAGGGGCAAACTGTCAATTCGGCAATAGTTTAGGGGGTAAAGGAGGCATTTACTCTTTTTTTTAAAGCAATGGGATACTACATATATGAAGAACGTACGAATATAAGTAATGAGCTTTGCTTTATTGTGTAAACTGGATTTATTGGATGGTTTAGGTTTTAGAGATATAAACCTGATGAATTTGGCTTTATTGGATAAACTGGTTCGGTATACGCTTAATAATCCTAAATCTTTACTTAACAAGTTATCAAAAGGTAAATATTATCCTATAAATGATATTTTGGAAGGTAAAGTTGGTCATTCTCTCTTTTTTGGTTGGAAATATATTATAGAGGGTTGAAAGATTTTTGAAAAAGATATAAAATAGAAATTGAGAAATAGTTTACAAATAAATATTTAAAATAATAAGTGGATTAATAATACAAATGATATTATAAGATCAAAAGATAATACTATAATGTTAGTCAAAGAATTCTTTCAAACTGATAATAAGAATTAGAATATGAGTTATATAAATTTAGAATACTGTCAAGAGATAGCTAAGATTATTTTTTGTATGTCTATATTAGGGATGGCAACTGATCGCATTATTGCAAAAAAAAACCAAAATCATATCCATATCCATTTAATTTATCAAAAAACAAGCCCTAACGGATTTAACATCAGATTTACTTTTCAAAACCATATCTGAATAATTCAGATTCGCATTTTTAAACGGTTTTCCGGATTTTAACCTTTATCAAACTATACCTTTATAAATATATTGAAAATATTCTAACAAGATCACAAATACAAGAAAAATCTCAAATATAAAATATTATGTTGATCTTTAATTAAATAACGTTTTTGTTACTTTTTTTTTGTTAAATCTAATATTTAGATTTTAGTTTTGAGATATGAAAATACTTTTTTATCTATATTATTATACAATATACAAAAATAGATGATAATAAACAGGTGTTTGGTTATTCGGTTTTATTTTCATCTAAAACCATAACCTGACGGATTTAACCATCAGTTCTATTTTTGAAAACCATAACCTAACGGTTTTATCCATGGTTGCATAATCGGTTTTTAATCGGTTCGGTTTTTCATGGTTTTGGTTTTAAATCATAACCATTTCCATCCCTAATCTATCTCTACTTATGAATGTAATGATTCTGACTTTGGAACTCTACTAAAGATGGAAATTATTTTGTTAAATATGTTTATCTATTACTTAAAAGAAATAGAGATGAGAAGAATAAAGTTGTAACTGACCTTCTCCCTTCTTTTTCACATCTCAATGACCGAGATATTTGGAAAATGATTTGGCTTATAAATTGTTCTCTTAATATTAATAACTTCATGAGAAAATGTATTAAAAACAAAATACCCATAGAGGCGAATCTTTATAATAGAAAATGTACAAAATATGTAAGTACAGTGATGAAACAACTGAGTATCTTCTGGTTGCTTGCCCTTGGGCTAGGGTTGTGTGGTTCGCTTCCTCTTTAACTCTTAGAATCTTGAATAATAGCACCTCAAGAATTGGTGACTGGTTTTCACAAACTGTTGCCTATTTGAGTGCTACTCATAGTAAAGATTAGGGCTGAGCAAAACAAAATTGGAAAACCAAACCGACCCCAATAACCAAAAAAACAAACCGAAAAAACAGAAACCGACATAACCGTTCGGTTTGGTATAAGTTTTTTAAAAATCGCAAAAGTTCGGTTCGGTATAGTTTTCCTATGCTAAACCGAATCGGATAAATAGAAAAACTAAATTATGTCTCTAATTTTTATGAGCTTTGAATAATCTCCCATTTATACTTAATTAAGGCATTCTTAAATTTCAATTATATTTTTGAGAGATTATAATAAGGGAATAGAAAATGGAGTAAATTTTGAAAAAAAAACGCTCATATATGGCATATATTGCCCCTAAAAATGTCATGTGCAACATACTTTACATAAATCATTAGTCAATATATCTTAAAAGATCTTCCGTTTATTGAAATTTCTTGAAGGTAAAACATACATATTAAATTATATAAAATATTATTAAGTAATTATTTGTTTACAATTAATACATAAAATTTCAGTTCCAAAAGTACAATTTTCCTACATTTGTCCAATAATATGAAAATCAAATACTTCATATATGGATATGTTAGGAAATAAAACGTCTCAACTACACTCCCTTGAAATTTATCCAACGATCAAATCAAACACATACCAAAACCAAAGATTATACCGAACCGAAAACCGACAAAACTGAACCGATAAAAACCGTTTGGTTCGGTACCGGCACCACTAAAAAACCGAACCATATATTTGTTTTATGTACTTTGATTTATTGCCTATCTTAACCTTGATCACGTTAGGATTGTCTTGATAGTAGTTAGATGGTCACCCGGAAGGGGTGTCTAATTATTGAAACATCACATAAGCGTCTAGTGTACGGTAGTGATCCGGAAGGGCTTGCCTAACTAGATAATCATTAGGGTTTAAGATTTAATCACCAATAATTGCGCAGGGTCCCCTTACCCAAGTCCCCTGGTAATTGTTAGGTCCCCACCTAAGTCCACCCAGAAGGGGGTTAAGAGGAATATAGAATCCTGGCTACTTATCTAAGAGATTTAATCATCCTTATTAACTAGTAAAAGAAATAGATTGATTAGCGCATACTAGCAATACCCGAGCTATATTTTCTCATCTTATTCTTACATCTTTTAATTTATTGTCTTTAGTTTATTCATATCTCCTCAAATCAATCATTATATTTATTTTCCTATCTTTAACTATTCATTACTACGCTTTCTTGTTAAATACATTCATATAACACACTAAGTCCCTGAGAACGAATCTTTACTTCTCATTAAGACTTGCGTACGACCTGTGATACTTGCAGTGCGTACTGTGTTTAGGCTAGGGTGTTAGTTGCATCTTTTATTATCTTATTACGCCCTAGTCGACACCAGAGTTTAATGTCAAACTCTTGATTTGTCTTAGGAATAGATGATGACATTGTTGCAATAATTGGTGGCAAGCCCACCTTTTCCTCTTCTTTCTTTTCTTGCACAGCAGGTGCAACTTCTTTTTTTTCTCTTTTGAGGCTTCTTCCTCTTTTTCTTTTGTTCTACTAGTTGTAGTTCAATCACCGATCTAATCTCTTCTTGCATGTCCTTGAGAAGATCTATGAAATCAGATTCTTCAGAGGAGTCAAAGTCTTCGAGGCTAGACTTGGTTGATAATTTTTCTATTTATGGAACTTCCACGGCAATTTCGGCAGCAAGTGGTACTTCCTCTTTCTTTTTTGTTTCAAGGCAGATTACCTTACATGCTTCGAACCCAACATTGTCATCACCTCCTTCAATGGCCTTCACTTCTTTTGCTTCTATAAATTTCATCTGGTCGAATTGTGTGCCTAAGATCTGAATTGTGGCCTCTTGTTCTCTGAACTTCTCATGATGTGTTCGAATTTTATTTGTAACTAAATCCATGAAATCTTGTAATTTTTTTCTGACACTACTCCTTCTTGAGGATGTTGTGGTAAAGCTTTCTAAGCTAGATTATCGGTATAAGCATCATTGGCTGGTTGTTGTGGAGGAAAAGGTCTATTATAATTCTGATTTCCTTGATAAGGACCTTGATCTCTCTGTTGGTAAGTGTTGTTCTGGGGACGTGGTTGATAATTACCTTGATTAGAGGCCCCTTGTGGATTTGAATACTGCATACCCGGAAGATTTCTATTATCAAATTGGTAATTCCCTTGATTTGATATGAAGTACATAGATGCTATATTTCCTTCACACTCTTCCCATGTATGATTTGTTACCTCACAACGTGGACAACCTTGTGCTTCTTGCATTACATTTGTTGCAGCTAAATTCTAACGGTTTTGTTCCATCTCAAGCTTCATTTGTTTGACTTGATTCTCTAATGCTGTTAATTTAGCTGAATGAGCAGTTTCTGTAGCCAATTGACGTGTGGCTTTGGTATTTGTGATAAGAGCTCGCAAAATTGGCCAACTCCATTCTCTTTCTATAATAAGTTCCATACCTTTTGCAGCTTCTGTAGGATCGATGGACACAAATCCTGCTCTTCCAAGCTTATCTACCCTCAATATACTTTCTACATTCATACCTTGATAAATCATAGCTAACTGTAAAGGTGGGGTGTAACCGTGGAGTGGAAATATTGCAATGTTATTTTGAAACCTTGTACGTGCGTCTCCTACTTATTCATCATTCTCTTGGCGAAAACTAGCAAGCCCAATTTGATCTTTTAATCTCATACTCTTTGGATAAAAACGGTTAAATAATCCGGCTTGTAGTTAATCCAAATTATTAATTGTGTTTGGTGGTTGCCTATCTAGCCAACCACTAGCAATTCCGGTTAAAAGAACTAAAACATATGACAATACGGTTGCTCGCGTGTAGTTCCTGGAGTAATGTAGACATCACAAATCTGCATAAACTTCTGAATCGCTCTTACCGGATCTTGAATTGTTGCACCACTATAGTGTACTTAACTTGTAAATTGACTGAGCATATCCGGAGCGGGCCTAAAGTTTATATTTGGATCACTGGAGGACGATATCCTAATGATTGAACTCGAAAAGGTGCTCCCAAGCCTGGGAGATCTTGTTCTTGACGTGATTATTTCTAACATCTACTCCTGGTGGTGCTACTACTTGAGGAATATATAATACCGTAGGAATAGGAATTCTTTGATTATTTTTGAGATTATCTTCCTCTGGTGGAATTAAATCCTCGTTTGCTAAAGACATGGCTTCTCTTTGCTCCTTCTCTTCTCTAAAACATTTGTTGTAAGACGTAAAAATACTTTCAGGATTCTCGAGCACACACTAGAACCTGAAAGAGACAAAACAAAAAGACAGCGTAAATCTGAAAAAATAACTAAAAACTACTACACTAAAAATTAAACCCACACACTAACGAGACACAAGTCCCCAGCAGCGGCGCCATAAACTAGGTGGCTGGTAGAGTGTGATAAAATAATTCTAATAAAAGTACGAACTATCACCCAAACTAATCACGTTACTCACTGCAAGTATCACAAGTCATATGAAAGTTATAATGATAAGTTAGATTCGTTCTCAGGGACTTAGTGTGTTATACGAATGGATTAGAAGAAAGTGTAGTAAGAATTAGCTTAATGAATTAAAAGACAATAAGAGTAGATATGAATAATTGTGAAAATATAATGATAACGCTAAAGACTAGTGCAATAAATAAAGCATGTAAGAATAAGATGAGAGATATAGCTTAATTTTGCTTGTATGCATTTATCCTTCTATTTCTTCTACTAGTTATAAGGGTGAATAAAGCTCTTAAAGTAAGTATCCAGGATTCTATATTCCTCCTAACCACCTTTCAGGTGGACTTAGGTGGCGACCTAACAATTACCAGGGGACTTGGGTAAGGGGACCTGCGCAATGATCGGTGGTTAAATCTCAAACCCTTATGACTATCTAGTTAGACAAGCTCTTCCGGATCACTACGGCACACTAGACATTTATGTGGTGTTTTAACAATTAGACACCCTTATCAGGTGACCATCCAACTTCTATTAATGGGGTAGTCTATACTCGTGCACTAGCAAGAACTACGGTCAATAAATCAAAGCACATAAAACAAATATAAAGGTTAAGAAGCTCTATTGATTTAAAAAGGTTTTTCCCAAACAAACTTAGATAGAAGAAAATAGAATTCAAATATTATACATATGCAAAACCCAAGATATGGGAAAATTAGTTCATGCTAGAAAGAAATAAAGTAAAATAAAGATACATACTGACAACTTGCTTCTCTTGATGACTTCTAAGAGTAATAATAATTAAGAACTGAGCAAGGACATGTTTACAATGATAGGAGGGTGTACTTATAGGTGTTTTCTAACCCTAGGTTGAAATCTTGGAGTAGAAGGCAAGTAATTGGAGTCCAAGTCCAATTCAAATTCGTTTCCTAAAATATATGACATGATAAACACTGCTCACTGTATTGGGCATATCTTCTTTGTTATTGGGCCGATTTTTGCCTACTTTATATCAAAACAACAGCAGCAGAAATATCTATCTAACTCTATAAAGTCTCTTCCAAAATTGAATCTTATTTGGATTTATATTCACTTTAGTGGACATAGATGGAGAATTGGAAGATTTATTTGACATCTTTTCCTTTCCTAATTCAAATTTGCTTCCTTTTATCTCCTTATTTCTCCTGTATCTTTTATCCTTAACTTCTTAAAATTTATTTTCAATCTAATTATATTCCATAAACCTTACGAACTATAACACACGAATTAAACCAAATATGCTCTAAAAGTAATAAATAGTCGAATCAAGACATGAACTAAGAAATTATCTAATGATAGGGAAAATCCCTTAAACATTAATCAAGTACACCTAAAATGTTATCTCTAACCTACATTAATATATCACAAATATGTATACATCAGTCAACATGACAATATTTGTGCACCATGAATCTATGTGCAACACTGTTGTGAGAATCATCCAATAAAGATGCAATCAATGGTCTTTGGTCCTATTTTGACTGTTTTGGGAGCATGGATTGCTACCTATGCCAAGCATCCCCACATTTTTAATTATTTGAAGGAAGGTGGTTTTGCTTTTCATAATTTGTAAGGAGTTTTATCTACCTTTGGGACCTTATTAAGGATGTGGTTTACTATGAGCAAAGCCTCTTCCCACAAGTTTTATGGTAACCCTGAGTTAATCAACAAGGCATTCAAAATTTCCTTCAACGTACGGTTCTTGTGTTTAACAATTCTGTTTTATTGAGGTTAATAGGGGTCGTGGTTTGATGGATTATGCCATGTTTAGTGTAAAACTCCTCAAAATGAGACACATATTCTTCTCCCCTATCTGTTCTAAGATTCTTAATCTTTTTATTTAGTCGATTCTCAACTTCAGTTTTGTATTTCTTTAATGCTTCTAAGACCTCATCCTTACTCTGAAGAAAGTATATTTGATAATACCTTATGTAATTGTCAATGAAAGTTATAAAATACTTTTTCTCACTTCTAGTTTGCACAAATTTGAAGTCACATATGTCACTGTGAATTAACTCTAAAGGTACCAAAGTCCTTTCTATAAATTTAAACGAGGTTTTGGTTAATTTTGACTCAACACATACTTTACATTCCTTTTAATAATTGAAGTTCATATTAGGTAATAACTTGACGTTTGATAACTTAGAGTGGTCAGGTAGAATAACATCTTTTTCTCCCACCTCTTAAAGCCAAAACCATTGAACTTTCTTGGCCTATCATCTGGTTTAATGGGTGTTGTTGCGGGCACACGAACTTCTGTTCTTGAGTTGTTACCCGTATCAGGTTGCTTTTCACTTTGTTTAGTATGTTTTTCCATATTCTATATAAAACAGAAACCAGACGTTAGTAAGTGAGTAATTCTCTATATAAAATTAAGGAATCTAATGGTCTTTTACGGTAATTATGTTGTGTTTATGCTCCTAATAATGAAGTTGATAGAGCTAATTATGGAGTTCTCTTTCTAATCGACTTAATAATATTCAACATCCGACGATTCTTATCGGAGATTTTAATGATATTACCAAATTTTCAGAAAAGCAAGGGAAAAAGTAACCTAATATTGATAAAATTATTAGATTTAATAACTTTATTAACGACAATCATCTTGTTATGTTTTTTTACTTGGAATAATCGTAGAAAAAATGAAGTTTTTATTAAATAAAGACTTGATCGAGCCCTTTGTTCACTTTCTTGGTATGAATCCTTTCCTAACGCCACTCTTAAAGTTCCCCCATCGATTGGTTCTAATCATTCTCCATTAATTCTGCAAAGGGATTCCGATAAAGAAAAATATAATAAGTATTTTATGTTTGAATCTAGGTGGCTCGAGCACGCTTACTGTCGGGATGTTATCGAAAGTAATTGGAATAAAAAAGGAATTATTAGAAACCTTCAGGAAATTTGTAATAAGAGGGAGGTTACGTGTTTCGCTTCAAAAGGTTGGAGTAGGAAGACGGATCTTAATAATAGGAAAGTAATTGATGAGTTACAATAAGAGCTTATAAAGATTCAGAATGAGCCGTCAAATTCTGTCAGTCATGATAGAGAAATTGAAATTAAAAAGAATATTGAGTATTTATGGGATCAAGAAATTTTTTGGGTTGATAGAGCTAGGGATCTGTGGATCCATAAAGGGGATAAAAACACCAAATATTTATGCGAAGACTATGAAAAGGAGAAAAATAAATAATATATGTTCGCTTAGGAATGATGACGGGAAATGGCTTGAGGACTCACATGATGTCAAAGAATGTATTCAAAACTATTATTGTGAACTTTTTAAGGATAAGATGAAGGGCTCTAATAATGACATCATGAGGTTTATACCTACCAAGGTTTAGAATTCTACGAATGTCGCTTTGATTGAAATTTGAAGCATGGAAGAAGTTGAACGTGTAGTTTTTGATATGTTAGGAAGTAAAGCTCATGGACCGTATATCATAAATTTTGGGATATTATCAAAGCAGATATGTTTCAAATTGTTGAGAATTTTTTGATCATAATTTGAATATTGGGAAGATCAATGATTCAATTATTACTCCTATTCCCAAAGGGACTAGTCAGGTTTCTATTAGAGATTGTCGACCACTATCTTGTGCAAATTTTCGCTACAAAATTATTGCAAAATTTTTGGCCTCTAGACTACAGCCTTTATGGATGAAATAATCTCTCCAACGCAATCGACTTTTATTAAAGGAAGAAGCATTCAAGGTAATAACCCCATTGCTCAAGAATTTTCATATTTTCTTAATACGAAAATGAAGTAAAAAAAAAATTATGCGGCAGTTGAAATTGATATGGAGAAGGCGTACGATGAAGTAAATTGGAAATTCTTGTTCAACACACTTAGAGCTCTTGGGGTTTTTGAAAAATGGCTTGACTGGATCTATAATTGTATATCTCCATTTATTTTCAAATTAAAGTCAACGGTCAAAGACTCAAAAAGTTCAAGTACTCAGGGAGGGCTTAGACAAGGAGATCCCTTGTCTCCGCTCTTATTTTCTTACTCATAGAAGCTTTGCTTAGCCTTATTAATTTTCGTTGTAGATAAGGTTCTATTAAAGGGATTCCTATAACGAGGCATTCTCCTAATCTTATGCACCTTCTTTTCGCTAATGATGATTTATTCCTCATTAACATTAATGATGAAGAAATTAATTCGTTTCAATCTCTACTCTCGGATTACTGTAATGCGTCGGTATAAAGAGTTAATATTCATAAATCTTCCATCTTATTCAGCAACGGTACAGCTGAGAATGTGTGTAATGAAGATTCTCATAAGCTGAATATTGGTAATACAAAGTCACTTGGGAAATATTTGGGGATTCCACTTACACTTAAAAGGGCAAAATCCAAAAATCTGAATTTAATTAAAGATAGACTTTTGTCTAAGTCAACAAGTTTGGTGGCTTGTCTTTTGTCGGACAAGGGAAAAGAGGTACTTATCAAATTTGTCCTTCTGTCTATTCCGAATTATGTTATGTCAATTTTTGAGTTTCTAAAAACGCTTTGTAAGAAACTTCTAGTATCGTCTCGAACTTTTGGTGGGATTCTTTTAATAAAAAAAGAATTCATTGGGTTTCTTGGAAAAAAATCTCTAGAGCTAAAAGGATTGGAGGATTGGGATTTAGAGACTTCCAGAAAATGAATTTGGCCTTGTTGGCTAACTAGCCTTGGAGAATTATTAATACACCTAACTCACTGGACAGCAAAGTGCTTAAAAGTATTTATTCACCATTCAACAATTTTTGGGATGTTAAGCTGAAAAAAATAGATCTTGGAGTTAGGCTAGCAACTTTAAAGACATTCAGTTCCTTAAGAAATATTCTATATGGAAAATTGGGAATGGCTAATCGGTGAATATTAGTCAACCTTTTAATAATGAATTGACGGGATGGGATATGAACGTGATTAATTCTTTGTTCCCTTGTAATGTATCCAGTATGATTCTTAAAATTCCTATTATGCAATTAGATGATGATGATAAACTTGTATGGCCTTTTTGTTAAAACAGTATTTATTCCACTAAATTTGGGTATCACACTTTGATGGATGAAGAAATCAAGAATGAAGCTCAATCGTCGGCCATTGCTGAATTTAGCAATGATTTCATTTGGAATACCATATGGAAGTCAAATATCCCTTCCAAGGTCAAATGTCCTTTCAGTATGGACGTCTAGGCGTATTCATCGATGCAAATTAAAATTGATAAGGTTGTCGATATTAAATTTACAGACTGGATCAACTCCACTATTAATAGTTTCTAAAATAATGGGTGGAATAGAAGGCTTATCACGACTTTCATCCTCGTTACAATTTGGCACATTTGGAAAGAAAGAATGAAATACATTCATGAAAACAAAAAAATGATCTATCCATAATGTGATTAATAATTCTAAAGATCTTATTTTCAGGATATTTGGCCTAATTTTTCAAGTTGGGGGAGATGATGTTACGCGAAAGGAGAAATGAAAAGAAAGGTTTGATATCCTAGCTCTTAGTGATGATTTAGATTTTATTTGGATTTGTGATTTTTCTTTCAAAAATGAATGTGAGCCTGCGGCAGTTGCTGCAATTGGTATTAGTAAGGAACGTATTACCAAAAGAAAAGTTAATAAAAGATGTTTTGTGGGAATTATTTTGTAAGGGGAAGGTTGGGCTGCTATTTTGGTCATAAGATCTGTCGCAGATCTTGTTCATCAGAGTTGCTCTTTTCACTCTGAAAATCTTGAACTTGTTTAAGGTATTATGAAGAAGATTGGTCTCCATTGGAGTTTTAAATCACTTCAGCTCGAGCTGAAAAAATGGTTAGGTCACTGCCTACGATAGAAGTTTATTCACATACCTAGAAGCCACAATATAGTTGCCGATACGCTGGCACGATGTACGAGAATTAATACCCACCTGACTTGTTGGAACAAATTCTCTTTAATTGACACACCAATTTTCCTTAGGGTCAATAATTCAAAAGGTCCACAACCTATTGTTTTTGCCACTAAGAGTCCATTGAATAATTTGGATCTGATGAGACTAATATACCCTTATTTAGTAAACACCCACTTATAAGTTACCATTTTGATTGAAAACCAAACATCTACTCATTAAAGCAAAGATATTAATTGTGCCTATTGGCTTTTCATTCTCTCTCATATGACAAGCCAGAATAAGATGAAACGATGTTCAACAGTGAAGCCCATTACCATCTCCGTCGAATATAGCTGGTAAGACGTTGATAGCCCAGTTACCAGTATGTGGTAGCCCACCCAAATCACACTACGAACCCAACAAACACGTCTTTTCCGTCGAATGTAGCCGGTAAGACGTTGATAGCCCAGTTACCAATATGTGGTAGCCCGCCCAATCACACTACGAGCCCAACAAACACGTCTTCTCCGTAGAATATAGCCAGTAAGACGTTGATAGCCCAGTTACCAGTATGTGGTAGCCCACCCAAATCACACTACGAGCCCAACAAACACGTCTTCTCCGTAGAATATAGCCAGTAAGACGTTGATAGCCCAGTTACCAGTATGTGGTAGCCCACCCAAATCACACTACGAGCCCAACAAACACGATGATCCCCAACCCTAAATGAATGAACACCCTCTGGCGGCAATGGACGATGAATCACGCACTATGATGAATCACGCACTAGTTGGAAAAGTGTATGTGTATTTGAGAATAACTAATGATATGATATTGATATCCTTAATTGTCGCTATGAAAAGAAAGAAATATAATTAGCATAATCAATCCCTTATATTAAGCAAATATGAAAGATATTATTCAGGGGTAAGAAAGGTATGATCGATTTGCTGACAATTTATTTGGCCCTTTTAAAAGTGTAGTATTTAGGTGGGCTTGTTAAGATAGGATATGTTGGGTTTAGGTCTTTATTGGCTATTATTTTTTTTCCTTAATCATTTTTATAATAGTGATATTGTGTAATGTGTAGTATAGTACTATTGTGTAGTGTCTTTGTTTTCTTATTGAAAAGAAAAAGGGAAAAGAGGATCTTAACGAGAAGTTCATTTGTTAGCTTTGTTTTATTTTTAAAGAACATGTGAATGATGTTGCAGCGACAAAAACTGCACATCAACCGGTATAAATTTCATATAGTAAAACGTTTTGAATCAGAGTAATAATAAAATAACAGAAGATGGTATAGGCATTATTATCTACCATCTTTTTAAATTTTTTCTTTAGTAGAGTATAAGCCATAAGGAATGAGCAGATCTGAGCAGGGTGTCTTTTTTTTTTTTGTCAATGATCTGAGTAGGTATTTATTTAATGCTCTTGGTAGGCGAGTAGATCTGAGAAGATTATATAGAATATTAGAGTTTTTTTATTTTAATATTTTTAAAAAAAATAATTGTGAGGAAAAATTTATGGAACAAAATAATTGTATAACAAAAAAAAAAAGATCTAAGTCTTTGACTTCTTGATATTGGAACACTTAGAGTTCGTTTGGAAGTGTTTTTTTTAAATATAAGCGTTTGGAACAAAAAAAAAGAAGTGTTTTTTTAAACGTATTTAAAAATGCTATTAGAATTTTAAGAGTATTTTAGATATTGAAAATTATTTTTAAAAGGAGCATTTAACTAGTATTTCTTAAAAAAAGCACCTAAAGTGATTCCAGATTCCAAAATTATTTTTAATAATTTTTAAAATTTAAAATTTTATTTTAAAAACGTTTTTTATTCTAAAATAAGCATATCCAAACGGGCCCTTAGATTACTTAGAATTTCTCAGTTTTTTTATCTTTTATCAAATCTCTTTTGATTTTCTTTTTTGCATACATAAGAGGCTTAAAAGCCGGTAATCACCAGATTACAAGACATTTAACGTAACATCTAGGAAGAATCTAAGACTACTCTATCAGTCTCACATTCACTTCTATCTCTTGTAATGAAACCCCACAAATAATCGGGAGGTTCATGTAGCTCAAAAGGCCCAGAACCCGCACATTTAACATAGCTAGTTATATTTAGCTGTCAAAATTTTGATTTTTAAAAAATTTCTTTTGTATCTTTTATTTACTAATTATATAAATATATAATTTCAATTCTAACCTATTTTAATTATATTCTTTAATTAAGAGAATTTAAAAATAGAATATATTTTTAGACACACATTTTTTAATTTCTTTTCCAAAAATAATATAGTAATTTAGTATTAAATTTTTAAATAATTTTTTAAATTTGAAAGATGAATGTATTTTTTTAAATTATTTTATAAAATAAAATATGATGAATTTTTTAGATAATATGTGGCATAGATAATATTTTTTAGCACAAACAAACTTTTTTAATTAACTTTTAAGCATTCAACACGGACGTATTATATATTTTCAAAAATCAAAATTACATTTATATATTGAGAAATAAGTTGGATGTAAGATTGATAGTTGGTCTAGTGGTTAGACTACTCCGCAGAGACCAAGAGGTCTTGTGATCCAATCTTATTGGAGTCAAAATAACTTCGAATCCAAAGTAGCTTAGATGTACAAAAAAAAAAGTTTATCCATAATATTTCCTTTGATCTTTACCTCATTTTACAAAGATAAACACATAAACAATCCCACACATGTATTAAATATCACAAGATTGATCAAATTTGCTCATATTCATACCAAAACCATATTATTTTGCTTAAATTTTTCTTCCAATAACTAACAAAAAATATATCCAATATTTAAATTAGACAAGTAGTATTATCTGTCATATGATTACCATGTTCACAAACATGACAAAATAACATTCATACTAAAAATTAATTAACCACCATGTCGAGAAATTGTTGCCTCTTCCACAGTGTTGATATGTCTTGTTGGACAATAGTGGATGAGGTGGCCTCTTCTCGACATGGTGGATAATTAATTTTAGTATGATTTTTATTTTTGTTATATTTTGTGAACATGGTAATTATGTGGTCGAGAATATTGTTATTTAACTTAAATATTGGATATATTTTTGTTAGTTGTTTGAATAAAAATTTAGGCAAAAGAATAAGATATTGGTATGAATATGAGCAAACTTGAACAATCTTGTTATATTTAATGCATGTGTGGTTGTTAATATGTTTATCTTTGTAAAATGAGGTAAAGATCAAATGGAATATTATTTGGATAATATTTAACTTCTTTCTCAATATGTAAACGTAATTTTGATTTTGTGTTTAATGCTTAAATATTAAATAGAAAAATTGTTTTTATGCTAAAAAATTATTTTATACCAATTTTATCTAAATAATTCATCGTATTTTATTTATAAAATAATAAATAAAAAATATACCTTCACCTTACAAAATAAATAGATTAAAAAAATTATATTAAAATTTATTATATTATTTTTGGTAAAAAACATTTTAAAGGATTTATGTCTGAAAATATAAATTATATATCTTAATTTTCTTAGTTAAGTAATACAATTAAAATAGATTATAATTTGAACTTTATATATAGGGATAATTTCTAATTAATTACGAATTCTCAAACTCCATTCCCAAAAAAAAGGAAAGAGGAAAATCATTCCTACTTACTCATATTTTAAAGGATTAATTCTCAATTAATTAAAAACTTTGTCATATTTACCTTCCACTATTAACCTTAATGTCATTTTACTTATTATTTTTATTTTCATTATACGATATTCATAATATAATATTATTTTGTAATTATAGAATCCGGCCACCACCACTGACCACCACCACCTCATGCATTTACCACAGACTATCACCACCACCTCATACATTCTCCACCGACCACAACCACTACTACTACCACAACCACCACCACCCCCACCCGACCATCACTACCCCCCGCTACCCCCACCCGACCACCACCATCCACCCCAACCACCACCACCCACTACTTTAACCACCCCAACACCCCTACCACCATTCCCACTAACACCAACCCCACCCCCACCCACCACCCCCACCCCACTATTATGAGTGGGTGGGGATGGTGTATGTGGTGGTGGTTGGAGTGGTGGTGAAGAAAATAAATAAATAAATATTATGTAATAAATGGTAAAGATAATGTGAATTAAATGATATATGTAATTAAAATAATAATTGATAGTCTTATGGGTATTTTTGTAATCTTCTAACTTTTTGTTATTAATTGGGAATTAACTTGAAGTTTAAGTTAGTTGGGAATAATAAATCTCTCCGTGTAATTAATTGGGTGTTCCCCCTTTTTTATTTTTACGATTTTTTTAGAATTAGTAATGAATTTTTTTTAAAAATTTCACGGACGAGCGCGTGTGATAAATTTAGTTGGTGATTACTGGTGGTGACGGAACTAGTCGGTGGAAGTTATAGGCGAATGTGGTGGTCGGCGGAGAATAATGGTGGTGATGGTGGTAGATGGGGGTGGTGGGTTGGGGTGGGGATGGTGGTGGTTGGGATGGTGGTGGTTGGAATGGTGGTATGAGTGTTGGAGTGGTTGTGGTGGTGTGTGGCGGGTGGTCGAGGTGGATGGTGGTGGGAGTGGTGGGGATAGTAGGGGTGGTGGTGGTGGTAGGGGTGGTGGTCGGTGGAGAATGTATGAGGAGGTGGTGATAGTCGGTGGTATATGCATGAGGTGGTGGTGGTGGTGGCCGAATTTTATAATAAAAGTAAAGAAAATAAATAAATAATATATTATGAATATTATATAATAAAAATAAAAAATAATAATTAAAATGACATTAAGGGTAATAGTGGAAGGTAAATATGACAAAGTGTTTGATTGAGAATTAATCTTTTAAATTATGAGTAGGTATGAAGGATTTTCCTTCTTTTTTTGTGAATGGAATCTGAGAATTAGTAATTAATTGGGAATTATACCCATAAAAAATTTACATTTTTAGACGAGACAAATTAATATTTACATCTATAAATTTTTTTGATTTTTTTTGAATTTATTATTTTTATTATTTTATTATTTTATTATTTTTATTATTTTTATTTTTTTATTTCGATAATCAGTTTTTTGTGTTGCTATAACACACAAGAAAAGATTTTCCAAATTTCACAACACTCGCATATCCGTGAATTTTTTTTATATAAAATTATAATTAAATCCAAAAAAATCAGAAAAATAAAATAATTGTAATTTTTTACGTAACAAGTTTATACCTACATCAACGATTTTTTTTATTTTTTTAACTTTCAATATTCAGTTTTATGTGTTCCTCTAATCAAAAAATTATATTTATGTATTCTTTAACACACAAAATCATATAATCAATCTAAAACATTTTTTTTAACAAAATCATTTTTTTCTCTTTATTAATTGCATATACCTTATTTTTACTTGTTTTAACTATCTTGATGTATTATCTTTTTGTTCAACATCTTTTAATTATTTTGTGTATTAATCTAATACACAAAACAGTTATTTGTGTATTACAGCAACACACAAAATCATGTATTCCCTTAGTTATGCCCTTTTCAGTCTGTGATTATGTGTATCACATGAACACACAAACCGATCGATTTGACTAGAAGAGAAAAATTAATTTGTGTGTTATTGTAATACATAAATGTCTGTTTTGTGTATTATAGCAACACAAAAAATAAATAAATAAAGGGTTGGACAAAAAGATAATACATCAAGATAGTAAAAAACGAGTACAAATATTGTATATGTGACTAATAAAGAGAAAAAAACGATTTTGTTAAAAAAAAAGAATGCTTTAGATTGATTTTATAATTTTGTGTGTTACAGGAATACATAAATATATTTTTGTGTGATATTGGAACACTTAAAATAACTGCATATACCCTATTTTTTCTCTTTATTAATTGCATATACCTTATTTTTACTTGTTTTTTACTATCTTGATGTATTATCTTTGTTGCTTCTGGTGTGTTAAAACATATAAAAAAATAATCTAAATATAAATGCAGGGATTAAAAAAAATAATTAATAAACTTACAATAAAAAAGGCAAAAAATAATTCTGAGACTTGAACTTGGTTCAATGTCCTTAAGATCTATTCGCCCTGCTACGGTGCTCACAATTGATAGCGACGATCTCCTAGGATACAACACACTCAAGTCAATCGATAGCAGCAATACACAAAGATTGACAACGACGAACTAATATTCTTTCTCTATCAATTTTTTTTGTATGAATATGCAAATTGCATAGTGAATTTTTGGATTTTAATTTTTTGATTCTTGTCCTAAAATTGGTGAGAGGCCTCCCTATTTATAGAAATGAAAAGGTGGCAATGCAACACCAGTCAATGAGTATGTGACTGTTCAAATTAGGAGACGCTTAACAATTAACGCGAATGAAGCATAACGTGAAACAACGCGTTACTCCAGTGGCAACGGGTGTTAGTTTACACGCGCGCAGATGCTAGATAACGGTCACAAGTTTAAATTTTGGTAACGTTTTGTTTAGTGTTTTATTTACACACGTGTGAACAAAACAACTCTTCTTTTGGCTTACTTGTGACACGTCCCGTGTTCGAAACTCAGCATATGCAAATACTTTTTTAAGCTTATTTCTTTTTGTTCTCCAAATTTTTATACTCAATTTCTCATTCACTTCTCAATGGTTTTAACCAAGTGAATATCTCAAAATTGAGTTAACGTCGTTAGTCTGCACTTGGAAAAATCCAATTTACTAACAATCCCCCACATGAATGGAAATTGACTAACCAACCAAAAACCATGCAAAAATACGAGAGAGAAAATAGTAGAGAGATACTGCATCTAGAAAAGTGGCCAAATACTTTGAACCTTGCCCTAGTGAGATCTATCGGATATACTCGCCAACCAGTAAACACGATGAATGTTCGGCTTTTTGTGTATACCATTCTCATTGTTGTGTTCATTTTGGCCCTGAACAACTTCTGGTTTCATGAGTACTCTCGGAGAATTCAACCTTAAAAATTCTCGTAGGAGTGGCCAACTCCTTACTCATATAGGTGGTTGACTTGTTAAGAGTATCATGTAGTACACCACTTGTATTTATCAGGTTACAAGAACCATTAAAAGTATATAATAACCTTAACATTTTACAGGTAACACTGTTGGTGGGTCCTTGTGTGTTATAGAATAATATGCTAAAGATTAGGACTCACAAACCGCAAGTGTACGGTTGTCCAAGTAATAAACCAATAAATTGGATTCGTTCGCAGGGACGGATTAGGTACAACTCAGGTGTGGATCAAATAGTGAGATAATTGCAAATACATAAGAGTAAATAATATAAAAGATTGTTTTGGGATTTTGTTTAACAACTAGAATGCAAAAGTAAATTAAAGACTAAATAAATTAAGATGAAATGAAAATAATGCAAATGAAAGAGTTGGACGCAAGGAAAGAAGTAGTACTTGAGTATCGCTAGGGCTTCACCTAAACCTTCTTAATTAATGTTCTCTGTTAAGGGTTGAAGTATTATATTTATGCTATATTTATGCTAGTCGGGATTCTAAAGTCTCTTAGCCTCCGTCAGGGTGGGCCTAAAAGCTCTCCTACGGTATTCTAAACTTCGTCAGGATGATTAAAACTACTATCATATGATTCAATTATTTACCACATTGGCTATTGGCTAGTCAAGCGTGTCAAGGTCATTGGAGGATACCAACGGAAATTACCTATTTCTAAATCTAAACCCCCCGTCAAGGTGATCAATACGCCACTATATTGAATAGCCTAGATACTAAAACTTACCCTTAGTTCATGACTCTAAGGACAATAAATAAAACATAAAAAAATAAAAGCCAACATAAAATAATAATTCAATTTAAATTGCAAAATCCCAAATTAGAAAAACATGAATTAAGTAAATTAGGGTTCTACCCAATACGCGATTCTCAAGTACTAATGAGTTTAGCTCATAATTAAAATAAAAACGAAATAAATTTAATTAAAGGTGTTCATGTTTTACAGAAAGAAAAATAAATAAAAGAACCTAATTAGGAATTGGATTTTGGCTGTGAATTGGAGAAGATGATTTCTCCAGCTCTTGGCTTCTTCCTTTTCTTAGCTTCTAACTTTCTCTCTGGTGCTTCTGACTTTGCTAAAATGAGTTGTGTGTAAAAATAAAGTCAAAAGGTCTATATATACTCAGAAATTCGGACTTGGGCTTATATTAAGTGAGTAAATGAAATATTAAATGACCCAAGTCCACTCTCCCATTCATAATTCCGTAACTGGTGTACACCCTCCACTAAAACGGCTGTAACTTTCAACTCTGAATCGACCCGTTTAACTTTCTGAATCTTCGTAACTCGATAAGGAACGAATCTTCTTTACAACTCAGAGGCTGAATCCATGTCTATGTAGCTGGAAATCAGCAATTAACATCAGCCTTCCAGATTTGCAGCTTTAACTTGTCAACTCTTCGGGATATATCTTTTCGCCTTTGACTTCTTTACACGATCTAAGACTTTAATCCTTGATTCCTCTCCTTGCTAGAATTCAGAACCTACAAAATTTACAAACAAACAAACCATTTAACGTGCAAAAGCTTAGTAAATGAAAAATACTACAATCTAATGAGTGAAAATGAAATATAACAAATTAACATCAAAACTCTATCAGATTAGTCAAATAATCACCCAAAAAGATGTCTCCTAAGGGTATATAATTAGAACAAAAGAGGAGACATCAACTGTCTGCTCGTCATAGAAATATATAGGAGGTTTACAAAACCTCTACAGTGTATAACTAGTTGCAATTTACATACCAGTTGTCTCCTTGAACCTAGATCTTGGGATCTCCAGACAACTAGGTAGAATTTCTGTATGGAAACTTTCAAGATATAGGTTTAAGACCCATTCCCCTCGACGAATTATAAATTAACTCTATAGATAGCCCTTTGGTAGGTGGATCTGCGATATTATCTTTTGACCTTACATAGTAAATTGAATTAACTCCATTAGAGAGTAGTTCTTTTATTGGTTTATGTCTACGACGAATATGTCTAGACTTACCATTGTAAATGCTACTTTGTGCCCTTCCAATCGTAGACTGACTGTCGCAGTGAATACAGATAGTTGGCACAGGCTTAGTCCAACACGGTATATCTTCTAAAAAATTTCGAAGCCACTCTGCTTCTTCCCCATCTTTATCCAAAGCAATGAACTCGGATTCCATTGTGGATTCAGCGATGCACGTTTGTTTAGAATATTTCCAAGATACGGCTGCACTTCCCAAAGTGAATACATAAATCAGTAGTAGATTTTGTTTCACTTGAATCAGATATCCAATTCGCAACGCTGTATCCCTCTAAAATAGCTAGATATTCTGAATAATGCAACTCATAGTTCTTAGTATATCTCAAATATCAGAGAACTCTTACAATAGCTATCCAATGGTTTTTCCCTGGATTGATAGTATATCTACTCAACTTAATGACAATATATGCAATATCGGGTCTTCTACAATTCATTAAGTACATTAGACTACCAATAATGCGAGAATACTACAACTGAGTTATTCCTTCGTCAGTTGTCTTAGTTAGATGTAAATTTACATCTATAGGAGTCTTCATTGGACTTAAGTCATATTTCTTCAATTTATGAAGAATCTTCTCAATGTAATGAGATTGAGATAGGATAAGTCCATCAGATGTTATAATAATTTCACTCCCAAAATGACATCTGCCACTCCTAAATCTTTCATGTTGAACCTCGTATTCAACATCTTTTTTGTTGCTTTGATGATATCTAAATTACTTCCCATAATTAGCATATCATCCACATAAAGACAATAAATGACATACTCGTGATTCGTGCCTTTTACATACACACATTTATCACACTCATTAATTCTAAAGCCATTTGACAACATGACTTGATTGAATTTCTCATGCCATTTTTTAGGAGCTTGTTTCAAACCATATAACGATTTGATAAGCTTACACGCCTTCTTCTATCCGGGAACCACAAACCCCTCTTCCATATAGATCTATTCATCTAAATCGCCATTTAAGAAGGCTGTCTTTACATCCATTTGATGTAACTCAAGATTGTTAATTTCCGCAATCGCAATTAACATACGAATGGATGTTATACGGCTAACTGGTGAATAAGTATCAAAATAATCAAGGCCCTCTTTTTGCCTATAACCCTTGGCTAAAAGCCTAGCCTTGCACTTATCAAGTGTTCCATCGGCCTTCATCTTCCGTTTAATATCCATTTGCACCCTAAGGGTTTATTTCCAGGAGGAAGATCCACCAGCTGCCATGTATGATTTTGCATGATGGACATCTTCTCTCCAATTAGGAGCTTCAAGAGTCGACATTGCCTCCTGAAAAGTTTTGGGCTCATTTTCTAACAAATAAGTTATAAAATCTGGATTAAAGGATTTGGCCGTTCTAGCCCTTTTTCCACTTCTCGGTTCATCTTCACTCATAGACTCTTGGTCTAATTCTCTATCATGACTTTGCTCATGAGTTCTTTAAAGAGATGTTTCTCCTTGTGTAATCTTAAAAGGAAATATATCTTCAAAGAAGAATGCATTTCTTGACTCTAAAATTGTATTGACATGAATGTCATCATTTCAGATTTATGAACAAGAAATCGATAATCGGAACTATTGTATGCATATCCAATAAAGATTACATTAACCATTTTAGGTCTAATCTTTATTTCTTTCGAAGTAGGAACTCTTAATTTAGCTAGAAACCCACCACTTTTAATTATTGAAAGCTAGGTGGTCGTTCTTTCCATAAGTCATATGGAGTTTTCTCGAGTTTATATGGGGTAACTTATTGAGAAATGATTCGCTGTTAAGACAACTTCCCCCCACAAATTCTGGGGTAAACCAGAACTAATCAACAAAGCATTCATCTCTTCCTTTACAGTACGGTTATTGCTTTATGCAATACCATTTTCTTGAGGAGAATAAGGAGCAGTAATTTGATGAATAATACCTTGCTCTTGACAGTATTTCTTGAAAGGGAATACATATTCTCCACCTCTATCACTCCTCAAGGTTTTGATCTTCTTACTTAGTTGATTTTCAACTTCACTTTTGTATTGCTTGAAGGCCTCAAATGCTTCATCTTTACTTCTCAGTAAATACACATAGCAATATCTAGTGCTGTCATCGATAAAAGTAATAAAATACTTTTTACCGCCTCTTGTTTTCACATATTTTAAATCACAGATATCATTGTGTCTTAACCCTAATGGTTCATTCCTTTCCACGGATTTAAACGGAGCTTTAGCCAATTTGGCTTCAACGCATATCACGCATTTCTTATGAGAATCGAGATCCAATTTAGGTATTAGACCTAAATTTACAAGTTATGCAAAGATTGAAAATGCACATGTCCTAATCTGTTATGCCATAAATTAGGAGACTCAAACAAGTAAGAAGAACTAGTAATATTATTAATATCATTGTCAGTTACATTCTTACAAGAAGTTTTGGGTACCACGGTCATTACATTCATCTTAAATAAACCGTTCACAGAGGTACCATTTGCCTACAAACATCCCATTTTTAGTGAGTACAAACTTATTGGATTCAAACACTAACTTAAATCCATTTTTACTCAATAAGGATCTGACACTAGATTATCTCTAATATCAGGTACATGTAAAATATTGTTGAGACTTAACTCTTTTCCGAAAGTCATCTTCAAAACAACGTTTCCAGTTCCAACTACTTTTGAAGTAGCGGAATTGCCCATAAATAAGATCTCTTCAGCTGTCGCTGGTTTGTATATTTTGAACATCTTTCTCTCAGAGCATACATGTCGAGTGGCCCTAGTGTCCACCCACCATTGTTTGGGATTCCCAACCAAATTCACTTCAGAAACAACTACATCGAGATCAATCTCATTGACGTCTTCAACCAGATCATTAATCTCAGTCATGTTGGCTAGGCCGTGCTTTCCTTTTCTGAAATTTCCTTTGCCATTGCCTTTGCGACTTCGATGGTCTTTGGCACGGTGTCCGGATTTTCCACATACATAACAGTCCTTAGAGAACTTGATCTTATTATTGTTGATTGACTGCTCTTGGATTGAGTTCTTGTGCTTTTTGTTATTGGGCCTGTTTTGCTCCACAACATTTGCCTTTGACTCCACAAAACGATTACCAGTCCTCTTTTCAAATATCTGGTTATCTTTCTCAATCCTTAGCCTCACAATCAGGTCTTCAACTGACATCTCCTTGCATTTGTGTTTCAGATAATTCTTGAAATCTTTCCACGAAGGAGGCCGTTTTTCGACTATAGTAGTTGCTTTAAAAGTTTCTCCCAATTTCATGCCTTCATCATTGAGCTCATGCAATATTAATTGGAAATATTGTACTTGACTCATGATTGTCTGTGAATCTACCATCTTGAAGTCGAGAAATTTTCCGTCTACAAATTTCTTTGTGCTGGCATCTTCAGTTTTGTACTTCAGATTGAGAGATTCCCACAATTCCTTAGCGGTCTTGTAAGGACTATACACATTGTAAAGTGTATTATCCAACACATTTAGGATATAATTCCTACACAAGAAGTCAGCATTTTTCCAGACATCAACTGCTGCAACTGTCTGTACGTTGGATTTTCACCCAATGCAGGTGCATCTTCCGTTAAGTACTTTGTCAAACTCAAGGTGGTTAAATAGAAAACCATTTTCTGTTGCCACCTCTTGAAGTCATTTCCATTTAACTTCTCAGGCTTCTCAGCGGGTCCAGTAGGGCCAAATGCATTCCTCACAATCGAGATTGCCGATGGTATGTTGTTATCGGTTAAAAAAAAATAGTAACAAGTTTGAAAAGCCGAAATCAAAAAATTTACACAGAAGAGAAAATAATTTTTCGGATAATTAACACAACAGAAAGCTAATAATAGTTATATAGATCTTAAGTTGTTGCTTCTGGTGTGTAAAAACATATAAACAAATAAATTTAACTAAATATAAATGCAGGGATTAAAAATATAATTAATAAACTTACAGTACAAAATGCAAAAAAGAAATTTTGAGGCTTGAACTTGGTTCAATCTATTCGCCCTGCTACGGTGCTCACAATTGATAGCGACGATCTCCCAGGATACAACATACTCAAGTCAATCGATAGCAGCACTACACAAATATTGACAACGGCGAACTAAAATTGTATGAATATGCAAAAACCTTAGTAAATTTTTGGATTTCAGATTTTTGATTCTTGTCCTAAAAATGGTGGGAGGCCTCCCTATTTATAGAAATGAAAAGGCGGAAATGCAACACCGTTCAATAGGTAAACGACTGTTCAAATTAGGAGACATTTAACAATTAACACGGATGAAGCATGACATGAAACAACGTGTTGCTCTAGTAGCAACAGTTCTTAGTTTACACGTGCGCATATGCTAGATAAGGGCCACAAGTTTGAATTTTGGTAATGTTATGTTTAGTGTTTTATTTACACACACGTGAACAAAACAACTCTTCTTTCGGCTTACTTGTGACACATCTCGTGTTCGAAACTCAGCATATGCAAATACATTTTTAAGCTTCTTTCTTTTTTATACTCAATTTCTCATTCACTTATCAATGGTTTTAACCAAGTGAATATCTCAAAATTGAGTCAACGCCGTTAGTCCACACTTGGAAAAATCCAATTTACTAACAATCTTTTTGTCCAACCTCTTTTTGTTATTTTGTATGTTGATCTAATACACAAAACAGTTATTTGTGTATTACAACAACACACAAAATCATGTATTCCCTTTTAGTCATGCCCTTTTCAGTCTGTGATTTTGTGTATAACATGAACACACAAACCGATCGGTTTGTCTGGAAGAGAAAAAAGGAATTTGTGTGTTACTGTAATACACAAATGCCGTTTTGTGTATTACAACAACACACAAAATAACAAAAAAGGGTTTGGAAAAAAGTTAATACATCAAGATAGTTAAAAAAAAGTACTAATAAAGAGAATAAAAACGATTTTGTTAAAGAAGAATATTTTTGTGTACTGTAAGAACACATAAAACTGAATATCAGAATTTAAAAATAAGAAAATAAAAAAAAATCTCTAATGTAGATATATACTTGCCCCGTCAAAAAATACGATTTTTTGATTTTTTTGGCTTTTTTCGATTTAATTAAGATTTTTCATTAAAAAAAAAAATCACAGACACGCGAGTATTGTAGAATTTGGAAAATATTTTTTTGTGTGTTATAACAACACATAAAACAGATTATCGAAATTAAAAAAATATTAAAATTCAAAAAAAATAAATAAGTTAAAAAAATCAAAAAAAATTCTATACGCAAATATTAATTTGTCTCATCAAAAAATAAATTTTTTTTATTTGTACGATTTTTTCAGAATAAGTTATGACTTCTTTTTTTTTTAAAAAAAATTTACGGACGCGCGCGCGTGAGGGAATTAGCTGGTGGTGACAGAACTAGTCAGTGGTGATCATGGGCGAAGGTGGTGGTCGACAGAGAAAAATGGTGGGGATAATAATAGGTAGGGGTGGTAGGTGGGGGTGGGTGGGGGTGATGGTAGGAGTGGTGGTGGTGGTGGTGGTGGTGGTGGTGGTGGTGTTGGGGGTAGGTGGTGGTGGTGGTTGGGGAGTGGATGGTAATGGTGGTGGTGAAATAACTAAATAAATAAATATTATATAATAAATAGTGAATATAATAAGAATTAAATGATATATATATATATAATTAAAGTAATAATTAATAAGCTTATATGTAATTTTGTAATTTTTCAATATTTTGATATTAATTAGGAATTAACTTGAAGTTGTAGTTAACTGAGAATAATTTCATTCTTCGTGTAATTAATTGGACGTTGCGTCTTAAAAAAGAAATTTAGCAAAAAACAAAACCTTAAAAAAGGAATTTGGCAAAAAAAATTAAGAGATATAAGTATCCCAATATCAAGGAAGAAGGAAGAAGGAAGAAGCTTGGGTGGCGTAGATGATTTGGCATTGGCTACACAAAAACCATTAAGGAACATAGATGGCATGCACAGCTTAGCCAAGTGAACTCGAAATCGATCAATGTTTCATCATTTACGAGAGTCATTATGATCTCTTTCTTGAGTAAAGATGGCGGTACAAGGATCAAGATAATGCAATTAGTTCTTTCTCGCTCACACCAACACTAATCCGGTTATAGGATGAATTTGAGGCGTCCTTCCAAACTCAAGCTCATCATTGCTGCTACACATCTAGACTTGGTTGCCTATATATTATCCATCAAGAGTACTCTTCTCCTTTCCTCTCTCCTTTGTTTCTCTGGTGGGTTTCTCTCTAGCTACATCCTATTTCTATCTTTATCTTGTTCCTCTCGCTTCTATATACTGCTCGTGTATGTGTTTCCAATTTCTTTTAGGTGTGGTAGAACAGGTTCTTACATGGCGACTAGAGAGTATCACGCTCTTCCTACAATTCCGTTAACTGAGCAAAAGTTTAAGAAGCTTGGAGTTATCAGCATAGGAATCAAAGCAAGGCTTGCCGAAAGTATGAAGGATGAGAAGGCTATCATTCTCAAAGTTATAGGGAAACACTTGTCTATACAGTCCAGCTACGTAAGTTTATCGAGGACAGATGGGGCATCCAAGGATATTTCAGAGTTTCAGAGATTAAAAGCAACCTCTTTAAACTTGAAATCTTCAACGAAAGAGAGTTCAAAAGAGTGTGGGAGATGAGACCTAGCATCTTTCAGAAGATGCACATGAGTATGACCATCTGGCATCAGGTAATCGATTTTAGTGATATTTATACTGACTATTCTTCAATTTGGGTGCAAGTCAGGAGCCTTGCGTTTAAACAAAATAATATAGAGACTGTGAAAGCTCTGGAGGAATGTTTCATTAAGGTTGAAGCAGTTGATTATCCAGTTGTACGTAACTATGACATTAAGATTTTGAGGTTTAGGGTCAAATTCAACACTAAGTATCCTTTACCTCCTGGCACCTATCTACTTCAAGAAGAAGGCGCATCATGGGTGGTGTTTCAATACGAGAATACTGGGTCTCTTTGTTTTAGGTGTGGAAAGATCGGCCATCAATACAGTGTTGTCCAGTGAAAGTTATTAAGCAGGTGGAAGACATCGACGAGAGGAGGAAAGTTTCTTGGAGCATAGATAATGTTGCTAAATTCCCACCATTTAATCTTATTTATGGGCTCCACATTAACAATGATGAGAACTTTGTCTGCTACCAGTACAGTGAAAATAATTTCAGAGGAGGGGGTAATGATCCTAGTCAACCTAATTTTCAAGGGGTGGTACTGAGGAAGGTGGAGTTGATTTCCTTAACAAATTCAACTACACAAAAAAGGCAGGTACAAGTAAGGTGTGTACTTTGGTTGAGACTGAGTAGGAGAAGGATGCTGAAGAACGAGAGTGGGAGGGCTGGCAAACAGATTCACGACTTAAGGAATGAATTGCATGAGTCCACCCTGAAGATCAACGCTTTCAAAAAAGCTCATGGTATTAATGATGAAGAGGAGAATGGTAAAGAGGGGAACGTTAAAGCTGCTATCATGGCATTTGAAGAAGAAATGAAGAAGATCAAGGGTAAGTATATTGCTAATAATATCGAGAATCAAACATCTAGCCAAGAAGATGTTTCATCCTTTTATCATAAAATTAAAAGAAGAAGGGAGATTAAGGGAGGCGCAATAAAGATAGGGAATACAAGAAATAGCTCTAAGATGGATGGAAATTTTAAAAATCTCATAGTGAATGACGCTATCGAGAATTTTGTCAACAAGAATCAATTAAGTTTACTAGTGGATGAAGAATGGAAAACCAAGCTACTTTCAGAAGGTGGAAAATAAGTTCTCATTAAAGCTATAATTCAGGCCATCCCTAACTACTATATGTCCATTTTTCTATTTCCTTGTCTCCTTTTGTAATAAATTGAATTCTGCTATCTCTAACTTTTGGTGGAACTCAGGGGAAAAAAAGCAGAATTCACTGGAAGGCATGGGAGAAAATTTCAATAGGTAAACTGAAAGGAGGATTAGGTTTCAAAGACTTTAAAAGAATGAATATGGCCTTACTAGCAACACAAGCCTGGAGATTAATGCATAACCCAGAAAACTTAGCAGACAAACTTCTTAAAGGTATCTATTTCCATAAAGTAATGTACTCGATATTAAACTGAAACAAAGAAGAACATGGAGTTGGGCTAGCATTATAGAAGGCAGATATTTTATTAAAAAGTATGGGGTCTATAAAATTGGAAATGAGAATGATACGAATATGGAAGGATACATGGATTCAGACCAACAGGGTGATAGAAAAACCTTTAAATTGTACCTTGACAAAGGTGAGTGAACTCTTACATCATGATAATAAATAGTGGAATATGGAATTATTGGATACTATTTTTCCTGAACCTATGATACCATTGATTACTAGACTACAGTTATTAGAGCCCAATGGGAAGGATAAATTTACTTGGCCTTTTTCAAATGACGGAATTTATAATACAAAAATAGGTTACAAAATTCTCACTGAAGAACTTGTTATAAAAAATCCTACATCAACTGATGACGATCTAAGCCTGTCTGGAAATCTATCTGAAAATCAAACATTCCAAAAAAGATTAAACTGTTTATGTGGAGAGTTTTAAATAATGCGTTACCAACTAAGTCTGATCTGGCTAAGAGGAAATGTTCTGACACGAAGTTTTGTCCTTGGTGTAACCAACATGAAGAAACGGTAGAACATCTCTTACTAAGTTGCACCATGTGCAAAGAAATATGGGCAGGAACCCCTATGCTATTAAGAATCACGGAGGATATAGACCTCAACATGGAGAAATGGTTTATAAAAGTCACACACACCCTGAAAGAGGGAGGGTGGGAGGAAGGAAAATCTAGGACTTCATAATGATTAATTTATGGAATATTTGGAAAGCTAAAATGAAGGCCTTACATGAAGAAATTGAAATGGAAGTAACAAACATCATCTTTTTTCGTCTAACAAACTCACGAAAGAGCTTTACGGTATTTGAATGGGAAAACATTAATGAAACTCGAAGTTTTGGAAGTATACATAACAAAGAAAAAAACGTTCCTGATGAAGAAGATAGAAATGAAATCACGTTCCATTGCGACACTTTTTTTTAAACAAGTACGAACCAACCGGCATTGGAATCATTTACAGCCACAAAGAAGCTTTAAAGAGCAATACAAAGACTTTCATAATGAACTGCGATTCTGCGGCTGAGGGAGAGGCTCACGCTGTTCTCAAGGCCGTGGAATTGAGCAAGAAGTTTCCAGGTAGGCAGAAGATCATCACCTCTGATAACCTTGGAATTATCCAAGGTATTAAGCAAGTGTCAGCTGTAAGGTGGAATATTCAACCTATCCTTAGGAGTATTGTCAGCAAATCTACGGAGAATGACCATATTTGCTTTCGTTTCATCAAAAGGAATCTCAATAGAGATGCTAACAAAGCTGCAAATGAAGATAGGCACAAGGCAACAAATCTCGTATTAAAGATGGTCTTTGAACTTTTTTTTTTTTTTTTCTAAACTCGGTATTGGTTAACCCACCGCGTATTTTGTTTGGGTGCTTTATGCACCCTCCTTTGTCCAAAAAAAGAAAAAAAGATGTTCCTTTTCTCCAAAATAAACCTATGAGGAGCGTCTCTAACTTTACTTAAAAAGAAAAATTATTGGCTAACGATATGATTCCTTGAATGATACCAGAGATCGTATAAGTAATTTTCGAAAGATAAAACTTGGGCTCCGCTAAGATCATAAAGTAAACATTTGAAATGATTCCTGCACCATAACGCCATCAACTGTTCTTAAGGAAGGTACAAAACTGTTGCTTCTTGTTTAACTTTTCAGAGACATTGAAAATTGTTAAAGAGAAGGAAATCAAAAGGCAAGCACTCGCTGATCTGGTTGAGATTGTACAATCTGGTTCGATGAAACTTCAGGAAAATTGTCAGGATGAGACGATAATTATAAGAATGATATCATTGAACATATTCCGCTCTTTACCCCCGGTTTCACACGAAAACACAGGCTCTAAAACTATTGATCCGGAGGAAGAAGAGTCTTTCCTTGAATTTTCATGGCCACATATACAGCTTGTGTATGAATTACTTTTAAACACATAGTATCTTCCGAAATAGAAACTAAGAGTACGAAGCGATACATTGATCATTTCTTTGTGTTAAAGATACTAGATTTGTTTAATTCGGAGGATCCAAGAGAGAGGGAGTATCTAAAAATTATATTGCATAGGATATACGAGAAATATATGGTGCAAATGCCATTTATTAGGAAGGCAATTAATCATATATTTTACAGCTGGTTTATATATGAGACAGAGAGACACAAAGGGATAGAAGTATTACTAGAGATTCTTGGTAGCATAATCAATGGATTTGCATTGCCAATGAAAGAAGAGCATAAACTGTTTCTTGTTAGAGCACTTGTCCCACTTCACAAGCCCAGTCCAGTTACAATGTATCATCACCAGGGGCGGACCCACCTTAGGCCCAGGGGGGGCTCAAGCCCCCCCTGAACTCGTAAATTTTAAATACGTCAACGTAATTTTGACTCGAAAAATAATTAACGCTCACTGAATATTATTTGACACGTGCATGCAATAAAAAACATACAAGTTATTGTAGCTTAGTGGTTTGTTATCTATGCATATTAAAGTTTATCTTATAGGTCACGTGTTCGAATCATAGCTTTTGCTTTATTATTTTTCGCAAATAAGTGTCGGATTGATTATTTTAGAGCTAAAAGTGATTTTCAATTAAAATTGTAATGTTTGTAACAAATATTAAAAATTATTTTGACATCCGTATTGAATTTTTATATTTGTATTTTGACATTATTAATTATATGTTTATTTATCCTTTTTTTTTACCTTAAAAAATTTTGAAAAGCGTTAAATCCTAAATTTTTGTATATTTCAAGCCCCCCCTCGATTTAACTCCTGGATCCGCCACTGATTCATCACCAGCTAACATATTGTGTTGTTCAATTTATGGAAAAAGATTCTAATTTAGCAGATACAGTTATAAGAGGTTTTTTAAAATATTGGCTAATTACTAATTTCCAAAAGGAAGTTCTCTTTCTCGGAGATCTTGAAGAAATCTTGAAGGCTACTCAAGCTGCAGAGTTTCAACGTTGTATTATCCCTCCTTTCATACAAATTGCACGCTGCCTTAACAGCCTTCATTTTCAAGTTTTGCCAAGTCTCTTAAAACTCCTCACTTGGTTATTGCCTATGTTTATCTCCTTAGAATGGACTTATAATTGTATTATATTTTATCTGGTGTTTTCTAGAGGCCATATATGTATGTATAACCCTTCACATATATGTGTATCTGTATAATTCAAGAAATTATTCCACAAATGTTGGCTAAACAATTTTTTTTAAAGCAAACGTGTCATCTGAAGAGCCCCTCAGTATTAGGCTTGGCTGAATCTAAAGAAGGTGCTTTTTAAATGAGTCTTTCTAATTATGTATGATTGTGTTACTCCTAAGTAAGTCAGAGGCGCCTCTTCGTCCATAGGATTGTTTTGCAATCAATTTGTCCCATGAGTTTTGATTGCAATTATTATTTTTTTAAATGTTAAAAATAACAAAAACTCAGAATATGAAGTTATTTTTTTTTTTTGTTACATAGGAGAGCCACTTTGGACTCGGAGTCATTGACTCGGTTCGAACCTGCACCACTAGATTGGTAGACCAAGGCTCTGGCCAATGAGCTAATCCCATCTGGTTAGAATATGAAGTTATTATAAATGGGGAACATGGGTATTTTTTTATATTTATTTTAAATTTGATGGAGACATACTTCTTAAAAAATTCACACATAGTAATATATGTAAGGGAAATTCCCACGTACATATCTACTATTTTGCGATTTGAACAAATAAATACCCAAGTTTACAAAAGTGTATAAATAGATATGCAACGTTCCATTTTAGACTCCTGTTAGTATCTACCGTGACGTTTAACGTTAAATGCCATGTGGCTAGTTTTTTTAAGTATTAGTTTTTCAAGGGTATTTTAGTTTTTCTCCCCACCTATTAGAGTGTGCATGCAGGGGCGGAGCCATGATTAGTCTTTAGGGGGGGGGGGCAACGTCTCGATTTTTTTTTTGAATTATGTGCAATATAAGTCCTTATATTACGTAAACCAGTAAAATAAGTCCTTATAATTTAAAAATTTACACTATACACCCTATATTAGGTAAATATTGCACTATAAGTCTTATATCAAAAAAACATTGCACTATAAATCTTAATATTAATTTTTTTTTAAATTAATTATTCTATAAATAATATAATTATAAGGTTAATAAAATAAATGTTAAAAATTAGGGGGGAGCAAAAGAAGATTTTAAAAAGTTTTGGGGTGATATAGTAATTTTTTTTTTGAAAAGTCAGGGGGGGCCATGGACCCCCGTGGGGTATGCATGGCTCCGCCCCTGTGCACATGTGTTTTGAACGCTTTCCCCTTTTTATTAAAAGCCAATTCTTCTTCTTGTAACCTAAAAGCTTCATTACGATATTTGAATAATTTTCATTGACATGTTTTTTTGTCTCTAATCAAAGGCAACGTGTGTTTGTGTGGATTAAATGCGAAGCTAACAACATCATGGAAACAACATGGTACGAGGTTTCTTGGTTGCGAAAATACAAAGAAGGCAATGATCGTGGATGGTGCGAGTGGTACGATCCACTGATGTGTGTGATCGTAGCTCTCATGTGGTACCTGGGCTCTTGCGTAATACTAACGAGAAGAAGTCAGAGATTGATGATTGTCAAAAGGAAATGCGAGCTTTGGTATTGTTGAAGATGGAGTTGGAGTACAAGATGTTGGTGACAAGGAGGGTCCTCTATTTCATCTTGTTCTTGATTTATGTGGATCTCTTTAAAGTTCAAGAAAAAAGCGTGATTTACGAAGGTTGTTAAAGTTCAAGAATGTTGTGGAACGTTAATGTCAAGTAGAATGTATGTGTTAGGTATCCAATTAAATAGATGTAGTGTTAGTTGAATATGATTTAGCTTTAGAGGTTAATGATTTGTTAGTTTAATGTAACTTAGTTGTTTTTTTTTCTGTTTTTTTGTCGTGATGTTGTTTTTTGATGCATGTTTAATTGTAAGTGTAAGACTATGTTTTGTTATGGGTTATTTTATAAGAAATTGTTTTTTGCTCCCTTAAATGTACTGTAAGAGTTAATAGTGTTATTTAGGTGTTGGTGCTATGTGTTTTATTTTGCAAAAGGTTGATGTTGTTTAAATTGCAGATAGGTCTTTGTTGTTTAAATTGCATATAGGTCATTATTTTAAACTGTAAATATGTTTTTGAACTTGAACTTTAAAAAAGTTGCAACTTGGTCCCTGATGTTTTATTAAATATGCTGGTTTTTTCCAAAATTTGCATAAAGGGCCTGAATTTCCAAAAAAGGGTAGGAATTTAAAAAAATGTCCCTGGTATTATTTGAAGTCATTCATAGCCTTTAAGTAATTTCAAATAGGTCCTTCAACTCATTAATAACCATTACAATCCAATAAAGGCCTGAAATTGCAAAAATATCCATGCAATTATGTTAAGCTATTGGAAATTTTTGAACAATTGCAAAAAAGTCTGTGGAGTTTGTTTTACAATCCAAATAGTTTCTTTCTTTGCACATAGGTCCTTGGTGTTATTTAAAGTCATTCATAATATTTAAGCAATTTCAGATAGGTCACTCATTACCTTTACAATCCAATAAAGGGCATGAAATCGCAAAAAGGTCCCTAGAGTTATGATAAGCTATTGAAAATATTTATAAAATAGAAAATAGGCCCCTGTATGTTTAATAACTATTCTAAAATGTTTATAAAATTGAAAATAGGTCCATGATTTATTGAAATACTAAAGTAAGTTTCCTGAACTTGTATTTAGGCCCCTATACTTTTAATTACTATTCCAAAATATTTATAAAATTGTAAATAATTCGCTGAATTATTAAAATACTAAAGCAAGGTCCCTGAATTTGTATTTAGTACCTTGTATTTTTATTAACTATCTGGTGTCGCCTAGGGCGTGATAAAATAATAGATAAAATAAGTGCAAATAAACACACTAGGCCAGCACGGTTCTGCAAGTATACAGGACGTATGCAAGTTTTACTAATAAATAAGATTCGTTCCTCAGAGACTACGAAAGTTAGGAAGAACTTATGCAATTTATCAAGTGCAAATATGAAGTTAGATTATAATACGCAAGAATAAAGAAAAGACAAATAGATTTTTATTTGGTTTTTAATTAAGAAATATTAAATTAATAAATTAAAGACAGAAAATTAAATAAAGAGAATAAGATAGTATGATAGTTCAGCTCGAGAAACTAGCAAGTAATCCCCACTAGCCTTGTTTATTCTAAACATGTAAGGGAGAATTATGTAGAATTACAATAATCAGGATTCTAAATTCCTCCCTATCCCCAGAGAACGAACTAGGGCGGCGACTCTTTAACCATGAGGAGACCCGAAATAGGATTATCTAGTGCCACCAGGGTCCTAAGTGTAGTCTTACATATTAATGGTGATTTGTGATTAAATTGAACCTTAGTGTTTATCTAGTTAGGTTGGTATTGTCAGAACCAATTCCTATACGTTGTACACCGCAAGGAAAACAGACAATAAATTAAAGCACATAAATCAGAGAATAAGACATGATTCAAATTAAATACAATTGTATCCAAAATTAGATAGACGTTTAAACAAGTCTAGGGTTCATACATATATGCTAAATCTCAAGCTAAAAATAATTTTGTTCATACTAGGAGAAGATAATAAAACAATTACAAATTTGAAGGCTTGTGAAGACATGATATGGTGTTCAGCTTCTTCCAAACTTCTCTTCTCTTATTGTAAGCTTCTTCTTGGCTTAAGGTTCGCCAAGGATGTGTTTCTTCTGATTAGAGGGTGTATTTATAGGGTATAGGAAACCCTAAAATGTTTTCTTGGAGTGGAAGACAAGTAACTTCGACTCCTAGCCCAACTCAAATTCGTAACCCTAAAATATAGAAAAGGTAAGATTCTGGTGCTGATTTGTTTTGGCCGTAACTCCATAAATACTTATCCGTTTGACACGTTCCATATGTCGAAACTAATCGTCTCAGAAAGCTCTATAACTTTTATTCAGACCATTCTTCCAAATTCCTACCCAATATTGAGTTATGATCACTTTTATGTTCGTAGCTGCTGGAATTCAGATTTATTTGACAACTTTATCTTTTCCTTTTTCATATTTCTTTCCTTTATCTCCAATTTCCATATTTATCTTCTTTCCCTTATATCTTAGAATTAATTTGATATCTAATTAATTACCATATGTCTTTAAAGCTTCATAATCAACAAACAATTAAACCCAATATGCCCTAAAAATAATAAATCATTAAATCAAGACAAGAAATAAGAAAGTGTACTAAATCATGTAAAAATTGACCTATATCCTAATAAATATACCTAAAATGATGTCTCCAACTAAGATTAAATCATCACAAATAGGGAGACATCACTATCCTAAAATATGTATAAAAATTCAAATAGGTCTCTAAATTATAAAAAAAAAACAAATTGTAATAAGCCAAAAGATTAACCATTGCTAATAATTCCATGTCAACCACAAACTACATCCCATGACATGAGTACTTAACCAAAATACATCAAAATGACCAAAGTATCTACAAAAAAATATCAAATAGACCAAATTATCCATAAAATACATCCAATCCATCAAATCAATCCTCTGCAGCCAATTCTTTTCATTTTCCAGTTGCAGAATGTCTGAATTTTCTCTTATGAGCAATGACTAAAGGTCCTTTTCTAGTCACTTTACTACCGGGTGGAATCAATGGAGTTCTTGCACTTGTTGTTGTAGTAGCCTCATCAATTGTTTTCTACAAAACAAAACCAAATAGAACTCATATTAGTTTTAAATTACATTAATATTTCAAGCGTTAGTTGTATAGATTATACCTTAGAACGATTAGTCGGGCATTTACCCACATCATATCCTACCTTGCGACACATGCTACATTTTACTTTACCGATTTGTTTGACATTAGGTTTGATGGCTTCCTTGTTCGAAACATCTTCCTTGTTAGTAGTTTCATCATTTTCATTTTAAAAAACTTGTACTTAAGAAGAATTAGAGTGTGAACTCTCGAAGTTGGTCAAATGAGTATCAAGGAGTACTTCGACGTCTTGATCGTTTCAACCACCTAGCAAATCACTCATACCCACTGAGTTTTCAAAGTAAGCCACAGATTGTTGTGTTGGAACACAGTAACCTATGTTTCCATTACTACACTCAAATCTTGTAGCTTGTGTGTGAGCATAATTTCCTATTTTTTCATTCTCACCATCATATAGCTAATCGTTAACCCTTTCATTGTTACCCAAATTTTTCTCATGAACCACCTCCTTGTAAGTCCTCTTATTATGGCCTAGTTTTTTCACTTTGAACGCCTAACTGTAAGTATTTCATTTGTACACTTAAGAGTACATGTAGGTAGTTGAGGTCGTGCTCCAATGCGGCCTTCACCTGCCTCTCTTATTCTTTGTGTCTTTGGTCTTCCAGTATGTTTAAGCGACTTGGGTGATTTCAAAGGTTGATGCTCTGAACGAGGCCACAATGTTGGACCATTGGTGGGCATTATCATGGGTTCATAAGATCTCATATAAGCATGTTTAGTATAACATTTATCCACATAGTACTCTATATCTTCTACCAAATACGTGATTGCGACTATTGCGTATGTACACTATATGCCAGCTAACTCCCAACGACAACAACTAAAAGAACTCTACTCCAAATCAACCGTGTATTTAAAATCTTGGCCACCTGTAACCTCAAAAACCTTATTGAAGAAAGATGATTTTGAAGTACCTACTTGGGGAAAGCTAATGCATGATTGGTTGGTTGATGAAGAAGCGACACAAGCAAGGATGGAAACGAAACTAGACCACATCCCCTTCGTGCTTGGGAAGAGACCAAAGCGACATGTTGATCGCAACTTGGATGGGACATTCACCTTCTGAGTAACGTTTCCCGAACTCTCTCCTTAACTGCATTATTTATTAGTGTATATTAGTTAACTTTATTGTTGTTAGAGTATTTTCTAGTCGTGGGCACACTACTCAACTTTGAGTTGGGGGTGAGGTTCTGGTTGTTCTCATTCCCATTTATGTGTTCAACGCTTTCATATAAAACAACAACAAAAAAATTAGTTAACTTAGTTACATTAATTTCTTTCTTAGTTAATTTATTTGCTTTTAAATTGCCTATTCGCTTTATAAAAATTGAAAATACAAAAAAATTAGTGTAAGGAATAGGTGTAGGACTAGAGAACGAACCTGAAAAATATTTTTTTGGACGAGTTAATGATAGATGAGAAATATACCTTGTGAATTCTTTATAGTGTACTTAAAGTACAGATATGAAAATACAAAACTGTAGATAGAATTAATTAGTAGGAAATGCAAAGAAGATAAGTTTAAGAGAGATGAGGACGAGTGGTGTGTAGAACGTGAGGTCCAACCCAGTCGGAAAACCACTTAACATATGAAATAAAAGCGAAAAAGTAACGAGACCACACTGCCAGGAAAATGATTGAGGTGTTTTTTGGTAGCCACTTGTTGCCTCTTAGATTACTAACCGAATTTAATTGTTATATATCCTTCTAAGCCCCGTTCTATTTGTTTAGCCTTTTCTTTGATAACCGCGTTATGAGCCTTTATCCTTTAGTTTTAGGACTTGGCCATATGACCCGCCCTCGAGTAACATTCTTAAGACTAGTTGTCTTGGAGCTTGAGTTTGGGGTGGTCGGTACGTGATCATGGGATAAATTGGGAGGGTAGATGATTATTTCTTGTTTTACCATTGTGCGCTTACTTGTAATTCTTGCTGGATTTGAAAAAGAAAAATGAAAAAAACAAATAAAAGGAAACACAAAGTAATTCACACAAGAATTCATCAAAAATAACTCGTGTTTGACTTACAAAAAGAAAGAGGAAAAAGAAAAAAAGTATAAAAAGAATAAAAATCTGGCATAGGTCATTCATGATTGGTTAGAAACTTGGGGGAAGTTTTCCTTTGGCATCAAATGGGTTGAGTTAGCACGATTATGGAGGGTATTGGGTGATAAACACCTGTAGAAAGCTCGAAATGAGTAGCAGACACAATCCTGATCATCGCCATCCTTATCCTCCACTCCCTTGACGCATAAAGATTGAGTCGAGATAATCATCAACGTGGCGCACAAATGGATGGGTCCAGCTACACAGAGTTGGGTTGCATGTGTTGGAGCCCCTCCGATGGTCCAACATTCAAGATTTGTTGAGTCCTTCACTCAAATGGTACGGGATTTTAGCGCGATGATGACGACCATCAATGATGATTTGAGAGGCCAACATCTATTCGTTCTTGAGACAGACAGATCTACGAGTTTGACAACTTCCACCCATCCAACTTATACCCTCCAGCAGATGAGTGGAGCCCTCGCCTGGGATATTCAGATCAGGGAGGCCGAGGGCCTCTCAAATTTTTTTCCTGACTAATCTCCTAGTCCTTATCTCGATCCTTCCAGAAGTTGAATCATTGTTTAAAATATAAGTCATTTAGAAAACAGTTACACTTAAAGGGTACATATCAATGTATAATCATTGTGAAAAGTCATTAAGAAAATATTAAACAAATCAAAAATTCATTGAACATATTGATAGATTTCTTATAACTGTTTATCATTAGGGACGAGCAAATGAGAACCAAAAAATCAGAAAAAATCAAACCAAAAAACTGAAAATCGAAAAACCAAATGGTTTAGTTTCCGGTTTTTTATTCGAATTTTGTTGATTTGATTTACTATACAAAACCGAACTAAAAATCCGAATCGACAAAGGAAAAAATAGAGAACGTGGTAACTTTTTTATAAGAATTATGTGAGAAAAACTTTTGATGAATATTTATCATTTACATGGAATGTTTGTTTTACTATTTGGTGATGTTATTAGTGGGAATTATTTTTATAACACTTATGATTATATTAGTAAGTATCAATTATTTGATTCATTCTATTAATCATGATTGTAGTAATACAAAAGTAATAGTTTTAATTTAATACCTTTATTTAGTATTGTGAATTAATATACTCATTGCATTATACGTTTTTATTTTTAATTGATATTATTAATAGTCCACCTCCATATGTGATACTAACCAAATTATATTTGAATAATAGTTGTTACTGGATAATGTATTTTATAAAGGTACTAACAAAGATTATTGAGCAAGCATTTGCAACATAAGCGAACCAGAAATCGAATCGAAAGGAACCAATTCGGAACCAAATACGAACCGTCTCTTTGTTTTTTAATATAAAAAGAACCAACCATCCGGGTTTAGTTAAAAAATCAAAACGAACCGAACCATGAGAGAGGTGACAGCTTATTTTAAAAAGTAGGCTAGCAAGCATAATTACTATATAAACAAAAAATTAAAACAAAACTAAATCATTCTTCCGAAGAGCTTAACCGGTCCTTCTCTTCCTTCTTTCGCCTTCGACCCAACCACCACACCGCCTTCCGAGCCTGAACGACCATCTGGGAGACCACAAAACTGCCCCTCCGAGCAGATACAACATCGAACTCTTGCAAGACCTCACACATTACCGTTAACGGAGGATCGCTGCATACATGCTCTACACTGGACGACAAAAGAGAGAAGTCGCTGGAATACTCAGATGAGTTGACTGTTAGATGACTGATTCTCCCAAAAGCTTAAGCTGTTAGGAGGGGTTATCTTATACATTATATATTTATATTTTGAGTATTACATGCTCAATACGCCCCCTCACGTGCAAGCTAGATTCATGTCATTTTTTTGCATGTCTAGTCTTTACTACGTGAATTTTTAAATTGGGTGACAACGGCAAGACTCGAACCACCGACCTCTTATGGATCTGGGCTCTGATACCATGTTAGATAACTGATTCTCCCAAAAGCTTAAGCTGTCAGGATGGGTTATCTTATACATTATATATTTATATTTTGAGTATTACATGCTCAATATTGACGGACGGTAATTACAGTGAAGTTGTCGAGTGCTACACTCTTCCCTAGAAATCAGGTGAGTTTCCTAATTTTTATTCTTTATATAATTTTGATTAGATTTTGCTTTGATGATGAGATTAGTATGCATTTTTTATAAAAAGTTAATTGCAACATTGTTCCATGTAATGTGAAATATCCAATTATACCTCATGTTGTTAAACATAGCAAATGTACCCTTGTAGAGGGGTAAATTTGCATTATGTATAACACAGATTATTTGTTAGCTTTCAAAACAAGTGTATATTTTCCTTTTTCACATAACACGGGGATCAATGGTACAATCATGTGATTGATCCCGATTAGATTTTACACTGCATTTCCCCTGTCGAGTTGTTGTGCTTTTATTGGTTCTCTATCTATTTTTTTTTGGTGAAACGGTTTGCTAATGCGATTAAGTATATATCCATTAGTTATGTGCTTACTTGTTACCCATTCACTTGTCTTCCTTCCTTTAAAACTCGAGATTACTGGATCAACGGTGGCTTTCCTCTGTGCTGCTGATTTATGTGGTTCATCAGATGTTTGTGTTAGTTTTATATGAGTAGTATTGTGTTCTTCTATCATAGCATTTTATTTATCAATCTTAACAGTTTATACTCAATAGCCATTTATTTTTTAAAATGCCAAGGTTGTCCATCTTTGAGATGATTTGGTAAAATTTTCCCATTCTCAGTGTGGAAAGAGCTCTAATTTCTCATGTGAAGTCTGGTGAATCAGAAATAGATCAAAGATTGCTCAAGATAGGAGAGAAAATTGAATCAGGATCTTGTGGGGACTTGTGAGTTGAAGGAAAAACTCCTCTTTAAGAGTTTAATTATATTTCTCAACGATACACAGATGACGAGATCTTTTAGGATAGGGTAAGGAGATTTTGTTCCCATGGTTTGAAAGAGGGAGCAAATCTAATCTGCCGAGGTAAATAATTTTTTAAATTAATTGCACTATAGGTCCTTCAAGGGTGTAATCTTAAATAATCTTTGAATATTTACAGGTTTTAGAGGAGCTAGCTCCTTACGTTGTGTTACCGAGAAGCTCGGTTGGTTAGCCGTTCAATTAGTGACTGGATAAAACAGGATTCAGTCGTGAAGGTGGTGTACATGGCTAAACAAAAGGGTCTACGAATTATAAAAATTCTTCTTGATTTCGAAGGTATGTCTAATAAGGAGAAGGAGAAGCAGAAAGAGAATGAAAATCTGGAGTAGGAAGATCACGAAAACAAAATTTTGGCTAACTTCAATGGATTAAGCCATATAACACTTAAATGGGATACAAAAGAAACGTTAACAGATACATATTACTTCCTCCGTCCCAAAAATAATGTCCAACTTACTAAATATAGTGTCCCAAAAATATTGTCTACTTAAGATATCAAGATATTTTTTTCAACTTATTTTATTAACACCCTTATTAAAAAATTAAAATTTATACTTTCAATACATATTTAAATTATCAAGACATTTTATGAGAGGTAATTTTATAATGGTATATGTAATTATTAGTTTTTTTATCTGTGTAAAAAAATAAATAGACATTATTTTAGGACGGAAAAAATACTTGTCTTTGCATTGCGCTGTAATTGGTACATGTGGTGGCACTACTTACATAGGAAAGGTATCATGGAAGATTTAATAGAATATGGTATTTTCCTATACTCATATGGGCAGAATACAGTGATTGTTACACTAAAAAGAGCAATTAGAGAAAGGAACGAGGGGATTACGATTTTTTCGGATAACCTCGACTTAATTCGGGGTATTCAGCATGTGTCAGCTGCTAATTGGAGGCTTCGACCGTGGATTAGACAGATTGAAAGACTGGCAGCGATGGTAGCCCCAGTCTATTTTAAACACATCCCAAGGAAGTACAACGGTCGGGCAGACAAATTAGCTAAACAAGCTAGGCACAGGGCACAACAGGAGGAAGGAAATACTTGCAATATACTTGTTTCTCGATTTTCTCGATTAGGTATTGGTTGATGATTTGTAATAGGTTGTTTGAAATGTATTAAGTGTCAAAAAAAAAAAAAAAAAAAATATGGGCAGAATACAAGAATGACAAGTGAGGCTAGACTATAATCCTAATTTATAAAAAAATATCAACAGGAAATTAGTTTTAATATTAATTACTTTGTAATTGCAGGACATCATTTTCTGCGATGTGTTAAAGAATACAAGACATGACTCAAGTGAGTGATGTTTTATACTATATGTTCACTCTTGTAGAGATTTATAATAAAAAAGAAAATTAATGATTCTTTTCCTTCGAAAAGCAAAATGCCTATTGTTTACCTTCAATTTTTTTTTTCATCAACTGTGATGATCCTTTATTGGTAAACTTCAAGCTTCTATTATTTTATGCAATACAATTTTCAATAAAATATAAATATATAATACGAACACGATATAACAAAAAGAGTAAAGATCACCCATTTTTTTTCCTTATTAAACATTACAAACGTGCACAAAGATATATTTTTATTTAAAATATACTTTATTTTCCTTTCCTCCTCCATACCAAATACAAAGTCATATATAAATTTCTTTTCATTTTTTTATTAGATTTTTTCAATTCAAACAACAAATTTCTTTTCTTTTCCTTTCCTTTAACAATTTTCTTTAACTTAACTTCCTGTCCTTCAACAATTTCTTTAACTTAACTTTCCTGTCCTTTCTCTACATTTTTGAATTCCTACTAATAAATCAGACAATAAGTAGTTACACGACAAAATCTGACAAACTAGTAACTACAATCAACACGTATCTTACCATTGCCTAGTTGACCTTACCATTAAGCCGGCCATGGGTCTATATATACTATGATGTTGCAAAGTTAGAGAAGCACATTGGTAAAGAGAAATGGAAGAAAATCATAAGAATTATCTTTCTACTGAATATGCAATGTTGGGTGGCGATGACCCTTTTAGCTATGCAAAAAATTCTTCCTAAATGTCAATAACGCATTATATATAAGTCAATTAATTATATTACGAATTTTTCTTAAGGCAGCAATTTATGCTAATCCAATGCATATAGTCTATTATGAAACTGTTTTGAAAATAATTATATATTGGTGTGTAGAGAGATCTAGCTGAATCAGGCAATCTATTAATACAAGAAGCCGTAGCAAAGAAACTCAATATCAACAACTTTTCTGATAAGACCTTTTGTATAGCTGATTTGGGATGTTCAACAGGACCAAACACACTCCTTGCCGTACAAAATATAGTCGAATCCGTGGAGCTGAAATACCAAAATCAAGGAACATCTAACACTTTTGTTCCTGAGTTTCACGTCTTCTTTAATGATCTTAAATATAATGATTTCAATACTCTATTTATTCCCTTCCTATAGATAAAAAATATTATGTCTCAGGTGTTCCAGGTTCCTTCCACAATAGATTGTTCCCTTGTGCATCTATTCATCTTGGAATATAACAACCAAAGTCGAGAAGAAAGAATTGGACGCAATAGTAGTACAGGGACTAAGATGCAAATAATGCATAGTTAGTGTAGTTAGCTTGAACTCCAAGTATAGCTTAGCTGTAATTAGTTAGGATGGTTAGATTAGTTACAACAATAAAGTCAAAGAAGCATCTTAGACTAAGAATCAAGTGTATAAATACATAAACACATTGTATAATTCATAACAGAAATAAAACTACTCATTTTACTCTTTCTTCTTCTTCTTCTTCTTCACTTCCTTTCTCAGTTCCTCTGCAAACTCCAAGCCTTCATCAATGGCTCCGTTTGTAACTTTCTCAAATTCAACATGGTATCAGAGGTAGAATCTTCCGCATAGCTACTCGATCTCTAAATCCTCTTCTCTCTCCTCACTCTATCCTTTTCTCTGCCATGGCGCAACCTACTTCAATCACTGAAGACTTTTCAAGCCCCTACTACCTCCATCCAATTGAGAACACCGGAGCATCACTTGTTTCCGATGCTTTAACCGGTGATAACTACTTAGCTTGGTCAAGAGCCATTGAAATATCCTTAGCTGTCAAAAATAAGCTCGGATTTATCAATGGCGATATAACTCAGCCATCTCTCACCGATCTTCACCTTTTCACTGCGTGGAACAGAGCTAATAACTTAGTTCTATCATGGCTGCTTAACTCCATTTCAAAAGAAATTCGAAGTAGCTTACTCTATGTAAACTCGGCTTATGATCTCTACAATGAAATTAAGACTCGTTTCTGCAAAACTAATGGAACTCGCATCTTTCAGCTTGAAAAATCATTGAGCTCAATTGCTCAAAACACAAGCTCAATCTCTGAATATTTCAGTAAATTCAAAGCTATTTGGGATGAATATTCTCACTCTCGTCCTATGCCGGTATGTTCTTGTGGTTTCATGAATCAATGCTCTTGCAAAATTTTTGATTCTCTAATTGAACGACAACAAGCTGATTTTGTTATGAAGTTTCTCCTTGGCTTAAATGATTCATATTCGGTTGTTCGAAGTCAAATCTTACTTATGGATCCATTACCTAACATCAATTCTGTGTTTGCAATGTTAATTCAAGAGGAATCTCATCAAACTATCTCTCATTCTATTGAAACTTCGGCTTCACAAGCTTTTACTGTTCGAAATCAATCAAGACCTTCATATTTTTCTGAAAGAAAAAGAGTTTTATGCACTCATTGTGGTTACACAGGACATTCAATTGATAAATGTTTTCAGCTCCATGGTTATCCTCCTGGTTGGACTGGTCCTAAGGGAAAGAGAAGCAATAATAATCAAGCTAAAGCACACAATGTAACCTCAGCTGAAGATCATGGTCTTGAAACAGAAACTCAACACACTCATACTCATGACTTCACCCCTGCTCAAGTTGAAAAACTCATGGCTCTTGTTCACGATTCTTCTCCTCATAATGCAGCTGTTCATCATGTTTCAACACAAGAAGGCTCTCCACACCAAGAAGATGATTGGGACTGCATTTGAGAGACAAGGCCTCTACTACTACACACCCTCAACACCTCAGCCTACTTCCTTTTTAGCTTCTTCAAATAATTTTGATTTGTGGCACTCAAGGCTTGGACATCCTTCCAATGCTAAGTTACAAGCTCTTCAAACTATTGATTCTTCTATCTCTTTTCTATCCTGTAACATTTGTGATATTTGTCACTTTGCAAAACAAAAACGTTTAGTTTTTCCATTATCTTCATCTACTAGCTCATGTTGTTTTGAACTTATACATTGTGACATTTGGGGTCCCTTTAGAGAAATATCTCATTCTGGCCATAAGTACTTTCTAACCATAGTTGATGACTTCTCTAGATGCACTTGGACCTACCTAATGTCTTCAAAATCTGAAGTACACACTCACCTCACTTCATTTTACAACCTGATCCTAACTCATTTCAAAACTAAAATACAAATACTTAGATCAGATAATGGACAAGAATTCTTGATGCCCTCTTTTTACTCTTCTCTTGGCATTATTCATCAACTTAGTTGTGTAGAAACCCCACAACAAAACGGTTTGGTAGAAAGAAAACACCAACATCTTTTATCCACTGCTAGAGCTTTAATGTTCCAGTCAAAATTGCCTTTAAAATACTGGTCTGAGGCTATTCTTACAGCTGTTCACATCATTAATAGACTACCCACCCCACTTCTCAAAAATCTTTCTCCTTATCACATTTTATACAATAAACCACCTAAGCTTAACCATCTTCGAGTCTTTGGGTCCTTGTGTTTTGCATCTACACTCACAAATGGTAGATCAAAATTTGATCACAGGGCTATTAAACGTGTTTTCCTCAGTTATCCTCCTGGAACTAAAGGCTATAAACTCCTAAATTTATCATCAAACACAATCATCATTTCAAGAAATGTGGTATTTCATGAGCATATTTTTCCCTTTGCTCAAATCAATACACCATCTATGCCCCACTCCTTCATGTTTCCTCCCTCAGTTCAAACATTTCCACTCACTCACCCATCTCAAAATTCACCTATACCTATTCAAACTCCCTCACCATCACCCACACAGCCTCCACCAAGAACAACCAGACAAAGACAACCTCCTTCCTACCTCAAAGACTACATCACTTCACTCTCTCTATGCAATTCTCAATCACTTCAAGGACAGGAGGGCCCTCTCACAAAAGGTATTCTCTATCCACTTGAAGATTTTTTAGGCTCTAATAAGTTGTCTTCTAGCTATAAGTCTTTTATTGCTGCTATAAGTGCTTTAAATGAACCTAAATCTTTCAAACAAGCTTCCACATCCTCTGAATGGATGAATGCTATACATCAGGAACTTAAAGCCTTACAAGATAACAATACATGGACCATAGTTCCTTCAAGCTCAGCTCTATCTCCTATTGGTTGTAAGTGGGTTTTTAAGCTCAAATATAAGGCTGATGGTTCACTTGAAAGATACAAAGCAAGGCTTGTAGCCAAAGGCTACAATCAACAAGAAGGTCTTGACTTTTTTGACACCTTTTCACCTGTTGCAAAAGTTGTTTCTATTAGAATTCTTGTTGCTCTTGCTTCTATCAAAGGCTGGCACTTACATCAATTAGATGTTAATAATGCCTTCTTACATGGTGATCTATATGAAGATGTTTATATGACAATACCTCCTGGTTTAGATGCACCTCCTAACACAGTTTGCAAGTTGAATAAAAGTCTTTATGGACTCAAACAAGCCTCAAGACAGTGGTTTGATAAGCTTGCTAAATCTCTTGTATCTTATGGTTTTAAACACTCACATAGTGATTACAGTCTATTCATTAAACACACTTCTTCAACATTCATTGCACTCCTTGTTTATGTAGATGATATAATCGTAGCTAGTGATTCAATGGATGAAGTAACTAAGCTTAAACTCTACTTACACTCTGCATTCACTATTAAAGACTTAGGTCTCCTAAAGTTCTTCTTAGGTATTGAAGTTGCAAGGTCTTCCAAAGGAATTTCTTTATGTCAGAGGAAATTTGCACTTGATATATTAGAAGAGTGTGGTGTTTCTGCTGCTAAACCAGTTTCATTCCCAATGGAGTCTACACTAAAACTTCAAAGTGATGAAGATGATCTACTTGAAAATCCCACTTCTTATAGAAGATTGGTGGGAAGATTGCTTTACTTAACAATAACAAGACCAGACATTACTTTCTCTGTTAACTCCTTAAGCCAATTTTTGTCTAAACCTTCCAAGTCCCATTGGAATGCAGCTCAAAGGGTGTTAAGATATATCAAAATGACACCTGGTCAAGGTGTCTTTTATTCATCCAGCTCGGAAATCAAACTCAAAGGCTTTTGTGATAGTGACTGGGCAGGGTGTCTCGATACAAGAAGAAGCATCACCGGGTTTTGTGTTTTCTTAGGTGATTCTCTCATCTCTTGGAAGAGCAAGAAGCAGTCTACAATCAGCAAATCCTCAGCTGAAGCTGAGTATAGAGCTCTCGCTGCTATAACTTGCGAAATTCAATGGCTTGTTTATGCATTGAAAGACTACAATTTTGATCATTGTTTTCCTGCTCTAATCTTTTCAGACAGTAAATCGGCTATTGCCATGTCTACAAATACGGTTCAACATGAAAGAACTAAACATATTGACATTGACTGCAAAATTACACGCGAGAAGATAGCTTCAGGAGTTATAAAATTGTTTTATATTCCATCAAGGCTTCAACTTGCGGATATACTTACTAAGCCACTTGGTTTATTACAATTCAATCATATTCTATCCAAGTTGAACATTATCAACATCCATGTTCCACTTGTGGGGGACTCTTGGAATATAACAACCAAAGTCGAGAAGAAAGAATTGGACGCAATAGTAGTACAGGGACTAAGATGCAAATAATGCATAGTTAGTGTAGTTAGCTTGAACTCCAAGTATAGCTTAGCTGTAATTAGTTAGGATGGTTAGATTAGTTACAACAATAAAGTCAAAGAAGCATCTTAGACTAAGAATCAAGTGTATAAATACATAAACACATTGTATAATTCATAACAGAAATAAAACTACTCATTTTACTCTTTCTTCTTCTTCTTCTTCTTCACTTCCTTTCTCAGTTCCTCTGCAAACTCCAAGCCTTCATCAATGGCTCCGTTTGTAACTTTCTCAAATTCAACAATTCATTTTGTTTATTCTTCGAATTCTCTGCACTGGCTTTCCAAATTGCCTGAAGAGATTATCTGATTATGGATAGAAATTCATCAGCATGGAACAAAGGGAGAATTCATGTTGCCAAAGCTGAGAAGGAGGTTATTGAAGCATACTCGAAACAAAGTACATGACTGATCATCATCAAAGACTAAAAAGAATTCAGTTTTAGTAGTTTTTAATTTGCTTTGGCTTGGTGCTCAGTTGTGGTTGGTATCTTATGTTTGTGGCTTTATTTATTTGTACTTGGCGCATTGGTGAGTTTTTTTATAATATATACCAGACCAAAAGAATTGCTAAAATATACCAATGTAAACAAATATTTGCATATACATTCTAATTCGGACGGAAACTGGGTTTCCAAAGTAGAATTCATATGAGGAATTAATCCAAAAAAGCCACCACCAATATAACTTTTTTTGCATTGGGTCAATTTCTAAATTTTCTAGTACCCATATTATCCTGTTCACTTGTTAAAGTTGTGATTAAATTAAAAAAGCAGCCTATTTAGTGAATTATTTAAAAAAACATTGATCAATTTTTTTTTAATTCGTCATATGAAATGCAAACGTGATATCTTTAAAAACAAAACCAAAAAAACACGCATTCTACCAATGCAATCAGTCAAAGAATAGTAAAACTCAACACTATGAAGAAGAAAGCTACGCGGTCGGCCAAGCCCATTGTCATGAAACCAGTTGAAAAGATGTCCAAGACTCCGGCGAAGCAACGTTTCACAAGGTTGATGTCGGAACAGATAAGACCACTGATTTGAACTCAGCGAATCAGGCTCGGCTACGTCAATCACGAAAGAGGGGAGAAGGAACGTCCAACAATAGTGTACACGAGACGGTGATGGCCAAAACTTAAACAGAGCCCAGTGATAACAACCCGGCGAAACCCAAAAAAAAGTACCCGACGAAGCCCAGATCATTGAACAATTGGTGGGATCAGTTGTTCATGTCATAGCCAAGTGGTGTATCCTGGTGTGTGATAAAATCACACCCCAAAAAGGAGGGAGACAGCCCGCAAGTGTACGTGTTGTCCAAGTAATAATCCGATAAACGGGTTTTCGATCTCAGGGACGGATGGATATGACTTATGATGTTATTCAAATGATGGAAATGTTTGTTTGGTTTTGTGTTTCAAACTAAAGACGCAAGAACATAAAGTATTAAATTAATTAACGAAAATAAAATAATGCAAGTAAAGATATAGTAGTAGATGCAAGGTTGAAAGATGTACTTGAGTCTCGCAAAGGATCCATCTAAGTCAATGTAATTAATGTCTCTGTTCAAGGGTAGAGTCGGTATTATTATATTAGTTGGGATTCTAATATCTCCTAGCCCCGTATCGGGTGGACTTAGGAGCTATCCTAAAGCACTATAAACCCCTACCGAGCGAATATGTCGTATCGGATGTGAAGTTCTTACCTCTTTGGCTATATGATTAGTTAAGCCTGTCGGTCAATAACGGACATCATACGGGTATTACCTATGTCTGTAATCAAACCCCCTTGTCTAGTAAAGTGAATAGCCAATTACTAAAACCTATTTCTAGTTGTACCGAAAAGAAATAGTAAATAAGAACAAAGTAATATCCAATATAAATACTCAACTCTGATTAAATTATAAAAATCTCAAATCCAGAAACATGAATTAAATTAACTAGGTTTCAACCTTTTATTGCGATTCTCAAGCACTTAAGGAAATTAGCTCATGCTAAAACTAGAAATTAATGAAATAAAATAATAAGCATTTATTGTCAATTATAGAGAATAAAGTAAAGAACTTAAATTAAGGATTGGAATTGGCTATTGTTGAAAGAAATGACTTTCTCCAGCTCTAGTTTTCTCCTTCTCCTTTTTGCTCTGACTCTCTTTTTTAAAATAATGAAGCGTATTATGAAGTGTGTAAAAATGAGGTCTAAAGCCCTATCTATAGTGGAGAATTTAAATTGGGCTTTTTACTTAAAAGAAATAGGTTAAATGAATAAAAGTCCAAGTCCAAATTTGAAATCCCGTAACTGATGTACATTTGTTAGTACAGCGGCCGTAACTTTTGCATCTCAACTCCAAATCACCTCATCCAGTCCCAAAAAATTCCTAAATCAAAAAACCAGCTTCCTTATTTCATGGCTCCAAGGCTGAATCACTGGCTAAGTGGCTCAAAATCAGCAATTAGTATTAGTTTTCCAAATTTTCCTCTCCATTCGTCAACTCTTCGGATCATCTCTTCTTGCCTTTGACCTCTCCGCTCGATCTAAGACTTTAATTCCCACTTCTCCTCCTTGTCTTAGTGCTCCATAGCAACCATGGACCTAAAAACTTTACGCTAAAAACAAACAAACTAACGCACAAAAGCTCTAAAACGCAATCATACAATTCCAAGGGGAGAAGGTGCAATATGACTAAATAAGCTTAAAAGTCCATCAAATAAGTCTACTAATCACCTAAAATTATGTCTCCTAAGGGAATATAATTAGAACAAAACGGGAGACACCAAGACCCCAAACTCAAACCTTTGTCGTCCCGACAAAGTAAAATAAAAACACGGGTCTTAGGTGAAACACAAAAATGTAGAGTCTAGTGAATAATACCCAAAGCATAACTTAAAACAAATCTCATATAGTATGACCTAAGAAACAATATACACATTCACATGTCATGCACAAATCAAACACAAATAATATCAATCCAAAATTAAATTCACAATGCTAGAATGTTACACTTATACTTATCTCAAGATGGTGGCTATAGGTTGTTCATCAATCCTTACTCGCTTTGCACGCTCCACTTAACTTACTCCCTATTAGCTAAATATTAATTCAATATGTATCCAGGAATCACGCGGACTTTATGGTTTTAACATAGTCTTAGGGACGGTATGGAATGTATATTTGGTAAATTAGAAGTAAGTTTTTGATTCTCTCATTACTTACCATCAACAACTGTCCAAGAGCTTGAGTTTGCACTCGAACATGTTCTCACTCAACCCATTTGACGCATAAATTCCACTTCCCCAGATTTACGCAATAAGCACTATAAATGATTTCCAAAAACTTCCACTTTGCCAGTTACTTTATATTTTTTTATTCAATCTTTTTTTTGTAAGTTAAACATGACATTCTATTTAGTGTCAATTGTCATGCTAACTTATTTTCTCAATTTTTTCAAAGACCCCGGCAAATGGTTACAAATAATATCTCATCAACAATTGCACACAAATACAAACGCATTAAATCCCTCCCAAATGTAGTTTCCCAATAATGAAACCCACCACCCCAAACTCAAGCTCAAGACAGGAAGTCTCAAGATTGTGATTCAAGTGCGGGCTATGCTGTGAGTCTCCCCGCCTAGGCGTCAACTCCCCCCTTAGTCGCTTACGCCTAGTTAAAATTCTAGGCGTTTTTTCCTAGCGCCTTAGTCGCCGTGGAATAGGCGCCTAACCCGTCTAGGCACTGATTAATGGCAAAAAATGCCTGCCTAGGAGCCTATTAATGGAAAAACATGCCCGCATAGACCTTTTTTTTATTTTTGTTATTCTCAAGAATTCTTTAGTTGATATTATACCTCAATTTTTAGTATTTTTATATTTACTATAGTGTTGTTAGATGAATTTTATCACTTAAATAGTTAAAATTTCTATAATTACTACATATATATTACTAAATATACAAAACTACATATCGGGATTCAAAACCGTATAATTCCGCCTAGGCCTCGTGTAATCCCGCCTAGACCCTGTGTAATCCCGCCTTAGCGCTAGGCCACGGTCAACCGCCTAGTGCCCAAAAACGATATCTACAACATAGAGTGCGGGTCATATGGAAATGCCTAATAAACTAAGGTGATATGGGCTTATATCATGGCAATAAAAAAAGAAAGGCTTAAAGGCTCAAACTGGGGATAAGAAGGATAATATAAAATTCAGGGATAGAAAGCTAAAAAGTCTCAAATGGCTATCAACGATCTGTATCTATCATTTTCCTAGTTACATAGATTGCCTCTAGTTCATACCTAAGTGGATTCCTTACTCATTTAAATCTCACGTTCTACAAACCACACAATTTCCTTAAGTACAAGTTTACTTCTTTTGCATTTTTCATTAATGTTTCCTATCAATTACCTAATGTTTGAATGCAATCAAAGTGTGTTTTATACTAACTCCTAAGGTATACTATTTTCTATCATAAATTCATAAAAATTTCTCTTAATGGGGATATTTAAAATACTCTACAATCAAATGTAACCCTTATACTAATAATATTGAAAGCAGTCAAATAAATAACACAGAAAAATTGGGATGAGGCAACGTACCCCACTTCAGACTAAAAAACGTGTCGTGTCCCCACGACTCGAAAAGACTCAATAAAACAAATAAACTATTATACACTTTGAAATGAGAAGGGAAAGGAAAACATATCTTAACCAGCACTAGGCTGGTTTTCACTATTGCGTTCAGGTTGAGGCTTTGAATTCTTCTTTATCAAGCTGTAAAGATCATTACTTGTTGTGTTCTTCTTGAATCAAGTGTCCTTCATTATCTCGAACTCTTTTTGTCGTATTTCCAAAAGTTTTCATCTCTTCCTATCCCTCTAAATCATCATCTTCTCTACGGAAATCTTCCCTCAATACCCAACTTCTTTTCTCTTCATGTTCTTCATACCTTTTCCAACCTTCATGGTTATCTATGATGACCCCAAACTCAAATTTTCAAGAACTCCCAAAAGTTTTGGACAATATTTATGACTTTGGTGTTCTTGAAGGCGTATGGATATAAATTATAATGCGTTCTGAGCTGGGTCATGAATATCTCAAGATTTGGGAAAGGTTTGATGGATAAACTTTAAGCTTTGGTGAAGAAAAAGATTTGGAATTAAGTGTGAATATTTGGTGTTTTGGAAGGATTTGTGATATGACTCATGTTTATATGACGTTTAGAATGACATTTTAGTGTTTTTATAGTGGTTTGCAGGTATTTCTGGAGCTTTGGTTCGTCAGTAATGGTGTCTTGTGTGTGGGGATTTGTTGAAAGAAGAGGAATTGGTAATATAGAAACTAGGGTTTAAGTTGGCAGGCACACCGACATACCGGTGAGATAGCCGACTAGACAACTGATGTCTTCCTATTTGTTCTAAATATTATCCCTTAGGAGACATCATTTTAGATGAATATTTGACTTACTTGATAGATTTTTATGCTTATTTCGTCATATTGCACTTTCTTCCCTTTGAAATAGGCTATTTGCATTTTTAGAGCTTTTGTGCGTTAATTTGTTTGTTTTTAGTATAAAGTTCTTAGGTTTATGGATTCTATGGAGAACCAATACAAGGAGGAGAAGTTATAATTAAATTCTTAGATCAAGTGGAGGAGCTAAAGTCAAGAAAAGAATTTTCAAAGAATTGACTAGAGGAGTTGCAGATCTGGAAGGCTGTTACTAATTGCTGTTTTTGGGCTACTTAGGAGCGGATTCAGCCTTTGGTCCGTAAAAGAGGTTTTATTCCTTATTGAGTTAGGAAGATTTTTCAACTAAAATGAGTCCATTTGGAGTTGGTATGCCAAAGTTACAACCGTTTTACTAAGGGGTGTACACCAGTTACGGGAATTAAAGAAGAAGATGGGCTTAGACTTTTTATAATTTGACCTAATGCTCTTAACCTAAGCCCTAATCTGAATTTAATAGTATAAATAGATCCTTTAGCCTCCTTTTACACACACTTCAGAGAATTACATAATAGGCTTCATATTTTCAAGTCAGAGCAAGAATGCAAAGGAAAAGCTAGAGTTGGAGGAATTCTATTATTCTAACAACAGCCAACCAAACCTTTAGGTTATCTATACCTTTTTTGTAATTGAATATGAATTCTTTGTCTATTATTTCAGTCTTTAATTTTATTATGAGCTAAACTTTCATATACTTGAGAATCGCAATAAAGGGATGAACCCTAATTAATTTATTCTATGTTTTGAATTTGGGATTTCTATGATTTAAATTGAATTGAGTCTTATATATTGGATATTACTTTGTTCTTAATTACTATTTCTTTTCGGTACAACTAGAAAAAATCTTTTAGTATTTGGGCTATTCACTTTAGTGGCAAAAGTGATCAACCGACAAGGGGGTTTGATTACAGACATAGGTAATACCCGTATGATGTCCGTTATTGACCGACAAACTTAACTAATTACATAGCCAAAGAGGTAAATACTTCACATCCAAAGAGGCATATTCACCTATATAGGGGTTTATAGTACTTTAGGATAGCTCCTAGGTCCACCCGACAGGGGGATATGAGACATTAGAGTCCCGACTAATATAATAATACCAGTTTTACCCTTAAACATAACATTGATTACGTTAATTAGGTGGATTCCTTGCGAGACTCAAGTACATCTCACATCTCTGAAGTTAGTCCTTGTACTTGTTTATTTCTTTTTAGTTATTTATTTTAATTAGTCTTTATATAATTGCATCTTTAGTTTTAAAGAAAACCAAACAAAAATTACAGTATTTTACTTTTTCGTCAAGCTATTATTTCTACTATTTAATTAATACTACAGTTGTACCTATTCTGTCGCTGAGAACGAAACCCGATTTATCGGATATTACTTGGACAACCGTGCACTTGCGGTAGTGTGGTCCCTTTATTTTCAGTACTTAATTTTATAACACCCCATGACCGACCAAGTTTTGGGTGTCGCTGTCAGGGACGGTAGCATGTGACCCCGGTGTTAATATTTAGTAGTTTAATTGTTATTTTATTTTTCAGTTTTACGCTTTGGTTTGTTCGTCTTTCTCAGGTTTGCAGGTTTGATGTATGCTCGATAATCCAAAGATATTAGTCAGAATTGGAAACAATATGATGTCTCCCCACTTGTGATGATTTAATATTAAGTGGAGACATCATTTTTAGTGTTTTAGAAGTCTTTCTAGTCGATTTTCACATGTATTATTACACTTTACTATTTCTACTCTTGATTTATTGAATTATTATTTTTAGAGCATATTGGGTTTAATTATTTATTTAGTGTGAAGTTTTAAAGATATATATGGAGATTAATTATATGCCAAGTCAATTCTAAGAGATAAAGGAAAGAATATATGCATGGAAATTGGAGATAAGGAAACAAAAGCTAAAGTATGGAAAGATAAAGCTGCCAAATAAATCTGAATTTCACCACCCACGACCACAAATGGGATTATATCTCAAAATAGGTGGGAAATTTGGAATAATGGTAAAGAGAAAAGTTAAAGATCTTTCCAATATGATGAATTTCGACTACTCATACGCGTCAAACGGATAAGTATTGAAACTGTTATGACCAGAACAAAAACGGGGCTGATTCTATATTTCAGGGTTACGAATTTGAGTTGGGCTTGGAGTCCCTTACTTACCTTATCCTTTAAGAAAATAAATTAGGGCTTATATACACCTATAAATACACCCTCATATCACTTGTAAATCATCCTTGTCTCCCATTAATTAGTCCTTAGGTTTATTATCATCAGAATTATTGTAGAGAGCAAGAGGAAGTCTTTCATTATTTCTTTTAGTTTATTTCCTTCAGGTATGAACTAATTTTCCAATAGCTTGGGTTTTGAATTATGTATAATCTACGAATTCTATTTTCTTTCTATCTAAGTTTCTTTGGGAATTATATGTTTTAATCTGATATTAGCTTCTTACCTATATATTTGTTTATGTGTTTTGATTTATTGTTTGTTTTCCTTGCGGTGCGCAACGTATAGGATTACCTTAATAGTAGTTAGATGATCACCTTAGCTGGGTGTCTAATTATTAAAACACCACATAACGTCTAGTGTCCGATATTGGTCTTGACAACACTAATTCTAACTAGATAGTCATTAGGGTATAATTTAATCACTATCACCATGTTTGGAATTGTTTGCTTAGGACCCTAGTGGCGTAGGATAACCCTATTTTAAACAGCCTCATGGTATGATCGTAGCTCCCTTAGTCGCTCTCACGGTTTAAGATAGGGAATTTAGAATCCTGATTAAGTATCTAAGAGCTAATTATCTCCCTTATTAACTAGAAAGAATTAGAAGGATTAGCGCATACTAGCAAAACCTAAACTATATTTCTCATCTCATATTTCTTATCTTTTATTTATTTGTCTTTAATTTTCATTAGTTCAATTATTCATCTCTCAATCAATCGTATTTATTTTCTGTCTTTTAATTAATTACTTCTACTCGCTATTATTGCTCATAATGTATAATACATTAAGTCCCTGAGAACGAATCTAACTTATCATTAAAACTTGCATACGTCCTGTAATACTTGCACTACCGTGCTTGTCTAGGGTGCTTTAGTGCATTATTTTCAGCGTTTATTTAACATATTTTTATAACACCCTAGGCGACTCCAAGTTTTTGGCACCGCTGCCGGGGACTTGTGTCTCGTTACCGTGTGGGTTATCTATTTCGAGTAGTAGTTTTTAGTTAATTTTTATTTTTTAGTTTTTATTTTTATTTTTCCGGATTCACGCTTGTTGGTTTGCTTTAGTCTTCATCAGGTTTTAACAGTGAATCTTTTGCCTCCTTTACCGGAGCCCGAAAGGTGCTTTAGACCTTATAATCGACGTATTCGTGAAGTGAGAGCCTTAAGAAGAGCAATGGCAGACATACCAGATCCCATAGATCCGAGAGTCCTTGGTCCATTAGGACATTTACAACCACCACCAGTAGGAGGTAACGGAAATAATAATAATCAGAACAGAGTTGAGCAAGACCTCCCAGACTTGGGAGTACCGTTTCATGTTCAACCATTAGGTTACCGTCCTCCAGAGATCCTGAATATTAAATTTAGACCCGATCTGGGCATGCTCAGTCAATTTCAAAGTTTTGGACTCTACAGTGGTACAACAATTCAAGATCTGGTAAGAGCGATTCAGAAGTTTATGCAGATTTGTGATGCCTATGTTACTCCAGGCATTACACGCGAGCAACTGTATTGTCATATGTTTTCGTTCTTTCTGACCGGTAAAGCTGGTGAGTGGCTAGATAAGCAACCACCAGGAACTATCAATACATGGACAAAACTTCAAGCCGCTTTCTTTAACCTTTTTTATCCAAAGATTACGAGACTCAAAGACCAAAGCGAGCTTGCAAAGTTTTGTCAAGAGAATGGAGAAGAAGTAGGAGAAGCATGGACAAGGTTTCAACAGAATTTAGCTAGATGTCCCCTCCATGGTTACACCCCATTTCCACAGTTAGCTATATTCTATCAGGGTATCAATAGATAAAGTAGATTGAAGGTAGATAATCTTGGAAAGGGAAATTTCGTGTCCATGGATCCTGCAGAAGCCGTCGCAGGTTTAAAAAATATTATCAAACAAGAAAGGAGTTGGCCATCTTCGCGAGCTCCTATTACAAATGCCAAAGGTACACTTCGATTAGATGTAGAAACTGCAAACTCAGCTCAATTGAACGCATTAGAGAATCAAATCAAAGAACTTAAGCTTGAGATGCAGAGAAATTTAGCCGCAAGTAGTGCAAGAAGCACAAGGTTGTCAACAGTGTGGGGTCACAAATCATACATGAGAAGAGTGCGAACAACATCTGTTTATTTCATATCCAACCGAGGAAATTATCAATTTGGTAACAGAAATCATCCGGGTATGCAATATTTAAAATCACAGGGGGCCGCTAATCCTGGCCATTATCAACTTCGTCCCCAGAATAACTCTTTCCAACCAAGAGGTCAGTATCAAAATCAAAATTATAATCGACCTGCTCCTCCACAACAACCTATTAATGATGCATATACCGAGACGTTAGCTCAGAAAGCTATACCATAGTATCATCAAGAAGGAGTTGTGGATGATCAACAATTGAAGAAATTTATGGATCTTATGACCACTAATATGCATTCACAGAGCGAGAAGTTACGAGAATAAGAAGCTTCAATTCAGATTTTAGTTACTCAAGTAGAACAAATGAATAAAGTTATTACAAATATTATGGAACAAAAAGAATTGAAGGCTATCGAAGGAGGTGATGCCAATGTTGGGTTTGAAGCTTGTAAGGCTATTTGCCTTGAGACTGAAGAAAATAAGGAAGTACCACATGCTGCCGAAAGTGACGTGGAAGTTCCGAGTACCGAAGAAGAACCAACCAAGTCTAGCCCCGTGTACTTTAACTGTTCTGAGAATGATGTGGAGGAAGATTCAGAAAAATCCGTCTTTATACAGCTTCTAAAAGATATGCAAGAAAAGATTAGATCGGTAATGGAGTTACAAGCTGAGCGAGCTAAAGAGAAAGAGGAAGAAGCCTCAAAAGAACCAAGAGTTAAAGTTGCACCTACTGTGCAAGAAAAGAAAGAAGAAGAGAAGGTGGAATCGCCACCAGTTGTTCAAACAGTGTCATCAACCATTCCTGATACAAATCCGAAGGGTGACATTGAACTCAAGACATTTGTAGAGGCGTACACTCCTGAGAATATCAACGCCCAAATGCTTGAGATTGCGAAGAAAGGGATTACACCACAACAAGTTTTTACGCAAGTTATTCCTGAGAAAGAAGCGAGTATAGAAGCCAAAAGAGAGGTTGTGAGAGTCTCGAGAAGAGTAGAGAAAGATTTACCATTGAAGCTCAAAGATCCTGAGAGTTTCAACCTTCCTATTCAAATAACTGGTACACTCAAGGTGAAATCCAAGTACGATGTGGGTTCAGGTGTGAATCTTATGCAAAAGTCCGTGTTCGAGAGATTTGGATTTCAGAAAACAGAGAAAGCTCCAGTGAAGTTGCAGTTTGCTGACAACCGAGTTACCAAGACATGGGGAACAGTGGAGGACCTTCTTGTCCGATCAGGTAATATCACCATCCCTACTGACTTTGTTATACTTGATTTCGATGAAGATAAGCAGGTTCTAATCATACTTGGAAGGCCTTTCATGGCCACAAGTCAGAGCATAATATATTTCCAATAAAGGACCATTACCCTTCATGCTAAAAATGTATCTGAGACATTCTATGTCTTGGGTAAGAAACCAAGGAAGTTAGACCCTACCGTTCCTATCATCCACAACCTTTCGCATCACAACGTCCCGAAAGACAAATCCATGAAAATCTTGTGGTACTGAGCTAAACATTGAGTTTGGGGTTGGCCATGAAGTTCTATGGAAAGCCCACAAACGAGAAAATAGGCCACGAAGTTACAAAGACTCGTGGATGGGACCATTTATAGTCACTAAAGTTGTTTCAGCTAAGGTGATAGAGATCAGACCCAAGAAGGGTATAAAGAGCAGATTAGTTGACTTTCATAGCCTTACTAGTTGTTGGGGAGGCTATATTCGCAAATCTTGATAGAGGTAACGCGTCTAACTTTAAAAGACGTCAAATAAAAGTGTTGTGCGGGAGACAACCCGCAATTTTTTTCTTTTTATGTTTCTAATTCATGGTTAGTTTAGTTATTTTTTAGTTGATATTTAATTTTTGAGAAAGGTATTAGTGTTTTTGATATTCAGGTGTTAAAGAAATAATGTCTGGCAGAAAAATGATTTTTTTTGGGAGCATTCTGACCTACCACCGGCATGCTGGCAAATACCGCCGGTAAGCCGGCGGGTCAGAAACCCGAGGCCACGGGTAGTCGTCACGTGTTCATTACCTAGAGTTGATTTTCGAAGGATGACAGCACCGGTATGCCGGGCCATATGGCCGGTAAGCCGGTCAGCGCCGCTGGAGAGAGAAAAAAGTGCGTTTTTAGGTTATAAAGAAGAGAAAGGTTAGTCTATGGCGAATTTTACAATCCTTAAGCCTTTCTTTATTCTCCAAACCTCTCCCAACTCCATTAAAGTTCATCAAACCTTCCCTAAACATCAAAACACTACCCAATCACCATAAAAACACATCAAATCTTCTCTCCACATCATTACAAAGAAGAAACAACCACCCATATCATACTAAAACACATTGAATTGAAGAATCAAAAGCTTAAATTTTCAAAATTCATCCTACAATTTCTTAGATCCATACCAATTCATCAGGAATTCATATTACCCACATAGAGATTCATCATCAAAACACCTTTCCTAACCCAAACAAAGCTTATTCAACCAATAATCAAGAGTTCAAATTTTCAAGAGTGGTTAAAGCTTTGAGTTGGAGGTTAATTGAGATGACTAAAAGAACAGAATCATTATCTAATAAGAGGGAGATAAAGAAAAGCAAGGTATTGGGTCTTATTGATAAGAAATCAAGTGAGAAAAGTTCTAGTTCCCAACACAAAGGGTAAAATAGACTATGTAAAGAGAGGTGAGCTAGCTTCGTTTAATTCTATGGGCAAAAGGGTTCCACTTTTTACCAAGAAGAAAACACAACATCTCGAATTCAAAGGTGCTACACCCGAAGACAAAGAGAAAGCTTCAAAGGCCATGATAGCTTCTGCAGAGAAACAATTAAAGGGACTACCTGTTGCTTATGAGAGAGTATTCGATGAAGAAGTTGGTAAAGGAGAGTACAAGAGATTCATGGAGCTTGGTGAAAGATTGGGTTGGTCTACATTCATGGTAAGACGTTCTGATTTATGTCATGAGTTAGTTTTAGATTTTTATTTAGGCCTTTTTAGCCGAGATAGTGAAGGTTGTGTTCCAGTTAGAGGAAAGTTAATTCCTTTCACAGTTGAAGAGATTAGAAACCACTTCCAGTTTAAGAAATTGGTTGGACCATGCAAGTATAGAGAAGCGGTGGATAAACAACGAATCTTTGATTGGAATATTCTTTTTGAACAAGTTGTAGACAAGGAGAAAGTGCAATCACATAAGGGAGAATTGAAGGCACCTTAGCTTTAGAAATATCTTCAACCGGATGCTAGAATTTGGCACAATTTCCTTATCCCTAACATCTTTGGGAACACAAGAATTTTGGATGTAAGTAAAAAGAACGCTCTACTTTTGAATTGTATTTTGAGAGGAGAAGAAGTAGATGTGGCACAGTTGATCTTTGAGGAGGTGATACGATTTCTGGTCTCTCCTAACTCGGTTTATAATGTAAAATATCCTACTTTGATCACGTGTCTTGTGCTAAAAGAGAATATAATTTTGGGTAAAGAAGAGAAAATGGAATTTGAAAATTGTAATATTGATAATGCTTGAATCATGAAATTCTTTAGAGGAGTGGGATTTACGCAAGTCTCAAAATAAGAAAAGGAGCAAAGTTGGCAAGAGAAGATGGATGAGCATTTTAACAAATTCGAAGAAGCTCAAACTTCCTTAGCCAATGATGTGGCACAAATCAAAGCCAATCAATTACACATCATGAAACTCATTGAGAAATTAAAGAAAGATCAAGCAAATCCTATCTTGGATGTCGACAATGCGAGACAATAGCCGCGAGAGTATGTTCTCTTTCTTCCTTACCATTTCTGTAAATGCTTTATCTGCTAATTTTAATTTCTTCTTCGAGTCTTTTCGAGTCGTGGGGACACGACTCATTTTTGAGTTGGGGGTGTGGGGATTCGTTGTCTCTCATCTCCATTTTTTTTAGTTTTAGGTAGAAATTAAAATTTTTGATACATGGGAATTAGATGTAGGGTGTGTTTAATAGCTTGAAAGCATAAGCTCAGTGAGTTGATGATAGTAAGTAGTATGTTTATGATCTATTTTATTTTGTATGCTTTGAGTATTTGCAGGAAAACACACATTGATAGTAAAGAAAAGATTAGTTAGCAATGCGATAGAAAGTATGTTCGATCTCATGGAGCCTTGAGTAGTGTGTAGGCCGTGAGATCCAAGCTAGTTGACAAACCCATTTAATGAACGTGCTAAAGGTAAGAGAATAACAAAATTGCATGGTGTAGAAAATAATTAAGGCAGTTCTTTCATATTGAAGCCACTTGAAGCCTTTTAACTTTCTCACCCTGTTATTTGATTGAATATTTTATAAACTTCTCAGCCCCTTCTAGCCTTTCTAAAGCCTTTTTATTTAAACACATTATAATCCATATCTCTTTAGATTATAGGACTTTTCCATATGACCCGCACTCGAAACACGATGCATAGTCAGTTGTTTCAGAGCTTGAGTTTGGGGTGGTGGGTCCACCATGATGGGAATTGTTATTGGTTTGGGATTTTTGAGCTTATTAATTGTGCTGTGTTATTATATTGATGATGATGATTCACAGGTTTATATTGTAACCCTTTGTCGGGGTAATAGTGAATGAAAAAAGCTAAAAAGCATGAAAAGAAAAGAAAAAAATCTATGAGAAAAGTAGCGTGATATCTCAAACATCAAAAAGAGAGTCATAGCTATACAAAAGAAAAAAATTGATATGAAAAGAATATATATATATATTTGGACCGGCAAAGAGGAATTTTTATGTGAACATCTTATGCTTTAATTGGGTTATTGGGTATGGTACCTTGTGCATCAAAGAAAAATCATTGGGTTGAGTGAGAAACGTTTCATGAGAGTAACTCAAGCTCTAGGGTGATTCGTTGATGGCTAGTGAGGAGAGAGCCAAACGCTCACTCTAAATTATCCAAAAATACTTATCATACCATCCCTAAGCCTACATTACAATCTTAAAGACCCTTTGATTCTTTGCTATGTAATCAAGAAGTGATTAATCCAATCGAGAGTAGTTAAGTGGATCTTTGGATACTAGTGAAGTTCGATGAGCAATCTATAGCTTCCTTGGTGAAATGAGTAAAGTTCCAATCCTTCTTACATTGCGAAGCTAATCTAATCTTGAATTCAAACCGTGTTGATTGTGGATATGAGAAGTGTACAGGTATGTAGTGTGTAAATATTATTACATGAAATTTTCAAAATAGTTGCTTTATGTCTATTCTATATATTCTGCTATCTCCTTTCCCATTGTTCTTAAATGACCTAGGTGTGTATTTAGAAACTTCCCTTTGTCTTTATTTTTATTGTATCGGGACGATACAACTTTGAGTTGGGGGTCTTGATGTCACCCCATTTGTGATGATTTAATATTAAGTGGAGACATCATTTTTAGTGTTTTAGAAGTCTTTCTAGTCGATTTACACATGTATTATTACACTTTCCTATTTCTAGTCTTGATTTATTGAATTATTATTTTTAGAGCATATTGGGTTTAATTATTTATTTAGTGTGAAGCTTTAAAGATATATATGGATATTAATAAGATGCCAAGTCAATTCTAAGAGATAAAGGAAAGAAGATATGCATGGAAATTGGAGATAAGGAAACAAAAGCTAAAGTATGGAAAGACAAAACTGCCAAATAAATCTGAATTTCACCACCCACGACCACAAATGGGCTTATATCTAAAGATCAGTGAGGAATATGGAAGAATGGTCAAGATAAAAGTTAAATATCTTTCCGAGTCGATGAATTTGGACTACTCAAACGCGTCAAACAGATAAGTATTGAAGCCGTTATGACCAGAACAAAAACGGGGCTGATTCAATATTTTAGAGTTACGAATTTGAGTTGGGCTTGGAGTCCCTTACTTACCTTCTCCTTCAAGAAAACGATTCAGGGCTTCTCTACACCTATAAATACACCCTTATATCACTTGTAAATCATCCTTGCCTCCCATTAATTAGTCCTTAGGTTTATTATCATCAGAATTATTATAGAGAGTAAGATGAAGTCTTTGCATTATGTATAATCTATGAATTCTGTTTTCTTTCTATCTAAGTTTCTTTGGGAATTATATGTTTTAATCTGATATTAGCTTCTTACCTATATATTTGTTTATGTGTTTTGATTTATTGTCTGTTTTCCTTGCGGTGCGCAACGTATATGATTGCCTTAATAGTAGTTAGATGATCACCTTAGCTGGGTGTCTAATTATTGAAACACCACATAATGTCTAGTGTCCAATATTGGTCTTGACAACACTAATTCTAACTAGATAGTCATTAGGGTATATTTTAATCACTATCACCATGTTTGGAATTGTTTGCTTAGGAACCTAGTGGTGTAGGATAACCATATTTTACACAGCCTCGCGATCTGTCCGTAGCCCCTTAGTCGCTCTTAAGGTCTAAGAAAGGGAATTTAGAATCCTGACTAAGTATCTAAGAGCTAATTATCTCCCTTATTAACTAGAAAGAATTAGAAGGATTAGTGCATACTAGCAAAACCTAAGCTATATTTCTCATCTCATATTTCTTATCTTTTATCTATTTGTCTTTAATTTTCATTAGTTTAATTATTCATCTCTCAATCAATCGTATTTATTTTCTGTCTTTTAACTAATCACTTCTACTCGCTATTATTGCTCATAAAGTATAACACATTAAGTCCCTGAGAATGAATCTAACTTATCATTAAAACTTGCATACGTCCTGTAATACTTGCACTACCGTGCTTGTCTAGGGTGCTTTAGTGCATTATTTTCAGCATTTATTTATCATATTTTTATAACACCCTAGGCGACGCCACAAGAAAAATAAGGTATAAAAAGAAGCAAGAGAAAAGGAAGAGAGATTAGCCAAGGAAGAAAAAATGACTGAATAACTCGAGCTTAATCCTCCTCTGGCTCCACAAGTTCAACCCCCAGTTAATAATGATCTATAGTTAATAAATGGTCATAACAAGCTCCATATCGCGCTCCTGCTCTTGGGATTGGTCCATCAGATATTAATGGCGCGAGATACAAACCTGATCCTGGTATGTTATCTCAATTCCAGAATTATGGCAATTTCCGAAGAGCACATAGAGAAGATCCAATTTGTGAAGTATAGAAATTCATGCAGATATGCGACTCATATATAACACAAGGGTGACTAGAGAACATATGTATTATGCAAATTTCAGATTTTTTGTGATAGACACAACTAGTGAGTGGCATTATTCGCAAGAACCAGGATCAATTAATAATTGGGACGAGCTTCAAACTGCATTTTTCTATAGATACTACCCAACTTACATGAGATTGAATGCACAAATTGCTCTAACATCCTTTGAACAAGAACAAGAAGAAACTTTGGGTAGAAGTTGGTAAAAATTTCAAATATGCTTAAGAAGAGTTCTCGATCATGGCCTCACAGAACCACAACAAATGAAAATATTCTATAAAGGCCTTGATGGACAGTCAAGAAAAGATTTAGACCTGCTTTGTGGTGGTGGCTTACAAGTACAACCAGTTCACGCTAAGGTTATTTTGAATATAACAGTGAAGAATGAAATGGGTTGGAACACCGTAAGAGCACCTACCCGAGGTGGAAGTTATAAAGAAAGTAGTGTTGTAATTGAGGAAAAAATCTCTTTATTGGAGAATAAATTGAAGAACACATTAGAGCAGCAATTTGAACAGCTTACCTTAGCTGTTCAAGAAGGTTTTTAAGGTATAAGAGCAGATGTTAATGTTACACAGGAAGTTTATGAATGTTCTAACGGTGGTGTAAAAGATCATGATTGGGGCATTGTCAAAGCAATCCAGAAGTCGTAATGTTTGTTGCCAACCGAGAGAACTATAATTCAGGTGGTCAAGGTTATCAACCAAATAGAAACCATCCGGGTTTCCATTATTCAAATCCAAGTGGGGCCGCTAATCCGACATACGCATATTAGCCGCGTCCCCAAGGTAATAACTATCAACCAAGACCACAGAACAACTACCAATGGGGACAAGGTTACGGAAATCAAGCTCATAGACAACCTCCTCAAGATACCTATACCGATACCATAAATCAAAAAGCTCTACCTATTCAACCTCAAGAAGGTGTGTTAGATGTTCAGCAAACCTTGTTGACATTAATCAACCTTTAGACGAAAGCTTCCCAAGATCAACAATCTTCTGACACAACAATTAAATTGTTAGAAAATCAGATAGCTCAGATGTCGAAACAATTAGGTCAGCATACACAAAGGCAACTCCCCAACGACACTGAAGTTCCAAATCAGAAAGAAGATTGTAATGCTGTAACACTTAGAAGTGGTAAGAAGCTCCCACCACCTCCTTTTCCCGTGATGAAAGAAAAAGAAACAACTGTGAAAGAGAAAACACAAAAGATGCGGTGGAAAAAGAAGATGAACCTAAAGTAGTGGAAGTGGAGAAGATTCCGGAAAAATCAAAGAAGAAATATGTTATAGAAACCCCTCCTCCTCCACCTTTTCCATCAAGAGTTCAAAAGAAAGGAGATATGGCTAACTATCAGAAATTCTTGAATGTGGTAAGAGGTCTTAACATTAATATACCATTCTTAGATGCCATTAGAGATGTGCTGAGATACGTTAAATTTATAAAAAGAGCAATCACCAACAAAAGATCGTACCTTGAGAATGAGATGATAGGGTTGCCAGAATAATGTAGTGCCATATGCCAGAGTAAGTTGCCACCTAAACTACTTGATCCTGGGCGTTTCATGATTCCTATTTCCATTGGTAATGAGTGGCAAGGAAAATATTTGTGTGATTTTGGCGTGAGTATCAATCTCATTCCCAAGTCAATTTCCAAAAAATTGAAGATAGGAAACGCAAGACCGATCTCCATAATCTTGCAAATGGTTGATTGATCCCTCGCGCATCCAAAGGGACAAATAGAAGATGTCCTTGTTAATGCAGGTACTTTAACTTTTCCTGTTGATTTTGTTATACTTGAATACGAAGCGGATAGGAATGTCCCCATCATATTGGGACGACCATTACGAACCACTGGGCGTATTGTTATTGATGTAGAAAATGGAGAATTAACAATGCTGTCCAAGACGAGGATGTAAAGTTCAACGTGTTCAAGGCCATGAAGTCTCCAAATCCCTAGGAGGACTGTTTCCGAATGGATGTAATTGACCTAAACTCGCAAAAGGTATTTGATGTCTCCCTATTTGTGATGAATTAATCTTAGTTGGAGACATCATTTTAGGTGTATTTATTAGGACATAGATCGATTTTGTCATGATTTAGTACACTTTCCTATTTCGTGTCTTGATTTAATTATTTATTATTTTTAGAGCATATTTGATTTAATTGTTTGTTAATGGTGAAGCTTTAAAGATATATGGTAATTAATTAGATGTCAAGTTAATTCTAAGAGATAATGGAAAGATGATAAACATGGAAATTGGAGATAAAGGAAAGAAATATGAAAAGGGAAAAGATAAAGTCGCCAAATAAATCTGAATTCCAACAACTACGAATATAAAAGTGATCATAACTCAAGATTGGCTGAGAATTTGGAAGAATGGTATGAATCAAAGTTATAGAGATTTTCGAGATGATCGGTTTTGACTATTGGAACACGTCAAACATATATGTATGAAGGCGGTACGGTCAAAACAAAACAACACCAGAATTTTACCTTTTCTATATTTTAGGGTTACGAATTTGAGTTGGGCTAGAGTCCAAGTTACTTGTCTTCCACTCCAAGAAATCTTTTTAGGGTTTCCTATACCCTATAAATACACCATTTAATCAGAAGAAAACATCCTTGGCAAACCTTAAGCCAAGAGGAAGCTTACAACACAAGAAGAGAAGTCTGGAAGGAGCTGAATACCATATCATGTCTTCTTCAACCTTCAAATTTGTAATTTCTTTTTCTTCCTTTAGTATGAACTAAATCATTTTAGCTTGAGATTTAACATATATGTATGAAACCTAGTTCTTGTTTTTAAATCTATCTAATTTGGGATACCATCGTATATAATTTGAATTCATATTTTATTCTCTGTTTATGTGCTTTGATTTATTGACTGTTTGCCTTACGAGGGCCCGCGTATAGGATTACCTTAATTGTATTAGATGGTCTCCCAGAAGGGGTGTTTAACTATTGAAACACCACATAATGTTTAATATATGGAATTGGTTCTGACAATACCAACCTAACTAGATAATCTAAGGTTTAATTTAATCACCAATCATCATTAGTAGGTAGGACTACACCTAGGACCCAAGTGGCGCAGGTTAACCCTTTGTGAGTTCCCTCGTGATTGTGAGGTAGCCCGCCTAGTTCACTCTCCGGGGATAGGGAGAATATTAGAATCCTGATTATTGCAATTCAACAGAATTCGCCCTTACATGTTTAAAATAAACAAGGCTAGTGGGGATTACTTGCTAGTTTCTCGAGCTAAACTCTCATACTATATGTTCTCTGCTTATTTACTTTCTTGTCTTTAATTTATTAGTCTAATTTTCTATTTCTCAAAACCAAACAAAAATCTCTTTAGTTTTTTATTTTTATGCGTACTATCTGATCTAACTTTCTTATTTGCACTTGATAAATTGCATAAGTTCTCTCCAAATTTTGTAGTCTCTGAGGAAAGAATCTTATGTATCAGTAAAACTTGCATACGTCCTGTATACTTGCAGAACCGTGCTCAGCCTAGGGTGTTTATTTGCACTTATTTTATCCATTATTTTATTACACCTTAGGCGACACCAGTATTTGATCATATAAATTTTGACGATATCTTTCAGGTAGCCCTAACAATTGGCTTACCGGAGCTAATGTAAGAGCTAGCCGAAACAATGGCAGCTCTTAATTCTGGAAATCCAAAGCATAGGCGGCTAGCCTATGAACCTGTACGAGAACCGGGGAAGATAACGCCTAAAAAGAAACCATCTATTGAATCTCCCCCGCAACTAGAAGATAATCCGCTTCTGTCACACTTAAGGTATGCTTATTTAGGTACTAACAACACTTTACTTGTTATTGTTTAAGCTACTTTAACAGGTCCTCAAGAAGACAAACTGTTGTGTATACTAAGAGCTAATAAAGAGGCGATTGGTTGGACTATTGCCGACATCAAAAGTATTAGTCCTTCCTATTCCCAACACAAAATTATTCTGGAGGATGATAGTGCACGCTCAGTTGAAGGGAAAAGGAGATTGATGCCAGCTATGAAGGAAGTGGTGAAGAAAGAGGTTATTAAATTACTAGATGCGGGAATCATTTACCCATATCTAGTAGCGAATGGGTGAGTCCAGTTCAATGCGTACCAAAGAAGGGTGGTATCACTGCAATCTTGAATGAACAGAATGAAGCTATACCCTCAAGAACTGTTGTTGGTTGGAGAGTGTGTATGGATTATCAGAAGTTGAACAAGGCCACCAGAAAAGATCATTTCTCTCTTCCATATATAGATCAGATGTTTGACAAGCTAACTGGAAGAGAATATTACTGCTTTTTGGATGGGTATTCAGGATACAATCAGCACATGCCTTTTTGGTACCTTTTCCTTCCGAAGGATGCCATTTGGATTACGTATGCACTTGCTACTTTCCAGAGATGTATGATGGCATTTTTCTGGGACATGATCGATGATTTCCTTGAGGTATTTATGGATCACTTTTCTGTGTTTGGTGATAAATTTGATGAGTGTTTACGGAAATTGGAAAAGGTGTTGATTAGATGCAAGGAGACTGATTTGGTTTTGAACTGGGAGAAGTTTCATTTTATGGTTCGTGAGGGTATAGTGTTGGGTCACAAGGTTTCAAGTGTTGGTTTAGAAGTTGATCGTGCGAAGATTTAGGTAATTAAGACTCTTCCCCTCCTACTTTTGTAAAAGGGGTAAGAAGCTTTTTGGGTCGTCTTGGGTTTTACCGACGTTTCATCAAGGACTTCTCTAAGATCGCTAAGCCATTGTGTAACTTACTTAAAAAGGACGCCAGATTCCATTTTGATGAAGCTTGCATGGGGGCATTTCAAGAGATTATGGAGAAGCTTATTTTTGCACCTATTGTATTACCTCCCGATTGGCGGATTCCGTTTGATGTTATGTGTGATGCTAGTGATCTTGCTATGGGTGTTGTTTTGGGTCAGAGAAAAGAAAAGGTATTTAATTCTATTTACTATGCTAGTAAAACATTCACAAGTGCCCAAGTAAATTATACTGTAACTGAGAAGGAGTTACTAGCTGTTGTGTACGCATTTGATAAATTTCGTTCCTATCTCCTTGGGGCGAAAGTTGTTGTGTTTACCGACCATTCCACAATTAAATACCTTATGGAAAAGAAATATGCTAAACCGCGTTTGATCATATGGGTATCGTTATTACAAGAGTTTGACTTAGAGATTCAGGATCGAAAGGGGTATGATAATCAAGTTGCAGATCATTTGTCACGTCTTGAAGGTTCTAAGTCTAATGGGGGACCTAGGTTGGTAAGAGAAGAGTTTCCTGATAAGAGTTTGTTTTCAATTTATGCAATTGGAACTCCTTGGTACACATATATAGCAAATCTTATTGTGAGTGGTTATTTCCCTCAAGGAACTACCTCACAAAAGAAAAAGAGATTAAAACATCGCGCGAAGCAATTCTTTTGGGATGATCCTTTCCTATACAAAATATGTAGTGATCAGATGGTGAGAAGATGCAAACCTGATATGGATGTTCTATCAGTGGTTGCAAGTTGTCATGATTCACCATACGGAGGACACTTCAAAGGTGATCGTACAGTTGCAAAGGTATTACAATCCAATTTTTTTGGCCTAGTTTACATAAGGATTGTCATGAATATGTCAAGAAATGTCATAGATGCCAGTTTACTGGTAATATATCTAAGAAAGATGAGATGCCACGTAATAATGTTCTTGAAGTTGAGATATTCGATGTATGGGGTATTGATTTCATGGGTCCCTTTGTACCATCTAATGGAAATATTTGCATCCTATTAGCCGTTGATTACGTGTCAAAATGGGTAGAGGATGTAGCTCTACCAACAAATGATTCGCGAGTGGTGATAAAGTTCTTGAAGTCACAAATCTTCACTAGACATGGTACGCCTAGAGTTATTATTAGTGATGGTAATTCTCATTTTGTTAACAGATACTTAAAAGTTGTGTTAGAGAAGTATAGGGTGAGACATCATGTATCTGCTGCTTATCATCCACAAGCAAATGGTCAAGCTGAGGTCTCTGATCGAGAGATCAAATCCATTCTAGAGAAGACTGTTGGGTCAACACGCAACGATTGGTCAATGTAATTAGATGATGCATTGTGGAAATATTGTACTGCGTTCAAGACGCCTGTTAGTGCATCTCCGTATCGCATAGTTTATGGTAAGGCTTGTCACTTACCTCTTGAGCTTTAATTAGGTGCGTATTGGGCAATAGCGGAGATGAATATGGATCCTACTTTAGCCGCGGAGAATCGTATGATGAAACTGAATGAATTTGATGAGTTTCGATTGCATGCCTATAAGAATGCTAAGCTTTACAAAGAAAAGACCAAGAGATGGCATGATAATCGCATTCGTGAGAAGAAATTCAAAGTTGGACATATGGTCTTTAAGTATAACTCTAAGTTCAGCAATTATCCGGATAATTTGAGATCAAAGTAGTCTGGTCCTTTCGTGGTGACCAAAGTTACGCCTCATGGAGCTATATAAATTGAAAACCCAGCCGAGCAACACACCTTTATGGTGAATGGACATCGGTTAGGCGAGGAAACTAATCGCATGGTGGATCCACATCCTGGGGAGGTCATGTACCTCCTTGAAGCTAAATAGATGCGAGAGGTAACCCATCGAGCTTAACGACGTTAAACAAAAGCCATTTCAATTGTATATTACTTTATTGCTTTATGTTTTTCAATTCCTAGTGTATATTATAAGTATCTGTCGAGTCTTAGTGTCTATTTTTAAAGAAATGAGAAAGGTAGTGTGTTAAATGGTGCAAGAATTGAGTTTGGGGTGCTAAGGAACGAAAAAGAAAAAATATGCAGAGTTGACCGGCATACTGGCCGAAATCCCTGGTATACCGGCAGTAGAAAAACCGTGACACAGTTTTTAGAATCAGGTGCACTACCGAGATGAAAAGAAAAATTAAAAGGCTTGACTGGTATACCGGTCAGGGGAGCAGTATGCCGGCGAAGAAGAAAAACCGTGACACGGTTTTTGAAATCAGGTTCAATTACGAGAGTAACTAGGAAAAACCGTGGGCACGAACCTCGACACGGTTTTTGACCGGCTAACCGGTCATCTGACCGGTATGCCAGCCTGCTGTGTCAAAAAAAACGTGCCACGGTTTATGAAATCAGGGTCACAGCCGAGAGGAGATTATCAAAACTGAGGTCGTTTTTGTCAACACGGTCTAGGACCGGCTAGCTGGTCATCTGATCGGTATGCCGGCCCGTCCAGCGGGAGAAGTTGACCTAAAACTTATGAAACCTTATTTTCTTCTCTTTTTAAACTAGCCTCTCATGCAAGATACCATTATAAACGTCCCCTAACCCATTATATACCTACACCACACCACTAAAACCCCCAATAAAAATTCAATACTTCCTCCTATTCGATTCTAAACACAAATCCAACATCAAAATCCTTCAAGAACACCAATAAAGCTTCTCCTTCAACCTTAATTCCTCTTCATCAAAGCTTTAATTCTATTCATTAAACCTTCCAAATCCACTACATAACCACTACCCATCTCATATAACACCATAATCCTTCATTCTAAATCCTCAAAACATCAATATTCAAAATTCTTCTCTAGTTTTTGAATATTTGAAATTTTGAGTTTGGGGTTTATTGGGATGACGAAGATGGGGAAGTCAAGAATACTATGAAGTGGAAAGGAAGAGGAAGTTGAAGAACCAGTTATTACTTTTGGTGTTGAGAAAGATATAGTTGAAAGAATGAGAACTTTGGAGGAAAAACATGAAGAGGTGTTGACAATGTTAGGAAAAGTCACAAAAGAGTTGGAGCTTATACAAAACATACTATGTGGGGTGAGCAATGTTCAACATGCCACCTACGCAACGAGAGGAGCCCAACCTGAACGCAACAATGGAAACCAGCCTTGTGCTGGTTCAGATACGTTTTCCTATCCTTTTCTCATTTTTAGTTTAATTGCTTTATTGAGTCTTTTCGCGTCGTGGGGACACGAATCATTTTTTAGTTTGGGGTGGGGTTCGTTGCCTCATCCCAATTTTATGTGTTATTTGTTTTACATGCTTTCAATAAAATTAATCTAAGGGTTGCATTGACGGTAGAGTATTTTAAATGTCCCCATCAAGCATACCTTTTATAAATTTTTGATAGAAAATAGTTGACTTTAGGAGTTTGTATAAAACTCACTTTGATTGCATGCAAACACAGGTAATTGATAGGAAGAATTAATGAACAATGCAAAAGAAGTAAACTTGTGCTTAAGGAAAATGAGTGGTTTGTAGAACGTGAAATCTGAATAAGTAGAGAACCCACTTAGGTATGAACTAGAGGTAAGCTGTGTAAATAGGAAAATTATAGAGGTAGTCTTTGTTAGCCCTTTGAAACCTTTTAGCTTTCTTTCCTTGAATTTAATTATATCCATCTTATCCAAATTTTTAGCCTTTAAGCCTTTCTTTTGTCGCCACGATATAAGCCCATATCCCCTTAGTTTATTAGGCATTTCCATATGACCCGCACTTGAATCACGATCCTGAGACTTCCTGTCTTGAGCTTGAGTTTGGGGTGGTAGGTCCACCATTAGGAGAATTATTATTGGGTTGGTATTTTTGAGCTTATTGATTTTGCTCTTTTCTATATGGATGATGATTCACAGTTATTATATTGTAACCCTTTGCCGGGATAAGAGTAAATGAAAAAAAAGCTATGAAAATCGTGAAAAGAAAAAATTATTAAAAAAAATAGAATGATATCTCAACATCAGAAAGAGAGTCATAGCTATACAAAATAAATTTGATATGAAATATATATATATATATATATATTTGGACCGGCAAAGAGGAAATTTTTATGTAAACATCTTTAGTGCTTATTGGGTTAATCTGGGGACGCTAAATTAGTGCGTCAAATGGGTTGAGTGAGAACATATTCGAGTGTAAACTCAAGATCTTTGACAGTTTGTTGATGGTAAGTGAGGAGAGAGCCAAAAACTCACTTCAAATTTAACAAATATACATACCATACCGTCCCTAAGCCTACGCTAAAACCGTAAAGACCTCATGATTCCTAGATACATAGTGGATTTACGGTTCAGCTAATAGGGAGTATGCTAAGTGTAGCGTTCAAAGCAAGTAAGGATCGATGAACACCCTATAGCCACCATCTTGAGATAAGTAACCAGCGTAACCTTCTAGAATTGTGAAAATAATTTTGGATTGATATTATTTTGTGTTTGATTTTGCATGACATGTGTATGTGTATATTAATTTATATATGATACTATATGAGATTTGTTTTAAGTTGTGCTTTGGGTGTATTTACTAGATTCTGCCTTCTGTGTTCACCTAAAGGCCTTTGTTTTTATTTTACTTTGTCGGGACGACAAAGGTTTGAGTTTGGGGTCTTGATATCTCCCTGTTTGTTCTAAATATTAGCCTTTAGGAGACATAATTTAAGGTTAATATTTGACTTATTTGATAGTCTTTTATGCTTATTTAGTCATATTTCACTTTCTTCCCTTGGAATTAGGCTATTTGCATTTTTAGAGCTTTTGTGCGTTAATTTGTTTGTTTTTAGTATAAAGTTCTTAGGGTTATGGATTATATGGAGAACCAATACAAGTAGTAGAAGTGATAATTAAAGTCTTGGATCAAGTGGAGGAGCTAAAGGCAAGAAAAGAATTTCCGAAGAATTTACTAGAGGAGTTGCAGATCTGGAATGCTGTTACTAATTGCTGTTTTGGGGCACTTTAGGAGCAGATTTAGCCTTTAGGCCATGAAATAAGTTTTATTCCTTATTGAGTTAGGAAGGTTTTGCAACTTGAATGAGTCCATTGGGAGTTGGTACGAAAAAGTTACAGTCGTTTTACTAAGGGTTGTACACTAGTTACGAGAATTAAAGAAGAAGATGGGCTTTGGCTTTTTATAATTTGTCCTAATGCTCTTAACCTAAGCCCTAATCCGAATTTACTAGTATAAATAGACCCTTTAGCCTCCTTTTTACACACACATCATAGAATTACATCAGATCTTCATATTTTCAAGTCAGAGCAAGAAGGCAGAGGAGAAGCCAGATTTGGAGCAATTCTATTCTTCCAACAAACAGCCAACCAAACCTTTAGGTTATCAATTCCTTTTCTGTAATTGAATATTAATTCTTTCTCTATTATTTCAGTCTTTAATTTTATTATGACCTAAACTTTCATATACTTGAGAATCACAATAAAGGGATGAACCCTAATTAATTTATTCTATGATTTGAATTTGGGTTTTTTATGATTTTAATTGAATTGAGTCTTATATATTGGATATTACTTTGTTCTTAACTACTATTTCTTTTCGGTACAAGTAGAAATAGCTTTTAGTATTTTGTCTATTCACTTTAGTGGCAAAAGTGATCATTCGGCAGGGGGTTTGAGTACAGACTTAGGTAATACCCGTGTAATGTCTGTTATTGACCGGCATGCTTAACTAATTACATAGCCAAAGAGGTAAATACTTCACATCCGAAGAGGTATATTCGCCCATATTGGGGTTTATAGTACTTTAGGATAGCTCCTAGGTCCACCCAACAGGGGGCTTGGAGACATTAGAGTCCCGACTAATACAATAATACCAATTCTACCCTTCAACATAACATAGATTACGTTAATTAGGTGGATTCCTTGCGAGACTCAAGTACATCTCTCATCTCTGAAGTTAGTCCTTTTACTTGATTATTTCTTTTTAGTTATTAATTTTAATTAGTCTTTATTTAATTGCATCTCTAGTTTTTAAGGAAACCAAACAAAAGTCATAGTATTTTACTTTTCTGTCAAGCAATTATTTCTACTATCTGATTAATACTAGATTTTTACCTATTCTGTCCCTGAGAACGAACCTTGATTTATCGGATATTACTTGGACAACCGTGCACTTGCGGTATTGTGGTTCCTTATTTTCAGTACTTAATTTTATAACACCCGAAGACCCACCACCAGCCCAATTTCTCGTCTATTTTATGGACGCAATCTGAAGTTGCGTGTATCGTGCCTCGTTCCAGAGAGTTTGACCGGCATACTGGTCAATTGACCGTCTAGCCGGTTGCGAATTTCAATTTCTCGATGATGCACTTTGAAGCTGCGTGTAAGTGGCTCGCAACTTGAGAGTTGTGCTGTAACAAATCATTTTGACTTCATATGACCAGCTAGCCAGTCGCGCGACTTGTTTTTCAACGACGCAATATAATGTTGCGTTTAAGTGGTTGTCCAACATAAAGTTGGCGCTTCTTGACCGACATACCAGTCAGATGACCGGCTAGCCGGTCCGTCTAATCAAATTTTACCACTTAAGCACAAAATCACCTCGTCTCACACATGTTTAACCCCAAACTTAATGATTAAGTACATGAATTAATCAAAAAAACTACCACCCTTCTCATTTCTTAAAATTATAGACTAATACTAAATGATCCACTACGAAATGAAAGATATGAAAGCAATAAACCAATATACAATTGAAATGGCTTTTGTTTAACTTCGTTAAGCTCGACAAATTACATCTAAGATCACTTCTTCACATCACCTCCCTAGCAGTGAGTAAGGTTATCAACATTTTCTATTCGAAATTTGCATCCCTTGGCTTTGATTCAAACTAATTTCTCATAAATAACCTTTGTGACCACAAATGATCCCAGCCAAGAACTCTTGGATTCACGCGATTTTGGAGGAGGGTCAGGCTTCTTCATTGCGACTTCTTCTGCCACTCTGAACTCCTTTTCTTTCTTTCTCCTTAGGTTCTTTTAGAACCTTCATCACATGTTCATTATCTTTCTTCTTTTCTTGATCTAGGTATGGACTTCCATTAGGGTATGTAGGAGCTTTATTTGGTGGTTTCTTTCTTAGCTCTTTTTCCTCCATTCCTAGGGTTGCCACAACCTTAGTTGACTCTTTCTCTAACTGTTCTTTACATCTAGCCGGAAACATTCCTCCTTGGGATCCAGAAACTTCATTGGCCTAAAAATGTTGAACTTTACCTCCTCGTCTTGGATACGCATGACTACTTCTCTATTCTCTACATCAATGAGAGTAATCCCCATGGCTAGGAGTGGTCTTCCCAAAACGATGGGGACATTCCTATCCGCGTCGTAGTCAAGTATAACAAAATCTACTTGAAAAAATAAAGTACCTGCCTTGACGAGTACATCTTCTATTCTTTCCTCTGGATGTGCGAGGGATCTATCGGCCATTTGCAAGACCCTAGAGGTTATTCTTGCGGTTCCTATCTTCAACTTCTTAAAAATCGATCTAGGCATGAGATGAATACTCGCACCCAAATCACACAAAGATATTTCTTGCCACTCATCAACAATATAAATAGGAATAGTAATAATCCCAAGATCAAGTAATTTAGGTGGAAACTTAGTCAGGCATATTGCGCTACATTCTTCTGGCAAACCTATCATTTCATTCTCGAGATATTGGCATTTATTGGTGATAGTTATTTTTAGTAATTTCAAATATTCCGGTACACCCTTGGTAGCTTCTAAGAAAGGCATATTAATGTTGAGCTTACTCACCATATTCATGAATATTTGATATTCAGCCATATATCCTTTATTCTAAACTCTTGAAGGGAATGGTGGAGGAGGACGGTTCACTTCCACTACCACATCTTTCTTCTAGGGGTTTTCCTTTTTTGCCTTAACAAGCTCCTCAATCACCTCTTCACTCACATCATCAACTACTTCCCCAACTACATTCTCAACTACAACATGAAGGTTTATACAATATTTATGAACAATGATTTAGAGTACTGAAAAGAATGTACCCATTTTGAAGATTTGCATGAGGTGTTTATAGACATTCTAGGCATGCTGAAAAGCCTCTAGTGGGACCTTGTATCATTCTCGCGTATTTTAAAGTGTAGAGAGATGTACCTTTAGCCACTGAGTATGCACATAGTCACATTATCGACCAAATCATTCCAACTCTTATCTAATGTTTAATTATCCTTGGTTGGGACCATAGTCCTCGACTTTCAACCTTACCTTTGCTCGTGGCTTTAACTTTGTCCAATTATTATCAGAGTTCCATTATGATTTATTAATACTCCCTTGAATTTGTGTGATCGTTGTTACCTCTTTAGGTATGATCGAAAAAGAAGTTCTGATATGAGATCTACTTTCAAATGTCCGATGATATACAAACAAAGTAATTATCCTTTTGAGTATGTTGATAATGTGCCAAGATAGAAGTCAAGCTTCTGAATACGATGATAATTGTGCCAACGTTGAAGTTGGGATTTTTGAATAATTTCTTGACATGTTGACACATAAGTTGGTCACATATATAACTTCTTGATATGCCAACACAAAATTTGGTCTTTTGAGTGACTCGAATGAGTCTGGATTTTTTAGGTAATTATTCCTTTATAAGGTATAAATGGAGCTTAATGGACATCATTGTTTGAGTGTTATAGATAGTTCTTTCCCAGCTCGATAAGAATGAATCCGAGAACAACTGAGAAGTTTCTAATACTCCTAGACTTATTTATTGTCACTATGACACGTGGCAATGGTGTATTGGATATTTTGTCACTATTACAATTTCACCATTTTCAAGGATCTCGTACGATATTGTGCAGAATATGAAGGGTTTGACCATTATTACCTTATAAGTTGAAGGGTTTCTTTCCATATATAGATATTGTGAAAATTTCCTTTTACTTCCAGTGTGCTTTGTTCATATTCACTCAAATCATATTTATATAGCAAAATATGACTAGGCATTCTTTAAATACTTATTCCTTTAGCCAAGGCCGACTTTCTCAAGAGCAAAAGAGAGAAGGAGAATCCTCCATTCCCCAAGCCATAAGAAGAAGATCTTCTTTGCCTTATAATAAAGGTAAAATGATCCCCTCAATACGTGTTCTCCCTTCATATCTTATTCGAAATAACTTGCTTCCCCATCCTCTTCCCGTCAATATTACTTAGTCATTGGATGGTGCCCAAGCCTCCTCTATACCACGCTATTGTATTACCTTGTTATGTAATTTTCAACATTTTTTTAATTTATGTGTAAATGTGCCTTCCTTGACTCTTTTGCCTTAAATTTTATAAATTACCTTTGTTCGGAACTTCCTTTTATCTCAACAAGGAGAACCCATGGATCCAACCCATCCCTATTAGAGTAAGGTAGAAGACTTTGCCACAATTAAGAGACTCTAGGCCATGAGGGATGAGGCTAAAGCCTTGATAAAACTGCTTCAGGAGGATAATAAGAAGGTTTTTACTAACATCGACTCGGCCACCTTTGAGGCGGTACGATCTTGGAAGGCATCCAAGCACGTTGATAAACATATTTCCGTGTTTCAGAGTCGAGCAAAAGAACTATCCGAGTGTAATCATAGCTTAATATCGTTCATTAGAGGAGTTTGATGATGTAGTGATATATCTAGCCGAGCCTTCTTATGATGAGGAAAAAGTGTTGGGTATTGTATGGGCATTCAGCTCATTCGAACCTGCCACCCCATTTGGTGAACTTGATTGTTGTTTTCCGCAGTGTGATACAAAATCACCACCAAGTAATTTGCATCCCGCAAGTGTACTAGTCACCAAGTAATATAATAGTAAATAAATCCTCTCCACCGTGACTAGATAATTAATAAATGACTTAGTTCTAGGTTTGGTTAAACGTTGTTAAATAAACAACAAAAAAGTAAATAAATTTTATTAGGTTTCTTGTTAAGAGGTAAGCCGAGTATAAAATGAAATTACGATTAACTAAAATCAAATTAAACGAAAGAAGTTTTAAGAATGGAGATGGTAAATCGAGAATTGCTAGTAATCCCCACTAGACACGATTTTAGCGTTTCTTGTTTTAAGGGCGAATTGGGTATTTAACCACTAACCGAGATTCAACTATTCTCTTAAATCCCCTTCAGGTAGACAAAGGGTTTCCATTGTACTCTAACGAAGCATGTAGAGTGACATTAACAAGTATTAGGATGAATAGACTCTAACCTTATTGACTATTTGATTAGTTTAGACTTCTCAATCCACTAACAAACATCAAACTGTTATAAACCCATATGTGGATAGTCAGTCTAGCCCATTACCTTGTAGTCAAACCCATGAAGACTAGGGCTTAGGGTTTTCTATTCTCTATATATAGGAGTCTATACTATGTAATTCTACACACTCTCATAATAAACAAAACACTTCTTTTCTTTCTCTACAGTTCACAACACGTTATCAGCACGATAGCCTCTACCACTGAATTCAGGTAATTAATTATTATTTATAAAATCATATAATATATTAGATCTTTATATTTTATAAAAGATTGATTGTAAATCTTTTGATCTACTAGAAACAAAACAAAAAAAAATTCTTTTATCAATTCAAATAGAAAAAAAAAAGATCCTTCGATCTATAATATGATAGAGTTATTAGTACTTCTGTACAATATTGATATAAATTATCAATTGTAAATCCTTAATCTATTCGAAAGAAAAGAAAATCTTTGATCAATTCAAATGAAAAAAAATGCAAGAGATCTTTTGATCCTTTAATCTAAAATTGATAGCTTTTGCTTTCAATATATATGTATTATTTTGATATAATACTACTGTGATGTGAAGAAAAGAAAAAGAAAAAAAAAAAAATGTTATCTTCACTGTGAACCAGAAAAAAAAGGGCATTACTTTGAAAAAAAAGTAGAACTAAGTTTTGAGAACTTTTAGTTCTCGGCAAAAAGAAATTTATAACCACTTTGAGCTGAGCGGCAGTGATAATTTTTTTATGTCCTTTTTCTTTTTAACTTGATGGTATGCATTACGTTTTTTCCTATATTTTTTCAACCTTAAGTTATTACTTTCAATGAAAAAAAAAGAAAAATGATACTTTTTTGATAAAAAAATAATAACATAAGCAGCCGGTCAAATGAGAGTCAACTTAAAAAAAATCCTCTCTCAACTCATTCATAACCTCTAAGCTTATTCCATTCTAAAAATCCTATACACAACCAAATAACCCTTTTTTTTTTTTTTTACGTTTTTAGCTTTTTATTTCATCAGATTGAGTGTTATTTCCCAAATCTGGGATCTAACATTCATCTGACTTTCTCTCTCTACCCTTAGATAAACCCTAACCTACCCATTTCTTAACCTCTCATCTCATTTCCGACCCTTTTTCTTTTGTTTTTCTCTTTCTAGGTTGAATCTCCGATCGGTAGAATGACGAAAATGATAAACTCAAATCGTCTTAGTGGTACAAACACAAAATCAAGAACAAAAACGAAATATACTGATATTACTAAGATGATGTTCTCGCCCCAAAGTGAAAGCAGTGTTGTCACTCCTCCGATGAGTCCTTGCAATAAGGATTCAAACAGCGAGGAGGAAGACTCACGAAAATCGGTTGCTCAAAGTGAGGATTCGGTAGTAGTTGCCCAGATTGATGAAAATCAAGCTGAGGTAGAGCCGAAACCTAAGGAATGGTCGAAATTATTTGGTAAAAATGATAACCCAGCTCTGAATCTGGAGTATCATGTCCCGATGCGTAAGGAAGGTAAACGTATTATAATTCCTGATAAGGATGTCTTAGATGAGGGCTATGCGCAGTGGGAAAACTGTTTAATCGGTCAATTCCTTAATTCTCCCCCTTTATTCTATAATATTGTTAACTTTGTTAAGTTTCAATGGTCAAAGTTTGGTAAGGTTGATGTTAAATCTAGTAGTAATGGTACGTTTATCTTTAAATTTGAGAATACACAGATGTATGCTAAGGTTTTAGAACAGATGTGGCATATTAATGGATCTCCTCTGTTATTAAGGCCATGGAAAATTGGTATGCAGTTTGAGAAATTAGATATTGCTAAAATCCCAATCTGGGCCAAATTAATCAATATACCTATGGTTATGTGGACAAAGAAAGGTTTGGGTTATATTGCTAGTGGTATTGGTGTACCATTACAGATGGATAGTATGACTGAATCTATGACTAGATTGGGTTATGCTAGAGTATGTGTGGAAATTGATACTAAGGAAGAGTTGTCTGATGAACTTTATGTTGATATTGGGTTAGATGAGTTACAAATTGTAAAAGTGGAATATGATTGGAAGCCTAAAATCTGTACTAAGTGCAATAAAATTGGGCACTTAGAAAATAAATGTAATAATATTACTATGGTGTGGGTTCCAAAAGCTGGTATTAATGAAAAGAAGGATAAAGGGAAAGAAAAAGTTATTGATAAATAATGGAAAGTTGTGGGAAGTAAAACTCAGAACAGAAAGAACGATGATCAATCTTCTAATAAAGTCTCTTGCTCTAATTCATTTGATAAACTACAGGAAACTGTGGTTACTGATATTGATAGAGATGTATTGAAATTTATTAATCAAGGTGGAGAAGGTGAGATTACTAGACCACCTAATATATGAGTCTTGTTTCATGGAATGTAAGAGGGTTTAATAGCCTTCTTAGACAGTTAGATGTTAAAGATTTTATGATTAGGAATAAAATTAAGCTTATTGGACTCCTGGAAACTAAAGTAAGAATCCAGAATAGCTTAAGAATAATAAGTGATCATTTCTCTCACTTGGAAATGATTCACAAGTATAATAAATGTGATAGTGGGAGAATTTGGATAATGTGGGATAAAAACTATGTTGAGGTATTGAAGCTATTTGAAACTTCTCAACTGATTTTTATTAAAGTTAAAGTATTACAATCAAATATCATTTTCTGTGTTGGTAATGTTTATGCGAGTAATGATGATGATGAAAGAAAGGTATTATGGAATGATATTGTGAAGTTAAGTAATGATTATGATGATCATTGCATATGTTACACTGGAGATTTTAATGATATACTTAAAATTGAGGATAGACTAAACTGTGATTCAATTCCTGCTAGTTCTATTTTCTTCTCTAACTGTATTGAGGATGCTAATCTATTTGAACATCAGTATGCAGGGCAATATTTTACATGGACTAATAAGAATGATAGTGGGAATTTGCGCGCAAGTAGGATTGATAGAGTGTTCATCAATACAAAATGGATGAATACATATCAATCTAATGCTATTCTTGTGCCTCCCTCTACTTCTGACCATTGTGCAATTAAGGTATTGACTGATGAAAAGGAGAAATCAGGGCCTTGCTCTTTTAAATTGTTTAATATATAGACTAAACATGAGGGCTTTAAAGATATCATAAAAAAATGTGGGATACAGATGTGAAAGGCAATATGATGTTTCAATTTTGTATGAAACTGAAGTTAGTAAAACGGGAGCTGAAAAAGTTTAATAATAAATATTTTAGAAGGAATTCTGAGGATATTGAGAATTTAAAAACTCAACTTGAGACAGTGCAAATGAGAATTATGAAGGGTACTAGTACTGATGCTGATATTTCTGAGGAAAAGATTCTCATACATCAATTAGAAGAATCTGTAATTACCCATCATGAGGTTCTGAAACAAAAGTCTAGGGCCTTGTTTATTAAAGACTATGATATAAGCTCTGCCTACTATTATAGAATGATTAAAGGGAGAGTGGCAAAAAACTTTGTATCTACTCTCACTTGTGATGATGGAAAAATACTAACTGAACAAGATGAGATAAAAAAATGAATTTGTGGGCTATTATAAGTCTTTACTTGGTACTGAGGAATCTAACCAAGAATTATGTTCTGTAGACACTATTGCAGCTATATTAAATAAAAGAGTCCGTGAAAATCTTCTTGACGGCTTGATTGCCCCCATAACAGATAAGGAAATAAAAATTGCCTTGTTTGCTATGGGAGATGCGAAAAGCCCGGGACCTGATGGATATACTGCTTGTTTCTTTAAGCAATCTTGGGATATAATTGGAGAAAGTCTATGTTCTGCTATTAAACAAACCTTTGAATCAGGTAAAATACTTACACAGATTAATGCCACAAATATTGTTTTAATTCCTAAAGAAAAGAATCCATCTTGTGTAAAGAAATTCAGGCCCATATCATGTGCTAATATCACATACAAAACTATCTCTAGAGTTATTATGAATAGGCTTAAAAAAGTGATGAGTTATATAATATCTCTGAATCAAGGTGCCTATGTAAGTGGGAGAAATATTACTGATAATATACTTGTTGCGCAAGAAATAGTTACTGGTTATGATAAGAAATTTATGAAGTCTTCTTGTACCATTAACTTAGACCTGCAAAAGGCCTATGATAGTGTTAATTGGCAATTTTTAATCAACACTCTTTATGCTCTAAAGTTTCCTGATAAGTTCATAAAATGGATTCACATGTGTATAAGCACTCCTTATTACTCTATTTGTATTAATGGGGACTCTTGTGGATACTTTAAAGGGAGGAGAGGGTTGAGGCAAGGTGACCCTCTCTCACCCTATTTATTTGCTATATGCATGGAGGTTTTCTCTATGTTACTTTATAATGTTGCTCAGAATAAAGGATTCACTTTTCATCCAAAATGTAAAGAGATCAATCTGAATCACTTAGTGTTTGCTGATGATATATTAATCTTTATGAAAAGTAACACTGAATCTGCTGAGGTGGTTAAAGAAGCCCTTAATCTCTTTTCTAGGTGTTCTGGATTTAACATAAACTTTTCTAAAAGTGAGCTATACTTTAGTGAAGGGGTAAGGAATGAAATTAAAAAAGATATTTCTCAGATACTTAATATTAAAATAGGCAATTTGCCCGTTCGATACTTGAGCATTCCTTTAAACTCAAAAAAATGAGTGTTACTGATGGTAACAAATTAATTGAGAGGATTTGGCAAAGTATCACACAATGGAGCTCTAAAATGTTTTCATATGCAGGTAAAGTTGAATTAATAAGAGTTGTGCTTATTAGTAAGATTATGTTCTGGTGTAGAGTGTTCTTACTTCCCAAACAGGTTATTTATAAATTGAATAAAAAATTATCAATGTTTCTTTGGGGCTATAGTGATAATGCTCATGGTGCGAGAGTATCTTGGGCTAAAATCTGTTGTCCCAAAGAAGATGGTGGGCTAAACATTCCTAATATTGAGAATCTAAATAAAGTTTGTTTACTTTATAATTTTTGGAGGTTTTACTGTCTTGAGCAAAATCTATGGTGTAAATGGGTTAAGGTGAACATTCTGAAAAATAGATGTATTTGGAGTATTAGTCATAAACAATATCACTCTTGGATGTGGAAACAGGTTCTAAAGGTTAGGAAAAATGCCTTTGAACTTATATATCATGAGGTAGGAAATGGTGAATTGAATTATATAATGTGGGATAAATGGTTCGATAAAAAGAATATTCAGGAAATTTTGGGTGTAAAGATTGATGAATATGATATTAGCTGTAATAAAACAGTTAAAGAATGTTATGGAAGAGGTAGGTGGAGAATACCACCAAAAATTGCGCAAATTGTCCATAAAATTCAAGATATAATACTCAGTGATGCCAATGATAAAATAACATGGACTGAGAGTATAAAAAAAAGTTTTCATTTAAGAAAACTCTTATTAAGATCTCAGATCATGAGCCTCAAGTTGATTGGTTTGAAATTGTGTGGGCAAAAACTTGTATACCTAGGTGTTCATTTGTTTCTTGGCAATTTGCAATGAATAGACTTCCTACTAAGATAGGATGTTGGATTGGGGGTTAAATGTTAATCCTGTTTGTCTATTATGTGATAGTGAGGCTGAAAGTAATGATCATCTGTTTGCTACTTGTAAATTCTCAAGTGATATACTTAGCCGCTTATTGGCAATCTGTGGCTGTAACATCAATATCAGAAATGTGGAGGATCTATTAGTAAAACTGAAAAATGGTACTAGTCCAGAGGTTCTTAATGTTATTAGTGTATGTGTAACAACTTATATATATTTTGTATGGAATGAAAGAAATAGGCGAGAGCATGGAGAATATGCAGCTAATGAGGAGAGGATTTACAACAAAATTGTCACCTATGTAGCTGTTAAACTTAAAGAAAGAAGTTTCAAAAATAGCAAAGTGAAGAATATGATTGAAAAGTTTATGTAATAGTTAGGCATTATGTATTTCTATTCTTAAATGAGTTATTGTAATGTCTCTATTATATTCATATGCGTGTAATAGTTAGTTAAAGTTTATTTGGTTAATGCCCATATCATGTGGGTCAAGTTGTAATGTTTTGACAGTTGTGGTCATCATTTTAATAAAAGTTTGATTTGCCGATCAAAAAAAGAAATAATAATAATAATAATAACAGTAATAATAAAGCATACACATGTGCTTTATTTGGATATGAATTTTTTAATTAATTATAATTTTTTTTATATTTATTATAATTTTTTTTTAATTCTTTCTTATATTCTTTAATGAATAAAATTGTAAATATTATAATTTGCCTTAAAAAAATATTTATATCTAATTAAAGTTATATATCAAATAAATAGGGCATATACATTAATTGTATTTGTATTTTATGTTTATATCCTTTCATATAACATAACCTATACAAAAGAGAAAGAAAACGACATATACACAAGATGTATATTTATTATTTGGATATATCCTCTCATATAACATAATCTATAGGAAAAATTAGACGTATACACAAGTTACATACGTATTCTATGCATATCCGCTGATAAGCATAACCTATAACGGAAAAATAATATTAGACATAGCTTTATGTAACTTATGCGAATGCATAAATGTCAATCGGAGATCGTATTTCAGTTAACAAATAAAACGAAATATAAGATATTTTAAGATATATTTTATGTGGATATATTACATAACCTATCAATTAATTCGATTTCATTCGCATAACTTAAGAAATAAAATGTATTTCTCTGCTTCTAAAGAAATTGTCAATACCAGATTTGGTACATCCAACCTAATAGAAAGATTTGGAAAAACTCATATTGTGTTTCTAAATATTACATTTATCCAAAACTTAAATGATATTCTATGAATAAATGTATGATGATGTGAATTATATATGGAATTCCCGAAAAATTAAAATTACATTTCCTAAAAACATTGAGTTCAATAAGAGATATTTTGATTATAGCAAAATAAAGCTACTAAATTTGAAAAGTGAATTATTTTGTGAATATATCACTTATATTTGAAAAATATCAATGTATATTATATTTTGCAAATATAATCATATGTATATTTGGCAATGTAAATTCTACTAGAATTTTCACGACTGATAATATTAAATATCGAGATTATCAAATGAAAATTAGCTATGCACAAACAAAGATATATCCTAAATCATTTTGATATTGAATCGTATATTTTTCAAACACAAAATCAAGAGATAAATACGAGTCTAGCACATTTATTTACTGAATCGTCTATGACGAATTGCTATGACCATTGCTCATTATAATAATCCCTAATGGTAAAAGACCAAAAATTATATCCATCAAGATATTTTGATTGTGCGATTTTATTATAATTGCTCCACCACCGTGCACAAAGATGGATTCTTCGAACATGTTATATATGATTTCTCAAGAATAATGGAAGAAATAAAAAAATATAACTGGAATATAAGAATACACCATTTATATTGATCCTCGTATACTCATTCAAATGATTGAAAATATTGTAAAGGTGTAGTGACTAAGTCACATAAACCAGTTATCAATGTTCCTTATTAAACTTATGTCTCAGAAGAGCTATCTAATAAAATTAGATTATTGTACGCTTAAAGCGCAATAGATCTATTTGGTTCCAAAGATAGCATAAAGGAGCAACAACATGAGAAAGTTGTTAATTATCAGACTTTTGACATCTTATAAATGTCAAAGTAGTGTATATACCTGAGAATTAAAATACTCCTACTGAGTATCAGCTACGTGATTATATATTGAGATCTCAATCAGTTATTTTACTACTTTAAATTATTGGAACCTAACTAAAAATTGATCATGATTGAATATTTATATATACGCGTAATAATTATTAATATATGAAGGAAATCGAGGATTATGTTAATTAAAATATCTAAATAAACTGATTGGCAATCAGTAGAAAGACATAAATAAAGCAAATATTTTTTAATTTCACTTGTATGACGTGAAATTTTCACAATTGTGAAACAGATGTGCTACAAGGGGGAGTTACTATATAAGATAGTATGTTGTAGCACACATAATTTATTTATTGAAGAGATAAAGTCTCCGGTGGTGGATGCACTTTTATTTGCTATTATTTCTTATGAAAAGACTTCATATAAGTCCTATGTCGATCAATCTAAATCATTATATATGAATGAAGTGTCGATCCAATTTATGTCGTATTATTATTACTCCTATTAAATGTCTCAAGTTATACACCATTGTGTTATACTTACATCAGGGGGAGACATTTACGCAATGCACTCTTTTTCCCTTAGCATAGGTTTTTTCCCACTGGGTTTTCCTTGCAAGGTTTTTAATGAGGCAATTTATATAAACGTATTGAAGAATACTATACTCTTTTTCCTTTACTAGGATTTTGTCCCACTAGGTTTTTCTTAGAAAGGTTTTAATGAGGTATATTCTCAAAATTAAATATTTAAGGGGAATGCAATCTTTCAACAAGTAAACAGAGTCCAATAATATACTACTGGTATTGCTCAAGACAAAGGAAGTTACATCGAAGGTGATCAAACAAAACATATCTCTCCAAAGTTATCCTTTACACATGAACTCTAGAAGAAATAGATGTTCATCAAGTTCGCTCAAGTGACAATTTGGCTGATTTATTCACAAAGGCATTACCTACATCTACATTCAAGAAATTGCGACACAAGATTGGTATGCATCGACTTCAAGACCTTCCCTGAGATGCTGACAAGAGTTGGAGACAAATATGCACTACACTCTTTTCCTTCATCAAGGTTTTGTCCTAATAGGTTTTCCTGATAAAGGTTTTTAATGAGGTAGTTTTAGTTAGCGTATAAAGAAATGTACTCTTTTTCTTTCACTAGATTTTTTCCTACTAGGTTTTTTCTAGAAAAGTTTTAACGAGGCATATTCTTAGGGACTGAATATCCAAGGGGGAGTGTTATAAACCCATATGTGGATAGTCAGTCCAGCCCATTACCTTGTAGTCAAACCCATGAAGACTAGGGCTTAGGGTTTCCTATTCTCTATATATAGGAGTCTATACTATGTAATTCTACACACTCTCATAATAAACAGAACACTTCTTTTCATTCTTTACAGTTCACAACACAAACGAATATAAACTATGCTTCAAAAATAAATCCCCTTATCGAACAATAGTTAGGTTGCTATACTAACCTACTAATTGATCAGAGAAATAGGCTAGCCAAATCTTATTGTTAGGTTGAAAATGTTTTTAACATATTTCTTTTCAAAAAATTCTCAAATCTTCTAGCCATATTCGGCTTAAGAACATACAAGTGGACATCAGACCAATCATAATTCTCTATGTCCGCAAGCGTCGTCTCGTAAAGACATGGACCCTCAAGTGTAAAGAGACATATTTTTCTCGTAAATTTTTATTATCACTGGTAGGGCTGTAAACGAGCCGAGCCGAGCCGAATACTAGATGTACAGGCTTGTTTGTTTAATTTCTCGAGCCGAGCCGAGCCGAACTCAAATTTAAACAAGCCGGGCCGAGCCGAGCTCAAATTTAAACGAGCCGAGCCCGAGCTTCCAGTGATCCGATTCGGAAACGTTAGAACTTGTTTGTTTAACTTATAAACCAATCTTTTTTTAGAGTCGAGCACGAGTTGCTCATGAAAATTTTGTTTTTTATGGTTGCAATGAGACTTTCATGAGTGTGTGGTATAAAAATATGAAAAATCACAATAATGAAAAAATAAATGTCTAAAGAAATTAAAAACAATCAATTTTATATTGAAGGTTTAATAATATATTTATAAATAAATAATATATTAATCTATAATTCATAATTTTAAACAAGCACACGAGCCGAACTCGAGCAGACTCGTTTATTTATCGAGTTTAAAATGGAGCTTGAGCTTGAGCTTGAGCTTGTTTATATTCGAGCCGATCTCGAACGAGTTTTTCTCCGAACCGAGCTCGAGCGGCTCGCGAGCGGCTTGGTTCATTTACAGCCTTAATCACTGGTGAATAGTTTTTATTTAAATTTTTGATTCTATGATGACACACTTAATAGTTCACTCAATTAATTTATGCAAAGAACACATGGTTCCTTTTTTATTCATACGGATTGCCCATGGCTGGCGTTATTTGACCAGATTTTTTTTTTTTTGGACGCGGTTATTTGACCAGATTGATTAACTTTTGTTTTACGGGTTTTACCATACATTGGTCTATATACAATATGATGTTGCAATGTTACACAACCACATTTTGTAAGAGAAATCATAGCAATTATCTTTCTACTGAATTTGCAATGGCGGGTGGCGATGGCCCTCTAAGTTTTTTCTTTTTTTTGGACGAAAAGTATTCATTTCTATGATAGCTATTCTATTCCAATCCTTGATACTCTATATATAATATCCCTGACTTTTAGCGTGGATTCTCTGGCTACGCATCTAGCATTCTTCGCGAGACTCTCTACTTGACTGTTCAATTTTCTTAATAGATGCCGAAAGGATATCGGGCCAAATTCTTCTGTCATTCTCCAAATCTGACAGATAATCAGTCGAGTAGACCAACTCACTACTGATGCCTTCTAATATTTTTTTGTCGTTAAGCATTGCTATTTACTTCAAATAGCTTCTTGATAAGATTGAGAAAAAGAGTCACTTACTCTTTACGTGTCCCATACATACAATGGAGGTGTGACTTATCTTTCCTTTTCTTTTTATATATACATGCGGCTGCATATAGTTTTGCTCAAAAAGAAAAAGTGATGTTAACAATAAGCCAATAAAGAAAAAAATCGGAGTAACTGATTACTTCCTTCTTGCTCAAAAAGGTTATACTTTCTTTCGTAGAAAAAACAAAAAGTTCTTGATATTTTCTTTTTTTTTAAAAAGAGGGGAACTTTCCTTATCTTAGAAAAACACTCTACGAAAATAGTTAATGTAAAAATTTATCTATATTAGTTATGTATCAAACATTCTAGTTATATATCAAATATTCAGAGTTTTTTATTTTATTTTGACAACTTTAAATATATTAAGGTATTTTTCAAAAATCAGGTTTACAGTGGCATATCTATCCAATTGTTGCTAAAGAATTGGTTAATCAAATTTCTTTTGTGGAAGATCAACTATATTTAGAGGTCGCTGAGCGGTACTTTTGATACTTTAGGTAAATCCGTCTGACACACATCGACTTGTCAAAATGGCAAAGACTATTAAGTTTATGACACTTTTAATTATCTTAACTTTATGTGTAATAATTATATTGTGTAACTTTTCTTCTTAGACAAAAATAATATATATATATATATATATATATATATATATATATATATATATATATATATATATATGGTTAATATTTATATTGGAATAAGTATCCAGATGAATACATGTTAAAGATTTTTGTGTCGTAGTATGTCGCGATAATATTCTTGAAATAATAATAAGTGAAAAAGTTTTTCCCATCCACTGACTAATTTTATTCCTGGAAGCAAATATGTTATATTTTTTGGTGGTGGCTAATATGAGCAGTTTGCCTGTTTTATTCCCTAATTAAAAATTATTCACTGAAACGGATGGAAATGCGTTTTTAGAAGAAAGTGCAACGTCTTCCAATATATTTGTTAATCTTTTATACCTCGATTTGGTATTGTAATAAATTTATGATTTATATTGTGTTTCGTAATAAGTTTATGATTTATATTCTTTTGACTAAATTTCATTTTCAGAAGTGAATGAAACTTTATTTCGAGAATAAAAATGTGTGTCTTTCAATATATCTAGAATTCAAGTCTTAATGACCCAAACTCCAATCGAGGTTGAAATCCTTACGCAATCAACATTTAGTATGTTAGTAGTTGAATACTACCAATAAATAAATTTCTTACCACTAGACGTGGAATAAAAGAAAATATCAGGCAAGTGAACAATCATGGAAAATAAGCTATCACAAATGATAACCATGAATGTTATCGATGTAGTGGAACTATATACTGGTCGCGTATCTGGCGTATGCTAAACCATATGGTCTATCTAAATAAAAAAATTTGGATGCCCAAAAGTTATGTTACCTTGTGGTACAAAATTGACATTACCGATGGATTAGGGTTTAAGTAAATCCTGAAGAAAGTTACTAAATTCAAAGATATTCGTAGAAATGAATATTTTGTATAAAACATAAGTGTCTATAACATGGATATCTTTGCAATATTTTCTTGAAGTCACATCAGAAGTGTGTAGTAGAAAACTTTCCTGCTATTTCTTCAGAGTTATATTATATAAATGTATTAGCAATTGAAACACACATTGTACAAAAGAAAAGATATTACGATCCAAATAATTTACATTATGGAATGATCGACTTGGTCATCTAGGGATAGTAAGTCGAATAATAACGTATTCACGTTGGCTTCACATAACGAAACTAGAAGTTTCTTTTTCCAAGTGACTACCTATGTGTTTAATATTATCTAGTAAAATTGATTATTAGACTATCTCAACCGGTAGTTGGGATTTTTGTTGATTTGGATTCTCTTTCTATTATTTGATATCTTGAACACCTAAAAGGTCATATCTTTCAAACACGTCTTGCATAGTGTATTTTGATTAGATAATTTACCCCTTATTAGGGGGAGAGATATCGCAACCTGAAATATTGTGTGGCATATTATGAGATACAATTTATTGTCTCATCTCTATTCGCGAACTAAAGAATCGAAACTTGAGGTCCAAAAGATTATTTGCGAAGTATTGTAAATTATATACGAAATGCATTTACAGATACAAAGAATATTGTAAAATCCCATAAATCTACTATTAGCGCTCCAATATAGATTATTATCCTAGAAGGACATATAAGAAATATGTCAGTGAATGCATTTAACCAGCGCATGAAGCGTGGCGAATCTATAATACATCTAACCAACACATGAAGCATGGTAAAAATATAATGAATCTAACCAATGTATGAAGCGTGGTAGACCTATAATGCATATAATCAACGCATAAAGCGTGGTTGACCTGTCAAATTAAAGTATACCATGCCCCGAAAAAAGAGATCTCATGAGTAAATGATGAAATGATAAATATCATGGAATGTGCACATCTATGTAATATGACAGGTTTTGTTGAGTTAGCTAATGTCGACACATGCATTACTTCTAAAGTTCGTAATGATCCCTGAAGTGATCAAGCTATCTTAATGAATAAAAGCCATGTATATCATTGATATACCGAAAATATATGAACCGTAAGATGGTTAATAAGATTGATATATTTTCTTTCACTATGGCGCTTCAAATAAATTAAAAGTATCTTGAATCGCAAAGACGTGAAAATATTGATAAACAAATAAATGTCCATTTGAAATTTTCATATGTATAACCCGACTTGTATCACATAGATTTATGTAAAAACCTAGAATTAATTATGGGAAGACATCCTCATTCTCATGTAATAGATACAATGACATTAGGGTTTTACTTTTTGATTTTTTTTTGAAGAGTTTACTATGATTAGGGAATCACCAAGATAAATGTATTGATTCTTGGATTAATGTTAATGTTCTTGACGAATATAGGTGCATGAAGCAAAAGTTCCTGAAGTACGATAGGTTTCCGGAGCACTTAGAGCGTATGAAAGTATTAAATTCTCGAAGAACAAGAAGTGTCTGGGGCATAAAAGTTTCCCGAAGAATATAAAGTGAATGAAGCAGAAGAGAGTATTCTGGTTACATAACATGAAGCAGTTAGGATGGATTACTTTCTCATAAATACGATATTATCTTATGAAGATATTATCTCACCTTAGAGATTCAAGAAATAGAAGATCAGTTCATGAGATATTGAAGTATATTTCACCAAAGGATTTATGATGTATTCAACAAATTCATCCAGGCGAGAATCCAATAGATTCAACAACTAAAGCTATATTGTATAATTATGTTAACTTAGAGTCTCGAAAATGTATTATGTGATTCAATGTAATTATTGTAATAATGCGTGTTAAATTGAGGGGGAGACAATACTTGTGCTTTGTACTCTTTTTCCTTCACTATGGTTTTTTCCTACATGATTTTTCCTACATGATTTTTCCTAGTATGGTTTTAACGAGGCATGCAAAATATATAATATCATAAAAATAACAATATACTCCTACATATGTCAATTCACTATTTACTGACATTAAACGGATATGATTATGTGAAAATTCAGCAAATTTATTCGCTAATTTTTACCAAAACGATATTCGAGCTACAACCGACTAGTAAAGTAGGCATTATCCGAAATATTTGACTTCAGGATAAGGGGGAGAATAAAACGAAATTTTGTACTCTTTTTTCTTCAACATGGTTTTTCCCAAAGGGTTTTTTTGGAAAGGTTTTAACGAGGCAGACCAAAATTATGTACTTTTTTTCCTTCATCAAGTTTTGTCGCAATGGGGTTTCTTGACAAGGTTTTAGTGAGGCATATCATTCCGTGAATATCTAATGGAGGGTTTTATGAATATTTAATCATTGATGGATATTCCCTGATAAAGTAGTAACATGTATACATGTCTTGTAGTGCAGCTGCACAACTGCTTGAGCCATGCAGCAACTTAACCTAGTAGCTGCGCAACTACTTACAGTTTTTATATATAGTTCAATATTCATATCATATTGTAACCATTCTGAATCAACAAAATAATAATACGCAATTATATTTCTTTACATTTCGTTTTATCGTTGTTAATTTTATAACAGAGGTTAATTTATTATTCTCGATATCAGGGATTGGTTGATTTAATGGTTTTATATTTGTTTTGTTGAAAAAAAAGAGATTTTTTTCACTTTTCCTTCTCTCAATTTTAAAATTTTATATCATTAGAATTCATATTATTATAATTTATATTATTTTATTTAATTACATTTTTCACTTTTATTTAATAGAAGACTTATAGTGTATTTAATAAAAAGATTATATCAAAACATATGATACAATTTTCACATAGTATAGGGGCCTATAATGCAACTATCACATAATATAGAGAGCTATAATGCAAATAAGTCGAAAAAAAATTAGAGGATGTTGTTCCTGAAACACGTTGGTCTCCCAAACAAAAAAACATAGCTCCAACCCTGATTATGTTTCAAGCAACTGTTTATGATAACACAAATATTGGTTAACGTAAGTATAACGGAGGAAAATCCAACTGTGCATGATAACGAAAATGGTGTTAGGGAAGATTATGAACTTGAAGAAGAGTCTCGCAATTCACAATCTATTCACAGTAGAGAGCCTGATCATTCAGTCGATATTAACGAAAATATTTTATGCACTAAACCAAGAATGAGAATTACCCAACCAATGGGAGTGGATATGTTTGCAAGAAGTCGTACGAGGCAGGATTGTTTGTGTCAATTTGAAGGATAAGTTCATGATAAAAAAATCAACAAATTGAGATCAATATGATGGGTAAGAGAATTAATAAATGCTACACTTTATGGAGGATTCGTACACTTCATTTTTTGCAGCTAAAGTTCAGTCGATATGTCCTTTTGTGTGAATAATTAATTTCATCATGAGATATCCTTTTAGGGGTTATTCGGACCTAACTGAGAGATTTATCTCTAATACTCGACATATATTACATTTCCTTCTAGTTTTGGATACATTGTTATTTATAGAGTTTTTGTACTTTAATTGTTTGTTAAGTATGTAGCTTTTAGGTACATGATTGACAAAAGATGAGAATATTACAAGAAAAAGTCAAGAAGTCAATCCCAAACCCAAGCCAAGGTGTAAAAAGAGCAAAAAGTCACCTTGGAGCAGTTAGAGCACTTACCAGCAAAGTTATTGACGTCCATTGATTCAGTCACCATGACTTTTGATCAGATATTTTGAATATATTCCTTTATATTTGGATAGATCTTGAAGTCAGTGATGCGTGAGAAGTGACGGTAGTCGATTCGGAGCTGAAATGAAGAAGTTATGTTAGATACCTCTGTCGTGCTTGAACCAGATTCTCCTTCGTTAAAAATGGATTGGGCTATATTTAACCCAACTAAGTGAGGCCACTAGGCCCAAACATTTTTAACTAAGTATATAAGCTCATTTGCAGCTCTAAATCATTAACACTTAATATATTACACCTATAAGAGAGAGCAAAAACTCCAGAAGCAGAGAAAAAGAAGAATATGGAAAGGTTTCTACACTCATTCCTCCTCATCCTCAATTTGTTTCTATCCAAACATTAGGTTAGTTTATTTTGTTTTTTTGTTTAAAACATGATTTTCATATTATTAGATGCTGGTTTTCATTATCCGAGTATGAATTAAACACTTTATATGCGCTTGAGAAATGCTTATGTATGAACCGTACAAACTAATTTGATGTTATGTAGATTTTTGGACTATTTTATTTAAATAAATTGAGTTTATTTCCACTGATATATATCTTATTCTTAATTTCCAATGTCATCTTGATCACATATTAATTAGTTAGGGTAATCGAATTAGCGTCTGAAAAGGGGGTTTGGTTATGGACATAGTATATAGGGTTAGTGAGCCGACGAGACTTAACTTGACAGGTAGTCAATAGGGTTAGGTTTAATCCTCTTAGATTTGCGTATGTGAGCTATTTAAATCGTTCATACGGGAGTTAGAGGGAGTTTTGAATCCCGATTAGCGTGAAATCTCGCATCAACCCTTACATCTAGAAACATCGAATAAGATGACTTCTGAGAATACCATCCACAAACTCAAGCTTTTAATTTTTAATTTTATTTCTCCTTTTAATTATTTATTCCTTATTGCATTTGAATTTGCCGCACTTTATTCATATTATAAAACGAATCAAAAACCGTTTACAATTGTACTCACAAAACACAAGATTTGTAACCTTGATAGTCCCTAAGGAGATGATACATCTCGGAATTTACTTTTATTACTTGTCAACGAACCGTGCACTTACTAGAAGTCACCGTTCCCTTGGCTTTGATTATGTATCACGCTTTGGGAGATGACAGTAGGGTTTTGGAAGCATGGTGGGTGTTGATCAAGAGGGAAAATGTAAGAAGGTGGTTTGGAACAAGAAAGAAGGATTGTAATATGTGATGTTATAAACTGTGTAGAGAACGATTTATATGATGCTCATAGTGGAAGAATCTATGTGAATGATGCTAGTACCTGGGTGATATCTGTGAAGAAACAAATCACTAAGAATCAATTGAAAGATGTCGGCTAGTACTCCAAAGTGGTCGGGATGAATGTATAATCTACTTGTTTGGACTAGTCAAAGGGCAAGGGCCCCTTGACTTGTAAGATGTTTAGGTTCCTCTTTCTTAAGTATAATATCACCATTTCATGTTTGATCGAGTCTAGATTACGAAAAAAAGATGTTAGGTCAGTTTAAATCTTATAATATTTTCCATGTGGTAAGACTCGGGAGAAGAGATTTTAGTTTCAGGGGTATACTTCTTTTGTGGAAAATTCATGTCAAGCGTGGAGTTATTAGATCTAGTAACTATTTTGTAATCGAAAAAATTGTTGAATTTAGTAAAGTTTCGTGGTATGTTGTATTTGTTCATGCTCCATCACATATTAAAGAACTCTCAAAGGTGTGGGACCAATTCTTCTATCAACGAACATGTTATTATCATAGGAGAATTCAATGACATTGCAAAGATTTCAAAAAATATTGGAAAAAAAGTTGATCATCTTGACATAATCATCTGTTCAATAACTTTATTAATTAGAATGAGCTTATCGATGTCTTGACCAAAGGATGTTATTACTTGGATGAATAAAAGGAAAGAGGATCAACTAGATAAAGAAAGGCTGGATCGAGCATTAATTAGAGATAATTGGTTGAATATTTTTCCAAACACAAATTTTCAAGGTTTCACTTTCGATTGGGTCGAAGCCCCCTCATTATTCAAAGATAAAATATGATGAAAAAAGATGAAAGATATTTCATGTCCAAGTAAAAATAGATTGAGAAACAACAATGTAGGGATATTGTCATGTATCTTGGGACAATCTGTACCAAATCTCCACAATTTAGGCTTTTTACCTTTAGAAGGATATTATCTGTGTTCATTTGATCGGATGGAGCAAAATAAATGGTGTCAACAACCGAAAACGTATAAAGCTTTTTATAGATACTCAAAATGGGAATGTCTCTGAAAAAAGTCCATAATTGGCACATAATATAAATCAAGAACTGAAATTTCTTTATGTTAAAGAGAAAACGTACTAGGCATGTAGCGCAAAAGATATTTAGATTAAGGAAGAAGTCGAAAACACAAGATTTTTCTATGCCATGAACCTGGATGAAAAATACAAAGAGCCTCCAAACTATGTTAGTCAAATATTACGAGGATCTTTTCTCTCAGAGAGTTTGGACGAGGTTTCGAATCTAACTTCGTGTAATATCTCCAATTTTATTAATGATATTCTCCCGAGTGCCCTAGATATGGAGGAAGTTAGATAAGTGTTTTTTAGCATGTCTGGATCAAAAGAAAGTCCAAGGTCTCGTTGAGCTTCTAAGAAACTTCTATCAGGAATTCTGGGACATTTTGGAAGATGACATTTTCATTATGGTTCTTAAATTGTTTAATCATAACATTCCAATTCAGAAGTTCAACAATTCCACTTCAGAAGATTAACGATAATATTATTACTCTCATCCCTAAAGGATAAAATCAGGATGAAGTAAACGTTATACAGTCAGCCGCATGCGTCTTTTTTTGCCATAAAATTATCGTAAAAATCCATGATTTGAGGCTTCATCCTCTCATGGATTAAATTTCTAACTCAGCACTAAAGGGCGATCATTCAGAATAATATCATCATCGCACTGGAAATGTCAAATTTTTTAAAAACTAAAAATAATTTAAAAAACTATTTTCCCGTTGTCAAGCTTAATATGAAAAAAACGTACAATCATGTCAATTGGGAATCCCTATGAATTATCCTTAAAAATCTTGGGTTGTGCGACAAATGGACTGATTGGATTAATAATCATATTACATCTATCTCCTCTCAAATCAGGTGAACAGAATACAACTTACTACCATAGAATGGCACAGGTCAGGACTAGGAGAAGTAAGGGGTTACGTATTCGAGAAAATAGTCATAATTGGTTTGAGGACATTGATATGGAGAATAATTGGGTTCGATATTTTTTCCGCGTTCTTTTCTCTCTTGAAGATCATGACACACGACATTTTGTACTACCCCAACTACAACCATTTGTGTCTTGTGATATTCAGCGACTTAATGAGGGCATTTAGGAAGAAGAGGTAAGAGTAGCGGGATTTCAAATAAATCCGAATAAGGCTCCTGGTCCGGATGGGTTGACCGCGGGCTTCTATAAAAAGTGCAGGGAGATAGTGGGCGCGTCTGTTGCTGAGATGATTAGGAATGCATGTAAGAAGGGTTGCTTCCCGAATGAGGTGTTAGGGACTTTGGTTCATCTTATCCCTAAGATTGGTAATCCTGAATACATAACTCAATTCAGGCCAATTAGTTTGATTAATGTCTGCTACAAAATCTGTATGAAAGTGCTTGTGAACCGTATGAGGCCTTTTCTCGTAGCCCACATTGGTCCTTTTCAAAGTATTTTCTTGCCACAAAGGTACATGATGTCTCCCTATTTGTTCTAATTCTTATCCCATTGGAGACATCCTTTTAGGTGAATAAATGACTTATTTGATAGACGTTTAGGCTTAATTGATCATATTGCACTTCCTCCCCTTGGAAATTAACTATTTGCAGAATCTGAGCTTTTGTGCGTAAATTTGACTATTTTTAATGCAAAGTTAATAGGGTCTTGAATTTCATGAAAGACCAATCTAAGGAGAAGAAGTGAGAATAAAGTCTTAGTGTATTTTAGAATGTTAGGAAATGTTTTTACTCGAGTTTCTATTTTTAGAGTGCACTTTCCTATTTCATTTTCTTGATTTATTGATTTATTCTTTTTAAGCATATGCGGTTTAATTATTTATTTAATGTGAAGCTTTAAAATATAAATGGTAATTACTTAGAGACCAAGTCAAGATAAAGATGAAAGGAAAGAAGATTTACATGGAAATAAGAAGATTTAGGAAAGATTTATTCAAAGAAGGAAATGATAAAGCTGCCTTGTGAATCTGAAAATCCAGCCACGTTTTAAAGATTAATTCATAACTAAAGATTGGCAAGGATTCTGGACGAGTGTTCTGCACCAATAGAAAGCTCTTTCCAAGACAAGTGGTTTCATATATTGGAACTTCTCAAACGGGTAAGTATTGCAAAAGATATGACCAAATCAAATCAGCAGCAAAATCTTACCTTTCCTAGAATTTAGAGCTACGAATTTAAGAGTCTTTGACTTGTCTTCCACTCCAAGTAATTCGACCTAGGGCTTGCTAACACCTATAAATACACCCCTTAGACCTCATAATTCAGTACCTCTCATAATTCATTCAATTCTTAACATCCTTAGAGAGAGAGTCAAGAGGCGGAAGCAAGAGCAGAAGCTGGAGAATCCTTTTCCTCCAACAACAGTTCAAGCCAATTCCTCTATCTAGGTTCTTAATTTATTTCTGTTATTAGAACATGTATATTATTAATTTCCTTATTATTTTTACTTTTAATATGAGCTAAACCTTAATTACTTGAGAATCGTAACGGGATGAACCCTAATTTGTTTAATTCATGTATTCAATTTGGGATTAGTTTCTAATTTAATTTGAATTAGGTATTTCATATTGTTTCTTATTTTATATTAATTTCACTATCAATGAATTAGCTAATCGGAGATAGGTCATAGTAATTAAGCTATTCACTTTGGTGGGGAAGTGATCGCCTTGACGGGGGGTTTAATTACTGAACTAGATAATAAACGTAAGGTAGAAATTATTGATCCTGACGGACTTAGTTAACCTTATAGCCAATTGGGTAAAATAGTATTCATTCGAAGGTGGATTATGATCGCCCTGGCGGGGTTTGTAACACCTGAGAATAGCTCCTAAGTCCACCCTGACGGGGGACAGGAGAATCTAGAATCCCGACTATTACTAGTTACTAGTTTGTCCCTTAGAAGAAGTATTAATTAAGTTTATTTTGGTGAAACCTAGCGTGACTCAAGTACTATTCTCTCATCTTTTAGTCTCTTCATATTTATTTTCTTGCATTAGTTTTAATTTTAGTTTAATATTTACTTTATTGCACTTTAGTCCTTTAATACAAAAACAAAACAAAAATCTATTTCTTTTACTTTTAATATTCATTCAAGCAACTAGTTCCATTTATTGCATAACACTCTGAATCATACCTAATCCGTCCCTGAGATCGAAATCCCGATTACCGGATATTACTTGGACGACCCGTACACTTGCGGTACGTGTCTTGCCTTTTTAGGTGTGTTTATTTAGACCACACTAGGAGACACCAAGTTTTTGGTAAATTTGAATGTTTAATTTACACTAACTCCTAAAGTCAACTATTTTCTATCATAAATTCATAAAAAGCATGCTTGATGGGGGCATTTAAAATACTCTACAACTCTACAGTCAAAACATTCCTCGAACTAAATTAAAAAAAACAGTAAAACACATAAAATTGGGTTGGGATTTTTGAGCTTATCAATTGTGCTTTGTGCTATACATGATGATGATTCACAGGTTTATTATATTGTAACCCTTTGCCGGGGTAATAGTGAATGGAAAAGAAGCTTCGAGCTCAAGTTATGAATAGGCATAACTATGAAAAATAGCATGATATCTCAATATCAAAAAGAGAGTCATAGCTATAAGAAAAGAAGAAAAAATGAATGATTTGAAAAGAAATTATATTCGGACCGGGAAAGTGGAAATTTTAAGTGAATCATCCTTAGTGCTTATTGGGTTAATTTGGGGACGCTAATTAAGCGCGTCAATTGAGTTGAGTGAGAACGTTATTCGAGTTTAAACTCAAGCTCTTGGACAGTTTGTTGATGGTAAGTGAGGAGAGAGCCAAAAGCTCACTTCAAATTTACCAAATATACATACCATACCGTCCTTCAGCCTATGCTAAAACCGTAAAGTCCTCGTGATTCCTAGATGTATAGTGATTTAATAGGGAATATTCTAAGTGGAGCGTTCAAAGCAAGTAAAGATCGAGGAACACCCTATAGCCACCATCTTGAGATAAGTAATAAGCGTAACCTTCTAGCATTGTGAAATTAATTTTGGATTGATATTATTTTGTGTTTGATTTTGCATGATATGTGTATGTGGATATTAATTCCTAGATTAGACTATATGAGATTTATTTTAAGTTGTGCTTTGGGAATATTTACTAGATTCTACCTTCTGCATTCACCTAAAAGACCTTTGTTTTTATTTTACTTTGTCGGGACGACAAAGGTTTGAGTTTGGGGTCTTGATGTCTCCCTATTTGTTCTAATTCTTAGCCCATTGGAGACATCCTTTTAGGTGAATAAATGACTTATTTGATAGACTTTTAGGCTTAATTGATCATATTGCACTTCCTCCCCTTGGAAATTAACTATTTGCAGAATATGAGCTTTTGTGCGTAAATTTGACTATTTTTAATGCAAAGTTAATAGGGTCTTGAATTTCATGAAAGACCAATCCAAGGAGAAGAAGTGAGAATAAAGTCTTAGTGTATTTTAGAGTGTTAGGAAATGTTTTTACTCGAGTTTCTATTTTTAGAGTGCACTTTCCTATTTCATTTTCTTGATTTATTGATTTATTCTTTTTAAGCATATGCGGTTTAATTATTTATTTAATGTGAAGCTTTAAAATATAAATGGTAATTACTTAGAGACCAAGTCAAGATAAAGATGAAAGGAAAGAAGATTTACATGGAAATAAGAAGATTTAGGAAAGATTTATTCAAAGAAGGAAAAGATAAAGCTGCCTTGTGAATCTGAAAATCCAGCCACGTTTTAAAGATTAATTCATAACTAAAGATTGGCAAGGATTCTAGACGAGTGGTCTGCACCAATAGAAAGCTCTTTCCAAGACAAGTGGTTTCATATATTGGAACTTCTCAAACGGAGAAGTATTGCAAAAGATATGACCAAATCAAATCAGCAGCAAAATCTTACCTTTCCTAGAATTTAGAGCTACGAATTTAAGAGTCTTTGACTTGTCTTCCACTCCAAGTAATTCGACCTAGGGCTTGCTAACACCTATAAATACACCCCTTAGACCTCATAATTCAGTACCTCTCATAATTCATTCAATTCTTAACATCCTTGAGAGAGAGAGTCAAGAGGCGGAAGCAAGAGCAGAAGCTGGAGAATCCTTTTCCTCCAACAACAGTTCAAGCCAATTCCTCTATCTAGGTTCTTAATTTATTTCTGTTATTAGAACATGTATATTATTAATTTCCTTATTATTTTTACTTTTAATATGAGCTAAACCTTAATTACTTGAGAATCGTAACGGGATGAACCCTAATTTGTTTAATTCATGTATTCAATTTGGGATTAGTTTCTAATTTAATTTGACTTAGGTATTTCATATTGTTTCTTATTTTATATTAATTTCACTATCAATGAATTAGCTAATCGGAGATAGGTCATAGTAATTAATCTATTCACTTTGGTGGGGAAGTGATCGCCTTGACGGGGGGTTTAATTACTGAACTAGATAATTAATGTAAGGTAGAAATTATTGATCCTGACGGACTTAGTTTACCTTATAGCCAATTGGGTAAAATCGTATTCATTCGAAGGTGGATTATAATCGCCCTGACGGGGTTTGTAACATCTGAGAATAGCTCCTAGGTCCACCCTGACGGGGGCTAGGAGATTATAGAGTCCCGACTAATATAGAAATATCAGTTCTGCCCTTAAAGAAAGCATTAATTAGATAAGTTTAGGTGATTCCCTAGCGAGACTCAAGTATAGCTCATATCTGCGTCTTAGTCTTTTAGTATTTATTTTTAGTTATTTTATTTCTTTGCGTCTAGTAGTTTAATATAAAAACCAAATAAATATATTTTATCTTTTATTTTCTGTATTTGAAATTATTACTATTTATCTGTTGAACACTTGGGTTATACCAGTCCAATCCCTGAGAACGAATCCGACTTGTCGGAGTATTACTTGGACAACCGTACACTTGCGGTATTGTGGTTTCTTTTATTTTCGCATTAATTTTATAACACACAAGGACCCACTAGTACACCATCGATAATTTGTTCTTAGTGAGCGAGATGGACCACTTGTTTCGTCATAACAAAGGGAAAAAAACTATATGGCGATAAAGGTGGATTTGGCGAAAGCGTATGATAAAGTGAGATGGGATTTTATTCAAGACTCCCTAGAGTCGCTAGGGATTCCGCAGATGTGGGTGTCACTTATTCTCCAAGGAATGAGTGACAAGGAGATAAGTGTGCTATGGCGGGGTACCCCTTTACCACCATTTAGGCCGGAGAGAGGAATAAGGCAAGGCGATCCTATATCGCCCTACCTGTTCATTATTTGTATGGAGTGCTTGTCAATCCTTATTCAGAAGCGTGTGGAGATGGGAGATTGGCAACCCGTTATAATTTCTTCAGGGGGGTTTCCTTTATCACATATTTTTTTTGCTGATGATCTTATTCTTTTTCCGGAAGCTACTGTTCATAATTTTTCTATTTTACAGGAGACTCTGGACATATTTTGTAAGGACGCGGGTCAAACAATTAGCAAGGAGAAGTCAATGATTTATTTCTCTGGAAACGTGGAGGAGGAAGTGGCACGCAACATTGAAGCAATGAGTGGACACAAGCGAGGTGGGAGTTTGGGGAAGTATCTTGGAGTACCCATCCTATCGGCTAGACGACCTCGTAACTTTTATGGAGAGATTATCGCGGAACTTTGTGGTAAGCTTGCTAAGTGGAAAGGTAACGTTTTATCGCTTGCTGGCCGCATTACACTAGCTCAATCTGTGCTTAATGCGGCTCCAATGTATATCATGCAAGTGGAAAAACTACCTGGCTATGTTTGTCAAGAAATTGATAAGATTAGAAGAGAATTTATTTAGGGTATCACGGAGGAACAGAAACACATCAACTGGATAGCATGGAAGGATATTTGTAAGACAAAATCTGTGGGTGGTCTTGACTTCCGATTTGCGGAGGATATGAATAGAGTCTTACTTGGTAAATTGGGCTGGAAGGCTATTCATAACGATAGTACTATATGGGCTATTGTTATGAGACAAAAGTATTTCAATTCGACTCATTTACATTATACTTCGAGAGCTACAGATTCAAGGATGAGTAGAGCCATCGTGGAAGGTATTGGCGTAGTTAGACGGGGATCCCGATGGCTCTTGAACAATGGAAAGGAGGTGAGTTTTTGAATGGATGTTTGGATTGGGAATCGACCATTAATATATTTTGCTACTGGTCATGTGGGAGCAAGTGAGCAGACTAGGAAGGCTCGAGATTATGTTTTAGAGGATGGATCTTGGAATTGGGATGCTTTTCAACATCTCCTGCCAACCTCTCAATTGTTGGAAATCACAGGGTTTAATCTTTAAGGGACTTTAGATGATAATGATCAGCTATCATGGACAAGGGAGATACATGGGATATATACTACTAAATCGGCATCATGGGATTTCGACATAGAGGAAACACAAAGTACAATGAAGTGGGGAAAAATTTGGAAACTGCAATGCCCTCAGCGAATTAGAGTGTTAATTTGGCGAGCCGCGCATGAAAGGCTTGCGACATGTGGTAACTTGGTTAGAAGAGGGGTTGTTGATTCGGGTCTTTGTCTGTGTTGCGGGTTGGTTGAAGAAAATGCTTTTCATGTCTTCAAAGAGTGCGTAAGTGTTCGTGGGGTTTGGAGGATTATTAGTGAGGAGATTCGTTGCTATTCGGGTTCCAATGGGAGTAGTTTTGATGTTAGCTTTGACTTATGCAGTGAAGTTACTTCAGGGACTTTGGGTGCAATTACAGAAACTATTAATGGGTCTGGGCGAGACTTTCAGCATCAGTCCTTTTTGTTTTTTTCTTCTGGTACAGGTCTTCGCCAAGAGGGAAACCAGGCTGCAGCTGCTCATCATTTCTCTGCCTCTGCTACTGATGCTCGGTTACAACAGCAGGTGGATGCAATTGAGGGGCGGAACTATGGCAATTTGGAGTAGCAGCTCCGAGGTACCCACGAGGGGATTCTGACCGGCAGGGAGGCAGGTTCTGATCAGCGGTTTCCTGCAGCAACAGACCAAATGCGAGAGTTGAATGGTGTCTCAGGTGTGGAGCTTGTGAACTTAAGGTATGCTTAATGGAACAAGAATATAACGAGTACATGGTTATATAAGGGAATATTGTGGAGTCTGTTTTTTAGCGCTTTGATAGATGTAATCTAGAAAACTCGTAACGATATCGTGTTTAATAGAGAGGAATTTCCTACAGCAATAGTGGTGATTCGAAAAGAACATTTTATTGGAGTAAACTATTCAAGAGTTTGGGGTATGATCCTAGGTAGAGCACCCAAGCTCAAACAATACGTTAACTTTGTGGGATGGACCAAGCCTAAAGCGGGTTACAAGCTAAATACGGACGGGAGTTACAATAGGTGGAGAAAGTGTGGAGGTGGTGGTGGTGTGCTCAGAGACGTGGAGGGTAATTGGATATGCGGATTTTCGTCGAAAGTTGATTGAGATATGATAACAGGTTTGGAGATTATAGCACTTCACCAGGGACTTAGTCTTGCGGAAGAACTTGGAATGGTGGATGTAGAGGTAGAGATTGATTCTCGGGAAGCTATAGATATGATTGATAGTGTGGAATATCGGAGGGGCCCGGCGGCATATTGGATTCACCGGATACGATAGATACTTAGTAGAAATACATCTTTCAAGGTACGAAATATTTTTAGGGAGAGTAATTTTTGTGCAGACTGATTAGCGAAACTGGAAGCATCTCAAGTGGAGCATTTTAAGAGACATGACCACCCGTCAGAAGGTATTTGAGGTATCATTTTACGTGATCGAATAGAGTGGAAGATTTCGAGGATGTTATTTAGTCCTGGCTTGGCATCTTCTGTGCTAGACTAGTTATTTTCTTTGTATTTTATGATCCTTTTAGGATCTCCCTCACTGTTCTGCTATTCATATTCATCCACCTTCACGTGTAAATCATATATATGTACATGGATTTCGTGTATGTATATATGATATCAGACCTATTGGAACCATGGTAATTTAATCTAATAAGAAATTAATTTTATGTTATGAAGCGGAAGAAAAAGAAATTTATCCGGAGGCAACATTTTATTTAAGCACAATTGATTGAAAATACAATTTTTATACAAACAAGTCACGGCCAAAAAGTGACCGGATATGAGAAAATACAAACAACCAGGAGTACAACCACAACAACCAAAGGAAATACATACATTAGTACCATACTAGAGACAATATTCAGCGGAACACACCCACCCTGAGAAAGATTGGTCCAAGAGAAAAGGACCAACTAGCTTATTTTGATAAGAATGCAAAACAACATATTTACCATTCTCTAGAGAGATCAGGAAACCTTTATGCTGTAGATAACTTCCAATTAGCATAATCAATGAACTTCTTGATATCTGTATACTTAGGAGGGTTGTCTTCACTAACAAGCTTTGGGTGTGGCCTTACTTCAAAATCAAGAGGAGGTTCCATAAAAACTGGCCATGACATTCTTGTCTTTGTCTTGTTCACTTTTGCTCTATGTAGCCCACTCTTGCATCTTCCATTGCTCACAATCTACATCAACACCAACTATTATTTACTTGGCTCGAATACTTTTACCCTTATAATTAATATGTTAATAGATCATATATTTAGTCAAATTTTACTAGAACAATTAACCTTTTCACTAGAATAGTAATCTAACATAAAAATAGAGATACTAAGAAAAGTCTAATTGTACCTCAACTTGATCTCCTATGTGTATAACTAAGGCATTAGAAACATAGTTAACGTCAATCCAGTTTCCGTCTTTGTTTACTTGAAGACCTTGGACATCATTAGGGACTAATATTGTTATGGCACTCAGATCTGTATGAGCCCCAGCCCCGAGGGCCAAATCAGGGCGAGGACATGGAGGATAGTAGTTTATTTTCATATCATAGACTAACCCATCACCACCAACAGCTTCCTTCAACTCATGTTTTTCTAGCCCTAGTCCAACTGACAGGTTGCTTAGGAGCTTATCAACAACTTTATGAAGGCAACTAGCGTACTCTTCAACAGCTTCTCTGTGATTGTAAAAGAAAGAATTATTATATAAGAGATCATAAGAAAATTGGACTCTCCATGCTTTTACAAGAATTAATTTTACAGAGCTATTTATTAGTGATGTATAATATGAAGTACAGTAATTAATTACCTGTATTCTGGAGGATTCTTCGGCCAAAACGCATAGTTAATAATTGAAGGAGGCCATATTTTATTAAAAAGATGATCAAGCCAACCTTTGTTGTCAATATTATCCAACAATTTTGTTCCATATCCTTCGATAGTATATACGGTTTCACCTGGTGTCTTGGTGTAAAGTTCTTTCTCTTCTTGAGGCAATTCAAAGAACTTTTGTCCAACTTTCTGCAAATTGAATATCACATCATTTGGAATTCCATGATTCACAATTTGGAATAAACCCCAGTTACAACTTGCATCAAGAATCATCTCTACAAGCTTCTCATTCCCTTCCGGCTCTGAGAAATCAATTACTGGTACCTCAGTCAGCTGCAGCTTATTTGTGTATACAGGTTGTTCATTTTTTGGCCTAATGAACTCAGATGGTATAGTGTTACTAGACAAATAAGCTGAGGAAATATATTGAACTCTCTCTACCTCCACCATTTTTATGAGCTTAATGGTAGCAAAGTAGTTTGTGTGTACATAATATTGCCGATAGATCCTTTTATAGTTGAAATTCTATTCTTGTTGATGTTGTCACAAATCACTAGCCACGGTAATCTACTAAAATATAAACGAATAAATAGTGTTTTATATGTCACATTAAAATACAATAATTAGACTTCATTAGTACTGACTATTAAATTGAGAATCTCAATTTAAAATAGATAGTTGGTGGTTAGACTATTCCATAAAGAAAAAAAAAAAATTTAGAATCAAATTTTATTGGAATCAAATTATTTCAAGTCCATTCTTATATGTATTTAAAAGAAAATCTCAATTTGATTATTTTTCATTTCTTTTTGTTTTCATAATTTTTTTTGTCAAGTAAAAATATATACCATTTAAATCTATATTATCTAATATATTACTCTGCGTTATTTGAATGGAAATAAATCACCAATTAAATTAAAAAAATAAATAAATTAATGATTTATTTTTATACAAATCACATCATGTCATGAATGATATATTAGTTGGTATAAATTTAGACAGAATATATCACTACTTTATACTTTATTATATTATTTGATAGTAAATCATAATAAAGATAAGGTGCATGATTTTAATAAAGAGAGTAGAAAATATAAACAAAATCTTTTATTTGATAGTAAATCTAATTGCTCTACTTGGGAGCCTCCATTTCCTTATGCTTTGAAAATCAATACTGATACTTCATTTTCTATTTCTGGTTGTGATATTGTTGTTATTATCAAGGACTCTTTTGGAAAGCTAGTAGAAGGAGATGCAAAAATTATAGAAGCTAGTAATGTGTGTGAAGCTGAAACTCAAGGAATTTTATGGGGATGCGAGAAAGCTAAAGAATTTCCAAATAACTCGGTGATCATTGAAAACGGCTGCCAAGTTATCATAAAGTCTTTAACTTCTATTTCTTCTTTTATTAAATTTGATTGTTGTAATATTTTTAAGGCCATTTATGGCAACACTGAATATTGTAAACCATCATTTTTCTTTGTTAGACGCAAGGACAACCGGGTTGCTGATTGGGTTGCCAAACAAAAACTCAAGGACTCTTTGTTTGACAACTGAAGTGTTTCTCCTTCTCCCCAGTTAACTAATCTTATTCGCCTTGATTTTACCTGTGTTAGCATTGGGTGATTTTTTTGTAACCTTTTGAACTTCTATCTATTCTAATATTCTATCGTTTGACAAAAAAACTGTATTATATTATAGAATCGTATAATACTAACATGATACTATATTTGGGATTTTTTTACCATTAAACTATAGAACTTAAATCATTATTAGGATTACATAGAAAAAAGGTTAATAAAGTTTTAAACTATAGAACTTAGATCATTAGTAGGATTACACAGGAAGAAAAAAGGTTAATAAAGTTTTTGATTACTTACCCTAATTTAGTATTTATCAGATTATTAAAAGTATAGTTTCAAAATTTATATAATTAGAATATAAAGATAATTTTTTCTTTTATTTATGGGGTTATTGTTGATAACATCCCCATTAAACTATCTAATTGTTCTTTTACTACCCTTATTATTAAATATATTATTTTATCCTAATACAATATTAATTTTTAAATATTAAACAAATAATAGGGTACTTCTTTCTCCACCACCACCACCACCACCACCACAACCACCACAACCACCACCACAACCACCATGTATGTAACCACCACTACATCCACCACAACCATCACCACCTCCACCACCACAACCACCACCACCACCACCACCACCACCACCACCTACTACTTATTCCATCGCACGCGCGCGTCCGTGAATTTATTTTTAAAATCGTCATAACTAATTCAAAAAAAATCAGAAAATTAAAAAAATTGTATTTTTGAATAAAGCAAATTAATATTTACGTCTATGAATTTTTTTGAATTTTTTTTATTTTTTTTTCGCAAACACGGAATTCCATGTTTTAAACATGGAATTCCATGTTTTAAACCGTGAAATAAACATGAAATTCCATGTTTTAAACATGAAATTCCATGTTTTAAACATGAAATTTCGTGTCTGCGAAAAAAAAAATCAAAAAAATAAAAAAAAACCAAAAAATTCAGAAAAATCCGAAAAAAATCATAGACGTAAATATTAATTTGATTTATCCAAATATAATTTTTTTTTGATTTTTTTGATTTTTTTTGAAATAGTTATGACGATTTAAAAAAAAATTCACGGACGCGCGCGTGTGTTAATTAGTTTTTTTCTTATTTTTTAATTGTTAATTATAAAGGTAATTTGGGATGGGGCTGTTTTCAATAAATATTTTTTTCTATGCACCTTTTTCTAAATAAGTTTTTTAATAGGCATCAATCAACAATTGGCTATTTATTTATATTAAAATATTATCATTTATATTTTCAATACACGATCAAATATCAATAAGTTTTATGAAATATTGTTTTATTATAAGAAATGTAATAATTTATTACTTAACATATATAAAAAAAGGAAGTGAACAAATATTTTAAAATAAAATAAGTATTTGATGTGACAATCATTTCTAATTTAATAAGATAATCATTTCCAGTATCATTACTGATATTCTTATAAATTATCAATTCATTTTATTTTTACGTCACATCTAAGAAAAAATTAAAAGTTTTGAAGGTCTATTACCAAAAAGACAATTATATAATAGCACTCCATAATTTGGAGCTTCACAGATAAAAACCTAAAATATTTTACCCACTAACTATGAGTTCTACCTTAACTAAAATGTACTAAAAAGACCCAAAAGCCCCTTCCTTCCCTCTTATACCATTGTAACCCAACAAAAATCAAAAACAAAATACCCATTAGGGTTTTTTTTCCCCTGAAAACCCATCCCCTCTCTACCCTTCCTCTCTCCCACCTTCCCACCACTGCTGGCATCTTCCCACCTTCCACCGAGCCACTGAGCCACCTTCTCACCATCCACACGATCCACCAACAACAACACGAAGCTGTGACGAGGACCATCTCCACTGACGATGATCAGCACCATCACTGCTGCTGTGACGAGGACCAGCTCTAGCGACGATGACCAGCACCACCACTGCTGCTGTGAAGTGTACCACCTCCACCGACGATGACATAACAACTGCGAGATCTGCGCAGACAATGACCAGCACCACCACTATTGCTGTGAAGAGTACCAGCTCCACCGACGATGACAAAACCGCTGCGAGGTCCACTGCTGCGAGATCCACTGCACAGAACCGCCCTACTGCACCATCAACGCCGTGCAAAGCAGATTCGCTACACCAGAACCGCCTCACTTCACCAAATCCGCCACCACCATGAGAAGAAGAAGAAGCCCACCTCAAGACACCAGCACACCACCTCCAGGTAGGCGCTCCACCACTCCCGTCGCCCCTTCTCAGCACTCCGCCGTACGAGATCTCTGCACCACGAGCTCAAGCAAAACACCTCCTTCTTCTCCGTTCAAACTGTTCGTGGTTGTTCGTGGCATCTTCTCTATTTTATTTTTTTCGTCGAGTTGTTTGCAGGAAAGTTCCGAGGCCCTTTGGGGTCAGCTGCATGGGTCCAGCCCCTTGGGACAGACATCTCATATCGGCCAGACTTACTGTTTGCCAAAATTGAGTTTCTTTTCATTTTCTGTAAGGGTCTAGCCTATTCCTAAATTGTTTCTATTCTGATGGTAGTATTTTTTTATTCTGCAGGTTAAAGATTGAAACAGTTATGACCAGTCCCTTGGGTCCAGACTATTGGGTCCAGCCACTTGAAATATTTTTTTCCTTGTTCAGTTTTTGGCCCAACAAATTTAGATTGATTCCTTGTTCCTGGATTTAATTAGTTGTGGTACAGACCAATGGGCCTATATATTTTGTGTTACTTAGTTTTTTCCCTATACGCGTGTGAACTTGTAGGTGTTTCAGTACAAACTCTAGGGTACAAACCCTAGCTAATGAGTTCCTAATGATTTGTTTCTCAGAAGTTTTACATGGATAAAAATGGACAAAAAACGGATTTCCTATATCTTAACATGGACAAACCCTAAAAAGTATGTGGACAAGGACAAATCTATTTGCAATAATATAAAAAACTTGATACAACTTAAAAAACCAAAATCTAATATAAGGTCTGTACCTATGGGTATAGACCCATTTGTTAAAATGAAAATAAAAAAATAAAAAAGAATTATTGTGCAGAAAAAAATGATTAGGACAAAAATGGGAAAAATTCAACCAAAAATTGAAATTAGGCCTTATTTAGAACTATTTTGTAACTAGGCTTCAAAACAAATTCTCTTTAGTTGAATTTGGGCTCTAATTAGTATTTTCCTCTTACCGAAGAGGACTTGAGCCAAAATAATTACGAGCTAAAGGAGTTTGGGGCTTGAAGTCACTATTATAATTTGTTTCTTTAGTGACTAACGACCTTAGATGTGGTCACTAAGATATAAACTACAACGACCACAAGTGATCGTTTACAAGTCATCCGACAAAAAAGGAAAAATTATTTACCGACCACAAAAATTAGCTTTAAAAAATTTAGCTGCCAGTTAATTTAATAAAAAACAATATGATAACATTTACGAACCACCTATGTAATCAGTAATTTATTTATCTAAAATAATGCCAGTTAAATTTTATCCGACCATTCTAATTAACATTCTTTACCGACCACCTACTTAATCTCTAGCGGCCACCTGTGCACTAGAGGTCTCAAACTTTATAAATCCCATAAACAGTTTTAGTATTTGTTTATCTATTTTCTAAACCCCCTCCCATTCCCAATCATCTCACCCCGTCCATTCAACTGATCCGTTCAAGTGTCATTATCGATTATTGTCGCCATCTCCGCCACCTTATTCCCTTCCTCTCTGCTATTATGTAAGCTATTACAATTATATATGTGTGTATACGTATATGTGTACATATAGGTATATGTATGTATGAATATATATATATATATATATATATATATATATATATATATGAGAGTTTATATGTATGTATGTATACGTATATGTGTGTATATATATATATGTATGTGTGTGTGTTTATATAATGACTTGCCTCCCCTCTGACCTATTCTTCACCGTCTTATTGGTCGATTGTTATTTTTTTTGTTTAATTTTGTAATATTAGAAAATTATTGTAATTTATGTCTTTAGTGTTATTCGAGCATAATAGGGAGTCATAGTGTTGTTTTTTCATACACATGCATTAATAGGAGAATTTTTGTATATAACAAGGATTAAAGTTCATTTTTTTCATTTTTGTCAAATATATGGGTTTAAATTGCAATTTTGTTTAAATCTAGGGACTTGTACAATTTTTGGCATACTCGGGGACTTATAGTTAAATTTTTGCATAGTTCATTGATGTATGGTTCAATAATTTCAAAATTATAGAAATTTATCGTTTAGTGTTAATTGTAGATAATTCATGTCCAATTTTATGATATACATGGACAATTTTTTTTTTTTTGCAAAATATATGGACTTATCATGTTGTTTTCAAAATTAATAAGGCCTTATAGTGCATTTTTTCAATTAGATAGGGATTAATAATACAAATTTGATTTTTTGATTAATATTGGGGATTAATAGTAATGTTTTTGCATGATTTAGGGACTTATAGTGCAATTTAAAGTATATAGGGATTAATAGTGCATAGGGCCGACCCAAGAAACCAAACTACTTAGTTAAGTAAAGCGATATTATTTTTCAGGCCTCTTTTAACTATATAAAATTTGGTTTGATAAAATAGGGGCCATTTTTTATAAAAAAAATATGGGGCCTAAAGCCTTCGCCTTGGTGGCTTGCCCCAATGGCCGGGCATGATAATGCAATTTTGTTGAATATAGGGACTAATAATGCAAGTTTGCAAAATAGAAGGACTAATAGCGTACTTCTGCAAAACATAGGGGTGTATAATTCTAAGTAATTGTCGAGTCATAGTGTCTATTTTTTTTTTTAAATGAGAAAGGTAATCTGTTAGTGGTGCAAGAATTGAGTTTGGGGTGCTAAGGAACGAAAAAGAAAATTTTGCAGCACGGGCCGGCTAGCCGGTCATATGACCGGCATACCGGTGGGGAAAAAACACGAGCCCTCGTGTCTAAGACTCGGGTTATTTGACGAGAGGGAAAAAAAATTAAGAGCTGCACCGGTATGCCGGCCAGATTTCCGGTATGCCAGCCAGAAGAAAAACGCGAGCCCTCGGGTTCCACGACTCGGGTATTTTGACGGAGCAAGAATTTTCGAACATCAGCACACCGGTATGCCGGCGCCCAAGAACACGAGGCCTCGAGTACTGGTTCAGGTTTATTGACGAGAGAAGCAAAATGGAAGATCCTCACCACCGGTATACCGGCGATTTCACCGGTATGCTGGTGCGAGGGGGATTTTGAGAGTTTTATTCCAATTCCACTTCTTACCTTATCAAGAAGTAACCCTAGCCTCTTCAAAAACAAATTTTTCAGACCCTAACCCTTTATATACCTGCACAAAGACCACTACAACACCCAAGAACATTAAATCCTTCCTCCTATTTCATTCCAAACACACATCCAACACCACAATCCTTCAAGAACATCAAGAAATCTTCTCCTTCAACCTTAAGCCTCTTCATCAAAGCTTCAATCCTATTCATTAAACCTTCCCCAAGCCATTACATATTCATTACCCATCTCATATAACACCATAATCCTTCATTACAAATCCTCAAAACATCAAATTTCAAAACTCTTCTCTAGTTTTTGATTATTTTAAGTTTTGACTTTGGGGTTCATTGAGAAGACGAAGATTGGGAGGTCAAGAATACCATGAAGAGGAAGAAGAAGTTGAAGAACCTTGTATTACTTTTGGTGTTGAAAGATGTAGTTGAAAGATGGAAAATTTGGAGGATAATCATGAAGAGGTGTTGACAACCATAGGAAAAGACACAAAAGAGTTTGAGCTTATGCAACACATATTATGTGGAGTGAGCAATGTTCAACATGCCACATACGCAACAAGAGGAGCTCAACCTGAACGCAACCATGGACACCAGCTTCGTGTTGGGTCAGATACGCTTTCCTATCCCTTTTCTCTTTTGTTTTATTTGTTTATTTTCTATATTGAGTCTTTTCCGAACTGTGGAGTCACGACTCATTTTTGAGTTTGGGGTGGGGTTCGTTGCCTCATCCCAATTTTTCTGTGTTATTTGTTTTACACGCGTCCAGTAAAATTAATCTAAGGGTTGCGTTTGACTGTAGAGAATTTTAAATGCCCCCATCAAGCATGCTTTTTATGAATTTATGATAGAAAATAGTTGACTTTAGGGGTTAGTGTAAAACGCACTTAGATTGCATGCAAATATGAGGTAATTGATAGGAATAATTAATGAACAATGCTAAAGAAGTAAACTTGTGCTTAAGGATAATGAGTGGTTTGTAGAACGTGAGATCTGAATGAGTAGAGAACCCACTTAGCTTTGAACTAGAGGCAAGTTGTGTAAATAGGAAGATGATAGAGGCAGTTCTTTGTTAGCCCTTTGAAACCTTTTTGGCCTTCTATCCCTGAATTAATTATATCCTTCTTAGTCAAATTTTTAGCCTTTAAGCCTTTCTTTTGTCGCCACATTATAAGCCAATATCCCTTTAGTTTGTTAGGCATTACCATATGACCTGCCCTTAAATCATGATCTTGAGACTTCCTGTCTTGAGCTTGAGTTTGGGGTGGTGGGTCCACTATTATGGGAATTTACATTGGGTTGAGATTTTTGAGCTTATCAATTGTGTTCTATTCTATATTTTGATGATGATTCACAGGTTTATTATATTGTAACCCTTTGCCGGGTAAGAGTAAATGAAAAAAAATATGATGAAAAAAGATATGAAAAGAAAAAAAATTATGAAAAAATAGCATGATATCTCAACATCAAAAAGAGAGTCATGACTAGAAAAGAAAAGAGAAATTTCATATGAAAAGAATATATATTTGGACCGGCAAAAAGGAAATTTTTAGGTGAATCATCTTTAGTGCTTATTGGGTTAATCTAGGGGAACTAAAATAGCGCGTCAAATGGGTTGAGTGAGAACATATTCGAGTGTAAACTCAAGCTCTTGGACAGTTTGTTGATGGTAAGTGAGGAGAGAGCCAAAAGCTCACTTCAAATTTACCAACTATACATACCATACCGTCCCTAAACCCATGCTATAACAATAAAGACCTCGTGATTCCTAGATACATAATGAGTTAATAGGGAGTATGCTAAGTGGAGCGTTCAAAGCAAGTAAAGATTGAGGAACACCCTATAGCCACCATCTTGAGATAAGTACCAAGTGTAACCTTGTAGCATTATGAAATTAATTTTGGATTGATATTATTTGTGTTTGATTTTGTATGATATGTGTATGTGTATATTAATTCCTAAATTAGACTATATGAGATTTGTTTTAAGTTGTGCTTTGGGAATATTTGCTAAATTCTACCTTCTGCGTTCACCTAAAAGACCTTTGTTTTTATTTTACTTTGTCGGGACGACAAAGGTTTGAGTTTAGGGTCTTGATGTCTCCCTATTTGTTCTAATTATTAGCCCTTTGGAGACATCATTTTAGGTGAATATTTGATGTGTTTAATAGACTTTTATGCTTATTTCGTCATATTACACTTTCTCCCCTTGGAATAAGACTATTTGCATTTTTAGAGCTTTTGTGCATTAATTTGGTTATTTTTAGTGCAAAGTTAGTAGGTTCTTGAATTTCATGAAATACAAATACAAGGAGGAGAAGTGTGAATTAAAGTCTTAGATTATTTTTAGTGTGTTAGGAAGTATTTTATTCGAGTTTCTAATTTTAGAGTGCACTTTCTTATTTCTAGTCTTGAATTATATATTTATTAATTTTTAAAGCATATGCGATTTAATTATTTATTTATTGTGAAACTTTAAAAGATATATGGTAATTAATTAGATATCAAGTCAAGTCAAAGAGGTAAAGGAAAGAGATATACATGGAAATAAGAAGTTTAAGGAAGGATATATGCAAAGAAGAAAAAGATAAAGCTGCCAAATAAATATGAAATTCCAGCCACGTTCAAAGACGAGCTCATAACTTAAGACTGACTAGGAATTTGGGAGAATGGTTTGAACCAATGGATATAGCTTTCCGAGACAAGTGGTTTCGACTATTGGAACACGTCAAACGGATAAGTATTGAAGGAAATATGACCAAAACAAATCAGCAACATGATCCTACCTTCCCTATATTTTAGGGCTGCGAATTAAAGAGTCCTTTACTTGTCTTCCACTCCAAGTAAAACGAATTAGGGCTTCCTAGCACCTATAAATACACCTATTAGACATCCTTATTCAGCACCTCTCATATTTTATTCAATTCATAACATCCTTAGAGAGAGAGAGTCAAACACTTCAGAGCAAGAAGGCAGAGGAGACGCTAGAGCTGGAGGAATTTTATTCTTCCACAACAGCAAACCAAACCCTTAGGTTATATAATTCTTTTCTGTAATTAAATATGATGTCTTTCTATTTAATTTCAATCTTTAAATTTATCATGAGCTAAACTTTCATATACTTGAGAATCGCAATAAAGGGATGAACCCTAATTAATTTAATCCTTGTTTTGAATTTGGGATTTTCATGATTTAAATTGAATTGAGTCTTATATATTGGATATTACTTTGTTCTTAATCACTATTTCTTTTTGGTACAACTAGAAATAGCTTTTAGTATTTGTGCTATTCACTTTAGTGGCAAAGTGATCATCCGACAGGGGGGTTTGAATACAGACTTAGGTAATACCCGTGTAATGTCCGTTATTGACAGTCAGGCTTACCTAATTACATAGCAAAATAGGTAAATTCTTATCATCCAAAGAGTCATATTCGCCCATATAGGGGTTTATAGTACTTTAGGATAGCTCCTAGGTCCACCCGACATGGGGCTAGGAGACATTAGAGTCCCGACTAATATTATAATAACAATTCTACCCTTAAACAAAGCATAGGTTACATTAATTAGGTGGATTCCTTGCGAGACTCAAGTATCTTTTATATCTTAAGTAGTCATAATTAATTCTTTTCTGTTAATTTATTTTTAGTCTTTATTTATTTGCATCTTAGTTATTAAGAAAACCAAACAAAAATCATATTATTCTACTTTCCTGTCAAGCAATTATTTCTAATATCTGAGTAATATTTAGGTTCAACCTAATCCGTCCCTGAGAACGAAACCCGATTTATCGGATATTACTTGGACAACCGTGCACTTGCGGTATTGTGGTTCCTTTTATTTATCGCATTATTTTCTAACACCGCAGGACCCACCAAGTTTTTGGCGCCGCTGCCGGGGACGGTAGCATGTGACCCCGGTCTTAATCTTTTAGTAGTTTAATTGTTAGTTTATTTTTATTTTTATTTTTTCAGTTTTACGCTTGGTTTTTTTTGGTTTTGTTGTACAGATTTTTATATTCAGGTAACGATCAAGAGGTTTTATTAAAGATGTATAGAGGACATTACCCGGATCCCGATCCATACGACTATTAGGAAGATTCTTCGGGACAACAACAATGGGGTAGTAACTTCTACCAACAACCTTATCAATACCCGCAAGAGCAAGAATGGAACAATCAGTGGATCGGGAATAATCAACAACAACCAGCATATCACTATCAGCAAGAGCATGAATGGAACAACCAGTGGGTTGAAAACGTTCAACAGCCTCCACCTTCACCACTAAGTGCTGAAATAGATATATCACTTAAATAACTCATGCGCCTATATGAACATACACCTAAGATAGTGGAGAAAAAGGATTCAGAGCAAGTATGGAACAACCAATGGGTTGAAAACATTCAACACTATCCACCTCATCACTATCCGCAAGAGACACTACAAGAGACATTTGCTAGAGTTCAACGCTTAGAAGAGGAAAATAAGGTAGAAGAAGAAGAAAGAAGAGCCGTTCGGGCATCCACACAACAGATTTTAGACGAAATGGAGTCCAGATATAATTCTCATGACTTTGCTAATAGTAACATGTCTTATGAAGATTCCACTCCCCTGAGGGATGGAAGAGATCAACCTAAAGAAGTAGTTGAGGAGGAGGTGTTGAAGGAAGATATCAGTGATAGTGATATGACCACCATGCCGGTTACAAATGAAGACCACCATGTGGTTGATAATCTTCTTAGCATGGTGGAAGAAGGAGTAGCAACGAAAATACTAGAAATTGAAACTGAGATTACTATTCCTATGGTGTGTGCACATGATCAAGATATAGAACGTACAAAGGAAGAAGAGGTGATCGATATTAGAAAGATTCCACAAAAAAAACATGATGAGGTAATGGTGGAAGATTGGGTTGAAGACGAAGACGAATGTGAAGTGGTATCAGTTAAAGAGATAAAAGTTCAGAATAAATCTCCGCCACAAAAAGTTCACCAATCACCATCTCCACCACAAATCATCATTAGAGATGAAAAATCGGAATCACCCCTATTAATAAAAATGATCAATAGGTGCTACGCAAGAAAGGTGGTACACCGCGAGAATAAAGCGGCAAGGAGGAGCACCTACCCACCACATTTAAAAGAGGAACGCGAGAATGGAAAGAATAAAAATGAGTTTATACCGCGGAGAACGGTTATCTACTATCATGTGGTGGAAAACGAGTTTCGCCATGAGAGCAAGGAGGTGAAACGAAGATACTACCCTCCCCCTTTCAGAGATCGCTTGAATAAAATTCTAAGGGGAAGCTTCTAAAGCGTACATGCCAAGGACGAGGGGAATTTAAGCGGAGGATAACCGCAAAGGCCTCAATACCATCTTCATGGAAGGTAACGCGTCGAACTTAAAGACGTAATAAACAAAAGTGCTTCTTGGGAGACAACCCATGTTTTAATTTGCTTTTTGTTTTTCAATTCATAGTGTATAATTCTAAGTAATTGTCGTGTCTTAGTGTCTATTTTTAAAATAAATGAGAAAGGTAGTGTGTTAGTGGTGCAGGAATTGAGTTTGGGGTGCTAAGGAACGAAAAAGAAAATTATGCAGCACAGGCCGGCTAGCCAGTCATGTGAACGGCATACCGGTGGGGGAAAAACAAATAAATCTGAAATTCCAGCCACGTTCAACGACGAGCTCATAACTAAAGATTGCCTAGGAATTTGGGAGAATGGTTTGAACCAATGGATAGAGCTTCCCGAGACAAGTGGTTTCGACTATTGGAACCGTCAAACGGATAAGTATTGAAGGAGATATGACCAAAACAAACCAGCAACAGAATCTTACCTTCCCTATATTTTAGGGCTGCGAATTAAAGAGTCCTTTACTTGTCTTCCAATCCAAGTAAAACGATTAGGGCTTCCTAGCACCTATAAATACACCTCTTAGACATCATTATTCAGCACCTCTCACATTTTATTCAATTCATAACATCCTTAGAGAGAGAGAGAGAGTCAAACACTTCAGAGCAAGAAGGCAGAGGAGACGCTAGAGATGGAGGAATTCTATTCTTCCACAACAGCCAACCAAACTCTTAGGTTATATAATTCTTTTCTGTAAACTTTCATATACTTGAGAATCGCAATAAAGGGATGAACCCTAATTAATTTAATCCATGTTTTGAATTTGGGATTTTCATGATTTAAATTGAATTGAGTCTTATATATTTGATATTACTTTGTTCTTAATCACTATTTCTTTTCGGTACAATTAGAAATAGCTTTTAGTATTTAGGCTATTCACTTTAGTGGCGAAGTGATCATCCGACAGGGGGGTTTGAATACAGACTTATGTAATACCCGTGTAAAGTCCGTTATTGACCGTCAGGCTTAACAAATTAAATAGCCAAAGAGGTAAATTCTTATCATCCAAAGAGTCATATTTGCCCATATAGGGGTTTATAGTACTTTAGGATAGCTCCTAGGTCCACCCGACAGGGGGCTAGGAGACATTAGAGTCCCGACTAATATTATAATACCAATTTTACCCTTAAACAAAGCATAGGTTACATTAATTAGGTGGAAGTTATTAAGAAAACCAAACAAAACTCATATTATTTTACTTTCCTGTCAAGCAATTGTTTCTACTATCTGATTAATATTTAGGTTGAACCTAATCCGTCCCTGAGAACGAAACCTGATTTATCGGATATTACTTGGACAACCGTGCACTTGCGGTATTGTGGTTCCTTTTATTTATCGGATTATTTTCTAACACCCCAGGACCCACCACTAATGAAAGTGGTTTTTTGCTTAATGCAGATTAAGGTGGAGGATTAGGTACTATATTGATGTAGGGAATTGAATGCATATAATTTTGTGTGGAAATGGAATATAATGTATGGGCGTATAATTTTGTGCTAATATATATTGTGAGAAATGATGTTATGTATTGTTAAGTATAAGGTTGAGTATGAATATTTTTTTTGCATTATCTAAATTTGGTGGATATGCTAATGTAGTGAAGTGGGTTTGACAGTTGGCAAGTGTATAATGATGATTGTTTTCCTTGATTGGATTTGGAGGATAAATGAAGATAAGAATATTTGGACCTCATCTAGGCTTTATGTAATACTTAGCAATTGATGTATATTACTTCTTTCATTTTCTTTAGCAATGGTTGTGTAGGATTTATGGTTTATATTAATATTTGTATAGTTCCATTAGTTTTTCATGGAGAGATACTTGAGTAAACTAGTTTTAGGGCATCAGCTTGTACAACTAAAGTCTGGGATGAATGAAAAACCATTATCGAGCAAAAAAATATTAGGTAGTGGAACATGTCTTCAGAAGTCTAAGACACACTCTCTATAACTCTTTATTTATTGTCTTATAGTATAATTTCATAATATTTATCAAATAGAGCTCATCTATATTATCTATTTACTTTGTGCTTGATAAAATTACTCAAAGATTTTTTCAAACTAATTCGTATCTTGTAAAAGTTTTAACTAGTTGTGATTTAACTAGCGTCCTATTCACCCCATCTACATGACTTACAAGCGGTATCTGAGCTTAACTCTACATTAATTGCTTACTAATAATAAAAGTTATCGACATTGATACAAATCAAATGGAATGTGAATCTACTACTAGACATCCAATTTTTGTAGGTATGTACCATAACTATTTAAAGAAAAGAATCTCGATTTATCTTCAATGCATTGATTGCGAGCTTTTAAAAATCACGAGTAGAGGTCCATTTATGCCTCACCAGGAATAGAATAATGATTTTATAGAAACCATAATCACTAAAGTAGTGGACATATATGAAGAATACATTATATTTGATTTTTTAAAACTTAGTAAAATGCTAGAGCTTTATAACCTTAATTTCTGTGGGTTATTCAAACCGTGGTATATTTGGGTTAGTGAATGTCAATTGGTATTGGATATATGTAAAAATATCTCGTATGAAAGAACCATTATTGTCAAGGAGACAAAGGTTAATGTTTTTCATTACTCAATATGAGATGTTTACGATGAACACCGACGAGACCTTAAATCTTATGCATGAAAGATTTATCACCGTAGTCAACACTTTGTTCTCTCTTGGAATGACATCCAAAACAAGAGATTTTCCAAAATATTATTCTTACTCTTCCAAAATAATACAAGCCCATGGTATCCTATACTACAGAGGCAAAATACGTGTCCGAAATGAATACTCATGATTTATATTCAACCTCATGCTAGAGAAAATCACTCTTGATCAAGAGGGGATGCGTGAATAAGAAGAAAATAAAACATTAAATAAAACTCTAGCCATTCATTCACGTCTTTGCAATAAATAAAATATTATTGAGAGCATTGTTATGTATGCAAAGAGAATATGGAAATAAAAGAAGTACAAGAATCATGCTAGCTCAAGTAAGCTTGTCATGAATCACGATAAAGACTTCAAGAAGAATGACCCAACTTGCTAAAATTGCAACAAGGTCGGTCATATAAAACCAAATTTCCCTAAGATTCTCAAAGAAAAATCAAGAGAAGTAATGCATTCTACTTGGGATGAGGAAACCTTAAAACAAAGTAACGTTGAAGATCATTTTGCCATATTTGTATCTTTCATGTCCAATGACAATGATAATGATGACGTAAAATCTAATGCTAGATTTTATCAATCTCAAGATGAATTAGATGATAATATTGAATTTTTTTAGATTCTCTTTACAAAGATTATCTATTGAAACAATTTTATTTTTTTTGGAAATTAATTAAAAAAGATGGAAAAACAAAACAAAGAGATTGTAAGTTTTTTGAAAACCTCTTTGAAAAAAAATACTATGCTTGAAGATGAAAACATATAACTTTTGAGAAGGGAGAAAGTCCTAGAACAATTTTTTTTTTTGTATTTTACAAATGGACAACAAAATTTGGATCTAATGTTAGGAGCTCAAAGATATACTTAGAGAAAAGTGGTTTGATTTTGATCATATGGTTAAACAAAAACTTTTAATTTTTTAATTTTTTTAAAATTATGTCATGATACTTCTTTTTATAAAAATGGTATTCTAACTTGCAAATATATTGAACAAAATGGTCATGTTGTGTCTGATAGTGAATATCACGAACAATTAGAATTTGGATCCATGTCCCTTTATGGATAAGGCTAAAATGGATACTGAAGAACAAGGGTACCATCAGCCCACATGGTCCCAGCTTAGGTACCGAAAATATAATATTTTTTTAGTACAAGATAGTATTAAGAAGAAAAAAGTTTGGATTCTTGATAATGGATACTCTAAGACATATGACGGAAAATGCATCTCTTTTCTACAATTTAACAAATAAAGAAAGAACCAATGTCATTTCGGCCAATAGTTCTAAAGGAAAAATGATGGATAAATGAAGCATTGGTAATAAGGACTATAATTCATAATGTATTATATGCTGATGCTCTTTCCTTTAACCAACTTATTATTAGTAAATTGTGGAATGTGAGTTATAAGGTCAAGCTTGAGTCCTCTAACTATGTGGTTTATGAAAATGATGAAAAAGATGTACTTTTTTTGATAACAGGATAAATGATTTATATATACTTAATCTTGATAGTCTTGCATGCTAATGTGTTAAATGCTTGTCCATCATTTAGATGATCCTTGGTTTTGGATTAGGAGCATGTCGTCATGCTAGTATTGATTTGATTGCAAATATTTCTAGGAAGAGCTTATTATAGGGTTTCATAAGCCCAAGTTTGATATGTATAAAATGTGTGATGCATGCACACTTGGAAATCAACATAAATTATATCGTAACTCCATAAACTGAGTCATCACCTCTTGGACTCTTCAATTATTGCACATGAATATTTTTAGCCCTATGGATGTGACTAGTATCAAGGATCAAAATATGTGTTTATAATTGTATATGATTACTAGATATAATTTGGTGATGTTACTTTCTTTGAAAAATCGAGCCCTTGATGAATTTTTAAAACTTTTTAGAAATACGCAAAAGGAGCAGGATTATTCTATTACTTGAATTCACAGTGATTAAATTCTCATATTGTTTTTTCTAATAAATTTGGAATAAAACATTCATATTTTATGAAATCCTCAACAAAATGGAATACTGGAAAAGAAAATCAAACTATATAAGAAACTGTCAATACGGCATGTCATGACTAAAATTGTGTATTGATTAGACGAATTATCTTGAAAAAACCATATGATCTTTGGAATGATATACTTATTTGTGTCTCTTATTTTTTTTTTTGGTTGTCAAAGCTTAATTCTTAACATTAAAGATTAATTGGAAAATTTTGATGCTAAACAAAATAAAGTTATTTTTCTTGGCTATTCCACCAAAATAAAGCTTATTGTGTGTACAAAAAGCGTATTAAGATTATTTTGGAATCCTTACACTCCTTTTGATCAATAAGATGACGAGGTAGTGGCATGTCCAATATTTCATCAATTTTAAATACAAATTCAACCCAATGCTCAACCAAAAAAATATGATATAACTCAAGAGGTTGAAAATGTTGAATAAAGTGTGCAAAAAGCTATTGAAGTGTACCAGTATCTCCCAAAGTTTTGAAAAAATGTTAGCGGCAGAACTCATACTTTGTGATCCAAGTAAAGGGTAATAATATGTTCTAACTATAATGATTTATGTTCTCATCATGCTTTTTTTTATCTCAGAACACAAGATTGTCAAATAATCCTTTCTTGATGATTACTGGATTAACGATATACATGATTAACTAAATGAATTTGAAATAATCTAAATGTGGAATATTGTTTAAAAACCATTAGATCACACTATCATTGGAAATGGATGGATTTTTCGCAACAATCTTAAGGATTCCAAAATTTCCTTGTCATCTTTTCTAAGGGTAAAAGAAGGAGAAATATATTGATTTTGATGAAACCATATCAACCATATATAGTCTTGATTCAATTGTATGTTACTTTCTTTTTCGTTCTATATGGATTTCATATTATTTCAAATGAATGTCAAAATTATATTTTTGAATGGTGTTACTGATTAAGAAGTTTATGTTAAACAAACCTCGAGGTATGAATATCATAATTTTCCAAATGACGTGTTTAAACATGAAAGGCCTTATATGGTTTGAAACCAGCCCCTAGCGGTAGGGCTGTAAACGAGCCGAGCCGAGACGAATACTAGATTTACAGACTTGTTTGTTTAATTTCTCGAGCCGAGCCGAGCCGAGCCAAGCTCAAATTTAAACAAGCCAGGCCGAGCCGGGCTTAATTTTTAACGAGCCGAGCTCGAGCTTCCAGTGATCCAAATCAGAAATGTTAGAACTTGTTTGTTTAACTTACAAAACAGAATTTTTTTGGGTCAAGAACGAGTTTCTCATTAACAATTAGTTTTTTATGTTTCAAATAGGACTTTCATGAACAGTTGGTATATGATGGAGTGTGTGGTATGAATATATGAAATATAACATTGATGAAAAATAAATGTCTAACGATATTAAAAATATTCAATTTGATATTGAAGGTTTAATAATATAATAATACGTAGATAACATATTAATTTATTATTTTTATAATTATAAACGAGCTCACGAGCCGAGCTCGAGTAGACTCATTTATTTAGCGAGCTTAAAATGAAGCTTGAGCTTGAGCTTCTTTATATTCGAGCCGATCTCAAACGAGCTTTTCTCTGAACCGAGCTCGAGCTGATTGCGAGCGGCTTGGTTCATTTGCAGCCCTACCTAGTGGTTGGTATGATAAGTTAAGTACCTTTTTAATCCATGATGGTTTTCAAATGGGAAAAAATTGATTCTACTTTGTTCATCAAAATAAAATTGATAATATCTCACTTAATCAAATGTATGTTGATACTTTTGGTGCTCCAAATGAGTATCTTTGGATAATGTTTTTTAAGTAAATGCATATTTAATTCAAAATGAGCATGATCGATGAGTTAAATTTTTTCCTTGGGCATGAAATCAAATAAATGAAGGTAAGAATCTTTGTGAATCAAGCAAAATGCATCAAAAAATAGGGCTTGTAAAGTAAATTGACATTCTTATGAGTACATCCATGAAACTTAACATATATGAAGTTGGTAAGAATGTTGGTGAGAAGCCATATCTAGTTATGATTGGTTGTCTTTTATATTTGACCGATTCTAGACCTGATATTTGAGTGCTTCATGTCTTGTGAAGTTGTAAAGACTCCATATGTGTTGCAAAACGTGTCATTATCTATGGTATATTAGTGCATGATTTGTCATCGTTAAAAAAGGGAAAATGTTTGCAAATTCGCTTTTAATATTTGTTTATATGACAAATCATTGTGTGTTTAATATGTAAATATGTTATCAACTATATTATTGTGTAAAATCATGTTTTCAATGAAGGAAGATACACCATCCAAATATTTTAGCACTTGAAAAAACATGCATCTAGCTTTTCATGTATCTTGTACATGTCTTGTGCCCTAATTCTTGATATGCTTAGTATCTTATATTACCATGACCGGAAAAAAATTCTTAGAATTTTTTACTAAAATCTTTATTGAAAGTTTTTCTATTTGGGAAATATACAAAATTCTAAAGTGCCACATACAAGACGCATTGGGATTCCTCCCTTGACAAATATGGGTTGTTGATTTCAATCAAAATACCATAGTTTAGCAATATCTGGGTTACCAATTCAGTAATATATACGTTCCTATATAATACATTCAATTATTAAATTCTACAACAAATTTCGGTAGAAGAAGGTGATCAAATTAGATACATATATCGCCAAACATGGATGACAAATTTAAACCAATTTACTTTCAAAGTAAAAATAAACTTTATATTTGGGGGATTTCCACAAAAAGTATAAATATAAAATCATTCTGAAAATTTAATACATCTTCAAATACCATCTTTTATCATATCTTCCAAGCATTAATCAAGAGCTCTCAAACAATCATTCTTTAATTTATAATCCTCAAATGATTACCTTTATATTCTTTATTTCTATTTCCACTCAATAGAGAGTTTTAGATTATATTGTGATCAATCTTAAATACTCATCTCAAATTTTAGATTGAAACTAGTGGTTATGAGATTTAAGTAGAAAGTTATATTGATCTTTGAAAAAGTGAATGCATACTTTTTGATCTGGATTGATCTTTCTGTGATTACACAAGGAATAGGTTTGTGTTGATCGAGCTTAAGTTGTGATTTATCCCTGGAAAATATTTTTGTAATCGTTTTTCACCGTAAAGAAAAATACGAGGTTTAGTGAAAAAGTTTGAAAATCCTACGGTGTTACCTTAGTAGTAGATAAGTCCTACTAGAGTCCAAACCAGTTCAAATACTCATGTTCTCTCAAAATATAACATTTAATATGGTCTCATAGTATTAATTAATAATATTTATCAATCCTAGTTCATCTATGTGTGTGTCTTATCTACATAAGAAAAACTCATTAGTTTTGGTTATAGCACTTAATATTTTACCCACCCAACTTGTTTGTATTTAGAATTATTTGAGAACAAATTTAGCAAAGAAAAACGAGAAAAGTACAATATGAATAAAATATGTATAACTCTCAAATGCCACTATTATATAACCTACAAATATATGAATTGGTAACTAATAGATATATAATTGTAAACCTTAAAAGATGAATAGAACCCCTGATAGTCAGGCCGTTCTCATAAATAATTAAAGCAAAGAATGAAAACTTTAAGACATAATTGAACCCCCCGGTACATTACCTATTTTATCTTAAACATCAGTGGGTAAAAGCTCATCGACTTTTGGTAGTTGTGTCGTTTCTATTTAGTTTTGTTGAGATAGTTCATCCTATAATAGAATCATATTAATAACATATCAGTTGGGTAGTCCAGACTAAAAACATAAAATCAATATCTTAACAATATTAACATACACGGATTTTATATTTAGTACTCGAAATATAAGTTTATCTATTAGTCAGATCAAAACTCATAAACATAACAAATGTGGTAGTCTACTTGTGATTGAAGGTCTCACAAAACATTAGATATCTTGTTTATAAGCTAAAAAATCTTAATTATCAAGAGAGGATAATATGAGATTCTTACTACCCAAGTATGAAGTTAAGGCGATGTTTGAAAAAACAAAAGAACGACGAACAATATCTCCTTACACCGCCTAGCATTTTGGTCGTTGTTGTGTTCAACATTACTCGTAAACCAGTTCTTTTGAAAAAATATGATGGATCATTTTAAGTCTAGAGATCATAAATATTTATTGTAGAAAAAGTTTTATTGCTCACAATAAATAGAATAATGTTAATTAATCCGGAAAACTTTGTTTAATACGATATTTCAATATGTTACTTGTATGATGCAAGAACGGATACCTTAAAATAATATATGTATGCAATCAGGATTCTATTAAAATATATGTGCAGTAGCCAGCAACGAATCCAATTAATAGATATCTTTAACAACCGATGAACACATGCATACTATATATAACTAATTTTGGCTTTATCTTAAAATGTATAATATGTAACAGAATTTGTTGCTTTAAGATAAGTAGATACATGACCCTCTTGTCATCACATTTCAAGAGTGATTGATCAAATATTATGCAAAAACAATTATTGTCTAATAAGTTACCTATCAGTTACTTACACGTAATTTATTAAAAACACATTGAATCAATTAGAAATACACATACTACCTATTAAAAAAATATAAGTTATTACAAAAATAAAACTGATCCTTTAATAACTAAATTTTTGAAAAAATGAAAACTAAACTTATTAAGATGAAATAAATATTTTTTTTAATTTTTAAGCTATTAATTCTTAAATATTTATCTAAAACTATTTTTCACATAAAGATTCATTTGCTTTGAAAACCCAAAGATAAAAAAGAACTTGATATGCAAATAAGGATTTAGTTCTTTGAAACCACTCTTCCATGTCAAATAAAACACTCATCCCTATTTCCTAACCATCAAGTATTTCCTTACTAAAATAAAATCTATGCTCATTAATAAATTTATGTAAAAGTCGATTACTTTCCAAAATAAATAAAAATCCTAAAAATACAATTATTAATTAAATTAAAACCCCAATTTTTTAATCAATTAGCAATTTAGCATATAATAATTATAAACTAAGAAATATTAGTAGAGATCTACAAAACAAAAGAGAAGAGTATAATATGAATTCTTTCATTCAACTTATAGTGTTATAATAGTAGGAGAGTCATATATTTATAGGTCATATGTGACCCTTCATATAATACAGTTATTGTGCCATAAAAGAGAAAATGTGAAAGGTTTATAACCCATCACTATTTAAGACATCCACAAATAAAATTTGATTATTTATAATACTTCCCCTTAGATGTCCGTCCATTAGGATATATGCCTCATTAAAACCTTATTAAAAAACACAGTGGAAAAAACACTTAGTGAAGGAAAAAAAGTACAATACACAAATATCACATCCTCCTCATTATGATATAATTTATGACAACAATTATTTCGAGTATCCTTTCATAATTTAGACACTTGTCTCTTGTGCTTTAAATAAATCATGTCTTAATTTTATACTCTAAATACTTCTCAATTATTGAGAAATTCTTATTTAGACCCTCTAAGTAGTTCAGTAACTTATCATGCTTCAGGAACTTGTTGTGCTTTCAAACACCTTCCGTGCTTGGGAAATTGTCATACTTTAGTCCCTATGGTGCTCCGAGCACCTATTTTGTTCGTCAAAAATATTGATATCATTCTAATCACCACTACACCATATCAATAACATAAAAATAGGGTGTCTCCCCATCATAAATTCTAGGTTTCTGCAAGAACCTCCTTAATACAAGTAAGGCTTTAGATTTCAAAATTAATTATTATCCTTTCTATTATCGTCGATATATTTCATCACTTTGTGGTTTAATATCCTTATTTGTTTTTAAGTGTTATATTAAATGAAAATTTATTAATTCCATAAACTGCCTGACAGATAAAGGATCTACATAACTTTTCTCGTATTCAGGTACCTAGATATCTTCAATGATTATTACTTCCTTAAGAGCAATGCAAGTGCCAATATTAGTTGGCTTAATAATTTCGTTCATATCACGTGGAGTGCACATTCCACAAGATTTACCATTTCATCATTTACTCGTAACATTTTCTTATTTGGGGCATGGTATAATTGGAATGGACATGCTTACCACGCTTCATGTGTTGGTTATATGCATTACAGGTCTACCAAGCTTCATACGTTGGTTAGATGCATTACAGGTGTACCATGTTTCATGCGTTGGTTAGATGCATTCACTTGAAATTTTTTTGTGTCTATATAGGACAATAACCTATGTTGGAGTGTTTACAATATATTTTGGAATTTTAAAAAATTCTACATACTTGAATATATTAGGTATATTATTTGCAATACTTTGCAAATGGATATTGCTTTTAACTTCAAGATCCTGCTATTTAGTTCGCGGATAGAAATGATTTGATAAATTGTATTCCACGTTACATCATGCAACTTCAGGTTTCCTTGTCTCTCCCCTAATAAGGGAGATATTATCTCTTTTAAGTGACACTCTACAAAGTGCGTTTTAATATATCAACTTTTAGAGATTCGACATATCCAATAATTTAAAGAGAAACAAAATCAACATAATTCCTAAATAGTTAGTTGGGATAGACAATAAATTTTACTGTAGAATATAAAACATATGGGTAGTCACCTAGTAAGGTATCTATTATTCGACATATCATTACTATCACTACTTGACTAAGTCGATCATGTAATAACACAATTTCTTTGGGTTATCACATCTTTTCTTTTGCATAATGTGTGTTTAGCTGCTCGAATATGTATATAATACAACCCCAAAGAAATAACATAATTATTTTTTCCTCGTACCCACTTCTGGTGAGACTTTCATGAAATAATGAAAAACGAAACATTGTTACAAACACTTGTAGTTTCATAATATCTATTTCGATGAATATCCTTGAACTTAGTAAATTCGTTAAGGAATTACTTATAATATAATGCACTAATTATGTCAATTTTGTACCACAAGGTATCATAATTTATGGGCATCTAAAACTTTTAATTAGACCGACTTGATGGTTTAGTGTATGATAAGTAAACTACCAGTACATAGTTCCATTGTACTGATAATATTCATGGTTATTATTTCATGATGACTCATTCTATGTGACCTTTTACTTTCTTGATATTCCTTATTATTCCACTTCTGATGGTAAGGATTTTTTCATAACAGTATTAGACTACTATGGAATCAAGATTTGATTCTTCCATGACCTTAACCTCGTCTAAAGTTCAGGTAACCAAGATATCGATTCTAGACACATTGGAATACGTTGAATTTTCTTCCAGAAACGCAATTCTATTCACTTCAAGGAATGGATTTTAGCTAAGAAAATAATATTTAAGTCACACAATTATTTCCATTACCATGTAGATTTTTATAAAAGATGAAAATGGTGCATTTGCTTCAGAAAATATGATTTCGTTCTCTCCAAGAAATAATTTCTAATCAAGAAACAATATTAACACACTTGTTTTGTCATCCCCACGTCTATTTATTTAGATAATGGAAATAGATACATTCACTTCAGAGAATGTAGCTCCATTAACTTAGAGGAGTGAAACGTTATAGTTGACAAGAAAATATAATGTTAATCTATGATACTGAAAGAATAATAAACTCTACTTACGATATTACTAGTTTAGGAATATTTTCATGACATGGATTGTGTATAAGGTCTTAACATATCTTTTTTTCAAAATACTTCTACCTACAATAATATCTACTGTAGGAGAATAATTATGTAACCTTGAATTATGGAGGGATGCGACGGTATCCCACTTTTCCTTTGTATTCTCACGATGAGTTAACCTCATCTTTTTCCTTTTTGCTTAACTTCTATTTTTTTTTCCACGATAAATCTTGTTGTCAGCGCCCCTTTTTCATTTTCTTATCACTTTGATTTTATTTAAACTTTCTTAACAACAATACTAGTAAAAATAATCATATATATATACATAAAAATAATATATATATAATTTATGAAAATTTACCTGCAAAGCAACTTTGCAACACTAACATGATCTCAACCTCAGGTGGAGCTATGGTCATCACCGTGTTGATTCCAATACACAATAGAATACATAGCACTTTCTTCTAGAAAAATCGTTTTATTCACTACAGTGAATAGTTTTCGTTAGAGAATATAATATTTAATCGTATTTAACCCTATCATTTTTGTTTACATATCTATTTTCAGATAGATTGAAAAATGCAACTCGTTATAGGGAATGGAATTCCATATACTACAGGGAACGTTCTTGATCCAGAAAATGTGGTTTTATTTAATAAAACCTTGTCACCACAATATATATTTTAATACACATTTTAAAATTATTGTATTCGTTTGAAAATGTATTTCTAATTACTTCAGGGAATTAAGTAAATAGAATGTGAATTATGATTTTTATTAACAATTCATTAGTTTGTGGTGTCGACTAGGGCGTGATAAAATAATAGATAACATAAGTGAAAAATAAACACCCTTGTCTAAAAACGTTACTGCAACTATTACATGACGTATGCAAGTTTTAATGATAAGAGAATTCGTTCCTCAGAGAGTACGAAAGTTAGAGAACTAATGCAAATATCAAGTGAAAATATAAAATCTAGAAGAAATAATACGAAAGAAATAAAAGACAATAGAATTTTTATTGGGTTTTTGTTAATAGAAAATTAATATAAATAAATTATAGACAAAAAAGTAAATAAGAGAGACAAGAGTATGAGAGTTTAGCTCAAGATATAACAAGTAATCCCCACTAGCCTTGTTTATTCTAATCATGTAAAGGCGAATTATCTAGAATTGCAATAACCAGAATTCTAAATTCCTCCCTACCCCCGTGAGGGTGGACTAGGGTACCGACCTCACAATCACGAGGAGACTTAAATAGGGTGCTCCTACGCCACTAGGTTCCTAAATGAAACTGGCCTTCTAATGATGATCGGTGGTTAAATTGTACCATAATGGTTATCTGTTTAGGCATGCCCGTCAAGATCACTACCGCACACTAGACGTTTATGTGGTGTTTCAATAATTAGACACCCCTTTCGGGTGACATCTAACTACTATTAAGGTAATCTTACACGTTGTACACCGCAAAGAAAACAGAAAATAAGTCAAAGCATGTAAAACACAAAATAAAACATTAATTCAATTTAAATATGATAATCCCAAATTAGAATAGATGTAAAACAAGTCTAGAGTTCATTCCCATATGGTAAATCTCAAGCTAAAATAAATTAGTTCATACAAGAGAAAGAAAAGGAAACAATTACAAAATTTAAGGCTTGGGAAGGCATGATTTGGTGTTCAGCTCCTTTCAGACTTCTTCTCTTGTTATAAGCTTCCTCTAGGCTTAAGGATTGGCCAAGAATGTGTTTCTACTAATTAGAGGGTGTATTTATAGGGTATAGGAAACCCTAAAAGTTTTTTTTTTGGAGTGGAAGACAAGTATTGGACTTCTATCCCAACTCAAATTCGTAACCCTAAAATATAGATAAGGTAAGAAACTGTTGTTGTTTTGTTTTGGTCGTAACCTCTTCAATACAGCTCCGATTGACGCATTTTTTATATCGAAACTGATCTTCTCGGAAAGCTCTATAACATTGCTTCAGACCATTCTTCCAAATTTCTAACCGTTTTGAGTTATGATCACTTTAATGGATGTAGCTGGTCAAATTCAGATTTACTTGGTAACTTTATTTTTTTCCTTTATTATTTTTCCTTCCTTTATCTCCAACTTTTATCATTAAATTCTTTCCCTTATCTCTTAAAATTGATTTGGCATCTAATTAATTACCATATATATTTAAATCTTCACAATTAACAGACAATTAAACCCAATATGCTTTAAAAATAATAAATAATCAAATCAAGACAAGACAAGAAATTGAAAAATAAAGAAATATGAGTAAAATTCGACATATATCCTATTAAATACACCTAAAATGATTTCTCCAACTAAAATTAAATCATCACAAATAAAGAGACATCGCTTTGCTTTCTTACGAGACAAACAATCTCATAATATTATTTCAAAATTTTATTCGTGATATACCTACTTCAAGAGTATATGTATGATATGATACAAGGATACTAATATATGTTCTACCCAATAATATTATATTTGCACGTTCGAAACCCTCACTTAACTTAGTAGTACATGAACTTGCACTAACATTTTCATTTACTCAATTTACAAGAAAATAATTAGTTTGTCCAAATGGTAAAATTCAAACATTTACAAGGGAGGTTGCAAGTTCAAAACCTATAATATGCAAACTTTGTAAAATTTTGAAAAATAATAAATGGAGCACATTATAAAAATATTTAGTTTTCTAAACTTATCTCCATTTAATTATTTATCATTTTTATGAATAAAATCATTTTGTTACTAAAACAAGTTCTCCAATATTCAATAAATATTTATCAAATGATACGAAAAGTGTATCAACGCAATTCTGATTCGTAATATTGTTTCATAAATTATATATATGAAAAAACTTTTGGTGCATGAGGATAATCTCCATTAATGTGTAATTAATGAACTACAAGATCATAAAAATTGGAATTTTTTTATTATCAAGTCTTTTAAAGATAGTCCATATTCATTTTATTTAAAAATATAATATTCTTAGATATTCATGAACTTCATACGAGTTTTTCATCATATAAATTTTTTTTGCTTCAAACCTATATATTTTTTTATTAAGTATGGCTTCGAACCTTTTTATTATATGTCAGTCCACTAAATAGAATTCAAGTCTATGAGATTTGTTACAACTTTTGTGCCAAAAATACTTAATTTATGCTTCATGCATAACTATTTTTGTTCAAGATTTCAAACCTAAAAATTAATATTATGCTTTGAGCATATATTTTTTTATGTCTCTGGTCATTGGGCCTATAACATTAGATTTAGGCTTCAAACCTATACTATTAATTTTATGCTTACGGCATATGAAATTTTATTTTAGATTTCGGGTTCAACATATAAAATTTGGTGTAGGCTTCATGCCTAAAAAAATTCTAGGCTCCAAGCCTTAAGAATTTTTCATATAATGGATGATTTTGAATGTGCTTACAATATATACTTTAACATCGTTGCTATATACAAATATTTATATAACAAGTTAAAAAATATATATCTTACCAATTCACTTACTATTTCCACAAAGGTAAAAAAAAACGAACTAGTGTTGATAACATATTATAAACTAAAGGAGAAGAGATTGAGATAGACAAGACAAAAGAGTAGAGTATAATAGGAATTCTTTCATTCAACTTGTAACATTACAATGGTAGGAAGGTCATATATTATAGGTAATATATGATACAATTATGGTGCTAGAAAAGAGAAAATGTGAAGGGTTTGTAACCTATTACTATTTAGGATATCCATCAATAATTTTTTTTTTATAGAATAAAAACAATCATAGTTTATCGGAAAGTTAATATAAATGTTTATATTTATAAATGAAACCTTCTAATAAAATCAAATTCTGCAAAATAATATTAATACTTTAGACCTATGTCTTATCACCTGGCTAGAATAATAATTAAAAGATATGCATTTAAATTATTTTACATATTAAATAGTGAAGAAAAATTAAAATCCTAAAAACCAATCTAGTTTAAGTAAAAGTAAAATTTGAGTTTAATTTCATACTTTAGAGTTTTGTAGACAAACTAAAAATAAAATAAAAATTATAAGGAAGGTTGTTGTCTCTCGACATTATATATATTAAAACGAAGAGAGTTGTTTCACACATGTGTATGAAAGTTAAGTGAATTATCGTCTCCACGGGTATTTACGAATTAATTTAGAACTCTAGTTAAGACTTAGTCATTCATTGTTGATAAGACTAAAGACAAGATTTTTATTGGGGTTTTGATAAGATGACTACTAAGATAATAATTAAATACTAAATTACTGAAGAATTAAAAATAAAGTTGTGAACATGGAAAGAGAAACATAATTCGAGACACTCATACTCACCACTAGTATATGCCGTGGATTAATTATAATAGTAAGGGAAACATATGTAGTTGTTGCTAATCGTATTTCAATTGTACACGTTAATTCTCTTCCGAGTAAGTAGGGGATGCTATTTGATACTAGGATTTTCTTGCGAATGAACCTAAAATATTAACGATTTTGACTATTCCACCCTCACGTGATTGCCTAATTAGTTTAGCTCTTTTGAGTCTGTGACTCAATAACACATAATTATGCTAGTTCAACTACTAAATCCCCCTTTCGGATGTAACCTAATATCTATTTACCTCTATTCATGTAACCACTATAAGAGAATTAGTAATAACTTCAAACATTGTTACAACAAGAACTATCCATATCTTATTTAAATTACAAAATTTAAATTCATAAAACACTATCAAAATCAAATATTAGGGTTCACAAGATAGAGAATCTCAAACTACTAGGAAATTAGTCCATACTAAAATAAAAGAAGATAAAAGATAAAAGATTCATAACTAAGACAGAATTGAAAATAAGGGTATATTAAACTAATTATGATGACAATGGTAGGAAATAAGGTGTTGTAGAAGAACTCTTTGCTCCTTTCCTTTCTCTCCAAGCTTCTAGCTTCAAATTAGGATAAGTGGTTTGTTTTGCTGGTATAGTTGAGTATGTAAAGGCTCCATAAAATGTTTTTAACTCATATGGGCCAACTTAAGTGAGTCTTAAGTGGCTCATTGGACTCTTCTAAATCTGGACAACTTTAGTTCTTTTCAACAAAATTGGAAAACTTTCAGGCCACATCTCATAATTGGACACACTTTTAACCACATATTCTACACTCCAAGAGCTAACTTGTTTGCGAATTTCATCAGAAAATTCACTACCAACTATTAGTTATGATTTTTTCAGGTCATCTAAAGCATTCTGCCAAGACTTCTTGGTTAGCTTTAACTGGAATTCATGGCTCCGTTTGTGTCTTGTCGAGGTTCCTTCTTCACTCTGGCCTCTTGCCTTTCTCTTTCGGTCCAATATAAACCATGTATCCATGAGCTTCACACTTAACACAAAAATTTCCTCAAGAATGCTCCAAATATATATAATTCCAAGATTAGATCATTAAATCAAAATAAATTAAATATAAGGGATAAATCCCACAATAATACTATAAAACCCTATTAAATGATTTCTTGATACTATATTTATTAATCACAAAAGGAGAGCCATCAAAGGTGGTTTCTTTTTCATAATTCCCAAGGAGTTTTATCAATCATTTTATGTGGTACCGTATTAAGAAATAATAATAAGAGCGATTTTCTTGAGTACAATATAATTGAAAATCAACATCTCATTACTCGAAGGCATCGAGAGGAGTAAAAATATTAACGATTCATCAAGGAGACACTCTTCAAGAATAATAGATTTACCAAGTATGTGAATTTTTCACTAACTGAAGGGGTATTGGCAAGTTCAATGCAAGTTACCACCGAAACATAAAGATCACAGAGGTTTCAATCTCGTAAATAAAATAGGTGATACGTTTGAACTCAAAATTAAAAATTGTCACCTATCACACGCTCTTGACTTTAAGTATTTCCTTGAACCCAAATATTTTTCTCAAAATTATAGCTGAATATGCATCCTGGCTCTCTTAAGTTTTCTTTTTAGTTATACTAGTAAAAGCACTAGATCTTCCTAAGCGACTTTTTGGTCATTTTATGTCGTGACTTGAGGTTAGCTTTGAGTTTTTTAACTTATCTGCGTCATCTCGGGGTCTCGTATCATCTCTTTCCCTAATATCTTCATATTTAACACATAATTTGTCCACAAAATCTCTAAAAGTAACAAAATATCTACAACTAGACAAAAAAAATCACGATATGTCAATTAATAGGAATAATCCCTCAAATCAGTCCAATAAACCCCACAAATGATGTCTCATGATACGATTAATATATCACAAAACACGAGATATCAAGACCCCAAACTCAATATTTTGTCGTTCCAACAAAATAAGAACTAAACTAGGAGCCTAAGTCTAAAAAATCAATCAATCAAGGTACACAACAAAGATATGACCCCAAAATAATACCTAAACAAGCATCGTGAAGTAATGCCTAAGAATTAATCTACAAATATAGTTATCATACAAATAATAAACAAAATAACAATATCAAGAATAATTTAGGTTTACAATGAAAGAAGAGACCGGATATAGTTATTATAAAACAGTGGATACAGGTTGTTCCTCGGTCCTTCCACAATGTCTAGTGATTCACTCAATCACTCCCTATCCGCTCAATAGTTACTAAGCCACATAGATGGAATCCCGAGGTATTAAGGTGTAGAATAGGATTAGGGAGAGTGTAAAATAATTTGGGAAATTTATATTGAGATTTTGGCCCTCTCCTCACTATCCATCAACTAATCAACCTATAATTTGAATTTACGCTCATAATCGTGCGCAATAAACACATTTGATGCCATAGAGAATTATCCATATGTCCCTAACCAATAATATATTGTTATATTCCCGATTTTTATTATTTTTATATATGTATCTTGAACTTTTTTTCTTCTTTCTATTCTTGTAAGTCAGACACGAGACTCTTTTTTATGCGAGTTCTTGTTTTGACTTATTTTCTTGTTTCTATTTTCTTCTCAAATATTTTTCTTTTTCTTAAGCTCGTCAAGGATTACGTATAAAATCATAATCATAAAGTGTGAAATAAAAATCTACCCATCCAATGTATACCATGTTCACGTACACACACCCCCAAACTCAAGCTCCAAGACAACTGATCCCATGAATGTGACCCGGGGGTGGGTCATATGATCATGTCCTAAAACTAAAGGGTAAAGACTTATAATGCGTCTATCGAAGAAAAGACTTAAAGGATAGAACGGGGATAAGAAGGATACTAAATGAGACAAAGGCTAAAAAATAAATGCCTCGATAATTTTCCTAGATAAGTGGTTTCTTTACCTTTCCCCTTCAATTTCATATATTAAGTGATTTTTTTACTATGTTGGACCTTAATTTTTACATACTACTCGTTCTAACATTGTTTAAAATTATCTTCTTTGCATATTCTATTTACATATTATAATCACGTGTTTTCATATTAGTACATTAAGTACATTATATATAATTCACAAGACACCCTTCTTTTCTACTATTAACTCGTCAAAACAACATTTTCAGAGTCAATCTCTAAGTCCTACATGCATTCCCTAATATAATTGTTAATTTTAATTTTTTTCATTTTTCTAGAGAAATTAAACTAAGAATTTTAAAACAATATGCTAGGACCAAGAAAAAGTTAATTCTGGCACCTGAGCAAGAAGTTGGGACTATTCAATAATCCACAAAAAAGAGACAAAATGAGTTTAGATTTTTTTTCCACAAGAAGTTGTGTGAACGATAAAGCTGGTCAGTGTTAACCCGTCGTTCGGGCAGTAGCCCCATTTTTTCATCTTAAATGTGGCCTACGTCTATGTGCTCCGATGACTAAGGTGAAATTTTCTAGCAGCGCGCCAAGTCCCTATGGTTCTGTAGGCTACGGAGGAGGGAACGACAACTGCAATGAGCAAGTTTTCGTGTAACTCAAAATTGTCGGTAGCATCGTGAGATACGGAGAAGGAACCAACGACTATGAAGAGCGATTATTTCATCAACTTAATCTTCCATTTTTAAACCATCAAAAAAATTCATCAGAAGCTCCTTAACTTCGATAAACAATTATTTAAACCCGACTTTCCTCTCTTGATCATATGCAAGCTCCATTAGGATAACATTCGCGTTATCGTCTTCTATGATTTGTTTTGCTACCCCTTTTTCAATTACGCTCACAAGAGGCTTAACCATATAGTGGATTTCAACCGCATTCGGCAAATTCGTCAAATTATTGATGTAAGTGTCTTCTATTACTACCTCTTCTTCAACTACTTTTTCCAGTTGATTTATTTCATCCCTTAAAAGAGTGGAATCTCGATCGGCCTTGATACAACTCTTGGGGAATGCTTTAATCTCAATTTTGGGTAGTCAAGAATTTTAATGTTTGTGTCAACTACGGTAAAGCTAGTTGTCCGTGGATTATTGTTAATATGATCGAGTTTGTTTTCCTCTTATTTGCCTTCGAACCTTTGCACACGTGTATAAATTTTGTGAGAGATTCGTTCAATAATTGGTGTGGAAGCTCCTCTAGTCTTGTACGTGGTTCTCTTATGGTTCACAAGTAATTTGAAAGAAAATTTTCCAATCGATATTTTTCAGGTGTCATCTAAGGTTGTGATACATTTTCGGCAAATTGACAATACCTTCCTTGTTTTTCCGGGTAATGGTAAGGGGTTGCGTAGATGTTAGCCCATTGTGGATAAGCCGAATATTCTGCCATGTATTTGTGTGGTCGGTTTTTGAATAGAAACCTCCGTATATTTTCAAAATAATCCTCCCAAACGGTTAATTATTGAAATCACCGCTCGGGGGGCCAGGAACAACAATAAAAAGTAAACCTTAAAATCCAAATACATTAAAAGAACAAATTAACGAAATAGTCCCTAACAAAGGAGCAATAAACTTTGTGGTCCCCGAGGCGTGATACAAAAACTACACTCGGGGGGTACTCTACTCACAAGTTTACAACCCTTCCCAAATAATAATAGTAAGTATTAATTATTATTTTTTTGATCAAACCTACCATTTTATATCCACAAAATGACAAGTACAAATCAAACCCTTACTTGTTTTTGACTCAAAAACAAGCATGGCTAGGAAAACAAACCCTATACAACATTTACTAGAAAGTAAACCTATCAACTTGCAAGACAACCTATACAACCATTGCTAGAAAAATAAATCAAAGTAAAAGCACCCTATACAACTATTGCTTAAGTATTAATTATAGTTCTATAGACTATGAGGCTAATACTTTTGTGTTTTATAAAGTGTTTAGGGAGTGAGTTGTAAATGTGAAAGATAAAATTATATTTGATTCTTCAATGGGAAAAAGGACTAAAATGAAAATAATTAAATAATTAAATAAAAATACTAAGTATAAAGGACAAAATTGAAAATAAGATGAGGATATAAGGCTAAAAGTATAGCTCGATAAACCGCTAGTAATAACCACTACTTGTGATTTTATACACTATTGACATAATGGCGAATTAGTATTTTGGAAACATTCGGGATTCTACAATCTGCCTAGATTCCTTCAGGCAGATAGAGATTTGTCTTACAACGATAGAAACCTCTACCGAGTGACCCTACAATTCTTTCAAATGCATACACACTGTCCCTATTGACTATCTTTTCAGTAAAGACCTATTTGTTCGATAACAAAAACGAGACATTTATATACTATTTTCGTAATTTGACCCCCTACCGGGTGAAAGTAAAATTACTAAACTAGACCAATACTCGGCCATAGTAAGAACTAAATTTTAGTTCAAGTATATACCCAAGGCAATATAATCAATTAATTTAAAAGCAATTATCCAAACTACAATAAATTGTCATAATAGAAAGACTATGTGATTTCTCCCTATTTTTGATATATTAATATAGATTGGAGACATCATTTTAGGTGTATTTGATTAATTGTTTAGGGATTTTTCCCCGTTATTAGATAAATTCTACATTCATGTCTTGATTTGATGATTTATTACTTTTCAAGTATATTTGGTTTAATTTTTGTGTTAATGTGAAGCTCTTAAGGTTTATGAAACATAATTAGATGCCAAATAAACTCTAAGGAGTTTAGGAAAGAAGATACAGAAGAAATCAGGAGATAAAAGGAAGAAAAGTTTAGATGATCCTTTAAAAGGTTAGATAGATCATCTTTTTACGGTCGTTTAATATAAAGTGGGCGAAATTTGGCCCAATAACGAAAGAGATATGACCAAAACAGTGAGCAGTGTTTATCATGTCCTATATTTTAGGAAATGAATTTGAATTGGACTTGGACTCAAATTACTTGCCTTCCACTCCAAGATTTTGACCTAGGGCTAGAAAAAACCTATAAATACACTCTCTTATAATTATAAACATGTCCTTGCCTAGTCCTTAATTAATATTATTCGTAGAAGTCATCAAGAGAAGTAAGTTGACCGTATGTATATTTATTTTAGTTTATTTCTTATCAGCATGATCTAAATTTCATCTAGCTTGGGTTTTGCATATGTATAATCTTTGAATTCTATTTTCTTCTATCTATGTTTGTTTGGGAAAACCCTTTTTAATCTATTGAGCTTCTTAACCTTTATATTTTTTTATGCGCTTTGATATATTGACTGTAGTTCTTGCTAGTGCACGAGTATAGACTATCGCATTAATAGCAGTTGGATGGTCACCCGGAAGGGGTTTCTAATTATTGAAATACCACATAAACGTCTAGTGTGCGGTAGTGATCCTGACGAGTTTGCCTAACTAGATAGTCACTAGGGTTTGAAATTAACCATCTATCAATGCGCAGGGTCCCCTTACCCAAGTCCCCTGTTAATTGTTAGGTCGCCACCTAATTCAACCAGGAAGGGGGTTAGGAGGAATATTGAATCCTGGCTACTTACTTTAAGAGCTTTAATCACCATTATAACTAGTAGAAGAATAACTTCATGCACGTAAAACTGAGTTATATCTCTCATCTTATTCTTACATCTTTTAATTATTTGAATTAGTCTTTATTTAATCATTCTCTCTCCAATTATTCATATGTACTTTATTGTCTTTTCATTCCGTGAACTCTTCTTTCTTCTAATTCATACGTATAACACACCAAGTCCCTGAGAACGAATTTTAATTATCATTAAAACTTGCATACGACCTGTGATACTTGCAGTGAGTAACATGATTGGTTCGGGTGATAGTTGTTATATTAATTTATAATTATTTTATCATACCCTACCAGCCACCAAGTTTTTGGCGCCTCTTCTGGGGACTTGTGTCTCGTTAACGTGTGGGTTTAGTTTTTAGTGTAGTAGTTTTAATTATTTTTCAGATTTACGCTTTCGTTTTATTTTTCTCACTTTCAGGTTCTAGTGTATGCTTGAGAATCCTGAAAGTGTATACATGGCTTACAACAGCCGTTTAAGAGAAAAGAAGAAGCAAAGAGAAGTCATGTTTAACGTAGAGGACAATTTAATTCCACCTGAGGAAGATAATCTTAACAATAACAACAATCAAACCTTACGTATTACCTATTCCTCAAGTCATAGCACCACCAGGAGGATAACCAAGACGTATTCAACATCATGAACAAGATCTTCCAAGCTTCGGAGCACCTTTCGAGTTCAACCTTTAGGGTATCATCCTCTTTTGATCCAGAACATAAAGTTCAAGCCCAATCTGGGTATGCTCAGTCAATTTACAAGCACTGGACACTATAGTGGTGCAGCAATTCAAGATCCGATAAGAGCGATTCAGGAGTTTATGCAGGTTTGTGATGCCTACATTACACGCGAGCAACTGTATTAGCATATGTTTTCATTTTTCTTGACCGGAAGTGCTGGTGATTGGCTAGATAGACAACCACCTACAAGCCGCATTCTTTAAGTGTTTTTATCTGAAAAGTATGAGATTAAAAGATCAGATGGAGCTTGCTAGTTTTTGCCAAGAGAATGATGAATAAGTAGGAGACGCATGGACAAGGTTCCAACAGAAGTAAGCAAGATGTCCACTCCACGGTTACACCCCATCTGTACAGTTAGTTATGTTTTATTAGGGTATTAATGCAGAAAGTAGATTGAGGGTTGATAATCTTGGAAGAGGAGGGTTTGTGTCCATGGATCCTACAGAAGCTGCAGAAGGTATGAAATGTATTATTGAAATAGAAAGGAGTTGGACAATTGCACGAGCTCTTATTACAAATACCAAAGGCACGCTTCGATTTGGAACAGAAACTACTCAATCCGCTAAATTAGCTGCACTAGAAAATCAAGTCAAGCAGGTGAAGCTTGAAATGGACCAAAAGTGTCAAAATTTAGCTGCAACAAATGTAGTGCAATAAGCACAAGGTTGTCCACGTTGTGAAGTATCAAATCATACATGGGAAGAGTTTGAAGGAAATACAACATTTGTATACTTCATATCAAACTGGGGTACTTACTAATTTGGTAACAGAAATCATCTGGGTATGCAGTATTCAAATTCGCAAGGGGCCGCAAATCACGATAATTATAACCCACGTCCTCAAAACAACACTTACCAACAGAGAGTTCAAGGTCCTTATCGAGGAAATCAGAATTATAATATACCAGCTCCTTCACAACAACCAGACCATGATGCTTATGACGATAAACTAGCTCAAAAAACTTCACCACAACATCCTCAAGAAGGAGTAGTTTTAGAGAAGAAATTACAGGACTTCGTGGATCTAGTTACAAACAATATTCAAATGCATTACGAGAATTTTAGAGAACAAGAAGCCTCACTCCAGATCTTACAGACACAGATGAACCAAATAAGGAAAACTGTGAGTATGTTTTTAGAAGCAAAGGAATTGAAGGCAATTGAAGTAGGTGACAACAATGTTGGGTTCAAAGCATGTAATGCAATCTTCCTAGATACAAAAAAGAAAAAGGAATCACTACATGCTACATAAATTTCCGTAGAGGTTCCAAAAATTGAAGAAGAATCACCCAATCCTAGCCCGAAGAATTTGAATTCGTGAATCTTCTCAAGGACATGCAAGAATAGATTAGACCGGTTATTGAACTACAAGCTAGTAGAGTGTTAGAGAAAGAGTAAGAAGACTCAAAAGAGCAGAAGAAAAAATTGCACCTGCTATGCAAGAAAAGAAAGAAGAAAAGGTGGGCTCGCCACCAATTATTCTGGAAATGTCACCATCCATTCCAAACACAAATCCAAAGTTTCACATTGAACTCAAGGCATTTGTAGAGGCGTATAGTCCAGAGAAAATCAACGCCCATATGCTTGAGATTGCAAAGAATGGGCTTACACCGCAACAGTTATTTACGCAAGATTTTCCAGAGAAAGATGCAATTGTAGAAGCAAGTAAAGAGACTGCGGCTCATACTAAGAGAGTCTCGAGAAGAATTGGAAAAGAGTTACCGCTCAAGCTCAATGATCCAAGAAGATTCAATCTTCCTATTCAAATCAATTGTATGCTCAAAGTGAAATCCATCTATGATGTGGGTTCGAGTGTGAATCTTATACCTAATTCCGTGTTCGATAGGCTTGGTATCAAGAAGGTGGAAAAAGTACCCGTGAACTTACAATTTGCGGATAGCTTAGTGACAAATACGTGGGGAACAGTGGACGACGTTCATGTCCAAACATGTAATATCATCCCTAATGACTTTGTTATTCTTGATTATGATGTAGATAAGCAGGTTCTAATCATACTTGGAAGGCCGTCATTGGCCTCAAGTCAAAGCATCATCAACTTCCAGGAGGGAATAGTTATCCTCCGTACTAAAAACGTGTCTGGGGCATTTTATGTTTGGGGTAAGAAACCAAGGAAGTTAGATCCCACAGTTCATGTCATCCACATTACTACAAAGTACAGAATCCTAGAAGAAATCCATAAATCCTGTGGATACTAGACCAAGCCACGAAATCACAAAGATTCGTGGATGGGACCATTTATTATCACAAAAGTTGTTTCGGAAAAAGTGATCTGACCCAAGAGGGGTATCAAATGGAGATTAGTAGACGTTCATAGCCTTGCTCATTTCTGGGGAGGTTATACTTGAAAATCCTGATAGAGGTAATGCGTCTAACTTTGTAAGACATTAAACAAAAGTGTTGTCCGAGAGACAACCCACGATTTTTTATGTTTTAATGACCTAGTTTATGTTTAGATTAGTTTTTCTTACTAGATATTGCATTATTGAGGAAGTTATTAGTGTTTTTAATATGCAGGTACTCAAAAAATCGAGTTCGGGAGAAGAAACAAAAAAAATTGGCAAAAAAAAGATGTACCATGTGGTACACCGCACCACAAGAAAGGGTCAAAACCATTCGAAAATCAGGTTCACATGCAAGGCAAAAAGAGGCAAAACCATGACACGGTGTCATCCAGCATGCTCATGTTATATACCACACGGGTGCCACGGTGCACCGCACGAAGAAAACTGTCACCGCGTTCAGCAATTCTGGTCCAGCTACGAGACCAAACCACGAAACCGTGTCGTCACTCGTGCCAGACTGTGACACGGTCCAAGACAGAACGTACCTGCGGTACACTGCACCTGACCAAGAACAATGACAACGATACATGAATTCAAGTTCAATTAGGAGACCAACATGCCCAATACCGTATCGACATGACCGTGACACAGGGAGAGACGGAATACATCTGCGGCATACCGCACTTCACTTGCGGTGCACTGAACGGTCTACCAGAAAAAGGGATTAAAGAAGAGGTTACTTACACCTACAAATTTCTAAACCTTAAGACTCTCATTCTTCTCCAAAGCTCTCCAAGCTCCATTAAAGCTTCTATAAACCTTCACCTTTCATCAAAACACTCTCCAATCACCATAAATTCACATCCAAATCCTTCCCTACATCATTATAAAGAAGATTCAACCACCCAAATAAAATCAAAACACCTATAATCCAAGAATATAAAGCCAAAATTTCCAAATCTTATCCAATGATTTCTTAAACCCATACCAATCAAGCAAGAGTTCATCCTACCCACATATAGAATCATCATCCTTACACCTTTCAAACCAAAACAACAACCGTGCAACCCAAAATCAAGGGGTAAATTTTTTAAGATTGTTCAAAGCTTTGAGTTAGAGGTCAACAGAGATGACGAAAATAACAGAAACATTATTTACTGTTAGGGAGATGAAGAAGAATCAAAGTATGGTATTGGGTACTATTAAGAAGAAAACGATTGAGAAAGGTTCAAGTTCTATTACAAAGAAAAAGGGTAAAACAGGTTAAGAAATTAGAGAAAAGCCGGTTGTGGTAAATACAAAAGGCAAAAAGATTATAACTTAAAAGGAGAAGATGCCACAACCTCTACAAATCGAGATGCCTATACCCGAGATGAATTAAGCTTCAAAGGCCTTGTTAGCTTCCACAAAATCACATCTACCGGACATGCCTTTTGCTCATTAGAGGATATTTGAAAAAGAAGTTGGAGCAGGTGATTACAAGAGATTTTATAGAGAGTGGAGAGAGATTGGGTTGGACTACATTTATGATGAGACGTTCAAGTTTATGTATGGAGTTAGTTTCTGAGTTCTATTTAGGCCTCTTTAGGCAGGATAGTGAAGGTCGTGTTCCAGTTAGAGGAAAGTTAGTTCCTTTTACAATTGAAGAGATTAGAAACCACTTCCAGTTCAAGAAATTGTATGGACCATGTAAGTATAAAGAAGTGCTGGAATAAATCAAGAATTTAAATTGGAATCAACTTTTTGAACATGTATTAGATGAAGAAAAAGTGTAATTACACAAGGGAAAATTGAAGGCACCTTGGCCTTACAAATATCTCCAACCTGTTATGAGAATTTGGCATAATTTCCTCACATCAAACGCCTTTGGAAAGACACAAACTTTGGATGTAACTAAGAGAAACGCCATCTTTCTGAATCGTAATTTAAGAGGGGAAGAAGTAGATGTGGCACAGTTGATCTTTAAGGAAGTGATGCGATTTTTTGTCTCTCCACTTTTGTTATTTAATGTGAAATATCCAACCATGATCACATGCCTTATATGAAAAGTGAATGAGGTTCGCGGTGAAAAAGAGAAATTGATGTATAGAGTAAGCAACAATATCAACAATGCTTAGATCAAGAAAATTTTAAGAGGAGTAGGAATTAAGAAACTTCCACAAGAATAATCAAAATAATAGGATCTTATTTGGCGAGAAAGGGTAGATGAGCGATTGAATAAAGTTGAAGCAGCTCAAAGCTTCTTGGCCGAGGATGTGGACAAATCAAAGTTAATCAAGTGCACAGCATGACACTCCTTAAGCACGATATCGCGAAAGATCAACCTAATCCTATCTTGGATGTTGATAAAGAGAGGCAATAACCTCGAGAGTATGTTCTCTTTCTTCCTTACCATTTATGTATATGCAATATCCATTTTTATGTGATTTTACTGCTTTTAGGAAAAAATTTAAATTTTGATACATGGGATTAGATGTAAAGTGTGTTTAATAACTTGAAATCATAAGCTTAGTAAGTTAATGATAGAAAGTAATATGTTTATGAGCTGATTATTTTGTATGCTTTGAGTATAAACTGAAAATACACATTGATATTAACGAAAAGATTAGTGAGCAATACGGTAGAAGTATGTTTGGTCCTTAAGGAGCCTTGAGGGGTGTGTAGGCTGTGAGATCCGAGCAAGTTGATAAACCCATTTAGTTAACGTGGTAAAGGTAAGAAAGTAACGAAATTGCATAGTTTAGAAAGTGATTTAAGGCAGTTCTTTGATAAGCCCCTTGTTTTTCCTTTTTAGCTTCCTGTCCATTTATTATATTTATTATACTTCTCAGCCCCTTATATCCTTTCTAAAGCCTTTTTATTAGCCACATTATAAGTCATACCCTTTACATTTTAGGACTTTTCCATATGACCCACAATCGAATCGCGATGATAGACAGTCGTTTTAGAGCTTGTGTTTGGGGTGGTGGGTTTACCATTATTGGAAACATTATCGGGTTGTGTATTTTTTAGCTTATTATGTATTGTGTTCTTGATGATGATTCACTGATATATTATTGTAACCCTTTGCTAGGGTAAAAGTAAATGAGAAAAGAATTGAAAAGAGAAGAAATATATGCAAAAAGTAGCTTGACATCTCACATCAAAAATAGAGTCATAACTATATTACAAAAGAAAAAATAATATGAAAAGATTGAATATGATTTTGACCGGCAAAGTCTAATTTTTAGGTGATCATCTTATGCTTTATTATTGGGTTATTAGGGGATTCTAATTACTACATCAATTCATTGGGTTGAGTGAGAATATTTGTGAGAGTAAACTCAAGCTTTAGGGCGATCGTTGATGACTATTGAGGAGAGATCCAAAAGCTCAATCTAAGTTATCCAAATATACTATCATACCGTCCCTAAACCTACCTTACAATCTTAAAGACCTTATGATTCTTTGCTATGTGATCTAGAAATAATTGAACCATTAGAAAGTAGTTAGATGGATCATTGGATACTAGTTAGTCTCGAAGAAAAATCTATAGACTCCATGTTAAACAAAGTGATGAACTTCTCCTTCGTGTATTGCAAAGCTAATCCGATCTGGAATTTGAACCATGTTGATTGTATGTATAAACAAGTGTACGGGTAATTTAGTTTGTAGATATTATTACATGAAATTTTCGGATTAGTTGCTTTGAGTTTATTATCCATATTCTGCTATCTTCTTCCCAATGTGCTTAATTGACTAAGTTGTGTATTTAGAGACTTCCCTATGTTCTTATCTTTATTGTATTGGGACGATAAAACTTTGAGTTGGGGGTCTTGATATCTCCCTATTTGTGATATATTAATGTAGATTGGAGACATCATTTTAGGTGTATTTGATTAATTGTTTAAGGATTTTTCCCCGTTAGTAGACAAAAATCTTAATTCATGTCTTGATTTGATGATTTATTACTTTTCGAGCATATTTGGTTTAATTTGTGTGTTAATGTGAAGCTCTTAAGGTCTATGGAATATAATTAGATCCCAAATCAATTCTAAGGAGTTAAGGAATGAAGATATAGGAGAAATCAGGAGATAAAAGAAAGCAAAGTTGAATTAGGAAAGGAAAAGCTGCCAAATAAATCTGCCAACTCTACAGCTACGTCCACTACTACAGGGAAGATAACTCCAAATTGGCTGCGATTTTGGATGATCCTTTAAAGAGTTAAATAGATATTTTTGTTGTCATAGTTTTGATATAAAGTAGGCTAAATTTGACCCAATAACAAAGGAGATGTGACCATAATACAGAGAAGTGTTTATCATTTCCTATATTTTAGGAAACAAATTTGATTTGGACTTGGACTCCAATTACTTACCTTCGACTCCAAGATTTTGAACTAGGGTTAGAAAATGCCTAAAAATACATCCTATTATCCTTGTAAACATGTCCTTGCCTAATACTTAACTAATATTATTCTTAGAAGTCATCAAGAGAAGCAAGTTGACAATATGTATATTTATTTTAGTTTAAAAATTATTTGTATAATCTTTGAATTCTATTTTCTTCTATCTAAGTTTGTTTGGGAAAAACCTTTTTGAATCGATTGAGTTTCTTGACCTTTATATTTGTTTTATGTGCTTTGATGTATTGTCTGTAGTTCTTGCTAGTGCATAGTATATACTACCACATTAATAGCAGTTTAATGGTCACCTGGAATGGGTGTCTAATTGTTGAAACACCACATAAATGTCTAGGGTGTGGTAGTGATCCTGGCGAGCTTGCCTAACTAGATAGTTACTAGGGTTTGAGATTAACTAGCGGTCAATACGCAGGGTCCCCTTACCCAAGTCCCCATGGTAATTGCTCAGGGTTTGATATATAGGAGGAATATAGAATCCTGACTTGTTGCTTTAAGAGCTTTAATCACCCTTATAACTAGTAGAAGAAATAGGAGTATAAGTGTATACACGCAAACCTGAACTATATCTCTCATCTTATTCTTACCTTTTTTTAATGTATTTGCATTAGTATCTCTCTCCAATTAATCATTTTTGCTTTGTTGTCTTTTCATTCCCTGAACTACTCTTTACGGCGCTCTCTTCTAATTCATACGTATAAAACACAAAGTCTCTAAGAACGAATCTCACTTATCATTAAAACTTGCATACAATCTGTGATACTTGTAGTGAGTAATGTGATTGGTTAGGGTGATAGTTCATACTTTATTTATAATTATTTTATCACACCCTACCAGCCACCACTATGGTTAATAGATTAAGCGTTTATCAAGCTATGAATGAATTAGTTCATAATAAAAATAGTAAAAAAATTAATAGAAGTATTAGAATCATGTTTAGGGCGACACACTAATACAAATTACTCTATGAATGGTTTAAATCTAGTGAAGGATTGAACTGGAATAGTGGAAACCCTTGTTGTTCTTTTTCTTTCTTCTTCCCGGACGTGTAGAGCTCTTCCAAAATTGTCTAACTCCCCTTTTGATTCAAAAATATAATATATTAATGTCCCAAAATGTTTTTGGGAAGTGTGGGCCCCATTTACATTATTATAGTCAACCCAAAAACATTTTCAAAGAATCCAGACTAGTTCGAGCCACTATGGAAGCAATATCATAACTTTTCCTTTTTAACTCCAAATTGCGAATATTTACCTCTCTCGCAGTCCTGACTTATATTAATATCTTGAAAACAAGGGTTTACTCATAATACTAATATGTGTGGTGACTCTCTTAATTTGACTTCAAAGTTCTACCGGTAAAAGCACCATATCTTCCAAAGTGACTTTTTGGTCCTGTTATGTCGTGACTTGGGGTTAGATTTGACTTTTTTACTTCTTGGAATAATATCAAGTTCATTTATCGTCCATGTACCTAATATCGTCACAATTAACGCACAAAAACACTAAAAGTAACAACAAATAGAAACTAGATAAGAAATCACGATATGTCAAGTAATAGGAAATACTGCCTCAAATAAGTAAATAAACCCTCAAAATGATTTCTCGTGATGTGATTAATATATCACAAAAAATGAGATATCATAGAGACGAGATGCCACTAAAAACGTGTTAGAAGTTGAGATTTTTTACATATGAGATGTTGACTTCACGTGTTCATTCATTATAGCCCATGGTAATTATAGGCTCTTTTTTGTGGTTGACTATGTGTTCAAATGGGTGGAATTTGTAGCACTACCAACTAATGATTCACAAGTGGTGATCAAATTATTGAAGTCACATATATTTACTAGACATAGAACTACTAGAGTTATCATTAGTTACAAAGTTACTTGAAAGAGGTTGTAATCAAGTATGGGGTGAGACATAGGGTCTCCACCTCATATTAAACACAAATAAACGGGCAAGGCGAGGTCTATAACCGAGAGATTAAGTAATCTTTAGAAAACAGTGGGATAAACAAGGAAGGATTCGGTAACAAAACTTGGTGAGCACTCTGGTCCTATAGAAGAACGTTTAAAACGCATGTGGGTGCATCTCCGTATTAAAAGGTGTATGATAAGGTGCGACATCTCTCTATTGAGCTTGAATTGGGTGCATATTGAGCACCCAATGAGTGTAACTTAGATGAGAATCTAGTCGGGGAGGAAATGATGATGCAACCCAATGAATTAGATGAATTTCGCTTTTATGCCTACGAAAACGAAAAAATCTGTAAGGAGAAAACCAAGAACTGGAATAATAATCGAATCCGCGAGAAGAAGTTCAAGATAGGACAATTGGTCATCAAGGACAAATATAGGTTCACATACCATCCTGAAAGCTTGAGGACAAGATGTTCAGGACTTTTCATTGTCACAAAATTCACATCTCATGGAGCTATTAAGATCGAACACCCAACCTTCATGGTAAACGGTCATTAGTTGAAAATAACACACATGAAAAAATTTGAACCAATGGTAGATGATGTATATCCTACAGGCTGAGTAAATTTGGGGTAGCATATCAAACTTGACTCACATTAAACAAAAGTACCGGTGGGTGACAACCCACACCTTTATCAGTTTTAAATTGACTTTTTGTATATTATTTTAGTAGTTTATAGATATTTACATGTATATTACATTTATTGAGAAGGGTTTTGTAGCTAAAATGATGCAGTTATCTAGTTTTTAAAATTCAATGTCAACATAGAGGTCAATGATGCACAAAGTTTGTTAAGATTCGTAAGTTTGGGAGACTATGTCAGAAAATCGGAGGGTCCCGATACATCCAGAACGCGGTTCGAGCTAGAGCGGAAAAAATTTGATTGGTCCTCGTGCTTAATTAATTTTGGATTTTCATGGAATTTTGAATTGGGGGTTTTGATATTTAAACCAAGTGCCACCGTATTTTTGTTGTTAATCGTGAGTTTGAGTCTGGGTTTTGAGACGTCTCAAATAAAGAAGATTGTGAATAATAAATGAAGGGTTGTGTAAAATGATTGAGAGAGACTGGGTAATGAATATGTGATTCCAAGCATACCAGGTAGCCGAGAGCCACGAACCGAACCACCAAGACTCATCTAGTAACCAAACTCAAGCAATTAATCTACATTTGAACTACCAAGTCACAATCTGCACCTTTTGGGCTCAGGAAGAGCTACAAGTGATGACTTTCTAGTTTCCAGGATTCCTCCACCTTCACTAAAGTGATGTTTGTTGCTTCTTTAACGCTTTCTCTTGATGTTGGACTTTAAACTTCACTTATTCTCTTCATCTTGGTGCCTCCTAGCAACCAATTACCTAAGAATTCACACTAAACAAATAAATTAACGCATAAAAGCTCTAAAAGTAACAATATTTCAAATCTAAAGGAAGAAATTGTAATATATCAAAATATGACTAATAATCTATCAACTAAGTCCAAATTCAACCTAAAATTATGTCTCCTAAGGGGATTTATCTATCACAAAATGGGAGACATCACTAATGATCATGGTTAGTCTTCAACTCCACGTAGAGGTATGGATAGCTTTGAACCCGAGCCCTCAGCATGGGCCATGACACAGATGAACAGAATTTTGAATGTATAAAATATATAATATAGCAGTGTCACAAACTAGTTGAGCATAATAAGAGATATCGAGCACATCATGGTGAAAATCGAGGAGGAAATCATTGAGACCGCCTATTACCGCGAGTTCGAAAAGATGTGCTACCGCCGCGTAAGGTCTCTAAACCCTCTCCTCAATGCTTTTAAATGTTAGTGTATATTAGTAAATTTTATTTTCTTTTTGAGTCTTTTTCGAGTCATGGGGACACAACCCAGTTTCGAGTTGGGGTGGGGTACTTTTTGTCCTTATTCCCGTTTTTGTTTTATATTATTTTTCAAAAACGATAAAATTTAAAAAATAATTATTATAAGGAATAAGTGAATGATAGTAAATAGTGTGTTTCCGAAAGATTTTACAAAGTGAGTGATTTATTTGCATGAAAATATGTAATGAATGATAAAAAAGATTAATAAGTAATGCATAAAAGATAAGTTTAAAAGAGAAAAGAATAAAATTTTGAACATAGAAAGCCTTGAGCGGTGTGTAGAACATGAGGTCTGAACAAGTAAATAACCCGCCTAGCTTATTAACTAAAAGTGAGAAAGTAACAAACCCTAGTAGTTAGGAAAATGATCCAAGTAGTTCTTTGATGATCCATTTGAATCCTTTAGCTTTTTCACCCATTATATTATAAATTAATCCGCCTTAGCCCTATTTTAGCCTTAGCCTGCTTTTGTTGCCACATTATAAGCCCCATAAGATTATAGGATTATAGGACTTCCCCATATGACCTGCACTCGAATCGCAACCCTAAGATTAGTCATCTTTAGAGCTTGAGTTTGGGGTGGTGGTACCACATTGTGGGAACATTGGGAGGGATTTATGAGCTTGTATTTGTATGTTATTGATGATATAATTGTATTATAACCCTTTTTTAGGGTCTTAAAAAAAAGAAATGAAAATAAGTGGTATGATATCTCACCTCAAAAAGAGTGTCATTACCATCTTAAAAAATTATATAAAGAAAAACGAAAAGAAAAGAAAAGAATCGACAACATGGAATCTGTTTTAAATCATCGCGTAGTGTTATTGGGTAGTTGGATATGCTAAGATTTTACCATCGATATTGGGTTGAGTGAGGTAATTCTCGAGTATAACTCAAGATCTTGGGCGATTCGTTTATGGTTAGTGATGACATAGCGAAAAGCTCACTTTAAATTACCCAAATATACGTATCACACATTCTTACCTACGCTATAATCGAAAAAACCTTAAGATTTCTAGATATTTGGGTGAGTAACGATTGAATAATTAGGGAATAACTAAGTGGACCATTAGATACTAGGGGGGACCTATGAACACCATATAGCCTCCATATCAACCTAAGTGAGAACCGCGCCTTCTTGCATTGCAAAGTTAATCCAATTTTGAATTTGTTATGTGTTGATTGTTTGTATATTACGTGCATTTGTACATTTGCACATTATTTCTTGGACACCACTATATGAGACTTGCTAGGATAGTTTATTTAGGTTCATTCATCATCTTTCTATTTCCTCCTTCTTCTTTGGTTGTTTGGACTTTGGACCCTATTAGTTTTATTTTATTTTGTCGGGACAATAAAACATTGAGTTGGGGGTCTTGATATTTCCTCTTTTGTGATAGATTAATCTATGCACGAGACATCTTTTTCAAGGTTTACGGGACCTAAATGGTGTCTCCTGGTGTGTTATAAAATAACACCCCTAAAAAGGAAAGACACATACCACAAGTGTACCGGTCGTCCAAGTAATATTCGGTAAACGGGATTTCGATCTCAAGGACGGATTGGACATGACTGTAAATGTTATGCAATAAGTGAGAATAGTTGTTGTGTGATACGAAATGTAAATGGATAAATATTTGTTGGATTTTTGTTTAAAGACTAAAGTGCAAATAATGTTAAATACTAAATTAAATAATGCAAATACGTAAGAGGCAAGTAAATAAAATGATTCGACGCAAGAATGAGAAGTAGTACTTGAGTTTCGCAAGGGTTTCACCTAAATCTATTAAATCGGATTTGGTATTAGTCGGGATTCTAGTTTCTCCTAACCCCCGTCAGGGTGGACATAGGAGTTATCCTAGGTTATTACAAACCCGTCAAGATGATTATAAGCTACCTTTGAATGTTCAAGTGGTTTACCAAATTGGCTATAAGATTAATTAAGTCCGTCGGGATCAATAATTTATACCTTACATCTATTATCTAGTGCTATAATTAAACCCCCCGTCAAGGTTATCACTACGCCATTATAATGAATAGCTTAATTACTAATTCCTATTTTTGATTCATGACTTCAAAGACAGTAAAATACTAAATTACCCAATTCAAATTAAATCCTTCAATCCCAAATTCGAAAACACTAATTAAATTAATTGAGGCTCAACCCATTAAAGCGATTCTCAAGCACACATAAATTTAGTTCATAACGGAATTAAAAACCAAAGAAATAAAAATAAATGAACTCGTGTTTATTACAGAAATAAAAAATAAGAAAACCTAATTAAGGATTGGGTTTGGCTGTAATTTGGAGAAGATGGCTTTCTCCAGCTCTTAGCTTTTTCCTTTTCCTTGCTTCTGACTTTCTCTCTGGCGTTTCTAACTTATGTAAATTGAGTTTTGTATAAAATAGAAGTAAAAAGGTCTAATTATAAGCTTAAAATCGGACTTGGGCTTTACTTAAGTGAATTAGTGAAATATTAAATGACCCAAGTCTAATCTTTCAATTAAAATTTCGTACTGGTGTACATCCCTTGGTAAAACGGCTGTAAATTTCTCAAATCAACTCCAAATTGACCCGTTCAAGTTGCTAAATCTTCATAACTCAATAAGGAATAAATCATCTTCAAGGGTCAAAGGCTGAATCCACGTCTAAGTATCTCAAAATTAGAAATTAACATCAGCCTTCCAGATTTGCAGCTTTCCTAGTCAAATCTTCAGAATATCTTTTTTCACATTTGACTTCTCCACTCGATCTAAGACTTTAATTCTAGATTCCTCTCGTTGCTAGTGTCCATGGACCTAAAAATTTGCACTAAAAATAAACCATTTAACGTGCAAAAGCTTTATAAATGAAAAATACTAAATTCCAAGGAGGGAAAATGAAATATAACGAAATAACACTAAAAGTCTATCATATTAGTTAAATAATCACCTAAAATTATGTCTCCTAAGGGAATATAATTAGAACAAAAAGGGAGACATCACTAAGTGAGAGATTTTTCCCTAGTTTTTTCCATATCTTACTTTTCTACTTCCTTTTGGACATTATATTATTTATAGAGTTTTTGTGTTTTAATTGTGCGTTAAGTGTGTAGCTTTTAGGTAAAGAGTTGACACAAGAGTCTAATAAGATGAGGATAAGTCAAAAATTAAAGTCCAAACCCAGGATAAGGCGTAAAGAGAGCTTAAAGTCACTTTGGGAAAGCTAAAGCGTTTACCCAGAAAAGTCTTGATGTCACATTAGTTCGGTCACCACAATAAATTGGTAAGAGATTTTAAAGAAATTCCTTTTGATGAAGATGGATCTTGAAGTCTATGTCACATGAGAGGTAATGGAGGTTAATTCAGAGTTGAGACGAGAAAGTTGTGACATTGCCTCCACCATAACTCAAACCTGGACATCATAAGTCAAAAATGGTTTGGGCAATTTTTAACCCACCTAAGTGAGCCCATAAAGCCCCAAACGTTTTCAACCAAGTATATAAGCATATAAGCTCCCATTTCACTAGACATCACTTTTTCATTACATTTTTCAACAGAGGAATATCAAAAACGCCTGGAGGAGAATCAAAGGAGGTTTCCACCCAAGTTCATCATTCTCCACCATTCCACAACCATCCTATCTCGTATTTTATGTTAATTTCATTTTGCTTTATTTTTTGAAAACGATTTTAATATTAGTTTTTGTTACCATTTGTTTAGTATGAACTAAACCTCTTTTGCTTAAAACTTGCAATGGGTATGAACCCTAATGAATCATTTCCTTTGTTTTGAGTATTTGGGATATATTTATATTGAAATGAATTGAGGTTTCTTTTATATATTTTTTATTTTTGCCTATTCATGCCTTGATCAAGTATTGTATAGTTTGAGACTTTTGGCTAAAACCCGGGGGGTCAGAATTCGGACATAGTATATAAGCGTCTAGTGTGCTGTAGTAAACTCTTTCCTCACTAGATAGTCAATAGGGTTAGAACTTAAATCCTCAAAAATCATTTCTATGGTCACTCGGGAGGGGTCTCTAATGACAGAAGGTTTCCTTCTAAGCTACCGACAAGAGTTAGAAGGATTGTTGAATCCCAACTAATGTGAATCACACATTAAGCCCTTATACCAAATAACAAGTGAATAGTTGATTAGGAAGATTACATGCAAAAACAAAGTAATACTTCTCCCCCTTTCTCATATTTTTAGCATTTTGATTGTTTACATCATAGTTAATTATTAATTTTATTTTAAATTAGTCCTTTAAACAAAAACTCAACAAATATTATATATTATTATTATTTATCTAGCAAGATTAGACTATATTATTCCCAAAAAACATTTATCACAACCTTGATAATCCCTGAGGAGACGATAACCCCACACTTATCAATTTTTAACTTGTCAACGACTCGTACACTTGTGGGAAGTAAAAACTCATCTTGCTGTCGATTTATCATCACACCTTGGGAGCGAAATGAGACCGAAAAGGGAGAGAGACTCAAGTTGTTGATCATATATCTTGTCTCTAAGGCTCTAATGTCAATAGTGGACTAGAGTTGGTTAAATGTTATTTCCTGATGATAACTTATTCATGTGAATCACACATTTCGCCCTTATACCAAATAACAAGTTAATAGTTGATTAGGAAGATTACCTGCAAAAATCAAGCAATACTTCTCCCCCTTTCTCATCTTTATAGCATTTTAATTATTTACATCATAATTAATTATTAATTTTAATTTTAAATTAGTCCTTTAAACAAAAACCCAACAAATAATATATATTTATTATTGTTATTTATCTAGCAAGATTAGACTATATTATTCTCAAAACACATTTATCGCAACCTTGATAATCCCTGAGGAGACGTTAACCCCACACTTATCAATTTTTATCTTGTCTACAACTCTTACACTTGTGGGAAGTAAAAACTCTTCTTGTTGTCTATTTATCATCATACCTTGTGAGAGAAAAGAGACCGAAAAGGGAGAGAGACTCAAGTTGTTGATCATCTATCTTGTCTCGAAGGCTCTAATGTCAATAGTAGACTAGAGTTGGTTAAATGTTATTTCCTGATGAGAACTTATTCATGTTAAGCATGAATATTACTCCTTTCTATGCAGACATAGCAAATCTTATTATGAGTGGATCATTTCCCTAGGAAAGCAATTCACAAGAGAATAAGAGGTTAGCTCATCCTGCAAAATAATTTTTTTGGGAGGACCCATTCCTCTTTAAGGTATGTAGCGACCAAATTATTAGAAGATGTATACCCAAGAGTGAAATCTATGATGTAACCGCAAGTTGTCGTGATTCACCTTGTGGAGGAAACTCAAGGGTAATGGTACAACAGCAAAGGTACTTCAATCCAATTTTTATTGGCCTACAATTCAAAAATATTTTTATGAATATGTCAAGAAATGCTCAAGATGCCAATTCAACAAAAATATTTTAAAGAGAGATAACATGGTGCTTAAAAACGTATTTAAAGTGGAGAATTTTTATGTGTGTGGTATTGAATTAATGGGACCTTTTGTCTCATCCAACGATAATCAATATATCTTACTAGTGGTGGATTATGTGTCAAAATGGGTTAAAGCGGTAGCATTACCAACAAATTATGTGAGAATGGTAATCAAGATTTTAAGATCACATATCTTTAAAAGACATGGAACGCCTAGAGTAATCATCAGTGATAGGGGTACACATTTTGTATATAGATACTTGAAGATGAATCTAGCAAAGTATGGAGTGAGGCCTAGAGTGTCTACCGCATATCATCCGCAAACAAATGGACAAGACGAAGTCTCTAACCTAGAGATAAAGTCGATTCTTGAGAATACTGTGGGACCAACAAGTAAGGATTGGTCCACGAAGTTAGATGATGCATTATGGGCCTATTGAATGACGCTCAACAATGTAGGTGAATCCCTGTATCGAATTGTATATGGTAAGGCATGTCACTTACCACTTGAGCTAGAGTTAGGAGCTTATTGGGCAATAAAGGAGACTAACTTGGATCAAAACTCAGACGACGAGCAACTAAAGATGCAACTTAACTAACTTGATGAATTTTGTTTTCATGCCTATAAGAATGCAAAACTTTACAAGGAGAACCCCAAGAAATGGAATGATTAGAGGCTCGAGAAACTCTTTGAAGTGGAACAAAAGGTCCTCATGTACAATTCTAAGTTTAATAGTTATTTGGGGAAGTTGAGGTCTAAGTGTTTAGGCCCATTCATTTTTACCAAGGTCACACCTCATGGATTCGTTGAAGTAGAGCATCCAACCGAGCACCACACTTCCATGGTGAATGGCCATTGGCTGAAGATATATCATGGAGCCGAGGAATTCAATAAAGGGGAGGTCATGAACCTCCTCGAAACCGAGTGATTCTTGATGTAACTCATCGAGCTTAACGACGTCAAAAAAGACTAATAAGGGTGAAAACACATGTGTAGATTATTTTATTGCTTTCATAGTGTATATTATGAAAATTTAGTGATTCTTTATGCATATTATGGTTTATTAAAGCTAATGGGGGAGGAAAGTATAACATTTTGTTGTGTAGGTATGCATGATTTTGAGTTTTGGGTAAAAAGAATTGAAAATTCAAGTTCATAGTTCCGCAAACGGAATACCGGCCCAATGGGCGATATACCGCTCGCCCCCAAAGCGTAACGATGATAGCCCCACGGTCTAAAAAGGAAGAAAGTCAGATAGGCGGAACGGTATGCCAGATTCATCGAGAGGTATATATATCGGGAAGAAGACCGTAGTGGAGAAAGGTGACACGTAGCAAAGTAACTAAAGACTTGAAAGGGAAAAACGGTGATGTCGTCCCCAACAAGCATTAATATTGTTGAGCGAACAAACAGTCACGAAGATAGGTCCACGGTCAAACAAGACATACGTATTGAAACGTTCGAGTGGTATGTCGGTCCCATTGACAAAAGGATTTGCGCACAAGCGTCATAACAAGAGTTGTAACATAAAAGAGGAGCGACATACTGGTGAAGTCGTCAGTTTACCATTACGGGATGGTTTTGACAAAGAATAAGAGAATATTTATGGTTTCTTACAACCTAAACCCTATTCCTTGCCTTCTCCTACACCACTAAAATGAACTCTTCACCTCCAAACTCTATTAAACCTCTATTAATGCTTGAGAAAACTTTCAACAACCCACCAAAACACCATAAAATCTTACACCCATCATCCATAAATACATAATCTTCACTCAAACCATTCCATTCCATAACAACACAAAACACCATAGGTTATAAATTCTTCAAAAATTTCTTCTTTCTTTCTTAATAGTCTACCATTAAATCAAGCTTTAATCTTTCCATCATTCTTTACCAACCACTATCAAAACACCATAAGATATCCTCCCAACCACGGCAACCCAAAGAAGAACCAACCATTCAAGTTCAAGAAGTTTAAACTCATACTTGGTTCATCTTTGAGTTGTGGATCTATATATATGACGAGAAAAATGGATGCAACGGGTTGGAAGAGGAAGGGAAAAAAGATGGCGAAGAAAATGAACAACAAGTTACTCGGGGTAATAAAAGAGAACCCAATCTTCATAACTGAATCACGTGAGGAGAAACCAACACCCAAGGTAAGTACACAATAAACAACAAGGTATAATTTGTGAAAGATAGTTCCAGCCAAGCTGAAAGGGAAAGAACCAATCCCTTGCTGGTCGTGGTTAATCTTCTACCCCGAAAGAAGGTGAGTACATCCTTGAACCCAAACCTCTGAAGTGGGTAGTGGCACTGATGAACATGATTCAATAGTTAGATAAATACAACTGATGTCTCTCTTTTTATGATGAATTAATCTACTCGCGAGACATCATTTTAGGTGTATTATGTGCTTATTTGAAGGATTTTCCCTATTACTTGATATATTCAAGTTTCTTACATTGATTTGGAAAATTATTAATTTTAGATCATTTTTAGTGTAATTTTTGTGTTAAATGTGAAGCTCTTAGGTAACTTAATTATATTAGATGCCAAATCAATGTCAATGAGTTAAGGAAAGAAGATCCAAGGAGAAATCTAGAGTTAAAAGGAAACAAAGTTAAATTAGAAAAGGAAAAACTGCTAAATAAATCTGCCAAAGCTGTAACAATGTCCACTATTTTAAATTCTAAAAAAATCGGTTTACAAATTTGAAGGAGCCTTTACATGGTCAGATAGATCTTTAAATTGCAGTCGTTTTGATAGGTCGTACACTGAATTTGTCCTATTCTAGAAATAGATATGACCACATCAATCTGTAATGTTTATCTTGTCCTATATTTTAGGAAACGAATTTGAAAAGAAATAGGACTCCAAAAACTTGACATCCACTCCAATATTTCTACCTAACACATATAAATTCAGTTATTTATCTCTGTAAACATTATCCTTTGGCTGCATAAGTTTAATATACATCAATAAATCATCATAGAAGCAATCAGGATGACCTAGAGGAGGAAGAATCAATAGTTGGAGTTTCAACGCATCAATTATACACTTCTCCATCTCTATTCTTTGGGTAAATTATTATTAGATCTATATTTTCTATAAAGTATTTCTAAGTTATTTATTCCAAGTTTTACTATGCATAATTTCTCTTAGTGTTGTAATTATATGAACAATTGATTATTGTTTTTCTATTTAATTTGAATTTTGGATTTTAGTATTAAATTGATTTGGTTCTTAATTTCCATTGATTATGTTCTTTCATTAATCACTATATCTTCTCTGATCAATTAGGTATAAACCTTAGTAATTAGGCTATTTGTTAATGGCGACGATCATCCAAAAGGGGAATCTAATTACAGAACTAGGATATAGACGCGTGGTATTCGTTATTGAGTCTGGCGGCCTTAACTAACCGTGTAGCCAATTAGGTAAAATATTAATCATTCAAAAATAGATTATTTTCAGCCTGACGGGGTCATTAATACCGTAGAATAGCTCCAAAGTCTACCATGACAGGAGTTAGAAAGACATTAGATCCCTACTATTGTTAAATTACCCATCCACCCTTATTATTAGAAAAAATTAATTCAATAGGATAGGTTCATACTTGCATCTCCTTGTCTTAATTGCATAATTTTTTATTTTTTATTTTATTTATATTTAATTATAAAACAAAATACTTACTTCTTATCTTTTTAATCAAAACATTTAAAACCATCTATTTTAATATTGAACACAATTTTAGAATAACTACCTAAATCCCTAAGAATGAATCTGATTTATCAATTATAACTTGCAAACGGGCTGTGCAGTTGTAGTGAGTTTCTCGTCGTAGCATTGTGTGTGTTATTTTATTATCTTTATTTATTTATTCTTTTATAACACCTTTACCGCGACCAAGTTTTTGGTGCCGCTGACGGGGATTTATTATAGTTATTTTAAATGTGTTAAAGTTAGTTTAGTAGTTTTTTTGTTTTTAGTTTTACGTTTGCTTTGTTGGTCTCTTTTCAGGTCTTTCTTTAGGTATGGAGAATTCTCTTTATCAAGTTCAAGCTCCACTACAGTCCTGGTATGGTCAATTGCAAAACTCCTTTGATGAAATACACACTTTCATGAATTCGTCACGAGCGAGCTTTAGAGCTCATGAGGAAAGGCTCAGGAAGTTGGAAGACTCCATCAATCTTTTTATCAAGATCGATGCTACTATATAATTAGTGAAAAGTATGCAACAATAACATCAAGTTATGGAGCAACGATTGACGCAACTCACTTAAACGGTTGAGAAATTACAACAAAGACCATCTATGCACATGGGCCAAAGTACAAATATTAATCATGAGGCTAGTCAAGATACCGATGTTCGGTTCAATGTGGTTGAAGATTTTATCCTTCAAGAATAGAAGTAAGTGGAATCGCCACAAGTTACACCTAGTAAACTGAAGATTACAACGATAGAAGAGCCAACCATGCAAAGCATAGATGACAAAATTGTTGGTAATCGAGTTGAAGTTGAAACTGAACTTTGTGAAGGGAAGATTTCATCCATAGGAAACCTATCCAAGTTGCGTTTAGAGAAATATAATATTGAGATCTTGGTAAGAAAAGAGAGAGAATAAGAATATACGGGGATAAATTCTCCACCTAGTACTCCATGGATGTTACCACTCGACCCTATGAAGACCATTAATTTAAAAGGTGACATTGTTAAATCATTTTTAGAGGCGTTCAAAGAAGATGAAACTTATGCCCAAATGATTGAAAGTGATGCAGAAGAAATCACACTGCAACAAGTATTCACATAAGCTATCTTTGAAACGATTGAGAATGCGAGTGTAGAGATTGAGGTTGAAAACTTGGCCCTCAAAACAAAAGAAAAATCTGAAACATCCCATGTTTTGGACAAGAAGATTGGGGAGGTGCCACTTGAGTTCCCAATTGTTCCAAAAGTGCCTAAAGAGGTTAAATAGAAGAACCGCCAGCATGAACCCATGAAAAGAGAGCTAAAATGAGTTTGGGGTTAGAACTACGGTTGCTTGGAAGGCCTCCAAACAAGAGAATAGGCCATGAGGTTTCAAGAATGCGTGGATAGGGCCATTTGTTGTTACTCGAGTGGTGACAACAATTAATAGAGATACAACCTTCGAGAGGTCAAAGGCTTCGTATATTAGACATGCATAGCCTCACCCACTGCTAGGGAGGCTACATACTCAAGGGATAATGGAGGTAACATGTCGAACTTTGAAGGATGTTAAATAAAAGTACTCTTGGGAGACACCCCAAGTGTTAATTAATTTATTAATCTAGTTTTTAGTGTTTATTAGTAATTTTTATGTGTTTTGATAAATATTTATTTAATGAGGAAGGTAGAAATTGTTTTTGATGTGTAGGTAATGCACAAGATGAGTTTGGGGTGTGTTTGATGAAGAATTTCGTGCCCCCAACTGTTCCCAACAGTATACCGGACATATCGGTAGTGTACCGTGTCTATAAATACAGCTATTTACCTATGTAAACATTATCCCTTGGCTTCATAAGCTTAATATACATCAAAATATCATCATAGAAGCAATCAGGAGGATCTAGGGGAGGAAGAATCAAGAGTTGAAGTTTCAACGCATCAGTTTTACACTTCTCCATCTATATTCTTTGGGTAAATTAGTATTAGATATATTTTGTCTATGAGGTATTTCTAAGGTATTTATTCCAAGTTTTACTATGCATAATTTATTTTTAGGATTGTAATTATATGAATAATTGATTATTGTTTTTCTGTTTAATTTGAATCTTGGATTTTAACATTTAATTGATTAGGTTCTTAATTTCCATTGACTATGTTCTTGCATTAATCACTATATCTTCTCTAATAAATTAGGTATAGCCCTTAGTAATTAGGCTATTTATTAGTGGAAACGATCATCTGTAAGGGGGGCTAATCACAGAACTAGGATATAGATGTGTGGTATTCGTTACATACTCGACGATATTAACTAACCACATAGCCAAATGGGTAAAATCTTAATCATTCGAAAGTAGCTTATTTTCACCCTAACGGGGTTAGTAATATTATAGAATAGCTCCTAAGTCTACGATGATGGGAGTTCGAAAGACATTTGAATCCCGATTATTATGAAATTATCCATTCACCCTTATTCTAAGAAATAATTTATTCAATAGGATAGGTTCATATTTGCATCTCCATATCTTAATTGCATAATTATAAATTGTTTATTTTATTTATATTTATTTAGGAAATAAAACACTTACTTTCTTATCTTTTTAGTCAAACCATTCAAAACCATATGTTCTAATATTGAACACGAATTTAGAATAACTACCTAAATCCCTGAGAACGAATCTGATTTATCAACTATAACTTGCAAACGATATGTGCACTTGCAGTGAGTTTCTCATGGTAGTATTGGGTGTGTGTTATTTTATTATCTTTATTTATTCATTCTTGTATCACACCTCTACCGCCACCAACAACACAGTAGTGTCATGAACCATTGAGAATAATGGGAGATATCGAGCGTGTCAAGGTGGAAATCGGGGAAGAAATCAATGAGACCTCCTTTGACCATGAATTTGAAAGGATGTACTACGGCTATGTAACGTCTCCTAACCCCTCGCCCTAAATTGCTTATCTGTCTTGGTGTATAGTAGTTTATTTTATTTATAGAGTCTTTTCAAGTTATGGGGACACGACTCACTTTTGAGTTGGGATGGGTAACTCAGTGTCCTCATCCCCGTTTATGTGATTTTACTTGCTTTCAATGAATAAACATAAGAATTAAAAACAAATTAGTATAGGGATTGATGTAGGATGTAGTGGATGTACCTAATTATAAAGTCTAGCAAGTTAATGATAGTAAATTAGTGTGGACTCAAATGATATCACAATGCGTTTAGTATAACTTAGATGAAAACATTATGTAAAGGATAGGAAAGATTAATGAGTAATACGTAGAAGAAACATTGAATATTAGTGAGCCTTTAGCAGTGTGTAGAACGTGAGATCTGAGCTAATTGATAACCTGCATAGTTGAGGAGCTAAAAGTGAAAACAATTACGAGGCCTAGTAGTTAATAAAATGAATAAGGTAGTTCTTTAATTGCCATTTGAAGCCTTTAGCTTTCTAACCCGATTATAATTGAATTATTTATCGGCCTTAGCCCCCTTTCTAGCATGTAGTATTCTTTTGTCGCCAATATATAAACCATATCCCTTAGTTTATAGGACTTTCCACATGACCCGCACTCGAATGGAAACAATGAGACTAGTTTTCTTAAGATCTTGAGTTTGGGTGGTGGGATTCATCATTGGGAAATACATTGGTTGGGATTTTTAAGCATTTATATTTTGCGCGATTTTGATGATGTATTAGTTGTGACCCTCTTGCCGTGGTCTTTGAAAAACAAAAGATAGAAAAATAGTTGTGAAAAGAAAAGAAAGAGAAAATAATAGACATGATAACTCACCTCAAAATGAGTGTCACGGATATTTTACAAAAAAATGGGATTGGATAAATTGAAAAATAAATGAAAACAAAGTAATTGGCAAAGTGGGATGTGTTGGAAAGTCATTGTGAAATGTTTTTTGGCTTTATTGTGGATGCTAAAAAAAGCATCAAATTGGGTTGAGTGAGAAAGTGTATGAGTGTAAACTCAAGCTCTAGGGTGATTTTATGATGGTTAGTTAGGAGAGAGCCAAAAGTTCACTTCACATTTCCCAAATTTACATATCATACCGTCCCTAAGCCTATGTTGGAACCGAAAAGGCCTTAGGATTCCTAGCTACATGATTAAGTCATACTTTATCAATTAAGAAATAGCTAGGTGGGCCATTAGATGGTAGGGAGGACCAATCAACAACATATATCCACCATATCGAACTAAGTGAAAACTGCTCCTTATTGCATTAAGAAATTCATTTGATCTTGAATTTACGATTTGTTAATTCTTGAACATCACTATATGAAACTTGGTAGGTTAGTTTCTTTAGGATCATATGCTATTATCTTTTTCTTCTTCGATTAGCTAGCTTAAGATTTCAATCTAGTCCTTAGTTTTATTTTGTCGGGACAAAAAAATTGAGTTGGGGGTCTTGATATCTCGTCTTTTATGATAGAATAATCGTAACATGAGACATCTTTTTGGGGGATTAGTGGACCTAAGAGAAGAATTATTTCCTAGTATTCGATGTTCCTTACGTTCCAGTCTCATTTGGGGCTTATTACTATTTTTAAAGTCTATTGTGCTCTAATTGTTTGTTAAGTGTGTAGCTTCTTTGGAATATATTTGACATGGAATCCCAAGATGATATGGATAAGTTAAAAACTCAAATCCAAACCCAAGTCAAGGCATAGATAGAGCAGAAGGCCACTTTGGAAGCACTTGAGCGTTTACCAAAAAATTTGATGTAACTTGTTTCAGTCACCACGAATAATTGGTTAGATCTTTTGGTCTGATTTATTTTCATTTGGAAAGATTTTGAAGTCATTTTCGCATGGTGACTCGATGTTTCCAGCATAGAATAAAAACGGGCTGGGCCTTTCGGTCCTCCCAAAAGGGGACAATTTGGAGCTAAAACGTTTTTGGACTCATATAATTACCTTTTATCTGTTGAAAAACACACACAACTTCATAATTTTATAAAGAAAAAAACTCTTGGAGCTAAAGAAGAGAAAAAGGAAGGGCTTTTCAACAACAAGTCCACCATTCTTCATCATCCGGAGTCCGTTTCAGCTGCTTCTCTAAAGTAAAATTATTCTTTTTTTAGTTTTAAGAATGAATTTCATATGTTCATTTATTAATTTCTAGTATTTTAATATGATATAAACACCAATGATCTTGAGAATTGAGGTAGTGTATAAACTTATTATGATTAATTAGGTGTTTTTGACATTTGTGATAGTTTTATTAAAATAAATTGAACTCGTTCTTGTTGAATATATCTTTGTATCAATTGACTATTCGTACCTTGGCAAAGTTTAGAATAGTAATAATAGATAGACTATCTCCCGCGTGAAGGGTTTAATTACAGACCTAGGATATAAGCGTTAGGTGTGCGTTAGTGCGTCAGAACGTCTTGACTAGCCAAGTAGCCAATAGTGTAAGTATTAATTACATCTAAAAATATTGTAGGGTCACCTAGGAGGAGTCCCTAATATCGTAGGATAGCGTTATATTCACCGAGGAGGGGTTAGCAAGATAATTGAATCCCGACCAACATAGAATAACCAATATAACCTTACATCTAGAATCATCCATTTAATCAACTTAGGGGATTACAAGAAAGGATCAAGCACTCCTCTCTCATATTTCACATCTCTTCTTAGTCAATTTGTTTGAGTTCTATTTTATAATTTTTTTCATCTCTTAATTATTCAAATATTGTCATTTATTTATCGCATTAGTTAGTTTTAATAAAACCAAATAAACATACATCTATTAATTATTTGTCTTGCAACTAAATCATAATTTTCCTAAACACAATTACTTTGATAATCCATGAGAACGGAAACCCTTTTCTTACCAATTTTTATTACTTGTCAACGAACCTCGTACACTTGGGGATGGTTAGGTTCCTTTACCTTCAGGTGATTATCTATTACACTCACAGGACTGATAGATTTCTAGGAATCCCTATGAATCATCAAAGGAGTAGAAAAAATGATTCATTGGCTAAAGATAGACTTGCAAACAGGACTACGTGGTAGAAAAAAAGTTACTTCTAGATGGTGGCATCAAGTCGGTCCTTCATTCTATTACACACTATTATATGTCTATCCTTAAATACGTGAAGACATTTTACAAAGAACTCTCTCAAATGATGCGCGGTTTTGCAGGGGTTCTAGAGGGAAAAATCAGATCCAATAGATGGATTTGGATAAGATTGCAAGTTCTTAAGTTAGAGGGAGATTGGTTTTGTGATTTTTAAGATATGAACCTCCGCGTTTTGGAAGCGACAAAGTTGAGGTTTCTGAATAATCTAGATTCCTTTGTTTACTAAATTCTTAAACTGGTTTACTTCCCTGATCAGTCTTTTCAATACACTCCAATCAAGAAAGAGAGATCTGGGTTTGGGCAAGCATCATGGTAGGTAGGGTTATCTTTAATTGAGGATGTTTCATTAACATTGGTAATGGAGCCACCAAGATATCTGGAAGTATATATAGGTGCCTCCCCATATTAAGCTTGATAAATCAGTTATTGAGGCTCCCACTAAGGTACAAGAATTAATCTGTCTAAATATAAGCTTTTAAACTTGGACACTGTCACCAACTTTTTTCAACTTTAAGTGGTGGAAATAATCAAGCATATTAATATTCATTCCATTGACGAAGATGACAAAATCATTATGCCGCATTTTACAAAAGGAACTTACATGACCAAATCGGGTTATCATGCCAATCTGTCACTCAAAACTCAAAACTCTAAGGAGGCTTCATCTTCAGGTTCGTTGAGAGATTAAGATTTTTGGAAGAAGGTTTGGCATGATAAACTCTATTGAAGGTCAAATCTTTATTTTGGAAGTGCTTAAATAATGTCACCCCTTTTGTGGGCATATGTTATTCAAAACAAAATATGCTCCATAATAACGAGGTGTGGGGATATTTATTCAGGCTAGGAGGTATAAGCCGACCATATTGAAGGTAAGGGTTAGATTATGAAGGTTATTTTCAAATGGAAAAACTAGAGTTGGATAAGAAGATTCTTTCAGTATGGATCTTAATAAGTTTTTAGAATATGTGGATTGTTAAGATCAGGGGCGGAGCCAAGAATTTTTGTAAGGGGGGTCAAGGGGGTTCGGGGGCAACGTCCCAGGAAAAAAAAAATTGCCTTAATTTTCTTTATAAGTCAATATATTATGTAAAAATTACAAAATAGGTTCTTATATTATGCAAAATTGCACTATAGGTCCCTATATTTTGTAATATTAAAATATAAGTCTCATTATTATTATTTTTATAATTAATTATTCTATAAATTATTTTTTTTAATAAAAAATAACATATATTATATGTAAAAAAATTAAAAATCATAGAATTAAAGTAATTTATAACCTAATAAAATAAATTTTAAAATTTAAAGGGGGGGGGGGCAAATGAAGATTTTACAAAAAATTTGGGGATTATTTACCTATAACTTTTTTTTTAATGTTTAGTTATATATATTTTTTTAGAAAATTCAGGGGGGGCCATGGACCCCCCCTACACCCCCCTTGCCTCCGCCCCTGGTTAAGATGAAGTGTCTATTTGAAGGAACAATTTGGAATAAAAAGGCAATCCTCCTCCTTATTGATAATTCATTGAAAGAAAACATTGGAATCGATTGGTGTATGTTCAGAAAAGCTAACCCACATGATTTTGATGAGATGAATACTAGGGACACTAGCTCTTAGAACACCACATCCTTCCCCTTAGCAGATCTGAATATATTTTGTGATGTTTCATTTTCATCCAAACATGAGCCTACTAATATTGCAATTATTGGTAAGGATGAGCCTACTGAAATGTTATGTAATTATGTAATCGAACCTTGCACCTCTTGCTTACCCCCTTTAAGGGCTCAAAAAATAATAAGGATGAGTGGATTCGAACCCTATACCTCCTAGATGAGAGACAAGGTCCTGATCATTGAGCTAGCCTCAATTGTTTTCTCTATAAGTGATCTAACTAGGGTGTTGGTAGGTTTATATAGATATTCAGATATTGTTTAACCACTAATAGTTTTAATATATTATATTGTTAAAAAAAGAAAATCTTAAAAGAAAATCTTTGATGGGACCGACAATATCATTATTAAACAAATAATACAATTATAGATAGGTTTAATTGAGTAGTTTATTATCTATTCTGTGATAATTTTGTAAAGGAAGCCGTCTCTCTTTGACCATACCTATTTGTCTGCAATATTTCATCAATTATTATTATTGTCGTATATGATCAATTATTAAAAGGGTACTAATTAGGTTTCACTAATAATTTCAATCATTATTTGGGGTAATATTTAATTCAAATCACATATTAATAAGGGCGTCCAAATTTATTATAATATTCTCCCTTCCCTATTATTAATTTGAGCAATCTTTAGCTTTAATTTTTTTTGTTACACGGTAACGGTGATGTCAAAATAACCATTATTTTCTAGAATAAATACATCGTTTATCCCTGAATTTTACCCCGATTGACTGATTGCCTGTCAAAGTTTATTTTGCGACTAGTTTCCCCCTAAATTTTAACTCAGTGACTCGATGCTCCTTGTGACCATTTTCCGTCAATTTTTTACGTTAATTCGCAGCGTGGGTGCCACGCGCCGTTAACTCGTGACTCGTTGCCCCCTGAACTTTTTTTCAGAATTATCGTGACTCGTTGCCCCCTGAACTTTTTTTTCCAGAATTAATTATTTAAAAAATTATTTTAACAGGGGGCAAAATTGGTATTTCAAAACTTCTTCTCCACGATCTTCTTCTCCAAAGCTTCTTCTCCATGATTAAAACTTCAAAGCTTCAAAGCTTTAAATCTTCATATCTTCAAATTTTTAAATCTTCAAATCTTCAAATCTTTAAATTTTCAAATCTTTAAATTTTCAAATTTTCAAATCTTCAAATCTTCAAATATTTAACTCCTCTATGTTTAAGAAAGAGACCTAAAAACACATTAGTTTTGTAAAAAAAAATCCCTATATAACAGTAATCATATTGTACACAATTACGGGTTCATAAGAAAATTAATAATGTATAAATTTATTGAGTGAAACAACCCAAATATTTGTATACTCTGGCTAATTTCCTCTAATATATTGGATTAAAAATTTAAAAAAAAAATGGTTGCATATTATAGTCAATGAGGATACATTTAGTTAAATAAAGATCTGATTCTGATTTAATCGATTTGAGTACTAAGAGCAAAGATCTAATAATCAGGTGGAATGCTTCTTTGGCCACGAAAGACCAAAATCCCTATTTTCACTTGCTCTTTTCTCTTCTCTCTAAACACATGGACCAATTGTGCAATTAACTAACCCTATGTTGTATATCGGATTAACCCACATAGAATACACGAAAATTGGTAACAGATCTCATCTAGAAAAAATAAAATTTAAAAACTCCGAAATCAAGAACAAATTTTAGCAAAAGAAATCGAAGTTAGAATTGATGAGATCTCTCCAATTTGGTGCAGACACGTTTCGTGGACAAGATACATGAAATGCATATGGATGCTCATCCTTCTGTTGGTCACCTTCATCGTTATCCTTTGCTTTCTCTACTAAAACTAAGACTTCTTCAATCTCCATCTCCTCATCTGCACTTCTTTGATCCATCTTTATCATCGTTTCTTGCTTTGCTTTCAGTTTGTGCTCATGTAGGGTGGGTTAGAGAAGGGAAGTTTTTGTCTAGTAAACTGGAAAGTTATTCTTTGAGACCAAATATCAAACATTATGCGTGCATGGTGGATTTACTTGGTAGATCTGGTTATTTGAATGAGGCTGAGGAGTTGATTTGTAGAATGCCGGTTTTACAAAGAAACCACTTTACGGATTTTTTTATCAAACTTTCTCCATTAAAGAAGAAGAAGTGTAAAATACCCAAAATACCCATCTTTAAAAAAAGGATATAATTAACATTTTTTTTTAAAAATAGGGGGCAACTAGTCACGGAATTAAACTTTAGGGGGCAAAAAATAGGGGGCAACTAGTCCACGCGCGCGTGGCCCCCACGCTGCGAATTAACGGCTAAAATCACCGAAAAACAGCAAAAAGGACTAAAGAGTCACGAAGTTAAAATTTAGGGGGCAACTAATCATAAAATAAACTTCGGGGGCAATCAGTCAATCGGGGTAAAGTTCAGGGGGTAGACGATGTATTTACTCTATTTTCTATACAAATTAATTAACTAAACATGCTTTAGATATATCATAGTTATATTGGTCACCAATTAACAACTGCCACAAGTTATCTAGTGGGTCTCTATATGGGATTTAACCCTTCATATTATTCGCACCAAATTTAGCCATTTAGTCTGCACACTTGTTTCCTTCACGATAAGTCCAGATCAAATCGAAATGCTCCTTCTCTACCAAGATATCCCCAGCACTCTCCTATGATAGCATTTGTGAATCCTCTTGTGTTCACACCATCATTCACTAACGCATGCAATTCACTCGAGTCAATCTCAATGGTGAGGGATGTGTACCCTCGACTTACCGTCATGTGCAACCCAAAGTGTAGCGCACGTAATTCTACTTCAAAGGGTGTCCGGACGACACAACTTCTTGCAAAACCTCCCAAATAGTCTCCATTGCTAATGTGAAACAGCCCACCTACTCCGGCGAAAGATCTATCCATATCAAAGGAGCCATCAACGTATAATTTAACTCACGTCTCCGGCTTAACCCGTTTAACAAGAATATTCTTAGCTGAAACAACTAGACCTCCGTCTCTTTCAACACCCCATGCACGTACATAATCACTAAACACATTTAATACGATAGCTCGCAACTCATTAACCGTTTTTTCCTTTGCCGAATGATCAAAAAGCCTAGTATTTCTATCCACCCAAATTTACAAAACCAGCGCCCCCATGATGTAGCGCAACTCCAGCCCATTAACTAATCTATTGTTGGAGAGCAACTCAGTCCACTTATTTATATCAGCCACACATCCCTGTCACGCCACATGTATTGTTGTTGCTACACTATTCTCCCTCACAGATTGCTGCTACAAAAATGTAGTGCCAGATGATTCCTTGTTTGTTGTTGCAGGTTGAGAACCTAATGTCCCCATGAATACTGTCCAAAAACGCTGATGGGTCTGCTGTCCGTACAGTCCCGATCGCGGACCCCCCTGGACCAGAGCAGTTGAGCAGCCGACAGTTCCCCACGAGCCTGAACTGGTAAGCTTTAATTTCGGTAAGCTAATATTTGACCAAAAAAACTAGCTAATAAACATTCATTAATTTTTTTTGTTGCTGATAAAGAAGTTTAGCTAACATATTGTTTAATTACTCCTTAAAAAGCTGAAGAACGAAACAAAGAACAAAATGCTAAATACCCACTCCACTGAAGAACAAAATGATGCAATATCAAACCAATAACAAGACATAATCAAAGTAAAACTCTTGATAACTGAACCTTGTAAAATAGAAATCAAATCAAACTAACTTTTGTGATCAAAATACGTAATTTCGACAAATACAAGTAACAAAATAAGTATCTCTAAAAATTTATGGTTTTATGTTAAATATAGGATTATTGACTTAATAATATAAGTTTACGATTAAATCATGTAATTTAAGTAAAAAAATTAATGATATTTTAGATTATTAGGGTTTAAATTATATAAAAAACTATAATGTGCATTAATCATTTTATTTGTTTCCGTATGTATGCTTGACGTTGAAGATATATATATATATATATATATATATATATATATATATATATATATATATATATATATATATATATATATATATAACACTTGATGCTTCTCAAATAATCATAAAAACTAGGACAATCAATTATAAACATAGTTTTGCATTAGTTTATGAAGTGTACACACTATGTAGTAATAATATTTTGTTCATAAATTTTATAGTGTTGCAGATCAATAGCTATGTTGTTGATGATTTGTTGTTAATATATCATGTATGGGCTATATAGCTTAGGTAAATTATATAATATGCTACTAGTTTATCAATACAGATGGAAAATATCCCATAAAAAAGTGGATGGGATGACTTCCATCGGTCTAAGGGTTTTGTTTTGGGTATTGTGTAGTTTTTAAGTTATATTTCTTACAAAAATTGAAAAATATGCTACTATTTCATTAATACATATGAGAGTAGTCCCATTAAAAAGAAGATATTCCAACTCCCATCTTTTAAACTTGTTTAAGATTTTTATTTGGGGTAATGTGTAGTGTTTAAACTATATGTCTTACAAATATTACAAAATATGCTACTAGTTTATCAACAGAAATGGGAATTGTCCCATAACAAAGTAGATGGGACAACTCCAATCTTCTAAGCTTACTTAAGGGTTTAGTTTGGGGCAATGTGTAGTGATTAAGCTATATTTACTTATTAAATAGTAAATACTCGTTTACCTCATGTACTATGGACCGTTTGACAACTTACCCCCCATTTTTTTTTTTGTATCGGTTACCCCCCATTGTTAGTTTCGTGACTCGTTACCCCTGTTAATGGAAACCGTAAAAAATCGGCGTTAGTTGGTCACATGCTGGTCATGTGAGCGAATTTTCGTGAAATTTTACCCTCTGCACTAAGTTTTTCGTGACATTTTACCCCCTCGATTTGGAAGTTAAAGTGTTCTAAAAAATCTGGGTGTTTCTTTACATTCTCGCAAAAGATAGATTACCCAGGACTTACAACTTAAATAAACAGGGTTTATTGGAGTCTCAAGAGTGTGGAATATGCCGCGGAGGTGGAAAATAAATTTATGAGATGAGGGCGTAATAGATCACTTATGAGACATTTAAAGGTTGCAGGTGCATTAATTAGATCAAATAGCATCACTAGAAACTCATAATGACCTTCATGCGTTCTAAATAGTGTTTTAGTAATGTCATTTTCATATACTAGAATTTGATGATACCTAAACCAATCTGGAATAGAATTGTGTCCCATGAAGCTCATCCAATAATTCATCTATTATTGGAATAGGATATTTTTCATTTACAATTAGTTTTTAAGAGTTCGATTATAAAAACAAAAACGCTAAGCTATATTTTCCTTATTCACCAACAAAGTGGGGATGAGAATAGACTATTACTCAGTCGTATTAGCCTAGTTTGCAAGAGTTGCTGTACCATTTTTTCCAACTCTGTTTTTTTATAATAAATATAATGATATGGCCTCACAGTCACAAGTCCAACATTCAATTGTGATCGTGTTATCTTTTGGAGGTAAGTTTATGGTAAATAAAATAATGGGATCCAAAAGTGAATGATATCCAATACTACACTACTTAGGCTAGAATAATAACTAACTATAAAGAAGACACTTAGTACAGGGGTAAAATATCACAAAAATTTAGTACAAGGGTAAAATGTCACGAAACCGCGCACATGACCAGCACGTGACCGACAAATGGCGATTTTTTACGGTTTTCATTAACATGGGTAACGAGTCACGAAAACTAACATTGGGGGTAACCAGTACCAAAAATAACAGAGGGGGGTTAAGTTGTCAAATGACTCATAGTACATGGGGTAACAGATGTATTTACTCCTTATTAAAATACAAAATCTACTAATATTCCAACAATACAGATTGGAGTTATCCCATTAATAAAGCATATGGAAAAAAACTCATCTTTCCAAACCTAATTAGGGGTTATGTTTTGGGGTAATATGTACTGTTTAAGCTTTATTGCTTACAAAAATCGTAAATTATGCTACTAGTTCATCAATATAAATTGGAATTGTCCCATAACCAAAGTAGATGTGACAAATCTCGTCTTCAAAACTTGTTTAACAGATTTGTTTTGGGCAATGTGTAGTTTTTAGTACAAATGGGGAAAATACCATTTGCCAGCCATTTTAACTATTGATATTATAGTCAATGTCTTAACAATTGTAATTCTTTTATTTTTATACAGATATGGAAAATGAAGTGAAATCATTTGTTGATGGGTTGTACCACGCTTTAAAGAAATTCAATTGCATCTACAGTGAGGTAGTACATATATACGTGTAAAAAACTATCCTTCTATTTGATCAAGCAAATTCATATGAGAAAGAACGAAAGGGTTTTAATTCAAAAATATAATTATGTCATAGCATTTATTATAAAGGTGTACAACCTGTAGACATATGGTGTAAGCAAATAGTGGACTACAGATCACATCAAATGGTGTAGAGCTTATAAAGGGTGTCGAGGATATAGACATTAAGTGTCCACTTTCACCAATGAATATGTTACGTAGACAAATATGTTTTGAAATCAATTTGAAGACCGTGAGGGGCAGTTGACGCCAACATCACTAAAACGTGATTAAAGGTCCACTAGAAGAAGAAGAAGAAGAAGAAGAAGAAGATACAAGTGATCAAGTGTTGTGAAATTTTGCACCCTTGAACTGCTTTCAGGCTTACCTATTTGTACCCTTATAGAGCGGGAAGAATATAAAGGACCGCAATTAGACTCTCTAAAGACCTTTACAAATTTATTTATTTATTTTTGAGAGGTAAGTATTCATTTTATTGCTCAAACTATCATCACTTTACAAGCCTTAGTAAATTTTGACTAAAGTCAACTTTCTCGACCAAGATTACTATCTAGAAAATAAAAATAAAAAAACTAGAGAATAAAGAGGCAAAATAGGTGTTACAAAACTTGTAGGGACTAAACTTCAAAATTGTAAAAAAACGCTAAGTGATAGAGTGATCAAGTCATCGAGCCGGACAAGAAGCAAGACATTTAACAAAATCAATTTTGCTCAAGAACACCTTGAAGTCCCCACCTTCTCGTCATAATTCGATTTCTTGTAGAAGCTTTGTGGGAACTATTAAACCATATCTTTGATTGGGCATCTCGTCGGATATTATGAAGAATAACATCATGTTTCTCCAAGTGATTGTGAGGAATTTTCCTGTTTCAAGAGTTCCATATGTGATAGGATAACTTTGAAAGCTAAGAATAAAAACCAAGTATTTGAGGTTGTTTTTCTTGGTTTTGAGGATGATCCAGATGATTTTAAATTTCCAAATGTTTGAATTAGCTTAACAGGCATGGTATTTGCAAGATTCAATCCAGATTTTCTTTTAGTAAGGACATCCCATGAAGAAATGATCACGGGATTCATTTTCAAATTCGCAAAGAACACAAATCTTTTTTGTGGTAATTCCCCATTTTTCAATTCTATCTCGGGTATGTAGTCTATTTAGAAGGACTAAATATGTAAGAAATCGATGTTTTGGAATAGTTTTCTTGTGCCAAACTGCAGAGCACCATTCTAGTTTTTCTCCTGGAAAGTAAAGATCTTTGAGTAGAAGGCTAGATGAGAAAAAATTTCCCTCCACATTTCCATAGTAAATTATCTTTGAAATTAGTAACATTGAATTGATCAAGTAGAGGTTTGAGGATTATCAGCTCAGAAGGTAGCCTCCATCTATTATTACCAAAATACATAGAAATGGATTTGCGTTTGTATTTGTGAAAGATATGAGGATCAATTTGGATGTGAAGTTCTCTAACGTTAGAGTCATGAATCCACCTATCCTCTGTGATTAACGTTCTATTTCCATTTCCAATGACATGATGAATATATTTCTTTGCTAGGCTTCTTATTTTCAGCATTTTCCTCCATATCCATGGAATTATATGGGATGAGTCTATGTTCCATATACATTTATCACCAAGCCATATGGTGTCGCCTAGGGTGTGATAAAAATAAGATAAAATAAAGTCTAGAAAACTACACACTCTCGCCCTAGACAGGCACAGTACTGCAAGTTTTACAGGACGTATGCAAGTTTTAGTTGATAAGTTGAGTTCGTTCTCAGGGACTTAAGTGTGTTAATCACGTGGGTAGAAATAACGAGTAAAAGTAAATAATTAAAAGACAATAAATTAAAGAGAGTAGATTTCGAAATTAAGAATTAAACTAAGAAAAGTAAAGACAATAAAATAAAATACGAAGAATATGAGATGAGAAGTATAGCTTAGGTTTTGCTAGTATGCACTAATCCTTCTAATTCTTTCTATTAGATCTAGTTTATAAGGGAGAATATTAGCTCTTGTATACTTAGTCAGGATTCTAAATTCCCATACCTTAGACCTTGAGAGCGACTAAGGGGGCTACAGCACAACCAAGAAACTGTTTCAAATAGGGTTATCAAACGCTACTAAGGCCCTAAGCAAACAATTCATTCAATTGGTGATATGGTGATTAAAACAAACCCTAATGACTATCTAGTTAGAATCAGTTTTGTCAGGACTAATATCGGACACTAGACGTTATGTGGTGTTTCAATAATTAGACACGCAGCTAAGGCGATCATCTAACTACTATTAAGGTAATCCTAAACGTTGCGCACCGCAAGGAAAACAGTCATTAAATCAAAACACATAAACAAATATAAGAGTAAGCAGCTAATATCAATTTAAAACATGTAATTCCCAAAGAAACTTAGATAGAAAGAAATTAGAATTCATAGATTATACATGGTGCAAAACCCAAGCTATGGGGAGTTTAGTTCATACCTGATGGAAATAAACTAAAAGAAATTACAAAAGACATCATCTTGCTCTCTACAATAAACTGGAAGAATAAAACCTTAAGAACTAATTACTATGAGGCAAGGATGATTTACAAGTGATATAAGGGTGTATTTATAGGTGTTTAGAAGACCTAATTCGTTTTCTTGAGGGAGAGGTTAAGTGATGGACTCCAAGCCCAATTCAAATTCGTATGGAAAAAAAGATAAACACTGCTGGACTGTTTTGAGCATATCTTCTTCGTTATTGGTCGGTTTTTGCTCCACAATATACCAAAAGAATCCTCAGCGAATTATCTACGTTCTTATGAAAGGAATTTACCAAAATCGGTTTCCTTTTGAAGTTATCACCACTTCTTTAGGCGTTGCTGCAGAAATTCAGATTTAGGCAGCTTTTCCTTTTCCATATTTTTAGCTTTTGTTTCCTTATCTCCAATTACCATGCTAATCTCTTTCCATATCTTGTAGTCTTTGACTTGGACTCTAATTCATCTCCATAATTATCTTTAAAGCTTCACACTAAATAAACAATTAAACCCAATATGCTCTAAAAATAATAATTTACTAAATCAAGACTCAAAATAGGAAAGTGCACTATTTCTCAAGAAAATCAACTATTATGACTTCTAAATCACTAAAAATGATGTATCATCCTAATATAAATCTATCACAAATGAGGAGACATCACCATATTTTTAACCTATTGAGCCCAAATGTTATTATCTAACTCCTATAATATCCAAAAAGCTTTTAAGGTTCCTATGTCATTTAGATTTTATAGACTAGCCACTCCTAAGCCTCCTTCCTCCTGAGTTTTACATAATAGTTTCCAAGAAACTTTTGTTCCTCTATAATACGTGGTGCTTCTTATTCAGAGGAATCAAGAAAATATTCTTTCAAGATTGATGACTTTTTTTGGTAGGATCATGACAGAGTGCCAAAGCCTCAACTTACTTTGCAAGATAGGTTGATTAGATGAATTTTTCCTGCAAAACAGAGGAATTTATGCATCCAATTGTCAATACTGGAACATAAATATTTGATGAGAGCTTGACAAGCTGCAGCATTAGGGGCCTTTGTACTTAGAGAAGTTACAAGATATCTAACTGGTAGTTGACCCTTCTTCACTTGAAGAATATTATAGAGGTTTAAGTATAATTGTTGATCACCTACACTAAAATAGAGCTCACTTTTAATTTGATAATATTGAGTCGAGATAATATTGAGAAAATATTAAGACCTTCTTTGAGCTTGGTTGCATATTCAATGTCCCCGTTTAGGAAGAGGAGCCAATCATCTACAAACATGTGATGATTGAGCTTGATTTTGTACCACCTAGGATGAAGGGTGAAATGTTATGTGAAATTACTAACAAAGATAAAATATAGATACTTTGTCAGTAATTTCATATAACATTTCACCCTTCATCCTAGGTGGTACAAAATCAAGCTCAATCATCACATGTTTGTAGATGATTGTCTCCTCTTCCTAAACAGGGACATTGAATATGCAACCAAGCTCAAAGAAGGTCTTAATATTTTCTCAAGATTACCTCGACTCAAGATTATCAAATTAAAAGTGAGCTCTATTTTAATATTCTCCTCGACTCAAGATTATCAAATTAAAAGTCACATCAAGAGTTATAACAGATACTTTGTTGTGACTTTTTCTAGACTTTATGTATTTGTGATAGAAGCTAGTTCCTAGATGAATTATTGAGCCCATAAAACATGAGATTGTTGTTTAGTGTATGAGTATTGAATAGTAAGAAGCTCTTCCACTTTTATTCTATCTTCTTTTTCTTTTGAGAGACAAGACAAGTCACCATTTACAATTTTTTGTTGCATAATGCTACGCTTGTCCTTTAATCGTCTATTTCTTCTATGTTGAATGAGAAGTATTTTTTCTTGTAAATCTAGAGTCTTTGTTTAACCTCCCTGAGTTATACATGAATCTAAACATATGGGTGCCTTCAGGATCAATTTCCCAAGCACCAGTAACTAGAGGGAGAAATTCCTTATGTTTAGCCCAAATTTTATAAAATTTGAAGGAAGGAAATTTCTTTGGCTTGTCATCATGAATGGTGATCATGATCGGCATATGACCAGAGATTCCAGGAGTTAGAGTAATGACTGATGAATCGAAGTTGTTGAACTATTCGTCGTTGACTAAAACTTAGTTAATTTTAGTTAAAGTAAATCCTTCTACTTTTTTGTTTGTCCAAGTGTGGAAACACCCTGAGCTTTTGATATTCATAAACTTCATTTTCCCTTATGCATTCTTCAAAATCAATTGAGCTTGAAGGGAGTATAGTGCAATCTTTTATTTTATTAATATTAGTATTTCATTGAAATCACCACTCCAAATCCAAGCTTTATGGTTGATTTGAAGTCCCCATTTGGTAAGATCACTCCATAATATTTTTCTTTTGTGTTTATCATTATCTGCATAAATAATACACATGTAAGTATAAAGGTTATTGACTATGAATTTGCATTCACATAGAATAGCTTGTTTAGTAATTCTATAGCTGTGACAGAGATGTTAAGAGGATTCCAAAGAACGTAGATGCTTCCTCTTGAGTCTTTCTCAACATAATTATTAGTGATAGAACTCCAACTAGAAAGGTTGTCCTTCCTGAATTTGTCAAACTTTTATGAGAGAAATTTTTGTCAATCAATCCAATCAAGTTGATTTTGTTTACCCTTACAATATTAACCACTTCATGTTGTTTTTTAGGATAGTTAATACCTCTTAAATTCCATGTTGTAACCCTTCCTTTATGCCAAGGAATTGTGAGACATTTTCTTCAAGGCTATCCTCCATGTTAGCTAGCGTTTTAAATCCATTAGATTTTCTAGCTATGTGTTGAGAAGAGTTTTCATAATCAGTTTGTTTAGTTGTAGGACTAAAGTCTCTTATAACTTTCTTTGATTTGACATGAGTCTATTCTTCTTTCTTTTCATAAGCTTGAGTTGAGATTTTCTTTCCTTTATCTGCAACTTTTGGTCCCCAAACTTGTTTCAGAGTTTCTTTCTAAGATTTTTCTTTGGGCATTGAATGACACTATTATTGAATGCCTTACATATATCACATCTAGAAGGATATAATTCATTCATTAGAAACCTATATAGTGTGGATTCCATCTTTTTCAAGATCCACTAAAATTTTTGTGAGCATTTCTTGTGTAGTATCAACTTCAATACAAACACAAGCATAATCAATCCAATTTCTCATGTTTGTTATTGAGTCCATTTGAATAGGAATACATGTTGGCTGCTAACGTAACCAAGTCCATCATTTATCTATAATTGGATTGTTATCTTTCTGAGTCTGGCCCAAAGAGGCATTTTACTTACCTCTAGCTTATCTAGTTTCATATTAGGTGTCTACCTTTTTAGAACCATAATTCGACCAGTCACATGTCACATTTGTTGAAGAGCTTTTTCAAGATAATTTTCCGTTTGAAATTTGAACAAAAAAACATCTGAATCACGTGAGATGATGTCTACTTTAGCCATATGTTTCTATTGAAAATTTATCATATTTTGTATCATGTAGAAAGCTGTAGAATCCCACAAAAATTGGCCCACTAGAAAGTTTTTCCATGTGTTTTCTCCAACTTTGGCTACTTCTTTTGCAGGTTTTACCATTAATTTGCCATTTACCATCTCTGGGTTGAAGTAAGGAAGATTTAGATGTTCTTTAACCGAGTTAGCAAAAAATTCAGCCCATATAGGTTTATCTTTTGTGGGTGGTTCTTTTTTTCCATTTAACCATATCATGTATGGTAGTCGTTCCGAGAGTAGTTTCTAAGACAATTTACACGTCAAAATCGATTCAATAGCTACATGGCTTAAAACTCTGTTTTCTTTTTATACAAGTGAGATGGAATCTAGGGATTCAGTAGTGCAGCTAAGGACGTACTTACCCATCTCATTATCTTTGAAATTGCTGGATGGCTTCTTATTTTGAATAAATTGTTGCTAAAAACAATGGTGGGCGAGATTGGGATGTACTTCACCACATCTAGCTCTGGTTTTTCCATCTTCTTGCTTAGAGCAACGCTTTTCCGACCCTTAGGAGGCATGGTACTCTATCTGTAAAGGAAGAGAAGATCAAGCTAATGAAAAAAATCAACGGAATGGTTGAGAGATGAATCCAAAAAGGGATAAATAGATAGTGAGTGAGAGAAGAAGAAGAAAAGGCTGGAAAAAATATGAAAAAGTAAGTTTTGTTTAGGAAATAGAGGTCCAAGGCTGCGGGAGTAAATATTCCAATGTTACACATAAATTAATGCACAAGATCCAAGGTTGATAACACCATTAAAGCATGCACTAATTCTAAAAAACAAAGAAAAAAAATCAATAAAGGCTGAAAAAAAGGAGAGAAAAATGAAAGAAAATAGGCGGTGGGGGAGAGACCGGGAAAGGGAGTGGAGATTTGGCGTGGAGGGGTGGCTGGGCTGCGGTGGTTTAGCTTAAGCCTCGTGAGGTTGTGCCATGGAAGTAAATCGAGAGAGAAAGCTAGAAAGAAGGTAGAGCAGTTTTTTTAGGTTGAAATTAGATTTACTATACAAATTAGTTCTTTACCAATTGAGGTTATACACCTTGGAAAGTAACATGGAAAATATTCTCACGACATATGTTACAACGTAGAGAACTCTACATCTTGAAGGTCCCGGTTGCATGATTTTGCTGAGTACCCTAATTGTGTAGTAGATAAACAAACTATTTTATAGTAACATGTTTGTATAATAATTAAAGGGGTAATAAATAAATACATATTATGTTTGAATTTAGTCGTACTTCTACGAGCATGTAAATAGATAGGGAGTATCTAAGACTACGTGTATGCATAACTTTTTAAGTCGCTAGACGTGATTGAAATTGAACAGGGTGACACCTTCGTGAAAAATTAAGTTTAATAAAAAAATGTTATATAATGAAAAATATGTGTAGTAAAATTTAACGGTTTGCATTCCATATCCATGAAGATCACACGGTCCAGATGGCTGATTGAGGTGAAGAGAAAAATAGTGAGGTGATGGGGAAGAGCATGATAAAGGAGAGGAAGACGACTTTCATGGAGAGAAAAATGATGACGAAGATGATAAAGTATATATGGGTTTAGAGATTGATGGGGGTGAGGGATCAGAAAGTGATAGGAATGAGAGGAGACGGGATAAGAGTCGAAATGGAAGAACAAATACCCAAAAAATCAAATAATTAAATAATAAAAATGAAGAAACAGAATTTGAAGAAGATTAAGATCGTGAAGAAAATGAAAATACAATAGGCCATGAAGAATATAAAAATCAAAAAGAGAATCAAGATACCGAGATTAACGAGACTAGGGCAGTCAATGACAATGTACAGAATTATAGATTAATGCAGAAAATAGGTAAGGGAAATGATGAAATCATTCAGTATGATGAAGTCTAGTTTTATTAACAGGAAAGACAAAGTCATATTAGCATCTCAGATTTACATTAATTCAGCTTTGGGCTATCACAACTGGATAGTTCAATTAAAAAATGCTCTGAAGTAAGGGTATTCTTGGAGAAACATGCAGCAAAATTAATGAAGAAAAAAGGGTAATGCGAACCAAAAAAGATGAGGAGACTAATAATGAAGAAAAGTTCAATTCAATGGAGGCCAAGATTAGTACAATTGAGGAGAAACTGTATGATGTATGAGGTGATAGAGGACAAAGGAAAATCTAAAAGACAAAATAATATTCTAAAGTTGATAAGATAAAATAAATGGGGATCCAAATAAGAGATTCCATTGAAATGGAAAAATGGTCCGAAGAGAATGAAGATCAGCAAAAAAAGGACATGGAAAATATGCAAATATTATATGTCAAAATTCGTGATGAGAATTTATCACTTAAGATGTTACCGAAAGACAAGAAAGCGAGATCACGGACTTAAGAAACCAACTTGCTTCTATGCAAGAAAGTGAATAATATATGGGAATAGATGGGTATAGTGAACGACTAAAAAACAATTCAAGACGATTTCCAAGAAGAGTTGAAGACCGAATGGAAGTTAATAATATATTGCATGAGGAAAACAGAAGATTATATAATGAAAAAAATCAACTGCAAGAGGATTTGGATACCTTGTTATAATAAGATCCAAAAATCAACGAGAAAGGTAATGTAGTGAACAAATGACAATATCCTGATCCAATTTATGTGAATGTTAAACCCATCTCACAAGTGAATGAGCAAAATATAGTGAACCCAAAATCATCAGGTACAAGCACCAAAAAATTGGTTGTGAAACAAAGAAAAACCATAAGCCACTGATCAAAAGAAATATGAAGTGGAAAAACCACCAATTTGTGAATCATCTAGACGTTCAAATGAAAATGAACAAACAGAAATAGTAGGAAAACATAACAAGAAAGAAGGAAAGAAAGAAAGGAAAAAAGAGGACTCAAGGATCCTGTCACGCCTACTTCTTACGGGGTATAAATGAAGAAACAAAAATTATAAAATTGTTGAATTTTCATAGGCTCTAGGGTTATACGGACTAAAACTTTAGACTTTCTCGGCAAAAACGGATCAAACGGATTATTATTATCAAAATGATCTGAACAGTTTCAAAGACCCAACATGCATTTCTTTTTTGCATTGGGCTCTTTCATTAACTGATAAGCCAGTCTGCTATATTTTTTCTTTAACAGAAAAATAAGATAAGGAGACAGCTCTGTGTTCTCTGATTTATTATTAGAAAATTAAATCTAGGAGCACTATCAAAGTATTTCAAAGGTGGGTTATCTTGACGTAGGTTTGCCTCTGGCATAGATCAATCTAGGTTAAATGAGGTCTCTATTGTTCAGCTTAAAAAATCAAATATGAAACTTTACACACCTCAAAGTTTATAGGACGTAAATTGATAATTGTAAGAATTAAGGATTATTGCAAGAACGGAATGGAAAAAGTGATGGGAAATTCGTACATTACACACCCACTACAACATTCGGGTTGTGACGACACGCGTCGTCAGTAATAACCCGTAATTCGTCGGTATCCAAGATTACCGACGACATGTCGTCGGTAACCTGTCGTCCTTATCGCTTCGACGGTGATTGGTCCATTACCGACCAAATGTGGTGATTTCGTCCCTAATTACTCAGAAAATTAGTCGTCGGTAGGTTTACAAGTTATCAATGAGGCTAGTTCGTCGGTAATTAAGTAATTAGTTTTTATTTTTTTTTATTTTGTGATTATTGATTTACATTTTCCTTTTTTTTATTATTCTACCGACTGTTTCTTAGCGACGGATATTTCGTCGCTAAGTTTTTTTTATTCCAACGTAAATGATTATTTATTTATTTATTTTATATATTAGCGACGACATCATTCTCATCGCCAATTAATAATATTTTTTTTCAAAACACATTTTTAAATGTATTTATTTAAAATTTGTTTTGATTTAATTTTTTTTATTTAAAATATAATGCAAATAAAATTCATAATAAATAAAAATCCAAAAATTAATAGAAAATACCATTACAAAATTAAAAACGAGAATAATAGTCTTACATTCGATAATTAAAGACAAACGTAGCAAAATAATAGTAAAAGTCGAACGTAAAGTCAAAGTCAAAGTCAAACATAGCAAAAAACCTAAAGTCAAATTACACACCAACTTAAAAAAACAAACATAATCAAGGATGACTCAAATCCTCGTCTTCATCTTCTCCCTCTTCATCTCCTCTCTCCTGACCAGTGGGGGCTCGGGTACAGTGATCGCGGGAAGTTCTTAAGCGAGTCTCATGCCGTTTAACGCTTCGAGGAGCGTGTCCACCATGCTCGGCTGCTAACTCGGCCTACTCGAAGAAGTTGTGGGTCTGGTTGATACGGAGGCTGGATCCGGTATAGGGTCAAGTCCTTGAGCCACGCGAAACTCGTTTGTTCCTGCCAGCATCGCCTTGAGAATCTCATCGTTCTGCCTATCCGGCTGTGTAGGAGTCCAGGCTCTTTTCCGGAACGGACCAATGATTGGCACCCAATATTTTGTCTTGGGTGGGGCGATGACCTCCATGATAGTTTCCAACATAGCATCTATCTGCTCCTTGACAGAAACTTCAGCTCCCTCGGCTCCGACCTCCACAACTTTCTTATTCATCGTCTCCCGTAAAACACCATGTAATTAGATTTTAATTTAAAAATAAATTAGATTAATAAAAAAGTAAAGTTAAAAATAAATATTTAATTTAAAGCAATTAAAAAAAACTTACGCTAGCTCGTTCTAAATGCTGGTCACGCCAGGTACCTGTAATCGGATCATATGACAGGTGATCGAAATAGCCGCTTAAAGGAGGAAGCCCCATCTCCTCCTGGGTATCATCGTCAAAGAGAGTCAACGACTCTTTCATCACGGTCTTCAGCTTCCCCTAGACAGTATACAATAACAGATAATAATTAATTAAAAAATTAAATTAATAAAATACTAAATTAAATTTTTATTATTAGAAATTATACCTCTATGATAACCTCCCGAGTCTGGATAAGTTTCTAGACCCTGTCTTGCTAGGAACTGTCTGCAACTCTAGATTCTTCTTATTAATCTCCGCATGACTCTGTTACAATTAAGAAATAAAGAGTTATAAAAATTAATACATAAAGACTTATAAAATAAAAATAAATTATTATTTTGTACCTGTACATTCTCGTCATCCCACATCTTCTTCGCCATCGCCCAAAACTCCGGTAGAACATTTGGGGGTGTAGGACCCGTGTTCAATCTCTTAATGATTTCATCCCAATCCTCTCGTTGCCTCCACCCCTCTAGGTCAAAAAACTCTTGGAGACGCTGTAGAATAACCCCTTTATTATGGTCGGGGACATTTGCCCATACTTTGAAACAAGGAGGCACGACTTCTCGAACTGCGTTCCCCACAATTTGACCCATGTGTTTGCTGTATGGCCCGACAAAGTTCCACGTGCCATCGACAATAGAAAAGTTAACTGGTATGGGCCAGCCGACTTTTTCTAAAGTCTCCTGAGTTGTTCTTATAGACGTGGCAACTCGATGGCGTCTTTGTCTTTTCTGAGTACCTGTTGCATTGAATAATATTTATTAATTATTGATTTATATTAATTGAAATTGTTCGGTTATTTTTTATTACTCGATGGTTGGGCACAATCAGCCATTGGAGGATTAGGATCCCTCGGGGGATCGTTACCGCTCCCATCCCCGTCATGTCCACGGGCCATTACATCTGCCATCTATAATTTAAAGGAAACATTATTAATTAAAATATTCTAATTTTTTATTCCTTTAATTTTTATTAAATATTCTAATTTTTAATATTCTAATTTTTTAATCTATCTATAATTTTCTAAATTTAGTCCTTTACTAATTTTTTTCATAAAATTTCATTAAATTGCAAATAGGTCCTTAATTTTTTTAAATTTTCATTTAAGTCCTTAAACTTTCTTTTTCTTTTAGTTTTTTTTAATTTTCTAAATATTTTTATTTAGTCCTTATAATTTTCTAAATTTACTATTTAGTCCTTAACTATTTTTTTCATAAAATTTCATTAAATTGCAAATTCTATCTATAATTTTTTAAATTTGCATTTAAGTTTTCAAACTTTCTTTTCCTTTTAATTTTTTTAATTTTTTAAATATTGCTATTTAGTCCTTATAATTTTCTAAATTTACTATTTAGTCCTTAACTATTTTTTTTCATAAAATTTAATTAAATTGCAAATTCTATCAATAATTTTTATAATTTGCATTTAAGTCCTTAAACTTTCTTTTCCTTTTATTTTTTTTAATTTTCTAAATATTGATATTTAGTCCTTATAATTTTCTAAATTTACTATTTAGTCCTTTACTGTATTTTTTTCATAAAATTTCATTAAATTGCAAATAGGTCCTTAATTTTTTAAATATGCATTTAAGTCCTTAAACTTTCTTTTCCTTTTAATTTTTTTTAATTTTCTAAATATTGCTATTTAGTCCTTATAATTTTTTAAATTTACTATTTAGTCTTTTACTATTTATATTCATAAAATTTCATTAAATTGCAAATAGGTCCTTAAATTTTTACATTTTTAACAATTCCAAATAATCTTATGTAAATTGCAAATAGGTCCCTATATCTTCAAAAATCAATAAAATTAAAATATCATAATTTTACAAATTACACAAAAGGTCCCTATATATCTCCAAATATCCAAAAATCCTACCAAAACCCTAATTTGCTATAATTTTCAACCAATTCGAATTACATGTTGTTTTTTAACACAATAAAAAATTTAAACAACCTAGAATAACATACAACAAATTCGGAATTCATATAAACATGTATACATTCATGAAATTTTTCAATCCAAAATTAAAAAAAATGCAATTTTAATCTGAAAATTGGAACCTGTTACGTGGAAATAGTGTAGATTTCGTCCATGAATCCATGCCAAGAAGAAGGAATCATAAAACAAAAAAAAATGAAAAGATATTAGAATCAAAAAATTTAAAAAGAAAAAAGTAGTAATTATAGGGTGTTTTTTTGGATAGATTAAGCTTACCTCTTGGTTGGATATGGACCTGGATTGCCTCGGCATTGCTTGGGAATGAAGGAATTGCATATTTTTGGAGAGAATTTTGGTGTAGCTATGGCTGAAATGAAACTCGGTTAGGGCTATATAGAGAGATTGATTACCGACGACACGCGTGTCGTCAGTAATTAGAGGGAATTTCGTCGGTAATAAGGACACGTATCCAACTCCGTACCCACGACCCTTGCGTGTCGTCGTTTACCGACGACACGTGTTGTCGGTAATCCCAAATGTCGTCGCTAATTTTCAAGAGCGGGAAACTTGACCACCCAAGCTGACCAATCGAATTTTTTATTAATACTACCGTCGACAATAATTATGAATGTCGTCGATAATGTATTTCCAACGACATTCAAATGAAGAATATCGTTGGTAATCGCTTAAATGTCGTTGCTAATTTTTTTTTTCTTTTTCTTTCTTTTTTTTTCTTTCGTTTTCTTTCTTATTATTTCTTTCTCTCTTTTTCCTGGATTTTTTTTCTTTATTTTATTGTTGTGAGTTTTTGGTGTATACGGTCAACTGTGTCGTGTATTCAGACAACTATTTGAGTCAAACATGAGTGTTTGGTGTATTAAGTCAAAATTTAGAGTCAAACTTGAGTGATTGGTGTATTTAGCCGACTGTTTAGAGTCAAACTTAAGTGTTTGGGGGTATTCAGTCAACTGTTTGAGTCAAACTTGAGTGTTTGGTGTATTCAGTCAACATTTAGAGTCAAACTTGAGTGTTTGGGGTATTTAGTCGACTAGTTAGAGTCAAACTTTAGTGTTTGAGGTATTCAGTCAACATTTAGAGTCAAACTTGAGTGTTTGGGGTATTTAATCAACATTTAGAGTCAAACTTTAGTGTTTGGGGGTATTTAGTCAACTGTTTGAGTCAAACTTGAGTTTTTGGGGTATTCAATCAACTGTTTGAGTCAAACTTGGATGTTTGGGGTATTCAGTCAAAATTTAGAGTCAAACTTGCATTTTTGGGGTATTCAGTCGACTATTTAGAGTCAAACTTTAGTGTTTGGGGTATTCAGTCAACATTTAGAGTCAAACTTGTGGTTGGGGGTATTCAGTCGACACTTTGGGATTTTCTCCTACAGCTAGCTTACTGAGCCCGTTATAAACCATTGTGTCTCAAAGACTCTGATGTCGGTCTTGCTTCCCTAAATTTTGTGGCTCACTTGTTGTGCCCACTATATCTCTTGCCATCTTCTTAGACATTTTTTTGCATTTCTGCGACCATGATAAAATCTCTTGAATCTACGATAATATCACAAAGTGTATATTGAGTTCTTGAGGCCAAATGGTTTTGTAAATCATGATTGAATTATCTCTGAGTGAAACTGTGATAGAAATTAATATACAAATAAAAAATAAACAAGTTTTTTCACGTGGTGGATTGTTTGGGATATTTTATCGAGAAGTTGGGTTATTTTCCCGTGGGTTGTCATTTACTCGTTATCGAGAGAGATCTTTCCCAGCGCTCGAAGTGGCATTCTGCTTTGCCTTTTCTTCCATTTGTCATGACAAATTTCTCTATGCTATTATTAACACCATATAGTTTTTCAGTTGGAATAAAACTTTGGCTCCCACAAATGGATCCAAATGATAAAGCATAATAACACCATTGATAGAATTTATTTGCGTTGGAATCAGAGTAAGTTCACCTAAGATATAGCAGAAATGGTTGTTGAGTAACCAAACACAAAGGATTGCTAGGCCGAGGTGTCTTCCAGATATGCACGCCGGTGATAATATCTGAAAACATACAATTAGTTGGGAGTACCACAAGGAGTTTGCTACTGATGGCACTCCGACTCTCAAGTTAGTATTATGACTAAGGGTATTCTACGATCTGGGCAAGATATTTGGAGGTTTCGGATGTTCTAGTGAGCACTAAATTTAGGAGTAATGAATACTGTGTATTTTTTGGGAGATGTTCGTGGGGTATTCATAGATAACTAGAGCCCATGATTCCTCTACAAGATTTTGTTGTATTCTTTTTTTGGGGCATGGCAACAATATATTCGTTCATTAAGCATAAGTACATTAACTCCATCGAATGATTTATGATAGCTTATATTTACCCTCGGCTGGGGTACATACATTCGTCGTTAGTTTTAATTTGGCTGGTTAATCTCGACACACCATTATAGCTTATCAGAAAACTAAATGGGAATTTTTTCAATTAAAATAAAAAAAAATCACAATTGCAAAACTAAATAGATATATAATAGAGTACCAGAAGAGTTAACAACTCAAGCTTGCTCATAAACTGTGGAATGAGTAACTAAAGTTGCATAAGAGACACAATGGAGGAGAAATCTTTCTTATTCCAAGCTAAAAACTAAAGATAAAATAAAAGTTTTTGGTGGAATAATTTCATATCTGTAGATAATATCCTAGATATGATATCAAAGGGCTAAACAAATATATATAATTCTACAATATCCGAGTAAATGCTTAGGGCTAAATGAGTATTGACCCGACCTAATACTAGTTGATCCCTTATGTCTTGTGAAAGACACAATATAAGTAAAGGTGTATCATGGTACAACTAAGTTATACGGTTCCTAGTAGTTTTTGTGGCTTGGTCTTAGTGAGGTTGTGGCTCGCTCTAGAACCAATTTGCAACTTATCCGAGCTTTTATCTCGTCTTTCCTATGATTAGTTCAGGATCATTCATCCACCATTTAATCTCAATTATCGTCTTTTGACACCTTGTACCTAGAATGACGAACAATTACACAAATCATGCACGAAATCAAGAAAATTGTGTTAAAGGTTTCAAACACTATGAATTACACAAAAGTTATCAAATGGGACATAAAGTGTGTGTTGAACCTTGAAAAGACACCTAAAATAACACCACAACAAAGTAAAAACTCTCACACACAAAGACAAATTAAGACCCCAAACATTAACTATCTACATCACGACAATATAAACACATAAGAAAGATACAAAAAGATTTCGAATGTTGCGACAAGGAATGCAAAGCATATTATAGGAAACATATCTAAATGAACTCATGCAACACACATATCATATCTAAATGCAACCACACATGCTTTAACAAAATTTTGGCTCAAAAGAGAGTTGAAGTCGCAGTCTCTAAGGGGATAGCTTTTAAGGATGGATTAAGCGAGTTATAGGGTATTTCTCGGCTCGTTATTGGTGTTTCATATGATCTCCACCACGTAACTCCACTTATATTCCTTTTGTACACACTCTGTAGGATATCGAGGACTTATACGGTTGTAATGTAGGCTTTGGGTTGGAGATGGTACATATAGTAAACATAAAAGTAAGCACATACTTCGTCCTACTCCCTAACTAATCAAGTGATCATTTGAGTGAAGCATCCTCAATAAAATCATAACTCACCCTTTACAAAGGATATTCCTTACCTCCAAAAATATGACAAGTTCTTCCTTTTTTTGATGCAGTATATTACCGGATGTGTTGTGAAAGCACTTTATTTTCTGTCTTGTTATTCGACCTTTTATAAACCTTTTCTTTTTTATTGAATATGGTTCATATATTTCCTTTTCACAAGTTTGATTTATTTGAACCTTTCCCAACCTTTTTTTGGACCTTGATGTTTCTCTCTTTGTGATATATATTGAGATATATGAGATATCATTTTGGTGGATTTTTAGATTCAATATTGGATTTATCAATTTATTTGACATGTTGTTAGCTAATCTCAAATATGAATGTGTTTTTGTTGTAATTTGAGATGATTTGTGTGCTAAGCGTGCATCTCATAGGAACAAAGATGATAAAAAGACCCTGAGATGAATCTAGGAAGTAAAAAATTCAAGAAAACACACAAGTCAAGTCGCAAAAGGAGCCAAAGGTTTCATGAAAAGTTTAACAAAAGTTATCAGCATAACGTCTCCATCAACTTTGAAAATTCATGATAAATAATTGAAGTCTATATTGATCGAGAAGAAATGATTCACAAATCTGATTTGAATTGAAAAAGTTATAAAGGTTTTGCTATGAAACCCCAAGGTGTCTAGAACTTTTAAATAGTCTCCACTTTTGACTCACTCAAGTTACCCCAATGATAAGAAACGTTTTTGGAGGATATATATATATATATATATATCCTTATCATTCTTTTTAAGTTTGGAACATGTGGAGAAAGGGCAGGAGCAAGGCAATGCAATAACAATACCCTATCTTATAATCTTTCTATATTTATTAGTGTAATTTTTTTAAAAGTAATTATGTCTTTTTCATACTTTATTTTCCTTTATCACCATGAACTAAATTCATTAATAGATTAAGATACTTAAGTATGAACCCTATTTTATAGTTTGGATATTAATTGTATAAATTTTGGGATATTACATTTAAATAAAGGTTTATTTGATCCATAAATTTTCAGATAATATTCCTTTAGAATCTTCAGTATCACTTATAAGTGAGAATACAAACATTTACAACTATTTCGAAATACCCTTCAAATCAAATCTTTGTGATATTATCGAATGTACAATCTACACTCAACTTAAGATACTATTTCACAAGGGCGTGAGAAAGAGAGATATTAATGAATAAAAATAAGATTAGGATTTAGTTTTTATAATTCATTAGGTTTAACAATTAATTTAACTCTGTGAGGGTTCTGATTAGGATAAGAAAATCTTCCAATAACCTAATTAATTAGGTACTTTTTTCAGCTTGTGTCTAGTGAATTTGATCCCACTTTCATTCAAATTGAGTCACATGTTAAACAATATAACACTCTTAGGAGAGACTTCCCTTCCGTTATTTTTTTTTTGTCCAAAATCTTTCTATTAAAACCGATAAAAATTACAAAATTTAGCCTACCCCTACACTTGGGGAATCAGCTTTGACCAATTCAGCTAGTTTGGGTGGAATCAACCCTCTATCTAACTCAAAACATATACCATTCGGCGAGTTTTTGTTTAGCCAATCCGCTACTACATTACATCTTCTCGAAACATGAGAGAAAGATGGATTACAAGACTCACTAATGAAATAAATACTACATACTATGTTCTTAATACAATCATTAATAATAGGAGAGTTGGAAGCTAAAGGCCCTATGACATCTAAACAATCGTTCTCGATAATGCATCTAATGTTCTTGAGTTCTCTCGCCCATAGACACGCTTTCAAGATTCCGAGAGCTTCAGCTTCAATAGGGTTATCAGCACCAACTTCCCATGAGTTTAACTTAATTACCTTTCCTGAATAGACCCTGATAACACAAGATATAATAGATTTATCAATTTTAAAAGAGGCATCTGAATTTATTTTGTACCAATTCATAGGGGGGTTGCCATTTACTATTCTTTTCCTTACATATAGAATTCGTTTCTTTACCATTCTTACAATTCTTACTCTTTTTACTAGTATCATCTTTCTTATCAGAAGGATTTATTCCTTTTTCTTCGTTTTCTCTCAGACTTTTAAGTAATCCTTGAGAATATTAATCCCACAAGAGTTTATTTCATATTTATTCATTTCTTCCTTCAGATTTAAAAAATCATCCTTAGGATTTAGGCTTTCGAGTTGTTCCTTCCAATGTATATCAGCCTGAGTTATGGTTTTTTCTGGACAAACCTTAACATTGCTGAAAATAAATTCATTTCTAGCCTTCCATATATGCCACATAATAGTAGCAAATTTTTCAAAAATGTGGGCCTCTTTATCACTATCCTTATGGGCTTTGTATAAGATTTTAGCCATCCAAGAATCCATTTTAAATGGTTGCTGGTTGCTGACTTTGAAGCCAGGATGTAAACCAAACTGCTTTTGCCCAAGGGCATTCAAAAAATAAATGTTCAGTAGTTTCATCCTCAGAATTACAGATATAACAACATTTCGATTTTTGAATTTTCCTATTGTACAGATTTACCCCCGTTGGGAGTAAATTCTTAACAGCTTTCCAAAGAAAATTCTTAATTTTTGGTATAGTATTCAATTTCCATATCATCTTCCATATAAGTGGATTAATAGTATGCGCATTAGGATTAGACATATTGTTACTAACCCTTTGATTCAATTCTTCTTCATTTTTAAGCATATGATATGCTTGTTTAACAGTATAAACGCCATTTTTACTGTTTTCCCAATAGCAAACATCTTCAGCAGGGACAAGGGGAATGAAAGTTTTCAAGATAGTTTGTACAGTATTACTATCAAAATTCTTATTTAATATATCAAGATTCCATTTTCTCTCCCCTTTAATCATAAGGTCTTTTACAGACGAGACTTCATTTGTAAGGGGAGGTATAATAGTATTGGATTTTCCTATCCATTTGTGTTTATTAAGTAAGATATTATTTCCATCACCTATTTTCCAATGGAGGTAAGGCAGTAGAATATCTCTACCACAAAGAAGGCTTTTCCATCCCCAGGATGGATTATTGCCTAACTGAGCTTATAGAAAAGAAGTGTTGTTGAAATATTTTCCTTTTAGGATTTTATATAAAAGCGAGTTAGGACTATTGATTAAATTCCAGGCTTGTTTTCCCAAAAGGGCTACATTCATCAAGTGTAAATCGCGGAATCCAAGACCCCCATTGAATTTGCTATATGTAACCTTATTCCAATTACACTAGTGGGTTTTTTTAGTACCATTTTTACCCCACCAAAATCTTGCAATGTGAGATATAATGATTTCACAAGTTTTTTTAGGTAACAAATAGGAGGAAATATAACAATTTGGTAAGCTCTGAATTACAGATTTTATGAGAATTTCTTTACCAGCATCAGTTAGGAATATATTCTTCCAAGTTGATATTCTTTTAATAACTCTTTCAGTGATGATTTCAAGGTCTTTTACTTTGGATCTTCCCCATTCAGTGGGAAGTCCTAAGTATTTTCCTAAGTTTTGGACCACTTTCATATTAATTTTATGAGAGAAAATAGCTTGTATGAAATGTGGGGTATTTTTGCTAAATTTAACCCCACATTTGTTCCTATTAAGATTGAGCCTAGTAGAGTGGGCATATCTAGTTATAATGTCATTAAAGCTATTAACCTCTTCATTATTTGCTTTCAGAAAAAACATACTGTCATCAGCAAATAGAAGGTGGGTTAAATTGAGACAATTTTTTGTAATTTTGATACCTTCATATAAACCTTTATCCATTTTATCTTTAACTAGGGCCGAGAGAGTTTGAGTGACAATACAGAAGAGGAGTGGTGAGAGGGGGTCCCCCTGTCTCAACCCTCTTTCTGGTTTGTCCAGTTTATGAGGTGTGCCATTGATAAGAACCGAGTAAGAAACAGTTGTAACACAGTTCATAAATAATTTGCACCATTTTTCATTAAAACCCATTTTAATAATAAGGCAAGATAAGAAATCTCATTCCACAAATTCATATGCCTTTTGAATATCAGCTTTTATAATCATATAATAATTTTTAGTATTTCTTTTATCATTAATAAACTTGCTCACTTCATGGGCTATCATTGAATTCTCATGTATATGCCTATTAGGGACAAAAGCCAACTGATTTTCATCAATGATGTTGCCCATAAGTGGCTGAAGTCTATTAACCATAATTCTCGCAATTATTTTATATATAAAGTTAGAAACACTTATAGGCCTATAATGTTTTACAGTACCAGGTTTTTAAATCTTAGGGATGAGGGTGATATAGGTATGATTAATATCTTCTAAGCTTTCATTGTTATACCAAAAGTTATTAAGTTTAATAACATCTAATTTTATAAGTTTCCAATATTTTTAAAAAAAGTTGCCCGGGTATCCATCAGGACCTGGTGCTTTGTTAGAGCCCAACTCTTTGACAGCTTTTTCAATTTCCATTATACTTAATTGATCAGTAAGGATCATATTCATTGAGGTAGTAACAATGGGTTTAATAATATTTAAGATTTGCAAAAAATCTCTAGGGCCCACACTTTTAAAAACAGTATTAAAATAGTTTAGAATATTATTCAGAACATCATTCTTCTCATTTAACCAATTCCATTTATCATCTTGAATGGTATTGATCTTGTTAATTTTTCTTCTTTCTTTGGTAGAGGCATGAAAAAATTGGGTGTTTTTATCCCCTTTCCTAAGCCAAGTGATTCTAGCTCTAGAGGCCCAAAAATCTTCCTCGTTTTTCCAAATAGTTTCAATTTCTTTTACTAGGTTGTTATAATTATATTTATCCTTCTCATTATAGGTAGTAGAATTGGTGATAATTTTCAGTTGGGACATGAGATAATCAATTCTCTTCCTATTGTTTTGAAATTTCCTTTTACTCCATACTGTTAGAATTATTTTACACATATTGAGGTTTGTAATGAGCCTATTTCTAGCTATATGTTTAATATTATTCCGAGAATTCCAAATATTAGTAATAATATTTAAACAGTCTTTTTCTTCCATCAATTGGTTTTCAAATGTAAATCTTTTTTCTCTTTTTTCATTAATATCCTTAAGATGAAGCAATAAGGGACTATGGTCAGAACCTAGGGTTGGAAGAAGATCCACCCAAGCTTCTGTATATATATTATTCCAGTAGCTATTACGTAAGCATTTATCAATCAATTGTTTAATAAGTTTACCTCCAGTTCTCCTATTGGACCAAGAATAGGCACAGCCTTTACTCACAAGTTGATCCAATTTGTTATCATTAAGAAAATTCTCAAATTTTTTCATATTTTTATCACATTTGCGAATACCCCCAAATTTTTCACTAAGGTATCTTGTGTTATTAAAATCTCCTACAAGATTCCATAGGATATCCTTCTTAGAATTACAGTTTGTAATTTTAATAAGGGACTTAACTTTATCAGCCTCATTAGGTGCACCATATACAAATGTGGTTTGAATAGAGATACCATCTGAGTTTAAGATTTCACAATGAATAAAGTTTTCATCATAATTAATAATTTTAACATTATTTTTATTGATAGCAAAAAGAGCCAACCCCCCACTCAAACCGATAGGGTCAACTACAATAACAAGGTCCATTTTAATAATTTTCGCAACTTTTAAAATCATAGAATGCTTATTTTTAGTCTCGGATAGGAATATTACCTCGGGGTGATATCGAAAAGTAATATCGCTTAGGGTCTGGACTGCCAAAGGGGTGCCAATCCCTTGGCAGTTCCAGGATAGGTGTATCATTTCTTGAGTTGGGATTGTTTAAGGACAATCCCGCAAGCCATATCATTTTCACCGTTGAGGTCTTTAACCATTTCGCCTTCTTCATAACCTTCTTCATTCGAATGTTTCTTACTCTCTTGTTCATTTATTAGCCTTCTTGCTTCCCAAATATTTTTGTATCTACCACTTTCCGAGTAGTTGTTACTTTTTTTTGTAGGATTTATCATTCTTCCGAATCGATTTTCGATGGTGTTTTGAGGTTTCTCCTTCATAGTAATTGGCTGAGTTCTCTCTATAGTTAATAATTTGTATGCAGCTACCAAATGTTTTTGGGGTTATGTTTTGGGAGATGGATATTGTTGGATTAGGGATTGGAGTAGTGAGAGAGTCGGGTGTTGATTTTGGGGATTTAGGGTTAGACAGAGGGGTGAGAGAGAGTAAAGGGGTTTTCTCCGGTGATGGGTTATCTGATGAGAGAATGTTAGGTGGGAGTATGACATTTGGGCTGATGTTTTGTTTAGTAATATTTGGGCCCCCTTGATTTGGGCTAAAAAAAGAACCGAAAGCAATGTCCTTAATTGGGCTGGAGGGGGAATTAAAATTTTTAACTAGTTGGGCTGCTAGGCCCGCCAAATCTTTTTCTTTTTCTTTTAGTAAAACCATCTTCTTTGTCTTCTCTTCCATCAAAACCGATAGTACAGCATTATCGGTTGTGGGTGTACCATTTTTGTTTGTATTCTGGGTACCATCTCCACTAGCCTTGAATTCAAACAATTTTATTTGTTTGATATCCTTGCTCGAGTCCTTTGTACCACTTGTACTACCTTGAATTACTATTCCTTTTTGGTGAGTTAAATCGCCTGACTCGTTAACCAACTTGTTAGCCATTGGTGAGTTATTCCGAGGTAGCTTTAAACTCCAACTCGCTTTGGTGATCTTACGAGTTCCTCCAGTAAGCTTTCCATTGTTTACATCTATTTTGTTTTTGATGAAGATGGAGGATTTAGATGGCCCTCTAGTAGAAATTTTCACCCAGCTACCAAGGATTGGTTTAATCGATGGGTTTGGGCATCCACGGGCTTCATGATCAAGAATACCACAATTATAACATACTTGTCCCACATTCTCATACTTAAAATTGATCCAATGTTGAGTATCTTCATTTTCCCAGAAATTGATTCCTGCTATTATTAGGTTGGTAATGTCCCAATCCACTTGAACGCGAGTAATTGAATTTTCATCAATAATTTCAGTTTCCGGTAAGCTGATTGTGATGAACATTTCCAAAGTGTTTCATCAAATATTCAATACATTTGTTTATAAGTAGTGAAATCGGAGTTCCAGTAAGTTGAACCCAAAAGGTTGTGTGTTTAACATTATTTTTAACTCCATTTTTGTAAAGATTGATAGCTAGATGTTTACCTAGTATGGTCCATGGACGTTGATTCCATACTTTAAGTTTGTCTTCTTCATTTTTGAACTTGATAATGAATTCGTTGAATCCTAATTTTTCAGTTTCTACATTGTTTTGTAGACCCCAAAATTTGTTGATGTGTTGTTTGATGTAGCTGAAGTTGATACTTTCTTTGTGCATAAACTTAGCAATAAGCTTATGTTCTTGTATAATTTTGTATGGCGGATTATCCACAGCCGTGGTGATGGAGTTTCCATTTTTTGCTAGAGGATGGCTTGAAGAGTAGAAATTCATATAGAAAGTTGAGAAAAAGGTGAAGAAATGAGGAGAAAGAAGAGAGAAAAGTGTAAAACAAGCTGTGAAATTAGTAGGAGAGCTCGAAATACACAAGGAAGGTGAAAGAAACTATGGGATTGTGGTGTTTTCGGTGATGGTAATGGTATTTTCGGTAGTGGTGATGGTGTGATTGGATAAGAGAGGAGAGAGCATTTTCACCCTTTCCCTTCCGTTATTTAAAAAGGGGCAATTATGCATTCCTCATGCATATGTTAATTCCTTTCAAGATTGGACAAAAAAAGAAAAAATAATCCTTTCAAGACACCCTCTTCATCTCCAAAAATTCTATAGGTGTAAAAGGCTTCATATAAAGTCATCTCCCTTTTTTTCTCTCTCTCTCTCGATCGTGCATAATCAACCCACCGAAGGTCTTTCATTAATTTCTTTCAATAATTAAGTCAATGAGTACATCTTTTACTCTACGAATTTCGTCGGGCCTTCCCAAGCCCGATTTCATTTCGAAAACCCTCCCCTTCAATCCAATCTTGTATGTATCTTTGTACAGAAGCATCAACGTGGGAGGTCATGGCGTCAAAGCGTTAAAGAACAACACCACTAAAAGCAAAAGGTGTAATATATGTAATAGATATAGTAGAAAGATAATACTTTTGAAATGATTTATTATAGATTACTGTACATGAACATGAGCATTAAATACATATTCAATTTCATGTAGGAGTTTGGTGGTTTATAGCAATGTTGAAGCAGCTGGAACTCCTCCTCCACCTTCTGGTCCCCCTTCCGGGGGTGCTTGGTAAGTCAAGATTTATATTTAAATTCTATTTTGAATATAACAACTAATTATTACTTATATGAGTTCTATATTTTTCAGGAAAAGTTGGGTTCTTGGACTTGTGATCACAATTGTTCTTCCTTTAGTGGCAAACAAATGGGGTTCATTATCATTTGTCAAAAGTAAAGCCTACCAAAAAATTTGAAAACCATTTCTCAACATTTTTTATTTTTATGAGCATATAATTTATAATGATTGACAATATTTGCTCATCCGTGATATAATCTTTGATTAGCTAGACTCGATTCGATACTACAAACGGTGGAAAATGTAGCTGAGACAGTGGAAAAGGTAGCGGGGAAAGTAGAAAAGGTGGCTGAAGAAATGTTGGATGATCTTCCTGAGGGGGAGCTAAAAAGAGCTGTAGCTGCTGTTGAAAAAATCGCAGAGAAAGCAGGCAAAGATGCTGATAAATTAGACGATTTGATTGATAAGGTAATATCAAATTTAATACAGATCTTTATTAATTATATATTATAACATTAACACTATGTAAAATAACCATGATCATCAGTTTTTCTTAGCTACTACCGTATCGTAAATAATATTTAAACCTAAATTTTTTAATGGTCCAAAGATGAAGACAAGGCTGGCTAATTGAGATCACATTTGGAGACAGTAATTAAGTTCATAGTAGTTATATTATATATCATTCAGTTTTTCGTATAATTTTTTTTAACACTATTTATGCGTCTTTTAAATAATCTAATACTTCTAATATATATATTTTTTTTTTATTTAAAGCCTTCTGAGTATAAGCTAGCATTAAGGTCATAATCCCTCGTTTGTTCATTATTTCACAGCTTGTTTATGTACTTGTAAACAACAAGAATTTAGTCCATGTCAACTTTTACGATGGTAATTTTTTGTTTTAAGCAGTCTGATCACTACTTAATGGTTCATCAGTAAAGATGCAACTAGGATGGGTCCAAGTTAGAAATTGTTTAACCATGCGTACATGTACATCTATCGATGATAGTATTGTCCTTTCCCTTTTTCCACAATTATAATAACCTTCACATGGTGTGGCCCTCAAGGATTAATAAATTGCTACCTACTCTAAAAGAAAACTTCAATAAAATATTTGATTAAAAAGGGTAGGTAGATTAAGTGTATCAGTTTTGTGTAAATTCAAAAGAAATTTGTTGAAATGATGATAGTGACTAATTATTAATGAGAAATTGTGTGAATACAGGTTCAAGAACATGGGGAAAGATTAGATGGACTCATAGAAAAGGTTGAATCAAAAAATTCCAAACAAGTAAAAGATCAAAAGTAGATAAATTCTTAGTTGCTCAATTATTTTACTAATCTATGTATTATACATTCTAGAATGAGATCTATTGACCTTTATATCACTATTTAAAGTCTATTTCAGCGGCTTAGCTTGAATTTTGTTTTAATTTAAGTAGATCATGCTATGAAAGTTGCGATGCATGCATTATTATGATTTGTTTTTCCAAAGAAATCGTACACCTAATAAAGAATTGTAATAAGATATTATATCGAAACAAATAATATATTAAAGATGAAAAAATCAAATCGAACCAAAAATTCTGAAAAACCCGAATTAAAAAAATCCGAAAATCGAAAAATCAAGTCGTTATTACGGATCTTCACTTTAGCAACCGCTTAAGCGGTCACCAAAGGTAGTACAATCGGTCACTAGATGCACTAGCGACTGTCTGTGGTTGCCAAAATATAGTCGCTACTGATTAATCGTTGGAGATACTATTCATCAACAACTACAGTTAGGGACAACCAACAATCACTCTTGTGGTCGGCAAAACTTTTTTATTTAGCGACGACTCAGTGGTCGTTAGTTATCGTCTTGTGTCCAAATCTTTTTGTGATCACACTCTTCTATCGATATATATATATCTTATCCCTTTAACGAACACCAAGGTGGTAGTTACAAGGTCGATCACATTACGACCACCTCGCGGTCGCTAAATCCAAATTCTCTTTAGAGACCATCACACGTTTGCTAGAGGTATCAAAATTAAAAATATATATATTTGCAAAAATATTACCACAAAAGTTCGATCATCAAATAAACCTAGGAAAATAAAGTAAAATTAAATTATAGGGTTGTCGAATAAAAATTATTACGAAGTTTAGAATTATAGTTTGAATCAAATATAATAAAGTTTGAACAAATTAGAGTACAGTCTGGATAATAATTTAATTAGTCATGTCGAGGGAGTTTTATTAAAAAAAATTATGCTACAAAATACCATGGAATTTAATCATAGTCCTCTTCATCTCTGACTCTTCACCTGCTTGAAGATGATGCTCTCATGCACGGATTAGTCGGTTGTGAATTAATGGGTTGTGATGGACCGGATGGGATGAAATCTAACGAAGCCTTATCTTGCTGTGATATTAGTTGGCTAAGTTTTCCAACCAACGTCAAATAGTTCTCTTGAGTAAGGACCAAAGTAATCGAGGTAGTTGTGGTAATACTTGTTGGCCCCTGGTCATGTACACCGAATGGGGCTATAGTCCGGGTTAAATCATTCACGATTGCAACTATCTGCGGGACTGCATCGATCATCCATTTGGGAACCACGATCGCATCCATGTCCTTGGTCCTCCTATGACTCTAGGTTTGAATAAACGTTCCAACTTTGGGTTTTCAACCCTTTCTCGCGGGACCCATACGATCTTGTGTCACCTCGATCACAGTTCAGAGTTGATCTTTCTTAGTCAATAACTAGGACGGTGTGGTTGAGGACCGAGATACATCACCTGAAGGCGACAAAATCTGATCGATCCTCGCTCTCAACTCAACCTGTTAGTAGACATGATTATTAGTCAAAAAAGTGCAGACAAATTTATAACTTACAATGCATTGATAAAATCGCTCATCCCTTCAATATCTTGTATTATGCTTCCCAATCTTGTTGTAATATTTAATTATGTTGGGCTTCTTTGTCGATCTTCCCTGAGGGTGTAGGTAGAAGAGTATCAGATCAACCCATGTCTCCGGTTGAAACTACAGATTTTCCATCTCTAGGTCCTTTAAAAAATCAAGTCACTAGTTAATAATGTGAATATATCTTTTTACAAAGTAAACAATTGGAAAATACGATAAACATTACCTCCAGAAGTCGGTAATTGGTATTAGAAGGGTGGACGATCCATGACCACTACCAGAACCCTGCTTTTCTCTGTTCTTTTTCCTGACAGCAGATCTCAACGGTTTAAATTAAATTTGTTACAAAGATATCTAAAATAACTACAAAACTTTCAATAAGTTTTTACCTAGAACCCTAGTTTCGCAGATCTGAAACATCATTTTGAACTCTTCTTGACTCATATATTTTTCAAAGGAATACCGGTGTTTAGCAATTCCTTGCATATCGTCCTCTTTTGATCATTATATCGAGTTTCAGCTTTTTGTGTAAACGTACTTATCTATGGTTGTCCAATCTGCACGATTCCTCCAACATTTTTCAGGAAAGTATTTCTCCAAAATACCATGAAACTTAATCAAAAAATTTAATTTAATAAAGACGTATATTAAAAGACAAAACCTACTTCGAAATGAGTCCAGATCAATTTCCTTTTTTCATCTAGGATGCTTTTCTAATCGAGATCTTTTTTGGGATATGGTCATCGACGATGTTCCCTATTACCTGGACTACGTGGTGTGTCGTATCCCCAACTGGGTCCCATGTCTCTTCCTCCTGGCAAAACTCATATGTCACCATTCCACCATACTTAGCCTTAGCCTTCTCCGTCGTTCGAAAAATGCTCTTTCTCCTATTTTAATCACCTGTTTTCCTATTCAGTAAATAATATAAACAAAATATTTATATAGGGGAAATTATTTTAAATCACAAACCAATTACATTTTACCTTTACTATTATAGTCGGAGATAAGTTTGGTAGAAACTCTAGATGGGTCATTACCCTCACTATCACCATTATGATGTTTGGATAAAACATTAGCCATAATAATCTGCCACTCAATTAAGCAGCTAGAGGATTAATTAAAAAGATTTTAAGAGATTATCTATACCTATAATAAGATTTAAGATTTAGAATTATAATTATTTATATGATATTTTTAATTTGAATTATTCTCAAGGACTTATATATACAGTAAATAAATGAAATAAAATTTAACATTACATGACCTTGTATTACAAGTTCTTGTATTAAAGTAAAAATTACATAAATAATAAAATTATAGTTTTCAAATAATACAATTAAACACAACTTTTACAAATAATAAAAATAACAAGCATTAACTTGAATAAATTTAACAAAATTTTGCAATATAGTTCCTGCATCTAAAGAAATGTGTTTAAGCACATGTATTTCCAAAAATATTGCTTTATAACCCTTTTCTTTTCAAATAATTAAATTTTAGAACATGTAAATCAACAAATTTTTACTATAGTGAGCTACATTTACAAATAAACACTACATGGCCTATATTTTGCAAATTAGCTTTTAAGCCGCCTCTTTTCCAAAAATTAGATTTTTACCCCTAACTTTGCAAATATGCATTTAACCCCCATATTTTTCAAAATTAACTTTTTACCCCTAACTATTGAAATACTCATTTAAACCCCTTCATTATTAAAAAAATAAATTTTTACTCCCAACTTTCAAAGTACGCATCTAAACCCCCATCTTTTTCAAAAATTAAATTTTACCCCCAACTTTAATAATACGCATTTAACCCCCAATCATTTTTAAAAATTAAATTTTTCCACCAAAACTTAACAAAAAGTAACTCCACACTTCCCCTATATTATACATAATTAACACTTCAACACAAATACTATACCAAATAGCACGTCATGTCACTAAATCACTCAAAAGTAGCAGTATAGGACCTATATATACACTTCAATCCCTATTGTACTTGAAAATTACAGTCAAGTACCTATAATTTGCAAAACTAACAATTAAGCTCCCTAAAACCATTTCAATTCAGAAAAATTGAACTAAAACCACCAAAACCAATTCAACTCATTGAATTTGCACCAATGGTCCTTAACTAATTCAAAAAAAATTCAATTAAATCGTAATTAAATCTACATTTTGCAAAAAATAAGGGTCTATTAATTTAGTGTCGGAGACCTTAAACACTAAAAAACATAAAATTTCAACACTAAAAACCATAAAACCTCAACCCTAAAAACCATTAAAACTCAACCTTAAAGTTAATAAACTCTAAACCTTAACCCCTAAACCCTAAGTCTAAATCTAAATACACTAACCTCAAACCTTAAATTTAAAAACATTGACTACTTTAGGGAAACCATCATTTAAAGCTCCTCCAATCCTTAAGGGAAACCCATTCATTGACTACTTGAGGAAAGGTCAAGAAGCATGCTAAGAAGGTTCCAAGATAATCTACGAGAAAGAGGCAAGAGAATAAGTTTGGGATAGGAGATGAAATAGTAATATAAGACTCGGATCCACCAAATAAATCTCGCTAGCACAAGAGTTCTTGGAGTGACCATTCATGGTCACTAAAGTTAATTCTGAGAAGCTAGTGGCAGTCAAGTGATGGGAGTTAAGACCATGAAGGGATGCAAATTCTGATTGGTGGATATTAAGAGCCTCTCATATTGTTGGGAAGGCTACATTAAGAAAAAACCAGCGTGAGGTAACCCATCGACCTTAACGACGTTAAACAAAAGCCAATAAGGGTGAAAACCCACTTGTTCATTAGTTTATTTTCTTTTTAGTAGTTTATTTTTTTGCTTTAATAGTGTGTATAGGCTTAGTTTATGTGTTTTTAAGTGTTTGCTATGTTTAACGAGAAAGCCAGTAGTGTTTTCAATGACCTAGTGAGACAATATTTTACGTTATGGTGAATTAGCAGAGAAAATCGAGCTCACAGCTGTTACTTGCGGTACACCACTCGCCTCTGAAAGCGTCCCGACGGTCACGCCACACGTCAAAAGTCAAAAAGTTTGAGGCCCGTGTTGTATACCGTGCCAAATCCGTGGTACACCACTCTCCATGGAAGGACCATGGCGACCATATGGCCACGGTATGTGAAGTCAAAAGGTTTGAGTTGATATATATGGTACACCGCGCCTATTTGTGGTATGCCGTAGATTGTATTTGCGCAACGACGAATCAAAACAATTGCGACGCTAAAAAAAGGCATGGAAACGTTTTTATAGGGTTACTTCCGAAGAGCCATAACTTTGGCATACAAGCTTAGATTTCAGCGATTCAAGTAGCCACGGAAATATTAGAAGAAGATCTCAAACTTTCATAACTGAAGTTTTTCCTAAGTAGGCATGGATAGAGCCGAATTCACCCAAACATTGCCAAACATCTATTATGCGCGTTGTCATGGATCGAGGGAGTCAACCCCAAACTTGAGGATTGAGCGCTTCTCGCAAAGGTACGTATTTTTTTCCTAGTCTCGTGAACTATGTGATATGTGCATGTTTTTTTTAAATATTTTACTATTTTTGTGTCTTTTTTAGCCGAGAAGTCATGAGTCACCTTTGCGTTGAGGGTGGTGATTCGCTGTTCCCATCCCCATTTTATGTGTTTTTAATTGTTTTTATTTGTTTTTAGTGTATATTATAATGATATGAATGTAGAATATAGATAATGTACCAATTAAACTTAAATTAGACGAGTTAATGATAGATAAGAAGTGTGTTTTTTGAATTCTTTATGGTGTGCTTAAAATCATTTAATGAAAAAATGTGATTATGGATATAACCAATTAGTAAGCAATGCAAAGAAAGATAAGTTTGAACGAGGTAAGAACGTGAGGTCTAACCTAGTCGAAAACCCACTTAATTTCCATACTATAAGTAAGAAAGCAACAAGACCACTTAAATAGGAAAATGATTGAGGCATATCTTTGTTATCCCTTTGTTTTCTTAGCTTGTTTACCATATTTGTATTGAATTATCCTTCTTAGTCCCGTTCTAGCCTTTGTATCCTTTATTTGATAAAACCACACTATAAGATTATACTCTTTAGTTTTAGGACTTAACCATATGATGCGCTCTCAAATCACATGCCTAGGACTAGTTTTCTTGGAGCTTGAGTTTGGGTGGTTGGTGTACGTGATCAAGGGATACATTGGGTGGGCAGATGTTTTATTTTGTGTGTTTATTCATTGTATGCTTGTATGTAATACATGCCAGAATTTAGAAAAGAAAAAAAAAAGTTGAGAAAAAGGAAGAAATAAGCAACATGAGAACTCACGTAAAAAAGGGTCTCGTGTTTAACATACAAAAAAATGAGAAAAGGAACGAAAAGAATAAAAAATATGAAAAGAATAAGGAAAATCTGACATAGTGCATCCTTTGATATTGGTTAGGACTTGGGTATGCAATGCTATAGCATCAAAATGGGTTGAGTTAGTACGATTATGACTGAAAACTAAATCTCTAGGGCGATAATTTGATAAATAGTGAGGAGAGGGCCAAAAGCCCACTCTAAATTATCTTAAATGTTTATCACACCCTAACTTAAGCCTACGCTACACCTTAAGACCTCAAGATTTCTAGTTGATTGGTTAAGTAACGATTGAATTGTTAGGGAGTAGTTGAGTGGACTATAAGACAACCTGGTAGGACCAAGGAACAAACTATATCCACTTTTTTGAACTAAGTGAAACCCAATCTCGTCTTGCACTGCGAAACTAATTTTATTCTTATTATTTTTATTATGTTGAATTTGTATAACAAGTATATTCTTATATTTATTATGAGACATTATTTCATGAGACGTTCTTAGTCATAACTTTAGGATCATTCTTTATCTTCTCTCTTCTTTTATTTCTTGGACTTAGACCCTTCTAAACTTTATTTTTCTTTTTATTTGTCGGGACAACAAACTTTGAGTTGGGGGTCTTGATGTCTCTATTTTTGTGATATATTAATCTGTGCACGAGACATTATTTGGGAGTTTATTGGGCCTAAGTGGGGGATTTTTCCCTATTATCTGACATATTTTACTTTTGTCTCTTGTTTGGACATATTACTGTTTATAAAGCTTTAGTGCATTAATTGTGTGTTAAATGTGTACCGTTTATGTACATGGTGGACACAATGTTCCAATATGACTAAGAGAAGTCAAAAAAAGTCAAGATAAACCCCAAGCCAAGATGTAATTGGAGTTAAAAGTCACTTAGGAAAATTAGAGTGTTTGACTGAGAAATCTTAACATCATATTGTTTCAATCACCATGAATTACTGGCAATAGTTTTGGACATGATTCCTTTTTATATAAAAATATCTTGAATTCAGTGTAGCGTGAGAGGTGACGGAAGTCAATTGGAAGTTGAGACGAGAAAGTTATACCATTTGCTTCCATCGTGACTTGAACTTGGACATCACTACCTAAAAACGATCTGGGCCATTAGTAACTCATTTAAGTGAGCCCATCAGGTCTCAAAACGACTTTAGGTCAATATATAATCCTCCTTATCCATTATCCATCAATTTTATATCAGATATTTTATAAGGGGAAGAGATAAAATATCCTGGAGAAGAGGAAAGAACATGAGGAGGGCTTCCATACAATTCCACCAATATCAACCATCCAACATCCGAGTCCCGCCGTTCTTTAGATTAATTTTATTTGTTTTAGCTTTTAAACATGATTTAGGCATTAGGTTGCTTTAATTTCCAGTTTATCTTGATGAACTAAACCTCTTTTGCTTGAGACTTGCAAATGGTATGAACCCTAATTATTTATTTTCTATGTTAATTATATTTGAGATATTTTGATATTTAATTGAACTGAGGTTTATTTTATTACATTGATTATATATTTGTGATTATTACCTATTCATGCCTTGATTATGTCTTGGATATTATGAGACTTTGGCTAACACCCGGGAGGGGTGTCGGATTCCGGACATAGTATATAAGCGCCTAGTGTGTGGTATTGAACCGGGAGGTCTTGCCTAACTAGGTAGTCAATAAGGTTAGAACCTAAATCATCGAAAACTATTTCTAGGGTCACTCGAGAGGGGACTATAATGGAGGAAGGTCGCCTTCTAAGCTACCGACATGAGTTAGAAACATTATTGAATCTCAGCTAATATGAATCACCCAATTAGCCTTTGTACCAAGTAACGAGTTAATAGTTAATTAATAAGATTACCCACAAGAATCAAGAAATACTTCTTACCTTTTCTTAACTCTTTAGGATTTTAATTATTTATCTATTAATTAATTATTTACTTTATTGCAATTTAGTCCTTTAACCGAAAACCCAACAAATATCATTTATATCATTGTTATATATTCCACAACTTTACAATATATTACTTACAAAACACATTTATTACAACCTTGATAGTCCATGTGGAAACGATAACCCTTTTGATTATCAATTTGTTACTTGTCAACAACCCATATACTTCTGGGAAGTTACCATTCCTTTGGTGTTGATTTACTATCACACGTGGGGACCCAACATACACATACATGAATGTTGTTAATTTTGCAATTCACGGAGCGATTTTTTTATATAATAGAATACGTTATGAACTATTTTAGTTATAATATATTGTAATTATAGAATGTTTTAGATATAAAATATAGTAATTTTGAAGTATTTGATTATAAAATTTTGTAGTTATGGAAAGTAAATTTAGTTATAGAATATTTTGTTACTAATTAAAGTGACAAACAGTATCTTAGTAATTTTATTGGGTTACACCTTTTAGTTAGACTTGATGGATCATAAATTTCATGAGTAAATGACCAAACATAATTTATTGAAAAGTTTAATTACTAAAAACAATATCTATTCTTTTTCTAAAACTTGACTACATTATTTTTAGGGGGAATGGCCTGAAGGCTAATGTTTGGGATGACCACTGGATTTGGCCGAGTATGAAAATCGATAAATGTGAATGGTTAGGAATTAACAAAGTGATAGAGTTATTTAATAAAAATTGTTCAGGATGGAACAAAAATTTGATAAATCGGATTCGCGATGATAGAGAAAAAAGGAAATAAATATGATGCAAATTCCGAACATTGATAAAGAGGACAATGTTAGTTGGCCTCTCTCAAAAGATGGAAATTATAACACAAAGACTGGATATGATACCCTAATTAACAATGAAATAAACAAAGAGGCACAAACTTCAGTTAGGGGTGAAAATAATGGTGATTCGTTACTTTGGTCTATAATATGGAAGTCTAATGTCCCGACAAAAATAAGGAACTTTACATGGAAAATATGTAATGAAGCAATCCCTACAAACACTACATTAAAAAAAATGTTCTAATACAACAATGTCTGAATGGTGTGAAGAAGCTGATGAAACAATTGAACATCTTTTTTTAGAATTTTCGTTTCGTTTAGCAGTTTGGGCAGAATCGCCACTTCAAGTTAAAATTGATAAGGAAAACACACCAAAATTCAATAGTGGTTTATCAATATAATAGATTTTTATTCAAAAAATGGATGGGATAAAAATCTTGTTACGGGTAACGTTTTCATAATCCTTTGGAGCATGGAAAGCAAGAATGGAAGGATTCTTTGAAGAGAAGAAATGGAATATAGCTGACATAGTTAATAAATCAGACAAAATTATCAATGACCTTTTCACAATGGATTTTAAATGCGTTGACAATGTTTGCCTAGAAAAAATAGATAATAAAAAATATGAAGGGAATTATATTATACAAGATACAACTGAAATAATTTGGCAAAATGATACTTCGTTTATAAATGATAGGGAGCCAACGGGAATAGCGTCGATAGCCATTAATAAAGAAGGAATTATTACTGATAAACAATACAGAAGAAGAGTAGTGAAAAGTGTCAAAGAAGGAGAATGTTGGGCGTTATTACAAGCAATGAAGGCAATGGGAGGAATTAATTACGGAAGTGCTTCCTTCTACTCAGATAACCTTGAGATTGTTCAAGGTATTAACAAAATATGAGAAATTGATTGGAAGATCCGTCATTTGATCGAAGCGATCTGGACTTTGAAATTCCCTGAATGGAAGTGTACCACATTAAGAGAGGTCTTAATGAAATTGCGGATCTAACAGCAAAATGCGCTAGAAAAGGAAAAGATTTGTAATCTTGGAAATCTACAAATATTTTTGAAAGTATTGATTATCTTAATAATGTAATAATAAATAGTAATAACTAGTTTTAATGTATATATTTTCCGACAAAAAAAATGACCAATAGGCACCTACCATCTTACACCTTAACCCATAAAAAACACCGTCTTTTCTAAAGAACAGTGAGTTATGGGAAGTTTTCAAAAACTCAAACGACTCTTTTAATGAGAAAGAAAAGGAAAAATCAAAATGTATGTGGCCTTTTATGAAAAAAAAAATGATGGTTAAGGTAAGAATGCATTAATTTTAACTTGAGGTGTTTCGTAGGCATTAACACTTATTTATTTATCTAATCTTTTAATTACTTTATATAGTCTATCATCCATAAAAATAATTGTTTTAATTCCCCCACCACCTCCGGCCACAACCATCACCAACTCCAACCACCATCGCCACCATTTCCGACCACCCCACCACCACCTGTATCGTCAAACAAATTTTGAGAAAAATCATAAATAATTTTAAAAGTAAAAAAAAATCTTTTAACGCCTATGAATTCGTAATTATCGTATCAATTATGGATAAAAAATTAAAAAAATTTGAAAAAGAAATCCGAGATGATCCCAGACCAACATATCTTATAACATGAAATTTAATGTTTCGAACATGAGAATTTCTCGGTTAAAATATGAAATTTCATATTTTGCGGAACTGTCGGTCGGTGACATAAATTTATTTGATTTAAAAAAAATTAAACCATGATTAATACGATAATTACGAGTATAAATCCGTTAATTTTTTTAATTTCTCTTTATTTACTTATGATTTTTTAAAAATTTGACAACAATGGTGGTGGTCGAAGATGTTGTTGGCCGAAGAAAAAACAACGTGGACGTGGCAATTTTTATAGAGATAATACGTCAGTCACTAAAGATGATCGTAGCTGGGATTGGTCGCTGACCTATTTTTTGTTTAATAATAAAAAAAATTATATTAATAATAAATTATTAAAATAATGATAATTAATATATTAAAAATTAAATTAGAGATTACAAAATATTATTTAATTTAAGAACAGATTAAATAGAATAAAAATATTAAAGAAATATTTTTTTTAACCATTAAAGAAATATTTAAAAAGAATTAAAAAATTTAACCTTGATATTTTTAGTTATAACTTTAAGTTACATAACTATCATATCTAATAATCATAATAACAATAGTAATAGTAATAATAATAATAATAATAATAATAATAATAATAATAATAATAATAATAATAATAATAATAATAATAATAATAATATACAACAACTGGCGATTATTCAACAAAGACGGGTTACAAAGTTCTTACAGACACGGTGATATATGGAGCGCCACAACAATCGTCGGCAGTACCTGATGGAGAAGATCTATGGAAAGCGGTCTGGCACTCACATACTCCGACAAAAGTTAGAATCTTTGGGTGGAAAGCGTGCAATAATGCTATACCTACAGGTGTCAATTTGGTACGGAAACATTGTCAGGTGGAAAGTGAATGTCAATGGTGCAATATAGTGCATGAGACGACTGAACATCTACTCCTTTCATGTGAGTTAGCAAAGATTGTATGGGCGGGATCGGCGTTACAGATCTGTATCAGTGCGGAGGTTGAGACGATAGGAAGTTGGTTGCTTCAGATCATTGAGACTTTCACTTTGGGCGGATGGAGGAGAGAGGTGGTTACCGCGTATGTCTTACTGTTGATATGGAATATTTGGAAATCGAAAATGAGAAGTAGGCATAGGAATTGTAACGTAGACCCTACAGAAATCATTATGATGGCGAATAAGGGTATGGCTGAGTATTTTGGTAGGGATTGGGCTTGTACTCAAAGGGGTCAAAACAATATCAGAGAAACAAGGCAAGAGATTGAGGTGGACTTAGAGATTCATACAGCTATGGCATTTTCCTGCGATGCGTCTTTTGTACAACCATATAGTCCGACTGGAATTGGGGTAGTCAAGATTGATAGAAGTACGGGCGAACGAACAGACTACACAACAAGTATCAAGTGTAACTCAAGTGTACAAGGAGAGGCACATGCAGTTCTTTGGGCACTAGAGAAGGCAATACAAGAATCACACGAGGAGATTACAATCTTCTCGGATAACCTTGGGCTTATCCAAGGAATACAGCAAGTGTCGGCTGCTGATTGGCGTATTCAACCATGGATCAGGCAAATTAAGCGCTTAGCTAGCGGAATAGGGTCGGTTTATTTCAAGTATATTCCGCGACGATTCAATGGTCGAGCCGATAAATTAGCAAAAGAAGCCAGGCACAGGGCGAGTAAGGAACAGGAAGTGATGTCAAGCTTACGAGAAGACTTCTTGAGACTGGGAATTGGTTAGATAAACGTGGAAACGTCTTCGGTGTCCAAAAAAAAAAAAAAAATAATAATAATAATAATAATAATAATATAAAACTATTTTATATAGAATGGAGATATTTTCTTTACAAACAACTTAGTCAAATTTGAATCATCATAGTGGTCACTTGAATACGATCTATATCGAAATCAAACACATGGCTCTAATATTTTAATCTGTGTAAAACGATATTTTAGCACAAATCCTTTGGGATCTCAAGAAGCTGCACAAGACCTATAATTATTGTTTCATTAATGACAAAACCCAAAAAATTCCCACCCCAAAAAAAATTGTTCATTAATGTCAGAGTGAATCTCAGTGGAAACTCAAACTTTTTTTTTCCAAATAAACAAACTTTAAATATAATATTCATTAGACGTACGGTTTAAGAAATTAAAAAGAGTTAATAACCGACAAATCCTTCGACCTAGAGGTATCAATATTTCTCCTAATACATTTAGCAAACGCATCTGTGATCCCGTTATATTTCTATTAAAATAGGGAATTTTCCCAAGCCGAAATCTTCTCAACCATAACCAAATCTTTGTAAGAATTGGTTTAGGACCATAATGAAGTCCTATATGATCAGTAATTCCTCGAACAAATTCAAGGTTATCAGAGTAGAAAAAAATAGTCTGATAATTGAGTTTTCTCACAGATCTCAAAGCAAAAAGGTGAGCCCAAGTTTCACCTTCAAGCGCGTTTCTTACATAACATCTTCTTGTCGTCTTGTAAAAGATATTCCCAGGAACATCTATACCAATGGACACAACCCTTGTTGGCTCCCAATCATTCGTGAATGAAGTATCACTACACCAAATCATATCAACATCATCTGTAATAGTCGGATTATAATCTATAGAGTCATCCAATTCTTGGGTAATAAATGACTTTAGACCGTCACGATTTTTAGGGCCAAAAAGTCTAGACATTAGGAATTTGTATTTTGCGTAACCTGGTACACTTACCATTTCTTCTTTTAAAGAAAAAAATTCATCCTTTCTTTCCAAATATTCCAGCAAGTAATAAGTATGTTAATCGTGACTTCTCTTTTATCCCGACCATTATTGGTATAAACATCATTAGTTCTGAGAAACCAGTCAGAGAAAGTTTCGTTAGAAAATCTCTTCAATTTTCACTTGCATAGCTGACTCAGCCGAAGCCTGGATACTGAATGGACAATTAAGTATAATATTCTCACCATTTTCGACTCCAAGTTCGCACCATTCACACGTGTCATCATCTACACGTTTCTTCCATTTTAAGTTTTTCCTTGTTGGGAGAGCACCATTAAAAATTCTCTAGCAAATTTTTTAATTTTTAATAGGACATTAGAATGCCAGATTGATTTCCACAAAACACTATTATTCGCCTCCCTTTGTCTAGATGATTGAGACTCTGGAGAAATAACATTATTAACTAACAGATTATACCCATATTTGGTTGTGTAAACTCCATCTTTCACGTGCGGCCAAATAATTTTATCTTCACTATCCGGTTGCATAATCGATATTCTAAAAATTCCCTGAACCACATTAGGAGGGAAAAGACAATAAAGTAATCCAGAGTTCCATTCAGTCATATCCTGGTTGAAAAGTTGCCCGACAAGATTAATGTTGTAGTTTGGTGGTTTATCGACCTTGTATGCTTTGCCAATCCAATTGTGCTCCCACACATTAGTACTCACACCATTCCCAATTTGCATAACTATATTATCTTTCAAAAATTTACCTTTAAAAATACTTTCTCAACTCCACGATCTTCTTTTTGCTAGTTTGGACTCCTGTAAACTATATTTAGGAGAATAAATAGCTTTGAGGACTTTGTAAACAAGCAAGTCTGGGTTATTAATGATTCTCCATGCTTGTTTGCCTAACATAACCAGATTCATTTTTTGGAAGTCCCGAAATCCAATCCCTCCTAGGTTTTTTACTCTAGCAATCTTCTTCCATGATATCCAATGGATTCTTTTCTTGTCGCCTGAGTTCCACCAAAAATTGGCAATGAGACTAGAAATTTTTTTACATAAACTTTTTAGAAATTAAAAAATTGACATTGCATAATTGTGGATCGCTTGAAGAACATCCTTAATAAGATCTTCCTTACCCCCTTCTGAAAGAATGCTTGAAATCCAACTAGCTGATTTAGAAAAGAGTCGATCTTTAATATAACTAAGATTCTCAGTTTTAGTCCTTTTGAGAGTTAATGGGATGCCCAGATATTTTCCAACGGAATTTGTTTCCTTAATAATTAGAGAATTAAACACATTTTTCGGATATCCTCTGAAAGCCAAAAATCTATATTTTTATACCCCTGAACTATCCTAAAAAACCTGAAACACTCATTCAATTATTTCAACTATTCATTAATAACTCAAAAGTGATTTAAGTGAGATACAAATATGTTAATCACTCTCGTACATTGTTGATCCCATTAATAAGATAATACATTAACTTTAAGTTGTCCAAAGAAGATTGATCAGCATGCACTTTTAACCGATCTATTAATGCTGGATTGTTATACCAAACCTGCAAAAAAGGGTATTTAAATCAATTTAATCAAGGGATTAGACAATATACATTGAAATTAATCTATACAATTGAGAGCATGTTTTAAATGTTTTCACAAATATAACCTGCAAATAGAAATTGTCCTCTATAAATCTTGCAGCTCTAATAATTAACTACGTTGCTTTTTTATCTACATCTGTTAACCTTGTGACCTGTAATACCAAAAAAAACTCGGGTAAAAATGTATTAAATTTATTACATGTTTCTAATCTCGTAATTTCCCATGCAGTAATAGATTGTCAAGGTCACGATTATATGGGATACAATCAAATCAATAACATGCCGCCACCACAGAAATAACATCAAACGACCAACATATTCCACCTCAGCATCAACAATCATTCAATTTCCATCCTCAACAACAGTTTCCTCCTCCCGGGTCTCACGGGCCCCACGGTCCATCATTTCTTCCTCCACATCCTTACCCTTTTGTTGAACCTATTCAACAACCTCAATATCCTCACCCTCCTCCACCTTCCGATATCGAACTCCAAAAATGGATCGTCAAATTAATCGAATATTCACTTAAAAACGGACCGGACTTCGAAGCAATGATCTGTGGAAAAACAATAAGATAACCCCAATTTTCATTCATTTTCTTAGGCAAAGGTCATACCTATGACCATTACAAACTTCGGTTAATTACCCCACAATCCCCTAGTGGCCCCACCTGAATCATCCACCATTTCCTGCATATGGTGATATTCACTTTGTGAATCAAGTTACAAATCACCATTAGAATCGAGATCAGATTTCCCTAAAGATTCAGTATTCAACTTTCTTTTCCCATCTGGACTAATCCATGCAATAGGATTCACTGAATTAAATGTAACACATAAGCATATACTAAAACTCTCTCCTATCAAAGAAAATATATACGTTATAGTCCTAACCTTCAACAGGTTCATGAGATCCAGGCAAGGCGGCACCAAGAGCGATAATTAGGTTTCTTCACAGATTGAAGCTTAGGATCTATAATTTGCAATGATCAAACTAAAATAATAATGGTGTCCATTTACATCAAATATTAAAGCTCTAAGCTTTCTAAATGAATAGCAAATAGTAACCAATTGGGGAATCTAAATAGCTGCATTATTTATTAAACAAAATAGTCATTAGTTGATATGTGTATCAAAATCATAGTAACCTTGAAAGGCATTGTTGTTAATTACCATAATCGATCTATATCACTGCAGCTTCCTCTGCTTCACCAACATCATTAGTCAGACTTGGATCACCATCTTGATTATAAAAATGATCTTCTTTGTTCTTTGATTTTGCTAGGAAAACACCAAAAAAGAAATTTACTCTAAATAGTACTAAGAACAATCATACCTCAAGCCATACAGAAGTAGTTTCACTTCCTGTAAATAAGTATTGACCCATAAAAATAGTATCTCCCTTCTTCACAGCCTGTAAATAGAATGAACAAATCAAAACTTTTACAAATTAACGTTATACCTCAAAAATATTCTAACTTTATAAGTATTTTTATTAATTCAATGATATCGAATATTGACACTAAATTGCTGCATCAATGCAAAATACCTGCATCAATGCAAAATTATACTCCAACAGTTGTGCCAAATGGATATTTACTGCAAAACAATTAAAATTTTGCAGTTAGAGGGCATATATCACTGTTTTTGATACGCTACCTTTGTAAAAAGACACTAACCTTTGTATAAACTAAGAAATTATACTAACCTTTCTGGCCCACTTATTAATTTTTTTTTATGTTTATTTGGGTTCTTCCATTGTTGATGGCCTAGCCAAGCCTGGTTAATGATGCTGGAGAATGGTCCTCGAGCGGCGTCGGTTTGGGTTCTTCGCCAAGCCGGTTGATGATGATGGAAAGTGGTCGCCGAGTGGCGGCGGTTTTATTGTGCATGAGAGCGGCTTGGTGGGTCTTTCGCCAAGCCCGTTGATGATGGCGGTGAATGTTTTCAGAGTGGCACCAGATTTCTTGTTCAGAAGAGCGGTTTTGTAAGAAGGTGAGTGTGAATATGAGTTAATCGATTTTTAGCGTGTATTGAGTTTTGAGAAATTAAAGAAGGTAATTGGGGGATTGTTAAGTTAAAAAGATAGGTAATTGAATTCTTCCGTGTGTTATGAGATTGATTTTTTTCTTTTTCTTGTGTTGTGAATCGAACCCATGTTAAAAAAAAAGAATGTGTCTGAAAACACTAAAGCAAAAAATGAATTCCGTTGAAAGGAATCGAACCCAGGTGCAAAAAAAAAAAGTGGAGTCAGAATCAATCCTGGCCACCACTTATGTGGGTAAATTTGGACAATAGAAAAAACTCTGAAATATAATATAGATGTACATGCATGTTAAAATATAATTTATCAATTAGACAATCATTTGGGGGTACTAATGGAAGGTGATGATTACTTGGCTATCAAGGATAAAAAAAATTGAAATGTATAAAGACACGCTAAATGGAAGCTATCGTTGTTGAAGTAATACCGCTTCCAACCAAAAAAAAAAATGATTCCCTAATTTATGTGAATATATCCAAAATTCAAAATTCAAAACACAAATTGAACAAAGATGACACGGCCGCAAAATGCTACTTTAATGACAATGAAAAATAATTTAGAAAACCTAATATATCTTTGAGAATAAAAATTAAGGGTTTAAATAGGTAGTTGATACTAAGTACGTCTCATCTTTTATGAAGACCCAAACATCATAATATATCGAGGATATCAAGGTACAATAAGTCAAAGTAGAGTAAAAGATGAACAAAGTAACAATCTCACAATCTATCAAATACATGTATATATGGGAAACATTTAAGAAACTACCCAATCCTATCTTCTGACGTTATATATTATATGTGGCATTCTAGACTAAAAAAAAAAAAGATCGTGCCAATCAGGGATCGTTAGGCTAAGTCCAACAGCCTCCAAGTTGTAACTTTTCAATACAATTAGGGTTTAATATTCCACTTTTAACAATCCAACAGCCTTGTTATTCTATTGATCCATATTCTGTACTTCACTACATTTTCCATTTTATCAATAGATCTAACGATAAAACATGGCTTCCTACATTGATTTCTTTTGTTTTCTTTTTCGTTTATCTATTATCTTGGATTAAAAACCTAAAATGCTCAATCTTATATTAATTTTTTTCATTTTCTTTAACTATTCATTCTTTAACTTTTATTTTATTTCTCTTTATTTCATATAACTATATTTATTAATACCTTTAAATTAGGATGATAAAAAAATTTATAATGAAATTAATTATTATAATTTATGTGAATATTGAAGAAGATAATTATATTTTAATTGGAATTATATGTAAATAATAATATATGTATTTTATTTTTGAAATTTTTAAAAAAAAATAATAAATTAGATGAATAAATTAAATAGGAAAATACTTTAATTGTGCATGTATTTTAAATACTTTATTATAATAGAAAAATGATAAAAAAGTGGTAGAATAATAAAATTAATAATAGAAAAAATAGATATCCTTTATATTTAAAAAACTGTATTAAAAAGCTTGTATTAAAAAAATTAACAAATTAAAATAAATAAAAATAAGAATTATAATTATTTGAAAAGGGTCAATGACCCAAAAAATCAAAATAATATTATACTTTCCCCAAAGAATCATCCATTAACTTACTATTATAAGATTACATGTTTACCCGTCAAGGACGATTCCCGTCAAGACGATTCCCATCAAGGACGATTCCCGTCAAGGACGATTCCCATCAAGGACGATTCCCGTCAAGGACGATTCCCGTCAAGGACGATTCCCATCAAGGACAAAATTTAGTTAATGATGTTATTGGGAAGAAATTTTGTCATTGATGTTATTGGGCTGAAAATAATATTATTTTGATTTTTTGGGTCATTTTCCCATTTGAAAAAGGATTATAATTACTAAAAAAATTATACTAATATTTGAAATATATTTTAATATTTTATAACAAGTTAAGAAATAGTTATATGAATAAAAAATTCAATAATAATTTAAAAAATTAATAATTCTAAAAATGTTGAAATAAAGACATAATTTTAAGACTATGGAGATAGAATTGGGAAACTATTTGAGCAACATTAGTTTAGAAAGTTAGTATTTGATAGAGAAAAGATATTTGACCCTAATTCTGACGAAAAATGTAAAGAGCGGTTGGACATAGCCTTATAGACATGTCAACCTATTGATAACTTAGTAAATTCTACAATTATAATAGGTACTACTATAAATAAAGGATTTTTGAACAAAATCTGGATCCGTTTTTTCTAATAAGATTCATAAACTAAGTTCAGTTATTTTTGTTTTTTTTTAAATTTTTTTGGTACTAATCATTCTATCAATTTATAAATAATAATTTATTAAATATTATTTTAATTACTAAAAACTGTACAAAATTTGTTCGACTCAACAAGTCCACGTTTTCTTCCTCAAAAGATTCACAAGTATTACAGTTTACCTATTATACCTTATTAATAATCTTGTTACTGCTATAATTAATAAAATATAAAACGTTATAGTGGATTTGCATAACAAACTTTCTAATAACATGGAGCAAATCACGTAAGATCAAAATGACGAATTCTTCTTCTTATTTTGGTTTGACCCAATCAGTTGATTTTCTCTACTCTTTCAAATGTCAAACCGCTCATTAAACAAAACAAAAAAATAATTCATTCAAACCTTCTACATGGATCTTACATATTCAATCCAAGTATATTCTTTCACTCTTATTTTTTTTTGTCTTTCAGTTTGATTTTGCTATTTTTGTGTTGTCTACATCAGATTTCCCATACAACGATTTTATTTTATATGTTTTAAATCGATGATCACTCTTGCTGTGATTTGATTTTCCTCTTTTTATATTTTTTTATAAAATTTATTCAACCTATCATTGCATTCACCCCATTATGTTTGCGTGACAACCCACTGATTGTTGAGACAACCTACTGTGACTAGCTCAATACCCAAGATTCTATCTCTTAACTAGGAGGTATAGAGTTTGAATCCTCTCAACCTTGTTATTTCTTGAGCCCTTAAAGGGGGTAAGCAAGAGGTGCAAGTTTCGAGTCCCCTCCCTGAACATAGGTAACCTAATTCTGATTAAATAGGAGTATGCATGAGGAGGCGTGTATATTTCCTAAAAGAATAGTCGTGGTGCGCGTAAGCTGGCCCGGACACACATACATCAAAAAAAAAAAAACCTACTACATTTGTATAGACGACAACCTAATATTTTTTGTATCATCTTTTTTTTTACGTGAGTGGTCCGGGCCAACACCCTACTAATCCCACAGGAGGTAGGCAACCATATACCTCCTAGATAACAGACAGAGTCCTGGCCAGTTAAGTCAACCCTGTATTATCTTTTTACTGATGGTTGATTATTGATTTCTGATTTGTTTTAATGCATATACAAAGGTGGCGCTAGAGGATTTGAGGGCGGTCATGACCCTTCTGAATTAAAAAAAAACCATGACTATCATTAAAAAAAATATCACTAAATTATATCCAATATTTTCGAAAATTTTCATTTAAACCCCGTAACTTTTAAAATTTGTTTTGTTAAGTTTTAAATTATTTTATTTATATGATTTTTAATTTTTTATTATGATAAAATATATGTTATTTTGTATAAAAAAATTTATAAGATAATTAATTAAATAATTAATATTGAGACTTATATTATCATCTTTTCACAATATAAGATTTACTGTGCAATTTTGCATAATAATAATGTAAGGACCCATGTTAATATCTTGAGGAGAAAGTGTTGAAATCGTTTCGATTCACTCGACCACTTCTTCTATTTCCTTCAGGTTTTTGAAATTTTTTGCTACTTATAATTTGTTTCTCGTTTGAATCGTATTGTTTGGATGGATTATATGCTTGATTTGCTTTATTTACTTGATCTTCGGTACTCAACGATTGTATAATTGGAATAGGATAGTTTATTATTCTTTTAATGTTTGTCTGCGGAAAAAAAAATGTATGTTGATAATTTAGTGTTTGTTTGGAAATGTTTTTGGCATTTTAAGAATTTTTTTATTTTAAAAAACACTTTTATAAGAAACACTTAAAGTAATTTTTTTAAATTTTAAATTTTATTCTAAAAATGTTTTTACTTCATAATAAATAGTTCCAAACTAGCTCATATACGGGTTGAACTTTGATATGGAAAAATAACATGAATAGTGAACTTCTTAAGTAATTCTAATTTTTTAATTATTTTTATATACTGAAATGATGGATAAATTAATAATGCAAGAGTATATATATATTAATCAATTTTTAAGAATGGTTATGTTAAGAAATACAAATATAAAAAGTATACTATCCGCATTGACCCTGATATTTTAGATCACATAGTATAAACTTTGCATTAAGTAGAGGCAATCAATCATATTTCATTCATCCATAAGGTCTAAATTAAGTTGAAATCCGAGAAAACCAACCATGGCAGCAACATCTTTTCTTTCTTACAATATCATTACCCTTCAACTTCAACAGACCAAGCCCTCCAAATTACCCAAAAATTATGCTTTTGCTCCCTTATGTCACGTTTCACTAGTATCAAAAAACAGTAATAAATGCTTATTTGCAGGTAACGGAAGTTTCAAATCATTTGTAATCTACAAGAGACCAACAAATAAACCAATATTAAAAAGGTATATAAACCAACTTTTACTTTTAAATGCTTTGAAAATTTATGCTTGTAGTGTAATGTAGTTTCTTAAAATTCAGGGACTTTGCTGTTGATGCTATTCCTGAAGCAGCTGAAGGTTTTCTTTCTTTCTTGCCTCAAGATACTCCTTGGTATGCTTGGGCTGCTGGTTTCTTGGTAGCTCTACCTTTTGCAATCCAGAAGTTAATAAATTTAACAAGTAAGTTACTAGCTTGGCCATCAGTTCACAATTTATTATGTTATTGTGTGATTATAGTCAAACAAATTAAAGATGCTCTTGTCTTGGTCAATCGAAACCATTAATTATTTGTTTTGAATTTCACATTTGGTAATCAATTTAAATTTTTAGACGAAGTCGAAGCAGTGGCTGATGCAGTCGGAGATGTGGCAGATAAAATAGGCAAGGTGGCAGACAAAATCGACAAGGCTGCAGATGAGTTCGTGGAGAAGCTTCCGGAAGGAAAACTTAAGCATCTGGTTGAAAAAATTGACGACATTGCAGAAGCTACATCAAAGGAGGCACAGCAAGTTGAAGATCTAATGGAAAAGGTTTCTACCTACTTGTCTTTTTTTTCTTTTATTTGATACATTTGATGCCTTAATAGTCAATAGACCATTAGGAATTCCTACTATATATAGATACCCTCCGGGGTATTAAATATCATTCTTGGTGTGGTCCACCACTCCGGTGTTTTGTAAAACTCTCCATAAATCTTGTGGAGAGTCTCTATACTGAATCGGTATTGCCATCGATTCTGCTACTCTCCTAGCCTGCACAAGTATTCGCCTCCCCGTGCATATGACAAACTACAAAGCTACAAGAATACAGTGACGAACTATCGTTCACAGTACCCTTTATTAGCGTGTATAACTCTAGTGAATCTCCACGGTTAGATCCATGGATCCACGATCCTCTGTCATATGTAGACCATTATACATTGCGCACAACTCTCCACCAATGCCAATTCTGCTACACATGATAGTGCAAACCTACTCAGGAATAACCCTTTTGTGTCATGAAAAAGACCTCAATACAATCTCTTTAAGGATTCCACCTAAAACAACCATCAAACATAGAGCTTAGCCCCAGGACTCGGTTTGACAATTTGACTAGGCAACTCCGTGGTGAAATAATTACTCCTCCAACTCCATCTTTTTTCTTCCCCAGGCTCTAATAAAATCTCTGCTAACATTTCATGCACAATATTTAAAATAACTTGGGTGTTGATGGTGATTGAGTTCCCTGTCAAAAAGCTCAGGATTTTCTGTCAATCCACAATAACCAAATAGCATCATCGAATAAGATTGGCCATTTTGTGTTGTTGCAATTTTCTGTACATGTGTTATCGACCAAGTTGAATCTGCAATCTTGGAAAATTTTGTTTCCCAAGCACAAGCAAGAGTTATCCCAATTGTAGTGGATGTCGGTCAAATTTCCAGTATTTTTGCAGGTCAAACTGTATCGGTTAAAGACGTGTTCTTTGTGAATAGTTAATTGATATATAATTCTGAAAATCAGGGTAAGTCTCACACATGAGCCGATGAACTAAAGTAATATTATATATAAGAGAAGTAGTTCTTGTGTAAGGGTTGTATTTTTGACTAACTTTTTAAATTAAAACAATTGATTTTTTTTTTGTTTACATGGGTGATCCGGGCTAGTTTGCACGTACCTGACTAATCCTACGGAGATACATGCCTTTCCATATATATTCTCATTGTAAATTAGAACTAGGTTGCCCATGTTCAGAGAGAGATTCGAGCCTTGTACTTCTCAGTTTACACCCATTAGGGAAAACAATTGATCTTGAGTCATTACATGTACATGTTACACCCATGTTCAGAACTAGGTTACCCATGTTTAGTGAAAGATTCGAGTCTTGTACTTCTCACTTTATACCCGTTAGGGAAACAATTGATCTTGAGTCATTACATGTACATGTTTCATAAAAAACTATATATAGTCTGACTTTATTCACGGTGTTAATTGCAAATCAATCTCTCAAAAAATTATATTTTGACAAAATTTCAGGTTGAAGAAATGAGCAACGAGATGGAAGAGTTCATCATCGAGAAAACAAAGCATGGGCAAAAAAAAAGTACAACTGATAAGAATTAGACAATTTAGTCACACATAATGGCCCAAAGATGCCACATTGATGGTGTAATAAGTAGCGTTAATGGGTTAATGAAGAGAAAGTTGGAATTGGATATATACAATGTACCATAATTTAGCTTTATTTGTTTTGACTTACTGTATTCTTTTGATTTGTTTTAAGCATGTGTATATATATGTTGAGATCAGGTTCAATATTGTATATCATTTGAGACAAAATATAACTTTACATGTAATTTAGGATCGGCCAAATCAAGTTTACTTTGCCTAAAAAAAATCAAGTTTACAAAATAAGAAATTATATTGTACATGCAGTCCAAATATAAATAGTTAAAAAGGATTACGTAATACTTACACCAAGCTTAATTTTGTAATTTTTCATTTTTCATACTCCTAAAGGGATATGTCAAGTACGTTGGGGATCATCGAAGTAGTTGTAAAATGAAGATTAAAATAGCAAACAGCGGGATGCTAATTATCCTGAAATGTCAATGAAGGTAATTTCTACTTCTACAAGTTGAGACCAATTCTTCTTCATTTATGTTACATGCTCTATTATCAAGAGTGTGAACAAAGTGAGTCTACCTAATACTGCGCGAAATGTGTTGTTTAGAGACTAAAGCTTTGGCGACCGCTAAAATGATTACGATATTAGTAGCTCTGGTAATCGAAAATGGTCGCGATAAATATTAACTTATAAAGAAAAGTCATTGATTTATTAGTGAGCGAATTATTTGTCGTTAGTGATCTTTCTACATTGACAACCAAAAAATAGTCACTAATATATTTATTTTAATTAAAAAAGATCTTATCGACCGAAAAGTGGTCGGTAATATTTGCACTCTCCACCGACACGGTAGTGGTAGCTAATGGTACAGTTATCCAATTCGTTAACGTAATTTAAAAATCAATGCCGACCGACCATTTACAATGGCGACCACTTTTGTGGTTCGTGTTTATATTTTGGCGACCACCTTATATATCTCTACATTGGTCGCGTCATAAACACAACAGATTAGGCAGTAGCTACCAAATTAGAAACTCACCATTTTTATTTAATACTCCCTTCGTTTCAAAATGTTTGTTCACTTACTAAAATTGGTGTTTCAAAATGTTTGTCCACTTAGTATTTTAAGACATTTTTTCCCAATTTTTTCCATTACTACCCCTATTAAAAAATTAAAATTTATATTTCCAATACACATTTAAGATATCAAGACACTTTATGAAGGGTAATTTTGTAATAGGGATTGTAATCATTAATTTTCTTAATTCGTGTGAAAAGCAAAGAGAACAAACATTTTGAAACAGAGGGAGTATACAAATAATCCGAAAATTACTCTTCAAAAATTTTATCAGTGGATCAACCAATTGCCCCCACTACTAACTACTCCACTCTCGAGTTATCTAACGTAACCCCACTCATTGAAATTCATTTCCACCATCAATCTTCTAATAATTTAAGGTATTTCTAAACACAATTTTTTCATAAAAGATTATTTATTTCTTTTGTTATACTTTTTATTTTGCCAATATAATTGTTAATTTATGTAGTTAATTAATACATATAATTATGTATATTTATTTGGTTATTATTAGAGAAAATTTGTAAATTATTTGAGACAAAATATTAGATTTTAGGATTAGAAAATATAGTATTAAAGTGAGATTTAAATTATATATATTAGATTGATTAATTACATTTTTTGTGTTAAATTCAAGTAAGAAATAGATTGTTAATATCATATACAACATTTATCCAAAAAATAATTATATTTATGGGGAATTGTTTATTTACATTGCAAGTAAGTCTAAATGGATTTGTTTAGCGATAAAGAATGGATTAAGTCGAAAAGTAAGGTTATGCTAGCTTTTGTGAAGGGTGTTAAGAGATCCATTAAATTTTCATCTTCACACATGGATAATTACAAAAGGATTAAATGTCCATGTAATTGATGCATGAATAGACGGGAACACATATTATAGATGCTAAAGAAAATATTTTAAGAAACGGGTTTTATCAACATATGCAATTTGGAATTTTCGTGGTGAAGTAGCACCCGTTAAATCATATGTTATTCCTAGTAACATAAATGAGGAAATGATGAATGTGATATGATTTAAGGGGCATTGTTAATGAAATGGATATGAAAATCGTAGACGAGAATATTCCATGAAGTCACGTAAATGTTTATTTTGATGCTTTTGTTGCAGAAATGAATATCATGTTGTATCCCGGATTTACAATAATTGGATCGTTGAATTTTATTGCGAAATTGATGCATATAAAGGTGAAAAAAATAAGTGGACAAATACTTCATTACTGAGCTCCTACATTTGTTGAGTAGGGCTTTCCTGATGTATATACTTACCCTCGTCGTATGAAGATTCTAACAAGAAGTTAAAGAGTTTGGGTGTAGGTTATGAAACAACTGATCAATGTTTGCACGACTGTGTCTTTGTATCGAGGTTATTATGAATTGTTGGAGACATGTCCAATTTGTAACGTATTTAGGTGGACCCAAAAAAGGAGAAGAGAATGTCACATAAAAAATTACGTTATTTCACCTTCACCCTAAGATTATAGAGAGTGTACACATCGAGACATACTACAAAGGAAATGATTTGGCACAAGACTTGGAAATCTATAGACGAGGATATTTTTTGGCATCAAGTAAATGGTTTAAGTTGGAAGATGTTTGATGTGCGTCACCCATAGTTTTCTCTAGAGGCTCGTAATGTTCATTTTTGTTTGGCATTGGATGGATACATTCCATTCTCCGAACAGAATAATTCATATAGCATATGGTCGGTGATATTGATTGTTTTGAACTTACCACCGTGGTTGTGTATGAAAGAATTGATATTCATGCTAAATATATTGATTTATGGTCCACGTTGTGCAAGACATGATTCAGACGTCTTTCTTCAGCCTATGATGGAAGAGTTGAATGTGTTGTGGGGTCCAGGTTTCCCTACTTTTGATGCACATAAACAGGAGGTCTGTGTGTTGCGTGATTGTGTTGTGTATATGGTCTATGATTATCCAACGAGATTGTACGTATCAGGTTAGTCTGGTCAAGGGTACAAGACATGTGGAGTGCATGGATTTAACGCCTTCCTTTCGAGTGAAAAAAAGGATAGTGTACTTCGATAACCGAAGATGGTTACTAATCACATATCCATGACCAAAGAATTTTGATTTCGTATCCAATAAGTGATTATAGATCTCCTCCTAAAAAGTATAGTCCAACCAGTATCCGAACAAAAATCGACGATTTAACCTTTTTGTTTTTGGGAAAACACAAGGGTTTTGTTGGTAAGTTAATCAAGAGAATGGTTATTCAAGAGTTAACAAGAAGAACAAGAACATATTCTAAAAGTTACCATATTGGTCGAAAAACTTATTACAACATAACCTAGATTTTATGTATTGTGAAAAGAATGGCTGTGAAAACTTGATTGGTACAGTTGTAGGTCTTGACGACAAAGTTAATAACAATAAAATAAAGGCAGGAGTGGATTTGAAGGATATAGGCATTCAAGAGGAATTTTTGTTGACCACAAATACAAGGGGTAGGGTGATGCAACCGAAAGCAAAGTATGAAATGAGTTCGGATAAACGAAAGGATTTTCTTGTTTGGTTAAAGGCCTGAAAGTTTTATGATAGTTTTGCGTCAAGTTTGAGAAATAATATTGTGATTTATTTTGGAAAACTATCTGAATAAATGAAATCACACGATTGTCACATTAAGATGCAGTTCTTGTTTGTTGCGAGTGTGCATGGATTGATTGAGCAAAAAGCGGTTATTTGTGTAATGTTTACTGTATGGTTTGTAGAATTAATTTTATTATCCAAGAATTTGAAAAAGGGATATGTGACGACTTGAGATGATATTCCCACCAGCTTTTCTAATATCATTATTAATCTACCAATGCAGTCATATGCTGAAGCATTACTTAGTGGACCATTCCAGATGTGTTGAATGTACCCGTTCAAGAGTCATTTGGATAAGTTAAAGGGGTATATACGTAATGTGGCAAGGCTAGAAGGATCGATAGTTGAGGGTTATGTTGTGAAAGAGACTTTGAATTCCATATCATGTTATCTCAAAGAGGTAAAAACCAAGTTTAATGTTCGTGGTAGGTATGCAGATCCAGTTCAAGACCAAGAGAGATATTGACTTTTCAAAAGTCAATGTGTCATCTCCCAAGGTTTAATAGAATAATGCAAGTAAAATGCACACCATGAGAGAACATGACTTTTCACAAGTGACGAATCATTGAAAAGTAATAAAGATAAGTAAGAAGAGTATCGTCTCCATAGGGACTACGAGATTTAATCTTTGGATAATGTTCTTAGATAGTGTATTAGAATGAGTTGGTAGAGTAAACACGCGAAAGATAAATAGATGTTTATTTAGTTTGTGGTTTATAAACAAGTTGTAAATTCAATAATTAATTAAACTAAAGACAAGTAAATGAATAAAGGAGAGCGAATGAGAGTATAGCTCGAGAAGTCGCAGGTAATCCTCACTAGTATTTAAAAGGGAAAATTGTGTGAACATGCAATAGTCAAGATTCTAAATTCCTCCTCACTCTCGTCGGGGTAGCTTAGGCGGCTACTTCAGCACTATTAGGGGACTCGGGTAAGGGGAACCTATGCAATGATCAGTTGATAAATTTCGAACCCTATTGACTATCTAGCTAGGCAAGCCCGTTAGGATCACTACCACACGCTAGACGATTATGTATCGTTCTCAATAAATGAAACCCCCGCCAGTGTGAAAGTCCTAATTATCGTCCTATACTTGTCCAGAGAAAGGGCTAGAATATATGACAAATACATAATAAAAAGCCACTAAAATAACAATTTAATTTAAATATGTAGTCTCCCAATTCAATAAAAGCATAAAATAACACTAGGGTTATACATAATTGTTGTTCTCAATCTATGATTAAACTAATGCATAAGGATATAACAAAAAAATAACAACTAATAATGTAATATTCATGTTCAGAAGGAAAACATAATAAAATTACACTATTATTGGTCATGAGTGATGAAGAAACGAAGTGGAATGACATGAACTGCTTCCAAACTTCTTATTCTCTTCTCACCTCTGCTCCAGGCGATTTTCTCTAAGTGTTCATGATGGGGGACTATTTTATGATGTTAAAACAAGTATATGTAGGGGTCGTCAAGTTTTATGGGTTGTGGGCCTCTTTTAAGTGGCCAAATCTAACCCAAAAACGTTTTACTAAAGTGGGGACTAGTTCGAACCATGGCAGTGAAAAATTCCATAGCTTTCTCATTTCATCTTTGAATTACTAACCGTAAATTTCTATGTGTTCCTAACTTAAATTACTATCTAGATATAAAAGGGATTCTCTATAATCCTCATAAATCTCGCATAGTAACTCGAACAATCCACTTTCCAAATCTGGCCGACAAATGCTTTCACTTTCTAAATGTGGTTGAATCTTCAATTTTTGCCATAACTAAGGGGTAATCTCGATTTCTTCACTTATTATCATTATCTAAGAGTAATCTAGAATCCAAGTACCCGAGAGCTGCACACTTAACTCACAAATTACGCACAAAAACTCTAAAAGTAACATAAATACCAAAACTAGACAAGAAAGTGTAAAATATTAAATAATGGGAAAAATCCGTCAACTAAGTACTCAATACCGCTAAAAAACGATGTATCGTGACTAGATTAATGTACCACATAAATGGATAAATCAAGACCCCCAACTCAAAGTTTTGTCGTCGTCCCCACAAAATAAGAAATTAGAAACAGTAAGGAAGTCTCTATAAACTAATCATCGAAGAAGAATAGGAAATAATTAATGATACTAAAGAAACTATCCAAGAAAATATCATGTAGTAATGTCTAATAAATAGGGTTATAAAAGAACCAAGCCGCTCGCGAGCATCTCGAGCTCGACTCGGAAAAAAGCTCGTTCGAACTCGTTCGTTTATACAAACGAACAAAAAAGTTTGTTCGAACTCGTTTATCAGAATTATCAGAATTTTTGGAGTAATTTCTTTTGGTTAAGATATATCTTGAAGACATTAACGTGTGAGAGGTAACAGTTCAGAGTTTAGACGAGAAAGTTATGTTTGTTTTGCCAACGTGACTCGAATCTAGACATCATTGGTCAAAAACGGGTTGAGCCATTTTCAAGCCATTTAAGTGAGCCCATTAGGTCCAAAATGCTTTTGGACCAAGCATATAAGCATATTATAGCTTATTTTTTAGAACACTTCATATAATCCATCATCATTTATCATATTATTTCAGCAAGAGGAGCTTTGCACGCCTGGAGAAGGAAGAAGAAGGGTTTCCACCTAAATTTCGCCATTCTACAACCGAATCATTCGGCATTTAGGTTAATTCGAGTCCATTTTATCTTCCAAATATGATTTAATCATTATTTTTACTGTATTTTCATTTATTTAGTATGAGCTAAACTTTTATTTCTTGAAACTTGTAATGGGTATGAACCCTAATTAATAATTATTTTTGTTTTGGATATTTGGGATAGTAATTTATTGAAATGAACTGAGGTTTTATTTATTTCATTGTTTTATATATTTATGATTATTTCCTATCTATACCTTGGTCAAGCACTGGGTAGTTTGAGATTTTTGGCTGCACCTTAAGTCGGGGGGTCAGATTTCAGACATAGGGTAAGATTTAAATTCATCACATAGCCTATTGGTGTGCAAGATTGCGCTCTAAGTCTACCATAACGAGAGTTAGAGAAACTATTAAATACCGACTAGTAATAATCGTCCAATTTTCCCTTATACAAATAACAAGATAATAATTAATTAGGAAGAGAATCAGAAGGATTAAGCATTACCTTTAATCTTTTCTACTCTTTTTAGTATTTTACTTATCTTCACTTTAGGCAAGTCTTTATTTTATTGCAATTTAGTTCTTAATTCAAAAATCAAACAAATCTCATTTATATTATATTATTTACCCTGCAACTTTACATTATATTACAATTAAAACATAAATAGTACAACCTTGGTAGTCCCTGAGGACACGATAACCGCTTATCAAATTGTTACTTAACGACAACCCATATGCTTGCGGCAAGTCACTGTTCTTTTGGTGTCGAATTATTATCATACCTGGAACCACAACAAGTATATGGTGTCGCTGCCGGGGACTAAAACTTTGTAATTTTTGTGTTTTAAATTATAGTTAGTGTTTAGTTTCTTTTTCTGTTTTACGTGTTTTTCTGTTTTGTTTCTACAAAGTTTACAGGTTAAGCCGAATCATCCCAAAGAGAAAAATGGGGGCTTTGAATATGAACAGAACGGATCCACCTATTAATCTAGTTCATGGAATCCTTGAGCCGGGAATGCCTTTCCGTGTTCAACCGTTTGGGATTCACCCTTCAATCATTCAAGCGACGAGATTTAGGCCTGATCAAGGCATGCTTAGCCAATTTGCTAGTTATAGGAATTATAGCAGAGCCGCACAGCAAGATCCAGTTTGAGCCATTCAAAAGTTCATGCAAATTTGTGACGCCTACATTACTCAAGGAGTTACAAGGGAACAAATGTACTAGTTTATGTTCCAATTATTTTTGACCGAGGATGCAAGTGAGTGGCTAGATTGTCAACCACTTGAAGCAGTCCCTGAGTGAGATGCTCTTCAAGTGCAATTATTAAACTGTTACTATCCTCAAAGAATGAGGATGAAAGATAAAGTGGAGCTTGCTACTTTCAAACATGAAGATGGCAAAGATCTAGTAGCTATATGGACAAGATTCCAACATCAATTAACAAGGTGCCCTCTTCAAGGGTACACTCCTATGATACAACTTTCCATGTTTTATAAGGGACTTGATGGAAATTCAATAATAAGATTCAATAGTATTGGAGGGGGTGGTTTGGTATTGATGAATCCTCTTCAAGCCGCAAATTGTATGGAGAAAATTATTGACACTAAAAGAAGTTGGCTACACCACAAGCCTAAGGGGGTACTTCACATGCTAATGGTGGAGCCACATTAGAAGATATGTTCTCTACATTGGCTGAACAAATGACGTAATTGGCATTGTTTTTGAAAGAGGGATTCAAGAGTGTCACTAAGAAGTGAAAGTGGTGAAAGAATCTTATGGATGTTATAATTGTCGAGTTGATGATAACGCTTTGGAAGAATGCCAAAACAACCTTGAATCCGTTTTCTTTGTGTCTAATCGAGGTAATCAATGTTTTGGTCAAGCAAATCGCTTTCAACTCAGATTTTAAAGATCAATTCCTAATGGGATGTAAATCAAAATAATTATCGATCACGCCTCCAAGGAAATTAGTTCCAAGCTAGACCCCAAAGTCAATATCAAGTAGGTGAAGGTCAAGTGCAAGAAAATTATAATGAAGGTTTTGTTCAAAAAAAAAACTCATGTCACATCCACAAGAAGGTAATACTGATGTGTTGCAACAAGCGTTAAGTTCATTTATCATGATGATGCAAGAAAACATGAAATCAAATCAAGACGCATGGAAGCGCAATAATGAAAAGATGAATGAACACTTCATGGCGTTGAAATTGCTTAAGATTCAAGTGTCTCAAATTGCTAACCAATTAAATACGAGTGTAAAAATCCAAGTTTCCAGCATTGATAAGACAGTACAAAGAAAAGAAGATTGTAAAGCAATTCCTGTAAGAAGTGGGAAGCAACTCCCACCACCTTATCCCGTTACACAAGAAGAAGAAGAAGTTTAAGAAGAAGAAGAAGAAGAAGAGCAGATTTCGAGTGAAAAGAAAGAACAATATGTTGTCAAAGACACAAATTATCCGGTAATTGTCAATGAGGAAGTTGAAGATATAACGAGAGAACAAAATAAGAAGAAAGAGATAGTGGTGATCAAATAATAGAGACCTCCTCCACCATTCCCTTCATGTGTTCAAGCTACACCAGATGATAAAGAATTTAAGAAGTTTATGACATTGTGCAAAAGTTACAAATCAACTTGCCATTCAATAAAAAGAATGCCAAAATATTTGAAGTTTATGAAAGATGTACTTTCCAACAAACACAAGTATGTTGAAGGGTAAATGTTTGGATTACCTGAGGAGTGAAGTGAAATTTGTCAAAACAAATTGCCACCAAAGCTTAAGGATCACAAATTTTTTAATATTCCTATATCTATTGGTAAAGAATGGACCGGGAGAGATTTATGTAATTTGGGTGCAAGTATCAATCTTATGCCCAGATTAGTGTTCGAGAAGTTGAAGGGCAAGAAAGACCTACTACCGTGGTTTTGAAAATGACCGATAGGTCTATTGGAAGATTGAAGATGTGCTCGTCAAGACAAGTAACTTTATATTTCCATGCAGTTTTATTATTCTTGACTACGACATAGATGGGAATGTGCCAATCATTTTGGAGCGTCCATTCTTAGCACATGACATACATTAATTGATGTAGAAAATGGAGAGCTAATCATGAAAGTACAAGATGAAGAGGTCAAATTTAACGTGTTCAATGCCATGAAGTTTCCCAATTTGAGGGACGATTGCTTCCGTATCGACATCCTCGATCGTGTTATACAAGAGGTATTTGATGACAATAATTATGATGATATTTTACATGCGGACTTTACACTATATTTTCCTAAATTACACGAAGAGTTAGTCGATGTTGTGGCGGATAGCTGGTCAGACCACCGGCATACCGGTCGAGAAATCGACTTACAGCGTTGAGAGACTAGACAACATCAAAGAAAATTTTGACAAGCCATATCTTTGCGCTCGGAGGTCGAAATTAAGTGTTATTTGAGCCTAAATCGCGTTACTTTTTGAGATCTTTCTAATAGGGATATCGACTGTCAAGAACGAAATTTTTTGAAGTCTCATATCTTCACTAGACATGGTACACCTCGAGTTATTATCAGTGATGGAGGTTCACACTTTGTGAACAAAATTTTTGAAGACAGATCTAGAGAAGAATGTGATAAGACATTGTGTATCTACCGCTTATCATCCGCAAGCCAATGGTCAAGCTGAGGTCTCTAGTCGAGAGGTCAAATCCATACTAGAAAACACTGTTGGCCCCACAAGAATAGATTGGTCAAGAAAGTTAGATGATGCATTATGGGCTTTTCGTACTGCGTTTAAAACCCTTGTTGGTGCATCTCCGTATCGCATGGTTTATGGTAAGGCTTCTCACTTACCTCTTGAACTTGAATTAAGTGCATATTGGGCTATATCGCAGTTGAATTTAGATCCTACTTTAGCCGGTGAGAATCGTATGATGAAGTTGAATGAACTTGATGAGTTTAGATTACATGCTTATGAGAATTATAAACTCTACAAAGAAAACACTAAGAGGTGGAATTATAATCGTATTCATGTGAAGAAGTTTGAAGTTGGACAAGGGGTCCTTAAATACAACTCCAATTTCAGTAATTATCCGGGTAAGTTGAGATCGAAATGGTCTGGTCCTTACGTTGTGACCAAAGTCACACCTCATGGAGCTATAGAAATTAAAAATCTAGTCGAGCACCGCACCTTTATGGTGAATGGTCATCGATTAAAGATCTATCATGAAGGCGAGGATATCAACCGCTCGGAAGATCCACATCCCATGGAGGTCATGTACCTCCTTGAAGCTCCTTAGAAGCGAGAGGTAACCCGTCGAGCTTAACGACGTTAAGCAAAAGCCAATTCATTAGTTCAATTTTTAGTGTAAAGTAGAGTAATTGTTGTTGATTAGTGTTTATTTTAAGAAATGAGAACGGGTAGTTGTTTTTGATGATTTCAGGAGTACAAAAGTTATGAGTTTGGAGTTAAAAGAATGGAAAAATAAATTTTTTTTGGTAGCATTCGGGGAGCTAACCGGGAACCCGGTTGCTAGCTAACCGGGAACCTGGTGAGCAACTGGATGTTTGCCCTTCACACGCAAGGTGCCGCGTCTGGGTTTGCGCCAGCGACGGCGACTGGGAACCCAGTTGCCAGCTGACCGGGAGCCCGGGGACGGCGCTGAACGACCCCAAACTCTCTGACCCTTACGTAAGACGAGACGCAAGGGGTTGCGTCTAGCTGGAGCCAGATTCGCGCTGTCGACACGAACCGGGAGCCCGGTTGTGAGCTGATCGGGTACCCGGTCATGAGGTCCAACTCTCTGATCCTTGCGTGTGCTAAGATGCAAGGAGGCTACATCCAGGTAAAAAAAATCGATTTTGGTAACTAATTTTGTGCCGACACAGCGACACTAACCGGGAACCCGGTTGTCGTCTGTGATAGATGGTTTTGGAAACCTAAAGCCTATGATTGAGCCTTCCTTCTCAAGTTAGCCTCCAGTTCCGTTTTCAGCTTTATACCACTCCGAAAATCATCATCAAAACAGTTTATAATCATCAAATCCTTCCCCCTTTCACCAGAAAAACACATAATTAACTCAAAATCTTTCCAAAACACCAACAATTTCCAACTTTTCTTCAAAATTCCTCCTTCATCCAAACCATTCATTAAACCACTAAACCTCTCCAATAACATAAAATAAACCTTATCCATCTCATATCTCACCTTAATCTCGCTCCTTCTATCTTCAAAACATCAAATTTTGAAACTTTTCTCTAGTTTTTGACTTTTTGAAGTTTTGAATTTGGGGTGCGAAGACATGACAAACAGGACAGATTCTTTCAGTTATACTCAAAGAAACACTCCAAGAACAAGAAACAATCCTGGTACTACACAAGAGAGAGCTATTGAGATTCCAGATTCAAGTCCTAAATGCAAGATTGAAGAGGTTAAGACTGCTATAAAGAGGAAAGAAAACCCAGTAAGGCTACTCCTGCTAAGACTACCTTGGTTGATGAAAAAGAAGAGATTGAAGAGAAAATTCCTAATGAACCCGTTTCAGAACCAAGATTTACCCGAAGAAAGACTATGGCACATAAACCGAAGAAAGTAGCGATTACTTGGGCTGATCAGGTTCGTAACAGAATTAATTATTTGAAATTTGGTGTTGAGAAAGGATTCCCTAGAAGTATTATGAGCAGTGAGTTTAAGAGTTAACCTACCACATGTGATAAGTTTGGATGGACAGAATTGAGACTCAGGGATCTTACTTATATTCTTACCTTGGTGCGTGATTTCTATGAAGGATTATCTTTTTTCAAATAAACAGTCAATTATCATACGCAAAAAGGTACTACCCTTCTCAATTTAGCTTATTCGCAAAACTTTGAAGTTTCCAAACATCACTAGGCCTTGCCAATATCAAGAAACACTTAACGATCCATCTTTTAATTGGGAATCTCTTTGGGACAAAGTTTTAATTCATGGGAAACGCCCTATTCCAACTGGTGAGAGATATGCTGGGCAAGTTTATAGTAGCTATTTATTACCTTGTGCTAAGGTATGGTCCCGTTTTATAATACCTATCTTCTTTGGCATTACTTACACTTCCTAGAATGTTATCTTTATAAAGTGTATTATTGAGGACGAAGAAATTGATGTGTCTCGAGTGATTTATGACACCATCATGGAGTTCGAGAAAACCCCTACCATTCAGAAAAACCTCAAGTTCCCAAGCACTATCACTACTTTATGCCTAGACTCTAAAATACCACGTAGGAGCGAAGAGGTTGAGCCTCCGGATAGTGGGGATACTATGACATTGACTTCAATTGAGAATGCCCATAATGAAGCAACACAACCTATGAAGAGTCCTAGAGTTCCTTCGCCAAAGAAGAAGGTAAATTCGGATAATGAGTTGGAAAAAAAATCTGAGGGTTGGAAGAGAAACAGGATGCGATGATTGTCACTTTAGGAAACGTTACAAAAGAGTTGGAGATGCTGAAAAATATGTTATTAGGGGTGAGCAATATGCAACACATCATTTATTCACTCCTCGCAAAAGATGCCCAACTTGGACGCAACGATGGTAACCAGCCTAATGCTGGTTGAGATATGTTTTCTAACTCTTTCTCATTCGTTAGTGTATATTAGTTTAATTGCTTTATTGAGTCCTTTCGAGCCGTGGGGACACGACTCATTTTTGAGTTTGGGCTGGGGTTCGTTGCCTCATCCCAGTTTTATGTGTTATCTGTTTTATTGCTTTCAATAAAATTAATTAGGAGTTGCGCTCGACTGTAGAAGATCTTAAATGTCCCCATTGAGCATGCTTTTGATAAATCTATGATAGTAAATAGTGGACTTTAGGGGTTAGTATAAAATGCACTTTAATTGCATGCAAACATAAGTATAGATAGGAAAAATTAATAAACAATGCAAAAGAAGTAAACTTGTACTTAAGGGAAATGTTTGGTGTGTAGAACATGAGATCCATATTTGTAGAGAACCCACTTAGGTATGAACTAGAGGCGAGCCATGTAACTAGGTAAATGATAGGGGTAGTTCTTTGTTAGCCATTTGAGACCTTTTTAGCCTTCTATCCCTTGTATTAATTATATCCGCCTTAGCCCAATTTTGAGCCTTAAAGCCTTTTCTTTTGTCGCCAGGATATAAGCCCATATCCCCTTAGTTTATTAGGCATTTCCAAATGACCCGCACTTGAATCACGATCCTGAGACCTGTCTCGAGCTTGAGTTTAGGGTGGTGGGTCCATCTTTGGGAAATTACATTTGGAGGGAGTTATATGTGTTTGTATTGATGCATAATTTCTAATTATATGATTATTTGTAACCCTTTGCCGGGATTGAAAAAAAATTAGATTTCAATACAGTAGATAACCGGGAACTCGGTTAACGCTAACTGGGAACCCGATTGTCTCCTATATAAAAAAAGAAGAAAAAGAAAAGAAATGAAAAAGAAAAATAAATAAAGAATAAAGTAACCGGCAAAGTGAAAGTTTTTGGAAATCATCTTTATATGTATTGGATTAACTTGGGGATGCTATGTTAAGAGCATCAAATGGGTTGAGTGAGAACATTATTCGAGTGTAAACTCAAGCTCGTGGACAGTTGTTGATGGTAAGTGAGGAGAGAGCTAAAAGCTCACTTCAAATTTACCAAATATACATACCACACCATCCCTAAGCCTATGCTAAAGCCATAAAGTCCTCGTGATTCCTATATACATGGCAAGTTAATAGGGAATATGTTAGTGGAGTGTTCAAAGCGAGTGAGGATCAAGAACACCCTATAGCCATCATTATGAGATAAGTACAAGCCTAACCTTCTAGCATGGTGAAGTTAATTTTAAGATTGATAATACTTGTGTTTGATTTTGCATGATTAGTGTATGTGTATATTAGTTCCTAATGTTTTCTATATGAGATTTATTTTAAGTATTACTTTGGGTGTATTTACTAGCTTCTGCATCTCGGCATTCACTTTAGACCATATTTTTAATTTTACTTTGTCGGGACGACAAAGGTTTGAGTTTGGGGTCTTGATGTCTCCTCTTTTTTTATAATTATATGCCCTTACGAGACATCAAATTAAGTGATTATTTGACTAATTCGATAGACTTTTAGTGTTAAATCATTACATTTCATTTTCTCTCCTTAGCTTTTAATATTTTTCATTTATTAAGCTTTTGCATGTTAAATGGTTTGTTTTAGTGTAAAGTTTGTACGTTTTTAATACTAGCAAGGAGAGAAATCAATAATGAAAGTCTTAAATCGTGTAAAGAAGTTAAAGGCTAGAAGAAATATCCCGAGGAGTTGACAAATTAGAGCTGCGAATCTGGAAAGCTGATGGTAATTGCTGATTTGAACTACTTAAATGTAGATTCAGCCTCTGAGTTGTAAAGAAGATTTGTGCCTTATCGATTTACGAAGAATTAGAAAGTTGAATGAGTCAATCCGGAGTTAAATTGAGAAAGTTACATCCGTTTTAGTGAAGGGTGTACAGCAGTTACGGGATTTGGACTTGAAAAGTGAACTTGGGCCATTTAATATTTCATTATTTCATTTAACATAAGCCCAAGTCCGATTTTATTAGTATATATAGGCCTTTTGACTTTATTTTAACACACAATTCATTTTACAAAAAGTCAGAGCGTTAGAGAAAAGAGCAGAAGTTATGAAAAGGAAGAAGCCAAGAGCTGGAGAATTCATCTTCTCCAAATCAACAGCCAAATCCAACCTCCTAATTAGGTTTCTTTATTATTCTCTTTCTGTAAAACATGAGTTCGTCTAATTTTATTTCTTTTACTTAAATTATGAAGCTAAATTTCCTTTGTACTTGAGAATCGCAAATGGGGTTGAACCCAAACTAGTTTTATTATTGTTTTTCTGATTTGGGATTTAAGAATTTAATTTGAATAATTATTTTACGTTGGCTTTTTTTTATGCTTTATTTATTATCTTTAGAGTTATGAACTAAGGATAAGTTTTAGTATCTAGGCTGTTCAATATAGTGGCGTATTGATCACCTTAACGGGGGGTTTAGATACAGAACTAGGTAATTGCCGTTGGTATTCGCCAATGACCTTGACAGGCTTGACTAGAAAATAGCCAATGTGGTAAGTTTTAATCATCTGAAAATGGTTTTAATCACCCTGACGGGGTTTAGAAGACCGTATGAGAGCTCTTAGGTCCACCCTGACGGGGGCTAAGAGACTATAGAATCCCGACTAGCGTAATAATAATGATTCAACCCTTAAATGAAGACATTAATTAAGAAAGTTTGAGGTGAAACCCTAGCGTGACTCAAGTACTACTTTCTCCCTTGCATCTACACCTTTCATTTGTATTATTTTTATTTCAGTCTAATTTATTTAGTCTTTAATTTACTTTAGCATTGTAGTTGATAAACAAAAACCCAAAACAATCTTTTATATCATTTACTTTTCTGTTATTGCAATTATTCCACTATTTGATAACATTGGAGTCAACCTAATCCGTCCATGCGAACGAACTTGATTATCATATATTACATGGGACAACTGTACACTTGCAGTTAGTGGTTCCTCTATTTTTATCTGCATTATTTTATAACACACAAGGACCCACCACCAACCCCTACTCCTAAAGAGGTCGTTGAAGAAATAGTTGAAGATAAAATAAAAGAGGTAATTGAACCAAAGAGTGACCCCACATAGAAGATACGAGAGAAGAAAAAAGGCTTAGTGGAAAAAAACACACGTCCTCCATTACCATTCCCATCACGTGTAAAAAATAAGAACAATGAAAAAGAATTCAAGAAGTTCCTTTACATGGTGAAAAAATTAGATATCAACATACCGTTTGAAGAAGCTTTCAAAAGAATGCCAAAATATCTTAAATTCATAAAGTACATTCTTTCTAAAAAACAAAGTTTAGAAACTGGGGAGATGATTGGATTGCCAGAGGAGTGTAGGGATATATGTCAAAGCAAGTTGCCACCAAAGTTACAAGATCCTGAAAGTTTTACAATTCCCATAGCCATTGGCGAAGGATGGACCAGAAAAACTTTATGTGATTTAGGTGAGAGTATCAATCTCATGCCAAAGTCCCTGTAGAGAAGCTCACCATAGGAGATGTGGTACCTACTTCGGTGGTATTACAAATGGCGGATCGATCACTCTCCCAACAAGTAGGTAAAATTTAAGATGTTTCAGTTAAAATTGGTAGTTTTATATTTCTTTGTGATTTTATTATTCTTGACTACGACATGGATAAGTTTGTCCCCATCATCTTGGGTAGACCATTATTAACCACGGGGCGTACACTAATAGATGTTGAGAATGGTGAATTGATCATGAGGGTCCAAGACGAACATGTGAGATTCAATGTGTTTAAGGATATGAAATATCCAGATACGAAAGATGAATATTGTAAAATAGATGTCATGAGAAGAATTAAGCAAGAAGTTTTTAATGAGTCAAGCTTCGAAGACACCTTAACAACAGCCTTAGCACTTGAATCATCAGATGTATGACCAGTTAGCAGAAGAAGTGGTTGCTCTTGATTCAGATGATGGGAGACCAAAAGAAAGAATTTGCGAACAACTCCAAGAGGCATGAGACATTGAACAAATGAAGAAACCATCTATAATATGTCCACCTATCCTTGAGGAAAAACCACTTCCTGCTCATTTGCGATATGCGTATTTAGGTATATCACACAATCCAAGTCGCTAAATTCAGGCCTAATCCAGGAAAGATAGAACAATTTTTGAGATTTGTGTGATATATAATAACAGGATTCTATATTCCTCCTAACCCCCGCCAAGGTGGACTTAGGAGGCAACCTAACAATTACCAGGGGACTTGGGTAAGGGGATCCTGCGCAATGATCATTGGTTAATCTCAAACCCTTGTGACTATCAAGTTGGGCAAGCCCATCAGGATCACTACCTCACACTAGACGTTTATGTGGTGTTTCAATAGTTGAACACCCCTTCTAGGTGACCATACAACTACTATGGTAATACTATACATTGTACACTGCAATAATTACAGACATTAAATCAAAGCACATGTAAACAGAGCTATCACTACTAATTTCAATTAAATGTAAAAGGGCATCCCAAATTAAAATAGATATAAAACAAATCTAGGGTTCATACCCATATGCTATTCTTAAGATAAATATAATTAGTTAATACTAAAGAAAGAAAGTAAATAAATTACAAACGAGTAGGATTGGAATGGCATGAACAACTTCCAACTCCTTCTTCTCTTTTTGTCACTTGCTCCTGATGATTTCTTGGTATTTTTTTATTGATTAGGAAATGAGAAAGGAAATTCTTCTAAAGTAAGAATATATATATATATATATATATATATATATATATATATATATATATATATATATATATATATATATGCCCTTGGTTGAAATATGGAGTACTCACTAAGTTGAGGAATCCAAATCTTACCAAAATTTGTTTTCCTAAATTGTAGGATAGGATAAACCCTACAGATTGATTTGGTCATATCTCTTTCGTTACTTATCGGAATTTATTTTATTTTATATGAAACGGCTTCAATTCAAATATATGTCTTCTCATAAAAGGTCTCCTCTAAACTCGTAACCAATTTCTATAGCTTTACAATTAGTGAACGTTTTTCCAACATGTCAGATTCTTTACTTTCCAAATATATCCAAAATTTTCCTTTTCAATTATGACTAATGGGTTTTATTTACTTTTATTCACTTCTTATCATTATCCCAAAGTTCCATAGCTTCCGATATATAAGTGCTACACAAATAACACACCAATTACGTGCAAAAGCTCACAAAATAGCAAAACACCTAAAACTAGACAAGAAAGTGTGAAGTATGAATAAATAGGGAAAATCCCAAATTTATGTACTAAATATCCCTAAAATGATGTCGCATGACTATATTATTCTATCAAATAAATAGATACATCAAGACCCCCAATTCAAAGTTGTGTCATCCCGACACAATAAAGATAAGAATAGTAGGGTAGTCTCAAATAAATATAGTAGAAGCAGAAGAAGGAAGAAGAAGAAGAAGAAGAAGAAGAAGAAGAAGAAGAAGAAGAAGAAGAAGAAGAAGAAGAAGAAGAAGAAGAAGAAGAAGAAGAAGAAGAAGAAGAAGAAGAAGAAGAACAGAACACAATGAATGATCCTAAAGAAAAATAAAGTCTCATGTAGTAATGTCAAAGATATAATTCACGCACACGCTTAATAAACACAAAATCAACAATCCATAATTTCAAGTCCAGATTAACTTCGTAATGCCAGAAGGAGAGGTTTTCACTTAGATCGTGTTTGACGGATATAGGGTGATCATAGGTTCTAATATAGTATCCAATGGTCCACCTACGTATGACCTATTGTTCCATAGTTCCTCAACCAAGTAGTTAGAAATCCTAAGGTCTTTACGGTTATAATGTTGGATTAGGGATGGTACGATATATATATATATATATATATATATATATATATATATATATATGGATAATGAAAAGTTATCTTTTGGCTCTCTCCTTACGTTCCATCAACGAATCACCCTAGAGCTTGAGTTTCACTCAATGATGTTCTCACTCAATCCAGTTTCTATGCTTTGATTTGCATCCCCAAATAACCCAGTAATCTTTTCATTATAATTACATAACAATTTTCACTTTACCGGTCCAAATCATATTCAATCCTTTTCATATTTTTTCCTAAGTTGGTTATGACCCCCTTTTTGAGGTGAGATGTCTTACCACTTTTTATCATATTTCTTTTCTTTTCAACATATATTTTTTTCACACGAGCAATGGGTTGCAAACAAACTCATCATCATCAATAATATCACAATTACAATCAAAATTCCCGAACCTGATGTTCCCATATAATGAAACCCACCACGACAAACTTAAGCTCTAAAACGACTTGTCTTAGGGTTGCGATTCGAGTACATGTCATATGGATAAGTCCAAATAATCTAATGGGTATGTCTTGTAATGTGTCTAATAAAAATCTTTAGAAAGACTCAAAAGGGATAAGACGAATAATAATACATATAATTAAAAAGGCGAGAAAGCCATTAAGGCTTCAAATGATTTATATGAAAGAACTACCTTATTCATTTTTCTAACTTACTAGATCACGTTACGTTTTCACTTTTAGTTCATAGATTAAGTGGGTTATCAACTAATTTCAGACCTTATGTTCTACACACCGCTCAAGTCTCCCTAAGATTCAACTTGACACTTCATACGCATTGCTTATTAATTGATGTCTCCCTTTTTGTGATAAATAAATTCCCTTAGGAGACATCATTTCAGGTAGAAATTGGAATTAGTTAGTTGATTTTTAAGCATATTTTTCTATATTGCACTTGCTTCCTTCAGAATTATAATATTGTTACTTTTAAATCTTTTGTGCGTTAATTTACTTGTTTTTTGAAAGTTCTGATGTCTCCCCATTTGTGATGATTTAATATTAGTTGGAGACATCATTTTTAGTGTTTTAGGAAAGTCTTTAGTCGATTTTTACATGATTTATTATATTTTCTTATTTCTTGTCTTACTATAATAATTTATTATTTTTAGAGCATATTTGTTTTAATTTATTTATTTAGTGTGAAGATTTAAAGATAATGGTAATTAATTAAATACCAAATCAATTCTAAAAGATAAAGGAAAGAAGATAAGATTCCTAAAGTCATAGCTCCGAAAGTGGGGGAAACCATAGAAATTGGAGATGAAGGCAAGAAAAGATAGATATGGAAAGATAACGTTGCCAAATAAATCTGAATTCCAGCAGCTACGACCATAAAAGTTCTTATAACTCAAAATTGGCTGGGAATTTGGAAGAATGGTCTAAAGAAAAAGTGTAGAGCTTTCCTAGACTATCAGTTTTGACATATGGAACGCGTAAATGGGAGTTGAAACGAAGAAGTTTTGGCCAAAACAAAAGAGCAACGGTTTCTTACCTTTTCTATATTTTAGGGTTACGAATTTGAGTTGGGATATGAGTCCAATACTTATCTTCTACTCAAAGAAAACGAATTAGGTCTTCCAAACACCTATAAATACACCCTTAAACCATTGTAAAACATGTCCTTGCTCAGTTCTTAGCCATATATTAGTCTTTGCTTGAATATTAATCCTTAGTATCAAGTTTATCATCCAAGAAGCAAGCTGACTTGTAAAGGAAGACAAGAAGTAAGAAGTTGGAGAGTGACAAACTCCTCTTCTACATCTCACCTTCTATATATTTATGGTATTTAACTATAGATTTGTGGCTTCACCATATTTCTAATCTTTTATTTAGTAAGTTTTACTTTTAATTGTTGGGTTATTATTTTGTCTTAAATTTCATAATACTATTTGTTGTTTTAACTGATTTGAGCTTGGCGTATATTGTTATTGTGTGCTTTGACTTATTGTTTCCAGCCCTAGATTTGTCAAATCTTAGGACTATCCTTAGTAATTGAGTTAACACCCGGAAGGGGGATTCAATTATTGACAACACCACATAATCGTTTAGTAGTGATCCTACTAGATAGCCATAAAGGTTTGATTTAACCACCGATCATTACTCAGGTTTCCCTGTTAGTGGAGAGGTTGCTCCTAAGTCCACCCTGACGGGGGTAGGTAGAATTTAGAATCCCGGTTAATATATAATGCTCAATTCACTCTTAAGGTTGAATAACAACTTAGTAAGATAGACTCATATTAGTGACCCTAATTTATCTGACTTACATTCATATTTATTTATTTGCATTCTTATTTATTTATTCATATAAGATATTTGATTCACCTTATTATATTTTTATCTCAACATCTAAATTCATCTACGCTTATTGAATACAAGTATATCTAATTGATTAAATCCCTGCGAACGAAATTTTTATATCAACTAAACTTGCAAACGATCTGTAATACTTGCAGTGAGTTTCTCGTGGTAGTCAAGGGTGTGTCCTTTATTATTATTATTATTATCTTTATTTATCTGTTTATTTATCACACCTTTCCCCCCACCAAGTTTTTGGCGCCGCTGTCGGAGATTTATCTTTAAGTTAGTCTATTTGTGTTTATTTAGTGTAGAAGTTTTTATTTGTTTTTAGTTTTACGCATTTATTTTTGTTTTTGTCTATTTCAAGTTTTAGATGGCTAATCAACGGTTAAAGCTAGGTTTTCCTGGTCAATTCTGAGTGCAACCCATTGGGATTCGCATCCCAACTATTCAAGTCGTTTAATTCAAGCCTGGTCCTGACTTGATTAATCAATTCACGAGCTATGTAAAATACAGCGGTGATACACATCAAGATCCAGTCCGTCTGCTCAGAAATTCATGCAATTCTGTGATGCCTACATTATTGAAGGTGTTACACATGAACATATGTATTATTTAATGTTTCAATTTTTCTTGACCGGGAAAGCAAGCGATTGGTTAGATGATCAACCTCCCGAGCTAATAACAAATTGGGACAAGTTACAAGCAAGATTACTTGATCAATTTTATCCTACAAGTATGCGAGTAAAGGAACAATTGGAGCATATGAATTTCTTACATAAAGTCGGAGAGAGTGTTGGCGAAGCATGGACCAGATTTCAAAAGAAATTGGTAAGATGTCCAATACAAGGATACACGCCAGAATTACAATTATCCATGTTCTGTAATGGACTCAATAAAGAGTCAAGGCTGAGAGTAGATGATATGGGTCGTGGTAGTTTTGTCTCTATGGATCCGAAAGAAGCAAAAATTGGTATTGAAATAATTATCGAGACCGACATGAGTTGGCCACAATCACAAGCTCCTACCACTAATATTGATACATGAGAGGTTTTCAAGCTTACAAGAACAGATACAACAACTCGATATAACAGTTGAGAAAAGCTTCTAAGTGCCACCTCAACAGTTATACCTGCAAGAACAAGCCTTTAAAAATCAAGCTAATCATCCACCAGGCTACAATGTGTACAATGGAAGTCAAGCTCCATCACGTCCTCAAGAAGATCTCATTGAGTTAAAAGAGACTATTAGTCAGTTCATCACCTTCTCGAAGGACAATATGAGTAAAATTGAGTCAAAGATCGATGCATCAGTAGTGCAAAGCCTATAACAACAGAATCAAGATCTGAAACAACATAGTCAACTTTTAGAAAAAAATGTGATGCGGCTCACTACAATCATAAAACAAATGCAATGTCAACTCCTAAAATTGACCCAAAATACAAATTCTAACATGAAAAAGATCCAGTACGTTGACGACAGGGTTAAGACTATTAGTCTTCAAGCTGAAAAGATGAAAGAAGCGCTACCATCTCCATCAAAAGGGGAGTTTCTACCAACCAAGTCAAACATAAAATGGATGAACTTAGATGAGATAATTGTTGAAGATTGGGTTGAAGAGGTTGAACACGATGAATGTAAGAAGCCAAGAGTGGTTGATGAACCAAGAATTGAAGAGAAAAATAGAGTAATCTTATGTTCTTTAGACACATCACAAGCATTACAGTTGACACCTATATAGTTAATTTAGTGTTTAAAGTAGTATACAAAGGAGAAGAATCATTTGCAGAAGGATGATCTAAGCGAAAATGCCACAACATAGCTGAAGAAGGTGAAGATTTTGAAGATAGACATACTAATTGAGAAGAGAAAGGTGAGGAGACACTAAAGAAACACCAAATGCGATGGGATACAAGCCATCCCTACAAGGGACCTAAAAGAGTATACATTTGAGTGAGCATCATTTATGGACATAGAATGAGCTGAGAAAGTAATGGAACAACAATTTTCAAGTGCAAACTTAGAGACTGAAAGAAGGTTAGAGGATATAGAAGGAACATGTAACATAGAATTTAACTGAAAGAATGAAAGAAGAGTAGATAACTTACTATGACCTATATTGGCAATCTCTAAGATGTGTCCATTTCCAATAGAAACCGCATTTACACCATGATAAGGTGGTGAGTTTTGTAAGTGGTTAATGTCATTAGTCACATGACTGTTAGCTCCGAAATCCAAAAACCATAACTCGGGATCATAAGTAGATGATGGGGCACCATTGGATACTTGAGGAACTGAAAAAAATTGAGCAGCAAGAGACACTCTATTCGGAGCTTGTGGAGAGGGATACAATGCAAAAGCAGCACGGTACTAGCAATTTAAAGAAGAGTGACCAAATTTAAAACAAATTTGACAAGTAGGAGTATTAGATTACATATCAGAAGAAGTAGGTGGTTGCATTCCCAAATAGAAGATGATTGAGAACTAAAACCACACCCATAATTGCGTACACGTCCACGATTGGATGAACCTCGACCATGACCATAAGTTGAAGAGCTTCCATGATTTGAGTTAGAGAACAACGCAATATGAGAGGAGGAATTATGATCAACCACATTAGCCATTTGCATATGAAGCTCCCTAGACACTAACAAGCTACCAAGTGAATGAAAACTTAGTGTAAACGAGTATGCATTGGTTATTTGAATACTTGATTTAAACTGATTGTACTATTTAGGTAGGTCTTTCAACGTATATATAATTATATCCTCAAGTGGTAGTGATGAAGAAGCGGTTTCAAGACCATCACAGATGTCATGTATCTCTGCAAGATAATCTCTCATTCGTTTTTCACCCTTTTTAATATTGCAGAGTTTCAATTTTAGTTGATGAGCGTGAGTTCGACATTGAGAGAAAAAAACTTCATCTAACTTATTCCAGACATCAAACGCGTGTTGAAGTTTAACAACTTGGGGTAAAATGGAAGGAATAATCGAAGAAATAAGCGAAACCTTGAGTTGTTGATCCTCAATCAACAAGGTGGAGAACTGAGGATTAGCTGGGAGAGGACAATTCGAAGATCCATTGACATGGCTTAGATATCCATGAGATTCAAGTATATCCTCGATTTGAGCATGCCATAAAATGTAGTTTGTAGAGTCTAGTTTGATATGGACCAAGCTGCTCCAGTTCTGACGAAGAAGAAGCAACCCAACCAGAATAGCTGAGCTAGAATCAATGTGCGAGTATAAGAAGAAGAGGACTCCATGAATTTGAGATTAAGTAAGCGGAAATGAAGGATCAATATGAGCGGAGATAAGAAAGCTTTGAAAAATTGCCATTATTGGCGAAAAAAGAGATCTTGAATTCGGTGAATTCTCCTTGGCTCTAATGCCATGTTGAATAGAAGAGAAGAAGAATAATTTGTGTTTTAAATTTTTGTTGTTGTTTCTCTTTGATTGTTACACGATATATATAGATTGTATAGGTGTGTTTACAATGTGAATAATGCACACGAAATATATTTAACAGCTGCTATTCTATTTTGTCATTTAGTGTAACAACCTAACCACCATATCTAGTTTACTAACTACTGTGGTTGGTTATACTTATCAACATAATCTCCTCATTTCATTTTGAGATATGTACACTAATATATGGTCTTAAATGGCAATTGTTTGGGGGTATGACACAATACTTAAAAAGAGACAGACGCAATTGAACTCCATAGGCTAGTGAAAGGTAGTGAGAGTTCAAGGGGAATGTTTGAGGCGACAATAAAGGCGTATAAAAGAATAATTAACAATCACGAATGCTATGAGATCAAACATATATAATGAGAAGTAAACTCGAATGCGAATTAGATGGTGAAAGCTGACTCAACATCGATGGTTTGGACCAGTTCAAGTCTCGGGCCCTTCAGATGAACTATAACACAATATTACGCGAGATAGGACTAAATTGAGCAACATGTAGGATTTCTTTCTAAGAATTTTCTATTGAAGCATTCATTCTTAAATGTATGGAAGGAAAAGAAACTCATTTTTATATACCGTATTTGAAATTTGTATAAAAAAAATTTGTAAGATCCTTTGGATCAAATTTTCTAGTAATAAACATGAAAACATGCCCACTTTAACTTCAAAGGAGCAGATAGAGAGACCAACGTGCCTATTTCATTATAGGGAACATAAAATATGTGCATCTCACCCTTAGTTTACCGGTCTCCTCAATAAATTTATCAAAACAATAAGTGGTCGTCTTCCACCACCACCAAAAAATAATGCGTAGGGTGAAGTTTCAAGATCATGTAGATTAGATTAAGCATTGGAAATAATGTACAAGTATAAATAAATTTTCCACTCCCCGCGATATTTTACACCACGTACAATTAAGTTTACATTATTTAGACACAATCATAGTTCATCTATAAGGAGGTCTAAATTAAGTTGGATCCCAAGACAACAAACTATGGCAACATGTTTTCTATCTTACAATTTCACCACCCTTCAACTCCAACAAACCAAGCCCTCCAGACTATCCCAAAATTATGCTTTTTCCCCGTTGGGTCACGTTTCAGTATTGTCAAAATCCAATGATAAATGCCTATTTGCAGGTAGTGGAAGCTTAAAATCTTTTGTACCCTACAAGAGACCAACAATTGGACAGATATTAAAGAGGTTAATAAACCAACTTTACCTTTAAATGCTTTAAAAAATTTTGATGTAGTTTTCTTGAAATTTAGGGAGTTTGCTGTTCATGCCAGCCCTCAAGATGCTGAAGGATTTCTTTCTTTCTTGCATGTCGATACTCATTGGTTAGTCAAGTCTTATTACAATCTTTTACAAAGAAATTAGCAAATTAAATAATCTAATGAATATGTTTTATAGGTATGCTTGGGCTGCTGCCTTGGTAGTGCTACCTTTCGCAATCAAAATGTTGATGAATTTGACTAGTAAGTTACTTGGCCTTTACTCACTCGCAATTTAGATCAATCAATTTTTAATATATTTTAAATTTGTAGACGAAGTTGAAGCAGTGGCTGAGGCAGTGGAAGACGTGGCGGAAGAAATAGGAAAGGTGGCGGATAATATAGGCAAGGCAGCGGTTGAATTCGTGGAGAACCTTTCAGATGAAGAACTTGAGCATCTGGTTGAAAAAGTTGACGACATTGCAGAAGCGAAATCGAAGGAGGCACAGAAAGTTGATATTCTAACGGAAAAGGTTTCAACCTACTTAATTGCCTACATTTAATTCATCATTTATCAAGTTATCACTTTTTTTTCCATCCAAATTATAAAATATATATTATTATTTTCTATAATATATTATTTTTATAAAGTGTTTTTAAATTTTAAATATTTATTAAAAATTTAAATCGATGTATATGAAGTATACGAAATTAAAAAATATATTTTGATATTTAAAATAAATAATTTTGAATAGATAATTATTTTTAATATAGCAAAAACCTTTTATAGATGGTAAAACTTAAAAGTAGGGTTGTAAACGAACCAAGCCGCTCGCGAGCAACTCGAGCTCAGTACGGAAACAAATTCGTTCGAACTCGTTTATACAAACGAACAAAAAAGTTTGTTCGAACTTATTCGTTAAAAAAACGAATTCGTTCAAACTCGATCGTTAACTCGTTAAAATTTATGATCTGTAAATTAATTTTATAGTTATCAATAAATATATTGTTAAACCTTTAAATAAACAAATTATTCGTTTATAACTCGAAATCGACTCGAAAAAAGCTCGTTCCATATGTTAACAAGTTTTAAAATTTGAGCCCGACTCGACTCGTTAACACGTGGGATCTTAATAGTACATCTAGGAGTACTACTATTATTACTATATCCTCTCAAGAGTTACAACATTAGATGGATATTCTCGATCATCGATCTTCCAAAAATAATGACATTTTACGCTTTATCTATAATATCTTCTAAAACTAGTTTCATGCGATCCACAAGAATCATTGTAACTTCTTTGTAGATAACATTACAACAAAAGATGAGTCTATAATTCTCCACAAATTCTGGTTTTTCTTTATTTGGAAAATGAGCAATAGTAATGGTATTTAATTGCTTAAGTAAATAACTAGAAACAAAGAATTCACATACCACTTGTATAACTTCATCTCCTATAAGATCACACAATATTTTGAAGGAGCGCGACGGATCTCCATCAGGTCTGGATTCTTTATCATTAGCATTTTGGAAATTGCTTCTTTTATCTCTACATCAGGGACCTCTTTACTCAAATCCAACCCTTGATTATCTATCGAAATGTTACCCCAATCAAACACACGATGATCAACATATTTTTCTCAACTCTCAACCCCAATAACCTTGTATAAACTCCAAGAATGCATCCTCGACTTGAGCACTAGACGTGGTAACTTCCCTATTCGGGAATTGAACATTTGCAATAAATTTTTTACATCGTTTGCTTTTCATGTGGCCATGAAAAGTTTAGTACATCGATCTTTTTTCAATTTATGACCAAGTTTCGCATTTTGTTGAAGAAAACTAATCTCGGGCTTATCAATTCTGTTGGAAACTTTTCGAATCTCCACCAACTCTTTATGATTCACATCAAGTTAAATTTTAATTTTGGCTTCCTCAAAGGTCTCTCGTGCTCTTTTTTCTCTTTCAGAAATGTGAAAGAAGTGCTCCTTATTCATTCCCCTCAAATTCAGGTTCAATTTCCAAAGATTTTTACAAACCAAAAATTGTTTCGTACCTTGACCATTATCTTTATTCCCCATTACTAATAACTTCACCATAACCTTTATGTACCCCCAACATATTAAAAAAACAAAACGGGGTGACTCTCGTGACATATTGAAGAAATAATGACATTATACATGGAGATTGGCCTGGAACACTTGACTTATGAATAAATTCTGCATGTACATCGTGGTCTAAAGCATCTAGTCTCCTAATACCCATCACACAATCTATCCGACTACAAGTGTGATTGTTATCCCACGTAATGAATTGATCTGAACCCAATGGAATTACAACGGTCCAAAAACTCATTGAAGTCTCTCATTGTTACAACTCTTCCATTTTTCCTCTCATCATGATTTAATATATTGTTAAAATCACCAATTAAAAGCCACGATGCATCAAAAGTAGAAGCATGATTCTATAGCTCTCTCCATATATCCCCCTCTTGATCTTATCATTTAGGCCACAGATGAAATATGTATAAAGGTTAATGGAGGTTACCTTACATAGCACTTTACAATAAATGGTTTGAGGAGTGATCCTAAGGAATTCTACTTTAAATTTATTCGGATTCTACACTAGAAATTTTTTCCCATGCTCAACTTTGTCAAAATTAATTATATACTTCCACCCATGTAAAAATAGTACTCATGAAGTTATTTACACAAATTCTAGTACTTTTCATTTCCAAAATACCCATAATATCATTTTTTTTCTACTAATAAGTCTAACTACACCTCTTCTCTTGTGGGTGAGCTAAAACCCCTCATATTCCAAGTTGTAATATGTAAACGATATTTGAGGGTTTCCACTTATTTGAGATATTAATAATTGAGCTTTTAGTCCTCCAATAATTTCTCTTTAAGCGTGATTTTTCTCGCCGCTCTATAATTTGTCTACTCTCACTAGCCTCTTTCTTTTTTGTTCTTTTACTAACCACCAAAATAAATGTGTTCTCGACCTCAAATTCTTTACCCAAGTTTAAATCCTATACCCGAACCACCCAAATTCCTTGAATGACTCGAATACCCTGAATCCACAGGCATATGCTCTTTACTCGGCCTTTTAATAAATTTCACGTTAACATACAAATTTGATCGACCCCGCTTAGATCCGAAATACACTCTTCATTCCCGACCCCTGCTATTGAAATCCAGTCTCAATCACAGCTAAACTATTCATCTACACAAAAAAAATTGCAGCAGCTGTTTCCAACCCCATTTAATTCGCAACTACAGTTTTTCCCATGTTGGTGGAACTATTTCCAGCTGCTATTCTTTCACAACTTTTGTTACCAGCTGGTATCCTTTCGCATGTGATGTTACCAACTTTTTGCGTATATCAACTTTTCACACGTTGTTGCGGTTCCAAGATGCAGCTCCCCAAGTCCACACAAGCAAGTATAAGGAAATATAGGTGGACCGATTCTCTATTCACCTACTTTACTCGATTTGGGTCCCTTTTTTTGGAAAATTGCCAAGCTAGGTGAGCTCTTTGATTTTTGAATTACTCTGCGTCTGCAATGTACCAATGTTGTGCTCTGAAACTTTATTTGAAAATCTCTTTCCAGCTCCATCGGTAAATTTGCAACTAGTACTGTAGGTGCATTCACATCTGAAAATGTTATAATTCCCACCATTTTTTTTTTGGTTTCTAACAATATTATTAGCCTTAACTTGGACTCCACTATCCCTCATAGAAGTGTGCTTATTACCTAACACATTATTATCATATAAACAAAATGTCTCAACATGGCCATACACCTTGCATTTATTACAACGTGGTGGAACATTTTTGTACTCCAATTTGATTCTAAGATCTTTACCTTTATATGATTGTGTTTCAATAAACTCCTTCTTCTCCTTTCCTAAGTATGTCTTAATAAGACACATACATTACTAATATCTTCGCTATCAAAATTTACTCCAACGGTTCAAATGGGTTCTTGAGATGCAATTTTATCCCACTCAATAGATGTACGAGCTTGCACGGGAAGGTTCGGATAATAACCCAAGAAGGGATCTTCATAATTTCAAGGTCCCCGAAATAAAATAAATCTGGGATCTCGGTTAACAAAATAAGACACCCATCGGATGAGTAAGGCCCTCTCGAAAAAATGAGCTTCATATCCTTATCCTTGTCGAATTTAAAAACTAGCCAACCAGCAGGATGGCTTCTAACATTACACTTCACATTCCAACCTCTTACAATTTTCTGAATATGTTCCATTTACGACGATACCCCCCCCCCCTCCCCGCGTAATGTGCAAGAAACTGAAGACTTGCTCTATAATCAAAATATCGCTCTCTTCCAAGCACTCTTGTAATTCATTCTCTTACCTTCATCATTCTCTTTTGGATTCACACCCAAACTTATCACATCGGTGGAAAGGTCCCCTTTTAAACTCTCAGGTTTTTCGGTGGTTCTCTCACGCCTTAGGTCGACCATATACTATGATGCATAATAAGTTTCAATTATATTCTCCTTGTGATATATTGTATTCATTAGAGGAACGGTTTCACCAAAGAATTTGTTTGAAGAATTTTTACAAACACTTGATTTGCCAATAGTTCATCCCAAGCTTTATCTAAAGAAGCCTTAGCCTTGTCATCCAATCCATGAATAATTTAGCTTTAGCCTCTAAGAAAGTATAAAATTCACCTATATTGCAAAAGGATCATTCTTTTACCCTGGAATTGATCTGACATTATTACCCAAGTGAGGTTCTTCCGGCCATGGGTGGCTCCCATCCATTTTCTCGGCGGCACCACCAAGAAGGAGCTATCGTGGAGCTCCCAGAACCTCCCCTTCCAAGTATGATGAAGGGGGGCATCAAATCCTTCATCTTTAATAGCTTCTACTCTAGGGTTATAATAACCATACCCATTTTAAAGTGACTTTTGATTTCACCCTTTTGAACTACAAAAGGATCAATATTTGATGATTTATGAAATAACGTAAGGTTATTCATGCTCGGAGGTTCTTGGATTCTAGGTTTATCCACGACGTGAGGTTTACGGGATCCAGTAGCTTATTGGTGGCGGTCTCAAAATTTTGATTTATGAAATCTCACGAGTCAATATCATCCGGTGAGGATCCTCATTTGTTGTTTTGAGTGTGGATTTGGTAAGCATGATCAACAGATCGTGACAAAAGAAGCTAAAAGAGATGCTAAATGAATGCTTGAGGAAAAAACTTTCAAATTTCTCTCTACTATCATGACATGTTATTGATAGTAATTAAGTAAGTGTGGAACTAAGAGATGTGGTGGGGATAGGGGTGCCCAACGCAATAATGGAATTATTAAATAAAAATTAACGCTAATATTTAGATTCAACTAAGTGGATGAAAGACATGTGAACTAAATATTGATAAAATAGATGAAATCATCTAAAAACATGATCATGGTTCAATGGATATCTACTTGTTCGACACAAGGCTAGGTCCTTACAATGAATAAAATATAATATTCATAGAGTAAAATTACTTCCTAAAAAGGAGTTTTTGTGTAAAGATTATTTATCGATTAATTTCTTACAATGAATCACTTAATCTTGAGTCATTACACATAGATGTTTCATGCTTTGAATACAAAAAAACTATTTATAGTCTGACTTTGCTTATGGTGCTATTGCAAAATAATCTTTCAAATTTTATTAAAATATCAAATTGATGAAATTTCAGGTTGAAGAAATGAGACACAAGATGGATGATTTTATAGTAGAGAAAACAAAGCGTGGGAAAAAGAATTGTACGACCGATAAAAATCACACAAAATAGTTGACACATACTGAACCAAACATGCAACATTAATGTTGTAATAAGTGACGTTAAAGGGTAAATGAAGAAGAAGTTGGATATACAGTATATATATACCTTACTTTTGCTTTATTTGTTTTGATTTTATTGTACTCTTTTTATTTGTTTTATTTTTTGCCAGGCGGCAGAAAACATTTGATTTATTCAGACCATGCATTTATAAATGATATTTTTTTTGTCAAACGATATGTATGAAGGATTAAATGTAAAGATATTGTCCAAAACAAAGTGTAAAGAATATCACTGTACATCTCTTGTAAGACCGGCCTAAGATCTGACATGGTCTAGTTCAAGCATAAAAAAATAGTGTTTTGTTTTTTTCATACAAATATAAATAGCTTATATTAAAAAATTACGTAATACTTTAGCCTTTACGTAATAATTTCATCAATCTGACTTTGCTTATGGTGTTATTGCGAAATAATCTTTTAAATTTTATTCAGATATCAGATCAAATTGATGAAAATTCAGGTTAAAGAAATGAGACACGAGATGGAAGATTTCATAGTATAGAAAACAAAGCATGGGAAAAAGAATTGTACATCACACAAAATATTTGAGACATATTGAACCAAACATGCAACATTAATGTTGTAATAAGTAGCGTTAAGGGGTAAATGAAGCAGAAGTTGGATATACATATATATATATATATATATATATATATATATATATATATATATATATATATGTGTGTGTGTGTGTGTGTGTGTGTGTGTGTGTGTGTGTGTATGTATATATATACCTTAATATTGATTTATTTGTTTTGATTTTATTGTTTTTTTTTTGTTTTTTTATTTTCTACCATACGGCAGAAAACATTTGATTTGTTCAAACTATGCATTTATAAATGATATTTTTCTTGTCAAACGATATGTGTGAAGGATTGAATGTAAAGATATTGTCCGAAAAAAGTGTAAAGAAAATCATTGTACATCTCATGTAAGACCGGCCTAAGATCTGACATGGTCTAGTTCAAGTATTAAAAAAATAGTGTTTTATTGTTTTCATCCAAATATAAATAGCTTATATTTAAAAAAATATGTAATACTTTAAATTTTAACTACCAATATAATGGTCGCTATTATATAAATACAAATATCGACCGTCACGTTAGACGCTAAGGTAGTGGTCGGTAAAGGTATTACCCATACCAACCATGTCATGGCCGGTATAAGGCGTGACTCATTAGTGACCATTATTTGTGGCTGGTCACCATAAGATCTACTGAACAATCCCAACCTAGCTACACCAACCTCAGTCATTTACTATAGCTTATATACAACCTATAATGATTGAGTTAGACTTCTATAGCTAGCGACCACGGAGATGGTCATTAATTGTATATGCAGTAGTGTGATATAGGAATACAGAGTGTATATATATGTGTGTGTGTGTGTCGTGTGTGTGTGTGTATATGTGTATATGTGTATTATCCAAAAAGGTATCACCCAAATTAATATAAAATGTACATGATTGGGATCATGAGTTGTCCAATCATAGATGGAGGGAAAAAAGTTGAGCTTGTAAGAAAAATGATATGACTAGATCACTTGTGATCTGGATCATAAGTGATATTTAATCAAAGTATTTTTTTTGTGATACCCAACCTTATTTATTTATCTGAGCAAATTCCATTTGAAGTCATTATCTCTAATCTAATAATATTTTAGACGACGTTTTTTAAAAATATCAATTTTTAGGCTAAATTTACTCAAAAATGTAATTTTTATATCATAATTTCATGAGATATATTATAGATTGAGAGTAATTTAGACATTTTAAATATATTATAATTTAAGAAAGAGTAAACTAATGGATCGATTCTTCAGTGCAACTTTTCTTCTTAAAAATGGTTACCTTTTTATTTTTTCTTTAATTTTCTTTATCTTCAACTATGGTATGTTCATTTTGCTAGCAATGTTTCCTCTGTTTATGTCCTTGTGATCATCCCTCTTCCTATTCATGTTAATATCATTTTATTTTTCCCATTTCCCTCTTATTTTGCTTTGACTTGTCCTTTTTACACATGTAATGCTAAATGAAAGAAGGTTTGGGTATTTCGAGTTACAGAGAGGCCATTTTGTATTTGAGGTGTACAAAAATAAGCTTTCCAAGTACATGAAGAAGAATTTGAGGCATGCAATTGTCTTCCTTGGTTTTCTCTTTCTGAATTATGACAGTGACTGGCATGGGAGGAGGAAGGAAAAAGATTTTGTGGGATTTTATGGTTCTTCTTCTTCTTTCAGAAAGTTGGCTTGGAAAAATAGTTTTCTTACCTTTCGTGTATAAGAATCTTCAACAAATGGGCGCTGCAACTTTGGTTTATAGAATCCAAGATCATACATCTTTTTTTGGCTTCACTGATGCAATCCTCCATGTTAGTGTTTTTTCCCTGTTCTTTTTTGCAATACAACTCTCATGTGATACTTTGCTTATTTTCCCCACAGATCTTTATACATTACTTCACGCTATACGTTAAACACCCCATTAATAGTCAACTCTTGGCATACTTCTATTATGCTTCTCTATGCGGTGAATGATACAATATCTTTCACATGCAATAAACTTCTAATGTGTTCTATTATATATGGGGGACGAAAGTGGGATATTTGTCTAATTTCTAATCTTCTTCTTTGATTTTATTTACTCTCCTTTCCATGATAACAAATCACAATCATGTGCTGCCTCTTGTTAAAGCTAAGAATAATACACTTTGAAAACTAGAAGTCCTCTCTTTATCAACCAAAACAGCTTCCAAAATGAGTTCAATTTCATTGCTAAAGTTATTGTTAAACGTATCTTTCTACTGGGCGTTTTTTGAAAAATTGTGCTTGACACCTGGGATATACGCTGCATAATCTTGTTTGAATAAATCACATAAAACACTTTAATCACTATTGAATCAAAATAGGAAGTCGAGCGTCTTTGGTTTCTTCGTTCGTTCTTAGTACAATCCACGCACATTCTAATTTGCAAATGGGAGCATATGTGTATATTATATATATTAATTCAAATAAATCGTATGCATGTGTTAGAGTCTATGGATTAGTTAAGATTCAATGCAATGCTGATACAACAAAATCACTTGGAAACTTCATTGGCGAACTCGCAGAGATAGACTACATAGTTGTTAATTTTGAAGAACTCAATTTTATTCATTTTAGAGCCAAGTTTGGTACCTAGAGCTTATTAAAAGGGATTTTTTATTGAAAAACTTGAGGGTACGACTTGGGTCTCTTTCATATACGAGAATTTGGGACTATTTTGCTACAGTTGTGGTATCTTGGGACACAACAAGAGTGCATGCTTGGTGGGTATGGTAAGGCCTAGATGGAATGAAGATGCTTCGAGATACTTTAATTGGAGTAGAGAGATGACAATGAGAAGCAAAGAATATGGTATTCACATTATTCACAAGAAGGATAGATGGGGGTGTTTGATGAAGTTGTTCTCTTTTTATGTTTAGAAGATTTAAAGTTGACAAAGATATTGAAGATAATGACTCGTATAAGGATGGTGTGGGAGGATTGAACGCTAGCTTCAACGTAGGGACAATGAAAGTGCATGTTAAATCTCAAAACAAAAATGAAGGTGGTGATGGTAGAAAAAGTTGAGAAAGTGAATCATCAAAGAGGAAGCGCAAGAACACCGACCTTTTGGCAGATAATGTTGGTAATTTTCAAAACCCTAATGATTCGACTTAAATCTCTGAAAATAAATATCCAGGGTTGTCCAAAATATTTCAAGTTGAGATGGTGACTTTGGTAAATGTATTATCGTGAATAAGCAAACTATTATGGATGTCTTGAATACTCGAGAGGTCGACACTGATATGATGTATAAGAAGATTACTTTTAACAGTATTCATGGAGATGTTGCAAAGTCTAATGAGAATGTGGTTAAGATGGGGTTGGAAACTAACAATATTGATAGGACCAATGGCATTGGGATTGGAGTGACTTATCGACATGAGGGTGATAATATCATGACTTTGTCAAAAGAGTATAAGGGTAAAAAGGTCTTAAAAAATGATCAAGATAATATGAATCTTTTGAACCCAATGAGGAGTCAACTAATTCACAATCCATTCATCCTATTCATCATGAACCTCAAGACGTCAACTTTGATCAGAAATGGCATAAAAAACCAAGGATTAGAGTCGCGGGTCCAACTCAACGTTATTCAGGGTCAAGAAACATAAAGAAGATATCATCTCCTAGTTACGAGGAAAGTCAATCGAACTCTGGAAAATTCAGTACGAAGAATTAAACATTATGGGTTGCAGAATTAATGAAATGCAGCTTTTCATGGAGGATCTATATACGACTTCCTGCAAAGTCAAATTCCAGTGTCTTGATTGAGGAAGGAACCCTGGACCAAAGGAAGTTATACTATTGCAATGGAGCAGGTTGTGATGGGTACTCGAGAGGTGAAAAAAGTAGTGACAATGACATTGAGGATGATGCCAGTACTCGAAAGATTCACCTGAAGGAAAATTTTGATCCAAATTTTCTGAAGGACGGCGACCAGTCCTTTAAATTGGTCGGGGTCGATGAATAATTTACTCATTTGGAACTATAAAGGAGCGAGAGCACCCTTTACAAAAAACATGTTTAAGTCCCTTTCAATTATAATTTGGTAATTTTTTTGCATGTTTACTCGATTATAAGGTTAGGAAAGGATGTCAAGTCACGTAGTCATTTGAACTCATTCAATAATTTACATGTATTTGACCCCGGAGAAAGAGCTTTTAGGTCCCGGAGCATTCTACTAGCGTGGAAGGATAATGTTAAGTTGAGAAGGGAGAACTCAAATGCTTCTTTTGTTATTTGTAAAGTGGATGAATTAAGTGTGTGTTCATGGTATGTCGTTTTTATGCACCTAATAATAAGATGGAAAGCAAAAAAACTTGGCATAATCTTACCTCATGGAGATCAAACATCACTGACCCGGTTTTATTCATTAACGACTTTAACGACATTACTAAATCTATGGAAAAACATGGTAACATTTCTCCTAACTTGTATAGAAAGATATTATTTGGTTATTTAATTAACTATGATAGTCTTATGTATATTCCCGCAAAAGATTTTCATTTGGTCAAATAAAAGGTTGGGGATGATAATGTCAAAGAAAGACTTCATAGGGGTTTGATATCGAAATCATGGTGTAATTTTTTTCGATCTCAGTCTTAAAAGTTTCGTCCGCTATTGGTTCAGATAATTCACCACTTATTATCCAAAAGGATATTTCAAAGGTTAATAACAAACAATACTTTATGTAGAAATAAGATGAACTGAGAATAAACAGTGTAGATAAATTGTCGAGAAGTCATGGGACATAGGCCGGGGTATTGATAACATTCAAGATTTTATTATAAAAAAGATGTTACATGTTTAGTGCTTACCGGCTGGAGTCGAAAACTTTCCTTAACAATAGGAAATTGATAAATAAATACCACAAGTTACTTAAAAAAATTAAAAACGAGCAAGTATCTGATAAAAATCAAGAGCTTGCGATCAATATTAATATGGAGATAAAATATGTGGAATCAAAAAGAATCTTATTGGGCTGACAAAGTAAGGTATTTGTGGATAAAAAATGGTGACATATGCAGTAAACATTTTTTTTGCTTCGATTGTCAGGATACGAAATTTTTAACCGAATTTGTAATATCAAAGAAGAAAATGGTAATCGGACAAACAATCCTAAACACATCAAATGATCATTCGGGAATATTTTATAAGGAAACCGACATCTAACATGGAATTTATCTCAGTTTACACCCCTAACAATATTACCAAAATATATCGTGTTTAGTATGTCAATATCTAAAGAGCCAGGATCAGATGGTCTTCCAGGCAACTTTTATCAGGAATTTTGGGATATTCTCTAGTATGACATTTTAAAAATGGTATCCGAGTTCTTCATTCATAACGCTCCGATTAATAAGATCAATGATACTCTCACCACTTTGGTACCGAAAGGGGAGATTCAGGAATCAATGTATGAGACTATAGGCCGATTGCCTATATCAACTTCAGTTACAAGACCATTGCAAAATACTGGCTCTTAGGCTACATCCTTTAATGGATGAAATTATTGCCCTTACACAATCAATTTTCATCAAGGAAGAAATATTCACGAAAATATATCTCTCAAGAAATTACATATTTCTTGAAATTAAAAAGAATGTCGAAAAAATATTATGCGGCGGTAAAAACCAATATGGCTAAGGCATATGATCATGTTAATAGGGACTTTTAGATGGAGATTCTTAATAAGCTTGGATTCTGCAAAAAATTTAGAGATATGATATATAATTGGATTTCTTTGGTCTCTTTCCAAGTTAAAGTCAATTTGGGAAAGACTCAAAAATATTGCGTCTAATCAAGACATTAAGAAAGGTGGCCCACTTTCTACTCTTCTCTTCACCACGTTGATAGAGGATCTCGTTGGTTCAATCAATTTTCATTGTCGAGAAGTAAACATTAAAGTAATTTCTATCTCAAGGAACTACCCAAAACTCACCCATCTTCCTTTCATGCCCTTTATCTTGTTAAATTCAATTAAAGTGAGATAAAAAAATTCAACAAATTCTCAAGATGTACTATTAAGCGTCAGAGCAAAAATCAATTACAACAAATCAACTATCCTATATGGTGAAGGAACTACAGAAGAGATGTGTCATGACATTTCCAACTACCTCAACATGGTAGTACCAAATCTCTAGGTAATTATATTGGTATTCATTTAACCCTAAAATGATCAGAAAACGAGAATCTCAATTTTATCAAGGATAGTCTCTTATCAAAATCCGGTAGTTGTGTTTCCCAAATCTTATCGAATGGGGGAAAGGAAGTTTTGATCAAAGTATTTATACAAGCTATACCGAATTATGCGATGTCAATATTTGAATTTTATACAGATTTGTGTAATAAAATGGCTAGTGTAGTCGCTAACTTTTGGTGAAATTCTGGTCATAAAAAATGGATTACAAGGTAGCATGGAAAAATTTCTAAAGCTATCACGGGTATTACTTTCAGGGATTTCCACAAAATGAATATCGCCTTGTTGGCTAATCAAGTTTGGAGAATACTTAATAATCCAGATTCTCTTGTTGCGAAAGTGTTAAAAGGTATATATTATCCAAACTCAAACATGTGGGATGCTAAATTGGAAAAGAGTAGATCTTGGAGTTGGCTAGCGTCTTTAAAGGCCTACACATACTTAAGAAATAATGCATATGGAACATTGGTAATGGCTTTAAAATGAACATTTGGGATTATTCGTGGATCGTACTAGATATCATGTTGGATAAACCATATGGATGTAATCTGAACATGGTGGCTGAATGTTTAACAAGAATGTGACTGGTTGGAATCTAGAAACTCTTCAAAAATTCAGCTCACGAAGAGATATTTCGGAGTTTATTAATATTCCATTTATGCAACCGGATAAAAAAGATATAATTGTATGGTCGCACACAAATGATGGTGTATATATACTCAACAAAGTCTGGATATCACTTCTTATACAAAGAGAAACTGTCAAGAAATATCAATCATTACAAACAGGTGAAAACAATTATATTGAAATATGGAAAGTCATCTGGCGTTCAAATGTACCATACAAAATTAGGAATTTCATTTGGAAAAGTTGCAACACAGCAATACCTTTTTTAGCTGTGACCGAAGCTATGAGGGCTCCATGAAAGAATGGTTTCTCAATATAATCAATGGCTACACTCAAAATGGTTGGGACAAAAGACTCATCACATCGTCAATATTTTGTACTTTATGGAATATATGGAAAGTTAGGATGCAAGACTTTTTCGATAATAAGAAATAAAATATTAGTGAAATTATTGGTAAGACAAACTCAATTATCAATGAATTGTTTGGAAATGAATATGTGGTTGACGAGTATAAAGAAATAATGGACAAAAGAAGGGACAGAAATTTAGTGGAGGATAAAGTACTTTACATGATGAATCGGAAAAGATTTGGTTTAATGACACATCTTTTACCAAAGAATGGAAATCGGCGGGTGATTCCTCCATTGTAGTTAATCAATAGGGTAAAATCGTCAAAATTATGAAATTATGCAGTGTGAAATTAACAAGTGAAGAAAAAATTTGGGCCATTCTCTTATCCATTAGATCAACTTCTGATCTTAATATTTAGAGTTGCTCTTTTTAATTTGATAACCTAAAATGATTCAAGGTATTAACGAAAAATGGAAATTAAATCGAAGATCCAGACAATGGTTGACGAAACCTGAAAATGGATGAAAAAATTCCCGATCTGAAATAATCCTCCACGTGAAAATATACTTTAATGAAAAGGAAGATGCTCTGCGTAAATTTGTTAGACAAAAACTTGATCTTTCCATACAGTCTGATACGATATATCGTTTGTGAATTCTTTTATCTTTTATTCTGAATTATGTAGAAAAAGAGAAATAGGTTAACTTTAGTTTTTTTTTTCGTTTTCTTGATTGAAAAAAAAAATTATACTTTTATTATTTACATCATAATTTTAAAAAAAATTATTTGAAATGTTTAAATTGTTTTTATATTTATAAAATGTTTCATTTATAAATATTATTATATTTAATCTATAAAGAATAATATTTTTGAAAGATGGATTCCTAAAAATAATTTTTGGACATTAGAAAATGAAATTTGGTCTATATATTGACAACTTATTTTCACCAACTTCATAACAACTTCGTTACCATCTCCATTATAAGGAATTAAATTATTTCTTAAAGATTTAAACCTATTCGATCTCAATATATTATATATCAATCTCTCCTCTATCCGGAAATTTTAATTTGCTTTATAGATGTTCAGTTAAAAAGCTAAAAATTTAGCTTTTTGCACATGCAATTATCACATCTTGTGATAATTTTATAGGATTTTAACTACTCCTAAAAGGTTCATAGTTGCTCTAGTCATTGAGAATCTTTACTATGATTATAAAGTTTTAGAATTAAACATTACCTACCCGAATAAAAAAAAAGCTCTCCACGTTAAAAAAAGAATAACTTTGGTCTAAGTTTTTTTTTTTTTTTTTTATGTTTGGGTGTCTAGGCCAATTTACGCGCACCACGACTATTTCTATAGGAAATATACACGCCTCGTCATACATACTTTCATTTAATTAGAACTAGGTTACCCATGTTCAGGAAGGGGACTCGAACCCTGTACCTCCTAATTGAGAGACAAAATCCTGGCCATTGAACTAGTTCCAATAATTAATTTTGATATATGTTTCTAATACAACTGGAGTAAGTCAATAGAAATAAAAACCTTTACGAATTCCCAAAGCAATATGATTAAACTACTGTTCTATGGAGATATGCAATTTATAATAAGAGAAAAAAAAGAAAAAAAACAATTACACCTTTTCATTAAATGTCCACTTAGTATAGAAATTTGGGCCAAATCAAGACTGCAATTACTTATTGATAAAGAGAAAAAGTATGATTTGGGAGATTGGCTAATTGACACACGGAAAAAATATATTAAAAATGGTTGGGAGCAGAATGAGGTCACAGCTTATATGCTACTAACTCTGTGGAACATATGGAAGGCGAAAATGAAAGGATTTCATGAAAAATCACCATGGGTTGTCAAAGATATCCTATTTAAAATTCAATCAACAATGGATGAGATGTTTAAGGATAAAGAGATTACTAAGAAGAACCCTAAAGGAAACAACGAAATAAGAGCTGGCAATAATGAGGAAGAGTTGATTGAGAATAATCCTATCCTATCAGATGATGCAGAATACATCTTCATGAGTGATGCCTCTTTCAAAAAAGAATATGAACCTGCTGGAATGGCGGCAATTGCTATTGACAAAGAAGGTAAAGTGACACATAGAATTGAATCAAGAGCTATTATCAGAAGTTCTATTGAAGGGGAATGTTGGGCAGTCCTTCTGGCTATGAGAAGGGCCGCTAGTTGTAACTTACGGAGTGTCTCCTTTTACTCCGATAACCTTGAACTGATTCAAGGTATTTCAAGGAAAGCAGGTCTTCGATGGCAAATTTCACCTTTTATCGCCGAAATGAAGATCTGGTTAACGAAGTTTCCTAGTTGGAAGATCAACTTCGTTAATAGGAAGTTTAATAATGTCACAGATCTCGCAGCGAGAAGTGCAAGAAGGAACATTGATACGTCGAAATGGAAAAATGGGTCTTTGAACGATTTTTATATTTTTCTGAAATCAGTGTACAAACGCTTATAATTTTGTATTTTCTTCTGAAAAAAAAAAAAAAAAAAAGAGTATGAGTTCTTTTACATTCATGCACACAATAATTGAACGATTGATGTTTAAGTCAACAACTCCATTTAATTAAGTGGAATTGATGTTGAGTAGCATTATATAATGTGGTCCTGATTTCTCAGGTTATATCATCTCAAAAACCAATTAACTCTTATAGTTTTCTCCATTAATCCTTCTCTTTTACACATATTTATCACACTCAGCTCTCACAGGAGTCACAATGGCAAAGCTTGTTACTCTTATGGTAAGCTTGACTTTGATGTTCTTGGCTGTTCCAAATATGGCCATGACCTATACAGTTGGTGATTCTGCTGGTTGGGCATTAGGTGTTGATTATGGCACTTGGGCTAGTGCAAATACCTTTACGGTTGGTGATACCCTTGGTAAGACCCGTCTTTATATATAATATTTATTGAGTCACCTAAAAAATTAAGCAACCATCAGTCTCATCTATATAAACCATGGAATTTATCTATAATTTCTTGTCAATTTAAAAAGTACACTTAAGATAGACAAACGTTAATTAGTAATTTATCTATACTTAGTACAAATATCCAATAGTATTAAGGAATATGAGTAACATTTTACATAGAAGAATGATAATTTAAGACAAAGAAATATTATAATGGAAAACAATATATATATTTGTTGAATTTGCATGTGTTTAGATATTGATACAATTATGCTCCAATTTTTGCAGTGTTTAGTTATGGAAGCAGCCATGCAGTGTCTGAAGTGAGTGCTAGTGATTATACTTCATGCAGCTTGAGCAATGCTGTCACTACAGATACAAGTGGCGCCACCAGTATTCCTCTCAAGACAGCTGGGACACATTACTTCATCTGTGGTGTAATGGGACATTGTGATGGTGGCATGAAGCTTGCTGTCACCGTGACAGGAGGTGACACCACCATACCATCAGAAAGTGCTACTGCTCCTACACCGTCTACCACCACCATTTCTCAACCTCCTCTAATGTCTACAGCCCCGGCTACTGCTCCAGTACCTTCTACCACCACCATCTCTCAACCTCCACTAATTCCTACCACTATGACTAGTGCTTTTTCTCCCACGAGTTCAGAAAATATTGTGCCACCATTGTCTTCTAATGCGGATACTTTATCACCATTTAATTTAGCTGTTATGATCGCCTGTTCTGCTATGATTTTTAAGGTGGTTTTGGCTTAAGCTTCATGATAGGATAGTGCACGATTCCCAATTCTTTATGTCTTTCCATTTTCTGTGTTTATTAACGTTATCTTGTTTTGTAATTTGAGTTTGATCATAATTATTTGTTCTTCTGGTTACATCATTTACAATTAATGAAACTTTCTCCAGAAATAGTTGGAAGAAGGGTGTGCACGGGTAAAAAACCCGCTCAACTCGCTCAGCCGGTCTGTTTAAATCCGAAAATTAGTGGATTTTATTATTAATGGGCGGGTTACGGTTGTAAAATTAAAAAAAAAATTTATGCCGGTTTTATATACAAAGCCCCGTTAACTCGTTCGAGAACTTTACTAGCAACATAAAATATATAAGTAACTTTATTTATATTTTTTTTCCAATAGCTTATATTAATTAATAAAAGGATTATTGCGCAAAAAACACTTCAATTTAGAATTAATTCCCTCTTACTCCAATCATTATTATTTTGCCCATAAAAGGCAACATATATTTTGCTTTTTCCTTTTCTTTCCTACAAAAAGAGTCGTTTGAGTTATGGGAAGCTTCCCACTACTCAAAGTTTGAGTAGTGGGAAGTTTCCCATTACTCAAACTTTGAGTAGTGGGAAACTTCCCATTACTTGTTGTTCTTTAAAAAAGACGGTGTCTTTTATGAGTAAGGGTGTAAGGTGGCAGGTGCCTATTGGGCATTAACCCTTAATAAAAAGGTTACAAAGTACCGGGGTTTGACCAACCAAACCCAAAATAGAACAAACAACCAACCACAAATAAAAGGAAAAACTGACTACTACGGAAAGGGAAACTTGATAGACTCAACACACACAAACCCAAAGTAAACCAGTAACGTGGGTGCCACCGAAGTAGCGGGCTGGGACCTCTAAGGGTCTCGGAAACATGATCATTGAGAAGGAAAAACTCAAGCCTCGGAACGAGGGGGAGAGATTCGACTACCATTTCATTGACCAAGGTAATTATCAACTCGGTGCTGACTCTAAAGGTCGATGCGGCAGTTGCATTAACGAAGATCTTGGTAAACCTCAAATCAACAAAAGTATCACTAGCCCAAGTGATAAATACGCAAACCGAGACGGGAATGGCTGAGTGAGTAAGCAAGCTCCAAAACGAGACGCATACACTACGTTTCTCCATCAATACCAAACACTCGCAAGCCAAAATAAGCAAAATAGAGAAACCTGAGCATAAGAAATCCTGACTGAACGGCCAACACCCAAAACTTCTAATACCGGAAACAACTGAATGACTTAAAATGGCTTTAAATTAATCACCACCCGCGAATATAAGGAACCTGAAAGAAACGAAGTAACACCACAAACACAAATAATCGCAAGCCATAGTAAGCCAGCAAGAAAAACCCGAGCATAAGAAACCTCGACTGAACGGCAAACACCCGAAATTTCTTTTATCGGACTTAACTAAATCTCTAACAAAGGCCACAAGTGAATCACCACCCGCGAAAATATAGGAGAAGAAAGTACACGAACACACATAAACACACAATGTCCACTTGTGCAGCTCTACACAGACGCGAAACAATCTCAACGACCAATTAAGCTTCGAATTAAAATACTTCTGGATGAACGACAAACACCTAGAAATCCCAAATTCTAGACCAACTAACCAGATAAAAATCATCCCGGGTGCATCACCACCGTACGCCCAAATATAGAGATTACAAGGGACTGAACTAAAATAAACGAACCACATACAAGAATAAACCAAACAGCTACACCCTATAAAACTCAAAACAACTAGCCTGCTGATTCCCTTAAAACCCACATCTGCTAGCCTCCTGCTAAACAAAACCAATGCTGCCTCTATCCCAGTCCACTCGACCAGTGTAACAAAGGAACGATGAACTAAATAGCATCCAAAATGAAAGAAAATGTAGGAAATAGTACCTTCAATAGTTTCCGCACTAGGCTGCAATCCTTGATTCATCGGATGAGGTGTGGCAGTTGATTGGCCTAGGTGGTGGGTGGCGCTGTCGTATCTAGCCTCCAACTGGGCTTCACCTTCAACAAAGAAGGCGTTTAGGAAATTAAACTCAAAATGGGCCCACAAAGCCCATCTGGGGAAGGCAAAGACAAAACTGGATCAAAGATAAAATTCTTGTGAGCCACCGACGCCGTGTGAAATGAAGGCGCAGAATGGGAGAAAAAAGGGAACAGTTGGTAGGGAAAGGAAAAACACAGAAAAGGAAAGTAAAAATGGGGGGCCGCCATCACCAGTGAGAATCCACCAGCGACGGCGGCCAGAAAAGGGGCTAGGGTTTGGTTTGAAATGTAGGAGAAGAGAGAGCGGGTCATTTAATTATTATTTCTCTCCCTTTACATGTATTTCGACAAAAAAAACATAAAATATATAAACCTTACCAAATTTACTTTTCCTCATATACCAATTAGTTACACTTTCAATCCATCAGAGTAATCACATGCAATATTCTATTCGAATTCATTTTTTCTAAAATACACATAAATTTCTCAATCTTCCTTGTAACTAGGCTAGAGCATGGACCGGGTTAGACCGGGTATACAAAATTTATAAACAGGTAACATTAAGATCGGGTGCAAAAATAAACAAATTAACCCTTGTTTTCTAAACAATAACCGACCAAACCAGATTAAAGCGGATTAAACCGGGTTACAATCGGGTTACGGGTTTAGCACAGGTCAAATTATATACTAAAACAATCTAACCAAAGAGTTATATTATAAATTATAACCAAAGGGTTAAATAATGAGTTAACATTTAACTCATATAACCCCATATTCATATCACCTACTTATATAGGTGGGGAAGGAGTTTGGTGGAAGGCAAGTAACATACAGCCTTGGAGCTGAGTATATATAAGCAAAGTTTTGAAAAACTTTCTGTAAACTAACGATGTGGGACAACAAGTGTTAAAAAGAAAAGCACAGCTGCTGATGCCGAGAAATCTCGCAGCCATGCGCATAATGTAACTCCAACTTGTCCCACATCGAAATTTTGAAGGGAAAATGTGTAATATATTGATTATAAATAGACTGGTCGGGTGATATGGGTTTATTTGGTTTTTATTAGATGAAATCCTAATCCTACCCGGTTATGACCGGTTTAGCTTATGTTATATGTGATCCGACTCAATTAGTAAGTTAATTTTTAAATATGCTTTTCCCGGATCGGTTTTAACCGGGTTTGGCCCAAACTTCAGGTTGGGCCTTAGTTTGCTCTGCCCTACTTGTAACATAGGAGAATATCATTCTTTTTTTTAATCTAATTAGTCAATGATCCTGATAATCTATTTACAAGTATAAATAAAGGTTCGATGATGCAATTTCTTTTCAAGATATCAAGGTGAGTTATAGTCTTTAGATTTTTTTTTATTGCCCCGTCAATTCTTGAACTTATTCATCCAGTTGTTTTGTCTAATATCCAAATCTCTTAAAAAATTAGTCTTTGAGATTGATAGTTGGCCTAGTGGTTAGCCTACTCCGCAGAGACCAAGAAGTCCTGGGATCGAATCTCATTGGAGTCAAAATGACTCAGAGTCCGAAGTGGCTCTCTTATGTATTCAAAAAAAAAAAAAAAAATTAGTCTTTTCATGTTATTATTCAAATGCATAAATATAAAAGTCAAATTTTAGACGATTAAATTTTTTACTATTTTTTTTTCTTATCTTAATTTTTCTATAAGTTAAAATTTAATTTGATTATCTACCTACCGATTTTTTACAATAATTAAAAACTTGTTGCTTTGTATACAATTTTAGCACAAGGTTTTGTTTTATATTTTTTCCAAATTTCTTGATTTTATTTACTGAATATTAAGAATAAATTAATAATTTTTCCAATTCTTCAAGATCCGGCCTAAAATTGTAGTGTACTATACATTTATATTTAAATAGAGGGTTTGATATATTTCTTTTAAAATAACTTTTATAAAGCATTAACTCATTAAAAACTTTGCTTAAAAAAAACTCACTGAAGAAATATGATATAATAATTTTTTTATATTTTTCTTTACTGATTCAATTACTGATTTGTATATGAAAAATGAAGATTGGCTATTGATTTGTATATTTAAAATTGTCACTGTCTCATTGGTATGCATATCTAAATTGGCCACTGATTTGTAATTTATGAAGTTGTCCATCGATATGTATATGCAAAAAATGAAGATTGGTCATTAATCAATATATATAAACTGACAATGATATGTATATGTGCAATCATGAATAGAAAAGTTCTTTGTTTAAAATTAATCAGGTTGTTTTTAGAGTAATGATATTTGTCACCCTTTTTGTATCACCCTTTTATCACCGCCTACGTGTATGCCTACATGTATCAATAAATTGATTTCTCTATCTTATTTAATTTTTCTCTATCTTCTATTCAAGGAAATCAGAACGCATATATAGAAAGGTGATAAAAGGGTGACATGAAAAGGGGTGACAAATATCATTACTCTTGTTTTTATTAACATTTGTTACTTGATTTATAATTTTTTTTACTAATGATAAGTTCTTATCTTTGTTTTTTAGGAATTATCTCCAGATATGCTATGGCTGAAAATTCTGCTATTTATGTGGAACAAAGTCAACAAATTATTATAGGATTAACTCAAGGTAACACTCAAATTCCAAACCTTTCACTCACTGGAACTACAACCATTAACCCTAAGAAACGTGAGTGTGGTGTTAGTCGAAAGCCTTCTGATTATTGGAGTTTTTTATGAAGTTAAGGTTAATGACATAGGACATGGAAAATGTAAATATTGCAAAAAAGTGTTTGCAGTTGGTTCTATAACCCATAAAACAATGGTGGTTATCAAGGTGTAGTAAAATAATAGATAAAAATATAGATAATAATAAAAGACACACACCCTATACTACCACAGAAAACTCACTGTAAGTGCACAGATAGTTTATAAATCCACGAAAAACGTATGGATTTAGTCTGTTAGATCTTATTGTGTTTAAGGTAAAAGCGTAGAAGAGGTTAATTGTTTAAAACTAAAGACAAATAAGAAGATAAATATTTGTAGGATTTTCTGAATAAGAATAATATAAACTAATACAATTAAATAAACTAAGAGAATGTGAATGAGAGATATAGCTTAGGTTTTCTAGTATTCATCCATCCTTCTAAATTTATATTCTTATATAAGGGTGATTGAAACTTTAAGCAAGTATAAATAGTCAGGATTCTATATACCTCATAACCCCCCTTATGGTGGACATAAGTGGTAACCTAACAATTACCAGGGAACTTGGGTAAGGGGACCTTGCGCAATGATCGGTGGTGAAATCAAACCTTAGCGACTATGTAGTTAGGCAAACCCACCAGTATTACTACCGCACACTAGACGTTGATGTGGTGTTTTCAACAATTGAATCCCCTGTCAGGGTGACAATTCAACTACAAATGGGGTAAACCCTATACTCGTGTACTAGTAAGGACAACAAACATTAATTCAAAGCACATAAAATATATATGTAAATATGAAGCTCAATCAATTAACTTTCACTTTCCCAAAAAATATAGAATAAAGAATTAGAATTCAAAATATTATACATATTCAACCCCAAGCTATGGGGAAATTAGTTCATACTAGAAGAAATAAAACTAAAGATAAAATACATACTGTCAACTTACTTCTCTGGATGATAAAACTTGATACTAAGAACTAATATTCAAGAAAGGAAATGTTTACAAAGGTAGGTAGGTAAATTTGTTGGTGCTAGGTCGAAATCTTGGAGTGTGGGCTAATTTATTGAAGTCCTAATCCAACTCAAATTCGTTGTCCTAACTTGTATGACTGGTTGACCTATTGAGTTCGTAAAATTTATAACTCCTTTGTTACTGGGCCAAATTCAGTAACACATACATCAAAACGATCGCAATTTAGAGACCTATCTGAATATCAAAGGACTCCTTCAAATTCCTAGCCGATTTTCTGAAGAATTCAAAACACTATACATCTCTTCAACTAGACAGATTCTTTTGGCAGTTTTTTCACTTTCCTAAATCAATTTTATTTCTTTTTAACTCTTGATTTTGCCCTGCGTCTTCTTTCCTTAACTTATTGACATTGACTTGGCATCTAATATATTCATTATACGTACACATTTAACACACATATTACACTAAAAACGATCTAAAAGTAATAAACCTCCCAATTAAGGCAAAAATTAAGAAACTAGCGATTAATAAGGAAAATCCATTAACAAATAGTATAATGAACTTAAAATAATGTCTCATGAATAGATTGATTCATCACAAATATAGAAACATCAAGACCTTCAACTCAAAGTTGTATCATCCTGATACAATAAAAAATAATAACACTAGGGAAGTCTCAAAATATATATATTTCCCTAAGTCAATTAAGCACAAAGGAAGAGATAAAAGAATGTGAGAAATAATATCAAAGCAACTACTTAGCAAGTTTCATGTAATAATATCTACAAACTAAATTATCAATACACACTTATCATACAAACAATCAACACGGTTTAAATTCAAGATCATATTAGCTTTGTGATGCATGGAGGAGAGGTTATTCACTTAGTTTGATATGGAGGCTATAGATTATTCATCGATCCTAACAAAGTCTTCAATGATCCATCTAACTACTCTCTGTTGGTTCAATTGCTCCTAGATTACATAGTAAAGAATCATAAGGTCTATAAAGTTGTAATTTTAGGATTAGGGACGGGTATGGTCGTATATATGGATAATGTAGACTAAGCTTTTGTCGCTCTCCTCACTATCCATCAACTGATTCCCTAGAGCTTGAGTTACTCTCATAATATGTTCTCACTCAACCCAATGATTTGATGCACTAATTATCATATCAAGTAACCCAATAATAAAGCTTTAAGATGATCCCATAAGAAATTCCACTTTTCCAACCCAAATCATATTAAAAAAATCATATCAATTTTCTTTTTCTTTTGTAAGTTAGCTATGACTCTCTTTTTGGTGTGAGATATTATGCTACTTCTTTTCTCATATTTCTATTCTTTTTAATACTTTTTTTTTCTTTTATTCTGACAAAGGGTTACAATATAAAACAATAAATCATCATCAACTAGAGCACAATACTTAAGATCGAAAAATACCCAACCCAATAATGTTACCCATAAGGTGAACCCACCACCCCAAACTCAATCTCTAAAATGATTTTCTAAGTGTCGCAATTTGAGTGCGGGTCATATGGAGAAGTCCTAAAATATAAGGGGTATGACTTATAACATGGCTAATACAAAGTCTTTAGAAAGTCTAGAAGCGGCTGAGAAGGATAATATAAATTAAATTTGGATAGCAAGCTAAAAGGCAACAAGGGAATTATCAAAGAACCGCCTTAATCACTTTATAAACTATGCAAGTTTGTTACATTCTCACCTCTAGCACGTTCATCAAATTTATTTATCAACTAGCTTAGATCTCACAACCTACACACCCCTCAAGTCACCCTATGATCAAACATACTTCTACTACATTGCTCACTGATCTTTTCTTTACTATTAATGTGTGTTGTCATAAATATACTCTAAGCATGCAAAATAACCAGCTCATAAACATATTACCTACTACCATTAACTCACTAAATTCATGCTTTAAAGCCATTAAACACAATGTATATCAAATTCCATCTACCAACATTTTTAATTTCTTCTAAAAACAGTAAATCACAAAACTTGAGATAAAGGACAACAAATCCTCACACCCCAACTCAAAAATGATTTGTATCCCCACGACTAAAATAGAACTAACACATATATTGCAAACAAATAAATGGTAAGGAAGAACGAAAACATACTCTCGAGGCTATTGCCTCACGTTATCAACATCCAAAATAGGATTTGGTGGATCTTTCACGATATCGCATCTTAATTGCTCCAGGAGTGTCATGATGTGCACTTAGTTTCCTTTGATGTGTTCCACATCATAAGCTAAGAAAGTATGAGTTTCTTCTAATTTTTTTTAAGTTATTCCTCATTATGCAATATCCTCTTCTTTCGAACTAGATTCACTCTAACGAGAAACCTCTACCTTTTTAGGAATCTTTGTAATTGCTCCTCTCAAAATAGTCTTGATTTAATCATTATCGATGTTGGTGCTAATGTCATACATTAATGACTCTTTCTCACCAAGTTCCACCTTCACTTTACTTAGTAGGCTAGTAATCTTTGATGGTATTTAATGTTAAAAACCTTCATAGGTATGATCGTTATTCTCATGACCTCATCAAAGATCACTTGCGCTACACCTCCATGCTCTTCTCGCATAACACAATTCAAAAACAAGGCAAATTTCTTAACTTCCAAGGGACGAGTCTTTCCCTAAAAAATTGGTGTGATGAAGTGGTGACATATCTTTGCTTAAGGTTAAAGGTGCTTGTAAAGACAAGGCCCCATCAACTTTCCATTGTTTAATTGCACTAAATCACGACTCAACACATGTTCATAAAGTGGTTCCCAATCAAAGTTGTTGATATTCTGCATTGCTTCTTCACATTTGGATGTGCCAACTAATTTCTTAAACTCAAAGTGGTATTGAGTCTCCTCAATTGTGAAAGGAACTAAATGACTTCAACTCAACCTTCATTATCTCGGCTAAAGAAGCCTAGATAGAACTCAAAAACAATCTTAATACATAATTTTGAACGTCGTCTCATGAATGTGGTCCATCCTAATCTCTCACCCATCTCTGGAAATCTCTTGTAATCTCCTTCTCCAACCTCTTTCTCGAATATTCTCTCATGAGAAAGTGGTAATTTAGGTAAACTTGTTTTGACGATAGCTAATAAGTCCTAAGAAGTTTCGCTCATCTCGGGTATAAGAATCTCGACTTGGAGAGGTTGTGGTGTTTTCTCTTTGATCATGGGAGTATCTCGCTTTTGAGGACTTGAATTCACCATAACCGGTTCCTCTCTAATCGATTGACTTGAATTACCTTTCTTCTTTTCCGAATTTTCACTTGGTTTATTCTTAATCTCACCCTGTAACATGATTTGATTCTTCTTCATCTCCCTGACACTTGATATTTTCTCTGTTCTTTTCGTCATCTCTTTTGACCCCCAAATCAAAGGTTTAAACATTCTTGGACTTCCCTTTTGATATAGGTAATTAAGGTGTTATTTGGGTTAGGAAAGTTGTAAGGATGAATATTTTTTATGTGGGTAGTATGAACTCTTGCTTGGATGATATGGGTCTAAGAAATTTTGGAAAAATATTTGGAAATTTTTGTTTTGATTCTTGGATTCTAGGTGTTGTGGAATGATTTGGGTGGTTTAATCTTGTTTGTAGGAATACAGGGAAGGATTTGGATATGATATTATGGTGATATTGTGGTGTTTTTTATGTGAGGTGAAGGTTTTGGAAAGATTCAATGGTGTTTTATGGAGTTTGGGTGTTTTAGGGATAAATGAGGCTTAAGGTTTGTGAGATATAATGTGAACAAACCTCATCTTCAAGTAAACCTGTCATGGCCCGCACTGGTATGCCGGTCTAACTCTTCAATGTTTCTGACCTTGAACCGTCGCGACCTTTCTTTGCGAATCTTGACACGGATGGGCCCGGTTGTGGGACCGGTATGCCAGTAAAACCTCTGACCTACACCGTCGCGACCCGTCTGAAGTGAATCATGACACAGTTCTTGGACCGGATAGACGCTCATATGACCAACATGCCAGTCAGAGCCTCAATTTCTATGACTTTGACCGTGGTGTGGACCGCCACGACCCTTAGAGTGGGGCCCGTAGGCGGTCGTGGAACCGGTATGCCGACCCGTTGTGCGTGACTTCGGTTTTTCGTAAACCTTTTCACCCCAAACTCATTTCTTACTTAATCAGTGTATCAAAAACACTTCTACCTTCCTCATTATTGCAATATGTATCAAAAACAACTAATCTGAACAAAACTAAAACATAAAAAAATTATGGGTTATCTCCCGTACAACACTTTTGTTTAACGTTGTTTAGAGTTCGACATGTTACCTCTTTTATTTTCTGAGTACGTAGCCTCCCAAATGCACACGAGGCTATGAACATCAACCAATCGGTGTTTTTTTACCTCTATTGGGTCGTATTTTGATCACTTTTGCTGACACAACTTGTGTGACAACAAATGGTCCCATCCACACGTTCTTATAACTTTGTGGCCTATTTTAGGGTTTTAAGGCCTTCCATGCAACTTCATTTCCTACCCTAAACTCACCCATTGGTCTAAACTCCACATGTATTGTGTTGATTTCCTCTTGGACCTTTTCCTTGGTTGCAATATGGATGATCTGGACTGTAAGGAATACCTTCCTTGGTTTATTACCCAAGATATAAAATGTCTCAGATACATTGCTTGTGCGGAGGGTCACTGTTCCCTCTTGGGAGTTTATAATGCTTTAACTTGTGGCCAACAACGGCCTTCCAAGTATGATCATAACCTGCTTATATGCATCATAATCAAGTATAACAAAGTCAGTAGGGATAGTCAAATTACTTGCTTTGACAAGCACGTCTTCAGCTTTCTTGAGTAGATTATAATTGGTTTTACTAGCTTAGCTTGATCATATTCTAGCTTGGCTTTCTACTTTCCTAACACTTAGCTTCTACATTACAAACTCTTAATATCATCATTTATATTCTATCTTAGGGTTTGGATTATAGGTTTAAATTGACCTCAACTTAGGAATAGTTATTTTTAATTAGGAATAGATTAAATTAGAGTCTTCTTTACCCTCCCCCATCCCTCTAGGACTAACAGTTGGGAAGAGGGTCAAAGCAACATGGAATTTGTCTACTATGTGGCAGTCAAGGAGGCTACCAACATGGTGGTATAAGGCTACCAACAACTAAATAGGACCAATCATCAAATATTTTAGTGTTCGAATCCAAATAGATGCGCAAATTAATAATAAGCGAGACCCTAAAGAAATCATTATTAAGGGAATCAATTTAAAAAACTGTCTCAATGGAACCAATATTAAGAGAGACCTTAAAACAACTAGCACAAAAGTGGAAATTATACGAGAATTATGTTTTTAAGCATCCGGTCTATAGTTCATATGTGGTCAACTTAGCTCAGAAATCAATCCTGACACATCCACAAAAGGGTGTAAGTAAGTTAGAGGAATCGCTTAACAAATTTATGATGCTCATATGTGAGAATATGTCTTAGACCGATGTGACCCGTACCTCAAAATGGGAAACCTTGAAGATTTTGGAGCAACAAATGTCTCAAATCTCCAAATCTTTGAAACATAAGACTTCAAGGTCACTTCCAAGCAACACCAAAATTTTAGGAAATAATGAGTCATAAAGGGTGATTGAGCTAAGGAGTGTAAAACATCTACCCCTTTCCATAACCATTGATAAAGAGAAAGAGATTCCTTTAATCTAAAAATAAGAGTATATGTTTGAGGAATAAACAGTAAGCCAGAAACCGCAAAATACAATCATGACAAGGGTCCATAAAAGCAAAAGAAAAAAGATTTGGTCTTACGTCAAGATAGTCATCCAGACCCACCGTTTCCAATATAAAGACTACAAGATGTTTGTTGATATGGTTTAAAAGTTTTAAATCAACATTTCTTTTATAGAGTCGGTTCGAATAATGATGAAGTACTTAAAGATCATGAATGATGTACTCTCAAACAAGAGGAAGTATGAATAAGATAAGATGGTAGAGTTACTAGAATAGTGTAGTGCCATTTTCCATAGTAAGTTACCACCAAATATCAAGGATCATGGAAGCTAAACATTTTTTTCTTTATTGGTGAGGAATGTGTTGGCAAGTCTCTCGCGACTTGGGTGCTAATATATTTCTTATGCCTAAGTCCGTATTTGAGAAGTTGAATGTAAAAAGAGCTAAGACTACCACTGTCACTTAGAAAATGGTCGATCCATCGATCTCTCAACTCTATGGTATGATCGAGGATGTTTTTGGGAAAGGAATGTAACTTCATATTTTTATGTGATTTCATTCTCTCCAATAGAGGGTACGATGGAGGATGTTTTGAAAAAGGCATGTAATCCCATATTTTCATGTGATTTTATTATTAATGACTAGGATGCCAAAAAAAATGTCTCTATCATCTTAGGATAGACTTTCTTGGCGGGCAAAATCTTATTGATTTCCAGAATGGTGAACTCATCATGAGGGTTCAAGATGAACAAGTGAAGTTCAATGTGTTCAAGTCTATGAAATTTATCGATTCTAGGCATAATTTCTTCTGGTTGACGTTATTGAGCATGTCATGCAAAAGCGGAATGTGATGAAGAATATGATTATATTATGCAGGAAAATTTGATCCTTGAGACAACCTGTTACATGAAGAAATAGCAAAAGTGCTAGAGACTTTGAATTCCAAAGATGGGGGACCAAGATTTTGAGGATATGACCAAGTTTGAGACTTGGAAAATGTTGAGCCACACAAGAAACCATCGATTGAGTGTCTACCAAACCTTAAGGAGAATCTATTTATACCTCACTTGAGGTACTCTTATTTGGGTGCTAACTCTAAATTATCTATTATTATCTCTGTTGAATTGACAGGTCGTCAAGAAGATAAATTTTTAGAGTATTACGTGCTAACAAAGAAGTGATTTGGTAGACTATCATCGATATAAAGGAATTATCCCTACCATTTTTCAACATATAATTATTCTTGAAGACAAGAATCAAAGGTCTATTGAGGGCCAGTGCAGTTTAATGTCGATGATAAAGAAGTTGTGAGAAAAGAGGCGATTAAGTTACTAAAAGTGGGTTCATCTTCTCTGTCCCGAACACTGAATGGTTAAGTCTGGTACAATGCGTACCAAAGAAGGAAGGAATAACCACCATCCTCAACTCAAAAAATAAAGAAATATTATCGATAACCATTATCAGATGGCGTGTTTGTATGGATTACTAAAAGTTGAACAAGAAAACAAAGAAATACAATTTCTCGTTGCCATTCATTGATTAAATATTAGACAAGCTCGCAAGTTGAGAATACTTTTGTTTCCTTGATGGGTATTCTATGTACAAAATTTATGTGGATATCGTCGACCACCACAAGAAAATGGTCACATGTCCTTTTAGTAATTCCGCATGTCTTTTTAGTAACTAGTGACATCGTTACTCATAGATAATTGGATGAGAAAAAACATGCATTGTAATACATCACATAACAATGATACATCAGGAGAATGCCAAGGCTCGAAAAATGAAAACGATGTTACTTTTCTTTGTGACACGTCCTACAAGTGCAGTTGGGAACATATGAGAGTGGTCATTGTAGAGCTCCACAAATAGGACCACAACCAATCATCAATAAAAGAGATTTATAATGCTAGTCATCTGTTGATGAGATGCAATCGTGGTGGTACAAGCATCTTTTTTCCATCATCAAGGGAAGAAAGTAAGGAAATTTCCATAAACAACCTTAAAGTTATTAAAGTGATAAAATAGTTGTCAGCATCTAGGTGGAGGATTAGACCATCCTACTCAAGATTGAGACATGGAGAGACGACACGGTCTAGTATTGTTCTTCCATGTATATAGAGTACAAAATACGAAGGCAAACTCTATCCCAAAATCAATTAAACGGCATACAAACGACAAATTCTTATTTAATATGAAGGAATAAATTTCTCATGTTTAGGGATTAGTTAACTTTTACTTTTACACAAGTAATTGTTTCTATTTTTTCGCACTTATACTTTCTTTCCTTATATAAAATATCCTTCCGGCAAAAAAGATAACGAATATGGATGTCAATATTCAAAACTATTTAACCTACACTTAAATCTCTACTTAAAATAATAACCATTTTATGTTGAAATTGGTTGGATAGTAAAAAGGATAATATACCGAATACCTCCTTAAGATTTGACAAAGAATAAACACCCTCCCCTTCCCTCTCCCCCATTGGTGCCAAAGGGGACAAAACCCCATATGGGCTAACATACCAAAAGAAACATCAACACGGATCAAAAAGATCTGCAGTTACATAACTACTAATTTTTCAGTTATGGTGACCCAAATTTTGCGCCTGATGTTAGATAGATTAGGTTAATCGTTAAAATTACTTTGAAATATTTTACAATTTCTACTTGCGTAAACATCCCCCATTAATGGTATTACTCCCCTTTGTTTCACAAAGTTTGTCCACTTACTAAAAATATAGTTTCAGTGTTTAGTTAAGAATCCAACACTTTTTCCATTTTTACTGCTATTAGCCCTATTTATGAAAGTTATTTTAGTAAGGTGAAGTCTAATAATTACTAGTACCTCTGTTCCATAATAATGGACTCTTTAACCAAGAAAATTATTCCACAATATGTCACATGTAGAGTTCCAATACAAAATAAATGATCTTTTTTCTATTTTACTCTATTTCTAAAATCTCTCATATGCTAAAAAACAAATTTTCTCTCTTATAAGTAGGGATATATTGATCATTTTTAGCTAAATATTTCCTAGTTTTTAGGTTACTTAATATGTGTGAAAAAAATCTGAAAAGTTGATTATTATGGGACGGATGCAGTATTTTTCTTAATATGTGTAAAAAAAAGTAAACAAACATTATAAAACAAAATAATAAAAGAGGTAAATGCGTCCTATAATTTTGAAAGTGATAAATATCTCTTTTGATTTTTCAACTAATAAAAGCATATTTAGCAAAATTTTGAAATAGAGAAGTAAATATTGTATTATAACATATCAAATATTTAGATTTATCAAATAATGCAAAATTATACATTAGAAAATTTTAATGGGTATAGTAAAATATATCTTACCTACTCTAAATTTATATTATATCACTATTTTAAATTTTGATTATAGTTATTATAATTTAACTTTACTAATTAATTTTTTGTTTTTGTAACATGCTTATTGTAATTTAAAATTTATCTAGTTACGACTTTTTTTTATTTTCCTTTTAATCTTATAAAATCATATCTTATTTTAGTTTTTAAATATTTCTATTATAAATTAGAACATTTAACAACCATTATATATGATCTTTTATTTTCAATCTTATCTACTATATTTTATTTATATGTAAAATCGCAATTATGAATAACAATCACTATATACGATCTGCAGTATTCAATCTCGTCCATTAAATTTTTAGAAATATCTAAAATTATTTGTCCTAATAACAACCTTTAGATACGGTATTGTATTGTCAATCGTGGTCATTCAAAATTTTATCTATATCTAAAATCCTTTATCCTAATATTAACTATTAGATATGATTTTCTATATTTTATTTTGTCCGCTCAATTTTGATTTATATCCAAAATCGTTTATCCTAGTAATCACTGTTAGATACGATATTTTATCTGCAATACCATTCGCTCAACTATTATCCTATATATATATATATATATATATATATATATATATATATATATATATATATATATAGCCATATATACTTCCACATTCACCACCACTTATACAATTTCAATATCTTCCACACACATATTTTTGCTTAAAGGTTTCATTATGAGTCAATTTCCCGGATATAATTCTTCGTTTACTCTTTCCATTTTAACAAAATCTTTTATTTGGAAACTAAATTCATTGCATACTAGTGAAAAGATGCTAAAATTTGGTAGATTAAATTACATTGGTTTTATAGACTTGAATACAAACTAAAGATAAAGCTACATTGAACATATCATCCATTAATATTATATTTTTTCAGGACCTCTTGTTGCTTCATTCTCCAATAATTAGTTTGCATGGGTTGCATCTTTGAGATATTCATTCGCATAACGCTTGTTCTTGTGCTTGTACTTCCCGTACTATGGATTCTTCTGCCTGTAATATTGATGCATTTTCTTGTATGCAGTCCTCCCTTCGGTTCCTTTCTCGCTCTTCTCGACCTCGCTCCATATGTAGTTGATCATTATTAGTTGATCATTACATTATTATATTTTAAAATATACATAATCATCTTGTTAGTTGATCATTTATAAGAATATATTTTCTTAATTATATAATTTGAAATCCAAATGGTTGGTAAGAACAAATCTCAATAAACCTTTATTGGAGTATTTAAATAAATCTAGGTTTGGACAATCCAATTCTATCTCCATTAATTACGTCTCACAAATTATTTTGAGGATCTGAGTATTGTATCGAAGTTAATATTGTCTTCGCTTCTATCTTAACTAGTCAATCAACATATTTATCTACCTCTCGATAAATATAACTCACCTCGAACTTTGCGTCTTATGTTGAATTTATATTGTTTTACTTCTCATATAATTTATTTAAAAAAAATAAGAAACATAAAAAATGACAATACATGAGTTTCAATAGTTATTTGTCAAAAAAAAAAAAAACTAACTATTTTAATATGTAAAATTATACCAAAAAATATTTTTTTTAATAAAAGATAAATATTTTTTATAAATAAAAATATATTATGTTTATAAAAAATCATGTGTTTGCAAATACAAATAAATTTATTTTATGAGTTAAACGTTTAATTATTTTTTACTTTGTATAGATTTTTAATTGGACTGTTCATTGTTATTATTAATAAAAAGGCCCACATTTTTAATTCTCTTTAGGTACCACAATGGCTCGGGCCGGCCCTATATATTAATGGTTTGATCTTCTGATGAAAATAAAACTGTTTGTTGTACTTTGTTGAATTTCTTTTTTTTATAAAAATTGTTAACGTTTCCAGAAATCTTTATCAAAAGACATTAGCAGTTATAAGAGAATTTTAATTTAAAATATCCATTTATAGATTTGATGAGATGTAATTTTGTTTGTGCTTATATTTTATGTTTTGCAAATTAAGTAAAGTATAGACGAGTGTTTATATTTTGTATTTTACAAATAGAGTAAAGTATAGAGTGTTGGAGATGCTCTAATAACTCAAATTTTGCAAATAAAGTAAAGTATAGATGAGTTCTTATATTTTATATTTTATAAATAGAGTAAAGTATAGAGTGTTGGAGATGCTCTAATAACTCACAACTATTTGTGCTATAACTCGATGTAACTTTTGACACCTCGGTGTAATAAAATAGGTAAGTTGTCACGAAATAAAAAATCTGGGGATTATTTATCCCTTTCAAAACCATGAGGGTTAGAGGATATCTTTTTTTTAATACCCTAGGAAGGAGTAGACTAATATAGAAGTACTTTCTCTCTATAAAATAATCTCTCTCTTAGGGTTTATCTTTTATTTTTACGATTAAATTCAAGTGGTGTTTCAATCTTCACTCAAATCTTTTCAAATTTCTTAGTTCGTTCACTGCCATTAAGAGTTATTCCATCAGATTTCTAAATTGTAGTTTTAATTGTCTTATAACCATAGTGTTCACTATGAACAAAGTCATTTATTAATATCTCCTCTTCATAAAACCTTGGTTTAGTGATAATAAATAAAAGTTTTATGGATTGGGGTGGTATGACCAGGAACCTGATCAACAACATTCAGCTAATTATTATGCTAAATTGACAGACCTTATAAACAGATTTCTTAGCTGGTTGACATGCAATTGTCTTTGGTTCTAGTCCTGGTAGGACTAAGGGTTAAGGGACCCTCAAATGCCCTGACTATTGTCTTATCTACTTCTTTAAAGTACATGTGTGTGATTGGAATGACTTGGATGGTTTTAATTGATGAAAATCTTTGAATATCTTTACTGGGAGTTTGGAAGGTGTATAAAATTAGCTGCATGTGTGTCGATTGGTATAATTTGCTTTGAAGATGTAGCTGGCTTATACATGCGTTAGTAGAGATTGGGGATGTGATATCTCACAAACGTAAAGGAATAATTTTGGAAGGAATTCTTTATCCTACTCTGCAAATCCTAGGATACTATCGTGGATTTTGTCTTTTTCCACTCTTTGGGGTTTCATGGCATCCGATGTTCAACAAATGGTCCAGGTTCTTGTTCCTTTCTAGTGAGTTTAAATTATATTTTGGTGATACTAAGGTTGTGGATGATAGTAAAGGTTTAATTGGTCTAGACTCTTTTGATGTTAAAGAATTCATTTATGAAGTGCTCAATCATAGTTTTCATGAGTGGGGTGGACAACATTCTGGGGACAAATTTATATTCAAAAGGGGCATTTATTTTGCTCGCTTTAATTCACGTATTATTAATATGGAACGTGGAATTTATGAGCGTGACTTTAAAAATGCTCTAATGTGGGTCTAGCAAAGTGATATTTTTAATGGCTGGATTTTTCTAACTCCAGTTTTGTTGGAAAATGGTGTTTTGTCAATAGCTATTAAGGCTATATATCAGATCACGCCAACTAGGTTGGGCGTTTGTTTCACTGGTTCCCAGGAGGTTTCTTTTGATTGTCTGACGTTTCACTTTGGGTGTTTATCGAGTGGTAGACAAGTGGCATTCATGTAGCTTATTTTATCTAAATTATACTTTCATACTCTTCATCTTCAGGTACACAACTTTGATCTCTATATAAGTTGTAGATTTCTAGCCTTATTCACCTTAAACAAACATTCTCTTCATCTGCAACTTTTCTCCCACTCAATGGCTAATATCAAGAACCATCTACCTCCTCTTGCGCGTACTAAAAATGAGATAATGAAAAAGCTTGAAACACTCTCATTATCCACCAAAATTAATTCTGCTAAACCAGATGTTCCAGAATTTGTGTTTGTGGCTAAGGTGGTGTCAAATAATAATATTCTATATGGATCTTTTCGTAAAGTCTTGTTTGAAGCTTGGGTTATACTAGGAAGAATTGGGTCCACATATTTTCAAGATTACATTAGTCTCAAGACGAAGCTGAGAGATTATATTTCATTAGGCCTCTCACAGTTCAAGGTCTTCATGTTAGCATTACGAAATGGGAAAACAATTGTTCTTTCAATAATCTCGACCTTGGTCACTCGTGTGCGTGGGTTAGAATTTATGGGCTAGCGGGTATTCAAAATAATCTCGAGGTAATTCAAGTGTTTGGTGATTTCATTAGCGAAGTCTTGAAGATTGACTTTCCGGTTATAGATGTGGACAATCTTAGTTTCATTAGGTTCAGAGTAAAAAATCGATATCTCCGAACATCTTAAAATTGGAGTATTTTTGGAACAGTTGGATGGTTACGCTTGGGTTTTGTTTATTTACTAGAATGTAGGGCTTTTTTGCTTCAACTGCAGAGTTTTAGGACACAACAAAGGGTCATGTGGTACATCTATGGCTAGACCTAAATGGAGCAATGATTCAGCGCGTTACTTCAACTGGAATAAAGACATGAACATATGGAATATAAAATGTTTCATGTTATAAAGAAGAAAGATAGGTGGGAGCACTTTGATGAGATTGTTCGATTTCATCCTTCTAGAAGATTCAAAGGGAACGGTGAGGATGATGAGAACAATCCCAATAATGTTGGTCTTGCTCAGAGATTTGGTGGTAATATTGTGAATGCAGTAGTAGCGCAAGTTGTTAAGAACTCAAGCAATGTGAATGATAATGAAGTCAGTAAAAGTTCTGAAAGTGAGTCAAATAAACGGAAAAGAGAGAATTCAGATCTGATTGATGACATGTTTAAAAATCTAAACAACGTGGAAGGACTAAAGGAAATTTCAGAAAAAAATCCATGGTTTATATAATAAAATCAGGAAAGAGCTTGGCGACATAGGTATGAGAATTGTGGTGAATAAGGAAACCATCACTAATGTTCTCAATGCTCAGAACATTGATATAGACACGATGTATCAGAAGTTCACATCGCGTTATGGCGAGGATGTTGGTGATTCAAATTTACAGGGGTTTTCTAGGAGAAACGAGAGGGTTGTATCTGAATTGAACCTAAATGTGGGGTACAATCTGGGTAACATTCCAAATGATCAGTTTTAGAACTCTGACTACGACATAGGTAGATCTTCAAGGTTGATAAGTGGTGGAATGGGTATGAATTATAGTGGTAAAGGTAAAAGTCTTGTGGTTGTTGAAGAGGGTGAGGATGATACATACAAACCTTAGGAAGCTTCACCAAATTCTTAGTCTTTGCACATTAGTCACTTACCTCGTCAAGAGGATGTTGTGGTTAGTGGGAAAAAGACTCCAAGGAGAAGAGTTTTTACACCACATGTCAAGTTTACTTGGCCTAAGACTTTAAAACGCAAGGCTGCTCCAAGCGGGTGTGCAGGAGATGCAAAACTCAAAAAATTCAGTAAAGAGGACTTTACCCAAAAGGAGAAAAGGATTAATGACCTCCAAGGTTTTATCAACGAAATCAACGATAGTTTTTATTAAGAGGGATTGCTAGAGCAAAATCTTAGGAGGGATTGAATTTCTGGACTTCCAAAAAATGAATCTGACCATGTTATCTAAACAAGCATGGAGAATCATTAACAACCCTGACTCGCTTGTTTACAAAGTCCTTAAAGTTCTTTATTCTCCTAAATATAGTTTATGGGAATCCAAATTGGCAAAAAGAAGATCGTGGAGTTGGGCCAGTATTTTCAAACGTATTCAAATTTTGAAAAATAATATAGTTATACATATTTGGAATGGTATGAGTAGTAATTTGTGGGAGCATAATTGGATTTGGCAAAGGATACAAGGTCGATAAACCACCAAACTACAACATTAATCTCGTCGGACAACTTTTTAATCAAGATATGACCGGATGAAACGCTGGTTTGCTTTATTGTCTCTTTCCTTCTAATGTGGTTCAAGAAATCCTAAGAATTTCGATTATGCAAGTGGATAGTGAAGACAAGATTATTTGGCCATATATGAAAGATGGAGTTCACACAACCAAATCTGGTTATAGTCGGTTAGTTAATAAGGATATTTCTTTGAAGTCTCAATCATCTAGACAAGGGGAAGCTAATAATAGGGTTTTGTGGAAACCAATCTGGCATTCTAATGTCCCATAAAAAGTTTAAATATTTTGCTGGAGAATTTGTAATGGTACATTCCTAACAAATAAAAATTTAAAACAGAAGAAATGTTTAGATGATGACATGTGTGAATGGTGTGAACTTGAAGTCGAAAATGGTGAGCATATTATCCTTAATTATCCATTCAGTATCCAGGCTTTATCCAGGCTTGCGCTGAGCCAGCTATGCAAGTGAAAATTGATAGAATTTCTAACGACTTGTTCTCGGACGGGCTTCTTAGAACTATTAATGCATATACTAATAATGGTTGGGATAAGAGAGAAGTCACGGCTAACATCCTTATTACTTGCTGGAATATTTGTGAAGAAAGGATGAAATTTGACAAGAAGAAATGGTCTGTGTACCAGGTTTCGCAAAATACAAATCTCCTAATGTCCAGTCTTTTTGGTCCAAAAAATAGTGACGGTCCGAATTCAACTAATACCCATGAATTGGATGTTTCTATAGAGGATAATTCGAATGTTACAGATGATGTTGATATGATTTTGTGTAGTGATACTTAATTCACGAAAGAATCGGAGCCTGCGTAAGTTGTGTCCATTGGTGTCGATGTATCCGAAAAAATATTACACAAACCAGCAAGACGATGTTATGTTACAAACGCATTTGAAGGTGAAGCCTAAGCTCTCCTTTTTCGCTTTGAGATCAGCTAGGAATCTCAAATATCAGAGTAGTTCTTTTGACTCTGACTTTGAACTTGTTCAAGAAATTACTAATCATGTGGGATTTTATTGGAGTCTTTACGGAAATTTTGTTTATTGTAACGGAGTTGCAGATGTACTAGCAAAATGTATTATTAAGAGAAAATATTGATATCTCTAGGTGGAAAGATTTGTGGGTTATTACCCTTTGAATTTCTTAAATCGGTGATTATGAATAGCCCTCCGTCCACTTTTATTTGTCCTTCTTTCTAAAAGAAGGTGTCCAACAATATTTGTCCCTTTTATATTATCAAGACATTTTTTCTCCCATTTTTTCAATATCATCCTTAATTAATTAGTCTAAAGTAATGGTGTATTAAATGACATTCTACTCAATAAGTAAGGACAATATAGTAAAAAGGTAGTGTATTTAATGTTCTTTTTAATCTTTGTACCATAAAAAGTAGGACAAATAAAAATAGACGAAAGGAGTATCTATGAAGTTTGTTTATTTGACGAAAAAAAAAATACCATAGGAAGTGTTTGGTATTCACCCAAGTAGAAAGTGTACAAAATTTTAAGTGTTTAAGCGACCGACAAATACATCTAACAATCCATCCGACAGAAAATTTGGGTCACCTAACAAATAAATTAGTTGTTGTTGGTTTATTTAGCCCATATTTTTTTTTTGTTCGAATATTTAGCCCTTTTTTTTTTGTGTCAAGAAATATTTAGCCCATATGATTGGGAACAATCAAGGTGTATTTTTGTCGAACAATCTCGCTTTTGCAATCTGTCTAGCAAAAAAACGTCCATAATTCAATCCACGCGGGTCTACCGGAAATCTTTGACAAAAATAAATAAAAAATAAAAAAGGGTCTTCTGGAAATCAGCTCTTGCGAGATCCACGTAAACTCGATATCGATATACTAAACTTACTATTACCCAATCAAAATCGTAGTAATATTTTTCAAGACGATTTATCTAGATTTTAACAACTCCGATAATAATGTTATTCAAGGATTTAATAATAAACAAGTATTCTAAAATAAATAAAGAGGCATTCTAAAATCAAATAAATTATATATCAATAATAATCAATAAGGGCATGAGAAACATCATGTACTCTATCATAAAAGAATAATAATTAATCAACCGTAACAATAAAAATAATAAATTACTAAATCCTAACACATCACCGAAAAATAAAATAATTGCTTAAAATAGAAAAAGAAACAAATCTCGTAGATAAACGCCTTAGAAGAGCAACGCGGAGGCAAAGATGGCTACGGCGGCAGATCCGGCAACAGCAACTCTGTTCAAAATGGCGTCGTTAGGAGAAGACGTAGGAGAACCATCAGGAGAGGTAGAGGGAGCTCCTGGGGAACCAGAAGGAGAGCCAGTTGGGGATGTAGGAGGAGCAGGAGGAGATAAGATTGGAGATCCGGAAGGTGAAGCAATTGGAGAAGCTGTAGGTGAAGCAATTGGTGATGGAGACTTCGTCGGAGAAACAACTGGAGAAACCACCGGAGAAATCACCGGTGAAGCCACAGGAGAAGCCACCGGAGAAGCTCCTGGAGCCTGAGCTAATACTGATCCAGCAACCAAGGTGAACATCAAAGCCAAAATCACTTTAAAGTAAGCCATAGCAATTTTCTGTATATAAACCTTGATATGTATGTATTAGTCTAGAGAGAAAAATAGCTGTATATATATTGAGATATATAGTATGTGTTTGTATGTATTCGGACTCTGTGTTTGTGTATTTATCATAAACATCTAAAGGGGTTGCGATATATATAGGCAGCAAACCGAGTATTAGATGTTTAATTTGTTCTTAGGCGGTGTGTGATATTATGAGCTGTGATAATATCATTGGTTTGGAAGGTTTAACGTTTACGTTATTAGCTCTACAGACGCGTAAAGAAATCTTGATCGACCACGTGGATAAGTCGGTGATTGTAAGGTAAAGATGTGGGGATTTTACTGACCGTTTCAGGTTTTTATTTAATTTCTTTTTATTTTTGGACGGAATTATTTAATTAATTAAAAAAGTTAGTTTTACCGTTACGCTTGCACGTTCTAAAGGGATTAGAAAGTGTGATAAAATTGTTCCAACGGAAAGATTTAGAGATTTGTCCAAAAAAAAAAAAGATTTAGAGATTCAAAAATTTCGTGAATTGCGTAAAAAAAATTAAAAAAACATCGTGAATTTATATCATTAATTTAAAAAACTATTAATTTAGAAAAATTCTTTCATCAAATATTTAATCATTTATCAACTAATTAAAAATAATAAATCTTGGGATATTGATTTACTTAATCAAGTATATCCTAAGGAAATCAACGAAAAAATAGAAAAAATAATAATACTTAAGGTATTATGTGAAGATCAAATATGTATTGACTATTGTAAAAAAATTACAAATACAAATACAGTCAAAGAAGCTTATGATAAAATAAAAGAAGATGAAATTACAATTCAAAACAATAAAGATAGAAATAATCCTACATCATCTACTACTAGAGATAAAAAACTTTGGAAACTAATTTGAAAAATGGAAACTCAACAAAAAATTAGAAACTTTATGTGGAGAGCGGTTAGAAATCTACTATCCACCGAATAAAACTTTTTAATAGGAAATGTAGTAAAAATAATATTTGTAAAAATTGTGATAATAATATTGAAATAGTGGAACATATGTTTTTTAGATACCCCTGGGCTAAAAGTGTATGTTTCACTAGTCCTCTGAATTTAAAAACAGACAATGACTCAACTGTAAAGTTAGACCAATGGGTGTTAAATCAAGTACAAAACATTGCAATTTTTTTTAATAATAAGGATAGGATTCTAGAACTTATCTGTATTATAATGTGGCAAATTTGGAAAGATAGAAATAACTTTATCTATAATGGAAAAAAGTGTGACCCTTCAAACACAATTAATAAAGTTATTGAAACTTGGAAAGAACATTACAATTTTTCAAACCCTAACGATGTCAATTTTTTAGATATAAGATCTAGGGATAATAATAAAAATTTGTTTGATAATAATAATAATAATGGAAATATTAAACAAAATACTAAATTTAAAGATAAATGGAAAAAATCACCTCCAAATAAATTTAAAATCAATTGTGATACAACTTTCTCGAATTTGGGAGCTGTAGTTGCTTGTGTAGTAAGAAACTCTAATGGTGAATTTATATCAGGTAATAGTTGGAAAATTGGAGCAGATTCGGTGCTAGAAGCAGAGGCCACGGGGATTTTGAAAGCTACGGAGATGGTTTTAAAATTTCCTTTTGGGAGCGTTATTATAGAGAATGATTCAACAACTATCATGAAGCCTCTTTCATCAGGACTTCCCGTGTCTAGTCATTCAATTAAAAACGTTATTTGTAATATTTGTTATTTTGCTAAACTATCTTCCCCGTCCTTTGCTTTTGTATCTAAGGGTAGAAACGGGGCAGCTGACTGGGTTGCCAAACAAGAGCTCCTTAACACCTTGTTTGGTAATTGGGATACGTGTATTTCTACCCAGTTAGCCACTATTATTTGTAATGAAGCTGATCCCTCCGGGGTGGGCTAAACCTTATAACCGTTTCTTACTATCTATATTATTATGCATTTGAAAAAAAAAAATATTAATACACATACACCATGTTTTAAATTTACAAAAGTAACTAAATAATTAATCTAATGACGTGTGTTTTGTTATAATAATCAATGGATGTCATTTGAATATTGGATCCAATATTGGATGGAAGTCTTACCCATTAATTTAACGTAGTAATCCGCATATTATTATTTGATTATATATAAACTAAAATCCGACTAAAAATAAATATATATACATATATATATATATAAACTAAAAACTTGTGTTCCCATTATGAATAAACTATTTCACTTAAACCAGTTGGGATTAGCTTACTGGTCAGGGTCTTGGTCATCTAATCTAGTGGTGCAGGTTCGAACCAAGTCAATGACTCCGAGTCCGAGTGACTCTCCTATGTAACAAAAAAACTATTTCACTTAGGGCTCGTTTGGAAGTGCTTATTTTAGAGTAAAAAAACATTTTTGGCATAAAATTTAAATTTAAAAAAATTGTTAAACATAATTTTGAAATCTAGAATCACTTTAGGTGCTTTTTTAAGAAATCCCTATTTGGTGCTTTTCCTAGAAGTGCTTTAGAGGGTCTAAAACACTTTTAGACCTCTAAAAGCACTTTTAAGTGTTTTCCAAAAAAAAAACTTGCAAACGGGCACTTAGAAATCAAGCTAGAAACAAACTGATTCAAAACATATAATTTCATTAAATAGATAGGGATCATACACTAACAAAACAATTACGTGATTTATCCCCACCTACACATATACCATACATTTGAAAAAGAAATCTGAAAAAATCATAATGCAATAAATAACCTTAATCATGAACACCCTTGCGAAAAGTACCAATAACATCATTGCCATACAAGTGGTAAGTTGAGTATGGAATGGGTCAAAGATAACCAATTTCCAAGAAATATAGTCTCGTGCCGTAGCTCAAGAGGGGAGAATGTCGATTACCATATTAATGTCCATCAAAGTAATCATCTTGAAACTGGTCACACTACTTATAACGAAAGCCAAAAAGGACTGAGTATCCCTAGCTCAAAGGATAATAATATAAACAGGACTTGGAAGGGTTGAAAGAGAACATAAACACCACTAAAAACCAATAAACAAGCACTATCCATAGCCACAACCATCACCATCACTATTCGTCACAAATAAACTAACTCAACACACAACATAAATAGAGAGGAACCAACCATAAATTGACGACAAACATACACAGATACTCAATCCACTACCACCCTTAAAATCAAATACTTACATTAAATAGAAAATAATCATACAAAGGCAAAAAATTTATGGGCTTGGTTCAAGGTCCACCCCGTCTTATATACCGTAGATTCGAAAAATAAATTTGTTAAAATCATAAGGTAATATATAACCTTAAGCATGAATACCCTTTTGAAAAGTACCACTAACATCATTTCCACACAAGTGGTAAGTTGAGTCTGGAATGAGTCGAAGATAACCATCCTTAAGAAATACACATTGTGCCTCAAATCAAGGGGGAAAAGTCGATTACCATATTAACATCAACTTGAAGTTGGTTACACTAGTTATAGTGAAAGCTAAAAAGGTAGGTACATTAATAAATGCATCTTGGTAGTCCTCAAACTAACTTGAGTGTCACTAGCTCAAATGATAATAATATAAACATAACTTGCAAGGGTTTAAAGAGAACACAAACACCAACCAACAAGCACTAGACATAGCCACAACCACCACCATCTGTCATAAATAAACCAACTCAATACACACACATAAAAAGAGAGGAACCACCCATAAATGAACGACAAACACTCACTGATACTCAATCTACTACCACCTTAAAAGTAGTGATACAAGAAAAAAATTTGAAGCTACACACTCTAACCATCCCAAGTAAGGTGAAAATGAGATAACAAACACTAAGACACCCCAACTTACATTCCTAGACTCAGGCCTAAGAGGATACTTCTCATAAAACCCCTTAAGATAAGAGAGATAGGAACCTGGAGGATTATCTAGGATAACTAATAGACTTTAGCGTCAAAGAATAATGCAAACAAGAACCAACAGTTAGCGGGAAGAAGTAATAAAGTAAGTATACAATACTTCTAGGAAACAACATATGCACATAAACTGAAACTCCTTAATACCACCATAAAACACTACTACCCATCACAAAACAAGATGCAATTGATCCAAACAATCCCTAAAAACAAGCACCCAACAAGTAAATGAAAAATACCCATAGGCACCGATCTTGAGTTTTTTGTGGCATACAAACTTTGTATTTTTTGTATATATATAAATGTATATACCCCTTCCCTCCTAAAAAAATGACCAACTAATCACACCTAGAAAGAACTAATATTCAGATTCATAAAAGGGGACAAACCATATAATTGGTGACAACAACATGAGGAGCTGAAAAAGGTAATGAAATAAAATATCGAATACAAAGGAAGCAGTAGGTATATGATAAACATGCATGTTAACGTGGAGGAAAATTACACAACATAAATAACCACTGAAAACCAAACATAACAGCTTCTCAAGCAAAAACCACAAAAGCAATATACATTAGGATCAACATCAAAAATCCTAACTGGGAAAACAGAAACATCAAAAAAATAAATACACCATACTTAAAGAGATATCCAACAACCCATCTTACATACATTAGTGACCGTAGACAGAATATCAACACTATAGTCAAGATAATCAGAGCAAACCTCCACCAAAACAACATTCATGTAGAAATACAACCATACGAAAAGTTGTTGCAATCAGTTGGAATGAGAACTTTGCACGAGTAATAGAAATATGGGAAGTAGTTATGATTGGATCTCTGGTAAGGACCAAATTTGAGCAAACCCTTGGCGAGCCAAACCTACACAACGTGGAAAGATGCATACCCTGATCGCGTATAATGCCTTGAGTAATGTAGCCATCACAAATATGCATATACTTTTGAATCAACCTCACCAAATCTTGTTGTGTTGCACCACTTTAGTGTACAACGCTTATGAACTGACTAAGCATACCCTGATCGGGCTTGAATCTCAAGGCTTGGATCACTAGAGGGAAAATCCCTAATGGTTGTACTCGAAAAGGAGCTCCTTGACCAAGGAGACCTTGTTCGCAGCATGAATTGGTGTGGTACTACATGGGGGAATAGAATTTTTTGGTTATTATGGTCCCCAGGTGGTACCTCGTTATCTACTGTCGCTGGATCTATGATTTCAGCCATTGCTTCATCCTTTACTCCCTTTGTCGCTTTCTCTAGGCTCAGAGTAACTTCTCGGGATTCGAGAGAATGCATCAATAACTCAAGAATATGAAAGAGAAAAAACAATAACAGACGTAAAACCGAAACAAAAAAACACTACTACACTCAACTAAACACAATAACTAACTAGAAAAATCTGTGGCAGCGACGCAAAAAACTTGGTAATGAAAATCTAAACCCTAATGACTATCAAGTTAGGCAAGCCTGTCAGGATCACTCCCGCACACTAGAGGATTATGTGTTGTTTTAGAAATTGAATCCCCCGTTAAGGTGACAATTCTAATTACTAAAAGAAATACTAACATGATCAAGGCTAGAGATATAATAAAGGAAAACACAAAATACAATTATAAAGCTAGCGCATATCAATTAAATTTAATCCCAAAAAATAACCGAATAGAAGTCCATGATTAAATGATTATACATATTACAAACCCAAGCTATGAGAAAATTATTTCATAGTAAAAGAAATAACTAAGCAGTAAATACCATAAGAACACGGTTAATACAAAGATCTAAGATAAATTACCCTGATAGTAGGAGGAAAAGGATAAAGAAGAGGGGTTGTGATACTCCAGCTTCAATTGATTCCTTCATAGGTCAACATGCTTTCTCTCCCTCCCTCTCACTCTCTCTCTCTCTGATAAATTTATGGAGGCTCTGAAGGCAAGTACTTATTTATTAAGTCAAAACGTGCTATATATAGGTGTTTGGACAAAATCTAGGTCATGGACTAGGTTTTAAATTCCTAATCCAACTCCGTTTTCCTTAGAAAGTGGACTGGTTGGTCCATAGCAGCTGTAACCTTCATAAAGTTTTCGTTATAACTCCAAATCACTTGCCATCAGTGGCCACACGTCCTTTAGTCAAACCCCTAAATGTATATAAAAGTGATCCTTCAAATTCTATGTATATTTCACGCGAAATTGAAAATACTACTACACTTTCCAAGCCTGGCCGGCAGCGTTTGCACTTTCTAAAAACAACTTACTTTAACTCTGGATTTCGTTTTTTATCTTCTTTCCTCTACTTCTTATCCTAATCTTGGTATCTAATATCATCTTTGTGACTAAGAGCTTCACGTTTAACACACAAATTGCACAAAAAATTCTCTAAAAGTAACAAACCTCCAAAACAAGGCAATAAACGAGACACAAACAAATAATAGGGAAAACCCCTCATCTAAGCACATAATACACCTAAATGATATCTCGTGACTAGATTATTTTATCAAAAATATGAATAAATCAGTACAAAGGTTCGCGAGACAGTGGAGACCTCTGGGGGGAATGACGAGAGTGTGTGCCCTCAGGAGCCAAGAATGCATAGAGATCCTTTTAGGAATAAATAAAAAGAGAGAAGCGATGTCCAAAGGAACTCTATCAGAGAATATAGATTCCGAACAAATTTATGGAAGTTTAGTCTACATATCAAGCGCTAATGGTTAATCAGAGTAATCATCTATCGTGGGAGATTCTAGATACTCTAAGTTCAAAGAAAATTAATTTGTCGTCCATGCCAACATTTGACATAAATAATGATCTAGATGCACGTGTATATGCATACCAAAAGAATAGGGAGTTTATAGCTTTGACTGAAACTGACTATTGTCTCACGTTCCTCATAACACTGTCTAGGAGTGCATATAAGTGGATCTCTAGGTTAGAACAAAATCTATTAGTAATTTTGTACAACTAGTCAATGGTTTGCGTTGAAGGATCCCAAACAGGAAAAATGGACAAACAAATTCATCCTTGCTAGAAATATATCAAAAAGAGGAGGAAAGCCTTCAATATGTTAATCGACTTACTTAGATTGTGTATAATATGGAGGACTCAGATTAGTCCATAGTATATTATGCGTTTGTCTGGGGATTGTTTAATCCAGATTTCTAGATCTACTTGGCAGGAAGGCCTAGGTGTACGATATGCGACATTATAGATGAACCAAGGTCTTATATTCGATTCGAATAAATGCAAACAATTGTAGTGAAAAGAGAGAAAAGAATGAGAAAAGATAACTAATGACACTCAAAGTCATGTAAAGAAGGACCGACATAAAAAATTTGGTGAAAGAGGTGGCTATAAGGGGTTCACTAAACCTGAACTAAGAGATGATAGTAGGGTTTAGGACAATACTCCTCATGAGATCCTGTACCAGGTAGGAAAGGATGTAAATCACAAGAAAATTTGTTCACCGCTGAAGATGTATTTCAATGCAGGATGGAGAGTTACAACCAAATACTGCTATTTGCATAAGGATCAGGGCTATGAGATAAAATCTTTTAAGAATCTAAAGAGATAATAGAGTGATAAAGGGTTTAGGGAAGTTACCCAATCCAATCGATGAAAGTGGTAGGCTTCAAGAGGTCGATGATAAAACCAGACATTACCATCGAACAATAAAACGTGAGACAAAAATCCCACATTGTTGGGATGCTGAGCGTAATAGGCAAGATATAAAGCCCCGACCTAATCAAGTTGGTCGGGAGTATGAGTTCTAGGTAAAACCATCTCCGTTTTACCAAAGGGTTGTTGAACCTATGGGTTTGAAATAAATACAATTGACGTGGTCCATAGAGTGAACACCTCCGAAATGAAAAGAAACAATACGTGTGGGAGGAGCATACATGACAACATTATGGTTGTCCCTCACATGGTTATGACATACATTTCACCAATAAGGATGTCAACATGCTGATTTCCCCCCACAACGATCAGTTGGTAATACTTGCAATAATCAGGAACAAATTGATGCATCAGGTATTGTTTGATATTGGTATTTCGGTTGACCCGATATATGCATGAGCACTAAATAAACCAAAGATAGATTTGAAGGTTGTTAAGCCATATACCGATCCAATCAAAGGGTTCGCAGGGCAAAGTTTCCACCCATTAGGCTATATCAAATCGTTGATGAATATAGGATGCAAATAAATGTCGAAAAATGTGTTTGTACGTTTCGTGGTGGCCAGTTGTGATTAACTATACCACACAATCCTCGGGAGGACCATTCTCCACAAGCTTCGAGTTCTAGTATTAACTTATGAATTTACATCAAAAATTCCCACCCCAGGTGGTGTGGCAATCATTCGAGAGGATGAACAACGCGCACGCAATGTTATTTTAACTCCCTCGGGGGACAAGTGCTGACATGTTACGAGATCGAGGATCAAAAGCCATTAATCATCGTATCACATTTACATTTTATATTGAAGTACAATTTCTTGATTAATAATCTGCAAGCCTATGAACTGCCCTCTTGCATACTCTTTCCCTCATGGAATTTTTAATATGAACTATGCCTAGTGCCTCTCCTTTGCCTTCTCCATGGACCGAAGAATGCTTTTTCCACGAACCCTCAGGTTGACCTGTTTTGTAAAGTACTATTAAATAAACAAATACATATGCCTGTTAAAATATCAAATATTTATGTATGTTTTACCCGAACTAGAACAACCAGAAATAGGGCTTGTGAACCCAACAGTGGGTCCCGTCTCTCACCATGTCCATCAAGTGAGCGCGGTATAATATTAACCATGATTTGTAGCTCACAAATATATACAATTTATATTAAACAATAAGGACCTAGGGGCCTTTTTAGTAGTTTAGGGACTAAATTGCAATTTTAAATCCTAAGGGGCTGCAATGCATTTTTATATTTATTAGGAACCTAAAGGTCTTTATAAATATTTTAGGAGCTAAAATGCAATATTATTAAGTCCTTAGGGGATAAACTACAAATGTTATATTTATTAGGGATAGAAAGACATTTTTTAATAGTTAGGGACTTTGCGTCCCTAAATTATGAAAAATATTACACTTTAATTCCCTCTTTAGACGAAAATACAATTTATACAAAAAATACACTTTAAGTCCCTAAATTATGCAAGAATTGCACTATAAGTCCATGTTTATAAAAAAAATATACTTTAAGTCACTATGTTATGGAAAAAATACACTTTCAGTCCCTTTTAATACAAAAAAACGCTTTTAGTCCCTAAATTATGAATAAAACCACACTGTTAGTCACTGTTTATACAAAAAACACTTTATGTCACTATATTATGCATAAATTACACTCTAAGTCCCTATTAATACAAAGTTACACTCTAAGTCCCTAAATTATGTAAAAAAATACACTTTTAAGTCACTATTGAAACAAAAAATACACTTTTAAGTCACTATTGAAACAAAAAATACACTTTTAAGTCACTATATTATTCAAAAATTACACTCTAAGTGCCTATTAATACAAAAATACACTTTAAGTCCCTAAATTATATGAAATTGCATTTTAAGTCCCTAAATTATATGAAAATTGCAATTTAAGTCCCTATATTAAGCAAAAACTACACTTTAAGCCCCTGCGATGAAAAAACCACTCTAAGTCCTTAGATTATGCAAAAATAACCCTCTAACTCTCTAATTAAGTTGATGTAAATTTTAAGTACTTAAAGTAAGAAAAAAATTACAAAGTCCATGGTTTAGCAAAAAGTCACTATAAGTTCCTGTATTATGCAAAAATTGTAGTTTCATTCAAAATATTAAGCAAAAAAATTACACTTTAAACCCCTGATATGCAAAAAGCCGCTATAAGTCCATTAGTATGCAAAAATTGCAATTTTAATCCCTAAAATAAGCAAAAAAAAATCACTTTAAACCTCTTATATGCAAAAATAATCTCTAATACCTTATATCATGCAAAATTTACCCATTATCTCTAAGGTAAGCAAAACTTATACTTTAAGTCCCTGATTATGCTAAAAATACATTTTACGTCCCTATATTTATGCCAAAAATGCACTTTTAGTACTTGGTTGTGTAATAAATATCTCTAAGTACCTATTTAAGCAAAATTTACACATCAAGACCCAAAATTATGCAAAAATTGCACTTTAAGTCCCCGATTTGTCTAAAAATACACTATAGTTCCTTGATTAACAAAAAATCAGAATATGTCGCCCCTATATTATGCAGAAATTGCATTGTAAAACCCTGTTTTAACCAAAATAATTACACCATAGGTGCCTAACTTGTACATAATTATTCATAATTTCAAAATTAAACAAAAAAAAGAGACAATGGAAAGAAGTAGTGGAATTCAATATATGCGCGCGAACACACACACACACACACACACACACACACACACACACACACACACATATATATATACTAGGTATTGCCCGTGTCTGAAGCCACTTCGAAAAATAAAAGATTCGAATTTAAATTTATTTAAGAACACGATATATTCTTAGAAAAACCTGTGCCTGAAGGCACTCTAACAATATTAATTTACAAAAATAAATATAACACTGATAAACAAAATTTCTTGAGATAAAAATAAATTTAAAAAATTTCAATAGCGACATAAATTATAAATTAATCAACCAAAATATACTCTTATGTAATACAAAATATAAATCTCAAATATTTGAAATGACATGAATACAAAATGGCCATTGTATGATTTGCATACAAAATAATAAATAATAAATAATAGATTAATTAAAAGAAATAGTAGTAAAAACGAAAAACATAACTCACACACCCTCATGCCAGCCTCACTTCTCATACAGTAAAGCCTCACTTCTCATACAGTAAAAGGCTTCCAATAATCATAAAATAGTTGATTTTTATATTAAAAAAAAAATTAAATTAAATAGTAGTAAAAAGATAAAAGAACTTACAACATTCCTTCAAATAAAATAGTATTAAAAAAATAAAAGAACACATAACATTCCTTCCCACGCAGCATATTACTTCTCAAAAGTAAAAGAACTCACAACAAATTTTCCCGCAGCAATCACTTCTCATAAGTAAAAGGCTTCCAATCGTCATAAAATGGCCATGGTATGATTTGTATAAAAAAATAATAAACAAAACAAAATACATATCCCCTCCCATCCTATGTCTGCATCACACCCCATGTCTGCATCACACAGTAGAAACAAAATAAATAAATTAAATTAAATAGTAGTAAAAAGAAAAATCACAGTATCCCTCCCATATACATCACTTCTCATACGGTAAAAGGCTCCCAATGGTCATAAAATTAGGCTAAAGTAAAAAAAGAGAAACATAACTCACGCATCCCTTCCTATCCCGTGTCAGCATGTCAGCATCACACAGTAGAAGGCTTCTTCCAATGGCTGCTGATTTGGTAAAAATAAAATAAAAAATAAACAAAACAAAATAAATAAATATATAAATTTAATAAATAAAATAAAATAGTAATAGAAAAAAACTCAAAGTATCCCTTCTCATGTACATCACTTCTCATGCTGTAAATCTTTGCTTGAAAATAAAAATCACACGGTAAAAGGCTTCCGATGATCATAAACTGACCATTTTAGATAATTCTGAAAATTGAAAATATGATAAGATTAGGTTAAAAGTAAATCAAATTTTTAGAATTTTAATAGTAAAAATTATTTTTTTACCTTAATTTGATTCTTTGATTGTTGATGGCCAAGCCGGGGTTGATGATGGTGAAGAATGGTCCTGAAACAATTTAAAAAATGCAGTATAAGAAAATTGCACAATAGGTCCCTGATGCACTATATGTCAGTATTGTGCAAAAAATCCCACAGGTCCCTGTATTGCGCAGAAACCGCGACCTATATTGCCATATTGGTCCCTGTATTGTGCATAAATTGCACTATAAATCACTGTATTGTGCAAAAATCGCAATATAGGCCCCTTTGCAAAAATCGCATTATAGGTCGTGTAACAACACGACTCTATTATACTAAATCTCATAATACTGAAATTGTAAAAGTGATGAGATTAGGTTAAAAAGAATTTGATATTTTAAAGTTTCAATGGTGAAAATTAATTTTTTACCTTCATTATTTCGGTTCTTCGATTATGAAAACTTAAGAGGTAATGGTTTTTATTCAAGTTAATACCTTTAGTTTTGGTTCATGAACAGTTAAATAGGCAGTGCCATTAATAGTTACAATATCCTCTTCTTTTCTACCCATTTCTTTCATCATAAGCAAACTTCATACAGTATAAAAGTAGATAATAATATACATATAATTAGAGAGTAATTAAAGTACTAAAAATACCACAACTTTGACCTTAGCCACGTTATTTTCCATGGGAATGCTTTCTTTTTCATTTCCAGTTAAGGCATCTGAATCTCTTTGTCCTCTTTGGACACGATTAGTAACAAAATCATATTCATTATTATCATATGCTTTAGGTACATCAGGCATGAAAGGTGATGGCTCAAATGGTTCAGACATAGTGTGCTGCTAAACAAAAATCATTCCTCAATCCAAAATGATAAAAATAAAAAAGTCTTTCATATTATCAATTATCATACCTCAGTTAAAAGCTCTGTATCATCCATGGAATGTAAGTCCAAATGACCAGCTCCAAATTCTCCCCTAAAATCAGGAGAATAAAAACCCTCTGATCCTGCAAAACCACTTGAACTTTGTGCAGTATGTGTATCTGTATATGCCTCTGAACCAGATTCACCACCAAAATTCAAGTTTCTCATCAATTTGAAAAGCCTCTGCTTCTCTTATGCAGATTGTGCTCCATAACCCTTCAATACAAACAATATCAAATTCCTTCATTTCATCGTTCACTTAATTATAACCCTTAACTAACTCATAGCAAAATATATAGTTACTACTTTTTTTGGAATAACACAATGGCGTATATGATGAATCTGGAAACACAATATTTATTATCTTTTCATGAAACAATCTTCTAGAAATCAAATTAAACCATCAAATGAACATGAAAAGAGTAACGAAAATATTAGAGTATCAATTAGTTTAAAGGACTAACCAGTATGGACTTCTTTGGTTCATCCTCTTCGTAGCATCCTAAACGTATTGTAAATTTCTCACTAAATTAGAACACTAAATTGATTATTCCATCACATTCGCCAAATGATATTTACTGCAAAACAATTCAAAAAAAAGATTAGAACACAAAATTGGTCAACACTACAGCCAAATGAAAATGTACTGCAAAAAACATGCATATTAATATTTTGCAATAATTACACTATTGAAAACCTATATTATGCAAAAATTACACAACAGGTCCCTAGTTATGAAAATATTACACGATAGGTCCCTATTTATGCAAATATTACATGAAAGATCCCTATTTATGCAAATATTACACATTGGGTCCCTGAACTATTATATTTTTATTGAACCTGGATTATAGGTCCCCATTTTGTTTCTATTACACAAAAAATGCACTATAGGTCCCTATTTTTGCAAAACTTAACACGATAGGTCCCAATTTATTCAAATATTACACGATAGGTCCCTATTTATGAAAATATTACACGATAGGTCCCTATTTATGCAAATATTACACTATGGGTCCCTCCGATAAGTTCCAACTCAATTTTCTATAATTCTCATATCTGTGGCTTAGATATACCCTTCACATATACTAACTAACAATGAAAACCTAATCTCTTTCATAAATGAGAAATAGCACGGTAAGTCCCTATATATGCAATTAACTGTGTATATCTATATGTATAAAGTGATGAAACAACACATACCAGATCTTTTCTGACTTTCTAAAATTATTCCATCTCAGCATAATGTCTCTTCTTATATCCAGGCTCCCCTAACTTCAACACCTGAAGAGATAACATTATACATAAACGTTAAATGCTAGTTGCATACCTATATCTACCTATATCTTTTGTTTTTGGGATAAGTAAATATGTGTCTATATATACCTGTTGTGGAACACCAAGCGGAGAAGCAGTCCCATATGTGACTGTCTATGCAAAATCGAAGCCACAAAACATGAGAAAAATTCATTGCACCTCAATCAAATCCGAAACTTTAATTAAGAACAATTTTACTTACTTGGATAATCAAATCACCCGAGCTTTCATGAGGGATAATACTTTCAAAAGACGGCGTGAATTCCTACAATTTGAAGACGCTAAATCAGAAATCGAATAATGTAAAAAAGTAAATAAGCCATTTATTGCAATAGAATTCAAATTGCTCACTCAATCGGTTGATGCGAATGGATATTTGCTGTAAATTGCTAAGTCATTTACAGCAATAGAATTCAAAAACGCATTATAACACCAAATTGCTAACTTACAGTACAGTAAAAGGTAATTCACATCAACGTGTCAATAGTGATTGAACATTAGCAAAAGATACATACAGAGAGTTCAAACCAAAATGGTCCAGGCAGCGCAGTAGAGCAGCGAAGGAGAGCGTCTAGGTGGAAATGTGTTCTTCGATTGTTGATGGATGGATTTGTTTGTGTTCTTTGACGGTTGATGGCCGGATATATCATTTTACCTTAATTGGGTTCTTCGATTGTTGAGAATGGAAGTTGAGCGTGAAGACGCGGATTGAGGTGAGGCGAGGCGACGGAGATTGGAGTCGTTCTGTTTGCGGTGATGGAGGCGCGGAGATGGAGTCACGGTGATATAGTCGCGGTGAAGAAGAATAAAAGAAGAGGGTGGTGATGGTGGTGATGGTTAGAGTGGCGGTGATTGGTGCGAGCGGCTGAGGCGAAGACTAAACTTAGGTTTTGTTTATCTTTTTTTTTTCTTCTTAGTGATTAGGTTAAGCGATAGTTTTTTTTTATGTGATAGGTGGGGCCAGAATCGATCCTGGCCACCACTTATGTTTTGCCAGAATTGATCCTGGCCACCACTTATGTTTTCCCAGAATCGATCCTGGCCACCACTTAAGTGGGTAAATCAGGACCGTAGGAAAAACTTCGAAATATAATATAGATATATATTACAAACATAATAATATAACAATTTTTTTAACACTTACATTAAAATCATTTGAAGGGGAGGAGAAATCGGAGAATTTCGGTGACGTGCTTGGTCATCGACGAACTCCGGAGGTAGAGATATGTGAGAAATCGAAGTTGGGAACAATCGAAGGGGTGGAGGGTTTGGAAAATCAAGAGACTGAATTTTGATTACCCGTTTCTGGGTTTAATAAGGTTTAAACCTTTCACTAACCACTTGATAATCGGTAAAGAGTTATTAGGTGGTTGGTAAAACGTTTACCTTAAAATAGACATGCAAAATAGATCTCTAATAATTTGGGGAATATACTACCACCCATTTTGATAGTTGGTAAAGCATATATCATATTTTATTTTAATTAAATCATTTCCCGACCATCTATTGGTCGGTAAAGAGATTGTTTTTGTTAATTTTTTTAGGTTATATGACGACCACTTGCGTGATCGGAAAAAATAATTTTAAATTTTTTGTCATATAATTAGTTATCGACCACGACATGTGATACTAAAACTTTGATCGGCATAACCACTGGGACTAGCTCAGTGGCCAGGATCCTGTCTCTCAACTAGGAGGTACAGGGTTCGAATCCCCTCAGCCGTGTTATTTCTTGAGCCCTTAAAGGGGGTAAGCAAGGGGTGCACGGTTTGAGTCTCCTCCCTGAACATGGGTAACGTAGTTCTGATTAAGTGGGAGTATGCATGAGGAGGCGTGTATATTTCCTATGGGATTAGTCGTGGTGCGCGTAAGCTGGCCCGGACACCCATACATCGAAAAAAAAAAACTTTGATCGGCATAGACCTGAACTATAATAGTAAAAATAGAAACCGATTTATGTGTTTTTTTATATCGAAGGTTATGGTTTTCTTCACTACAGCACACATATAATAATAATAATTATAATAATAATATGAGCTTTAGCCTTTAGCTGACAAGTCATGAACTGGATAGACAGTGTGCAAAAGTTTATCATTAGTTAGAAATGTATAAATTATAGGCACATATTTTAGTTTATTAGGACTTTTTAGCTGTAAAGTACATTGAAGAATGATTGATACAAACTTTGGATATATTTCAATCAATTATATAGCTATATAGTGACGAAAATAATGTTCCAAAGTGAATTGCAATACCGAAGATTCTGAATTTTGATTTCGTAGAGTTTTGTTGTAAATACAATTAAGCTCATGCATTTGTGGATCCTAAAATTGAAATAAAAGTATATATCAAAAAAACTGAATTTAGTTTTATTTCATTTTAACTCGTATCTATTTTGTTGATTTGCAAACTAGTATCATATTAATCATAACTACATTGCCTAAAAAGAAAATCATAAAATCATTATCATATTTCAGAATGCTTAGCATTTAACCACTTTACAAAGGAAAACTCTATCTTTCTCTAAAAAAAACTTTAGTATTAAGTTTACTTAGAACCCTAATTTTCTTTTTTCGAATTATTGTATCAATCTGATCCATGTTTCCTATTATTACAAAGTCTCTTTTATTTGATTCGAGCAAGAAGATCAACATAGTTGTTTGGGAGATGGGTATAACTACGGATGGAGGAAGGGGGACGAGAGGAAAATGAGTGGAGCGATTTGAATGATTGGGTGTTAATCGGTGATGACGAAACACTAGCGGTTAATCGATGATCTGATAAGGAATCGTCTTGAGGAGAGCGGGGACAAAACGAAGATAGTGGATATAGATGTAGGGATGAACAATATTGGCGTAATGTTGGTAGGGACAAGCTGGGAATGAAGCATATTAGACTAGACATGGAAGTAGGAACTAAAGATACGATTAGTGTGCCTCAGAGTAGCCGTAATATGTGGGATTTTTCTTCCATGCGGTAATAGGTATATTCTCATAAAGCGTTTTACGAAAATATACCTATTTTTTACGAAAAGTTACCTGTTTTTTTTTTATGAAAAATGACCTTATGAAAAAGTTGTCAGCTTTTCAATAAATGATTTGGGACCCACGTTAATAAGTATTTTCTCATAAAATATAGCTAACTTTTCGTAAAAATAGGTCTTTTTTCATAGAGTAGGTAAATTACTTTTACCGTATTGAATAACCTCTCGTAATATGTGAGCACAATTTCGGGTAGGTAACAGGGAGGAAGCATGTCATTGATGCCTTGGTATCTTAGGCAATAGGCATACGTGTCAAGTCCTTTTGGCGTTTATTTAACTATAACGATAAATATTATCCCTTAACCCCGTTTCCTCATGTTTTTGTCTACAACTTAGAAGATTACCAGGTTCACTCTAAGGATCATATTCTAGTCAAAGTATGACATGCTATGAAGTTAGATCCTTGTCAAAAGAGGAGGGTGTATGGAATGGTATGCAGTAACTACTACTATATACGTTTGTATATGTTAATTTATTTGTCTTTGTCATATCTCACTCCATCTGATTTTTCACAAACTCGCTTATCCCGATTATAAATTCTCTCATAATTGTGTTTATTTAGGTATCTTTTGTGAGAATTTGGTTAGACGAGAGTCACCTTGATAGTTTTTTATTGTGTGTTGTGTAAAGAAGGACAATCCTAAGTTACCATTGAAGAACTTCAAGAATTGCAGATAAGCTTTGAGAAGAAGAAGAAGAAGAAGAAGAAGAAGAAGAAGAAGAAGAAGAAGAAGAAGAAGAAGAAGAAGAAGAAGAAGAAGAAGAAGAGTAAAACAGAGATAGAGAAGGAGATATTTTCTTATTGCGTTTATGTTATGATTACAATGTGTATATATAGATTCTATAACAAGTCTACTAACAACTTTTATTCTACTAATCATCTAACAGCTGTAATGTAACGAATTCAGTTACAATTTTATTCTATATTGCACTTTAGTCCTCCAAGTTGCTTTGTTGTTATTTTGTTGATTTGCTTCTTTTCTAATTCCGCATTTATATTCCAAGATCCCCCCACAAGTGGAACATGGATGTTAATGATGTTCAACTTGGAAATATTGTTATGAAAAGGCAAAGAACCCAGGGGTTTGGTAAACATATCAGCAAGTTGAAGAGAAGATGGAATATAGAACAACTTGATGACTCCATTCTGCAATTTTTCTCGAGTTATCTAGCAATCAATGTCTACATGCTTTGTTCTTTAATGTTGAACAGGATTTGTGGACATGGCTATTGCAGATTTACTATCTGAATACACTAGCGCAGGAAAATGATGATTTAAACCATAGTCATTTAATGCATCTAGAATCCACTGAATTTCACATGTTGTAGCAGCTAAGGCTCTATACTCAGCTTCAGCGGAAGATTTACTAATAGTAGATTGCTTCTTACTTTTCCAAGAAATAAGAGAATCTCCAAGAAATATGCAAAATCCTGTAATGCTACGCCGTGTGTCAAGGCAACCAGCCCAGTCACTATCACAAAACGCCTTGATTTTTACTTCAGATGATGAAGAGAAGAAGATACCTTGGCCTGGAGTAGCTTTGATATACCTAAGAACTCGTTGAGCCGCATTCCAATGATCAAGTGTTGGTTTAGAACGAAATTGGCTCAGGCAATTAACTGAGTATGATAGATCAGGCCGTGTAATCGTTAAGTAGAGTACTCTACCAATTAGGCGACGATATGAAGAAGGATTCTCCATCAAATTGCCTTCATCTTGCCTCAGCTTTTGAGTAGACTCCATGGGAAATGCAACTGGTTTAGCATTGACAAGTCCACATTCATTGAGAATGTCAAGTGCATATTTGCGTTGGCAAAGAGATATGCCTTGTTTATTTCGAGCAACTTCAATGCCTAGAAAGTATTTCAATTCACCTAAGTCTTTTATGGTGAAAGAATCATGTAAAAATGTTTTGAGTTTTTGAATTTCATCAACTGAGTTGCTTGTGAGGATAATGTCATCCACATAAACTAATAAGGCAATAAAATGTGAAGAATCATGCTTGATGAATAGACTAACATCACTATCTGAGTGTTTAAATCCAAAAGAAATCAAGGCATTGGAAAGCTTAGAGAACTATTGCCTTGAGGCTTGTTTAAGTCTATATAAACTCTTGATCAACTTGCATACAGTATTAGGAGGTGCTTGAAGACCATGAGGGATGGTCATATAGACATCCTCATGTAGTTTACCATGTAAGAAGGCATTTTTTACATCTAATTGATGTAAATGCCAGTTATGAATAGAAGCAAGAGCAACTAAAAGCCTTATTGAAACAATTTTAGCAACTGGAGAAAATGTATCAAAAAAATCTAACCCCTCTTGTTGATTGTATCCTTTTGCAACATGGCGAGCTTTGTGCCTTTCTAGAGTCCCATAAGCTTTATACTTTGATAGTCTATATGCGTCCTAGAAGGGGGGTTGAATAGGACAATAGAAATTAATCGGCTAATTTTATTTCAAGTAAATAAAATTAAAAGCTAATTTGAATCCTATTGTTTTAGCAAACTAAATAGTAAAAAACTAGATAATCCTAAAAGACAATATTATCAAACTATTCAAGTAGGCATTTTATCAAGCATATAGAGTGCGGAAATGTAAAGAGTGTAGAGATAGAATACGATACACAACGATGTATAGTGGTTCGGTTTCCCTACATCCACTACCTAAGGAAGCCTCCTTAGGATTTGCAAGATTCTCAACTAATCTTCGTAACTCTTAACCGGGTGAGATTACAAACCCTTACAACCACTTCAAAAACCTTTGAAAGAAAATACACTTGTGTTATCACCAACACAAGGAACCAAGCATAAAACCTATGCTCACACTACTCTCTTAATCTATTACAAGAACTAAGAGGAAAGGGAAAAGTGTTTAGGGGTGCTTATAAAAGCTTTGTAACTAAACTCCTAAATGAGTGGATATGAACAATGTAGCTTCACAATAAATATGACTTGAATGCTCCTTTGAAACCTCCTTGAATGATAATATTAATTGCTCTTAAGATTGGTAGATGGAAGGCTTGAGATGTGTCTTGAATGAGCTCCATTTTATAGCTGAAAATATGGTCCAACGGTCACAAGGCTTCTATCTAACGGATCTATTTTATCTCCAACGGATATAAGCTTTGTCCTCTTGTAATAGTGCAGAAAACCCTCTCGTGCGGTGTACCGCGGGTATGGTCCGGTGCACCGCGAAAACGTTCGTCTAAATTTCAAGCTTACTGACGGACTACCCAATGCACCGCGTCCCTGGTCCGTGCATCAGTCCGGTGTACCGCGCCTTGGTCCGGTGTACCGTGCAAATTTATGAGCTTACTGACGGGCTATCCTGTGCACCGTGCCTCTGGTCCGTGACTCTGCGGTGTACCGCAAGACTTGTCTGGTGTACCGCGGAGCTGTTCATTTGAATCTCAAGCTAAAGTTCAAGGAAAAACACAACTAATCTAATGAGGGGTTTTGGAAAACATTTAAAGAGATACCAAAAATGAATTTTAGTTTAAATGATGATTTGTCGAATATTAAAACGGGAATAAAAATAAGGTGAGGCTAACAATCTCCCCCTTTTTGATGTTTGACAAATCATAAACTTTTGAAGATGCCTAAGATTAAGTTTTGATAAAAAACTCCCCCTCAACCTAATCACTAGAGTTTTTATAAAAACTCCCCCTCACAAAATGCATTTGAAAAAGTTTAACTAAAATTTCTCCCCCTTTGTCAACAACAAAAAGAACTAATGGCACGATTTTGAAAATTTTGAGGGGTCAAAACACATTTTGAGTAAAAACAAGGACTAAAAGAATAAATGGATAACAATTAGAAGCTTCAAGGACCCTATAACATCAAGAAAATATTAGCAACAAGAGTATATACACAAAAATCACTAAAACACAAATGGCATGATAAGAAGGTTAGAGAATTTGCATGCCAATCTCACAACGAATTTTCTCAAAAAGATCTTGGGGTAGAGGTTTAGTAAAGATATCGGCTAGTTGATTTTCGGAAGTGACAAATTCAAGTACAATATCCCCTTTTTGTGTGTGATCACGGATAAAATGATGACGGATTTCTATGTGTTTCGTTCTAGAGTGTTGAATAGGATTTTTGGTAAGATTGATAGCACTAGTGTTATCACAACGAATGGGAACACGATCATACTCTAGGCCAAAATCTAGTAAGGTTTGTTTCATCCAAAGAATTTGAGTCACACAATTACCGGCCGCAACATATTCGGCTTCGGCCGTGGATAAAGCAACACTATTTTGTTTTCTACTAGACCAAGAAACAAGGGATTGACCTAAGAATTGGCAACTACCACTAGTACTCTTCCTATCAAGTCTACAACCGGCATAATCGGCATCCGAATAACCTATTAGCTCAAAAGAGGTAAATCTTGGGTACCAAAGTCCTAGACTAAGGGTTCCTTTCAAATACCTAAAAATACGCTTAACGGCACTAAGATGGGATTCTTTAGGAGAGGATTGAAATCTAGCACAAAGACACACAGGGAACATAATATCGGGTCTAGAAGCGGTTAAATAAAGTAAGCTACCAATCATACCTCGATATACTTTCTCATCAACAACCTTACCATCTTCATCTTTGTCTAATTTTGTGGATGTGCTCATTGGAGTTTCAATTTCCTTTGCATCTTCAAGTCCAAATTTTTTGATCAATTCTTTTGTATATTTGGCTTGATTGACAAAGATGCCATCCTTCATTTGCTTGATTTGAAGTCCAAGAAAGTAATTCAATTCTCCCATCATGCTCATTTCAAATTCCTTATGCATGCTTTTAGAAAAATTCTCACAAAGATTTTCATTAGTAGCACCAAATATTATATCATCCACATAAATTTGAACAAGAAGGATATCTTTTGAAGACCTTTTTATAAATAAAGTGGAGTCAATATTTCCTCTTTTAAAACCATCATCTAACAAAAATTTGCTTAATCGTTCATACCAAGCACGAGGTGCTTGTTTTAAACCATATAGAGCCTTTGAAAGTTTAAAAACATGATTTGGAAATTTTGGATCCTCAAAACCCGGTGGTTGTTTAACAAAGACTTCCTCGTCTATAAAACCATTTAAAAAAGCACTTTTAACATCCATTTGGTAAAGTTTAAAATTCATATAACAAGCAAAAGCAAGTAGCATACGAATAGATTCAAGTCTAGCTACCGGAGCAAAAGTTTCATCGAAATCAATACCTTCTTCTTGATTGTATCCTTGAGCAACTAACCTTGCTTTATTTCTAGTGATAATACCGGTGTCATCTAGCTTGTTGTGAAATATCCACTTAGTGCCAATGATAGTAGGGCCAATTGGTTTTTCCATTAATGTCCAAACTTTACTACGCTCAAATTGATTTAATTCCTCATGCATAGCGTTAATCCAATGATCATCTAACAAGGCTACTTTAATATTCTTGGGCTCAATTTGAGATAAGAATGCTTGATGAGCACAAATAGCAATAATACGAGAGCGAGTGGTAACACCTTCTTTTGGATCACCAAGAATTAATTCACTTGGGTGATCTTTGATATGTTTCCAACACCTTGGTAACTCCGTACTAGCTTCATTTAAGACTTGACCATTTTCCTTAGGAGGTTCATCATGAGATTTTAATTCTTGAGTAGGAGATTCTAAGGGTTGATCTTGTGGAGTATCTTCATGTAAGTCAACATCTACTACTTTCTTGATACAAAAAGGATTAGTCTCATCAAAGTCAACATGCATAGATTCCTCAATGGTACGAGTACGTTTGTTGAAGATACGATAGGCTTTTCCCTTAGTGGAATAACCAAGAAAAATACCTTCATCCGATTTAGCATCAAATTTTCCCAAATAGTCCCTAGTGTTTAAGATAAAACATTTGCACCCGAAAACACGAAAATAAGCAATGGTTGGTGGTCTACCATTCCAAAGCTCATAAGGGGTTTTCTTAATAAGGGGTCTAATTAAAACTCTATTTAACACATAACAAGCCGTATGAACGGCTTCACCCCAAAAGTATGTAGGCAAGCTATGTTCTTTTAGCATTGTTCTAGCCATTTCTTGTAGAGTTCGGTTTTTCCTTTCCACTACCCCATTTTGTTGGGGAGTTCTAGGGGCCGAAAAATTATGCTCAATCCCAAATTCATCACAAAAATGCACAAAAGGAGAATTCACATATTCACTACCATTATCACTACGAATTCATGTAATAGAGTAGCCTTTCTCATTTTGCACCTTTCTACAAAGTTTTGCAAATTCATTTAAGGCATCACTTTTTAAAGCAAGGAACATCACCCATGTATATCTAGTGAAATCATCAACAACAACAAAGACATATCTAGATCCTCCTAGACTAGTGACATCAACGGGACCAAAAAGATCCATATGCAATAATTGAAGTGGCCTAACGGTGATGACCTTATTTATGGATTTAAAAGATGAACGATGTTGTTTACCAAGTTGACATGCATCACATAGTTTATCCTTATCAAATTTATAAATAGGCAAACCAACAACAAGATTTTTTCTAGACAATTTTGAAATCAAATCCATACTAGCATGTCCTAATCGTCTATGCCAAAGCCAACTATCATTTACCACGGATAAGAATTTAATATGTTTACACATAAGACTCTCAAGATCAACAACAAAAACATTATCCGATCTTTTTGCAATAAACATAGTATCTAACTCATCAATTTTTAAAACAACGCATCTAGATGCTTCAAATTTAACACTAAAACCAACATCACAAAGTTGACTTATACTAAGCAAGTTAAAAGAGAGACCCTCAACAAGCAACACATTAGAGATAAGTAAAGAATTCAAGTTACCAATGTTACCTTTACCCAAAACGCGTTTCTTAGTATTGTCGGCAAAAGTAACTCTATCACCTTTTGTTTTATATAAACGAGTAAATAATGAAGGATTCCCGGTCATGTGTCTTGAGCATCCACTATCAAGGAGCCATATATTTTGCTTCTTGATGCTCAATCCCTACATACAAAAATAATTTAAGCTTTAGGTACCCAATTAGGTTTGGGTCCATGAGGGTTAGTGGATTTTCCTTTTAAGACCCATATAGGCCTTTTCCAAATTGGCACAAGAGATCCCAAATCCAATAATTTACGATAGTAACAATGAGATGCATCATGACCAAGTTTTTCACAATAGGTGCAAGTGATAGACGATTTTGAAGAAGATGGAATTTCATTTGAAATTTTTGATTTTACAAAAACATTTTTCAAAGGTTTTTGGTGAGTGAATGGATCATATCCAACACCACTTTTTTCACAAGCCATTCTTTGAGAACCTAAAATCAAATCCAAGTTTTCTTGCCCACTAGTAAATTTTAAAATAATGGCATTTTGATCAACAATCTTTTTCTCTAACAAAGCTTTTTCTTCCAAAAGATTTTTCTCAATAAGATGAAGTTTTTCATTTTCATCTATACATTCATCAAAAAGATTTTGACAATCTTCCAAAGCTTTCAAAACCTCTTTAGTTCTATTTTTCTCAAATTCTAAATCTTTTGTTAAAACTTTGTTTGTTTCAATAGAATTTAAAAAATCATTGTAAAGAGAATCAAATGCCTCATGAATATCTTGTTCACTAGCATCATCATTAGTTAAAGAGAGTTTAGATTTAGGAGTTACCTCATCATGATTTGCCATAAAGGCAAAGTGAGTTGAACCGGTATCATCATCCGAAGAAGCATCTTCATCATTCTCAAGTTCTCCCATAAAAGCAACAAGATTGACATTTTCGTTATCACTTTCTTCTTCCTCCGAATTTTGAGTATCCCAAGTGATATTAGCATGCATTGCTCTCTTAGGTTTCTCCTTATGAAGAAGAGGACAATAAGTTTTGATGTGACCAACTTTCTTGCAATGATAGCAAGTGGGTTCATCTTGTTTGATAGCTCTATCATTCTTCTTGTAGGGTGAGGAAGAACTTCCTTTCTTGGCAAAGCGTTTGTATCTCATGAATTTTTTCATATCTCTTGCTAACATAGCCACTCCTTCATCTTCACTAGTTTCTTCTTCATGTGAGTTTTCTTCTTCACTTTCCTTCCTTTCTTTTCGTTCTTTCAACTTGGTACTCAAGGCATGGAAAGCAATAGATTTCTTAATCTTCTTCTCCTCATCATCTCTTATCTTTTCTTCTTCAAGCACAAGCTCTTCCGTCATGAGGTTGCAAATGAGTTCATGAACCGTCATTTTTGAAAGATCTTTAGTGTCTCTTATAGAGTTGATTTTTGATTTGTATTTCCTTGGAAGAGCAAATAAGATTTTTCGGCATTGTTCTTTGTTGGTGTACTCTTGACCAAGAGTCTTCAAGGTGTTGACAATGTTAGAAAATCTTTGATGCATAGCATTTAAGGCTTCATCGGGCTCCATACGAAATAGCTCATACTTAGTGATAAAGAGACCAATCTTAGTTTCTTTGATATCTTCCGTTCCTTGATATGATAGCTCCAAGAGTTGCCACATTTCATGAGCGGAGTTGCATTCACTAACTCTAGCGTATTCCGTGACACTTAATCCATTAATGAGGATGTTCATAGCTTTGTTGTTTTTGGTGAGTTTAGCTATGTCTTGATCATTGTAATCATCTTCATCTTTCACCTCCGTTCTACTACCCGTAACATAAGGAATATAGGGACCCTTCTTGATAGCAAGCCACAAAAAGTAATCAATTCCTTTGACATGAATCTCCATTTTCTTTTTCCATCCAAAGTAGTCTTTTCCTACAAAAAGCGGAGGTCTAGTAGAACATGAACCTTCCGGTTGATTAGAATCCATATCGTGTTAACTCTAGAAACGATTAAGTACAATAGAGCTAGGCTCTGATACCAATTGATAGTCTATATGCGTCCTAGAAGGGGGGTTGAATAGGACAATAGAAATTAATCGGCTAATTTTATTTCAAGTAAATAAAATTAAAAGCTAATTTGAATCCTATTGTTTTAGCAAACTAAATAGTAAAGAACTAGATAATCCTAAAAGACAATATTATCAAACTATTCAAGTAGGCATTTTATCAAGCATATAGAGTGCGGAAATGTAAAGAGTGTAGAGATAGAATACGATACACAACGATGTATAGTGGTTCGGTTTCCCTACATCCACTACCTAAGGAAGCCTCCTTAGGATTTGCAAGATTCTCAACTAATCTTCGTAACTCTTAACCGGGTGAGATTACAAACCCTTACAACCACTTCAAAAACCTTTGAAGGAAAATACACTTGTGTTATCACCAACACAAGGAACCAAGCATAAAACCTATGCTCACACTACTCTCTTAATCTATTACAAGAACTAAGAGGAAAGGGAAAAGTGTTTAGGGGTGCTTATAAAAGCTTTGTAACTAAACTCCTAAATGAGTGGATATGAACAATGTAGCTTCACAATAAATATGACTTGAATGCTCCTTTGAAACCTCCTTGAATGATAATATTAATTGCTCTTAAGATTGGTAGATGGAAGGCTTGAGATGTGTCTTGAATGAGCTCCATTTTATAGCTGAAAATATGGTCCAACGGTCACAAGGCTTCTATCTAACGGATCTATTTTATCTCCAACGGATATAAGCTTTGTCCTCTTGTAATAGTGCAGAAAACCCTCTCGTGCGGTGTACCGCGGGTATGGTCCGGTGCACCGCGAAAACGTTCGTCTAAATTTCAAGCTTACTGACGGACTACCCAATGCACCGCGTCCCTGGTCCGTGCATCAGTGCGGTGTACCGCGCCTTGGTCCGGTGTACCGTGCAAATTTATGAGCTTACTGACGGGCTATCCTGTGCACCGTGCCTCTGGTCCGTGACTCTGCGGTGTACCGCAAGACTTGTCCGGTGTACCGCGGAGCTGTTCATTTGAATCTCAAGCTAAAGTTCAAGGAAAAACACAACTAATCTAATGAGGGGTTTTGGAAAACATTTAAAGAGATACCAAAAATGAATTTTAGTTTAAATGATGATTTGTCGAATATTAAAACGGGAATAAAAATAAGGTGAGGCTAACATACTTAAGTTTGAAAACCCATTTACAACCTATGGGAGTAATATCAGGAGGTGATGGACCAATTTGCCAAGTATTATTGGCTTGAAGGGCAGATAATTCATGTTGGATTGCAAGCATCCATTCTGGGGATTAAGAGGCTTGTTTATAATTTGTGGGTTTTAGGTTAGTTGATATAGATGATATAAAAGATGTATAAGAAGGTGATAGTCTGTCAGTACTCAAAAATTCAGTTATGGGGTGTGAAGGTTCAGATGTAGATGTGGCTTGAAGTTGTGAGTTACATAGTGATGTAGAAGGGTATATATAGTCTTTTAGATATGTAGGAGGATGCCTATTTCTTGTAGGTCTAGAGGTTGTGTTATGTGAAGGAGGTTGATCAGGAATGGAAGAGGATGGTTGTGTAGAAGTAACTGGAGTAGGTGTGGTTTTAGGTATGGGGTCTGAATAAAGAGTAGAAGAGGGTGGAAAGAGTAAGGTGTGTAGTTGAGTAGGTGGGGTTATGTTAGAAAATAGGAATATATTCTCATGAAATATAACATTTCTAGAGATAAGAATAGTGTTGGTTGAGAGATCAAAAAGCTTGTATCCTTTTGTAGAAGGTGGATAACCAAGAAAGATGCATTTAGTAGATCTTGCATCAAACTTTGATCTATTGTTTAGAAGTGTAGAAGCATAACATAAACATCCAAAAACCCGTAAATGATTGAGGTTTGGAGGTTTATTGTATAAAATTTGGTAGGGAGTAAGATTGTTTAAAAGGGGAGTAGGGAGTCTATTGATTAGATGAGCAGCAGTAAGAATTGATTCAGACCAAAACTGAAGTGGAAGATTAGCTTGAAACATCAAAGCTCTTGCATTAGTAAGCAAGTGTTGATGTTTTGTCTCCACCAATCCGTTTTGCTGAGGAGTTTCCACACAACTTGTTTGATGAATAATACCTTTCTCAGAGTAAAATTGTAGTAGAGTGAATTCAGGACCATTATCTGATCTAATGGCTTTGATCTTAGTATCAAATTGTGTAAGAATTAGTTGATAAAAGTTAAGTAAGTGAAACTGAACTTCAGACTTAGCTTTCATTAGGTAAATCCATGTACACCTGGAGCAATCATCCACAATAGTTAAAAAGTATTTATGTCCTGAATGAGATTCACATTTAAATGGACCCCAAATGTCACAATGGATTAGTTCAAAACAAGTTGAAGAAGAACTTTGAGATACAGGAAACACAAGCCTTTTTTGTTTGGAAAAATGACAAGAATCACAAACATTAGAACTAGAAAAAGTAATATTAGAATCTAATGTTTTGAGTGCAGAAATCTTGGCTTTAGAAGGATAGCCAAGTCTTGAATGCCATAGATCAAACTGTCCAGTAGAAGAATTCATAGCTTTTGAACTAGAGTGAGACTTTAAGTAGTATAGTCCATGAAATTCATAGGCAATCCCAATCATCCTCTTGGAATGATGGTCTTGTAAGATGCAATAAGAAGGAAAAAACACAACTGAGTAGTTGATTCCTTTGTAAGTTTTGAGACTGAGAGAAGATTATACTTGAGAATTGGTATACAAAGAACATTATATAGTGTAATATGTTTGTTTATACATACACTACCTCTCTTAGTAGCAGAAATTGAGTCACCATTAGGTAAGGTCACAGGAATAATAACCATACATATGTTACTAGTATGAAGAGATTCATTATATATTAAGTGATCTGTAGCACCTGTGTCAATGATCCAAGATTCAGGAATAGAGTTACCTTCTTGTGTAGCTATGTGATGAACTGCAGATGAATACTGTTCTTGAGAATCTACAGAATATTTATGAGCTAAGGCCATTAATTTTGCAATATCTTCAGGTGTTAAGTCACTTAAACTCAGTGGTGAGGACTCTTGATAGTTGAAATCCTGAGGAGGAGCTTCTTGAGCCATAGCATAATGAGCCTTAGGATTATATGTTCTTTGATTGTTAGTATAAACACGTTATCCTTTAGGACCATCCCTACCGATGGGATAACCATGAATTTGAAAACAAGTATCTATAGTATGTCCATTATAACCACAGTGAGTACATATCATTTTCTTTCTTTCAGGGTAAGGAATGTTCTTGGGATTATTCTTCGCATAGAAGGCATGAACAGGTGTAATTGCAGCAGAATATGTGAGCAATCGTTGACTTTCTTCTTGAAGCAACATAGCAAAAACAGAGTTTATAGTAGGTAAAGGATTCATTAGTAAAATCTGGCTTCTAACAGCTGAGTAAGAATCCTTTAAGCAAATTAGAAACTTGATCACGAAGTCATGTTGTTGTCTTTCAATTAGCGTGTCAAACAACTTACAAGAGCATTGATTCATGTGACCACATGAGCAAGTAGGCATTGGGCGAAAATGTATATATTCATCCCAAATGGTTTTGAATTTTGCAAAAAACTCAGAAATTGAACTGTTGTTTTGAAAGATTGAGCTTAAAGCTTTTTCTAGATGAAATACACGTGTACCATTACTCTTACTAAATCGTGTTTTCAATTCATTATAGAGCTCAAAAGCAGATGAAACATATAGTAAACTACCTCTAATTTCTTTTGAAATTGAGTTCAAGAGCCAAGATAATACCAAATTGTTGGCTCGATTCCACGCAGAGAAAAGCACTAAATCAGTGAGTGTAGTCTATAATTGTAAATTTATCGTTGAACTTGTATTATGTAGTTGAATTCTTTATGTAAGGGTTGGGCTTATTAGGCATTGGACGTTATTTTAACCACTCTTTTTATGAATGAAAGTTATTTTCTCGACAGACAAAAGAAAATTTACAATTAAAAATATGCATGTAGACTCCATGATTTTTTAATTATTCTTTTGAATTATTGTCCTTTATTATTTTAAAGTTATTAAAAACAATCTATTGCCTTCTAAGTATTTCTCAATCCCTGAATCCCTACTAACTTTACCTTCTTTAGCATCACGGCTCCATTTTTCGCCATGAAAAGTCCTATCCTCATTGGATTTCTTTCCTCTCTCAAGTTGAGAATGAATCACCTATTAATTTTCCCCTAATTTATGTTATTACTGGAAATAGATGGTAAACTTGCAAAAGTAGTTGTTACTATTTTTTTTTAGAGGTGGTATAAATCAAGCCACCTCTTTTAGGAAGTACCACGTACTAAGTGAAAATTATAGACTGTTTTTGGGATTTAGTAGGAAGAATAAGATTAATATTATAAAGATAGGTAGTTCAAAATTGTAAATTTTTTTTTTTTTTCATAACCACCTACAACCACCCATCTTCTTCATCTATATCTTAAAATTTTATACATATTGATTATTTAATTGTTTTACGTTTTCTTAGTTGATTTTTACACTACTTCAATACTATCTCATTTATTTTTGGGTAAAGTCCACGGGAAGCCTCTTAACTTTTGCCAAAGTGTACGATCCGCCTCCGATCTTACGTTTTACCCTTTCTCGCCCTTAAACCTATTTTTTGACAACGTTAGCCATTTATCCATTTTTCAGTCAGTTGACCGTTAGTCAACGCCACATGGCGCCATGTCACCGCCACCTCACCTCCAACCGTCTTCGTCCCTAACTTTAAAAAAAATTCTTTGAATGTTTGAATGTTTCAAACCTTCAACAATTAAGGAAAAGTAAAAAAATTCAGAACAAACATTGATTAATTCAAATCAGCTAGCTAAAAAATGGTTTTTTTTTCTTCTTTTGCTAAAAACTAAGACAAAACCCAAATTGGGAACATTTTAATTCGATCCAATAACATCTGCACAAGTTTATCTCGGCAACACTTATCATCTCTTAATAAATACTTTTTATTAAGTTATCAATAGATCATCATCGTATGCACTACTACTCAGTTCTTAGAAGCTGTTTGAAGCGTTACCACTGACTCTACACCTGCTTTAGGGTTTGAAGTCTTTCCCTTGAATATATTAGTTATCTGCAATAAAATCAAATCCATATATCGGTTTATATTTTTGTAAGAAATGTGTGTTATATTATTCTACATAAACACACAGTTTTTACCTTTTGAACGGTGCGTTTGAAGCAAGCTTTGTGTTCAGCCATTGGAGTATTTATAAGAGCATTGAGATAATCCTTAACATCTTCTATATAGGTTTCATTCTCCTTTTCTGTATCTTTCCATCTGCAAGGAGTTTCAGATGGAGATGGTGCAACTTCTGCAACTTCGACTGGGGTAGTTTCGACAGCCTTAACAACTTCTTCGGGAGCAGCTTCTGCTTGAGTACTCTGAAAGATCCCCATTAATACTAAAACCTAAAATATATTAGAAAATCTAATTTTATTACACAAAATTGATGAATAGCGATTTGTTAAGAGTTTGAAAAGTATTTAAGTAAATAGTAAAAAGGAGAATGTGTAACTGTGATAAGTGTTGCCGAGATACACTTGTGCAGATGTTGTTGGATCGAATTAAACTGTTCCCGATTTGGGTTTTGTCTTAGTTTTAGCAAAATAAGAAAAAAAAACCATTTTTTAGTTAGCTAATTTGAATTAATGAATGTTTGTTCAGAATTTTTTTAGTTTTCCTCCATTCTTGAAGGTTTGAAGCATTCAAAGGATTTTTTTTTAAAGTAAGGGACGAAGACGGTTGGCGGTGAGGTGGCTCTAAGGTGGCGGTGACATGGCGCCATGTGGTGTTGACTAACAGTCAACTGACAAAAAAAGGGCTAACGGTGTCAAAAATTAGGTTCATCAAGGGTGAGAAAGGGTAAAACGTAAGATCGGGGGCGGATCGTGCACTTTGGCGAAAGTTAAGGGGCTTCCCGTGGGCTTTACCCTTCATTTTTTTTCATTTGTTCATCTTTACACTTTTTTTTCTTATTACTCTATACACTCTTTTGTTGCATTTCTTTCAAACTCATTAAAAAGAATTATACGTATAACAATGCTTCCACACTTAAACCTCCTTCTTTATACTGTGTATTGCCTCTTTGATATCTTCATGCTTTCTGATTTGGTATTTTTGTGTTTTTTAATGGTATTTAATGATGATTCATCAATCCCTACAAGATAATCAGAATAGTCATTGTGTATCTTCAACTACAAACTTCATACATTCAACCAAAAATAGGGATGGCAGTGGTTACGATTTTAATCTGAAACCGACGGATTACCAAACCGAATAAAAACCGATTATGTAACCGTGGTTAAATCCGTTAGGGTTTGGTTTTAAAAAGTGAAACCGATGGTTAAAACCGTTAGGTTATGGTTTTAGATTAAAAAAACCCGAAAACCGAAAATCCGTTTTATATATATAAATATGATTTTATTTTACCTATTAAAGGCTAAAATCCATGTATTTTTATACTTTGAAGTCCATCTTTCTTATATTTTTTCTTGATTTTTAATTACCAAAAGGGAAAAAGTCTCAACCCAACTATAGATAAGGATGGAAATGGTTATGGTTTAAAATCAAAATCGAAAATTTAAACCGATTAAAAATTGATTATGCAACCATGGATAAAACCGTTAGGTTTTGGTTTTGAAAAATGTGACCGATGGTTAAATCCTTTAGGTTAAAATTTTAGATAAAAATAAAACCAAATAACCGAAAACTCGTTTATTATCATCTACTTTTGTATATTTTATAGTTATATAGATAAAAAAATATTTTCATATCTCAAAACTAAAATTTAAATAGGGGTAATTAGAGATAAATGCCTCCTTAATTAAGCCTCTAATTTTTTTAAGCCTCTAATTCTTTTATTTAGAGATAAATGCCTAACAGAACAATTATTTATAGAAAACATCCCCTTTATATTTTTTATACCTATACTATCCTTATTATTAAATATATTATTTTATTTTTAATACAATATTTATTTTTAAATATTAAACAAATAATAGGGTACTTTTACCACCACCACCACAACCACAACCATCACCACCTCCACCATCACAACCATCACCACCACCACTACAGCCACCACAACCATCACCACCTCCACAACAACAACCACCACCACCACCACCACCACCTACTACTAATTTCATCACACGCGTTCGTCCGTGAAATTTTTTTAAAATCGTCATAACTAATTCAAAAAAAAAATCAGAAAATTAAAAAATTTGCATTTTTGGATAAAGCAAAAAATAATATTTACGTCTATGATTTTTTTTTTTTTTGATTTTTTTGATTTTTTTGATTTTTTTAAATTTTTTTTTTTCCGCAGACACGAAATTCCATGTTTTAAACAGTGAATTCAGTATTTCAAAACATGGAATTTCATGTTTAAAACATGGAATTCCGTATCTGCGAATCAAAAAATTCAAAAAAATTCAAAAAAATTCAAAAAATTTTGAAAAAAGTTATAGACGTAAATATTAATTTGCTTTATCCAAAAATATAATTTTTTAATTTTTTTAATTTTTTTAATTTTTTTAGAATTAGTTATGACGATTTAAAAAAAATTTCACGGACGCGCGCGTGTTTTTATTAGTTTTTGTTTTGTTTTTTTCTAATTTCTTTTTTTTTAATTGTTAATTATAGGGGTAGTTTGGGATGGGGCTGTTTTCTATAAATAATTTTATTCTAGGCACATTTTTTTAAATAAGTTTTTTAATAGGCATTAATCTATAATTGACTCATTTAAATATTAGAATTAACAAAACGTTATTTAATTAAAAGTCAACATAATATTTTGTATATTGGAGATTTTTCATGTATTTGTTGTGATCTTGTTTCAATATTTTCAATATATTTAGAGAGTTATAGTTTGGCATGTCACAAGAGCGAGGCGAGGTTAGGAATCCTACCGCGAGAGGGACGCCTCGTGAGCCGAGTTATGGTTAAAATCCGAAAATCCGTTTAAAAAACCGAAATTCGAATTATTCGGATATGGTTTTGAAAAGTAAGTCTGATGGTAAAATCCGTTAGGGTTTGGTTTTTGATAAATTAAATGGATATGGACATGGTTTTGGAATTTTTTGCAATAATCCGATCCGTTGCCATCCCTAACCAAAAATATTATATATTAACCAAAAAATTCATATAGTCAACAGATCTGTAAATATTTAGTTGGAAAACTCTTCATTTGGTAACCTCAAACACTACATATTTATTTAGAATCTCCTCCATATTTTTTTAATTGTTTCCTCTTATTATATTCTTTGCACTATACAATCTCCATTTCATAATAATAGTCCTTTTAGAGGTGTTCACACTTATTAAGGAACCTAAATAGTAGACAAAAATTAGTTTAAAATAACCAACATATCCTTAATTATAAGAGAGAGAAAATTAAATATTTAGTTAGTAAAAGATTTTAAAAAGAGGGTAAAATGGGGAAAAATCATTTATTATGTATTGGAACTCTATATGTTACAAATATTGTTGAGCAATTTTTTTGGGCTAAAGAGACTATTATTATGGAATGAAGGTAGTATCTTATTAGAACATGGTAAACACAAACCCTAACTCTTCATCTACTTCTAATACTTTGGAAACCCCTAACAACCCACTACCTGACCTTCTACTCATCTTAAATCTATAATTACCATCACGACCACCACCATTGTCACTTCTACTACTCCTTCTACCACTAAAACCACCACAACACCACCTCACAGGCACATGCACCACCATTGTCACTTCTACTACTCCTTCTACCACTAAAACCACCACAACACCACCTCACAGGCACATGCACCACCATTGTCACTTCTACTACTCCTTCTACCACTAAAACCACCACAACACCACCTCACAGGTACATGCACATACACATACACATACACATACACAGACTCAGACACAGGCACAAACATGTACATAGACACATACCTATATATATAAACAGACGCAGACATAGTCATAGACATATACACAGACTTCGTTGACCGTTGTTAAAGGAATGTATTAACGAGTATGATAAGTTTATGTCTAAAAATTTGTATACCTTAATTGTGAAACGAAAGGATTTTTATAGGTAGAGAAGAACCGGTTACTTCTGAAATTTGCGTCATATTCATTGTGTGGTGGTTAACGCTGTTCCTAAGACGTGGGTAGTCATTCAAGATCATCCCAAAATTCTCCCCATGACGTAACCCATGGAAGTCCCGTGCTTTCTTTGGTGATTTTTATTTTGGTGGTTTATTAGATGAAACCCTCAACTATTGGGATGGATCAATGGTCTTATGAGCGAGACTTTTGTGAAATGATGGTATATATTCCAATGATAGATTCAATTAAAATTATAAATACGACGTGGTGAGAGTGAATTTAAGCCTATGAGGCTCAACATGGGCAACATGTATAACGTTTGGGACTAAATGGTCATACGTTTATTAGGTTGATCCCCGTTTAAAATTTTAATTATAAGTAATGGTTTATTCGAAAATGTTACTGCCTAAACGATCATTTTAAGGGTTCCTTTGATCCGTTCATCTTGTCTTGGGTAACCTTCTATACACACGTCAAGTAACTCAATCGATGGTGGTGGCACCTACTTATTTTTTTGTTCAAATGGTGATGGCTCCTACTAAGTAGAAAGAAATCGCGGAGCTTTTACCATATCTTACAAGTTACAAGAAAGATGACATTGAGTAACATGAGCTCACTAGCCGTTTTAAACAGTGTATGTTAGTTTCTTATGATTGTAACTATTACATTAACACTTTCACAAATCACATCATATCTCCTTGATAAGTTGCTTTCCAATTGAGGCATCGCATGTGTTTCATACCCCCTTATTAAAAGAATCTTTCATTATTGCACATTGTCTTTAAACTTAAGAAAAGCCCAACATTCATTATTGCACATTGCCTTGCATATCACTATAAAAAAACATCAATTTATCATACCAGTTATATTGTCTACTTGCATATTCTCTTTCTTATCTCGAACAATTAATATTCTCAGCATATATCAATTACTTTTCCTCAATGTGGTTCAATAAACTAGTTTCATAACAATAAAATCAAATCCAGCTTCTTCACACGTATAATTTCTGTATTTTCATCTATATTTCATATGCAAAATTTGTATTCCTCCTCATTTCATGGACTAACAATTCAATAACAAATCAAAGCCCCTACCTGCAAATATAAAACAAGCTAAAGGAATCAATCCATATTAATAAATAAAATCTCGGTTTCAATATTATACCTCAACATTCCTTAAATCTTTGTTAACTGATAACACTCTCGACCGTTAAAAACTAAGAAATTCACCGTCATGTCTATTTAACTGCATAACCAGCAGAAGCTACTGAAGCATCACCAATTAAAGAAACAGGTTGACGAGCCAATAAACAAGCCCCTATATCAAAAGGCCGTAATTCCGCTCCATCAAAAAGAAGATTTACCCCAGGTAAAACCACTTCTTTACTATCCACTTCATCAGATTTACCTACAGACACCGATTCTTCAACAACCCCTCCTTCATATTCCGAAACTGGCGCTAAAGCATATGATCTACAACAATTATTTAAATTAAAAAAAATAAAAAAAAATAAAAAAAGAATAAGACGTACCTTAATATATTACCATCAAAGCTAAGAATCTCAGTTTTACAGCGTTGTCTATTAGCAAGTTTAACTCTAGGTGAATTATTAGAAGCATTAGAAATAGGTGAAGAAGGATCAACTAATGGATTCCATCTACCACTAGCGTAATTCATTAACTTCTTCTCTTTACTAGTTTGTTCCTTTTGATAAAGAAGTCTAGCTGTGGGACCCGTTGATTGATATTCATTACATGCATCTCTTAATTTTCTCCTTAATTCTTGCATTGATTCATGATACTCCGATAATAAATCCGTTTGTAATAAATGTGAAGCTACTACTCTTTTACATATATTTCTACATAGTTTTGGACTAAATAAAGGTACTCCAAATTCAACGCTTAAGGGTACCCATTCATATAAATCATTTTCCGTTACAAAATTTGTTAAACTTTTTTCTTTGTAAAGTCTTAGTAATCTTATATAACCCATAGTCCATAGATTTATTTTATTTCCAAGGTTAAATAACATTGAGTTAAGTTTTATACTTTCTTCTTCGTTTAATCCAAGTTCTTCCCCTATACAAGCTGTTGAGTCGTCGAAATTTTTTAACGGTAACGGAACATCTAAAGTTACGATTTTACCCTTTTCGTTTAAATCATTTTTACTTAAAGGCTGTACTAAAACAGCTGAGTATTTAAGTAATGAATTTAAACAATGTAATAAAACATTTCCTTTAACTAAATTACCTTCGAATTTACTTCCTAAACCTCCTATATTTAAATCATCCCATGACCAAATAAGTGCTTTTTCACAACCATATAAAGGTGGAGGTAATAATCTTAAACATTGTCCTTTTATAAAAACTACTGATAAAGGCCCACTAGCTGATACTGAGTATAAAACTAGTTTCATCCATGGAGTCATAGAAGAATACGAAGGTGGCCCGAAATGTATCGGGCCTTTAGGGCCCGGTATAATTGATGCATGTGGTAATGGTACCATCGATACTACTATATCATAATCACGTAAGAATAATCGTTCTAAAGTAGCTGGTGAAAGTGCTGCTAAACTTTCACATCTTAATACATCAACTCTATATTTCTTCAGTTTTTTTACTACTTCATTTTCTTGTTCTTTTGTGGGGTCCACATCATTAGTTACTTTAACCTCATCATTTCCTAAAGATGTAATACCAATTTTGTCCTTTTCTTTTTCATTAGAATCTACACCACCTGATGTAAGACATTCTAAAACCCATCTTAAACTAAAAGCATGATTTGCAAATTCTTGAAGTTCACCTTCGAATTTAGTACCCTCGAGTGTAATTAAACTTCTACATAAATCAGACATACTAGCATAACCTAATTTTCCCGCTTCATATAATGTTACAGCATGAGATTTCAAACCTGAAAATTTGATTTTTACAATAAATTTTTACCATATATAAATTTAAAAAAAAAAGAAAAAAAAGAATAAAAAAAATGGGTAATTATAAAAAACATCCTTATAGAGTAGCCTAATATTTTTTTTAAGCCTTCAATTATTTATTTAATAAAAAAATACCTAATAAAACAATTATTTATAGAAAACATCTCCTTTATATTTTTTATACAGTTACTATCCTTATTATTAAATATATTATTTTATTTTTAATACAATATTTATTTTTAAATATTAAACAAATAATAGGATACTTCTACCACCACCACCACCACCACCTCCACCACCACCTCCACCACCACAACCACCACCATATATATATAATTTTTTTTATTTTTTTGATTTTTATAGAATTAGTAATGACGATTTTAAAAAAAAATTACGGACTGTTTATTAGTTTTTGTTTTGTTTTTTTCTAATTTTTTTTTAATTGTTAATTATAGGGGTAGTTTGGGATGGGGCTGTATTCTATAAAGTATCTTATTCTAGGCACTTTTTTTAAATAAGTTTTTTAATAGGCATTAATCTAAAATTGGCTCAAAAAAAATGTAAAAAAGAAAGAATAAAAAAAAAGTAAAAAAACTAACCTGGAGAAACAGAACCCATCATAAGATAAGAAGTAATATTAGCATCAACTACAAAAGCTACATGAGAAAAACCCGAAGCAGATCTATAAGTTTCAGTCCAAGTAATATCACTTTGAGATTGATCAGTTTCTTCATCACTAAGACTACTTTTAGGAGATTTGGGTACATTTGTATCTTGAAGAATAGTTGAGGGGTCTAATAATTTTTCAGCCCATCCTAATCTACAAGCAAATGAAGCAGCAGCTTGTAGTTGAGAAAGATCAGCTTGTAAAGTTGTAGCTAATTCAGAAACTGTTGAATTTTCATTCGAAACTACAAATACTGCGTAAAGTAACCTAAAACATTCATAATTTTTAGTTTCAAAAAAATTGTTTTATTTAATATATATAAGTAAAAAAAATTCTTACTCTTCTATAGGATCTTCGTATGATTGTTCTCTATTTGAAACAAATCCTTCGAGTCTAGAAACTGAAAAAACACTTTGACATATCAACTCTCGAAAGTTCTAAACCCAAGGATCACAAAAGGACTGAATTGCAAATATTACCTTTGAAACGATCATCGGGGTAAACAGGAACATCGAAATAAATGAGGCCTCTTTTAGAAAGTCCTTTAATTACATCAGGATCGAAAAGAATGAAAGCATTTACTTGCTCCTTACATATTCTATCAATTGTAGCCATTTCATCTTCAGAAAGTTTCTGAATAAACAGTTAAAAAATTAGTTAAAGGTTTATTTCGAAATTACGTGAATTAAAAAGGGTAAAATTTTATTTAACCTTAAATTCTTCTAGAGTAAAGTTGACTAAACAAACACCCCACCATGGATCAATCCAAAAGTCAATGGGTTGAGTGGGTAATAATTCTTTAGCTATTGATTTGTTTAGTTTCCACATAATTTTCTGCAATTTTTAGTAAAGTAAAGGACTATAACAATAAATAACTGTAAAAAATTACCTTTGATCTGCATTTATTCATAATATCTATAAATTCATTTCTTCCAATACCAGTAATTCGTAAAGCATCAGCAGCACTAAAATTAGGTATGCTATCATAAGGTTGCTCTGAAGGTAATAAATAATATAAATTAAGAACAAATAATAAATGAAAAGAATAAAAATAAAAAAATAAAAAAAATGTTAGTACCATTTTTCATGACTTCGAAAAGTATATCACAGTAGTATTTAAAAGGAGAAACCCTTAAAACCCGAGATACATACTCAGCAAGATGATAGGGAAACAACTGAAATAATTTATTGTTAAAAAATAAAGAAAAAAAAAACATTTAATATATATATGATATTTATTTAATACATACAGCAAGGTTTCTTCGGAGATAACGCATCATTTCTTCATAGTATTCACCTTCTTTGCATATTTTGCGAGCAAAACAAGTATTCCATAGCAATCTTTTCTTTATGCAATGGTCAATTACTCTGTATAGTAGCACAAAAGAAAAGGATTGATTCTAAATATGTATGTAAATAGGCACATATACATATATCTATAAGGTCGAAATTTGATTTTCTTTTTAGCATAATAGTACAATTGGATCAAATTTTATAGGGACTAGATTTGCAATAAAATGTAAGATTCCAAAGAAAAAGAAAATTAAGATTTGAAAACAGAAAAATTACTTGCGATGCCAATCTTCTTTAGAATTCAAAGTGACTTGAAGGCGTTTAGGCAAATGTTCCCATACACATTCTTCTTTTACTGCTTTTAGTATCAATTGGTCCTCTATTGTGGCCGGTATGTGCTGCATCTTTCTCCGATATTCCCTAAAAAAAATGAAATTGAATGAAGAATAATACATAAATGAATTGCAATACGGTGATAATAATGAATCACAATCAATTTTTTATGAGTTTACCTCGATTAATTTCAATTTATGGTGAATTTATCGTAATATTGAAGGAAGATGCACGATTATGGAAGAATAAATGAAGATCTGATCGAAATGTGTTGAATGCTATGTACTAATTGCAGTCATGAACTTACATGCAGGCTATAGAATATTTTTTAGAGTGGGTCCCACTATTTTTAATTTTCTCCAAGTAGGATAAAAAGGTATTTTTCAAATAAGTATATGGAGTTAGTTGACAAAAGAAAGTACTCTCAAGGATTACTGATTCAAAACACTAATAAATTCATGGATTTAATTTAATTAAATGTAATAGATTGTTAGGCTAAGTTTTTTTTTTTTTAGTCAAATAAACTTATATTAAAGGGGATCAAAAGGGCTGGAAGTAGTTAACCTACTCCAGTAGAGTCAAGAGCCATAGAGTCATTACAAACAACAAAAATAAAGTCATAAGGCAAAACACTAAACCAATTAACAGATAATAAATTCCTAGAATAAGCCTTCACAATCCACTCAGCTGCTTTGTTAGCACTTCTTCGTATCCCACGAATCATAATCTGGGGGTGGGCTTTAGTCATGCTTCTAATATCTTCAAGGATGGGCCTAACCTTCCAATGGCAGGACGCGCTTGAAGAATGCACGGCTTGAAGAACTGCTTCTGCATCAGACTCTATACAGGTGCACGAAGGAACCTGTTCAATGGCAAACTGAAGAGAACTACGTAACGCCATTGCTTCGGCTTCAAAACTAGAGTAGGCTGTAGAGGACATGGCAAAACCAGTAACTACATCACCTACACTATTACGAGCAACTGCGGCTGAGAAAGCTTTTCCAGGAATAAACGATGCATCCACATTGATTTTAATTTCATTAGAGGGAGGTTTGATCCAAATAGGGGATAGGGACTTCCATGTTGGCAAAACTTGCTGATGAGGGATTTGAATCAAATCTTGTTCTTCTTCATTGTAACAAAAGATATCCCTGTAATTTAAGTTCATAAGGGTTAAGCCTGTGTCAAAGTTAATGGGGACATCTTCAATAACTTTTTTATTACGCATTATCCATATAGTCCACAGACAAGCTATAATGGTAAGAAGGATATGAGTTTTTTCTTTTTTATTCTGTCCTCGCTCAATTAAATTTCCTATCCAACAGTTAAGACCAGCCATAGATGAGGGGTTAACACTACAATGTAGAGGGGATAAACACCACATTCTCCTAACCCGATCACAATGTAAAAATAGATGTTCAATATTCTCTTCCTCCTTAAGATCGATTTTACACAAGTTAGAACTTGTGCAATTTCTAACAAATCTGTTTCTTTCAGTTAAGAGAGCATTAAGAATAACCCTCCAAAAGAAATACTTAAATTTAGAGGGAGCTTTAGAGGCCCAACTGAGGGAGAGAAGGTCATGGTTGGGGAAAGAGGATGGAGTGGGAATACTAGGAAGGGGAATATAACTCTCTATCTCATAAGAATAACCAGATTTACTGGTATACATACCATGGTAAGTATAGGGCCAGATATAATCAGTTGGAACTTCAGTCCAAGGTATATTAAGCTCAGTAATTTTCTTAGTTAAATCTGGAGAAAATAGGGAGTTAAGAGTATCAACCTTCCAGGTTTTTGTATTTGTATTTATCAGATCAGCTACAAATTTGGGGAATGTGGGTTCTTCACTATAATGAGGAGGTTTAGGAAGGTAAAAGCCAGCCCAATTATCTTCCCAAATGGAAGTGTAGTGTCCATCTCCTATGGGTTTGATAATGTGTTGTTTCAATAGGACCCCAATTGTTGCAAAAAATTATAATTGGGTGTTGAATATCAAAAATTACTACTCTAATAGCCTCCCTATTCTTGGGTACCCTATTATAAGGTACCCGATGACAAAAAAGATAAAAATTATAAGGTACCCAATTCTTGGTGTTTTTTAGCCACATCTAGCTAACCCCAATCCCACTTTGCTACATATTTTTTTTTTCTTTTAATTTAAATATTTTATATATATGTTAAATTTTTTATTATTAGTTATAAAAATCTTATAAAAAAATCTAATAAAAGAATGAGTTAAGATATTTTAAAAAGGGGTAATTAGAGATAAATTAATTAAGTCTCTAATTTTTTTAAGTCTCTAATTTTTTTATTTAGAGATAAATGCCTAATAGAACAATTATTTATAGAAAACATCCCCTTTATATTTTTTATACCTATACTAATCGTATTATCAAAATATATTATTTTATTTTTAATACAATATTTATTTTTAAATATTAAATAAATAATATGATACTTCTACTACCACCACCACCACCACCACCACAACCATCACCACCTCCACCATCACAACCACCACCACCACCACTACGGCCACCACAACCATCACCACCTCCACCACCACCACAACAACAACTACCACCACCTACTACTAATTTAATCACACGCTCGCGTCCGTGAATTTTTTTTAAAATCGTCATAACTAATTCAAAAAAAAATCAGAAAATAAAAAAATTTGCATTTTTGGATAAAGCAAATTAATATTTACGTATATGATTTTTTTTGATTTTTTTTGAAATTTTTGAATTTTTTTTAATTTTTTTTTTCCGCAGACATGGAATTCCGTATCTGCGAGTTAAAAAATTCAAAAAAAGAATCAAAAAATTCAAAAAATTCCGAAAAAAATCATAGACGTAAATATTAATTTGCTTTATCCAAATATATAAATTTTTGATTTTTTTGATTTTTTTTAGAATTAGTTATGACGATTTAAAAAAAAAATCACGGACGCGCGCGTGTGTTTATTAGTTTTTGTTTTGTTTTTTTTCTAATTTCTTGTTTTAATTGTTAATTATAAGGGTAGTTTGGGATGTGGCTGTTTTTTATAAAGAATCTTATTCTAGGCACCTTTTTTTAAATAAGTCTTTTAATAGGCATTAATATATAATTGACTCTTTTAAAAAAGTTAATAATCAAATTAATTATAAAAAAAACATATCTTTATAATTTATTAAATAATATTAATTTATTTTAATCTTATTGGCTATTGAAAATTTTTTGTTCAATTGAAAAAAACATAAAAAAAACTCGTTTGATTATTCCCTTAAGAATTATAATTTAAATATTAATATTATATTTATTTTTGTTTCGAATATTTCTAATAAATACAAAAAGTAAAATAATAAATAAATAACTGTGTGAAAATATTAAAAATTAATTAATTTAAGAAATTTTTAAGATAAAATTAAAACAGAGTTTTTTGAAATTGGGAGGTTAAAATTGGGATGTTGTTGGAGTAGAGTTGTTTTATGGGGTTAATATTTGATAGAGAATATGTATTTGACTTCCAATCCTGGCAAACTTATTGGGTAGCTGTTGGACTTAGCCTTAGAATTTTATGAGAATTTTAGTTTATATAAGCGTTGAACGATGATATAGACTTGGCACATGTTTAAGTTTTTTTTCAAAGGATATATATAAAGAAGAAAAATACAAAAAGGATAAAATTGAAACAAGTCAACCTATCCTTAGTCGTGAAATGATGAACCACGGGCTCTATTCTCCGTCAGCCAGTTGTTCTAGGGAATAAACCAACATATTGTTGCTCTGAGGTAGGGGTGAAAAGTGATCACCCCGTCATTTTTCGCTAAGTTGCTAAAATTTCTAAAAATCGTTCTGATTTTCCAATTAGATTGTGACAATCGATCGACATCTTGAATTACTTTAAAATTGTTTGAGTAAATTATTTTACTTTTCTCATAATTTTGGCGACCTAACTTTGTTACTAGAAGCTCTGTCCTTACCTCTCTCTCTCTCTCTCTCTCTCTCTCTCTCTCTCTCTCTCTCTCTCTCTCTCTCTCTCTCTCTCTCTCTCTCTCTCCACACTTCTAACTGGCTCTACAAAATTATCATGTGTGTATGAAATATTATCCTCATTGTGTTTTTCTACAATTTCAATTATTATATTCTCTCAAATCATTATGAAAAAAGCATCACATATCAAGTTGATATCTAAGTCTTGCTATATTGTTTCGTTTAATATGGTACCTACTATTTTGGAGCCAACCCCTATATTATTATTAACCCATCTTTTCCCAAACAAATCTTTCATAACATATTTCATTTAGGCACCATTTGTATACCTAAATTTCATGTTAACTATCCATTTATGTCAAATATTTCAAAGTATATTAAAATTATATGATCGTACCACCTGTTTATTCTATCCCCAATTCCCGTATGCATGTGTAACTTTTATAATGCGATCCCTTATGCCTTCATTGAAATCCCTGACAATCCTGATTTGTAGATGTGTAGTTGTCCACACACATATACTTTCTGGACAGATTAACAACAGGTATTTCACCAAATCTTCCTTGTGTATTCACCAACAGCATTTATCATCCTTAACACAATTTTGTTTTGATAAAATTAACCGTTGTAGGTAAATCCTGCAACTTTTTCAGACAAAAAATCTTCCATTTGTTGGAAAATCAGTGTTTCATATAAATTTCCCGATTTGTGGATCCATATGCTTATTATGCTTTGTAGATTGACTAACTGACATAATCTCTTTATTAACATATGCATGATATCCAAACTTTGTTGTATATTATAATGTCTGTGTATATGGCTAAATAACAAATCTTCTTTGTTGTTTGAAATAGTTTTACATGTATGGAACTGTTTTACATGTTCTGGAAATAAATTATCAAATGCGTCGAGATCCCAATCATCCTTCTACTCATAAATAACTCAAAAACATTTTGTATAAGTATACCCTCTATTTTTTCAGTCTAAAATGGTGTGTTGATCAATCTAACCTTCCATGTATTTGTAGATTGTCTATTAGTTATCCTAATTAGACCTTCTTGAAGTACTAGGTTTCTCTCTTCGATCAAATTTGCCCATACCCATGACCTATTTTGTCATAATTTCACACCCCTGAAGTTGGTTTTATAAAATAATATATGCATTTCAGAACTTTAGATGCCAACGTATTCAGATTTGTAATTAACCTACATGATTGAGCTGCCAACAGTGCTATATTCGATTTCTTAACATCTCCAAAACCAATGCCTCCCATAATTTTTTTGCCACTATATTTTATCATGATAACCAATGTTTGATCATTACATGTACAACTCTACCAAAAAAATTATATCATACTAGACAATCTTAATAAAATATTTTTGGAAACAGAAATACCAACATTTCATAATTTGTAATTTCCTATAGGACTAGTTTAATAAGTACCTCATTTCCTCCTTCTAAAAACAACTGATCCTTCAAAACTTGTGCTTGTGACAAAACCTTTTCACTAATCCAATTAAGTGTTTCAACTTTTGATCATTTGTGACACAGGGGAATTTTCAAGTATTCCCCAAGATTATCATTCTTTTGTATATGTGAACATGTTTTAGTAGCGATTGAGAACTATGCCACCTAGAGGAAAAAAAAAGCATGCTAGAAGAAAAAAAGTTGAAGAAGCACAAACAGAGGTTGTGAGATATGTACCGCCCTCACCAATCAGTGTTGTTAGCAACAATTTTGTGAGCAATGTTGATCCTCAGAGTTCTATTAAGAAGCATATACTAGGTGAATGCGTACTTAATAGTACAATTAGTTCACTTTATTTTGATGGGAAAATTGTAGAGTATTGAGCCCAAAATCTAATAAAAGTGTTGAAGCTTATGAATCTGTCACTGAATCCGACATCCAAAAGAATACTGAGTTAAATGTGGTGAAGTGTGAGATTGAAATCCACCCAGAAAACATATTGAAGGCTACAAAAGTGGATAATGAAGTACCCAAAAAGGATGAACCAATTTGGTCTAATTTCTTTTCAAATTCTGTAAAGGAAGACTTGAAGTTGATTTCCTTCAAGCCTGAACTTGTCAATGGAAAACTAAATGTTAAGGCACCTAAAGAGGTCATCGAAGCCGGTGAAAAAACTTGGAAGCATTGCTTAGCTGGACAGTTTTCTGGAGAAGCGCCAGCTTTCTATATGATACAGAACATGGTCAATTTTCAATGGAAACACATGGGTAAGGTTGAAATTATATCTGCAGAATCAAATGTCTTATTCTTTAAATTTCAAACTGAGAATGATATTGACAAGGCCCTTGAGAAAATGTGGCATGTAGGAGGTAGAATCATGGTACTTATGAGATGGAAGACTAATATGAAACTTGATAAGCTAGAAGTCAGTAAAATGCCTCATTGGGACAAATTAAAGAAGACGTTGCTGCAGCTTTGGACTAAGGAGGGTTTGAGCTATATTAGCAGTGTTATAGATGTACCAATTCATATATATTTGATCACTAACATGAAAAATAGGCAAAATTGTGCAAGGGCGTGTATTGAGGTGGATACAACATAGAAATGCTTTAAGAAATCACATTTGATCTTGAAGAGGATGGTCTACATTGTATATAGGTGGTGTATGAATGAATTTCCCCCAAAATATGCACATTGCAAGGCCTTTAATCACAACCCAATGCAATGTCCTAAAAACAAAGAAACTCATAAGCAAGTTTGGAGACAAAACCCGATTGGAAAAAGAAGAAAAACTTAGAAAAGAAATATATAAGAAGGAAGAATGGGTTAAAGTCATGGCTAATAAGGTTGTGAGAGATCTTAGTCCCTTAGCTAAGGCCAATCACAATGAAGAAGCCAGTACAAGCACTCAAAATCCACAACGAATTGCAAGAAACTCCAATGGATTTAGTGCTCTAGCTAATAAAGAAAAAACATTGAAGAGATCTGAGTTCAATACTTAGTCACAAAAACATGGTTACATGATGATATACTTCAATCTTTATGATAATCAAAACCTATAACATAAGAGGTTTTAACCAGGCTCACAAACAACAAGAAGTGGTTAATTAATTAATTGACATAATTGGCCTACTTGAAACAAAGATTATCTTAGATAAGTGCAACAAATTCAAGAATGACAACCTTTATTGGTGGAATTCTATCGCTAATCATGACTATGATAAAGACAATAAGGGAAGAATATGTCTCCTTTGGAACACATCTACCATCTCAATTACGCATATAGAAATCACATAACAAGCTATTTTATGTGAATGTACTTTTTTGGACACTAAAATGCAAACTTACATATTAATTATATATGAAGATAATGACAAAGATATCAAAAAATGATTATGGAGTGTTCTCAACGGATGGGGTTAACTAATTAATCACCAATCCTGGAATTGGAGTGGACACTTCAATGAAATCTTGAGATGTGATGAAAGAAAAGGCTCCAACATTTTACTTATAAGTGCTTTGAATTTGAAGAATGTATTGGTGAGAATGAAGTGTATGAACATCAAAGATCTAGGTGTTATCTACATGGACAAACAAAAGAATTGTAGGATTCATATAAAGAAAAATCAACAGAGTTTTGGTCAATGATGATTGGTATAGGAAATTCAACTCCTGAATCATCACTTGTTATGATTCAAAGCAACAATTCACAAAGATATACTTGTTTTTAATTTTATAAGGTTTGGGCTAAGCATAAGAAATTCCTACCAGTAGTCAAAGAAGCTTGGAAGCTAAAGGGTGGGGGAACACCAACATATATTGTTATATGCAGACTTAAGGAAGTGAATAAAAGACTCAAAAGTTTTCAAAAAAAAAATACTTTACATACGACATTGAGTAATTTAATGAGCTCAAGACTAAGCTTCAATCTATGCAAAGTGACATCCTTAATGGTGATTTAACCAGCTTAGCTAAAGAAAAAGTATTAATGACTAAATTGGAAAGTCTACTTGAGATTCAAAATTTTATATTAAACAACAATCAAGAGTTTTGTGGGCTTAAGAGAGTGACCTTGGCACTAGCTTTTATCACAAATATATCAAAGCTAGAGTCATACACAACTAAATCACCTCACTCACCTTGGAAGATGGCAGAAAAAAGACTGAGAAAGATGACACTCACAAGGCCTTTGTGCAGTATTATGAAGACCTGCTAGGTAGAAAAGATATATTGGAAGAGTCTATACCCACACATATGCTTCAGAATTTGGTACAAAAACACATTACAATTGATGAAGACTCAATCTTCTCCATAAATGAAGACAAAGCTCCAAGACCTGATGGATTACTAGTAGGTTTTTCAAATGTGCATGGCTTGTTTTAGGATATGATATCTACTTAGCTATCAAGGATGCCTTTGCTAATTGCCAGCTACTCAAGCAAGTGAACACAACTACACTGGTGCTCATTCCTAAAGTAGCAAATCCTAGCACCTTGAAGCATTTTAGGCCTATAGCCTATTGCAAACCATTTATAACGGTATGTCTATATTGATCTCTAATAGACTTAAAGTCTTTTTTCCAAGGCTCATCTCCCAAAACCAAGCAAATTTTGTATAAGGCAGATATATAACCGGCATTGCCTAGGGTGTGATAAAATAATATAATAAAAGATAGATAAATGATGCACAATTTACCCTAGACTAGCACAGTACTGCAAGTATTACAGAACGTATGCAAGTTTTAATGATAAGTTGAATTCGTTCTCAGGGACTTAGTGTGTTATACGAATGAGCAAATAATTAAGAGTAGCAAGTAATTAATTAAAAGAATAGAAAATAAATATGATTGATTAAGAGATGATTAATTAAACTAATTAAAATAAAGACAATAGAATAAATACGAGAAAATATGAGATGAGAGATATAGCTTAGGTTTTGCTAGTATGCACTAATCCTTCTAATTCTTTCTATCAAATTCTAGTTAATATGGGAGATAATAGCTCTTAAATACTTAGTCAGGATTCTAAATTCCCATACCTTAGACCTTGAGAGCGACTATGGGGGATACAACACAGCCACGAGGCAGTCTAAACTTAGGGTTATCAAGCGCTACCAAGGCCCTAAGCAATACAATTCCTTCAATTGGTGATATGGTGATTAAAACAAACCCTAATAACTATCTAGTTAGAATTGGTGTTGTCAGGACCAATATCAGACACTAGACGTTATGTGGTGTTTCAATAATTAGACACCCTTCCAGGTGACCATCTAACTACTATTAAGAAAGCCTAAAATGACCAGGTTTAGGACATGCAATAATTCAAAACACATAAACAAATATATGGGTAAGCAGCTAATATCATATTAAAACATATAATTCCCAAAGAAACTTAGATAGAAAGAAAATAGAATTCATAGATTATACATAATGCAAAACCCAAGATATGGGAAAATTAGTTCATACCTGAAGTAAATAAACTAAAAGATTGAATAAAAGACTCCATCTTACTCTCTACGATAACTCTAATTATAATAAACCTAAGGACTAATTAATGGGAGGAAAGGATGATTTACAAGAGATATAAGGGTGTATTTATAGGTGTTTAGAAGACCTAATTCGGTTTCCTGGAGTGGAAGACAAGTAACTTCGACTCCAAGCACAACTCAAATTCGTAACCCTAAAATATAGAAAAGGTAATAATCTGCCGCTATTTTGTTTGGTCCTAACTGCTTCAATAGTTATCTGTTTAATGCGTTCCAATAGTCGAAACTGATCGTCTCGGAAAGCTCTTTAAATTTGCTTCAGGCCATTCTTCCAAACTCCTAGCCAATATTGAGTTATAAGCTATTTTGTGGTCGTGGGTGATGGAATTCAAATTTATTTGGTAACTTTATCTTTCCATATCCTAACTTTTCCTTTCTTTTCTCCAATTTCCATGTATATCTTCTTTACTTTATCTCTTAGAATTGACTCGATATCTAATCAATCTCCATATATATCTTTAAAGTTTCACAATAAATAAATAATTAAACCCAATATGCTTTAAAAATAATAAATCATTAAATCAAGACTAGAAATAAGGAAGTGTACTAATACATATGAAAATCGAGTATTTAGACTTCTAAAACACTAAAAATGATGTCTCCACTTAATAATAAATCATCACAAATGGGGAGACATCAATAACTGACAATGTGCTTGTTGCACACAGTGTGGTGGAAGGCTCTGACAGGAGAACAAACACATCAAGATATACCCTGAATTTTTATCTTCAAAAGGATTTTGACACATTTAATCGTAGCTTCTTACTAAATAATTCTCAAAGCTATGGTAATACACAACACCTTCATTAATTGGATTGAAATGTTCCGCAGTTCGGTCTTTTTTTCACTTCTCATCAATGGTAAATTAACTAGTTTTTTCAAAGGCAAAATCACATAATTTTTGCTAATGATTCTATTCTATTCCTAAATGGTGATATTGAGCTATCAAACTAAAAGAAGGCTTGGATCTCTTCACTAGACTCCCAAGCCTCAGTGAATCCTGAAAAGAGTGAACTGTACTATAGTGGTGATGGTCAAGAGTAGTACACAAATCTGCGCAATATTTTGGATGTTAAGAAAGGTAAATTCCCCATCTTATACTTATGGACCCCTCTCACCACTAAAGCTTCTAATGCATCTGCTTGTCAATCTCTCATCAAGAATATATAATCTAGTATTGATAATTGGATGCACAAGTTCCTAACTTTTGCAAGCAGACTACACATCATCAAAACAATCCTTCAAGACGATAGGGTTGATAAATCAAATTTGAGCAGCACTTTGACACTAGATGTATTGGATACCTCATATAACTTTATAATAGAAGTGGTGTTGAATAAAAATCGTTTAGTTTTTTTAGTAATACTAGACAATCATGCATGTAGTAGTATCATGTGTATCGCTTTCTTAAATTTATAAAATCCTGACGTGCCATAAAAAGAGAGAATATATCATTTTTGCACAAAACTCCACATATAATATCCCTATCATTTTTTGGTACATTTTTAACAAAAATATTATGCGGCCTAAGGGTATATCTAAGATTTTTTCTAAATAGGGATGGTAAAATTTTAAGTTCGGGTTAGGTTGACTTTTGTGTGTGTGTGTAATTCAATAAGGGCTAAAATTATACTTCCATGAAAGGCTCAGTATTTTAATAATAAGATTTATAAATTTTTACTCACATGGGAACAAATGGGGTTGAATTCACAACTTTACAAAAATAATTGAAACCAACTTTACAAAAACTTAACAGAATAAGTTTTATTCAATTGATTCTTTTTTCGTACGTGGGTGGTCGGGGCCAGCTTGCGCGTTCCATCACTAATCCCACGGGAATGTGCAAGCCTCCTTATGCATACCCCAAATAAATCAGAACTAGGTTACCCATGTTCAGGAAGGGTTCGAACCTTACACCTTTCAGTTGTTTATTTAACATTTATTACTTATCACTTTAAAACACAAACGACACATAAGATTAGTAAACCACTGGGACTAGCTCAGTGGCCAGGACCCTGTCTCTCAACTAGGAGGTACAGGGTTCGAATTCCCTCAACCGTGTTATTTCTTGAGCCCTTAAAGGGGGTAAGCAAGGGGTGCATGGTTCGAGTCTCCTCCCTGAACATGGATAACCTAGTTTTGATTAAGTGGGAGTATGCATGAGGAGGCGTGTATATTTCCTATGGGATTAGTCGTGGTGCGCGTAAGCTGGCCCGGACACCCATACATCAAAAAAACAAAAAAAAAGTAGCATGTAGTACTTATCATTTAAAAGATACAAAAATAGGTATTGATTAAATAGCATTTAGTACTTATCACTTAGAAATACAAAAATAGGTATTGGAGATGCGGGGGATCGAACCCCGTGCCTCTCGCATGCAAAGCGAGCGCTCTACCATTTGAGCTACATCCCCATATATTGATTTTAGACATTACTTTATTAAAATTTAAAATAAAATGGGAAAAAGAGATCATTATATGCCTATAACATTACTAACCATTGCTAAAAACTTCACCAATTAGGATGGTGGTAAAACCATACAAAGATAAAACTGTACATCTTTAAGCAAAAATGTTCAAATAATAAGATACATGATTGGTGTGTGTAATTTAATAAGGGCTAAAATTATACTTCCATTAGAGGCTTATTTTAATAATATGATCTATAATTTTTTACTCACATAGGGATAAATGGGGTTGAATTCCCAAATTTACAAAAATAATTGAAGTAACACGCTGCATCATCGTTCCACTTAGGTCGTACCATTGGAACAGTACAAACACTCCTATTGTGCCCTAGCAAACCACAGTTATAACAAAATAGCCCAATGTTCTCATAAAAAAAGCCCACCCATGCAACACCTTAACACTTTCAATAAGCACTCTTGTCTTAATTGGTTCTTGGGTGTTAAATCTCACCCTAAACCTGATGAATTCCATTTCTTGTGGATTATTGATTGGAAAGTCAATCTCATTTAGCTCACTGATGTAGCCTTCTAACACTTCCATCGTGTTAATGTTGCATTGAGTCCCTACTAGACCGTATACTTTCACCCGCACCCAGGAATTGATCATATTAAGTTTTTCGCCAGTTGTGTCATGCTCCGATTTCACAATAATGGCATGCTTTACCTAAACTACCATAGGACGGATAAACCATATGCGCTCTGCCTCTTCTTCATTGTCCATCGTGATTTGAAAATATTTTCGTGAAGCTCTTTGAAAGAAAGATGACAATTTACACCCCATCTGCTAATATCTTCACAACAAAAGCAAATTCTTCACTATTCTTCTTTGATGTAGATTCTTTCGTATTCAGTGAGAGGATGTCAAAGTTTATTATGGTGTCATTTTTTGCTTTAGTGATTGTTAATGCATGGTTATTACTTATTAGGGGAAGCCAGTGAGAAAGAAAGTGAAAATACAGCAACAGGAAGAAGTAGTAATAGTGAAAAGCGTGTGAGAACATAAAGAACATGGACTTAGTTTTATAAAGGCAAAAGATGGATTGTTGAAATGTCCATAGAATCACCGAGAATATTGTCACCGCCTTATGCATACAATAGTGTAGCTCCACGTGTCTGTATGACCTTCTCTTCCAAGAAAGTAGCGTGCGAATCTGATTGAATCTAATTAAAATAACATTCTTTTTTCTGCAGGTGCTGTTTTGAGTTTTTTAACCCATAAAAAGATAATTCTTCTTAGTTTGAGCTACAGACCTTCTCCATGCTTCCTGTTTAGCTCCCACTCCCAATATAATCGTGTATAGAAAACAAATCCACAAAGATCCTACATGCACCTTTGGAAAATACACTTTTTGTTTATACTCGTAATTGTAACATAAGTAAAGGTTAGTTTTTTTAGCCTCCTTTTTTGTACTTTATGCCATAAATCTTGTACAATACCAGATAAAACTTACAAGGATGCATTTTAAAAGCCTGGATGTGTAATATTTCAATATAATTTTGCTTCTCAAGCAAAACCCCATCAGATAAATTAACCAGTCAAAAAAAAGACCCTTTTTTCCTTGATTTCATGTACTCCACCTTGTATCTAGCTTCCATATTATAACCATTTATATACTACATTCTTGATGAGATATCCAATTAATAGAAACTTGGTTGCTTCTAATGCCATAGGAACAAAAAAATAGGATGGATCTAAAGGTATAACTAAAAGAAGAGGAAAGGAGAAAATGATTTAATTTGATATTGTACATAGTGATTGATATTGATACCGAGCATTAAAACATAAATGAATGATGAAAAGAGAAAGAAATTGTGGAAAGGTTAGTGAATAAGATTAATGATTTGAACAATACATGTTTTTATTGAAAGCTTTTTAGTAACTTTTTCTTTACTATTATGTTTTTGAAAGTGGTTATGTGGGAATGTAAGTAGAAGTTATTGTATTTAAAAGAATATGTAGTTTAGTTTTTTTTATAATTTTATAATAGTGGCATGTGGCTAGAGCTAGGTCTTCTTTTATGTTTATTCTTAGTAATTCAAACCCTTCTTTATGTTTCTTTGTGTTTTATCATATAGATAGTGAACCTTTAAATTATATATACAACTAATTATATTCGTAAAAGTATCAAATTGTTTATGTTTAATTTAACTCTCAAATTGTTGCATTTATTTTACCCAAAAAATTCATCCTTCATAGCGTATATTTATATCTTGCAGCAATATACGAGGTTACACAAGGGTGATCTCAATTATAACATGTGTTAAACTACTTGTAAAGAGTAAAGTCTTATGTGTTTACTTTTAATGATATCTTAATTTGATTCAATAAAATACTAAGCCAATAAAATTATTTGTTTACAATCAATTCAAATATAAATAAATGTTACCTGGTTGATTTTCTTAAGACTTCAAATGAAATTTGATTCATTGAGACTATATATTTACAGTAATAAAATAAGTTTCATTCATTTGTTTATTTAGTGATCAACACTTATCACTTAAAAACACAAACAAGGTCTATTGTTGAATATATCACTAAAACATATAATCTTTTTATCATTTTTTCAAGTAGATCTTAAATGCACTAATCATGTAAATTTTTCTTTTTTTATAATTAATACATTTAAAAAGTGATAAAAGGATAATATTATTTAGAATGACACTTGTTGTAAATACTTACTCAAGATTTAATAGAGAGATTAGGGCTTACCAGAAAATATGATCAACAACTAAAGTACTGAAAAGTAAAGAACAAAAACGAATTTATCGAGGTTAGATAAATCCTACATTTTCGTAAAGTTTCAGTAAGAGTATCTCTTTCACTATTATATACCTTGGATTACATATTACATTCGTATCTCAAATTACCAACACGTGACTCAATATAGACCTCACAAACCGTACCACAAATTTATAAACCCAAACCAACTTTGCTAGCTAAAAAACGAATCTAGATGATTCCATAACCACAAGATTTACTATGCTATTACAATGATTCTAATGGATTCAAACTAATCTAATTGAATGTTAGAGTTTCACAGTTTCTAGTGGTTGAGAGAGAAACAAGAGTGTATCAGCTAAAGGCCGAGAGAAATAAAGTATGCCAAATGGTAAAGTTGATCCTTTTAAATGAGACATGACAAACAAATATCTCAGCTTTCCATTCAATTCACCATTAAGGGACAAATATGCGCCAAGTGTTTCCACCGCTATAATGAAACGATGACATTTTATATGTGGTCCAATTCATATGTCAAAAATCCGCTTAGCCACAATATGTTCAAACATAACACTTCACCATATATATCCAACAAAATTTATCAAAAATTATCCATCTTCCAACATAGTAAAAAAACCATCTCCATCACCATTATAACTCAAATTCCTGCAAAAATATTTAACCAAGAAACAACAAGTTTTAGTAGTGCTAAAACTTGATGTAAGTAACTATTTTTTGTACTAAAATATAGATAATTGTTCTCATTAATATTTTTCACCAATTTAACATAACTAGAAGAAATATAATCTCTAATATAATGGAACTTTACATCAATATGCTTAATTCTCTCATGAAAAACTGGTTTTTTACTTATCTTAGTTGCACTTTAACTATATGAGAATACAGTTACCTCCTGTTTGATCGAATGTGCTTTATTTAGAAAATTATGTAACCAAATTGCTTCCTTATCTGAATTAGTGGTATCAACATATTCAGCCTCAGTTGTAAACAAAGATACTAATGGCTTCAATTGTGATTTCCAAGAAATATAATTATTTCCTAAAGTGAAGGGGTTTGTTTTACTGTAACTTTCTTTAAAAAATAATTATAAAAAAAGTAGAGGAATATAAATAATGTCAAGTCTAACACCTTGGCGGTATCTTTGATACCACTTTCCTTTTAATGCTCATTTAAGCCACTACTTAGGCATATTCATTAATTCTTTCTTTTGCGCTTCTTGTTCGTCGCCCTCTAAACTGCCACTCACATAAATTATTCAGAGTTTTACTCTCAATCAAAATCACAATATCACCTTATAATTTTTTAATGCTATGTGAAATATGGAATTAAGATAATATAATATAGTAAATTACAGGATCCTTTCTCATCCAAATTGTGTCAAACAAAGATAGGATGTGAAAATTTAAGATAACAGTATATGGGGCTTTTTTATTCTACATGAGTACAAATTGAATCTACATATTTTATAACACAAAAATGAGTGGCTTGTTCCCTTACGTTAGAGCGGGCATGCAAGTGTCATATTTGTTTAAAATAAAAATTATTGGTGTTTCAGACTTCTCTATGTGAGATTCAAGGTAAGGTATATGGGTTAAAATGGGATGCTTCAAACCGTTGGAGGATATTTTTTATCATTGTTGCTATCTCAAACTCTATATGATGTGGTTTCTGAGTTTAAAATTATTTAAAAGAGAACAAATAAACTTCTACTTTTGGTTAAGGATTCCTTTTGTTCTTGTTGTTAGATGAGATAATATAGTGGGTTCCAACAATTTCCTACACCTAAGATAGATATATTGGGGTTCTAGCAATTTTCTACAATTATATTATCTCAATTTCTCTATTCCATACAAAATTTAGAAAGAGATTTTTGTGAGGTCGATTTTGTTATGGTTGTCATGAGGATTTTTTGGGAGAAAAAAATAAGGATCAATTAAGCAAGTGGAAATTAAGAAAAGAAGGTTGCGAAAAAGAAGTACATAAGAAGAAACTGGCGAATGGGCCTAAATAAAGGCTTAAGCGGGATATAAAAGGAGAAGTGATATCTAAGTTACCGCTGGTGGAAGCAAATGTGTGATAAATAAACAGACAAATAAAGATATATTTAAAAGACACACCCTTGACCATTGTGCTCTCAAATTAAATATTGGAGGTGAAAAGAAATTTGTTCAAAGTCAATTTAGATTTTTTAATATTTGGTCTAAACACGAGAAGTATATAGATATAGTGAAGGAGGCATGGAATATTAATGTTGAGGGTAATGGTATGTATAGAATTTGTGTTAAGCAGAAGAATGTGAAAGTTGCCCTTAAAATATTTAATAATACACACTTTAAAAAGAACAGTGTGGAGATTGAACAGATGAAAACTCGTTTGGATGAGATTCAAATGAAAATTATGTCTGGTAACACTAGCTGTAATATACTACAGGAAGAGAAGATACTCAATAGTAACCTTCAAGAAGCTATCACTATACAATATAATATTATGAAGCAAAAGGCTAAATGTGTAGCCATTAATGAAATGGACTGCAATTCAGCCTATTTTTACAAAGTTGTTAAAGGGAGAATTGCTAGAAATACTATCTCTACTCTAATCACTGATACAGGGGAGGTAATAGAAGATCCTAACCTCATTAAACAAGAATTTATTCAGTTCTATACTAAATTACTTGGAACTGAGGATGCAAGTGAAGAAGTATGCTCAAGTGAAACTATTGGAAGGCTAATTAATACCAAGGTGTCTAATGAGCAAGGTAATGAACTTATATCTCCTATTACAGATGCAGAAATTAAAGATGCAGTATTTTCTATAGGAGAAAATAGAAGCCCTGGGCCTGATGGCCTTAATTCTACCTTCTATAAATCTTCTTGGAATGTGATTGGGCAAGATTTTACTCATGCTGTCAGAGAATCACTCAATAATTGCAAAATATTATCTCAAATTAATGCTACCAACATAGTGCTTATACCAAAAGAAAAAGATGCTTCTAGTGTCAGAAAGTTCAGGCCAATTTCATGTACTAATATATCTTATAAGACTATCTCCAGAGTAATTTGCAAAAGGCTTAAAAAAGTAATTAACTCTATTATATCTTTGAACCAAGCTGCTTATGTGGGAAATAGGTACATTGGGGATAATATTTTAGTAGCCCAAGAAATTGTTTTGGGATATGAGAAGAAAAACTCTGCTCCAAAGTGTACAATCAATCTAGACCTTCAGAAGGCATATGACAGTGTCAACTGGAGGTTTTTATTGAATGTACTAAAGGCCTTTAAGTTTCTTGAGAAGTTCATAAGATGGATTAAGATGTGTGTGTACACCATCCTATTCAGTGTGTATAAATGGTGAAAATTATGGATTTTTCAAGGGAAAGAGGGGCCTAAGGCAGGGTGATCCACTCTCACCCTACCTGTTTGCCATGTGTATGGAAGTTTTTACAGGGCTATTCAATGAGTTGGGTAATAAAAAGAGTTTTAATTATCACCAAAAATGTGAAGAGATGAAACTAAATCATATCATCTTTGCAGATGACTTACTAATTTTTTTAAAAGCAGATGTTGATTCAGCTAGAGAAGTAAGGAAAGGGCTTGAGCTGTTCTTTAGGATGTCTGGACTTAATATTAATTACAATAAAAGTGAAATCTATTATGGAGGTACTGATCATGACCTGAGAATCAAAATTTCTGAAGAATTAAACATTAAAATGGGATGTCTACCAGTAAGGTATCTTGGTGTGCCTTTACTGCCAAAAAAGTTGAGTGTTGAAGAGGGTAATAAATTGGTGCATAAGATTTATAGTAGTATAAATCATTGGTCTTCTAAATTACTATCATATTCTGGTAGAGTAGAGCTAATTAAATGCGTACTGATCAGTAAAATCATGTTTTGGTGCCGTGTTTTCTTACTCCCTAAGCAGGTTATATACAAATTAAATCAACTGATGAAAAGTTTCTTATGGAAAGGTAGTAATGATGGAGCTCACGGAGCTAAAATAGCTTGGGATAGAGTATGTACTAGTAAGCAAGAAGGAGGATTAGGAATTCCGAAGATTGAGAATCTTAACCTTGTGTGTCTATTGTTCACCTTTTGGAGAATGTATGCACAAAAAGATAACTTGTGGAGCAAATGGGTAAAGTGCAACATAGTAAAAAATAATTGTATTTGGGCACTTGAAGAAAAACAAGCACACTCTTGGATATGGAAGAAAATTCTGAAGGTTAGGAAAATTGCCTATGAATTTATCTATCATAAAGTTAATAATGGAAAAGATACTTATATTATTTGGGATAGATGGATAGAAAAGAGTAGTGCGCAGGAAAAAGCTGGAGTTGTGTTGAATAAAATAGATATAAATAGCAACAAAACTGTCTCTAATTGTTATGGTGGAAGTAGATGGAGGCTACCACCAAATATAGGTAAAATCTTACCTCTTATTAAAGATGTGAAATTGAATGATAGAGAAGATGTTAAAGTGTGGACTGAGAGTATTAAGATGAAGTTTTCCTTTAAAAAAACTCTAGCTAAAATTAATTCTAAGGAAGAATCTGATCAGGTAACTTGGTTCAACCTTGTATGGAGCAAGAAAAACATTCCAAGGTGTGCTTTTATCACGTGGATTGCAGTTAATGATAGACTAAGTACGAAGGATAGGATGTTACAATGGGGCAATACTATAAATCCTCTATGCTCTTTATGTAAAGCTGGAGTTGAATCTAACTCTCATCTTTTCTTTGAGTGCTCTTTCAGTAAGAGGGTATTAAAGAACATATTATGCAGGTGTGATTTAAACTGTGTACCGAAAGACTTTGATGATATTTGTAATGAAGTGAACAAGATAGGAAACAAGGAAAAGATAAGCTTTGTGAGTAACATGATTACTTCGTATGTGTATAACTTATGGTGGCTGAGAAACGAGTATGAACATGGAGGCAAGGTGATAAATGATGAGCAACTATGTAAGAGAATCGAAAATATGGTGAAAATGAAGTTACTAGCATGGAATGTCAAGAATATGAAGATTAAAGAGATGGTGGATAAATTGGATTAGTGAATAGTTTCTTTCTTATCTTTATGTTAGGTCCATTTGATAAAATTTGTAATAGATAAGTAACGGGTTGGTTTTTAATTATAGGTTGTAATAGTTGTAAGGTTATTTGAGTATGTAGTAAGGCTTTTTGTAATTTGGGCCGAGATTAGCTCTAGTGACCCATGTTGGGCTTTAGATGTCTTGGTTTCAAATTGTAAAAGATATTGGAAGCTGATTTGCTATTAATAAAGTTTGATTTAATGATCAAAAAAAAAGACACACCCTTGACTACCACGAGAAACTCAGTGCAAGTGTTACAGATCGTTTGCAAGTTTAGTTAGTTAGTAAAAGTTCGTTCGCAGGGATTTGATCCATTAGATCTACTTATGCATATAAAGAAATGTAGGAGAAATTACTAGTTAAATAAAAAGACAATAAAAGTAATTATATTTATTTGGTTTTCAAATCTGGAAGATAATGATGCAAGTAAATAAATACTAAAATAATGGAGATGAGAAATATAGCTTAGGGTTGCTAGCATGCACTTATCCTTCTAAGTAAATATTCTAGTTATAAGGGTAATTAAAGATCTTAGATAAATAGCCAGGATTCTACATTCCTCCTAACCCCTTTCTGGGTGGACTTATGTGGCGACCTAACAATTACCAGGGGACTTGGGTAAGGGGATCCTGCGCAATGATCGGTGGTTAAATCTCAAACCCTGATGACTATCTAGTTAGGCAAGCCCTTCCCAATCACTACCGCATACTAGACGCTTATGCGATGTTTCAATAATTAGACACCCCTTCTGGGCGACCATCAAACTACTATTAATGGGGTAGTTTTATACGCATACATTTGCAAGAACTACGATCAATAAATCAAAGCACATAAAAAAATATATGGTTAAGAATCTAGAATCAATTTAAAAAGGTTTCCCAAATAACATAAAAGCAAATAAAAAATTAGAAATCAAAGATTATACATATGCAAACCCAAACTATAGGAAAATTAGTTCATATCTAAAGACATAGAAATAAAATACAGATAAAAGTAATTAGAAACAAAGATAAGCTAAAAAATTTAATGCAAATTACCCTAATGATAGAGGGAGATGATGGAAAAGAGGAGTTTGCTGCTTTCCAACTTCTGGTTTTCCTCTCTACATGTCTTGTTGCTTCTCTTGAATGACTAAGGATTGATCTAAGGTTTAGAACTGAGCAATGACATGTTTACAATTATTAAAGGGTGTATTTATAGGTGTTAAGAAGACCCTAGGTCGAAATTTTAGAGTAGAAGACAAGTAATTGGACTCCTTTTCCAATTCAAATTCGTTTCCTAAAATATAGGAGATATGATAAATGTTGTTGTCTTGTTTTGGACGTAACTCCTTCGTTATTGGTCAGATTTTTTACTACTTTATATAGAAACGACCTCAGCGAAAAGATCTACACTTATACATTTTATTTCTCGTACAATTTCCCAGCCGATTTGAAGTTATCTTTACTTTAGTGGACGTATCTACAAAATTTCAGATTTACTTGACAACTTTTCCCAATAACAAAGATAAGCTAAAAAATTTAATACAAATTACCCTAATGATAGAGGGAGATGATGGAAAAGAGGAGTTTGCTGCTTTCCAACTTCTTGTTTTCCTCTCTACATGTCTTGTTGCTTCTCTTGAATGACTAAGGATTGATCTAAGGTTTAGAACTGAGCAATGACATGTTTACAATGATTAAAGGGTGTATTTATAGGTGTTAAGAAGACCCTAGGTCTAAATTTTAGAGTAGAAGACAAGTAATTGGACTCCTTTTCCAATTCAAATTCGTTTCCTAAAATATACGAGATATGATAAATGTTGTTGTATTGTTTTGGACGTAACTCCTTCGTTATTGGTCAGATTTTTTACTACTTTATATAGAAACGACCTCAGCGAAAAGATCTACACTTATACATTTTATTTCTCATACAATTTCCCAGCCGATTTGAAGTTATCTTTACTTTAGTGGACGTATCTACAAAATTTAAGATTTACTTGACAACTTTTCCCTTCCTATTTTATATCTACTTCCTTTTATCTCTTAATTCCTTCCATATCTTCTTTCCTTATCTCGTTAGAATTGATTTGGCATCTAATTAATTTCCATATATCTTTAAAGTTTCACATTAACACACAAATTAAACCAAATATGCTCTAAAAATAATAAATCCTTAAATCAAGACAAGAAATAAGAATTCATCAAAATACAAATAAAAATCTAAAATTAATTATTCATAAACACCTAAAATGATGTCTCCAAACTAGATTATTATATAGGGAGACATCAAGACCCCCAAATCAAAGTTGTATCGTCCCGATATAATAAAGATGAAAACAAAGGGAAGTCTCTAAATACACACCTAAGTCAATTAAGCACAGTGGGAAAGAAGATAGCAGCATATATATAATAAAATCAAAGCAACTCCTCAGAAAATTCCATGTAATAATATTTACAAACTATATTACATGTACACTTGTCATACTCACGATCAACACGTATCAGATTCAAGATCATATTAGCTTCGCAATGCAAGAAGGAGAGGTTCTTCACTTAGTTTACCAAGGAGGCTATAGATTGTTCATCAAACTTTACTAGTATCCTAAGATCCACCTAACTACTCTCTAACGACTCAATCACTTGTAGATTACATAGTAAAGAATCATAAGGTCTTTAAGGTTGCAATGTTGGCTTATGAACATTATGATAGTATATTTGGATAATTTAGAGTGAGCTTTTGGCTCTCTCCTCGCTACCCATCAATGAATCGCTCTAGAGCTTGAGTTACTCTCATAAAATGTTCTCACTCAACCCAGTGATTTTGAATTTTCGATGCACTAATTTAGCATCCCCAATAACCTAATACTAAAGCATTAACATGATTACATTAAAATTCCACTTTGCCGGTCCAAATATATTCAATCTTTTCATATCAATTTTTTCTTTTGTAATATAGCTATGACTCTCTTCTTGATGTGAGATATCATGCTATTTTTTCCACATATTTTCTTTTCATAACTTTTTTCATTTACTTTTTAACCCGAAAAAGGGTTACAATATAATAAACATGAGAATCATCATTAAAATATAGAGCACAATTAATAAGCTCAAAAATTCCCAACCCAATAACAGTTACCATAATGGTAGCGCCACCACCCCAAACTCAAGCTCTAAAACAATTGTCTATGCATCGCGATTCGAGTGCGGGTCATATGGAAAAGTCCTAAAATCTAAAGGGATATGGCTTATAATATGGCTAAATAAAAAGGCTTTAGAACAAGAAGGGGCTGAGAAGGATAATAATATAATAAATGGACAACAAACTAAAAGGCAACAAGGGCTACCAAGAACCACCTTAATCACTTTCTAAACTATGCAATTTCTTTATTCTCTTACCTTTAGCATGTTCATTAAATGGGTTTATCAACTAGGTCGGATATCACGGCCTACACACCCCTCAAGGTGCCCTAAGATCAAACATACTTCTACCGCATTGCTTACTAATCTTTTCTTTACTATCAATGTGTGTTTCTTGTAAGTACTCAAAGCATACAAAATAAAATATCTTATAAACATATTAATTTCTATCATTAACTTACTAAGCTTATGCTTTCAAGCTATTAAACACAATCTACATCTAATCCCCTCTATCTAAACTTTTAATTTATTCCTAAAAACATATAAAAATGGAGATGAGAGACAACGAATCCCCACACCCCCAACTCAAAAAATGAGTCGTGTCCCCACGACTCAAAAAGACTCAATAAAGAAATTAAAATTTAACAAATATTGCAAGTATAGAAAGGATGGTAGGGAAGAAAGAAAACATACTCTCGAGGCTATTACCTCGCTTGATTAATACCCGGAATAGGGTGCAGTGCTTTCCTTGTATGTATCCTTCTTGTATCAACGCCCAAATGCTTGAGATTGCGAAGAAAGGGCTTACACCGCAACAAGTTTTTACGCAAGTTATTCCTGAGAAAGAAGCGAGTGTAGAAGCCAAGTAAGAGACTGTGAGAGTCTCAAGAAAAGTAGAGAAAGAGTTACCATTGAAGCTCAAAGATCCTGGAAGCTTTAATCTTCCTATACAAATAAATGGTACGCTCAAGGGGAAAGCTATGTGTGATGTAGGTCCAGGTGTGAATCTTATGCCAAAGTCCGTGTTCGAGAGACTTGGACTTCAGAAATCAGAGAAAGCTCCAGTGAAGTTGCAGTCTGCTGACAACTCAGTTACCAAGACATGGGGAACAGTGGAGGACGTTCATGTCCGATCAAGTAATATCACCATCCCTACTGACTTTTTTATACTTTATTTCGATGCAGATAAGCAGGATCCAATTATACTTGGAAGGCCTTTCATGGCCACAAGTCAAAGCATAATAAAATTCCAGGAAGGGACAATCACCCTTCATGCTAAAAACGTATCTGAGACATTCTATATCTGGGGTAAGAAACCAAGGAAATCAGATCCCACCGTTCCTATCATCCATAGCCTTTCACATCACAAAGTCCCTAAAGAAAATATCCACACAAGCCTGTGGATACTGAGCCAAAGATTGAGTTTGGGGTCGGCCATGAAGTTTATGGAAAGCCCACAAACCATAGAATAGGCCACGAGGTCACCAAGACTCGTGGATGGGACCATTTGTAGTCACTAAACTTGTTTCAGCTAAGGTGATAGAGATCAGGCCCAAAAGGGGCATCAGATGGAGATTAGTAGACGTTCATAGCCTTGCTCGTTGTTTGGGAGGCTATATTCTCAAATCTTGATAGTGGTAACACGTCTAACTTTAAAATACGTTAAATAAAAGTGTTGTATGGGAGACAACCCGAAATTTTTTATGTTTTTTATGTTATTAATTCATGTTTAGTTTAGTTGTTTTAGTTGATATCGCATATTTGAGAAAGGTATTAGTGTTTTTGATGTTAAGTTATTAAAGAAATTGAGTTAGGGAGGAAAAAGAAATTTTTGTGCACATTCTGACCTGCCCGCCGGTAAGCCGGCGGGTCAAAGTCCGTGCCCACGGGTTCACGAATTAGGTTTTTTGCCGAGAGGTGGAATTTCAAAAAATTGCGCACCGGGTACCCGACCATACGACCGGTAAGCTGGCGGGTCAAAATCCGTGCCCACGGGTTCACGAATCAGGTTTTTTGTCGAGAGGTGGAATTTCGAAAAAATTGAGCACCGGGTACCCAGTCACACCACTAGTATACCGGTCAGACAAGAACACGTGCCCACGGGTCTATGAATCAGGTTTTATGCCGAGGCGAGTCTTTTCGAAAAGTTACTCACGGGGTAGCCGGTCACACCGCCGGTATACTGGTCCGTGCCGTTGGAAAAGAGAAAATTTTGAATTTTTAGGTTATAAAGAAGAAGAAAGCTAGTCTATTACGAATTTTACAATCCTTAAACCTCTCTTTCTTCTCCAAACCTCTCCCAAATCCATTAAAGCTTTATCAAATCTTCCCCAAACATCAAAACACTACCCAATCACCATAAAAACACATCAACTCCTTTCTCCACATCATTACAAAGAAGATTCAACCACCCAAATCTTACCAAAACATATTGAATCCAAGAATCAAAAGCTTAAATTTCAAAAATTCATCCTACAGTTTCTTAGATCCATACCAATCCATCAAGAATCCATCTTACCCATATAGAGAATCATCCTCAAAACATCATTCCTAACCCAAAAAATACTTGTTCAACCAATAATCAAGAGTTTCAAATTTCAAGAGTGGTCAAAGCTTTGAGTTGGAGGTTAATTGAGATGACTAAGAGAACAGAGACATTAGATAATGTGAGGGAGATGAAGAAAAGCAAGGTATTGGGTTCTATTGAGATGAAGAAAAGCAAGGTATTGGGTTCTATTGAGAAGAAAACAAGTAAGAAAAGTTCTAGTTCCAACACAAAAGGGGAATTAGGTCATGAAAAGAGAGGTCAGCTAGCTGTGTTGAATTCAATGGGCAAAAAGGTTCCACTTTTCATAAAGAAGACAACACAACCTCTCCAAATCAAAGGTCCTACACCCAAAGAAAAAGAGAAAGCTTCAAAGGCCTTGATAACTTCAGCAAAGAAACAATTATAAGAACTACCTTTTGCTTATGAGAGAGTATTTGAAGAAGAAGTTGGTAAAGAAGAGTACAAGAGATTCTTGGAGATTGGTGAAAGATTGGGTTAATCTACGTTCATGGTAAGATGTTTGAATTTATGTCATGAATTAGTTTCCGAATTCTATTATGGCCTCTTTAGCCGAGATAGTGAAGGTTGTGTTCCAGTTAAAGGCAAAGTAGTTCCTCTTACAGTTGAAGAGATTAGAAACCACTTCCAGTTTAAGAAATTGGTTGGACCATGTAAGTATAGAGAAGTGGTGGATAGAAAGAGAATCTTCGATTGGAATTTAATTTTTGAGCATGTCTTAGACAAGGAGAAAGTGCAATCACATAATGGAGAATCAAAGGCACCTTGGCCTTACAAATATCTCCAACCGGATGCTAGAATTTGGCCCAACGTCTTTGGAAACACAAGAATTTTTGAAGTAGTTAAAAAGAACGTTATCTTGTTAAATTGTATTTTGAAAGGAGAAGAAGTAGACGTGGCACAGTTGATCTTTGAGGAGGTGATGCGATTTTTGGTCTCTCCTATCTCGTTATTTAATATAAAATATCCTACTATGATCACGTGTCTTGTTCGGAAAGAGAATGTGATTTTGGGTGAAATAGAGAAACTTGAGCTTAAAACGAGTAACAATATTGACGATGCTTGGATCATGAAAGTTTTGAGAGGAGCAGGAATTACGCAAGTCTCAAAGGAAGAAAAGGATCGTAGTTGGAAAGAGATGGAGGAATGATTAAATACCATCGAAACAACTCATACTGAAAGTCCTAGAGGGGGGGTGAATAGGATTACTAATAAGATTAATGCCTAATTAAAAATATTTTGGACAGTAATAAGTTTAAGAGAAAAACTTCTAAGTCAACTAATATATCAAACACTTATGGGATCATGCAAAGGATAAGTTAGAGGTTCGATATATAAGTTAAACAAGTAAATCGATTATCTATTCTCTTACTAACTTAGAAGACCAAAGTTTGATTAGCTAGATAAACATAATCACAATATTCATACTAGTAAGCATATAATCAAACATGTAAAGTGCGGAAAGTAAATATCGTAGGGATAGAAAGATACACACGATTTATAGTGGTTCGGTTTCCCTACATCCACTACCTAAGGAAGCCTCCTTAGGATTTCAAGCTTTTCACTAAGCTCCCGTGTCTCTCTTAACCGGGTCGAGAACACAATAACCCTTACAACCTCTTCGATAACACGAAGGACAAACACTTGTGCTATCGCAACACAAGGACAACCTCTTCGAAACCACGAAGGAAACTCTTGTGTAATCACAACACAAGGACACCGAGTATACTCCCGATACTCAAATTCTCTCTTAATCTATCTATTACAAGAACTAGACTTAAGAGGATAAATACAAAGAGTTTAAAGGGTGAAACAACTTTGCTAATGAACTCCTAAAGAGATGATATAACTATTAGCTTAATACTTCTCTTGAGTAGATATAACACTTAAGCATGAAAGACTCCTCTTGAGTAGATAGAACTTTGTGGCTTATTGGATTAACTCCTTAATTGAGTAGATAAGACTTTTTAAGCTCTTGACACCTTCTTGGATGATAACAATTAAGCCCCTTAGTGTATATGGGTTGAAGGTGTGTTTGTAGCCTTGAAAGACCTTCAATATATAGCTGCAAAATGCTCCCAACGGTCATAAGAATTGTCTCCAACGGATATATTAATATCCCCAACGGATATATGCATTTTTGTCTTCATTTTGCTGCAGAAAACCCTAATCTGCGGTGCACCGCGGGTCTCGTGCGGTGTACCGCATGAACCTTCGCTTAATTCACTTGCTTCGGGCGGTATACCGCTCAATCCGCCGGTATACCTCTCCGGCTACCACACCAAAGGTCTAAAACACCTTCTTCTCAATGTATAGAGAATATCTTTTACTGTGATGCTCGGATGGAAAAGTTTTCTTCACGAGAGTTGTAGGAAACATCATTTTAAGAAACTTTGTAAGGTTAAAAGTATTTGCATGAGAATTAGTTTCTTAAGATAAAACAATAAAGCTTTGATCTAAATGATAAAGAATGAGCTTTTTGATGAATTAGAGTGCAAGATAGAATGTATATAACAATAGTAATTAGCACACTAAACACAAGAGGATTTGTCACATTAAAACAACCTATTAAGTGAGGCTATATGCCAACAATCTCCCCCTTTTTGATGATGACAAATCCTTCACTAAAACACCCTAGGAATGATATGAAAGTATAAGCTCTTATCAAATTTAGCTCCCCCTCACAATAAGCATTTAAGTAAAAATGAATATAAGATATGGAATGCATTCGTGAGTATTAAAAAGTGCAATTTTGAAAGTTTTAGTGCACATATTTCTCCCCCTTTGTCTTCATCAAAAAGACGGGATTAAAAAAAATAATATCAAGCAACTAAACATAGAAGAGCTAAAACTCAAGTGAATATATTTTAAAAAACAACAAAAGGAGATCAAGGGTTAAGAGCAATTAAAACATTTTAATTTGAGATGCACAAAGATTAACAATGTAAAGCATGAATCAATATGAAACAATGAGATAAGGGATAGAGACATTTTACCAACTTCTTGATTGATATGTTTTCATCTTATAAGCTTTCTAACAACACAAATGATTAGTGCAATTATAAGATAAATGATTAGTACAAACGATTAACCAAGCATTTGAGTTTTCAAAGATAATTTTAAGAAAAACTCCCCCTCACAAAATGCATAGAGTGTTTGTTTCAATTTTGAAAAAAGTTTGACAAATAATTTCTCCCCTTTTTACTAATAAGAATATTTGAACCGATTTTAAGAAATCAAGGGGTAAATTTTCATTTTTGAAAAATATAGGGGTCAATATGCATTTTTCAAAAGTTTAGGAACTAAATGCAATTTTGAAAAACTTCAAGGACCTAAGTATAACTTTCTCAAGACAATAGGAACCTAGGTCTAATTTTCAATCATAAGAAAGCTAAATGCAACTTGTTCAAACTATAGGGACCTCAAATCAATATTTTTCAACCTATAGGAAACATAATGCAATTAGAATAAGATCAAGGACTAAGAGTGCAATTACACCTATATCATCAAGAATATTGTTAGCAACATTAACACAACAATATAAAATTCGAAATAAATAATTTAAGCAACTCAAAAACCAAAAATCCAAATTTAGAACTTAGCGAACGAAATAGAGCAATCACAAGATATAGAAAATAGGCAATTTGCATAAACACCCGAAACTAATACGAAGACTCCCCAATAGTTTAGAAATATTTTAAAACTACTAAAAACGCTTTTGTTTTGAAAAGATACAACAAGAAAATCCCGAAAACAAATAAAACGATTTATTTCACAAATACCCCTATATATTCTAAAAAATACGAAAAGACCCAAAAACAAAGTTAAGCAATTTTAAGAATGAAAAGGTCAAGTCATACAAGATATTTTCACAATAGGGAATAAACCATATAAGCACATAATGAAGCACAACATATAGATAGTAAGGCTAAACAAATTCATGCAAATGAGTTAATGACCAATAATTGATTAATTCCCCATAATTCTATGCATAAAAACATTTTTGAAATTCTATGGGAAATTCAAAAGATTATCGGAAAAATATTTTGAAAAACAATTTCTTTAAAACTCACCCTTACTAAACGACGTATGAAAATGCAAATTTGTGTTCAAAGATAAATAAAGATATGAAAGTGAAAACTAGTATCTTTGATCTTTCTTCCCTTTTTGTCAACGATAAAAATAATCAATAGGCACTTTTGAAAGAAATAAAAACTAGTAAGAGTAAAAAGTTCAATTTATAATCGTTGAGGGACTAAAAAGCAATTTCACAAAGTAGGGACTAAAAATGCAATTTTTCAAAAATATGAACTAAGATGGCAAATTTTACATGTGAAAGAATATAAAGTCCAAACTATGACACTTTGGAGAATTTAAAAACTATGAGGGGTCAAAGTGCAATTTTGAAAATTTTGGGGACCAAAATGCAATTACCAAAATTCTAAGAGCTAAAGTGCAAAAACATCATTCATGAGAATTAGATGCAATAACACTAATAACATTAAAACAATGATTAGAATCACAAGATAATATCCAAAGATAAAACATGATAACAACAAACACAACTAATCAAATCACAACCCAAAACATAATTAAAAACGCAAGCCATAAGGAGGAAACGCAATATTATATACGAGATAAAGAAAAGAAATCACCGGATTTTCCTTTTTCGAGATTTGAGCGTTCTTTCGTATATTAATTCTTCCATTTGTTTCCTCCAAGCAAAGTAACGATCACCTACAAGAAAATGGAGGTTGTGTAGAAAACAACACTTCCAAAAGATTAAATTCCAAATCGTTTACTCTACTAACGGTTAAGCTATTCACGTAGAGTTAGGCTCTGATACCAATTGAAAGTCCTAGAGGGGGGGGGGGGGGTGAATAGGATTACTAATAAGATTAATGCCTAATTAAAAATCTTTTGGACAGTAATAAGTTTAAGAGAAAAACTTCTAAGTCAACTAATATATCAAACACTTATGGGATCATGCAAAGGATAAGTTAGAGGTTCGATATATAAGTTAAACAAGTAAATCGATTATCTATTCTCTTACTAACTTAGAAGACCAAAGTTTGATTAGCTAGATAAACATAATCACAATATTCATACTAGTAAGCATATAATCAAACATGTAAAGTGCGGAAAGTAAATAGCGTAGGGATAGAAAGATACACACGATTTATAGTGGTTCGGTTTCCCTACATCCACTACCTAAGGAAGCCTCCTTAGGATTTCAAGCTTTTCACTAAGCTCCCGTGTCTCTCTTAACCGGGTCGAGAACACAATAACCCTTACAACCTCTTCGATAACACGAAGGACAAACACTTGTGCTATCGCAACACAAGGACAACCTCTTCGAAACCACGAAGGAAACTCTTGTGTAATCACAACACAAGGACACCGAGTATACTCCCGATACTCAAATTCTCTCTTAATCTATCTATTACAAGAACTAGACTTAAGAGGATAAATACAAAGAGTTTAAAGGGTGAAACAACTTTGCTAATGAACTCCTAAAGAGATGATATAACTATTAGCTTAATACTTCTCTTGAGTAGATATAACACTTAAGCATGAAAGACTCCTCTTGAGTAGATAGAACTTTGTGGCTTATTGGATTAACTCCTTAATTGAGTAGATAAGACTTTTTAAGCTCTTGACACCTTCTTGGATGATAACAATTAAGCCCCTTAGTGTATATGGGTTGAAGGTGTGTTTGTAGCCTTGAAAGACCTTCAATATATAGCTGCAAAATGCTCCCAACGGTCATAAGAATTGTCTCCAACGGATATATTAATATCCCCAACGGATATATGCATTTTTGTCTTCATTTTGCTGCAGAAAACCCGAATCTGCGGTGCACCGCGGGTCTCGTGCGGTGTACCGCATGAACCTTCGCTTAATTCACTTGCTTCGGGCGGTATACCGCTCAATCCGCCGGTATACCTCTCCGGCTACCACACCAAAGGTCTAAAACACCTTCTTCTCAATGTATAGAGAATATCTTTTACTGTGATGCTCGGATGGAAAAGTTTTCTTCACGAGAGTTGTAGGAAACATCATTTTAAGAAACTTTGTAAGGTTAAAAGTATTTGCATGAGAATTAGTTTATTAAGATAAAACAATAAAGCTTTGATCTAAATGATAAAGAATGAGCTTTTTGATGAATTAGAGTGCAAGATAGAATGTATATAACAATAGTAATTAGCACACTAAACACAAGAGGATTTGTCACATTAAAACAACCTATTAAGTGAGGCTATATGCCAACACATACTTCCTTAGACAAAGATGTGGCACAAATCAAAGCCAATCAAGTGCGCATCATGACACTCCTTGAGCCATTAAAGAAAGATCCAGCAAATCCGATCTTGGATGTCGATAACGCGAGGCAATAGCCTCGAGAGTATGTTCACTTTCTTCCTTACCATTTCACTAAATGCTTTATCTGCTAATTTTAATTTCCTTTTCGAGTCTTTTTCGATTCGTGGGGACACGACTCATTTTTGAGTTGGGGTGTGGGGATTCGTTGTCTCTCATCTCCATTTTTCTGTTTTTAGGTAAAAATTAAAATTTTTGATACATGGGAATTAGATGTAGAGTGTGTTTAATAGCTTGAAAGCATAAGCTCGGTAAGTTAATGATAGAAAGTAGTATGTTTATGAGCTATTTTATTTTGTATTCTTTGAGTATTTGCAGGAAAACACACATTGATAGGAAATAAAAGATTAGTTAGCAATGTGATAGAAAGTATGTTCGATCTCAGGGATCCATGAGTGGTTTGTAGGCCGTGAGATCCAAGCTAGTTGACAAAACCATTTGATAAATGTGCTAAAGGTACGAGAATGACAAAATTGCATAGTTTAGAAAAAAGTGATTAAGGCGGTTCTTTCATAAGCCCCTTGTTACCTTTTAGCTTGCTGTCCAAATTAATATTTTATATCCTTCTCAGCCCCTTCTAGCGTTTCTAAATCCTTTTTATTTAACCACATTATAAGCCATATCCCTTTAGATTTTAGGAATTTTCCATATGACCCGCACTCGAATCGCGATGCATAGACAGTTGTTTTAGAGCTTGAGTTTGGGATGGTGGGTCCACCATTATGGGAATTTTTATTGGGTTGGGATTTTTGAGCTTATTAATTGTGCTCTGTTATTATTTATATGACGATTCAGATGTTTATATTGTAACCCTTTGCCGGACTAAGGGTAAATGAAAAAATCTGAAAAGCATGAAAAGAAAAAATTTATGAGAAAAATAGCATGATATCTCAAACATCAAAAAGAGAGTCATAGTTATACAAAAGAAAAAATTGATTTGAAAAGAATATATATATTTGGACCGGCAAAGTGTAATTTTTATGTGAACATCTTATGCTTTATTGGGTTATTGGGGATGCTACTTTGTGCATCAAGAAATCATTGGGTTGAGTGAGAAACATTTTATGAGAGTAACTCAAGCTCTAGGGCGATTCTTTGATGGCTAGTGAGGAGAGAGCCAAAAGCTCACTCTAAATTATCCAATTATACTTATCATACCGTCCCTAAGCCAACATTACAATCTTAACGACCTTTTGATTCTTTGCTATGTAATCTAGAAGTGATTGAGCCAATAGAGAGTAGTTAAGTGGGTCTTTGGATACTAGTGAAGTTTGATGAACAATCTATAGCCTCCTTGGTGAACTGAGTAAAGATCCTCTCCTTCTTACATTGCGAAGCTAATCTAATCCTGAATTCAAGTCGTGTTGACTGTGGATATGAAAAATGTGCAGGTATGTAGTTTGTAAATATTACATGAAATTTTCTGAGTAGTTGCTTTATGTCTATTCTATATATTCTGATATCTTCGTTCCCATTGTGCTTAATTGACCTAGGTGTGTATTTAGAGACTTCCCTTTGTTTTTATTTTTATTGCATCGGGACGATACAACTTTGAGTTGGGGGTCTTGATGCCTCCCCATTTGTGATGATTTAATCTTAGTTGGAGACATCATAGTGTTTTAGAAGTCTAAATACTCGATTTTCATATATGTTAGTGCACTTTCCTATTTCTTGTCTTGATTTAATGATTCATTATTTTTAGAGCATATTGGGTTCAATTGTTTGTTTATTGTGAAGCTTTAAAGATATATATGGTGATTAATTAGATGCCAAAACAGTTCTAAGAGATAAAGGAAAGAAGATATGCATGGAAATTGGAGATAAGGAAAGAAAAGATAAGATATGGAAAGATAAAGTTGCCAAATAAATCTGAATTCCAGCACCTACAACCATAGAAGTGATCATGACTTAAATTGGCTAGGAATTTGGAAGAATGGTCTGAAGCAAAGTTATAGGGTTTTTCGAGACGATCGGTTTCAACATATGGAACGCATCAATCGAAGTTGAAACAAAGAAGTTACGGCCAAAACAAAACAACGGAAGATTATTACCTTTTATATATTCCAGGGTTACGAATTTGAGGTGGGCTTAGAGTCCAAGTTACTTGTCTCCCACTCCAAGAAAACGAATTATGTCTTCTAAACACCTATAAATACACCCTTAAACCTTTATAAAATCATCTTTGCTAAAATACAAGGCATAGGTCTAATCCTTGCCCCCCATAAATTAGTCCTTAAGTTTTATATCATTAGAGTTATTGAAGAGAGCAAGATGACTTCTTTGTATCATTCTTTTAGTTTATACCTTTCAGGTATGAACTAATTTTCCCATGACTTGGCTTTTGCATTATGTATAATCTATGAATACTATTTTCTTTCTATCTAAGTTTCTTTGGGAATTATATGTTTTAATCTAATTCTAGCTACTTAACCATATATTTGTTTTACGTGCTTTGATTTATTGTTTGTCTTAAACCTGATCAATTTAGGATTTTGCTAATAGTAGTTAGATGGTCGCCCGGAAGGGGTGTTTAACTATTGAAACACCACATAAACGTCTAGAATAAGGAATTGGTCCTGACAACACCAACCTAACTAGATAGTCATTAAGGTTTATTTTCATCGCCAATCGTCATTAGTAGGTAGGACTACACCTAGGACCCAAGTGGCGTAGGTTAACCCTTTGTGAGTTCCCTCGTGATTGTGAGGTTGCCACCCTAGTTCGCGCACCGGGGATAGGGGGAATTTAGAATTCCGACCACATATCTAAGAGTTATTGTCTCCCTTATAAACTAAAATTGATAGAAAGAAATAGAAGGATTAGTGCATACTAGCAAAACCTAAGTTATACTCTCTCATCTCATATTCTCTCATATTTAATTATTGTCTTTTAATTTATTCAGTTTAATTATCAATCTCTCAATTAATCATCTTTAGTTTTTGTCCTTTAATTAATTATTGCTATTCTGAATTATTTGCTCATTCGTTTAACACACTAAGTCCATGAGAACAAATTCTTCTTATCATAAAAACTTGCATACGTCATGTAATACTTGTAGTACCGTGCTTGTCTAGGTGATTAGTGCATTGTTTTTCGGATTTAATTATCATATTTTTATCACACCCTAGGAGATACCAACATTCCTTCCTGAACCCAAGTCATACATCGCTTTAGCTTCTAAGTTACCACCTATATTTATTTGGAGGTATAAGGCTAATGGATATTGTATCTTTTGCGGTAGCTTCTTTGGAATTGTTGTCAAGCCTTTTTTAGTAAGGTCCACAATTTCGATCTCAACCTCGACACTCTTACTCTTCTTGGACGGAATCTCTTTGAGACTTTTGGTGTTGTAGGATCTTTATCAATTACTTTGAGTACAATAACAATGATTTTAACTAGTCTTGATGTTTCAGATTCGGTATCACCACTAGGATATGTAATTCTTTGTAGATAAGGTGATAATAGTAGCGGACGTGTAGGCGGTATCTCCGCCTTGTTCTCTTTTTTCCCAACCTCCTTAACCCTATCTTTGATTGTTACTTTGCCTAAATTAAGCTTTGTGGGTTCTTCAATTGTTGGAATTTCTACTGCACTCCTCGCAGTTGTACCTTCAACCTCATCCTCACTTTCCCAATCTTCAATTCTTGCCTCAGTAAAATTCAACTTGATTGGTGATTATGGTTGTGTTGGTGGCAGTTCCACCTTACTTTCTTATGTTAGCACCTTTTGTGCAGTTGTCTCTTCTTCCTTAGTTTCTTTTCCATCTTCTCTAACCACGTGCTTGGAATTTCCTTCAACCTCTTTCTCACCTTGATTCTCAACAATCACCTCATCTAAGCTAAGCTTGGTTGGTTCTTTTATGGTTGAATCCATGAATCCAACATTGCTATCGCCCAGTTTCATATGTAATTCTTGTTGTAATTGTTGATTGATCGTAGAGAGTTTCATTAATCTTAGCTCCATTTCTTGACATCATTAGTGCACGAATCGCACTAAGAATACAGTAGCATCGATACTTGCCTCATTTTGACCACCTTATTTTTTAAATAACTTATATCTTCATGTGGCTGAGATGGAAGTGCTTTTAGAGCTTGATTCTCTGTTATATCTCGGATTAACTGTTGAAGTTCTTGTTGAAACTTCAGGGAGTTACTAGTTACTTGGGTGACATACGTCTCCAAGGTCTCCACTTCTGCAGCTAGCTCTTTGAATCTTTCATTATTGAACTCAATTGAAGTTTGAAGTAGCTCCCATAATTTATCCGTCATTTGTTGGAGATGGGATATGGCTCCTTCTTGCGGATTATGCATGGGTTGTGGTGGAGCTCGAGCTTGATAACTAGAACCTTCTTGACAGAAATTTTGACTTTGGGCCCCATGCATATTTGTATTCCTTGGTGTGTAATAGTTCTCCATACCTAAGAAACCTGAGAAGTGACTCAAAAGAAAACGCGTAAAACTAAAAATAAATAAAAACGTCTACACTAAATAAACACAAATAAAACTAACTTAAAGGTAAATCCCCGGCAGGGGCGCCAAAAACTTGGTGGGGGCAAAGGTGTGATAAATAAACATATAAATAAAGACAATAATTAAGGACACACCCTTGACTACCACGAGAAACTCACTGCAAGTGTTACAGATTGTTTGCAAGTTTAGTTAGTAAGTAAAAGTTCGTTCTCAGGGATTTGATTTGTTAGATCTACTTATGTATATAAAGAAGTGTAGGAGAAACTACTTGTTAAATAAAAGACAATAAAAGTAATGATATTTATTTGGTTTTTAGAACTGGAAGATAATTATGCAAATAAATAATACTAAAAGAATGGAGATGAGAAATATAGCTTAGGGTTGCTAGCATGCACTTATCCTTCTAAATAAATATTCTAGTTATAAGGGTGATTAAAGCTCTTAGATAAATAGCCAGGATTCTATATTCCTTCTAACCCCTTTCCGGGTGGAATTAGGTGGCGACCTAACAATTACCAAGGGACTTGGGTAAGGGGACCCTGCGCAATGATCGGTGGTTAAATCTCAAACCCTAATGACTATCTAGTTAGGCAAGCCCTTCTAGATCACTACCACACACTAGATGCTTATGTGATGTTTCAATAATTAGACACCCCTTTCAGGTGACCATCTAACTACTATTAATGGGGTAGTCTATACGCATGCATTTGGAAGAAATACGGTCAATAAATCAAAGCACATAAAAAAATATGGTTAAGAAGCTATAATAGATTTAAAAAGGTTCCCAAATAACATAAAAGCAAATAAAGAATTAGAAATCAAAGACTATACAAATGCAAACCCAAGCTATGGGAAAATTAGTTCACATATAAATACATAGTAATAAACTACTGATAAAAGTAATTAGAAACAAAGATAAGCTAAAGAATCTAATACAAATTACCTTAATGATAGAGGGAGATGATGGAAAAGAGGAGTTTGCTACTTTCCAACTTCTTGTCTTCCTCTCTACAGGTCTTGTTGCTTCTCTTGAATGACGAAGGATTGGTCTAAGGTTTAAAACTGAGTAAGGACATGTTTAAAATGATTAAAGGGTGTATTTATAGGTGTTAAGAAGACCCTAGGTCGAAATATTGGAGTAGAAGGCAAGTAATTGAACTCCTCTTCTAATTCAAATTCATTATCTAAAATGTAGGAGATAGGATAAATGTTGTTGTCTTGTTTTAGTCGTAACTCCTTTGTTATTGTTCTGATTTTCACCTACTTTATATGGAAACGATCGAAGTGAAAAGATATACACTTTTCCTTTTAATTGCGCATCCAAATTCCTAGCCGATTTGAAGTTATCTTCACTTTAGTGGACGTAGCTGCAAAATTTCAGATTTACTTGACAACTTTTTCCTTCCTATTTTATATCTACTTCCTTTTATCTCTTAATTCCTTCCATATCTTCTTTCCTTATATCTTTAAAATTGATTTGGCAACTAATTAATTTTCATATATCTTTAAAGCTTCACATTAACAAACAAATTGAACCAAATATGCTCTAAAAATAATAAATCATTAAATCAAGACATGAAATAAGACTTTATCAAGATACAGATAAAAATCTATAGTTAATTACTCATAAACACCTAAAATTATGTCTCCAACCTAGATTATTATATCACAAATAGGGAGACATCAACCACCAAGGTATTGGTCATGATATTATATATCTTCATGTGCTTTATTTATAATTATGATACCAGATAAGACGGTCTTTATATCCGTTTTTGGGTAGGGATGTCGGCTAAGATGGTTACAAGCTTTCTGATTATCTATAACTGTTTTTGGTTCCTACGAAAAAACGTTATATGGATTTCTAGCATAACCCTTTATCACTATTTAAAATGGAATTCAATTTTGGGTATTGTCGTTTCTGGACTAAAGAGGCATTCAACCTTTATTCCAATTAATAGCTCAAATCGAAACACTTTCTTCATAAGAGTTGTACAATAGGATATCCTACAATGAATGCACAACACACGAGTAATAAAGTATCACACACAAGTATATGTTAACAAAGGTGTGAGCTAAGAATTAAGTAAAAGATTAAACAAAAATATCATGATATTGATTTTAAGATTGACTAGTGGAAATGATGAAGTTCATCATTATGCCTATTTATAATTATGAACATATTTGTATCTTTATGTTGATAGTAATTAACGAAAATAAGCATTGGTTCTTCATAGTAGTTGTACAATAAAAGATCCTACAATGAATGTTGGTACGACTCACGGAAACAAAGTATCACACACAACGATATGTCAAGAAGTGTATGAAATAAGAATCAAGTGAAAGATAGAATAAAAACCAGATGGGATTAGCTCACTGGCCAGGGCCTTGGTCTACCAATCTAGTGGTGCAGGTTCGAACCGAGTCAATGACTCCGAGTCCAAAGTGGCTCTCCTATGTAACCAAAAAAAAAGATAGAATAAAAATATCATGATATGGATTCTAAGAGGGTGTTTGTTTGTACTTAATGAGATCTTAATCTGGTTCATTAAGACACTGAATCAATAAGATAATTTGTTTTTCCTGACCAATTCAGATATGAATGACTCTTAACTGGTCTGTTTCATTAAAAAATTCAAAAAGTCTAATTCATATAGACATTGCATCTTAACAAAATAAGTTTTATTCAGTTTTTCTTTGTATGTGGGTGGTTTGGTCCATCTTGCGCATAACTAGTCCCATATGAATATGCAAGCCTCCTTATGCATACCCCCAAGTAAATTAGAACTAAGTTACCCATGTTAAAAGAGGGGTTCAAACATTGGACCTCTCATTTTACACCATTTAAGTGCTGAAGAAATAGTAAGGCTACGTCCAGTTGAGCTAACCCAACTGGTTTTCAGTTGTTTATTTAGTATTTAGTACTTATCACTTATAAACACAAACGACACTTGAGATAAATTCGTGACAATGATTGTGGTTCATCAGTATGCCTATTTATCATTATGAATATATTTGTATTTTTATGCTGAAATAAAAAAACAAAAATACGTATTGGAGATGATTGTTATGTCTATGTATAACTATGAAAATATTTGAATCTTTATGTTGAAATAAAAATATAAAAACATGTATTGGAGATGCGGGGGATCGAACCCCGTGCCTCTCGCATGCAAAGCGAGCGCTCTACCATTTGAGCTACATCCCCATATATTAAATTTAGACAATAATTTATTAATATATAAAATAGGAAAAAGAGATCATCATATACCTATAACATTACAAACAGTTGCTAAAAACTTCATCAATTAGCATGGTGGTAAAACCATACAAAGATAAAACTAAACATCTTTAAACAAAAAAGTTCACATAATAAGATACGTGAGTGGTGTAAATCGGGAGATGAGTTTGTTGAACATCTATTGCTCTGAAGTTCTGTAAGTATGTCTGTTTGGGAAAATTTAGCATTACAAATCACAATATACAATGAAAAAGTAAGAAATTAGTGAAATAGATTGTTAGTGTTATAACATCATATGTGGAAGGTGGATGTGACACAAATTTTTTTACTACTTACATTCAGATTACATCTTGGAATATTTGCAAATGTAAATGTCAAAAAAAATCTATTGATTTTAGAATTATTTGGTCTCCAAGTTTTTTATATTGATATCAGGCGACTAGGTAACTAAATTGATATTTCAAGAAATTAACATACAAACTTTTTAGAACAAGAAATCTCTTTGTTTATTGATGCATAATTTTCAAGTAGTTGGGAAAAAGAAGTATTGTGGTTATCTCTTTATACAAACAAAACAAAGTTGTGGGAAAACTGGCAAAATTACTGGTCGAATTTTGGTTGTTGAAGGAAAAGCTTATACTCTTTTGGCAGCAAATGGTATTGCGGAACAATTTTATGATAAGATATGTTTTACTCAAATAATATTGAAATTATTCAGGGTATGAAAAATTCGTCCAAGGTTAGAGGGAACATTCTGACAAATATTTTACCGATTAAGGATAAATATGTTGTGAACTATACATAGAGATTCCAACATATCCCAAGATCTTGCAATACACTTTCTAATATTCTATTCAGGTTTCAAGACGATGGGGTTGATAAATCAAATTTGAGCAGCACTTTGACAGTAGATGTATTGGGTACCTCATAGACCTTTACAATAGGAGTGCTTTTGAATAAAAATAGTTTAGTTTTATTAATAACAGTGTTCTAAAAATCGGCCTAGGCGGCCACCTAGGCGCTAGAAGGTAGCGTAACTTCAAGAAATGGCCCAGGCGGCCCAGAAGGTTCTAGGCGGGCCTATGCGGGTAAAGGCGGCGCCTAGGCGGTCTGAAGCTAAAATAATATTTAAAAAAATTTATTTTTAATACAAAAAATTAAAAAAATTATTTTTAACACAAAAAATTATATAAATTTATTTTAAAAATTATATAAACCTAAAAAAATATTTAAATAAATATCAAAACTACCTAGCAAGAAATTGCCTAGGCTCCGCCTAGACGCTCGAAGGTGGTCGACCGCCCGCCTAGCGTCTAGCGTCTTTTAGAACACTGATTAGTAAATACTAGACAATCATGCATGTAGTAGCATCATGACGTTTGTATTACTTTCTTACATTTATAAAATCCCGACTTGACATAAAAAAAAAAGATTATATCATTTTTGCACAAAATTTCACATATAACATCTCTAACATTTTTGGATACATTTATAACAAAAATAGTATGCGCCTAAAGGTATATCTAAGAACTTTCCTAAATAGGGATAGTAAAATTGTATGTTCGAGTTAGATTGACTTGTATATACATACATACATACATATATATATATATATATATATATATATATATATATGTATGTAATTCAATAAGGGCGAAATTATACTTCCATGAGAGGCTCACTATTTTAATAATAGGATTTATAACTTTTTACTCACATGGGGACAAATGGGGTTGAATTCCAAACTTTACAAAAATAATTGAATTCCCTTTATGGCATTCTCTACTACTGAAGTTGAATATGTGGTAATCACTGATTTACTTAAAGAAGCTACATGGCTTTAAAATTTTCTAAGTGTGATTATGTTGGTGAAGGGTAAATCTCTTGTGTTTTCTAATAGTCAAAGTATAATTTATTTGAGTAAAAATCATGCATTTTATGAGAGAAATAAGCATTTTGATGTTAAGTACCATTTTAATGGAGATATTATTGCTAATGATGAAGTTAAATTGAGTATAATTGATTTTGAATGTAATCGTGCTGATAAGGATACTAAAATTGGTTTCAAATACCAAGTTCAAACTTTCCTTGGGCTTTTTGTTTCTTTGTTGAGTTGTTTTGCATGAATTGAGCAACGAAGGTTATTGAGAACAATTTTCCACTATTGGGCATAATAATGTTGATGATGAGGATTCTTAATGTTGGGAACACATTTCAAAGTGGATATTGTTGACATTTGCATGTAATTTGATGAAGTGCGCATGAGTTTGATTAAGTTTATGGATAATTTGCATCAGTTGATCCGGGCTTAAGTTGGTGGTTATCATTCTATTCGGCTTAAACTTTTGTTATTATGCTTATTGGATGTTGCCATGTTTTGGACTTGGTCTTATGCTGGGTTTAGACTCATACGGTGGTGTTTTGCTTATTAGTGGTGATTTATTTCATATGTTGATCGTCATCAACTTGGACGACTCAGATGAATACCATGTGCCATATATATACCTAGTTCTTTATTAGCTGTATCATTCTCTACTTCATCTTTTTCTTTTCTATTCTCTCTACCAAACTGTGAAACTTAGGTTTTCACTTAGGTTAGGGTTTCATTCGTGTAATCTCCGTAATTAACTAGTAAATCACTTTGATATAAGAATCTCCTGACTCTTATACTAGACAGTAGGGGTGTGCACGGGCTCAAAACTTGGGGGTTTCGATAAAGTCAGATACAGGCCCGTCTAGTGGCCGACCTCGATTATTAAGGTCTGATCTAGCTGGTTTTTAGCAGTTTCCTAGATAAACTTTTGTCCCTGTTTTGGGTGGGGTTAAGCTTTTTACGATCCTTTATTAAATTAATTTCTTGAGTAATTTTTAATCCCTGATATTTATGTCTTAGTAACTATTTTAAGGCGGTCTGAAACAATCTCTGCCTATTATAAATTGAAATTGGTTGATATAATGATATTTACTAATTTTTATGTGTTAGATAGTATTCACATAACTTAAAGATAAAACAAAAAAACTTAAAACCCCACTAGTCGATTTTTTTTTTATATTCTACCCCTAATGAATATAGAATACCATGGTATGTAATGTTTAACATAATTTATTAATTACATGGAAGTTTACATTTAACAAACTGTTAAATGTAATATCAAAATAACCTCAAAAATAATCGAAGACAAATATATATATATATATATATATATACTAGAAAATACCCCGTACCTGAAGGTACTTGGGCTAAAATAGATTTAAAAATTATAATTGATAGTATAAATTTCATCATTTAGTTTATATCGATACTTGACTGAAAATCATATATAAAAACATGGTTCCCATAAATATGATTAAAGATTTTTTTTAGAGAAACTAAATCTTTCTTGTTTACAGTTGTATGGTGTAATTGATTATAGGAAAAATCTGTAGTAATTAAAAGTAGTTGAATAAACTTGATATTGGATCATTGTAAATATTACTATTCGAATTAACTAAACTTTTCAAATATCTATGTTTTATAACCATAAAAATAAAATTTACTGGTAGTTGCAATAAAAATCATTCCAACTACAAATTAATGAAACAGATAAAGGTATCACAATGGCGTCTCAAACCCTTAAAAAACATAGTGGCATATGATTAATCAAGTTATAATGTATGAATATTGCAAGTTTATGTGCATTCATGTATATATTTTCATTAGTATGTTTATTTAACTATTTCTTTTAATAATATCATGTTTTGATTTATATTACAATGCGTGTGTTTTTTGACGTATGCATGTCCTATAGACAGAGATTGGCCCTATCACATGGGAAATCTCCTCTGACACAAGAAGTGCGCAAAGATGAGACTAGCTCATAGTAGTGAAGAACCCTTGAGAGAACTTGAGATAAGATAGTCGTCTTAACTAAGTGTTAAGATGATATCATAAACATGGATAATACATGTTAAGCTTATATCATGATCGAAGTAAAATCCCACTGTCTACTTAGTCTATAATAGCCAGATATGAGTTGCTTGCTTGATTTCATAGAAGGGTTGATCGATCGAAGAACTCATCTTAGGCAACGGGGTTGGTCTGATTATATATCTGTATGGTATTTATAAAATTTTGACATACAATTGGAGTTATATGAATAATACCATAGCACGTGTGTCATACAACGTGTCCTTTCGACCAGGAGGAGGTGAAGAGTCGATCCTTGTCTCTTCATTGTGTGATGCCTTTAAATTGTGCCCTTATTAATTTTGACTATATCTTAATATTTTTATTAGGTTTATGCTACTTTAACATATTACCTATGATCATGAATGATTCAGTCTAATGGGATATGTATGGGAAAGAACCCTAATCAATATAAAAGGATCTAAGTGGAAAGGGAAGACTAAAATTGTGTATCAACGTGTGTGCTTGAAGGTACCGATCATGTAAGTCAATTTGGACTATATCATGATAGTGAGACTGATGTCTCCTTATTTATGATAGATTTATGTTAGGATGAGACATCATTTTTAGTGATTTAGAAGTCATAAATGTCGATTTTCTTGAGAAATAGTGCACTTTCCTATTTTGAGTCTTGATTTAGTAAAATAATATTTTTAGAGCATATTGGGTTTAATTGTTTATTTAGTGTGTAGCTTTAAAGATAATTATGGAGTTTAATTAGAGTCCAAGTCAAAGACAACAACTTATGGAAAGAGATTTGCATGGTAATTGTAGATAAGTAAACAAAAGCTAAAAAGATGGAAAAGGAAAAGCTGCCTAATCTAGGATTCTGCAATACACGCCTAAAGATGTGCGATTTTACCCAAGAAATAGGCCGATTTTGGTAATTTCCTTTCATAGGGACAAAGATAATTCTGTTACGATTCTTTTGGTATCTTATGGAGCTCAAACCGACCAATAACGAAGAAGATATGCTCAAAACGGTCCAGCAGTGTTTATCTTTATATACGAATTTGAGTTGAGCTAGAAGTCCAATACCTTACCTCTCCCTCAAGAAAACGAATTAGGTCTTCTAAACACCTATAAATACACCCTTATATCACTTGTAAAACACCCCTATTAATCCTTGCCTCATAGTAATTAGTTCTTAAGGTTTTATTCTTCCAGTTTATTGTAGAGAGCAAGATGATGTCTTTTGTAATTTCTTTTAGTTTATTTCCTTCAGGTATGAACTAAACCTCCCATAGCTTGGGTTTTGCATCATGTATAAACTATGAATTCTAATTCTTCTATCTAAGTTTCTTTTGGAATTATATGTTTTAATTTGATATTAGCTACTTACTTTATATTTGTTTATGTGTTTTGACTTATTGTCTTTCCTAGAACTGATCACTTTAGGATTGTTTTAAGAGTAGTTAGATGGTCTCCTTGACAGGGTGTTTAACTATTGAACCGCCACATAACGTCTAGTATCGATATTAGTTCTGACAAAACATGATTCTAACTAGATAGTCATTAGGGTTTGTTTTAACCACCATATCACCAATGATTGCAGTATTTGTTTAGGGCCTTAGTAGCGTTTGATAACCCTATTTGAAATCACTTCTTGGTTGTGCCGTAGCCCCCTTAGTCGCTCTCAAGGTCTAAGGTATGTGAATTTAGAATCCTGACTAAGTATGCCAAGAGCTAATATTCTCCCTTATTAACTAGATTTATAGATAGAATTAGAAGGATTAGTGCATACTAGCAAAACCTAAGCTATACTTCTCATCTCATATTTCTTATCTTTTACTTTATTGTCTTTATTTTCTTAGTTTTAGTTAATTAATTTCGAATTCTGTTCCCTTTAATTTACTGTCTTTTAATTATTTACTTTTACTTGTTATTTCTACTCACGCGATGAACACACTTAAGTCCCTGAGAACGAACTCAACTTACTAACTAAAACTTGCATACGTCCTGTAATACTTGTAGTACTGTGCCTGTCTAGGGTGAGAGTGCGTAGTTTCTTGACTTAATTTTATCTTATTTTTATCACACCCTAGGCGACACCAGAGACACATAAAGTTATGTCAGTGAACTCTTTTGATCACATAAACGATGTTATATAAATTTAAAAGGGTCAGAGTTACTGAAATATGATACAACAAATTATTAGTCTAGGGTACTGCAAGATACGTAAAGAATGAGATTTCATTTGAACAACTATGAACCCTAACAGGTTATTAGTAACGCATGCTCGTATGCTTGTCGGTCGCACGGCCTATTTTGCCAAGTATGATGAATTATTCTAGAAGTGTGTATATGAGAAGATTTGAGTAATGTTGATGTATGGTGCATTGTAATGCATATACGTAAAGGGAATAATTATAACTCCATCATGTGTGAGTGGGAGAATGAAAGAATAAAAATAAGTTTTTATTCCATGTCACCCATGATGGGAAAGACATGAACGTACAGGGAAGATATCTTTGATAACTTCCCACTTAGATGGTGGAGGGAGTGGAGAAAGTGGGAGAGTGGTTTATTAACAGACAATAAACCAACACTCTAACTCTATAAATAGAGCATCTCTTTCTCACAAAATCACAACAGAACACCACACAACAGAGAATGTACAATTCCATTTTCTCTCCAAATAAAGAATACACAAATCAGTCTGAGAAATTTATGTGGTGAAAACAAAGAGTTTAGTTCTAGTAATTAAGCTTACGACCAGATAGCAAACGAGATTTGTTCATTTCAATATAATCTGAAAGCAAGAAGGCTTAATCCTTGAATCTTCATACCAATCCGATGTGTATAAGGTTTGTCTGATAAACCGTCTTATTTAAATTCAAGTGTAACAAGTACACTATATCATATATGTTTTATTTTTCAATATAATCTGATAGACATGTTAAACATTAGGTCAAGTTTGCTTATGGTTTATATGTTATATCATGCATTATGATACATTATTTGTTGTTTAGTATAATATGAACTGTTAATGTCATATTCGTATATTCGACGTATATTATTTATATGGATGAGTTTTGTGTCTATAAATACTACACCATACGTGTGTAATATGTTCAGTCTTGATGGATTATGTTGGAATAGTTGGTGTTGTATAGTGATAGAATTTAATATAAATAAAATTGGGTTAGTAAAGAGAAAAAAACAAAAGTGTGTGATTCATGATTGGAAACGTAGTGAACTTACTATTTCACAACTTTTGATAATTTTTTGTCAATTTGATTTGCATTTCACAGTCATATCATTGAATGTATGTGTATACTTATGAAAGTATATAGAAGTGTTAGAGAAATGGTTTTAAAAATAATCATTGTCGATCTAAACAAATGTATCATTTATACAAAGTGATTGATGAAAACTATTAACTATGGAATCTCAAACTACGTTATGTACTTCATGAGCAAAATGCTCTGGTGACTATTAAGAATGTGATGCCTATGTCTTAGAAAGGCAAGACAACTCAACAAAGAAGGGACACAAAGACTTATCATGCATGGAATAGTGTGGTTTCATTGCTTAGATAACTTTTCATTAATTCCATGCATGATGACCTACTCTATGAGTTGTAGTTGTACCTCGCTGCATTTGATATATGGAATTTTTTTCAAGGAGAAGTTCTGGGGGTACTATATTGAGAAAGTTGTGTCATCTAATTATCAAGTTCGATGCTAGGAGACCTAATCAAATCATATATATCTCAGGGAGATATCTAATATGATTTGATGACTCAGGATCGTCAATCAGGTCTTTGTTGATGAACAAAGTGTTCAAATTGTGATACGATCTCTTCCACGTGAATAGGAGTACATAAAATTTATTTTGATTCACATTAATGCCATCAAGTTTTTAACGATATATCTCTTCATGTTGTCCTTGACGATGATCCCTTGAGAAAATGAATCCTCAAGGTCAATCCTATGTCGCAAAGTTAATCTCTTAGGGTGCGGCGCTTATGATCACAGGAAACATTGGAAGAGAAAGAATGGTAACAAGTCTGATAGAAAGAATAATGAAACAATTAAAAGAATGAGGGTAAATGATCCTACAAGATGATATATAAGAGAAGAAATTATTTGCTTCGATTGTGACAAAATGGGCCACTTCGCTTGCAAGTGCAACGAGTCTGAGAATGTAACAAAATCTTCTTCTTGTGTTTTTGCATGTGTAGCTAATATCGTCTTACTTGTTGGTTCCTATCCTCGTGGACTATTGATTCAGAAGAGATTGATTATGTAGCTAGGTACCAAGGGGACTAAGTAGAATGTCATTTAATTCCAGGAGGGAACTGTATATATGTTGGTGATAATAACAAAGTTTTTTGTTAAAGCTTTCACATATGCAAGTAGAACTTTATAGGTGGTAAAACCTTGTACATGCATTATATTTTATATATATTATTTATATTTGATAGAACTTAGTCTCGGTCAGTATTCTTCTAGAGTTTTGTTTTAGTTTAAATTTTTATGACAAAGAAGTAAATATTTTTAATGGCATTGAGTATTATGTTTGAGATTTATCTCGAATAGTTTCTTGGTAGTGGATAATGAATCTTTTATTATAAGTTATTATAATAGCCGATGTTTTTCTTTGATTGCTTCTTCTAGTAATTTTGATGTAGAAGGAAAATGTGTAGCATGCTAACCTAGGGCATATCGATAAAGACTGAATACATATGTTGACAATAGAGAACTTTAGGGGTTCACTTATTAAGATAAGTTTGCCAACATGTGAACATTTTTCTAGCTAGCAAGGCACTATGAATATTTTTCTGTAATGCCAAAAGGGTCAATAATTCATTACATCAAATTCATTCAAACATCTATGGACAAGTGAATATTCACACAAGACATATAACATGTTTTTACATCACTTTTATATATAATTTCACCTTATTTGGTTATGTATGTATGCTTTTCCTCAAAGTTCAAGGCATTGAATGCTTTGATAAATTTATCAAGGAAGTGGAAAATCAGTTTAAGGCTTTGGGGACCGACCGAGAATGTGAATATCTATCTGATCAATCTAAAGAACCATGTGATGAAAGGGAATATTAAGGCAACACATTCCCTGGAACTCCATAGTATAATGGAGTGGCTGAATAGAGAAATGGATTACTCTTTGAAATAGGTAAGTATATTATGGAACAATTTATTCTACATATTTATTTATTATTTCTTACATACTTAATCATGTTTCCACAAAATCGTTTCCATCAACATCTTATGAACTTTGGAAAGGTCATAAACCTGGTCTATCATACCCTGGAGGTCGATATCTAATATTTTTTATGTAACTCACAAATATGAAGGGTTAGGTCATAAAGACAAGAAGAGTATTTTTCTAAGATATCATTAGCACTCTAAAGGTCATGTGTTCATTGGTGAACATAATGATTAAAATCTGAAAAATATTGAGTCTTGAGATGTCATTTTGTAGAGAATGGATTCTCAAAGGAGGGTGAAGTAAGTGGAAAAGAACCTCCCACTATATGAACTAGGTGATAATATATAAGATGATATGCAAACAAGGGTAATGGAATCCAGTTTGCCTCAAACTAATGAGTTAGAGAACATAATATCATCATTTAGTCAACCTATTTTACCAAATATTTCTCTTAAAAGGAGTGAATGGAGGTAAATTTCTTGTCTTTGTTTTTATATCAAAAGAGAAGTCTTCATGATAACTTCTCACGACAATGAGAAACATCGAGTAGTGCATGATGCATTTCCATCTCCTATCATGGAAAATTGAAAAAGGGTATGAAGAAGATAAATAATCAATAAGAAGAGAAAGAATCAATAAGAAGAGAAACTATGTTTGTGAAATAGTTACTTTCTAAAGGACGCAAGGCTACTAGGAACAAATGAGTTCTTGAGATAAAAAAAATTGATAGTAACCTGATTGAGAGGTATAAATCTCGATATGTAGCAAAAAGTCTATACTCAATAGGAAGAGATTACCTATGATGCTACTTTCTCCCTTGCCGTGAGATTTACCTTTATTAATTGTAGTATGGCTACTGAAGCATACTTTGATTTAGCGTTACATTTGATGGATGTTAAAGCTATTTTTTCTAGAATGGAGTTTGGATGAAGAGGTCTAAATATGGAACAACTTGTAGCCTTTGTTGAAAAAGGTGAGGAACAAAAGGTTTATGGATTGAAGAAGTCGATTTATAAATTTAAACACACATCTAGATATGGAACATGAGATTTCATGTTGTGATCTAATGGAATAACTTTGAGATGACATATGATCCCCGAATATATGGGTGATGTTCCAAAGAAAAAATTGTAATTCTATCTCTTTATGTAGATGACATCTTGTTGGCGGAGCATAACAAGAAATTTCGTCAAAGCTAATGAAGAGTGTTTGTTCACCCATTTCGATATGAAATATTTGGGTGAAGCATAGTATATTCTTGGTCTTAATATAAATAGCGAAAGACCGCAGAGGTTGTTATCTTTATCACTAGGATCTTACACCAAGAAGATGCTTGAATTCTTTAAGATGGCTATTGTAAGGTCTTTGATATTTTATTAGAAAAGTGCATGACTCTAAACAGAAGCATGAGTCTGTCGGACTCTAGAAGAAAAGAGATGAATATTCTCAATACCATATCAAAGCGCCAAAGGAAGTATTGTATATGTCATGTTATGTACTAAACATACATTTGTTACGTTGTAGGTTTAGTAGGTTATTGTTTATTTCATCCAGGACAAGAGTATGGGAAAGATGCTAAGGGGGTCATGAGGTACCTGACGGGGACCTATGACCGGGTCCTCTACTTACAATGATATGATTTATTCCTTGGGGGATATATAGATAATACTTGGGGTGATTTATATAAGCGTGAATCTACTTCTAGTATATGTCTTTCTACTTAGTATTTATGCCATATTTTGGTGTAACAAGAATCAATCATGTATTGTTTTGTCGATTATGAAAGCTAGATTCGTGGCATGTTCAATAGCAGTTCAGTAAGGTGTTTGGTTAAAAGATGTTCTTTTAACATTTAGGATTCTCAAAACATAGTGAGTGTCCAATTGTGATACACTTTGATAGTCATGCGTCAATGGGTAATAGGAACGGCCCAAAGTATCACAATTTGACCAAGCACACAAATATAAAGTATAACTTTTTAAGAAATATCATTGCACATAAGAGAACATCTTTACAGTTTATATCCACACGCAAGATACATGTAGATTGTTTTGTGAAATCCATCACTAGAGATGTGGTATTGGGTCATTTTCAATCTATATGATTAAGAAAAATATGATGAATGAGTAACTGGAAGATAGTGTGCAGTGTTGATGAATTCAATTATAAAATGAAGATTGTATTCATTTTTATTCAATGATATTTGTAATTTTATGTTGAAACTTAATTGTTATTTATATGTGTGGATAATAAAGTAGGTTTGATAGACATAGTTCACCCTCTCACACGGTGAACAACCTTTGGCATAAGAGTTGCGTGAGGATGAGACTGGATCATGTGAATGAAGAACCTTTTTGCAAAGTAAACATGTTGAAAGTCGCCTGAACAAAGTGTTAATATGAGATCACAATTATGTATGTGAACTGTTGGTATTATTTGTAATCAAGGTAGATTTACACTATCTACTAGTCTATCTTAACAGATGTGAAGTTCTTGATTGATTTATGAAAAAGTTGATCAATTGGAAAATTCCTTTTTAAACAACAAATATTGTCTAATTGTACATTTGTACGATATTTTTGTGATAGAATGACATATGCAGTATGAATACCGTAGCACGTGAGTTATACTACACGTGTATATGTTGTGACAAAAGGAAATGAAGAATTGATCATTTCTTCTTCATTGTATGAGACCTTTAACCAGTACCCTTAGTACTTTTGACTGTCTCTTGATGTTTTGATTCAGTGTCTGCTATTTAAGCATACCATCAATGGTTATGGTTGATGAATACTAATGGGGTTGTCTAGGAAAACGACTGCATAACTATAGATAGATTTAAGTAGACGTGTGTGCGGGCCCAAAACTCGTGGGCTCCGTCAAAGTTCGATCCAGACCCATCTTACGGTGGGTCGCTACTTTTAACATTCAGTCTAGCGGGATTTTACACATGGGTTTTTGGCAGTCTTGAACCAGGCTTGGGCCAATGGGACTATATTAATTTAATATAATTATAATTTTTATAAGGTAAAAATTCAAAAAAAATATAGGATTGTGGATGCAAAAGAAGGGTTGCCATAAAAACATAGGCGGAGCCTTTTTAAAGCTTTGATTAGCTTGTTGACATCCAAATCCATACGAGAGGCCTTTGATAAGAAGTGTTGTTCATGTTGTCAATGGAAAAATGATTTCACTATTGTTCAATGTTGTTTATATAGTCTAGAAACTAAAAATTATGTATAATAAATATCATAAGTCCAATTAACTAATCAAATGAGCTATTAATACAATTTAACTAATGTTGTTAAATATTATCATGCTTCTCATACCAATATGTTGATCTTTATAATTATAATTAAAAAAAATCAATTTTACAGAATAGATAAATTTGTCCAATAACTTTCCATACTATTAATATTACATACTAAGATAGTAGTTACTGCTGATTTTAATATATAAAGAATAAATTTAAATAAATATATAAATATATATATGGCAGGTCGGGCTTGGATTTAGCGGGTTTTTCTAACACTAAGGCCCGGTTTAGGTCCAAACCTGCGGGTTTTGTTATAATTAAAGTCCGGTATAGGCCCTAGACCGCGGGCACGGGCCGTATGGTCTGGGTTTTCATAGATCGAGGGTGTCAAGCGGGCTGGGCGGTCCATTTACTCACCCCTAGATTCAAGTATGAGATGAATACTACATAAAATATGTGTTCTTGTAGGTGCACCAATCATGTAAGTCAACTAGGACCATAACATTGTAGTGATACACGTGAGGTTATGTTAGTAGACTCATATTATCACTACAAAAATGATAACTTATCTTGAGAGATCGAGTTACTACATTATAGATATTAAATATTTAGTCTAAGTTTCTACAAGAGTGCAAGTGGAATAAGTTTTGATGGAGAAACTATCCACCCTAACAGGTTTATAGCAATGAGGTTAGTATACTTGCCAGGTCGCACGAGCTAGTTACCTAGTATGTCAAGTTTATTTTGTATTGAGATGAGATTTATATGTAGTGGCATATAATATGAGATTGAGATTTATATCAGCATGTTCGAGTGGGAGATTATTAGATACCGGGTAAGGTCAAACATCCATGATGGGCCAACCCGCGCCTTGAACCCATACAACATTTTGGTGGGAACAATTAGTTCTTTTGAATTTAAAAGACCTATTTGAGCTTTTTGTTTTCATAAAAGAAACATACGCTTTTTTAATAGAAATATATCTAAACAAAACAATATTATCCTCTCTAATGGCTTGATCTCTTCACAATTAAACCAAACTTGTGTGTATCATACCTTGTGAATATGTTGATTTCTTTGCGTAAGAACTCACGCCGTTTGACAAGACGATTCGATCATTTTTGTTGCAGGAGGTACTCCATAATCCTTCGCTTTCATTTTTTATTTAAATTTTAAGATTGATGCGACTTAACCCAAGCCATACTATTAATCATAGGTTGCACGTGGATGCAACTAAACAGATTATGGTATTGATAATGGTCTACTTGTATATGTGTTATGTTTGATCAAGATGTCATAAGAGAAATAGATAATACATCGGCTATGACCGGTCGTGAATACACTTTAGAGCTACTTGAATCAACAATGCAAAAATTTGTTCCTCATGTCACGTGATGCATATAGACAATTATGTGCGCATTTTAGAATGAAAAGGTGGTTAAATGACCATAAGCACGTTTCGATAAAAGAAAAGATGTAAATATATCTATTGATCATAGGCCATAATGAACAGTATGTGGTGGTGAAGTATGGGTTTCAATATTCATTAGAAACAATTCATAAGTATTTTCACGAAGTATTAGATGAAATGATGGAGTTTTCTAAGAAGATTATAGGGTAACATCCTTCAATCCAAATCCTGATATGCCCAAAATAACCCTAGACTACGATGGGTTTATAAAGTATGTGTAGATATATTAAATTGTTATTTTGATAATTCTATGTATTTATATAATTGTCTTAACTTTGTGAACTCATAATTAATGTAGGGAAATGTTTTGTGCTTGATGGAACTTTGATACTTGTTGTTGTTCTCATTAATAACGAACAATGTATAGAGTAAGAGGAAAGGATGAATGTTACCAAAATATTTTAGCAATATATGACTTTAACATGATTTTTACTTTCGTTATAGCCGGTTAGGAAAGGGTAACACACGATTATAGGGTGTTGACAGAGGTTGTAACTAACCCGAATACAGACAAATGATTTTTTTTCTAGAAATACAGAGGAGTATAGTTATTGTGTGTTTCATGGTTCATAAATTTATACAAATTCCTTTAAATTTTTTAAATCAAATTTCATCATAATTTTTTTACATTATCTCATATTTAAATTTGTATTAAATATTTAGATCAATATTAAAAAACACATATAAAGTGATAGATTTAAATAATATATTCATATGGTTTTCTAAATAGTTTAACTGATTTAACATTCAATATTTAGAGTATATATTTTAAAAAATTCAATAATATTTAGATATATTTAGAATTCAACCCTTATTACTCAAAAAAAAGCAAACATACACCCTTTAGACTTCCGTCTATATGCTAAAAATTTATCAAGAGATACGCTCAATTAGATTGTATATATTATTGATCACGGAATTATTTATTATTATTTTTTTATAAAATACATAATGGAATGAGACTATAACATCGATCGTATTCTCGATTATCGAAGATTGACACTTATTTATCCATCCATATAATGCAACGAATGCTCTTCCCATCATGGAGTAAGTTAAAAGCTTCATTAATATCTTGCAAGTTGATTTCATGTGTGATAAACCCTTCCAAATTAAGCTCCTGCGTAGCGTAATATAACAGGAAAAGCATATATCAAATTAATTGGATGATCCTACCGAATAGTAACGCTTTTTCTAGCAATAACATGGATGAATAGCATTAGCATAAAGTGGATAAATACTTACTTTATCTAAATACTTTTTGGCGATACCATGGATGTCCAATTTGGGCTTCACACCTCCAAAAAACGATCCCGCTATAGTTCTGCCTCCTAATAATTCGTATGGATTGATACTTATTGGTGACCCATGCATCTCTAACCCAAGTATAATAGTTTTACCACCACCCTGACATTTTACTTTTATTTAAATTTTGATGAGGTTAAATAAATATTCAAAAAGTATAGAGAGACAAAAAAAAGACCTTCCTACAACTATAGAAAGCATCTTGCATCAATGAAGCCAACCCAATACACTCAAAACAATAATCTGCACCTCCATCGGTCATCTCATTTATAACCTGTCTTACTGATTTATCCCCACATCTGGTTGGGTTAATATAATCAGTTACTCCAAACCTTTTTCCTGTAATTTACCGTATTTAGTTACCTAGAGGATTGAAATTACTTATTTTAGATTTAATGTGTGAGAAAACGTTTACTCACCAAATTCAAATTTAGTTGGATTAAGATCAACCCCAATTATTTTCGAAGCTCCACATATCCTTGCTCCTTCAGCAACCTGCGAAATATGACAATTTAAATACGACATTCCCATGTAAATATCACTATGAGAAAGAACAAAATTACCGCAAGGCCCACTGCTCCGAGTCCGAAAATAACAACAGTGGAACCCTCTTCAACCTGTGCAACCTTCAATGCTGCACCAAATCCTGTAATTTCGTCATACTTAATCATCTCTCGATCCATGGCCGGTCCTGGACATAGGCACAGGAACCAACCGCTTCGGGTCTCTAAGGCCCCGTTTGGTTCGTGAAAATTATGGGTATTTTCTGTTTTTATTTTTTATATTTTTCAAAATACGAATAAAAACGTGTTTGGCTAGTGAAAATGAAAACAGTTTTCTGAAAAATTAAACGAAAACACTGCGGAGAACGTGAAATCGACGTTTTCCAAATTTTCTGAAATTTTGAAAAGAAAACGAAAATCTTTTTTGAAAATATATTTTGAAAACAAAAACAGAAAATATTTTCATAAACCAAACATGGCCTTAATTTTTGATATTTTTAAGTTCCTTTTCGGAGGAATTAAATATTATAGGTATATAGTTTTTTGATACACTGGAGAGCCACCTTGGACTTGGAATAATTGATTCGGTTCGAACCAGTACCGTTTAGAAATTAATATAAGTCATAAGTTAGTTTATTTGATATATTTTGTTACGAGAGATCCAAGGTTCGAATCTCGTCCTAAACCTTTCTTTTATAAGATATTAATCAACAATTTATTCTATTTGTTTTATTTGAGTAGTAAAATAATTTATTTTAAATCAGAACCGAAGTAATAATAGTAGGGAAAATGACCCAAAAAATCAAAATAATATTATTTTCAGCCCAATAACATCAATGACAAAATTTCTTCCCAATAACATCATTAACTAAATTTTGTCCTTGATGGGAATCGTCCTTGACGGGAATCGTCCTTGACGGGAATCGTCTTTGATGGGAATCGTCCTTGACGGGAATCGTCCTTGATGGGAATCGTCCTTGACGGGAATCGTCCTTGACGGGTAAACATGTAATCTTATAATAGTAAGTTAATGGATGATTCTTTGGGGCAAGTATAATATTATTTTGATTTTTTGGGTCATTGACCCGTAAGAATATATTAATTTTTTTAATGTATACATAGGGTGCCTATTTTAAAATTAGTGGTGGGCTTCGAATATATCAAGACCACTCAATCTCATATAACAGATAGATAAACACTGTACCAGTAGTTACACCGCAGCTGAGAAGACATGCTTTATCGACAGGAATATCAGTGTTGATTTTCACTACTTGTGTGATATCTACCACAATATATTCCGAGAAACTGGACACCCCTAAAAAATGGTGCACGGGTTTTCCATTCATGTCTGTAAACCTACTGGTTCCATCTCTCGGCATACCTTCGTAGTACTCAACTGCAAATTTCGAGCATTCGTTGCCTTTTAAAGACTTGCAATCTCTGCATTCTTTGCAGTTTCTTTTGAATACTGGTATAACTAGATCTCCAGTTTTTACTTCCTCCACGTATTCACCTACACTCTCAACAATACTAAAACAAAAGACTCGAACAATTATATAAAGTTTCTAATAAGCAATATATATAGCGTAATGTGAATTTACCCTGCAGCTTCATGGCCAAATATTCTTGGAAAGTTCTCCTGATAAATTTCCAAGTGATTAGATTCGTATATAGATAGATAGATTTGCAAGTTTTTGATAAGGTCTTACAGTGGGTTGTTTCCAGATTGTAACATCAGAGTGACAAAGGGATGTACACAAAATCTTGATCCTAACTTCCCATGGCTTAGGAGCTGCTACTTCAATTTCTTCTATAGCAAGAGGCTCTCCAGCTTTTCTAGCTACTGCAGCTGCTCACATGACAAATTAATTAATTACAGTAAAAGATACATATGTGATCAAATGAGACATGTATATGTAGTAGTGAAGAATTGAAACCTTTGCATCTTATTGATCTTCCAGCGGTCTCTGATGAGGTTATAGGCTCCATATTTTGTTTATGCTCTTTTCTTTCAGAACTACTATATCCATATGGGTGTCCTTTATAAGAAGCAATGCCATCTGAATTTAACTAAGTCTTTTTAATTTTTTTAATTTACAATAGGAAATTGAATTTATAACCAATAAAATTATAGTTAAGGCATTTGAATTGTTTTTAAGTGATTTCATAAGATTTATTATATCTAAATATATCACTAATTAAATAATTTTAATAGCTCTTATTATATCATCATATATGCAAATTACCTTTACTTTTTCTAAGATGGTGATGGGGCTCAAGTCTTCCTTTTTTACGTTGTTTAACCAGTTGGGGTAGATCAACTGGTCAAGACCTTGTACTTTCTTATTAGAGGTACATAGTTCGTATCTTTCCCTGAACATGTGTAATCTAGTTCTGACTTGCCTGGGATTATGCATGGGGAGTCATGCATATTCTCTGTAAGATTATTCGAGTTATGCGTAATCTAGCCTGGACACCCACATAACAAAAAAAAGTGTTATAATTTGTCGAGTCAAGCCTTTTTGCAAGTATTCCTTGGAAGGTATTTATATTGACAATTATTTGAACAATTTGGACGAACCGTAACGATAGAGTTTTCAACAAAAAAAACTCTACTGTTTGTGTCTTGCTTGAAAGGAATCTTTTTTAGCAAGATACCACATTCAGGATTGGGGAGGGAGTCTGAATGGAAGAATGGAACGACAAGAATAAGTGAAGCTAAACATGGACGGAAGTGTTAACCCGGGGATAAAATCTGGAGGTATAGGCGGGTTAATTCAAGACCGTGATTGTATTTGGGTGGTAGGTTTTGCAAATGATACATGGTATGTGCTTCCTATAGTTGATGAATTAATAATTCTTTACGAGGGTTTGATTTGGTCGTAGTATGAGGGCATTACGACATTGACCGTTGAAATAGACTCCCGAGAAGTGCTAAGTTTATTAAAGGGGAGAGTAAAAGCAGGTTATTGGAGCAAGACGGGTAGATGGCCTTCTAACATTCTAAGTCGTAATTCTCTTTATGAGGCGACATGCATATATTGATAAGCGAATTAATGTTCAAATTGGTTAGTTGAGTTGTGCGCGTCCAGATCGAATTGGAGTACGATCTTGATCGAGGCTCTTCACAGAGTCTAGCACATTTAACACAAGATCGATACGGTCGGACGAACCTAGAGTTATATATCACGTCCGTTAGCCAGTTCATAGGCTTGTTTTGTTTACTTTCACACGATACTAGGACCTCCATGATATGTAAAAAATTAATAAATGAACAATATTAAGATTTAATAAAATGATAGTTAGATGTAGGTAATTTAGGTTTTTGTTAATAATATTTGTGTTGAGGTTATATATTTAATCAATAAATTAATTAATGATATTTCATTGACCCTACAAAATTATATAACCTGTAAATTTGATATCTGGATGCGATGACTTTGTAATTACTCAATATCTAATATGGTAATCATTCAGAAAAAGAATGTATTTCATCACACGTAATTTTGATTAGTCTAGTTTGATAGAGAGTTCTAAAACCAACAACTCCATTGGGATAATGCCATTTTAAGTGAGCGTGATATAACGTAGGTTTGCGTTTGAAATTGATCAACTTAATTGAGCGGTTTATAGTTTTTTTTTATAGGTATTTTGCTAAAACGCGAATTTGCCCTCCATGTTTTCTGTAGTTGTCCAAAAGTGCTTCAGGCGTGGCAGGCTTTTAGTTGGGCGAAGAAAACAAAAGCCTAATTGCGGAAGTCTAATTTGAAAAGCAATTCCTCTGTGTTTCTTTACATATATATAATTTAAAAAAAAAAAAACATCAAACATCTAGCCCTATCCCGACTACAAAACTAGGGATTATCTCTAACGATAAGTTTTCAACTCGATAACCAATCAATTTCTCAGACCCTCGACATTGAACCATCAACCTGGATGCGAGATTCCAAAACCATACAAAAGTACCTAATCACGATTAACAAAGCGTAACTGTGACCTGAAACCGTATAAAACATTGCACATCCTCCAACATACCCATTAAAATAGGTTTGTACCACAAAGGACTAAGCAAGTGGGCGGTTACTTCAATTAAACCAATTATAAGGGAAAGTAATCCCAACGGCTCTCCTGAACCAACTGTTAGTACCAGTGTGTTGTTTTAATTTAGAAAGAAAAAGACCAGAAAGAATAGAAAATTCAGAAATGACAGAAATGAAAATAAACAGAAAACATGTTACTGGTCGAGGCTAGAATTGGATCCTATGTCTTTAAGATTTATTAGCCGCGCACTGGTGTCTTACGTTTTGTAATGGCTTCAATCTCCAAGGATACAACGATCAACACTGCAAATATTAGACACTTGAAAATCTACAGAACTTCGAACTTTAAATGGCGTTTAATCTCTCTCTTTTATGTTATTTGTTTGAAAAAAAAATGAATGAATGAAAATGATTTTTGGCCAAGTATTTATAGGTGTAGAAGCACTTGTTTAAGTCCGACCTGCAACGTTTCAGACATGGGAGATGACGTTTGAGGAAGAAGAGTGATGTTTTAGAAAAAACCAGAACGCTATAGACGTTCAATTAAAAAACGACGTCGTATCGTTTTAATTATAACGTTAATTCATTTTACAAAAATTATAGTCTAAACCAAGCCAAACCAAGTCAGGCCAAGCCCAAAAATGGGTGCCCCTAAGGGCCCAACCCTTAAGTGCTAAGAACAATATATTAAGTGACTATTATTTTCTTGTCTTTTTGGTGTGGGACTTTCACTTGTCCACAAGCTCATAAAAACTCTTCCTATACCTCACATTTAACACTCAATTTCTCATTCACCTTTCATTTGTTTTACACAAGTGAATACATGAAATTCATTACTGAAGTAAGACGAACAACTTCCGTCTTTGTCCCGACCTATAACGAGGTCCGGGACTCACTTAAAAATTGAGCTAAAGTGAGCACTTTCACTTGGGTAAAGACCCAAATGATAACATTCCCCACATGAATGAAATTGACTGGTCATAATGCATATAAAAAAGAAAGTGAGAGAGAAAAACATGGAAGAATACTACGTCGAGAAAGGTAGCCTTTAGCCTTGAACCTTCTTTAGAAAGGGCTATCGGATTTACTTGCTAACTAGTGATCTTGATGTCTTGAACTGTTCATCTTTGATGTAAATCGAGTCAATATAACTTACATAGTATCCTACCGACCATTATATGGTTCTCACGGTTGTGTCCATTTTTGGCCCTGGACAACTCCTTGATTCATGAGTAATTTTTCAGAAAATCAGCCTTTCAAAATTTTCTTAGGAGCAGCCCTCACTCCTTTACTCATATAGGTGGTCTCTTGTCAAGAGTATCTTGTAATACCCTATCTTTTAATTTAAGATACAAGAACCATTAACAGTTATGCTTAACCTCAACTTTGTACAAGAAGCATTGTATTTAGGTTCTAGGAATGGTTTTGGTAAAAATCCCCACAATGCTTAGCGCCGAGTTGCTTTTTGCATAATTTGGTTTTCCCTTTGAACTTAGATCGTGGGATCTCCAATCTACGAATTAGGGTTTCCATTATGAAAACTCATTTCAATAGGCTTTAGAACCATTCCCCTAGATAAGTTACGCACTTGCTCTTTTGGTAACCCTTTAGTCAAGAGATCTGCAATGTTATCCTTTGACCTCATATAGTCAATTGTGATAACCCCCTTTGAGAGAAGTTGTCTTACGGTATTGTGTCTACGACGTATATGTCTAGACTTACCATTATACATTTCATTTGAGGCTCTACTGATGGCAGCCTGACTATCACAGTGTATGCAGATAGCTGACACCGGTTTTGGCCAATTAGGAAAATCTTCTAGGAAATTACGAAGCCATTCAGCTTCCTCAGCAGCTATATCCAAAGTTATAAATTCAGATTCCAAGGTGGATCTAGCTATACACGTTTGTTTAGAAGATTTCCACGAGATTGTTGCTCCTCCTAACATAAAGACAAATTCGCTCGTGGATTTTGATTCAGAGGAATCAGATATCCAGTTAGCATCGTTATATCCTTCTAATACAGCTGGTACTCCAGTGTAGTGCAATCCTTCATTCAGAGTGTATCTCAAGTATCGTAGAACTCTTACTATTGCAATCCAGTGATCTCTTCCTGGATTTATTGTAAATCTACTTATCTTACTAACTGCATGCGCGATATCAGGCCTTGTGCAGTCCATTAAGTACATTAGACTTCCAATTATACGAGAATACTCTAACTGGTTGATTGTATCGCCGATATTCTTTGCCAGTTGTAGATTTACGTCAACTGGAGTCTTTGCGATATTAGTATCGCCTTTACTAAACTTATTTAGTATTTTTTCAATGTAATGGGATTGATTTAATACTAACCCCTCAGATTTTCTCATTATCTTAATACCTAAGATAACATTAGCAATGCCTAAGTCTTTCATGTCAAACTTACTTGAGAGCATCTTCTTTGTAGAAGTGATTATGTCATTATTACTTCCAATAATTAACATATCGTCTACATATAAACAAACAATGACATATCCTTATCAATGCTTTCTACATGTACACATTTGTCACACTCATTTATTTTAAATCCATTACCGATCATGACTTTATCAAATTTTTCATGCTATTGTTTGGGTGTTTGCTTTAATCCATATAAGGATTTGATAAACCTACACACCTTTCTTTCTTTTCCCGGAACTTTATATCCTTTGGGTTGTTCCATATAGATTTTCTCTTTAAGTTCCCTGTTAATAAAAGCAGTTTTAACATCCATTTGATGAATTTAAAGCTTATAGATTGATGCTATTGCAATAAGCATTCTTATGGATGAAATTCGGGTTACTAGTGAAAATGTATCAAAATAGTCAAGCCCTTCTTTTTTACTATAATATTTTACTACCAGTCTTGCCTTATACTTTTCGATAGATCCATCAATTTTCAATTTTCTTTTGAAAAACCATTTATTTCCCAGTGGTTTACTCCCAGGGGGAAGATCTACTAACTACCATGTATGGTTCTGCATGATAGAATCTATCTCACTTTTAACCGCTTCTTTCCGATAAGGATCTTTTGGAGTAGACATAGCTTCTTTAAAGGTTCGCGGTTCATCTTCCATTAAAAAGGTAAGGTAGTCAGGACCAAAAGAAGTAGAGATTCTCATTCTCTTGCTTCTTCTTGGTTCATCATTATCTTGTAACGATTCTTGGTCCTTCTCATGATGACCATCTTCTATGTCATCATGAGTCCTTTTTAAAGAACTTCGTTCTTGTGTAATTTTGCAAGGGAAAATTGTTTCAAAGAAATATGCATTTCTTGATTCAGTTACCGTGTTAACACTGATTCCAACATTGTTTGATCGATACACAAGAAACCGATAGGTTACACTATTGTGAGTATATCCAATACACAGTTTATCGTTTTTGGTCCTATCTTGACCATTTTTGGTGTTGGAACAACAACCTTTGCAAAGCATCCCCACACTTTTAAGTATTTGAACGAATGTGGTTTTCCTTTCCAAAGTTCGTAGGGGGTTTTATCTAGCTTATTGCGGGGTACTTTATTTAAGATATGATTTGTACTAAGCAAAGTTTCTCCCCACAAGTATGCGGTGCTCCCGAGTTTATCAAAAGAGAATTCTTCATTTCTTTTAAAGTATGGTTCTTGCGTTCTGCAACACCGTTTTGTTGAGGCGAATAAGGGGTTGTCGTTTGATGGATTATTCCATATTCAGCACAAAATTCTTCAAAAGGAGAAACATATTCTCCTCCCCTATCCGTTCTCAACCTCAGTTTTATATTGCTTAAATGCTTCTAAGGCCTCATCCTTACTATGAATCAAGTAGATATAGAAATATCTTGTGCAATCGTCTACAAAGGTAATGAAGTATTTCTTACCACTTCTAGTTTGCACGAACTTTAAGTCACATATTTCACTGTGAATTAACTCTAAAGGTTCTGACGACCTTTCAACATTTTTAAACGAGTTTCTTGTCAACTTGGACTCTATGCATATCTCACATTTTTCTTGAGATTTAAAGTTAACATTTGCTAACAAACCATCGTTTACAAGTTTAATTAATGAACCAAAATTAACATGTCTTAATCTATCATGCCATAAATTAGGGGAATCTGATGTCTCCCTAATTTTTCTAAATATAACCCCTTAGGAGACATCATTTTAGGTAGAAAATAGTCTTTTTATATAGTCTTTTGTACTTAAATCGTAATATTTCTATTTCCTGTCTTGATTTGATGAATTATTATTTTTATAGCATATTTGGTTTAATTTGTGTGTTAATGTGAAGCTTTAAAGATAATTTGGAAATAAATTATATGCCAAGTCAATTATAAGGAAATAAGATAATATGGAAATACACGTAATTTTGTTTTGGTTGTAACTCCTTCAATACTTATCTGTTTGACGCGTTCCATATGTCTAAACTGATCGTATCGGAAACCTCTATAACTTTGATTCAAACCATTCTTCCAAATTCCTAGTCAATCTTAGGTTATGATCACTTTTATGTTCATAGATGCTGGAATTCATATTTATTTGACAACTTTATATTTTCCTTTTTTATATTTCTTTCCTTTATCTCCAATTTCCATGTTTATCTTCTTTCCCTTATCTCTTAGAATTGATTTGGCATCTAATTAATTACCATATATCTTTAAAGCTTCACAACTAACAAGAAATTAAACCCAATATGCTCTAAAAATAATAAATAACCAAATCAAGACAAGAAATATATCCTAATAAATACGCCTAAAATGATGTCTCCAACTAATATTAAATCATCACAAATGGGGAGACATCACCTCACTTCACTACGTGTCAATTCAAATAAAAAAATATTGCCACTTAAGTACAATTCACCCACATACTGACAGTTATGGATACTTGGTCACCTTCTCTCCCAAAGACCCTGAGTGGGGGATTGTTGGAATTTATTATTAATTAAGTTTTTTTAAAGCCATTTAACAAGATATTAATACACTTCCTTTTCATGTTCTTATGGAAGAAGTGGAAAAGACATTTTTTTTGTGAAAAAAATGTCCCACATAAGAGCAGAGATGGAAAATATATTAGCTTAAATTAGCTTACCCCACCACCACCACCACCTGCCCGGCCCGGCTACGGCGACGACGTGGGCGTGGACTCGTGGGGGAGTTGGGGAGTTTGGGAAGTCAAAAAAATGAAAAATGAAACTAGTTTTTGGAAGAGGCTCTAGTGGGAGAAGGCTAGATCATATAGTAGTCGGTAGCAAGTCAAGTCCTTTCAACAAGAAGACAAACGTCCGCTAATTACGCACCAGAAGACAAGCGTCCACCAATTACGCACCAGTAAACTGTTACAGAACTTGGTCAACATGGGAATGTATAAAGTCAACATAGTGTCCAGATTCATTGCTGGAAATTAAAACGTGTAACATATGAGTCAACTAAACCGTCAGTCAATCAAGGTAATTAATTAGAACGTTTCTGCAAAGCCTCTCCTTACCTACTCCCCTATAAATACAACTCTTCCCCTCCTTATCTTACTTACAGAACACACCAGAAAAGAACAAAAATTCTACCTCTCTTCTCTCTGGAAAACTATAGTCGTAGAGCCTCTGTTTGAGATACCGGTATGCCGGAATATATTTTTAACGCTAGATTACCATGTAATTGTGTTGTTCTTTTCTGATTCCGTGTAAGTGGTTTACTATTTGTAATTCGTGATTCCATTTTTTGTAATAGTTAGTTTACTTAAATCGGAACATTGTTTTTCTGGAATACCATTTCTTTTGTTTTGAAAACCGGTGACTCCAATTTTAAGTTATAAATTAAACTTTTAATAAACTAAATAATAATATAATTCAATTTAAACTTCTTTTTTTAGTTTAATTAAAAGATTCATAAATTAAAAACATGGTAATATACATTTAAATTATATATTTATATTGAAATTGAAATAAAAAAATATTACAAAAATTTAAATTTTGAGTAAAATCTATTTCTTTTGTTTTTAAGTTAAGTTTTTAATGTAACTTGTTTTTTTAATTGACGGTGGGCTTAAGCCCTCCCAACCAATAGGCACTAGGGGTGAGCAAATGAGAACCAAATAACCAAACCGAACCAAAAAAACGGAAAAAACCAAACCAAAATAACCAAAAACCGAATAACCAAATGGTTCGGTTTTTAATTTTTCAAAAACCGAATTTTTTGGTTCGGTTCGGTTTACTACCTAAAAACCGAACCAAAAAAACCGAACAAAAACCGAACTAACGAAGGAAAAAATAGGGATTGTGTGAACTTCCTGTATAAGAATTATGTGAGAAAAACTTTTGTTAAGAATTTATCATCTACGTGAAATTTTAGTTATACTATTCGATGGTGCTATTAGTGAGAATTTTTTTTATATCACTTAAGATTATAAGTATTCATTACTTGATTGATTTTATAAATCATGATTGTATGAAATAGGAAGTAGTAGATTTAAATTTATTGTAGTATTGTAAATTAAGATAAGTATTTTTAGATTATAAATTTATATTTAATTGATATATTAATAGCCCACATGGACAAGTAATAGTAGCATAATTGTATTGGAATATTAGTGTCTATTGGACAATGTATTTCAAGAAATGGGGTGAAAATATTATTGACCAAGTATTCGAATTCGAAGAGAACCAAAACCGAATCGAAACGAACCAATTCGGAACCAAAAACCGAATGTGGAACCAAATGCGAACCACCCGGTTTGGTTATTAAATTATAGAAAACCGAAATATTCGGTTCGGTTCCTGTTTTTGCCAAAAACCGAGACGAACCGAACCCATGCTCACCCCTAATAGGCACATCTGCCACTGGAGAGGAGCAAGAGAGTTAATTATTGATGCACACAACTAACATGAACCACGATGTATTCACTAAAGGTTGACGTTCGAATGAAATGGTAATTAGGTTGAACAACTAAATATACTAAGCAAATTGGGATTTCCCGTCGTTGAGGATGCATAAGAAAAATGCCATTTTAACTAAATAAACTAGCAATATACAAGTTTTGTCATCGTGTCTATGTGTGTACCATCTCCCCATCTGGTGGAAAGATCCTCCCATTACTCTTCATAGCTCGTTACATATTGCCAAAATCTCTTCTTTGTTCACCAACACTAATTTCCAAGTAGCTTAACTTCTTTCACTAAAACCCACGGTATATATAGCTCAATTTTTTATTTCTGTATGATAGTTTAGTCTACTATTTTCTCTCCAGTGGAAGAAAGGTTCCACACTATTGTATACACTCCAAACTTACTCACCTATATCAAACTACTTGGCTTCTGATGATTTTTTGTCACAAAAACAACTCAGCACACCAAAGGGGAGAATACTTGTATTGACTCTCTTCGACAATCAAATAAGTATTTGGGAGAGATAAAAGCCTTATTAGACCATGTGGGATTCAAAGGTTAAATTACACCATATAGTGATTTTATGTATAAAGAATGCGTACAAATTACAGTCATCAAAAGGAAGGATGAGATATTTATACAGTTACATGATGGTTACCTTCGTGATCTTCGTTGAATAAGTGGAATTATTTCGACATAAATTTGTTGATAGCTATTATTTTACCTGAACTTCATTGACGCTTCTTGGTGGTGATAGATTGAAGATAGCATGTATGCTATCTAGATTGATCTCGATAGAATGGTTCTTAATTTTACAACCCAATAACTTATAATTATAATTCTTAGTGTTTTAAAAGGGTCTTCTGTCTTCCACTTCTCGTCAATAGGTTTGGTCAAATTGCGTTAGTGACTGATACAACGAAAATAATTCTCCTACCAAACTTATAAACCGACAAATCAAACCAAAGTAACAATAGAGGTGAGAGAAAATAAATGTCGATGCTACCGAATGTAGAGAAGGCGAAACCCCGAAACTTACTGAAACTAGCTGATGCAGGAGTTTCCTCAAGTAGCTGATGACACCTGCAATTAGACACTATGTCAAGACCATAGGAGTTTCCTCAAGCACATAAGTTCCCAAGGAGTTTGTATTCCCAAGGAGTTTGTATGTTTTTGTTCAAAATTCGAAGAGTTTGGTTATAATTACCTTGGGAAGTTGAATCGCTTCTTCACCCCTATAAATATCGTGAGCATTCTCATTTTCATCGTGCTTGATCTTAACCCATTTGGGTTATCTGTAAATACTGAAGATGGTAGGCACTCGATAAATACCTCCTATTTCAGCCAAAGCAAGCTTTCCCGAGGGAAAAAATGAGTAGGTGGATCCTCTAATTCTAGAGTTGAAAGAAAATTATAACTTATGTGCTTTCCCCTCAGGATCTAATCGCGATAACTTATTTTATCCTCCTCCTTTCATTGGCGCTACTCAACGATTATCTAATCGCGATAACTTATTTTCAACGTTGTTTCGTTGTTACATCGTTATATATCATTGGTAAATGATCTATGAGCTTAATCCTTTTAGGTTTCCTTACGAATCTCTTTGCTTCGTCTCAAGTTGCCTAGGTTCAGGACATCCTTTTATCTTCTCCGGAGGAGTTTATAATCTCGAGTCTTCCTTATTCAAGTAAAATCGAAGATTCAGGAACCGTTAAATGACTTTGGGCTAAAAGGAACAAAGCTAGAAGTATGGTAAAGCGTTCTAGGGAGAGAAATGACAAAATTTGAACTAATTTAATATCAAGCACCTCAGAGGTAATATGAGCTTGGACGGCAACCGAGCACGCTGATAAGTGCTAAAAAGTTCTTCATATCAGCGTGAGAAAATTATCTGATCCCAATCTAGTCTCAGCTAGCGTTATAGCCCAGTATCAGGCCTTTTAAAGAAGTTTTGGAATGAAGCGTAATTACTCTCCGAGCTTGCATATGATATGGGAAAATGATCTGGTATTGTATGTTCATCCGGAACATCCAATCTCGATATCCCCACTTGATGGAATTGGTTGATGAGCATGTCCTCCCTGTTCACAAATATCTGAATTCCAAGGGCCACCACTAGGTCCAATGAGCATAGCTTATGTTTTCTCAATTTGACAGCTATCACCAAACTTTACTACTATTTGACGGCAATATTTCTTACTGAGTAGCTTCTTGTTTTATCTTCGGCCATTAAATTTTTAGGATAGATATGGAAGTGGTGTTACTAAGACGAGTAACCTCTATTGTTTCAAAAATTATACTATTTGGTTTCTTATCGGCTAACTGATTCTTGAGCTTTTTCAACCTTTCTTGCCTTTTGTGCCAATAACTTTTGTAATACATTGTAGATATCATGTTAGGATAACCTTGTTCTCTATATAATATGAATATATAATATGAATGAATACATATTTATATTTTTATTCCCGTACTTAACTTATAGTATTTCTGTACTTTTTCCTTTGCAATTATGACATGTTCTTCTTTTAGCCAATACTTGTGATCTTTGCCCGGATGAAAAACATATTTCTTGAGCTTATGACTTTTGGACCCGAGGATACGTATGTGTCCACAAATCCTTTTTCAGAACTTTCTTTCATCAAGTTTTCCAATTTTTTCAAGTATCATACTTCTCTTCGGCAGACATACTGATAAAACAGAGATAGAGAAAGAATAGAGAGAGAGAAAAGATTCTATTGATTGAATTGATTATTTTTTACATCTTATCAATATGTATATATACAATTCATATACAATTCACTAACTCTCTAACTAATTCTTGTTTCTTGTTACAGGTTTGTTACGATGAGCTGGCATTTACTTGCTTGGCAAGTCTCTCATCTTATCATTCCCCCTCAAGCTAAGCATGTTTAGCATGGGAAGCTTGTGAAGTAACGAAGTGAAGATAGAAACTCCAAGTCCTTTAGTTAAGATGTCAGCAATTTGTTCTGAAGAAGAGACATGATGTAAGTGAAGAAGCTTTGACTTGACTTGTTCTCGAACAAAATGGAAATCAACATCGATATGCCTTGTTCTGGTATGAAACACAGGATTATTCGCCAAAGCTAAAGCAGATAAGTTATCACAAGCAAGAGTGGGAGTGATAACTGGTATGTGAAGAGATTTAAGCAGGAAGGTGAACCATTTGATTTCAGCAGATACATGAGCTAAAGCTCTGTATTCTGCTTCAGTAGAGGATCTTGAGACTGTGGTTTGTCGTTTAGAACCCCAAGAGACAAGATTCTTACCCAAGAAAATACAATAGCCCGTCGTAGAGCGCCTATCTACAGCATTACTAGCCCAATCGGAGTCTGAGAAAGCATGAAGAGTTGAAGAAGAGGGTGTGAAGTGAAGACTGTAATGAATAGTGCCTTTAACATATCTTAGTAGTTTCTTTAAGGCTTCATAGTCTCCATTTGTAGGCTTATGCATAGATTGGCATATTTGATTGACAGAAAAAGCAATATCCGGTCTTGTAATAGTAAGGTACTGTAAAGCACCAGTTAAACTTCTAAATAAAAATGGACCTTCAAACAATTGTGTATTATAATTTGTAGAGACCATATATTTACTTAGTGTAGGAGTAGTTGATGCTTTGCATTCGCTTAAGCCTGCTCTTTTGAGAATAGATAGGGCATAATTAGCCTGAGAAACAACCAAATTCTCACCATGAGAAGTAATCTCAAGGCCAAGAAAATAAGCAAGTGTGCCTAAATCTTTCATTTGAAAACGACTTTTTAATGCTTGAATAATCAATATTATTGAGTAACTATTTGCTCCAGTTACTAAAATATCATCAACATAGACTAAGATGATAGTAAGAGTAGAATTAGAACCTTTAACAAACATTGAAGAATCTGCTGAGCTGGAAGTAAAGCCATGCTCAATCAAGAAAGAGTAGAGTAAAGAATACCAAGCTCTTGGAGCTTGTTTAAGCCCATACAAGGACCTATTTAATTTGCAGACATATGAAGGTTGTTCTTTACTGATAAACCCAGAAGGTTGAGCCATATATACCTCCTCATCAAGTTGTCCATGGAGAAAAGCGTTTGAAACATCGAGTTGCCTTATTTGCCATTTGTTTGAAACAGCTAAGGCAAGAATTATTCGAATAGTCTGGTGTTTTACCACAGGACTGAATGTTTCTGTATAGTCTAGACCATATTCTTGAAGGAATCCACGAGCAACAAGTCGAGCTTTATATCGAGCAATAGATCCATTTGCATTTCGTTTTATTTTGTATATCCATTTACATGTAATTGGTGTTCTTCCAATTGGAGCTGGCACAAGTGTCCAAGTGTTTTGACTAATTAAAGCATTATATTCTTCCTTCATGGCATCTATCCAATGTTGAGACTGAGATGCTTCTTTGAAGGATACAGGTTCAATGAGAGGTGGAGTTTGAATGAGAGATTGACATTTGTAGGATGGTTTAAGAGAACCTGTTTGTTTTCTTGTGATCATGTGATGTTTAGGCGGCTGAGGTGGAGATGGAGGTGGAGGTGGATTTGAAGAGTTTGAAGATGGTTGAGAAGGATCAGTAGATGAACTAGTTTCTTGGGAAGAGTTTTCAGTGGTTGAGGTGGAGGATGAACTATGATTATAAGTTGGTAGTGAATTAAATGGCTGAGTAAGTGAAGAGAGATTTATAGAGGGAAAAAGATCAACAAAATTTGATGAATTTGATGTTGTAGTAGTAGAGGGTGTGTTAGGAGTAGAGGCAAAAGGAAAAATAGTCTCATCAAATCTGACATGTCTTGAAATATATTGTTTTGAGGAAGAAAGAGATTGGCATTTATAGCCTTTAGAATAAGAACAATAGCCTAAGAACACACACCTTTCAGAGGTTGGAGTAAATTTGTGTTGGTTATAAGGTTTGATCCAAGGGTAGCACAAACACCCAACCACTCTTAGATGATTATATGAAGGTTTAGTTTTGTACAGGAGTTCATATGAGCTTAGTTTATTAAGGGAAGGACTTGGGAGTATATTGATTAAATATACAGCTGCAGATAGTGCCTCACACCAATACTTCATAGGTAAAGAAGCATGAGTTAAAATGGATAGTGTTGTCTCTATTAAGTGTCTATGTTTGCGCTCAGAAACTCCATTTTGCTCAGGAGTGTGAGGGCAAGATGTTTGATGAACTATTCCCAAAGACTGAAGATAGAGTTTAAATGCATTGCTTGTATACTCTCCTCAATTATCTGATCTCAAGCATTTAATAGTAGTTTGAAACTGATTTTGTATAAGTGTAGAGAAGGACTTAAACACTTCATAAACTTCTGATTTATACCTTAATGGATAAACCCAGCTGAACCTGCTAAAATCGTCTACAAACAATACATAATATGTAAAAGATGAGCAAGAAGCTGTATGTGATGGACCCCAAACATCAATGTGAATAATATCAAAAGGTTGTAGAGATTTAGAAGTAGACAGATTAAAAGGAAGTTTATGTGCCTTAGAAATAGCACAAGAGTTACATTTAATCCCAAAATGATCTAATCTAGTGTTTAAAATACAAGCTAAAGGAGCTAAAGCTTGTGAAGATGGGTGGCCTAATCTTAAGTGCCACAATTCAGCTGGAGATGAGACCATTTTTTAGGACAAACACCTCAGGGACTTATTGATGCAATTATGAACTTGTGAAGTAGATGCATGTTCACCAGATGATAAAGGATATAAACCATCTTTACATGGGCCCTGAAACAGCAGTTTGTGTGAGGTAACATCATGAATAGAAACTGAACTCGAGGAGAAAGTGATTACACAGTTATTATCAGCTGTAAACTTTGAGATAGATAATAGATTTGAAGATATAGAGGGCACATGAAGTATAGATTGTAAAGAGAAAGCTGAGTAAGGAGTGAGAAGCTTACTGTGACCAATGTTTGCAATTTCAAGAGCTTGGCCATTTCCTACTGAAACAGAACTTGATCCACTATATGATTGAGATTGCTGAAGTAGATTGGGATCATTAGTCACATGACTATTGGCACCACTATCCAAATACCATGTTTCAGGACCATAACTTTGATTTGGAGCATATGAAGCAGAGGTATTAGAGTGTTGATGATTATTAGTTGAATGAGCAGCTAAAACAACACGGTTTTGTGCTCGTGGTGAAGGATAATTCACCATATCAGTTCTATACCAACAGTCAAGTGCACTATGCCCAATTCTAGTACAAATTTGACAAGTAGGAGTATTAGTATTCATACCATAATTTTGAGATGAAGGAGCTCCTAGAATAGAAGAGTTTTGATTGAAAAATTGTCGTCCTCTGCCTCGATTTGCATAACCTCTACCACGATTTGAAGGACCGCGACCTCTTCCAACATTAGCTGCAGAATTTGAAGAAGATGAAGTAAATAATGCAGTATGTGTATGAGAATTATCCACTGAATCAGCCATTTTCATATGAAGTTCTTCTGATACAAGTAAACTTCCAAGTGAATGAAAACTAAGCGTTGAGGTTTGGGCATTTGTGATTCGTATACTCGATTTGAACTGATTATACTCAGCAGGTAAGCCTTTGAGAGTATACATAATCACATCTTCAAGAGGTAACGAGGCAGCAGCTGTGTCTAAACCATCACAAATGTCTTGTATGTTAGCTAGATATTCTGTCATTGTTTTCTCCCCTTTATTAAGATTACACAGTTTCATCTTCAGTTGATGAACATGCGTTCGGCATTGATTGACGAACAATTCTTCAAGTTTTACCCAAACATCATGAGCTGTTTGTGATCGAACTACTTGAGAAAAGACCGAAGGAATCATAGATGATAGAAGTGAAACCTTCAGTTGATGATCTTCAATCAACCATGTAGAATGTGCAGATTCAGCCGATGAAGGTGGAGAAATTGATTGAGTAACATGACTCAAATAACCATGAGCTTTTAACACAGCTTCAAGTTGAGCCTTCCACAAAACATAATTTGTAGAATCGAGTTTGATTTGAACGAGCGAGGACCAATTTTGTCGTAGTAGAAGTAATCCAGCTGGTATTTCTGAACTGGATGAGATGTGAGGTGTTGATGATGAAGAAGACGCCATTGATGACGAGGAGTTTTAAGAAGAAAAAGAAGAGAAGTTTTGAGAATTGCTGAATAAGAGGATCGATATTAGCTTGAAGAATAGCAAAGCTTCATGAGCATCGCCATTAATGGTGATGAAGAAGCTTGTTTCTTCATTAGCTCTGATACCATGATAATACAGAGATAGAGAAAGAATAGAGAGAGAGAAAAGATTCTATTGATTGAATTGATTATTTTTTACATCTTATCAATATGTATATATACAATTCACTAACTCTCTAACTAATTCTTGTTTCTTGTTACAGGTTTGTTACGATGAGCTGGCATTTACTTGCTTGGCAAGTCTCTCATCTTATCACATACTTACCTCTATATTATGGTTCTTTCGGCATACTCACTTATTAGATGGTCCTCTTCTTGACCTTTTATGATGTAATATTTTTTATCGACAAATTTTGCTAGTCGGCATGTTGGGTGGATCCTTTCTGTTTGAATTTGTTGCTGATACTAGTCAGCTGAGCATTTTTGTTTTTCTTCTTATGACCGATGGCATAAGTATTTGGTTTTTTCTTGTTGTTCTTGAGAATGTTGATGTATCCGATGGTGTGTCATCATAGTTTTGTGCATCTTACCTCCTCATGAAATATTAATCACTGGTTTGCTTTTCATTGACCGCCTTGGTAGGATCCCAATCGCTTCCTTGATGCATATATAATGGCTTTTCCCACTTTATTGTTAGCTATATTTTATAATGGATACCTTTAGAACACTTTCAAGAATTCATCGGCTTGTTGATTTTTCCCTTCGGTCTTTTGTCAAATTTGTTTCTCATCTACCTCGATTTGTACTTCTTCAAGTATTTTATTTCTTTTACGCTTGTTTCATCGCTTTTAAACCATCTCTTAAGGGAATGCTTAACCCCCAAGAATTGGTCAATGGATTGGCAAAAAATCTTGTTCCCACAGAGACTCGTTTGAACGACACATTACCTTTATTGGCACTTCCCGTCACTAAATCGGGTAAATAGAGAAAGTATTCCAACTATTTGGTGCATCATAATACGTCAAATAAGGAGGTTTATAAGTCACCATCAAATACCCTGGTGGTAGAGTCGAAAATACAAGGACTTGACAGTGATTGAACCTTTATCTTCCGCGGTTTGTATTTATTTTTTCCAATCTTCGAGCTTTTCTATATGTATTTGGTGTGTAAAGTCTTATAAGGACGAATAGACTCTTTCCTTCTCCATTTTTCTTTCTTCTGTAGGGATGGCCGATAGACTGGTTCTGGCTCTGTATAATGGGGATTCCATTTTCTCTTTATTCAGACTTGTTTTATCTTTTTCATATATTATGGTTGGCCATTGTCATGCCTAGGCCGAAATTCTCTTGTGTTTTTTTGTTTAGTAGGTGTTGAGGTCGAGTTATTTCACTGCAAGGATGCTCAATACTACACAACCGTGTTGCAAGTGAAGACATTGGCCAACCTATTATCCCGGACTATCTATCCTACCTTGATGGATTCTTTGTAATAGCGGGAGTTCATTTCTTGCCTTTGTTGTAGACCTGAATACAATGTTCTTCTTGTAATGAATAAAGAGTAATGATATATACCACCCAAATTCATACCACCTAAATGTCACCCAATGACGTGGCGTGAATTGGTTGGTTACAAATCTTTAATCAAATCAAGAAAATAAATACATTATCGATTTGTAACTAACCAATTCACGCCACGTCATTGAGTGGTATTTGGGTGGTATGAATTTGGGTGGTATATATCATTACTCATGAATAAAATGCTTTTTTTCCTCCGTTGTCATTTCCGAAGTAGTATTATTTTTTGTCTATTCTATATGTCTTCGTGTTTACAAAATATTTAAGATTCCCGAAGCACTTATTCGTCATCTTGTGTATCTCTCTATAACCCTTTAATTTTGGGAAGTATAAATACTTTTCATGTTTCTTTTTATTAAATATGCCATATATAGGTCTTTTACTCACATAGAGTTCAGTCTGGCTAACGGTCTGGTTCGGTCCGGTTTGGACCGGTCCAGATCGGTTCTTACCGGACCTAGGCCTTATCGGACCGTTCGGTCCACCTGCCCTCTCCTTATCGGACCGGTCCGGTTCTAAAGGGAATAATTAAGAGACACGAACCGATAAGAAGAATCGGTTTGACCGGTTCTGGTTCGGTCCTAACCGGTTCATATTTTGTCAACGTGAAAGTCATAAAAAGTTCCAGTATTGCATTTTTAGGTTGAAAATATATCTAACCATCTTGTTTGTTTATAAAAATAATCAAGTGTCAACGCGGAGTTGGTCTTTGAAAAAACTGCCTTTTAGCTTATGAAGTTGTGGTATGTTTTTCTCGACCCCTTAGTCCTTAGACCGAATAGATTGGATGATAGTTCTTTGCCCACTAGTACTTTTATGCCAAGGTTTTCTTTAACCGAACCCTTAGTCTTCTAACCAAAGAGATGGGGTGCCAACACTGACTTCGTCTTTTGTTTGCCAACTAGAATTTGTTCTTTAGATTTCAATGCAAAATTGATCTTTACGTGTCAATGTTAAATTGGTATTTAGATGCCAACTAGAGTTGGACTTAGCTTACAAACATAGTTGGTCTTTAGAAAAGTTTTTGTCTTTTAACATTTTCAGGTTGGAAATTTTTTTGATTGACCCCCTAGCCGATGATCATAGGATTCCAGATGAAGAGTTTGGAACGGATGTGTTATTGAACTAAAAACAATTATTATCGACGTCTTGCTCTTGATAACCTAGCCTCATTAAAACCCTTGATGGAGAAAATAACATTAAAGAGAAACTCTGACCGAAGTACATATTATTATGAAAGCATTAAATCAAGTGATTTTTGAAATGTTTACTAGTTTTCTCAGCTACTTATTTTGTCTCTATCCTCGATGGTTCCCCGAGGAAATTGTAATAGCATTCCTGTGCATGATTTTTGTCTTCCCGGATAACTGCTACACCTTTCAGCGTTAGAAACTTTAATGTCAGATGGTAAGTAGACACAATGACTTGAAGCTTATTAAGATTTGTATTCCGATGATGGTGTGGTATGTCGATTCTCAATTGGCTACTACAAACCGCATAACAATACTCTTTGACATTTTCTCTGAGTCAATTCTCATTGGGAGTTCGAAATAGCCTAAAGGGTGGAAACTCTATCAAGTAAATCTCTTGACCGGGCATGTGTACGACTTGATAGCTTTTTTTATCTATTTTCAATTGATTGAACACACTTGCGTATATCATAAATATTGAACGACTTGATCGATCTACCAAATTGACCAGATCCCGATGCACTAACCCATTCTCGATGACCGCAGGGATTAGCAGATCATTGTATCGAATAATCAACATGCGTGCATCCTTGTCAATAAATTTGATGTTGTATCCATTCACCGGGAGTCGAAACTACTGAAGTGATTGAGCTTCTTATACATTTTTTTTCTCATTATTTGATCAACCTCTAGGCATCCTACAATCGTTTTCACCTCAAACTAATACCCTCGACCGCCTTGATTAGGTCGAGGTTCAGTGCTTGTTTCTTTGGCTCATAATCATGATATGTAGAGGCATTTCTTTCAGATGATTCTATCATGTTACCGAGGTTTAGTGTTCTCTTATGTTTTTGTTGGTTTGCTATTAATGTCAACTGGACTTGGCAGCTTGCATATCCCTCTTAGTCATTCTATTTTCCTCTTTAGTTGTTTACATCAGTTTGTTTTGTGTCCATGATCCTTTTGGAAATTGTATTTTATGTTTATCTCTTTTAATCCTATCTCGGCGAATATCTTCGGCAGCCATCAGACCTCCTTATCCTTCTTAATTTGCTATGTGATCTTATGAGAAGTTTTAACCTATCCTTAGAAATTCTCTCTTGCACCGTGCTTGACGAATCTCTCATATCTTATCTTTTCTCCTGGTTTTTTTTGTTTCGGTCCTGTTTTTCTCGGGTTTTCGAATCATTCGCAGTTTTTTCTCTTTACTTTGTTCTTTTTTAACACTCTTTCGCATTTCTTCGGCTCTAATAGAGGTTCTTAAGTTTGAAATTAGGTCACATAATATGGACCTAGGCCTTAAGGCTAGATGGATTTTTGGAAGTCTGGGTTAAATGATTCTCGTGTGATATACATATATTTATCCAAATCCTCAACGTTACACACAACTTCAATTAATCGATCCATATAAGATTAGAGGCTTTCGTCCCTTTTTGACATATATATAATAGAGAGGATTTTTTTGTCCATTCTTATTGATCGAAAACCTTTGTCTCAAACTATCAACTTATAGCGCAAAATTATTAATAGAGTGAGGTTCTAACCAAGAAAACCATCTATGCCCATACCCATCTAGTATTGCAGAAAAGGCTCAGCAGTATTCAATATTATTCACATCATTGTAATCCATATTTCTTTGATACGCATAGACATGGTCGGTCTAAAATTCCTTGGCATGGGAGCATCTAGTATCTCCCACAACAAAGGATTTGTCTGGTTAACCAATAATGTTTGATCAGGGAGATGTATTTCTCTCACTTCATCTAAAATACTTGTCCTTTGTCAAGGTTACCTCAAACATTTTTGTTCTATTAATTTTTCTTCATAAATTGGATTTATATAAATCCTCGTCTCTCGAGGATATATACTCTCAGCTTTCCCTTCAGATTCCTTTGGCACATGTACTATTGAAGGTTGTCGTCCCAGCTGTACCGATGCAGGTCTCCATCGGTTCATTAGATGTTGTAGTAACTGGTCTAAATATTGTGACACCCTCGGCTAGGGCGCCTCTTCCTCGGTGCTTCTAAAACTAGATTTTGTGGCTTCTCCATCAGAGATTGATTATTCAAAACGTTATGTTATGGAATAAGATTGTTTTCATATGGTTTATCATTTCCTTGTACGGAAGGATATCTTTTCCCACTACTCGAAGAAGTACTTTTCATAATATTGTCTTCCATCTGTCATGATATATTTCTAAAAAATTGTTCAAAACCATGTGAAATCATAATGGAATTGAAACTGATTCCAATAGTCAGCGCTAACTGATAGAATTAGATAATTATCTTACAGAGCTTATGAACCTATGAATCAAACCAAAGTAACAATATAGGGAGGAGAATAGATCAGTCAATGTTGCCAAAAGTAGAGAAGGTATATTACCAAAGTCTTATCATAACTAGTCGATGCACAGTTTCCTCTCATAGATCATGAAACCTGAAACCAAACGTTAAGTCAGGACCACAAGAAGTTTTGCTCGCGACGGAACTCCGACAATCAAGTCAATATTATTAACCAGTGTATTCTTATGACCTGAGAGATCTATGTGGTTTTTAGACCATGTTTATGAACAATTCCTTTTTAGGGAAAGATAGAGTGTACTCTTTTTGAAAGAGAGAAATGTGGGGTATTTATGGACACCTTTTGTCATGTTGATGGGACTTTCGGTGGTTCCCTATTGCATACTTACTCGTTGAAAATGAAGAGAAATGAGTCATTTGGTTACTAATCATGCGTGTGAATATCACCTAGGTTGGACCATAACAGTTTCCGTGTGACGCATAAGTACCTTTAGCTGTGATGACTTTCATCGGCTTCTAGTGATATCTTTAGGCCTCTTAGTTTTACCCTCGGTCTCATTCTTATCATGCCTCAAATAGTATCAGTGCTTTATTGTGTCTTATCAAACAATGAGTATGTGCAGTAAAAAATTATACTCATAGTCACACACCTTACCATGCCAGTGACTTATACAGGGCATGCTCAAGGATAAAATTACGCTTAGTATTAAAATTCATGTTTAGTGTCAAAATCATTGAGCATGCTTAGTGTCTCCCCCAAAAATGTTTAGTGTGGTACTCCGAGCATGTTCATTATTGAGCTCTGAGCATACCTAGTGTCAACTTTGGTGGTTGTGCCAATTAGGGGTACACCTGGGCCAGTATCCCACGGGTTTTGGTAAGGTTCAATCCGGGTCCGTCTAGTGGCGGGCCTATCTTTTTAAGGCATGATCTAGCGGGGTTTTGATGGTTTTAACTGGTGGGTTCTCGACGGATTCTTGGCACGACTTCAAGGTTGTCGGAGTAGAAAGAGCTACTCCATAGATGAAGGTCTGCAGCAGACCCCATAGCCTGAAGGACAACCCAACTTTCTGTTGTGTTTTATTTGTATAAACCAGTAAAACAATATAGAAACTAATGCACAAATAAAATAAAAGTAAATAAATAAATAACTTTACTTGTCTAGGCTCGGATTGGATCTGATGTCTTTAAGGTATTTAGGCCACGTAAATGTGTCTTACGTTTGCTGGCTTCAACCTCCAGGATACAACGACAAAACTATTCAAAAGAATCTGACACACGAATTCTTAAGAATTTCAACAAACTTAATAATGCTGCTTCTTTCTATCTCTCTTATAATTTTAATGCTTTGAAAAAAATGAATGAAGAAAATGGTTTAGTTAGCCAACTATTTATAGAAAATAAAAAGGTGGCTTGCCAAAGGTTGTGATATTTCATTTTGGAGTTATGTTGTATTAATTTAAGATGCAACGTTTACTTAAAAGACCAAAAAACTTGGGCTTGTCCAGATGGTATGAACCTAAGGCCCAAAAGCCCAACAAAATTGATGGTCCAGGTTCATTCCCAAACTAAGGCCCAACAAAGGTATGAACCCAAAATCCCAACAAAGCTAATGGTCTAGGTTCAAACCCCACTAGACCCTTTTTTTTCTTTCTTTGCTTTATAACAAAAAGAAATAAAATAACATATATTGTTTTTTTTCTTTTAATTTCTCCAAATTACATGACTCAATTTCTCATTCAATTTCAAATGATTTTAACCAAGTGAATATATTACGTTAATCTTTACAACTTGAATAAACGTATTAATATCCGAATCATTTCATTAAATTAAGTCACCGAATAACATCGTAAGCATAGTAAACACTTGGGTAGAATCCCATTTGTCCAACACTTTCCCCTTCAAGGACTGAATTGACTTTTACGCGTTTTATGCTTTTATGTACTACCTTACATTCTCTATTGACCCCTATTGACATAATACCAGTAGGTTCCCAACTTTTAGAGAATGAAGCATCATTCATCCAAACCATATCCGCATCATCTGCAATGAATGGGTTAGTTTCTTTATCATCGACTTTCTATGACCTTTCTTCTTGTCCTTTAAACTCTCCACTTTCTGAGAAAAGCTATTTTAATAATTCTTTTGTTTTTTCATTAACTTCAATAATATTCCAAGATTTTTTCTCAAAGAAGCCTTTCATTCTAACTTTCCAAATATTCCAAATTGTCGCTAGAATTGTAGCAGTAACTATTCTTCTATCCCACCCATTTTTTTGAATAATTCTCGATAATTATATTTATCCATTCGCTAATATTACCGTTAAATGAAGCATCAACCTTGCATTGCAGCTGCAAATTCGCCAAAACCACCATACTAAAAGGACATTTAACGAATAGATGCATAATATTTTCTTCCTCCATTTCGCACCACTCACAAATATCGCTTTCGTTGCATTTCTTTTCTTTAGGTTTACCTTCTTTGGTATTGCGTTATTGTGTAACTTCCATATAAAATTCCTGATTTTAAGAGGGAAATTCGACTTCCAGATGGTGTCCCACATTTTAGAATTATTGGATTTCCCTTCGGCGGATGACTCACCTTCTTTGTCCATTTCCTTTTGTATCAATCTGTGGTATCCCGACTTAGTCGAATATTCCCCGTCTTTATTATTTGTCCATATAATTTTATCTTCCTTGTCTAATTGCAATATAGGAATCTTCCTAATCTCCATAATATCCCTTGAAGTACAAAAATCTTTCAAGATATCATAATTCTAGTTAGTATAATTTTTATTGAAGCATTCAGCTAACTTATTAATCGTGCACTTATCTGGTCTATAAAGTTTATAACCTGCTGATATCCATGAATCATTCCAAATGTTAATACTAAGGCCATTACCAACTTGCCAAACACATTCCTCTTTAAGAAATGACAATCCTTTATATATACTACTCCAACTCCAGGATCTTTTGTTTTCAGCTTAGCATTCCATAAATTATTATTAAGGAAATAAATTCCCTTTAAGACTTTAGAAACCAATAAATCTGGATTATGTAGTAAAGTCCATGCTTGTTTTGCCAAGAGCGCAAGATTCATTTTATAGAAATCCCTAAATCCAACTCCACCCATTTTTCCCCTTTCGCGATTTTTTTCCATTTAACCCAATGTATTCTTTTTTTTTAAAATTTGAATTACACCAAAAAATTAGCGACTAGGCTACTGAGTTTCTTACATGGGGTGATTGGAAATTCAAATATGGACATAGTGTAATTCGGAATTAACTGTAGGACCGCTTTAATCAAAACTTCTTTACCACCATCTGACAATAATTTAGAAATCCAGCTAGCAGATTTACCTATAAACTTATCCGTGATATACTTAAGATTTTCAATTTTTGATCTTTTGAGAGACATTGGAATACCAAGGTATTTTACCATCGAGTTTGTGAACTCAATATTAAGCGAAAGCGCATTACTCCTTGCCTTATCTTCAGCAAGACCTTTACTGAACATAATTGTGGATTTATTAAAATTAATTCTTTGTCCCAAAGCCTCGCAATATTTAGAAAGCACATTTCTGAAAACATCGATTTCTCTATCATTAATTTCCAAGAAAAAAATAGAATCATCCGCAAATAACAAGTGAGTGGGTCTAGGGGCAGCTCGAGCCAAAGAGATCCCCTTAATATTCCCTTTGCAACATTCATAATTAATGAGACCTGTGAGTCCTTCCGTAAGCATTGAAAAAAGCAAAGGAGATAGGGGATCCCCCTGTCTAATCCCTTGACTTGGATTAAATTTTTCTAATCTTTCGCCATTCACTTTTATTTGATATGACACGGAAGAAATGTAGTTGAAAATTAATTCTCTGAATTTAATACCGAATCCAAGACGTTTAAGAATTCCCATAAGAAAGTTCCAATTAACCTGGTCGTATGCTTTAGCCATATCGAATTTAGCAGCCCCGTAATGTTTATTGGACTTTCTTTTAGTTTTAAGAAAAAACGTAATTTCTTGGACAATAATAATATTATCCTGGATGCTTCTTCCTTTGATGAAAGCGGATTGAGTAGGAGAGATAATATCATCCATAAGCGGTTGTAGCCTATTTGCAAGAACTTTCACAATGATTTTATAACAAAAATTAATGCATGATATAGGCCTAAAGTCTTTTATAGACTCTTGCGTATCGCCTTTAGGGATGAGCAAAATTAACGTATCATTTATACTATCTAAAGGAGTATTATAAGCGAAGAAATCATGAACTAGTTTATAAATATCGTCCTTAACGATCTCCCAAAATTCCTGGTAAAAATTACCCGGTAGTCCGTCCGGCCCTGGGGCTTTAGATCCCGCCATCGCAAAAACTGCCTTCCTAACCTCTTCCATATCTGGGACTCTTGTTAATAATATATTACTTTCTTCATCAATTTTAGTTGGGGTTGTGGGTAGTTACCTCTTCAATATTAGAAACTGGATTTTCATTAAAAATCTCTTTGAAATAACCTTGTATTATTCTTTTAATATCAATAAGATTATCGCACCACTCACCTTTATCATTTTTCAACGCCAAAATACGATTAATATTCCTTCTTAAGCAGTTTTCCCGAAAAAATATTTAGTATTTTTGTCGCCTTTCTTAATATAAATATCTCGTGCCCTGTCAGCCCAATAAGCTTCCTCTTGCTTCCATAAATTATCGAGTTCCATTTTAATTTCTTTTCAATTTTAAGATTCTCATCCGACGTCTCCGCGTTTTGAATCTTTTCTAGAATAAGTTGATATTTATCTATCATTTTCCTACTATTACAGAAAGTATCCTTGCTCCAATTTTTTAATGCATGCCACATCTTTTCTTTTTTGTTAGCAAAATTTTGTACAGATGATATATTACCAAAATCGTTCCATGCCTTATCTACTACTTCTCTGCATTGTAAATTATCCAACTATCGAGACTCAAATAAGAAATATTTTTTATTAATAATGTAACCGGGGTCACTTTGAATAATAATAGGCGAAGGGTCCGACCTAATTGGCAGTGGCACCTTAATAATAGTCTTGGGAATATAATTATACCGTAAGTCCGAAGCTAAAGCTCTATCAAGCCTTTCTTTAACATTTTCTTCACCTTGTTTCTTATTTGTCCAAGTAAAATGACAACCTTTATAAGGAATGTCGATAAGATTATTCTTATTGATGAAATCGTTAAATTGTATCATTCGCTCGAGATTCGGTGCGATTTTACCTTGTTTTTCCGAAGCTCTCTTGATTTCATTAAAGTTGCCTGCTATAATAATAGGTTCCTTAATTTTGGATTTCCATTTAGATAATTTATCAAAAATATCTTCTCTTTCTCTAATGTCATTAGGCGCGTGTATAATGACAAAATACCAAGAAGTCGAATTGGGCTCGGATATATAGCTTATTGCATAACACGAACACGAAAAGGAAATACTTATATTAAGATTATTCTTCCATGCAATGATAATTCCCCCAGACCTAGACGTTCTTCCCTCGGGGTTGATTATAAACTTATCATCAAAGGATTTAAGAAAACTACAAGTACAGATATCACAATACTTAACCCGTGACTCAAGCAAACATATAAAAGATAAATTAAACTTCGAAATAAGGACGCGGATCATTTTCTTTGTCGAGGTCGCCCTAGCTCCTTGACAATTCCAAACCATCAATCTATCCATCGAACCCGGCCGCTTTCACCCCGGGCTGGCCGCTACCCTTTGATTGAAGTGGGTCCACGTTTTCATTCACATGGAAACACTGGTTACTCACATCACCCTTCGTATCCGACTCAGAAGTATTATCCCCCCTTAAATGTCCATCATAAGCAGGAGCACTACAATAATAATAGTCTCTCTTCTACATCTCACTATCCATTGTTTCGTTTGGACCACAAACCCTAAGGTATTCATATTCCATAAAGTGTTCTTTCAATCCACCATAACTAACATAAAACTCGTCTAGAAAAATTTTATCCTCCATAATCCTTCTTCCCAGATTTCTAACGTCGTTGAGGCAAACCTTCTTCTTTCCATGACTAGCATAATCCCCTGATGGAGCCTCCTTCCTCTTCAAGTTTTCAGTCCACGAAAATTTCTCGAACTCAGTACAAACTCTTATTCGTGGTGTAGTATAGAATTTTTGAGCAAATTCTTCATCTTCCCTGGGATGCCTACTGATATGAATTGATTGCGAGTCCAAAGACTCCTCCTCTGGTTCGAAATACTCATCATCACTGTCCTCCTCGACTAAAATTTGTTTACCCTTATCTTTAATCAGATTTGTGTCTGTAGAATTGACAAAACCAAACCCACCCTCATTGTAGTTATCATCGTACTTGCGCGAGGAATCCTGCTGGAAATTTCCATCCAATTCTGTGATCACGGTCCCTTTGTTCCCCACGTTCACATTCCATTTATCCATCTCGATTTCAGCAGCTTTCCCAAGCAAATCCAAGTTACCTTCAAGAAGGAAATTTTCGTAATATCTTTGAATATCAGCTTTTCTTGCATGTAGAATTTCAAATATAGTCTGGTTACTGATGATAATGGTTTCACCAAAGTCACCCATTTTGTCTTAAACAGCGCAGGAAAATCTTTGTGATGAACCTCAGTAGCTTCTTCATTGTCTGCACTAATGCCAAATAACTCAGCAAATGCCATTGTGTTCTCCCTTTTGCATTTCGATGATTCACTTCCTTCTCTTTTACTCGACTCACCTACTTCTTTCGTCCCTTGGTTAGCAGCGGTGTCTTGAATAGAAACATTGTGAGTATTAGGGTGAGTTTGAGCCCCTCCCCCGTTACCAGCATTTGAATCGTCGCCATCATCATCATCTCCAGTGTTTCTTCTAAAAGGAAAGAATCTTACCACCTCATCAAAAACCCCGAATTTGTCTCTTTTTCAAATCACATGGAAAACCCTATCTTCATTATGAATAGTTGTGTCCTTGCTCCAATTAAAATACCTGTAGGAATCATCACTCCAGCGGGGTCTCACCATACTTATAGTGCAAACTCCTTTGTTATGTCCATGGTACCCGCAATTGTAGCAACACAAGCCAACACTCTCGTATTGAAATGCAACCCATGCCGCTCCTTCATTTTGTTCAACAAAGACTCCAGTTTTGACAGGATTAAGAGTATTAAACTTTACTCAAAATCTTATAAATTCCGCCGTATCATGATCATTGATAGGATGGTCAATCTCCTCCAAGCTACCAATATAATTCCCAAAAGTTTCCATCGTTTCAATGGTATTCTGGCTCTTTGCTAACCCGTAAATTCTCATCCAAGCATAATAATTGATAAGATCAAATTGAGAAAGAGCAGTTTGGTTTTCCCACTTACGTAGAATGACAGTGTTGGGCGAAGAAACCATAAGCGCTTAGCTTCCTCCGCTTCTTCAAGAGTGAGTTTAAAAGTGTTAACCCCCAATTCTTCGAAGAGTACTCGACAATTGATGCCCCAAGAATCAATGACAGCTTTGCGAAAAACCCCACGAGGGAAGATTCTCGCAGACACCACCTTAGCCACAAAAGTAAATTCCTCAACTCGAGTTCTAACAGCAGCAGTTTTAGTAGCAAGGGATAAAACAACAATTTTTTTTAGTGTATCATTATTGGTCTTAGTAAGAGAGAGGTCGTGTTTGTTATCGTTGTCCATTGCATAGAGTAGGTTTAATTTGCAGTAAGAAAAGGCTTGAAAAGGTAATGTGGAAAGCGTAAGACAAAAGACTAGGTTAATCTCCGTATATATAGGAAGAAGAAGCGTTAGATGAAAAATGTTGCAATAACTCGCGTGGATGAAGTATTTGCAGAGGAAGTATGCCAAATGTCTAATGAAAAGAGAAGGTGAAGGAATATGCCTCTGGGAAAACTCAAAAACCCATTGAACGACGCACGCTTGTTTCTTGAATAGATATACATAATATAATAATGAGATATGAAGCGTCTAAATCTTAAAGAATCAGAAGAAACAAAGCAAAAAGTATGCATTTGATATACAGGTTCCTGATTCCGTGGCCCAAACCTTCGTGTGAATAAACTGACCAATAAGAGAAGAATAGAATAGCTGTTATGGATATAGCCCACTGTTAAACTAAAAAAAACTGATTATAGACAACATATAAATGTGTCTGGTAAGATCTAAGTAATGATTAAAAGGTTTAACCAATGATTATTGAAGGGTCGAAGCCCAATTAACAAAGGATCACAAGAAGAACCAAGTCCAAACCACTTAGTATATAACCACCCAGTCTTAGATAGAAAGCCCAATTTTAAAATGTTAAACCATCGAACTAAAAGCCCACCTGAACTATTGATAATCACAGCAATGAAACACGAACAGTGAGAAGAATTAGAGAACTTATCTTTAAGGTGATTCTTGACAATAAGAAAAATGATATCAAATCAGATGCATGATGAGATAATTTCAATATCATTAAACATGATCGCCATAGATAAGAGTTCTGAAAATCGCTTGAAAAGTATAGAATGCCAGCAAACCAGAGATAAGTGGAAACCATTCTCAGGAAAGAGAATAGACCACGCTGGTGAAATATGAGAGGAAGTAATTCATCTCGAATAGATATAACGTATAACAGTTCCGAAGAAACAATCAAAACCGAAGCAAATTAATATAATGAACATATTCCAAGCCAGTCTCCAATCCTCATACCACCACATCGAAACCAAAAAACAGAGCGCACAACCACTACAAAAGCTTTTGAAAACCAAAAGAACAAGATGAACAGAAAAAAGAGCCAAAGAAAGAAACTAACTGTACAGATAGTTAGGAAAGATAGAAAACACTAAGAAACACAAGCATGCACTGGATTGTAGAGGGGAAAAAAGTTGAGGAAAACTAAGTTGACCATTATCTATGTATGTTGACCTTAGACCATGAGAGAGAATTCTGATGTTTTGGTAAGTCAAACATGCAAGGAATTATCTAACTAATCATTGTAAAAAAAAACTACGTAATCGCACGATAGGCCATTAATAAGGAGTATGTGGTGCTGGAGCTGGTCAGATATCCCGTTGAAGTAGTAGTATTCTAATGAATTTAAAAAAAAAAAAGATAAAAACACATTTAAAAAAGGGAAGGAAAATAGCATTTTTTTTAAATACATATGAGAGCCACTTTAGATTCAAAATCATTTTGACTCCAATTAGATTTGATCACAGAACTTCTTGGTCTCTGTGGAGTAGTCTGGCCACTAGACAAGCTATCGATCTTAAAATAACATATTTATCTCATGTGATATTCATAAATTGACGACTTTCTCCAGAATCTTTTTTATCCACAATAAATCTGTTAAACTTTGCAAAACATGTCTTTCCAAAATTTTCATAATCTTGCAAGGGCACCCTTGCCCTCTTCCCTACCCCCCCCCCCTCAGCATTGAAAGTTATCTTATTGAAATTTTATTTTATTTTATATGGTAATTTTTAACCCCATTAATATACGATCCATTTGAAATCATAATATAGTGTCTTGATATAGAGAAGAATGAATAGGAAAATACGGAATTATAAAATCTAAAATCTATCTCAAAACTGAAAACACTTGATTTTACCTAAATGTCCAAGATTTTGTGGGTTTTAGTTAAGTAGACAAGAACTACACTTAGTGATAAGATAAGTGAGTAAGAATATTCAATCTAACTTTATGTGGATATATTCTATAATGAATACTATTCAAAAATAAAGTGATACAATCTAACGAGCATGTAGCATAGTACTCCCTCCGTCCATCAATGTTTGTCATACTTTTTTTTTCACACAAGATTAAGAAAAGTAATTAATTCATTCTATTTTTACTAAACTATCCTCAACCAACTAAGTAATGAATTTAATGATGATAAGCGTTTCAATATTAAATAGGGATAAAATTGGTAAAAATGTAAAAACAATTCTTGGTATCTTAAATGGACAATCTTTTATGGACATCTACTATTAGAAATTGCGACAAACATTGATGGACGCAGGGAGTAAGATTCAAAGCCTGACAATATATATAAAGTAAAGGTTAAGATAAAACTATAGGCATGCACATAGGAGAGAGAGAGAGAGAGAGAGAGAGAGAGAGAGAGAGAGAGAGAGAGAGAGAGAGAGAGAGAGAGAGAGAGAGAGAGAGACACACACACACACAAGATTAATAATGGTTTGACCTTTCTTGACTACATCCACCACTACTTAAAACCACATTTCTTGACTACATCCACCACTACTTAAACCACCTTCCTTGACTACATCCACCACTACTTAAGGTACGTCCACGCTTAAGATTTCAACTCCTCCACTAGAACTCCTTATGCCTCTCAAAGGTAGACCACAAGTCTTTACACCCATTACGAAACAACTCTTTAAAGGACCATATTAGTTTTATCTCCAACACTAGGAAAACAAACGAACAATCTCCACTTATGATGCAACACGTCTTCTCTTGTGTATCACCATACAAGTACTAGTAGACAATATCTATCCTGATCTACCAATTCACTCTCTGTGATATCTTCAATTTATGTGTGTATCCTACACTAACTTCTCATGACCATTATCTTGTCTATGAAGAACACATTAATTAGTAGACCAAGAACAAATCCTATAATTTACGATTAACCCCTAATCTACCTAGCCTAGGCATTAAACTCCTAAATGAGTTAATGACAAAAGTATTTGTGGACTAGTGATATAATAAGCAATACTTTAGGAAATATTGATTTAGGACTCTACTAAGTGTAGTTTCCCTTGTGGGTGTGACTCATTGCCTTGATTACAAAACAAAGCTTGTCTTTCTTGCGACGTTTTTCGTGGTCTTCTTGTATCTAGGACCTTTCTTTTTACTTTGTCAGAACATCTTCTACCTTTATGTAAGGATTGGATTCTTCTAAAATGTTTGTGAGGGTTAGGTGAGGTTCCAAGTAGAACTTGATTTGTAATTATTTGTTTATTTGGAGGTGAGTAAAAGACGATTACACTATAGCATTGTGAAAGTTCTTCGTGTTGTAGACGACACTCCTGAACCTTTTAGTGTACTCTCTTAGCGTTTCTCCTTTTTTATGGTATAACTCTAATGATGATGACGAGTCTCGGCTTGGGTTCTTGCTTCTATCAAATCTCTCCTTCATCCTTTAGCTCAAATGTTTGAAGGATCCTATGAATTTTGGCTCCAATTTGGAGAGCCATTGTTGCGCTCTCCCTGACAAGATGGAGAGAAACACATGACAAAAGATGATATCGGAATTGGTGATAAACTCCATGTGCCTCTTGTACATGTTGGCGTGCTGACGTGAGTCGGTTAACCCGTCATAGGCGGGCAACTATGGTGACTTAAAGCGGCAAGGTAGAGACACAAACATTTCCCCGATAAAATGGAATATCGTGGTTACTTCTTCCACCGTTGTCTGGTCTGAATAATGTTGTCCTTCTGGGGACTTCTTGTGGTATGTACGGCTCGAGGACCTCGTAGGCATTTTGAGGATTATGAGGGGGATCAACCCTTTTAGGTGCTCTTTGTTGCAAGGTTTATAATGGTCATTACAGTGTTTGTGGATTCAACTAGATCTCTGGTGGTGGATGGTGCATGACTACATTGATGTTTGACCCAAAGGGGTTGGCGTGTGGTTGACCTATGAGGGGTGATTAATCTACATTTAACGTGGTTCCTACTAACCCTGGATCTAGTAGGGATACTTCTTCAACTTCAGTGGGTCAATTTACAACATTGGCGGTTGCGTCACATGAGGTGGAACTTCTCTCGTTCTCAAAGGGATTTGGTGTTGTGTGATTCGGCAGAATTAGAGGTTGTAGCTACATTCCTTTGTTCTTCGTTACGTGTTTGATCTAATTGCTGGCTCTTGTTTTTGCAATTTTTGTGGCGTCTTAATGGCTGAAAAGCTTAGTCGCTTCCCACAGACGGCGCCAATCTGATTAAATAAATTCTACCAGATAGGATAAATTGAACTAAGTCGACTGAATTTGGTGAGTAAACTGTGGGTTGAAGTTTAATAATGAAATAGTAATGCAAAAAATAAGTTGAAAAGAAGAGTAATATAAACTCTATTTGATATAAGTTGGCATCTCCGAGCCTTGTGATTATATATGGTTAATTCCTGATTACAACAATTCTATTTATACTAACTACGTATAACCACGTAGGATATCTTCCTCATTGGCTTCGAGCAAGTTAGATTAGTTCGACAAGCCTTTTCCTTTGCGAGATTCTTATCCTATAACCTCAGAGTCTCTAAAGGTCTTCATAGGGGACTGGTTACGACTAACACGTATTGGTCGATCTTTTACATGTTTGAGGTTTATGTGACATTTTCTTTCTATCAAGTTCAAGTATCGTTTATTTAACTCTTGATCATTTACCCGGAACAATTATACTTGACCATCATTATATATTTGAAAATTTAGGTCATGAGGATATATATATATATATATATATATATATATATATATATATATATATATATATATATATATATATATATATATATATATATCTTGGGGTTGATAATATTGTGGTAAATTACATCAAGCTTGGTACAGTTTCTCTGCAATATATAAATACATAAGCCCATCCTTGAAAAACCATTTGTAAATCAATGAGCATAAATGATAGCATATCTAAGCACTTTAGTCTTTTGAGCATTATGGACACGGTCTTATTGATCAATTGAGTGGCAAAACTATATGGTTTACCACCTACTCTAATAGACGAGGTCATGCAAGCGATTAAGTCACGAGAGATAAATGCGTATTCAAATGTATCCTAATAGTTGAGTGAATACCTGATTATTTAGGATATTGTTAGGTTACTTTATTCTATATTTATGCATATTTTCAAGAATTATTGTGTAAAAGGTAGTTTGGAGTCAATATACATTATTATGTTATGTGTTAAACATATTTAGGGCCCGTTTGGAAGTGTTTATTTTAGAGTAAAAAACACTTTTAGAATAAAATTTAAATTTTAAAAAAATTATTAAAAAAAAATTTGTATATCTAGAATCATCAAAAGTGTTTTTTTAGGAAAAACTATTTGATGCTTTTACTAAAAGTGCTTTTCGAGGTCTAAAATATTTTTAAACGTGTAAAAGCACTTTTAAGTGTTTTTTTTAAAAAAAAGATCTCCAAACGGACACTTAATAATTGTTCAAAAAAGAAGAAATCATTTTTTTTTTTGCAGGAAGCAAACAATAACTTGAATACTACCATGTAAAGTAAAACCAACATGAATTAGAGTTCGTTTGAAAATGTTTATTTTAGAGTAAAAAAAGACTTTTAGAAGCAAATTAAAATATTAAAAAAAATTATTATATATAATTTTGAGATCTAAATTCACTTGTGTTTTTTAAAAATCACATATCTACTTCTCTAAAAAAAATCCAAGTCTAAAATATTTTTAAATATCTAAAAATACTTTTAAATATTTTTTTTAAAAGTAAAACACTTTGAGAAACAGGTAGTTGGTGGTTTATTTTTTCTCCCAGGCACGCTTTCCAAAATGACCGCCCTCACCTAACCCAACCGGTCATTCACCACAAAAAATCCTCCCACCACCACCAAGAAACCCTTTCCTCTTCTTCTACACCTTTCTAGCTCCTCTCTCTCTCTCTCTCTCTCTCTCTCTCTCTCTCTCTCTCTCTCTCTCTCTCTCTCTCTCTCTCTCTCTCTCTCTCTCTCTCTCTCTCCTTTTTCTTCTTCAGCATTCTCTTCCAAGAGAGGATTTATGAGGATTGATATCTTCTATATCTCTATTGCTCGTATTAGGTTTTTAAGAATATCGGTTTCTTGCTTCATTAACTTCTCTTTCAATTTTATCTTCTAGCTTGTGGGTCTCTCTTGTTAGGCATTTATGCCTGACTTGAAAGAAGAAGGTACAGAAGACTTTGATGACTCTCTCTATCTCCAGATAGAGAATCCATTTATGCTAAGTTCAAAGAGCCAAAACTCTTTATTCGAATCATTGCTACTGGTAACATAATTTTCAACTATCTTAAACGCATCATTATTCAGCATTGGGGTGTTAAAGGTAGAATTTCTCTTGAAAAAAGAGGTATGAATGTCTGTGTTATTCAATTTGAAAAAGTTGAAGATCTAGAAATTGTTTGAAACAATAGACCGTATCATGTGTTGGGATTTCATGTTCTAATTCAAAAATACGAAGAATGCTTGTCTAACCCTAGTTTACTCGATGAATCAGTGTTTTGGGTACGAATTGAAGGAGTACCTCCTCTTTTTATTAAAGAGAGAAATTTTAAGAAAATTGCTTCAACTCTTGGTAATGTTCTTGAACTTGTGCTACCAGATCCAGAAAAATTCAAAATTGACCCTTCTATTAAAGTGAGGATAGTGTGGAAAATTGATAAACCTTTAAAGGCAGGGTGTATGTTTAAACTTAGAGATAGTCATTTTGTATGGGTGTCTTTTAAGTTCGAAAAACTATTTTATTTTTACTATGTCTGTGGTATTATTTTTCATGAAGAAAAAAACTATGATAATCCTAATAAGTTGATTACTAAGTTGAGAAATTGGATTAGATTTGTTGAGAATGACAGAGGTAATCCAACTTTTGTTTTTTCTGCAAGAAGACAAGAGCAAGGAGCTAATTTTGATCAGAGGAAATGTGGGAAACGTTCTTTAAAGAACAAAAATAAAATAGAAAATAAAAAGATGGATTTTTTGAAGACAGAGGGTATTGTACAAGGTTCTAATTTAGTTCAATCTATGTTGACTCTCCCTACAGTTGACTTAGGGGATAAAATTCGAGTAGGTTTCTTCCACTATAAGGCCACTTTCAAAAGGAGAAATTAAATGTCTTTGTGGCCCAGCCAATGTATTAGGCCCAAATAATAGTCCAAAACTCAACAAAAGCCCAAATGTCAGTATTAATCCATCTATCACTTTTAAAATGGGGGCCAACATTCATTTTGGGTCTTTAGAGCGTATCAAACAGGTTAGGAGAGATCTAGGTCTCTTCTTTGAGGATGATGTCGCCTCTATGGTCCTTGCAACTCTTAATGGTTCTGAAGATGGAAACCTTGATCAATTTGAGAAAGAACATAATGAGAAGGCAGATGATATGGAGTTAGACAACTTCAATGAAGAGGATGGAGATGAAAAATGGGAAGAAGCTGTTTGTCTTGATAAATATGAGTCTACTGAAGTGTTTTACGGGGTTGATCCAAATCAACCCCAAAATCAACAATGATACAAGCCTGGAACTGTCAAGGCATTGGCACATCCTTGACAGAGCTGAGCTTAATCGACATGGTTAAAGCTCACAACATACAGGTACTCTTTCTTTCTGAAACCAAACATAAATTTGATGTAATTGAGAAATTGAGTCCAAATTTGAATATGACCTTAGCTACCTTTATTGACCTAGTGGGTAGTTTTGGAGGATTAGTTATTTTTGTGAAAGATGTTAATCTATTTAAACTTATAAATTCTTCAAAGAATTTAATTCACTGTTCTTATGTACATCCTGATAATGGTTTTATTTTTGTACATTTGTGTATGGACCTACAGCTGATGGAGAAAAAATGGATTTTTTGAATTGTATTACAAAATTAAACAATCCTCAGGATTGTTGGTGTATACTGGGAGACTTTAACATGATTAGATTTCCATCTGAGAAGTTAGGTAGAAATATTGATAATGTGAAGAGAAAAACATGGGTCTTTTCAATGACTTTGTTTATCATAATGATTTCATTGAGTTACAATCAAAGGGCTGTAGCTTCTCTTGGTGTAACAAGAGGCATGGCATCCTTCTGATCAAACAAGTCCTTGATAGGATCCTAGTGAACTATAAATGGAATGATACTTTTCCAAACTCATGGTGTTCTCTTCTTCCTCCTACTGGATCAGACCACACTCCTATTATTCTGAACTTTGGGAACTCATAAAATTTCATTAAAAAGAAGATATTTCTTCTTAAAAAATGATGGCTCTTTGACCCTTCCTGTGTTGATTTAATATTGGATAAATGGAAAATGAAGACCCTTGATTCTTGTAGAGGAATCCAAAGATTTGGTATTAAATTTAGGAGGATTCAAAGATTTGTTTCTCAATGGGCAAGAAAACGAATATTGAATAATATAATTCTTATATCAAAGACTCTTAATACTATGGAGGAAATTTATAATGCACCTTTTTATGAGGAGAATAAAAGTAATTTTGAAACTCTTTGCAATGACCTTGAATAATTCTGGAGAAAAGAAGAAATGTATTGGGCATTAAGAGCTAAGAAGACTTGGTTGAAGTTGGGAGATAAAAACACCAAATATTATCATGCAATTACCAAGGTGAAAAGAACAAAGAATAAAATCTGTAGGCTTAAAAACGAGGATGGTAATTGGATCGAAGGCAAATTAGAAATAATTGAAGAAATTACAACTCATTACAATGAGGTGTTTACTTCAGTGGGCTTTAGAAATTATGATCCTATTCTTAAATGTGTTAAAAAGGTTGTTACACATGACATGAATAGCGAGCCTACTAAACCAGTCAATGAAGAAGAGCTTCAAAAGGCTGTTTGGTCTCTTGGAGGTGACAAATCTCGTGGACCTGATAGCTTTGGTGGGTTTTTCTTTAAAAAATTCTGGATGAGTTAAAATTGGACCTTATTAGATTGGTATCTGATTTCATTATGCAAAATTCTTCTCTAGAAGAGATTAATTGCACTATTATAGCATTGGTCCCCAAATGTACTAATCCTGATTTGATTTCTTCTTACAGGCCTATCAGTTGTGAGAATTTTATATACAAAGTTATAGCTAAAATATTGGCTAATAGGTTACAACCTACGCTTGGTAACATTATTTTAGAAACTCAAACTGCCTTTATACCAGGTAGATCTATTTTTGAATATATTATTATAGCCCAAGAGGCTAGTCATTATTTGAAGAACAAAAGAACTTCAAAGAAATATAATATAACTATTAAAGTTGATATGAGTAAAGCATATGAAAATATTGAATGAGATTTTTTACTGGATCTCCTTAAAAGTATGGGTTTTCATGATAGATGGATTGGTTGGATTAGAAACTGTATTTCTACTGTTACTTACAAAATTCAAATAAATGGCAGCCTTTATAATATTAATAGTCCAGGAAAAGGACTAAGACAGGGTGACCCCTTATCACCCTATCTTTTCTGTCTGGTAACTCAAGCATTATCATCTCTTATTGATAATTTTGTGGATTCAGGGTTATTCAAGGGCATGAAAATTGCGAGAGCAACACTTATGATTACTTATATTCTTTATGCTGATGATAACCTTTTTTTCCTTGAAGCAGATGAAAATAATATAGATATCTTCTTAACTATTATGAGCTGGTATTCTTTGGGTTCAGGTCAAAAAATTAATCTGAATAAAAGTGGTATTTTATTTAGTAAGAACACTCCTCTTGAAGAGAGGAGAAAATATGCTACTCAACTAAGGATGAGAAGACTAGATGATCTTGGAAAATATATCAGAATTCCTTCCAACTAGGGTAGATCAAAGGTAAAAGCCTTGGTATGGTTAACTGAAATGGTGATTAAAAAAATGGATAACTGGGAAACAAAGATGCTCTCTAAAAGTGGAAAAGATATTTTAATCAAATCCATTATTGGAGCAATTCCTAATTTCATTGTGTCAATCTTTTTGATTCCTAAAAAGGTAACCTTAGACTTAACCTCTCTTATTTCTAACTTTTACTGGAATAATCAAGGGGAAAAGAGATGTCATTGGGTGAAATGGCAAACTCTTATGAGTTGTAAAGAAGATGGGGGTCTTGGATTTAAATATTTTCACACCCAAAATGAGGCTTTACTAGCCGCTAATGCGTGGAAATTTTTTTAAAATCAAAACTCTCTACTTTTTAAAATTTTAAAAGGAAAGTACTTTCCAAATTCAAATTTTCTTGAAGCTAATTTGAGAAATAATTGCTCTTGGGCCTGGAAAAGTTTAATTATTGGGAGAAATTGTTTTAAAGATAACCTCAGATGGTCAATTGGGAATGGTAATTTAGTGAATGTATGGAAAGATTCATGGATTCCTAATATTCAAATTCTGAGAAAGCCTAATCAGTGTAATATTGAACTTGTTTCAGACCTTCTTACCTCTGATAAGAAACAGTGGGATTTGATCAAATTGAATTCAATCTTTAACCCTGAGATTGTAGCAACCATTTGCAAAGTACACATTCCTTCTTACTGCTGTTTTGACACCCCTTACTGGACTGGGTCTATTTGTGGGGATGTTACAGTCAAGGAGGTGTATTTAAAGCAATGGAGGGCTCAACAGGATAAAGAAAAACTTGGTGATAAAAAAGATGGTGATTCTTCCTTTCCATTTAGAATCTAAAGATTGGTTTTTTCTTTGGAAATCAAAAGTTATTCCTAAAATCAATTTTTTTTTTTTGGAAATGCTGTTATAGAGGACTTGCAACAAATGAAAATGGATTTTTAAGGAAATCTATTCTATCTCCTTTGTGTAGCATTTGTGGGGAGTTTGAAGAATCAGTTGAGCACCTTTTATTTCATTGCTCCTAGGCAAGAGCAACCTAGATTGCTAGTCCTCTATGTTTTAACTCATTAACTGAACCATCCTTTAATTTTAAGAAATGGTTACAGTTTGTGAGACTTAGTATGATTGAGAATACATGGAACACTGAAACTTTGGGTGAAATGGCTTTTTTTATAGCCTGACATATTTGGAAAGTAAGGAATGAGTTTATATTTAAGGGTATTAACCCAGACCCTATGAGTACAGTGCAAAAATCTTTATTAGCCTATGAAGAATATCTTACCGCCATTGAGCTAAATTTTGAGGCTAAAAATAATATCAAAATGAAAGAGGCTAAGGAAATTCAAAACAAGGAGGGATTAAGTATGCAAGAAGTTTGTGCAACAAACTCGAATACTAGTAAACAGTTGGGGAATAAGGGGGCTACATTATGGAAACCTATAAATTGTGATGCTTCATTTAATGCAAAAACTAATTTAGTGTCATATGCATGTATTTTGCGTGATTCAACAGGTTCTTTTTTGAAAGGGAAAGCTAAGAAGATTAAGGCTCACTCTTTTGAAGAAGCAGAAGTTAGGAGAATTCTTGAAGCATGTGAAATGGAGAATAGAAGACCTCCATCTACTGTGTTAATAGAAAATGATTGCTAAACTATTATTAATCAAATTAATATGACTAATTGTAATCTTAATAGTTGTACTAAGCTTTTAGTTAAGAACATTAGATTTTGTTTGAGTAAAAACAAGAATAGTATCTCCTTTGTGAGGAGAGAATGTAATAGAAGTGTGAATTGGGTGGTTAAACAAATGCTAAGTGGCAAATTGTTTCGTTTTTGGAGTGCTAATTCTCTTCTCGAATTAGCCAACTTATTTAGGATGGACTTTGATATACTAGGTATAGGCTAATTTGTAACAACTTTTAAATTATATTTAACTACTTTTTCGACTAAAAAAAAAATAGTTGATGCTTTGTACCCGGTACACTTTTAATCCTATTTTTTTAACAATACTTTTAAAACTATTTATACAATCATTTATCAAAAAATATTAGTTGTCAACCACTAAGAATAACCACTAAGAATAAGTGATATTGACATAATAAGATTGCAAATTACAAAATCTAATAAAAGATTTTTTCTACTCCTTTATGGTGTGAATCTGTTTAACTTTTTTTTTTTTTTTTTGACATTATAAGAATCTGTTTAACGATTTGAGCAAATTTTCTAACATTTTTGGAGTCCTTTCCTTTTCAAATACTTCTTAAAAAAACTTTTTCAATGATGGTTTCACTTTATTTTGTTACCTTAAAAGGAGATAAGACCGCTAAGAATACGATGAGGTTAAGCAACTACTTTTTTCTCATTTTTAACCAAATTGTAACATTAACACGAAAATCAAATGCTATGTTTGACCATATTACGATAATCCAAACAAACAAATGGAACGTTAATAAATACTAATAATTGATTTTTTTAATTAAAATCAAACCAGCTATTTTAATAATTTTGACCATTTTGACTGGAAAGGAAAATTACTAGAATCCTTTTTAATACTCCAAAGCTTAATTGGTATCCAATCATTTAATCAGCTACTCTCTCCATTCGTGAACATTTATTACTATTTTAAAAGGATTTAGATCCTCTCCTAACTACCTTCTATACTAACTATCCTAACAACCAATCATAATTAAGAAAATTATATTTTATTATATTTTTATATAATTAATTTTTTAATTCCTAAAATACTACACAATTTACATCTATTATAAAACTCCTATTATAATCTTTTAATTGATTTACCAACCATTTATAATATATTTTCAAATCTTATTGTTTATAATCTTAACAGCAATGATATAATTGGTTGTTAGGATAGTTAGTATAGAAACTAGTTAGGAGAGGATCCAAATCCATTTTAAAAAATAATTATACATAAGAATTAAATCTTTTCTTTTATAGCAAAACAAAACGGTCTTTTTTTTTTCTTTATACCGACTTTATCATTATTTAGATATTGTAATTTGTACTTTTAATATATATTCATGATATCAATACCTTTTTAAAAGATATATAAATAATTATTTGATTAATTAATAATTTATAAAAAGAAAATGTGACAATATTTTATAAACAAACATTTTATAATTGAGTATATCATTTTTTTCTTCAATTAATTTTATCAAGGAAAAAGAATACTAAAAGTCCCTCATTTTTTTATTATATTGACATTTAGGGTTTTGATTCTTTTCCTTGCAAATTTAGAGTTCTGGCATTGATTTATTATATTTCTTATTCATAAAAGTATTTATGATATAGTTCTTTCAGTACTATAATAAGTATTTCTTAAAATAAATTATTTATATATATATATATATATATATATATATATATATATATATATAACTATTGGACCATTTAAGCGAATGGAGTAGAAACTGATTAAAGGATTATAAAATGTAAAAAATAATGTCTTACTTACTAAAAATAGTGTCTCGAAAATGATGTCTCACTTACTAAAAATAGTGTCTCGAAAATAATGTCTTATTAGAATTTTAAGACACTATCTCACATCTTTTTACTATTAACTTTATTGAAAAATTTAAATTTATGTTTCCAATGAATATTTAAATTATCACGACAATTTATTAGGGGTGGTTTGGTAATGGTGGAGGTAATAAACGTGTTTCTTAATTATGTGAAAAGTTAAGTGAACATTATTTTTGGTACGGAAGGAGTATTGGTCAAGTTACAATTGGTGTTACAAAATAATTGATCATAAAATAATCGATCATGAACCGTAATCGAAAGAAAGAAAAAAGTTACAAACACTATAGCATATCAATAATATTCTAAGTAAACACATTTTATACACAATATTAGCATAATATAATCTTTAAATTTAGAATTAACGATGAAGTCACGAGACTCGTTATACTAACATTGTATAAGATTTATTAAACTTAACTAAAGAACGGTTTAACTAAGAATAAAGATCAAGTTTACCAATATTGTTACTTATTTTTAATATTATAAACCAACACATTTTATACGATTCATCATTATTAAATAAATTTTAAATAAAAGATTAACATTAGAAACGATCGTTAAACTTACGCGTCTTCCAAAATTATTAATCTTACCTCACACATTAATTGAATTTTAAAAATCAAAATTAAACAAGTTTATTATTAATTATTAAATATTAAACATACACATTAAACATGTTTCAAATTAAAAATCATCACGAGAAAAACATTAAAATTATATACCATCGCATTTTCTCGAATTTAATTATAAAATTATAAACATACAACCTATAATCAATTTTTAAAAATTTGCATTCACAAAACACAACTCAAAATAGTTGGTTTTTGGTGTTTAACATTGTAGTTAGCTCATGAACATTTTGAGTAGAAGAACACTTTCTCCTTATGCCCCCACCACTCTCTTCACCTTCCTCATTCTCTTCTTTTAAGTAAAAGCCAAGAAAAGCAAAAGCAAATAAAACTCATTTAAGAGCATAGAGAACCCCAACCAATACATATTCTTCCTTTCACACCTTTATCATCATACACTTATCTCTCGTCTCCTCATCTTTAGTGAAATCACCACCCAATCAAAACTTTACTTTCCCTTCTCTTATTCGAATAGATTCTACTCCTACTCTCACTATACTTTTTTTCACAATTATTTTCAATTTCTTTCCAAAATCAAAATTCACTATTATTTGACTTTTCGAATTCTAAACATAACCCATATAGTTTCCCGACCATTTAATAAATAATTAGTTGAGATATTTTCTAAAATACCAAAATACCCTTGTATTCCGACCATTTATTAATTTTTTATTAAATTATGTCAGCTAATGTAATCATTTAACATTTGTCCGTTGTCCAACTGTAGTCACCAAACCCCTTTTAAGACTGCAAAGATTAGCATAGACACACATATATAGCAACTTATATATAGAGAGAGAAATATAGAAATATAGAAATCTAGGGAATAGATATACATTACAGACAGAGAAAGGGGTAATCTGACTGTGTAGAGTGTGTTTTTATGGATAAAAGTTGTCATTCATCGGGTGGCGATTCAAGTGGAGCTAATTCTGCTACCACCATAACAAGTGGTGGTCGCGGCGGAGGTGGCGGCGATGGTAATAACAACCGAGATGGGTATCTAAGAGAGCTTAACAAAATGTCTCATAAGATAGCAAAACCTATAAGAAGGCAATCATCTAATGTTATTGAATCACAGCTGCTTAATCAGAGCCATGCAAATTTGAATCAGCAAGTCCAACCCAGTCAATCACAGCCGTTGAATCAGAATCAAAATCAGCAACAGCAGAATCAACCGCCGGTGTATAATATCAACAAAAGTGATTTTCGCGATGTGGTTCAAAGGCTTACTGGCTCACCGGCTCATGTCTCAAACCCTACACCGCCTCCTCGTCCTCCACCAATTCAGCAAACAAGACCACCTGTTTCACGTCTTCATAGGATACGCCCTCCACCTCTTGCGCAGATTAGCAATCGTCCCCCTAATTTGCTAAACTACGCACTACCTCCTCCTCGTCAGCCTCAACATTTTCTGACTAACCAGGCTATGGTTGGTGGTTCTTCCGGTGGGATTCTCGTCGGTCAACGTCAGCCACTTTCCCCTCTTCCGCCTCTTCCTTCCGTTCACGGCGCGGCGGAGTCACCAGTCTCCGCCTACATGCGATACCTTGAAAACGATGTGGTTAATACTCCCGGCACTGATCCGAGGAGTTTCCAGCAGCCGCAGCCTTCTTTATTGGCTCCCCGGTGCAACAACCTTGTTCCTGCTCCACTTCCACCACCGCCACTACAACAACAGAACATTCCGCCACCACAACCACCACAACCACCACAACAATACCACCAGCAACAGAACATTCCGCCACCACAACCACTACAACAATACCACCACAACCAGCAGCAACAAAACATTCCGCCACCACCACCACCACCACCACAATACCACCAGCAACAGAATGTTCCTCCACCACCAGCAAACTTTTCCTCACCATACCCTCAGTTCCCATCGTCACCACTACCATTTGGATGCTCATCACCAGGATTCCTTTCACCAAGCATACTATTCTCACCAACGGGTCTACTCGGGTTTCAGCAAGTGTTATCACCATCTATGCCAGGTCCAAGCACTAAATGGGACAATATCTGAATCAATAGAGTCAAAGGGCAATTCAGTTAATTAGCAAACACAATTCAAGGCACACAAACAGGAAGGTAAGCGAATTTAGGGATTTTTTGGTCTCGTTTATTAAAAATTATAAATTTTTGTTGAAAATAGAAATATATATGTACATTTTGGAGATTATATGGATGAAAAGGAGAAGCCCAGTGTTTTGTGGAGAATAGAAGTGTAGCTTTGCACTGGTGGTTTTTTTTAGGGATTTGTTTTGTACATGAATCCTTACAACTATTAACTGTTTATGTTTCATTTTGCTATAATCAAACAATTTTATGGATTCTATATTATTCTGTTTCGACATTGATTTTATGCCAATTTGATGTTTTAAATATTTTATTGTCATTTTGATTATATTTATATAATTGTTAGTGAGATGGGATCTTAGGGGTGGAGGGAGGAATAATAGATCTTTGGGGGACCAAAAGGAAAAAATTGGGGACCTGCAAAAAGGGGTCTGATTTGGGATCCAAGTTTTATTTGAGATATTTTTGTTCTAGAAAGAGAGATTTAGTTAATTATGTGAATTGGTCTTAGGTGATGCTTATGCCAGTTGTTAAGTTGACCATGTTTTGAATAAATGAGTTAAGGAAATATTCAGGAGATTTAGTTATTATTATTTATTCATGTGTTGAATTTTTCATATGATAAGTTCACACTTGTGGGTGATGATTGATGATAGTGAAAGATATGGATTTGTATTTCATATGTTTTGATTTTAGTTAGATTGTGTTATAATTTCTGATTTTTTCCTGTCAAAGGGGAAACAAAGGTGTTTTCAATTGTGGTCTGTTTTTGAGTATTTAGGTAAAAAGTTGTTTAATGATCCTGATTCTGATTCTGTGTTAGTAATGAAGCTTGATGAGCTGTGAGCAGATCTATGTGTATTTAGTACACTCTTTTCCTGTAAATACTCATCATTGGTGTGACTCTTTCATTAACCCGGAACTTCAAAGTATTACCATCACAAATTTTCGATAGTTCAATATAATACCCAATTTCTTTTCAGATAATCCTTATTCCTTCCATTGACTTCTCTTGATCCGTCCTTGACTTATTTTTCTCTTTCTTATCTCTCAAAAATGGTCTCTACGGAACTCATATTTGAGTATATCTCTTCAAAAGAAAATAATTGCATTGGGATGGGATTTAAAGTTCTGTCAAATTCACATAATTGAATGTAGAATAGACATTCAAATAAATTGAGAAATGAGGTACAAAGATTACGTCAAATCCACGACGACTTTTATTGGAATTTGATGATCAATGAAATTTTAAAGATTTACTTTCACAAGTATTTTGTCTTCCAAATAAAACTTTCAGTCACAAACAGTCCGTAGCCGGTTAAAAAAGTGCCATCAACAGTTGTTCTTTATCTTCTCAAACGTTGGTAAAAAAAAAAAAAAAATTAGCATCTTTTATTTACTCACCGTTGCACCCCACATTCGTCCACCTTCGGCTGTTCCTTCGCCACTTACATAACCTTTAGTTCTTCATCCTTTTTTTTTTTTTTTGCTCTAACGGTTCAAGTGTCTTGTTCTGCAATACTCACGGCGAGAAAGAAGAAGAGTGTAATTTCGTTGGACAAACTTAAGCCCGGTCCTGAGAGGCCCCTGGCTTTGGCCCCCTTCTCCCATTCTTATAATTATAGGGCTTTAGTTTTTTTTTTTTTATATATAAAGTATGTAATAGTTATAATTTTTTTAAGGCTAATGCTCAATAAACTTCTGTCGTCTTGTATACTAACCTGTAAAACACACCGTCTTTTTTACTTTTTTTTACCACAACAGTCGCCAACAATTTTCTCTATATCTTCCAACAGGTTAGTTACTTCTAAATTTTGATAACCTTAGAAAATTGATCTTAGTTAACAAACTATATACCATCAGTATAATGCTTAAACAATATGTCAACAATTTTTAAGTAACATTTAGTAGTTGTATAAGTGTAAAATTCTGTTGTGATTTTAAAAATGGAAGATTTATGATTTGAGTAGTAGAATGACATTTGATTAGTAATTAAAGTAGTTAGAATTACATAACAAAAAAACAACAAAAAAGAAGAACAGTTTAAGTTTGAACGTTTTGTCTTCTGCTATAATTAACATTTTGCGAAGGAGTCATTAAGCCTTGGACGTTGTGTCTTCTGATGGAATTAATATGAAGGACCAAAGACAAATATATATACTAGCGGGGCGGGTGGTGGTGGTACGCGCGGGTGGGGTCTTTTTTTTCCTTTAGTCTTTATGATGTTATGCCATTTAAAATAGATTGGACGGCAATACATTATATAGTCATATTTTTCTTCTTTATTTTTTTGTGTGACTTTTTACAAAGGAAAAGACTTTTCCACTTTTTCGAAGAATATGAAAGGATTTATGAAAGCTGATTGAGTAGGAGAGACTATCTCATTCATCAAACCTTGTAAGCTATTAGAAAGAATTTTTGCTAATATTTTATAATAAAAACTAACACACGAGATAAGTCGATAATCTCCTAATTTTTCTTGAGTATCCCCTTTTATAATTAGAGTAATCAAAGTATTACTAAGAATTTCAAGTGAAGAGTTATTAGATAAAAAATCTAGGTCCGTACTAAAAATGTCCTCTTTAATAACATCCTGAATCTCCTTATAGAACTTACCGTTTAGTCCATCAGGGCCCAGTGCTTTTGATGACGACAAGTCCCAAACTACTCTTTCTATCTCCTCCATTGTGGTTTTTTGTGAGCTCTTCGTTTATTTTGTCATTATATGTTCTGTCGCCTTATCCATATTTCCTATGTAAGTTGCTTGTTTTGTGAATAGATTCTCGTAATAATTATGAAAGCATTCTCTTATTTCTGAAGAATATTCTTTCCATTTTTCTTTGGTATATTGAATTCTTGTAATTCTATTATATTTCCTTATTTGAATAGTAGCGAGGTGGAAAAATTTCGTGTTCTTGTCCCCATACCTTAGCCAATTTTGTCTCGATCTATCTGCCTATATTTTTCATCACAATCATATTCATATTTGATCTTATTTTTAATATCCATTTCTTCTTGAATATTATCATTATTGGGTCTCATATTATTGATCTTCGTTAACCGATCTTGTAATTTTTAATTTGAAATTCATGATTTTTAAAAGTCTCTTTACTCCATTTTTTAGTTCATTAGTGGTGTTACTTATTTTATTTATATAATTGTTGATAGGGGGGTTAGTAATAGGGATATTCCAACCTTTATGACATTTCTACAGTTAGTGTTGTCTAACCAAACAAATTCGAACTTAAAGTGTTTTACGTTAGGTTTCATATCCTTATCAAATTGAAGAATTAAAGGGGAATGATCGGAGCCAATGACCGGAGGGATGAAAACCTGGGCCCTCGGGAAATGGTTCATCCATTCATAAGTGGCGAGGGCTCTACCGATCCTTGTTTAAACACGCTTGCCTCCTATACTCCTGTTAGACCAAGTAAATAAACACCCATCAGATTTAACTTCAATAAGGGAATTATTATAAGTAAAATTAATAAATTTATCAATATGATTTATATTAACCTGATTATTACTACTTTTCTCGTTAGTATTCAAAATATCATTGAAATCTCCTATAATTGCCATGGTTTATCAATGTCTTTACTCCAATTTGTAGTTTAATCCCATATTCTTTTACTATCTTTAAAATCATTGGGTGCATGTATGAAAATCATGTAATACGAGAAAGAAACTTCAAAAATAAGTAAAAGAAAATGCAAAACTTGAAACAACTTGTAAGCGCAGAAAAGGGTGCCATAAAACTAGAAATCGCACAGAGTGAAAAGCGCTACTGGTGGGATCAACAAAAAAGGGATTACAAAACCCAAAACGACGGACTATGTCAAAGGAATCCATTTCCCTCAACATAGTTTCGCATAAAATAGCCAAACCAGGACGATAGCAAGACAATAACGAGCCAACATTCGAAATTGTAAAGGGTGCTCGAATCCCTTGACAATTACAAAAAAGAACATTCATGGATCAACTACGGTTTTTTATGAGAGTTTCCGCCTCCCTTCTCCCTATTCATTTGGTTGGACTCCTCTTCTTCAGCATCACCATAAATATAATTCATCTCATTGTCCTCTTCATCCCCTTTGAACTCATTTCCAAGGAAATTACCTTCATTCTCATCGCTCCTTTCTTTATCTTCCTCTGGTTCGTATTGTGAATCATAATCATCGATCATTTTAGAGAGATCATCGTTATTTTCATATTCCTTCTCACTTCCTCCTTCATTCTGCTCTTGCTCTCTCTCTAGGATAATGAACTGGTTTTTGTTAATGTAGTCATCGATGTTATCCACCACTCTTAGCTTTTTAAAATTCCCCATGATCATTGGATTTTATTTGTAATTAATTTTTTCTCCTCCCAAAGCCTTGAACTTTCTCCTTCTTTTTATTATTTTTGGTTGTCAATAGATCCGTCCGTGCTTGAGGAATTACCTGTCTCAATGTTGACAATTTGTTTGCCTTTGATCCTACGCACCTCATCTTCATTACTAGCTTTCTTGACTTGTTCACTTTTGTCCTTCTCAATTCCGCCGTTCTCTCTTGTCTCCAAGCTATTTTTATATGCTACTAACTTCCTTGTTGGTTCGTTTAGCTTTCCCCAGTTCATCTATTTGCCTATTCTAATCCTTCAATCTTGTCGCTCACTTTCTTTCTCCTCCTCTAATTATTCATTCGTTATCATACGACTTCCACTTGTCTTGTTGGTATAGTTGTATTTTCTTCAGCTAACTCCTTGGTTCTCTCTTATCACTATGCCTTCAGCAGCTCTAGGAATCGGCATATCTCTACCTGCAAATCCCATATTTCTTTTGTCATTGTACAAAAAGTTTAAGAACTTACCATCTATGTTGATTTGGAGTCCATAGTTGTGGTTGAAAGGAGGAGACTTTGCTAGTTTATCAATACTCCAGCTAACTTTCCTTCTCTCGTCAATATCCACCATAATTTTAATGTTCATAATCTTACACTCCCCATATTGATGTCCCACTCTCCCTCACCTGAAGCATAGTGATCATGTGTTCTCGTACTGGAAGATTACCCATCTTGCTCCTTCTTCTTGGAAGAGATATGTACCTGTAGGAAGTGGATATTTCACGTTAAATTTAACCCGAAACCTGAGTACCTTGATGTTGCCATTTGGTGTCGCTGATTAATTGATGGCCTCCACTTTAATAAAGCAAACCTCGAGAGCTCTAACAGTGTTTATGTTATTTTGTTTAAAGGCTAAGCCCTTAATTTGCACCCAAATAGAGAAGTAGTTAGTTGGGATGTCGTTGAAGTCCACCACATGTGGCCAAAGTGTCATGCTAATGTGCATTTTAAGGAAGACACGTGGTCTCATCTCCCACACCCTTTTAAACTCTCTTTCGTTGAAAACTTCCAACTTGAACACGTTTTATTTTATCTTCTTGAGCCTAAACGTCCCCTGTATACCCCATTTCTCTTCGATGAACTTCTTGAGTCCTACTGCGTATATCGGAGCTTCCCCAACTACCTTCAAGATGATTGATGTGTACTATCTTAAGCTCTCAGCCATCCTTGCCTTAATTGCAGTATTTGTAACTCCAATCTTTCTGAAGTTGTGTTCATTCAGATGGACAATAGGTAGGACGTGGCATTCTCGAGTTTCCATATCTATAAGAGTACAAGCTACATCAGAGATAGAAGCTAGAGGGGAAGTTAGAATTTTGTAGTAAGATTTATGAGGATTGATCAGGTTAGGGAAAGAGAACATGAAATTCTGGAAGTAGAATGTAGAAGAAGCGAGAAAAGATAGAGTAGAAATGAGTAAAGCACTTACTTGGTTTGGAGAATATATGTTGTTTATATAGAGTATAAGGGAAGGCTGTAGAAAGATCGCCTCGATAAGGCAACTGAGGATGAGTCTCTTTGTTTTCCTACTCTGTTCCTTGGTGTAAAAGAAAAGATTAATTCCAACTTCCTGCATAAGATACAATAAATGGACAAAAGATATTAGTTTAGATTACTTAGGCATAATTATCTCCTCCTCCCAATGTTGGGAACTAAAACGTCTGCTACTCCTCCTTAGTATCACACACCCCCTTCTTTGTGCCGTCTTTTTTACACTTGCCCATGTCATAATAACATTTATCTTACAATTCAAGCCTAATTCAGTCTATTTCCTGCAATAATTATAATAATAACAAATAGGAATTTTACTTATCAAGATAAGGCGTGAAATTGGATAGAGAAGTTTCTCTTTCATGTTGCAGTGAGGTGAGTTCGCTCTTCCAAAAGCGTAGCAGCCCGTTCATTCGATGAAATGATTAGGGTTTCGAATTCCTGAGGCCCTTTCCTGATGATTTGTTAAACCCTTACACTTCTCGAAATTGTCATCTCTGCTAGCATACCCACGCTTTCTTTTAGCTTCATCTTCCTCTTCAATAATCCTATTAATAGGGTACTTAATTAGATTTTCAAAATTTTTTGGGAAAACTTTGGGTGTAGATTTGGGTAAGATAAACCCATCCGAAGATAAGTTCATCGCCCTAGGCTCAGTGGAGATGGGATTAAGGGTTCGATGCACCGATAAAATTAAGAGGAAAATAGGTTTATAATGGGGTAAATAGTAGAAGAAGATGAAAGGATTTTAGAGAGAAGTCAAAGTCGTCTTTTTAGTGAGAGAAAAAAATATAACTATATTTTATTATTGAAAATATGCATAGTCTTCTTTAGAACTATTTTATTTCTATAGATTAATAAACAATATTTTATTTCTTTTTGGTAATTTTAGTGGAACATCCGTATTATACTGGTTTGTTACAACGAAGCAAGATCATCACGAAAAAGATGACCTAATGTGTGACATAACTTCACAATTAATATTCAAATTTCTTACACCGTTAACTATGTCGTAATACGTACCGCGAGGTAGTGTCAATCTTAACTCTTCACTAAATTTCCTTCTCCTTGGTTCTTTTTTTAATATAGCGAGGACACTACAAAGTTTAAGTTTGGGGTCGGACTAGAAACTTCAAAAAATTTAGAGTAGTATTCTCGATTCCTTCCATTTCCATGAACCCATATGTATTACATATTTGTAGTGAAAGCACTACAAGATCTAAATTTTATGGCGGGGTTTTTAATCGAAATTAAGAAGTTAAAAATTAAACATTACTTTGATGCTATATGAAATTCCTTGTTCATATAATTATTTGAATGTATAGCATATAAAAATAATTAGTATATATGCAATCTTGTCGCTCACGATAAGTCTACATATTATGCAAAAATTGCTAGATAGATCCTTATATAATGCTAAAGTGCACTATGAATCCCTATATTGTGTAAAGATTGCAATATAAGTTCGGGTATTATTTTTCTAAATTAATTATCTAGTAAATTTCTTTTTTTTATACAAAATAACATACATTTTGTTGTAAAAAAACAAAAAATCTTATAAATAAAATAATTTAAAGTCTAATAAAATAAATTTCAAAATTTAAGGGGCCAAATGAATTTTTTTTAAACATTTAAGAGTTAATTACAAAAAAAATGTATAAAAAAAAATTAAATCACACCAAGAAATTGAATATTTAATAGTATTTACGTTCTAATTTCGTCAATAAATTTTACTATTTGATAGAATTAATCTCTAAACTTTAAGTTAGGGAGGACTAATTTTATACTATAATTTTTTTAAATTATATTTATATCTATTTTTTATTTTAAAAAACAGGTTAAATTATAATAGGTTGGGTAAGTTGGGGAGGGCTGCAGCCCAACCCAACCCAACTCCTGATTGGTTTTTTCAATGAGAAATGTTTAATTAATTATTAAAGCTAATATTTTCCATAAGAAAATAAAATTTAAACCATACTCTCACATACGAAAAAACTTCATAATAAAATATAAAATATTGATTTTGCACAAGATAATATAGGTTATCAAACACATCATATGGTATTTTCTATGGAAAGGATTTATTGAAACAAAGTTCTATGAAACTAAATTATTTTCCACCCATTTTCCACCCATTTTCCATGGTGCGATCAAACATGCCCGTAGTATAAGGAATTTGATGTATTAATAATAGGTGTAAATGTTGACGGTTATGGGGATTAAAACCCAATGATAAGAAAAAAGGTTTTTATTCAATGATTAATGATAGTTTTGTCTTTGTTTTGTTGAGGTAATTGTACTCCTTGTTTCTAGTGATAAGATTGTTGAGAAATTCATTATCTTAGCTCTTAAATAACACATGCACACAAGCATGGGGTGAATTTGTTTTAGAGTCGTTCAATAGTCTTTCAAACTATGGTTTATTCCTCCCCGTGAAGTGAATGTTGAGGTGGTTGTTAAACATACCCGCTAAGTATATGTAATTGGAGATTCTTACTGGGTAAGTAATCTCATGCATCAATTCCTAAGAAACACTCCTCCATTTCAAGGTGTTAGGTATATGATAGGGGTACCAATGGAAGCAATTTGTGGAAGTGAGTATTATAACAACTACTAGTAGTCGATTCCTATTTAGGTTTGTCTTTGAGGAGAATGGAATAATAGTTATAAATATCAATGGAATGATTATTGAAATCCACTGTTCTTGAGACTATGGGATCCAAACTTGAAAATTGATGAGATGAATGTGGCAAAGGTTCCAATATAATAAGTCAAGGTGGCTAACGGTCCGTTCCGGACCGGTTCGGACCATTTCCTAGCGGACCTGGGCCTTATCGGTCCGGCTTACCAGCTCCACCTTACCGGTTCCGGTTCGGTCCGATTCTAGGAGTAAAGGAGGTGAGAACCGAACCGTTAAGAGAACCGTCTAAACCGGTCCGGTTCTTAGCGGTTCCAACTTGTTTTTTTATAGAATGACACAGTTTCAAGCAATATGGGTTTATTTGTGTTGGGTTTAATTAATGGGTTGGTAAGGGGTGGGATAATAATGGGCTAATAAGGGGCTAATGGGTTGGGCTACAAATAATTGGGCTAAAAGCCTAAAACAATGAAATATTAAAAAAATATTAACGGACCGGTTCCGGTCCGGTCCGGTCCCCTTTTTTAAAAAAGTGAAGAACCGGTCCGGTCCGTGTCTGCGTTGACTTTCAGTCCGGTTTGGTTCTCGCGTTGACCGGTCCGGTTTGGTCCGTAGGACCGGTTGGACCGGACCGTTAGTCACCTTGAATAATAAGGAAAACAAAGTACTATGGATACCACGATCTTTTGACTCCCACAATAATAGGATAGTCGTTCTCTGACTGTATACATACAACCATACACTGTAATGTCTTTAGATATTAACTTCTAAATAGGTACATGCAACTTCTTAACCGAGTCATTTGATCATGTGGAAGCTCTCTATATCAATAAGACTAGTTGACTATAAGAGAAAAGTCGTCAGGTTATCTGAAAGAGGTGTACAATCTACTAGCGGAGCGGGACCAAGAAATTATGGTCTTGAACACAAAGAGGAAAAAACATGTGGAGGGAATACAATTAATCAAGCTAGAGATGAGATTACAAAAGTACCTAAGAATGCACAAATAAATCTTGAATATGCCCACGAAGAACAAGTGCATCTCGAGTTTAGGGATGGGAAGTTATAAGCAAATAATTAACATCGGGAGGGAGAGAGTAATGGACACAATGTTAGTGGACACAATTAGGGATGACAATGGTTATGGTTTAAAACCAAAACCAAAAAAAAATCTGAACCGATTATACAACTATGGATAAAAACTTTAGGTTATGGTTTTGAAAAATGTAACCAATGGTTAAATCCGTTAGGTTATGGTTTTAGATAAAAAATAAAATCGAATAACAAAAAACCCGTTTATTATCATCTATTTTTGTGTATTTTAAAATAATATAGATAAAAAAGTATTTTAATATCTCAAAACTAAAATCTGAGTATTAGATTTAACAAAAAAAGTAACAAAACCGTTATTTAATTAAAGATCAGCATAATATTTTTATACATTGGAGATTTTTCTTGTATTTGTGATCTTATTTCAATATTTTCAATATATCTATAGAGTTATAGTTTGGTTATGGTTAAAATTCGAAAAACTGTTTAAAAAATCGGATCCGAATTATTTGGATTTGGTTTTGAAAAGTAAGTCCGATGGTTAAATCCGTTAGGATTTGGTTTTTAATAAATTAAATGGATATGGACATGGTTTTTTTTGCAATAATCCGATCCGTTACCATCCCTAGACACAATTAATATATTCACATCAAGATAAAAAACACAAGATAGAAAGAGTAAATATCAATTTATTTTTTCAATGATCAAAATTACCTTTAAAAAATAAATCGCGATATTCCAATATTTTATAAAATAAAAGTCTAACAAGTAAAAAAATCTAAAATGCCAACAAAGAAAAATATGAAAATGACTCAAAAAGTAAATTAAAGAAAACTTAAAATGAAAAACTAATTTTTATTGAAAAATACTAAACCTTTTGGTCCAGATTTTTTGGCTTTAAGATGATTCAAACTGAATGATTAATCTTCACTCCACCAACAATTCATTTGTACCCAAAGTCTTGTATGTCAATCATCCTAGTATAAGATAAGTAAAGAGTGATTGGTATATGAAATTCAACCAATTAATTACAAAAGCATTATGAAATATTAAAGGGAAGAAATGTAGTAATTTTATTGATAATCATGATATAATATTAACATTGATAGTAAATTTAATAATTACAAATACATGTCAACAACCTTAATAGCGAACAAGTCATGTCTCGTCTTTAAGTGATTAGTGCCAATTACTTAATAAACAATTGAATGAACTTCTTTTGCTTAGAGACATTGTCCTACTGAATTAGATTTTATTTATAGTATTAAGTAACTTGATCAGTTAAGAGCGATATATATATATATATTAATTGAAAAAAGGGTCAATAATTCAAAAGGTCCACAACCCATTTTTTTTTGCCACTAAGAGTCCATTGAATAATTTGGATATGATAAGACTAATATACCATTATTTAGTAAACACCCACTTATAAGTTACCATTTTGATTGAAAACCAAACGTCTACTCATTAAAGCAAAGATGTTTGTGCCCATTGGCTTTTCATTCTCTCTCATATGACAAGTCAGAATAAGATGAAACGATGTTCAACAGTGAAGCCCATTACCATCTCCGTCGAATATAGCTGGTAAGACGTTGATAGCCCAGTTACCAGTATGTGGTAGCCCACCCAAATCACACTACGAACCCAACAAACACGTCTTTTCCATCGAATGTAGCCGGTAAGACGTTGATAGCCCAGTTACCAGTATGTGGTAGCCCGCCCAAATCACACTACGAGCCCAACAAACACGTCTTCCCGTAGAATATAGCCAGTATGACGTTGATAGCCCAGTTACCAGTATGTGGTAGCCCACCCAAATCACACTACGAGCCCAACAAACACGATGAGCCCCAACCCTAAATGAATGAAAACCCTCTGGCGGCAATGGACGATGAATCAAGCACTATGATGAATCACGCACTAGTTGGAAAAGTGTATGTGTATTTGAGAATAACTAATGATATGATATTGATATCCTTAATTGTCGCTATGATAAGAAAGAGATATAATTAGCATAATTAATCCCTTATATTAAGCAAATATGAAAGATATTATTCAGGGGTAAGAAAGGTATGATCGATTTGCTGACAATTTATTTGGCCCTTTTAAAGGTGTAGTATTTAGGTGGGCTTGTTAAGATAGGATATGTTGGGTTTAGGTCTTTATTGGCTATTATCTCTTGAAAAAACAATCTTATTGACCATAATCACATTAACTGCAAATAAAAAGGGTTAGTAGAATTTGAATTAAGTAATACCTGGATGGCCGAAGTCCACGAAGTAAGGTTGTCAAGAAGAAGTTGCATAGCTAAAATACTATTATTAGAATCCTCTAATGTATCTATCTCGGCATCTGCTTCATCATACGCCTAGAAGAAAGAAACTTCAGTCTTTTAGACCATAGTTATTTAAGGCTTTTTTATTTTTATTTTTTTTAGATGTATGGGTGTCCAGGCCACGCCTCTTCATGCATACTCCCATTTAATCAGAACAGGTTACCCATGTTCAGGGAGGGGACTCGAACCTTGCACCTCTTGCTTACCCCCTTTAAGGGCTCAAGAAATAACAAGGCTGAGAGGATTCGAACCCTGTATCTCCTTGATGAGAGACAGGCATCCTAGCCATTGAGCTAGTCCCAATGGTTTTTAAAGCTTATTACTAATGCATCAAGATAGACAAATTCAAAAAATAAGGCTTTACTTATAATGTAAATTCCTTCAGGACAAATCTTTAAAAAGTGTCATTTTTGGGCCCTATATTCTCAATCGTTCACTTTTTGGGCATTTCACTAATTGTGCTCAATATTTAATAGATTTTAAGGTTAATTTAGTTATTTTAAATAAGGTTTCTAATTTTTTTGTAACGATATAGTTTATTTGATATACCTATATTGCCTTAAAATCTAAATTAGTTAGTGAAATGACCTAAAAGAAAACAATTGAAAAAGTATGATTCAAAAATATATATTTTAAAAATATGGCATAAATTTGATTTTATCCCATAAGTTATGGCCTATTTTTCAAATTTCTCTATTATGATATTAATCTAGAAAATTCTAGAGCTAGAGGTACAAACTTAAAATAGATATGGAATGTAACAAAAATATTTCACAAGAGGGGTTATCGATTTGGAAAAAGGAGTAACATATTTTGAACATTTAGGGCACCATTGAGACATTAGTATAATTTTAGGGGAGTTTCATAAGAAATATCCTAGATAAACCTCCTAATCGTTAAAAACAATCTCTAATAAGATTTTTTTGTCAAAATACAAATAATATTAATATGGAGAAAAGAATACAAGGTGGAGGCTCGGGTGGGGAGAAGGGAAGAGGTAATAATATAGAAACAAAGGAAACACAAGATACTAAATAACAACAAACCGAAGACACAACTCAGAGTCAAACTTCACAAAAAACCTCATTCTTCTGGCGTCATTTAGAGAAGTTACAAGAGTAGTTAGGAGGATCATATAGATCCACCAGTAACAAAGAGGAACATCCATGTAGACATACCTATCAAGTCGACATCCTCAAATCATAGTGATGACATTTGATGTCTCTATATTTCTGATGAATTAATCTAGGGTAGAGACATCATTTTAGATGTATTTGGTTATTTAATACTCTATTTTTGTTCATATTATTATATTTTCCTATTTCTTGTCTTGTCTTGATTTGATGAATTATTATTTTTAGAGCATATTTGGTTTAATTGTTTGTTAATTGTGAAGCTTTAAAGATATATGGAAATTAATTAGATGCCTAATAAATATTAAATAGATAAAGGAAAGAAGATAAGGATGGAAATTGCAGATAAAGGAAGTAAAAGATAAAATAGGAAAAGAAAAGTTGTCAAGGAATCCGAATTTTAGCAGTCACATCCACTAAAAGGATCATAACTCAAAATCGTCTTGGAATTTGGAAGAATTATCTAAAGCAAAGGTGTAGAGCTTTCCGATACGTTGTTTCGATATAAAGTAGGCGAATATCAGAGCAATACTGAAGAAGTTACACCCAAAATAAGATAGCAGCAGTTTTTCACTTCTAATATTTTTGGAAACAAACTGGATTTGGAAAAGAAGTCCAATTGCTTGCCTCCTACTCCACGAAATCCGAATTAGGGATTCATATACTCCTATAAGTACACCCATTAACTATTTTAAACATGCCATTTTTTTAGTTCTAAGCCATAAATTAGTCTTTGCTTGAATATTAACTCTTAGTATCAAGTTTATCATCCAAGAAGCAAGCTGACATGTAGAGGAAGACAAGAAGCAAGAAGAAGGAGAGTGACAAACTCCTCTTCTACATCTCTCCTTCTCTATATTTAGGATAATTAGCTATAGTTTGTGGCTTCATCATATTTCTAAGCTTTTATTCTGTAAGTTTTACTCTTAATTGTTTGGTTATTATTTTGTCTTAAATTTCAAAATACGATTTGTTATTTTAATTGATTTGAGCTGGCGTATATTAATATTGTGTGCTTTGACTTATTGTTCCAGCCCTAGATTTGGACAATCTTAGGATTATCCGTAGTAATTGAGTTAACACTCGGAAGGGGGATTCAGTTATTGACAACACCATATAATCGTCTAGTATTCAGTAGATCCTGACATGCTTGCGTAACTAGATAGCCATAAAGGTTTTATTTAAGAACCGATCATTACTCAGGGTCCCCTTACCCAAGTCCCCTGGTAGTGGAGAGGTTGTTCCTAAGTCCACCCTGACGGGGGTTAGGTAGAATTATGAATCCCGGTTAATATATAATGCTCAATTCACCCATAAGGTTAGAATAACAACTTAATAAGATAGACTCATATTAGTAACCCTAATTTATTTGACTTACATTCATATTTATTTATTTGTTTTCATTATTTATTTATTCGCGTTAGATATTTGTTCATCTTATCTCTATTTTATCTAAACATCTAAGTTCGTCTACGCTTCTTGAATACAAGTAGATCTAACAGATTAAATCCATGAACTTTGCGTATCAACTAAACTTGCAAACGATTTGTAATACTTGCAATGAGTTTCTTGTGGTAGTCAAGGGTGTGTCCTTTATTATTATATTTATTTATCTGTTTATTTATCACACATTTCCCCCCACCAACATTCATCAACCAACCTCCAAAAGTACCATTGAAAGCAATGGTAATGGGTTGGGGGCTAGAAGAATCCAAAAGCATGACATGGTTGAGGAATCGATCGAGAAAAAGTCCAACAATTATTTTATTGACACCACCATAACTAGAAAGCTATGTCCACTGTTATTATCTCTAGTGACAATCCCACACAAGAGAAAACAAGTTTGAAGTACGGGAGGAAGCTTAAGAGGTATAAACCCTTGACACTTAAATTCTCTCAAACAAAGGCAACTAAATATTATATATCACTAGTCCACCGCCAACGACAATCCTCAATACAACTACAATATTTACGTTGAGGAAACCAAGTCAACCGAATCATGAGTGTAATATCGAAATAATCAAAGCTGAATACAAAATCAGAGTCAGGGTCAAACTTCATGAAAACCGTCATTCTTCTGGCGTCATCTAGAGAAGCTACAAGAGTAGTTGGGAGATCATTGATTCAATAGTAACAAGGAGGAACACTGATGTAGACAAACAATTATAAAGTTGTCATCTACAGATTGTAGTGATCTCAATCATCACCCTACCTCCAAAAGTACCATTAAAAGAAATGATAATTTTTTAGGGCTAGAAGAATCCAAAAGCATGACTTGGTGGAGGAATCGATTGAGAGAAAGTCCAACAGTTCTTTTATTGATACCACCATAACTAGAAACCCCGTACACCCTTTTATTATGACTAGTGACAATCCTACACAAGAGGAAACAAGTTTGAAGTATGGGGGGAAGATTATGAGGTATAAACCCTTGACTCTTAAATTCTTTCAAACAAAGGACACCAAAAGTTTCATATCACTAGTCCACCACCAACGACAACCCTCAATATAATTAAGGTTTCTATGCAGACGGGAACCAAGTCAATTGAATCGTGAGGGTAATCTAGAAATCATTAAAGCTACGTTAATTAGAAGCCTTCTAGAGTTGAGTTTGAGAAGGTCTTCAAAAGTATCAAGTCAAATGCTAGATTAGAAGAGATAATTTATATTCCTTGTATATCTTCTTTAACCATCTGTATCCAACCTTTAACTGAGTATCATTTCTAACTCTTATTTTAAAGATTTGTCTTATAGTGCAAAAAGGAATCTTCACCACTTGACTAGGATATATTCTACATTGTATAATCTAAAAACCCAAATTCTGATGTAAGGAATACGAATATTCAACCATTCTTGTTCCTCACTCCACTCAATACTAACACCAAAAGTTTTTTAGTACTCTTCATGTCCATTTTAAAAAAGAGAAAATGACACCTAGGGTCTTGAACACACCCCCCTCTTCAAGATGGGGACCCGGCCTAGAGCCTCTTCTTACTAAAGACCTAATAAACTTTTTAACACATGAACCCCAAAACCCCAATTACTAGACTACCCTCTTTTTTTTTTTATATACCTATATATACTAATTATTCCCATTTCTAATTTCATTCACGTTCTAAATCATAAATCAATACCTCACCTCACTGCTTCTCTCTCCTCTCTCCTCTCAACAACCACCGACACCACCTAAATGGCCACCACCACCACCACCGCCGAGCACTCCTTCTTCTGCTTGAAGCTCCGGCGAGCACTCCTTCACCATAACACTCCACGAAACTCGCCGAGGAGAGAGCAACGTTTTCCATTAATATATCGGAGCTGCCATGGACCTTAACAGCTGCAGATCTCGGCTGAGCTTCACGGATCTGTAACGAGCTTCGAAGAAGAGCAGCGAGGATCAAAGCTAGAAACCTGTCGCTGCTGGATCGAAGAAGAGTAGAGGGAATCGAGCTTCACCATGGCCGGAACCATTCCTCGGTGGTGGTGGTGTATATTCGCGAGCTGCAATGGTGAAGGACTCTTGAGCTCGCAGCAATGGTGGAATGCAGCAGCAGTCACGATCTCCATGGCTGAGCACGAAGGCGATTCTGTGGTGGATCTCACCGGAGTCTCCTGTGATGGTGGTTCTGTGGTGGTGAGCTGTGATGGTGAGTTGTGATGGCGAGCTGTGATGGTGGTCCTGTGATGGTGAGCTGTGATGGCGTTTCTGTGGTGGATCTCACCGGAGTTTTTTTTTTTACTTGCGCAATGTGTAAGCATTAGTTTAGTTTTTTTTTTCTTTTTTCAGATCTGGTCAACCTTGTAATTAGTTTAGGTTTTTTTAATTTATATATTGTAAATGGTTTAATTTTGAATAGAAATGTTATTAAATAGATACACATGTTTTTTATAGAGTATTTATTTAATTTAAAAGAGTACTCTTAATATTTTATAGAGTACTCTCTCTATTTCATAGAGTACTCCGACTATTTTTATAGAGTATTCGTTTAAATTGTTGGAGTATTCTTTTAGTTCTCGGAGTACTCAACAAATTGTCGGAGTACTCAGCAAATTCTCGGAGTACTCTATGTTTTTCTCGGAGTACTCTATGTTTTTTCCGGTGACCGGTGACTGGTGGTCGGAGGTCGGAGGTCGGTGGTCGGAGGTCGGTGGCGGAGGTCGGTGGTCGGAGGTCGGTGGTAGGTGGTTGGAGGTTGGAGGTAGGTGGGTAGTGGTAGGTAAAGGAGAGAGAAACAGTGACATCACACTTTTTGTCTTTTAGTGATAGTAAGGGTAGGAAAGACTATTGTAAAAAATGAGGTCCCTAAGAATAACAACTTTCAAGACACTACTCTATAGAGAAGAAATAGTGTTTCTAAGACCCTATATATAATTCACCCTTTAAAAAATTCAAGAATATTTATTGCATCTTTCTTTAGCAATTTTTTAGTCTATCATTGCAGAAGTAATCCAACCATAGTTATTCTAACACGTGTACCCCAATCTTCCAAACAACAAAATCAACCCCTAATTTACATAAGAAGTACAAAATATGCCATATTGAATTCTTCCGTTAGAATTTAAAAATTCCCAAGCAAGAATGTTTCTCTCAAGTTTTATGAAAATTGTCATTAATAAACAAGTTTTGATTCCTCAAAATGGGCCAAAAAATAGTTTTCCGACGATTTGAATTCCATCATTTTAAGCTCCAACTATCTGAATTTCAACGATCTGAACTATAATGATCTGAATTCCAATAATCTTGACTCCAATGATTTGGATCTTTCTTGGTCAAAATCAAAATAATTTGGAATTTTCTTGGTCAACATTTAATATTTGCTTATAATTATTTGATTATGCTTTTTATAAACACCTTGTTAACAATCAACGAAAAGATGTATTTAAACACTGAAGACTTATTATTCACCCACGAATCTCTGTCTACTGGCACAATTACTACCGTGGAAAATTCGAGATTGTTTGAGACACTTTCCAAAGTGATTATCCATAAATTAGCAGGAGATACAAAACTGCTCAAACTACTCTGAAAAAGCCATGGATCTACTCTGCTTCGTTCCAAATAAAATACGTACAATGTTATACCTACAATTCCATATTAAAATCCTTCATTAAGTTCCTACTTACTTGATCCTTTATTTCCAAAAATAGAGGACTTGCAAATAAAAAAACAGGAGAAAAAAAGAGGAGGTTGAGAGATTTACGTGCTTAAAATATTTTAAACAAGAGAGATCCAAAATCATCAAGAAATTTTAGGAGAAAAAACATGAGAGCATGGAATTTTAGAAAAACAAAGCCCCCCTACTAATCAATCTTATACGCTAAACCCAATAAGATTTTTTTATTAAAAACCTTCTCATTGAATTATATAATTGTTAAAACCCCCTTACTTATCCTTTTATATCTAAATTACCTTTATTTTAAGGGTTAATTCCCAATAGGCACCTGCCACCTTACACTCTGACCCATAAAAGACACCGTCTTTTTTAAAGAACAATGAGTTATAGGAAGCTCCCCAAAACTCAAAATCTGAGTTTTAGGAAGCTTCTCATAACTCAAATTTGAGTACTGGGAAACTTCCTATAACTCAAACGACTCTTTTTATGGGAAAAAAAGAAAAAGCAAAACGTATGTGGCCTTTTTATGGACAAAAAAATGATGGTTGCGGTGAGGGAAAATTAATTCTAACTTGAGGTGTTTCTTGGGCATTAATCCTATTTTTTAATTATATTATTATATTTTTAATATTAAATAAATAATGGGCCACCAACACCACCTCTGGCCACCACCACCACCAACTCCAACTATTTTTTCCATCATCGCTATCGTCGCCACTACCATCACCAACTTCAACCAATAATTTTTTAAAATTTTAATACCCTTACCTCTCCTAGACACCACTGTCGTCGCCACCACCAACTCCTGCCAATGTTTTTTTATTTTGGCTACCACCACCTACGAACGCCACAACCAACTCCAATCGGCAGTTTGTATAACATGAATTTCATGTTTTCCATGTTTGATTTTAAATTCATATTTTGCGAGCAGTATGACAAAAACCAATAGAAAAATAAAAAATGTGGTAAAAAAAATTGTAAGAGCTAAGGATGGTGGCGGCAGGGGGGTGGTCGGAGGTGGTGGACGAAAAAATCTAGCCGAAGCTAGGGGTGTTGATGGCGACGGTGGTCAGATTTGCTGTTGGCCTTTAAAAACATTTGGTCGGAGTATGTAGTGATGGCGACGGTGGTCGGATTTGCTGTTGGCCTATAAAAACATTTGGTCGGAGTATGTAGTGATGGCGACGGTGACGGTGAAGGAGGTGCTCAAGTTTGAAATTTAGAAAGTAAAAAAAAAAAAGGAGACGGGGGTGTTCAAAGGTGGCGCCAATTGAATATGGTAATTGTAGGAGTTGATCGTAGTCAAAGATGGTAGTGGAGTTGGTTAAAATGAATATTCATTTTATATAAATAGTTAGATAATAAAGTAATTAAAAAATTAAATAAAAATATTTTTGTCTAGATTTTTATAATTTTTTTTATTGAAAGATGGTTTGCATAATTAATATTTTTAACAAGTTAGGTTTAGTAATCGACTGTTTTATTTAATAATTCTGTTTTTCTTTATAAATCCAAGGAGAAGCATATCCCCACAAGCTAAATGGGGCTCCACTAGCTAGTGGACTCATGCAAGTTTAACCAAAAGAAAAGACTTAAATCCATTAGATCAAATCTTATGATCTGCAGGAACTAGTCAATTTTATAAACATTACACGTTGACAACTCAAGGACAACGTGCTTAAAGAACAAGGCTCCTATGCAGCTAGTAAGGCGTGCATGTTGTTCTTAGTCTTGTGCGTTACAACAAAATGATGGGACAAGAGGCATAAGTGGAGTAACACAATATAAAGATGATGAATTAATATCAAGTTTTTGTATGATATGATTTTGGAGGGTATATATCATTACTCTTTTTTTTTTATTTAACGTATATTAACACACCAATATTAAATTGTATGATGTCGAAAACAAAAAACCTGTTTTGCAAGAGAGTAAGCACACGATCATGGGAGTTCAAAATATCATAACAGAACACAGAGAAATTGAGGTAAAGTACAAGACGACTCGGATCTGTTGGGGCAAGTATAACATTCGCCATATCCTGTAAATCAATAACATATGGCAATTAGTAAAACATTTGCATGGACTAACTTTTTAATTACATTAAAGATTAATCAGTTTGCTTGTCAGAATGCTGACTCTGGAAATGATTGTATATATCTGAAAGATTAGAAACATGAAAAGAAAACCTGGGCATCTTTGTAAGCATTGAGAGCAGTTTTAGCAGCTTCTTTCCTTTGAGCACCGGTTTTAAACTCAGCCAAATAACGGCAATAATCACCCTTCGATCTCAAGTAAAACACCATAGATTCCCCAAAAATTGCACAAGGAATTAACCTGGAATCAAGCAATGCCAATACCTCATTACACATCTTAGACAATTCAGTTTCAATCTTGGATTTGAACTCTTTGATAGCATTCAAATGATCCTCATTCCCTTTAAACTTCTTTTTTCGTTCATTTGATGATAAGATTATCCAAGCTCCTCGTTTAGCTCTGAGCACGTGCTTGTACGTTTCGAAGAGCACTGTTCGTTCTTCTACAGTAGGTTCTTCGTTGATGGGTATAAAATCAAAGACCTTTTCCATGAAATCCAAAGTTTCTTCATAGCGTTCTGCTTGTTCAGCTACTTTCGCCAGGTACAAGTACCCGTTACGACTTGACAATGTTTCGTTTGCCATGCTGAGATGAATTGACCACAGAGAGAAACGGAGAGGGAGGATATGAAATTATTGTTGACTTTCTTTTTCTAATTAGGTTCGTGAACTTATTGTCAAATAACAAGAGCTCATTATATAGTGAGTTTCAGGAAAATTTTACGGCCTAATTTGGATTAATTGAATGTGACTTTTTTTTTTGTTCGAAAATTGAATATGACACTTAGGCTGATAGTTTTTTTTTTTAATATATGAGAGAGCCACTTTGGACTTGGAGTCATCGGAGCCTATGAGAGTCTCTGCGAAATAACCTAACCACTAAGCCAACTATCGATCTCGGCTGATAGTTTTTTTTGATATTACGTGGGATATTAAAAGATATAAAATGGTCTTTCGATGCTCTTTCGAAAAAAGAAAATCAAGAATCTTTTTCAAAAATTCCAAAATGATTTCCAATATAATTGAGAAAATATTCTTGTTTTATATATTTCAAAAATTCAGGACTAGATGAACTAAAAAATGAAAATACCCACCACGCGCACACCATCGACAACTCCTAGTACACCCGACACCAGAGAAGGCAGGGTGTGGTCGTGGAAAAGTTGGACAGTCTTGGGGAATTAAAAAATAAAACCCGATTTATTCCATTTATTTGGCTACACTTGGAACCCTAGCGGATTTATTCTGTGACTAACAAGATGATAACTTCCGAACGTTTATGAAAACCTATACCACTATATATAGAGGATTGGAGTCATTTGGAGAACACATAAAAAAATTGCAAAAAAATCTCCTCTCTTTAGTCATATTCTGAGTATAGAGTAGCGAAACTTTTTTCAGCTTAGAGATACCGGTTATACCCGGAATATATTTTTCAACGCAAGCACAATGGTATTATCAATTGAATTTCTAGTAACATTCTGTTTTATATTTCATTTTCATGTAACCTTTTTTTGTTTACAATTTGAAATATATAATTGTTAAAATCATTAGTTTGATCAGTGTATATTATTTTTACCAAAAGGTTAAAAAAGATATTTGATTAAAACCATTGAATGAAAATGGATTTATTCTTGCCGGGTACTTTACCTTTGAATGCAAAAACCTATTCCGACTTGACTAAGTTGGAACCTCTTAATGGTTTCAACTATGAATATTGGGAATAAACACTTCTAGTCTGTCGTGAGTAGTTTGATCTCGACTATTTTGTGTTCGGATTTGACCATTAAAGGATGGGATAATTGCGATTCCCATATTGATACCCATAATTAACTGATTGGTATTTCTCTCAATTAGATAAAAAAAACACGACCTCCAGATTACCTTGACTCTCTTCCCAAATATGATTGTTCACCCCACAACGCAGACACCCTGTGCCTCTTGAACTACCTTCAACTTAGACTGTCTCCCTTAGAGCCCTTCTTCCCCAACTAGTGCCAACTACTTTATTTGATTCTCCAACAATGAAAACTTTGCATCTATAACAATGTCACTATCTAATTTTAACGTACCTCTCTATTAGTAATAGGAGCTCGCAATGATGGCCAACTATTCACAGTCTTTACAATCTTTTCTATACCAGTCGATACTTTATTCGGATCCATGGACACAAAACCCCCTCTTCCAATATTATCTACCCTCAATCATGAATTTAGTTTGAGTCCTTAATTGAACATCGCTAATTGAACATCAGCTCTCCTACACTATCTCTATCGGCTTGGCGGAAATTCACAAGATCCATTTGATCCTTCATTCTCATGCTCAGTGGATAGTACCGATCAAAGAATTTTGCTTGCAGATCATCGCACGACGTAATTGAATCAGATAGTTGACGATCCAACCACTCACTCGCACCTCCGGTCTAGAAAAAATTAAACATGTAGTAATACATTTGCTCGCAAATGACATCCTGAGTAATGTAGGCACCATAAATCTGCATAAACTTCTAAATCAAACATATTGGATCTTGATATGTCGCACCACTTTATTTTCCATAACTAATAAATTGATTTAACATACCCGAATCGGGATTGAATCAAGCAACATAAATAATTGGAGGGTGAATCCCAAACGTTGAACACAAAACTAACATCCTTGTCTAGGAAGACCTTGCTTTCTACGCGGATTGTTCGAATTGTTATGTGTAACACCTCCACTGACTCCTACTTGTGGTTGAACTCCAAGGGGAATTTGATTTTGATTTTTATGATTGTCCCCAGGTGGTACATCATCTACTATTGGTATTAGATTCCCCTCAACATTAATAACTGGCACAACTATATTCATCACCGCCTCTTGCTTCTTCTCCTCTCTTTCTCGCCTTTTTTGAGCTTAAAGTAATTTCTCGGGATCCGAGAGCATACACTAAACCTAGAAAATCTATAAAAAATACAAAAACAAAATTGAAAAGCAAAAATAAAATACAATAAGTCTACCACACTCAACGAAAACACAATAATTAACGAATGTCGTCCCCTAGTGTGTGATATATATCAACACCAAAAGGAGGGTGAATTCTCGCAAGTGTACATGTCGTTGATAAGTAATAATAAAGTAAGTTCCGGGATGTATCGTCTCCACAAGGACTATTAAGGCTAACTCGATGAGTTTTGTATTAAAATATTATATAGCTTGGAAATAAGGTGCGACAAGAAAAAGTAAGTGATAGAATGTTTATTTGATTTTATAATTTAAAAGATTAAAATGCTAAACGGATGGAAATACAAGAATGAAAATACAATTAAACTAATAGAAAAGTTTGAATATGAGAGTGATGCTTAAGGATTGCAAGTAATTTCGAATGTCGATAATCATGATGATCTATATATTAGGGTAAACCGCTTATCCTTATTAACCGAGATTTGATATTTCCACCAAATCCCTCCCGGGTAGATGCGAAAATCTCATAATCACTTTCGTATGGATTAAGTTCAAACCCTAATGGCTACTTGGCTAGAAAAGAACAGACGACTCACTAACGCACACCAAGCGTGTATATAGTAATATGCAATTAAGCCCCACCCCCCGTCGGTGCTGACTTAATTGCTCAAGCTAATCATTATTTGGCTAGTAATATTTCAAACGTCATAGGGTATTAATTATAATAGAATGACATAAATATTAACACAAGTTTTTTAGTCAAGTGTTTAGTAGAAACTAAAATTTTCATAGGGAAGTAAAAAAAGTTTTAAGGTAAAAAAGATAATACTAAAAAAAATATATACTATATCGTAATTGTTTGTAGTTAATGAGATTTTAAACTGTTTCATTAAAACACTGTATCAATAAGACAATTTTTTTTTTTGAACAATTCAAATCTGAATGGCTTTTAACTATTGTTTCTTTAAAATTTCAAATAAAGCCGGATTAATTCAGACACTGTCTCTTAACAGAATAAGTTCTATTCAACTGTTTATTCAGCATTCAGTACTTATCACTTAAAATAATAAATGACACCTAACAAGACACCATCATACAATAAATTAGAGAAATACGTGAGACATAGTAACATATAAATCCAAAATATGCGACTTCTCCTACTAAAACCTCATATTTGACTCCTTGATTTCGCCAGATCCATCCCCATCCTCCTCCTGTAAAACCCAAATATCATTCAACTTATTGGAGATTTTGCAGTTTAAATTATTATTATGAATTATAATACTATGATCGGGAAAAAAGAAGAAGTTTACAAGTTTTGTGGGCTTGTTGTTTTACTGAAAATATAAATAAATACATATATCATAATTAACTTTACAAGTTTTGTGGTAAGTTGTTTAACTGAAAATATTAAGTCAATACATATATCAAAATTTTATAGTTAACTATCTTGTTTTACACTTAGGTTTATTTTCTTTTAGGTGTTGTTAACTAACTTCTCCTAATTTAGTAAGTCAATATAGAATTACGCCAATATTTGAGCATAAAGAATAAAATAAGGTTATTTTTTTTCCTTTTAAACGGTAATGATCTGTTGGAAATAATATATATGTATATGTGAATGTTATATTATATTAGGGTGAAATGTTGTTGCTAAAAGAAGTGCGACAATAGGTTTTGACACATTATTGGACCCCATAACAAAATTGTGTCGTTTTCGCGAGGCAATCAGACTGTGGATTACTTTGGACGCTTGATTTCATGATTGATCAATGGATCTCATTAACTCTTGGTGATGTCTCATATAGATAGCATCTTTTGTTAGTTCACATTATCCATTCCAACTCTCACTCTCTCGAAACGTTCTCTCTCTCAAAACCCTAGCAACTTGGAACATTTTGTTTCTACTATATTCACTCTAGATAGAATATATTCACTAATATACCGAGTAAATCTCTTTTAATAGTAAGAATCTCCTTGATTCGTTACTTATAGCTTTCAGCGCAGTTGCTAGGCTAGTGAGATTTGTGGTTAGCTTTGTGTAGTTTGTAAATTAAGTGAGGTAAATGGTTCGAATGTGATATTGTAATCTGTAATATGAAATTTCCAGTGAACGAGCTACTCTCATCCGATCTCAACACAGATGTAGGATATGTTGTAGATCTCGGTTTTGCGGCCTAGGTGGTCGACCGGGGCCTAGCGCCTAGGTGGGTTTACACGGGGCCTAGGCAGAATTATACGATTTTGAATTCTGGTGTGTAATTTTGTATATTTAGTAATATAAATGTAGTAATTATAGCAAGTTTAACTAATTAAGTCATAAAATTCATCTAACAACACTATAGTAATTATAAAAATACAAAAATTGAGTTATAATATCAATTAAAGAATTCTCGAGAATAAGAAAAATAACAAGAAGGCCTATGCGAGCATGTTCTTTCATTAATCGGCGCCTAGGCGGCCATTTTTGCCATTAATCGGAGCCTAGACGGGCTAGGTTCCTATTCCACGGATACTAAGGAGCTAAGCAATAACGCCTAGAATTTTAGCTAGGTATAAGCGGCTGAGGGGGGACTTGGCGCCTAGGCGGCACCTAGGCGCGGAGATCTACAACATAGGATGTAGGTTAGTTTTTGCTGAACCACGATAAGTGTGTGTGTTCTTTACTTTTCTGCATTTGCTCTATCTAGTTTGGTAAACTCTAATCTATCTATTTCTTCAAATTTATGTAAAGGTTTATACAACAGTGGTATAAAAGCTTTAAAATCCCATTTCTTATCATTCCTTAAAACATTATGATTTTTCTTGTCTGGTATCAAATAGATTTATAAGGTTCTTGGGGATTTTGATTTTTTCAGATTTTTTGAAGATAATTTTAAAAATTAGGGTTTACTTATTTCTCGTAAAAACTTAATTTCTTGGAAACTTAGGGTTTAAATAAGTTTGCAAGGGTTTTACAAAACTAATGATTTAAAAGATGATTTAATTTGAAGTTATTTACTATCATGTTAGTACTTTCAATTACTTTACTATCTTGATTGTACTAATCTGATGGCAACAACTCGAATTGAGATGTCTTTCTATGATGGAAAAATTAACTTTGTTGTATGACAAAAAAAGATGAAGGTACTCTTATCTAATCATAACGTTGCATATGTTCTTATTGAGGACATTAAATATGTTTAAAAGATTTATTGGATAAGGAGGATGCAATCAAATAAGAAGCCTACAACATCTTATTTCTAAACTTATTTGATTCTATGACCAGACAAGACGATAGTGCAAATACTGCTCTTAAGTTGTGGGGTAAGTTTGAACTCCATATGCTACTAGGTCATCTCCTAATCTTACTTTCTTGAAAGGGTTTTTGTAATTATAATATGGATGTATCTAAGTATATAGATGATAATATGGGTAAATTTACTAAGATGTTTCTTATGTTGAAAGGTACTACTATGGCCTTAATTGATACTAGTAAATGTATGATCCTTTTAAATTCTAAACCTAATGCATATCAAGTAGTTGAAGATGTGTTCCAATATGTTGTCATTGTCCCTAGTTGTAATCCAGTTATAGCTGCTTTTAAAACTAGGGAAAATGAACGAAAGTCTCTGAAAAAACTGGTGCTAATTGATGAATGATCCTGCTCAGAAAGAGTAGGAAAAACATTTCGAAAGTGTTTCCACTGTGGTAAAGATGGTCATTCAAAAAAAAAAACTGTTTTCAACTTAAAAACAAAACGAAAATTCTAATAACAATGAGTCTAGTACAGCCTGCATGCCTAGAAATGATGATGATGCATGTCAGGTACTAAATGTCATAAAATGTCTAGCCATGCTAATTGGATACTTGGCCTAGGTTGTACTTTTCACATGTGCCCTAAGTTGAACTATTTCATGATATTGTTGATACAAAAATGATATTGTATGCATGGATAATGATCAAACTTATGAGGTTAAAGAAATTGGTAAAGTGGGATTGAGAATGAATGATAAGAAACATATTGTGCCAACTAATTTTAGATATATTCCTGACCTTAAAAGAAACTTTATTTCTTTAGGTTCATTACATGATCTTGGTTGTGTGTCTAAATTATCTAAGGGCAGTATGATTGTGTATAGAAAATTAAGCTTCTTTGGACTAGTACTAAATTTGGGTTGTATTTGTTAGATGGTAGTCACTTAACTACTTATGCGAACAATGTTACTAACCATTCTTCATAGGATACTTCTAAAAAGTGGCACCTTGGGTTTGGGAATATGAGCCTTCAAGGGCTCACTTTGCTAAGCAAACAAAGTATAATGGGAAAAGAGGCTATATATAATATTACTTTATGTGAAACTTGTATACTTGGTAAAAAAACACATATTAAAGTTTAAGTCTGGGACTCATAAGTCTAAGGCTTGCCTTGAATATGATTTCGTGGAAATTTTAAATAGTTTTTGTCTTTGGTAGATGATTTTAGTAGAAGAGTTTGGACCTTTTACTTAAATCTAAGGATGAATCTTTTTCTAAAATAAAGGAATGAAAATCATTGGAAGAAAAACAATTTGGCCTATCTTCAAAAGTTCTTAGGGAAGATAATGGATTAGAATTTTGTAATATTGAATTTGATATTTACTGTATAAAAACATGGTATTCAAAGACATAGAACAGATGGGCATACCCCCCCTCCCCTACAAAATGGTATTGCTGAAAGAATGAATCAAAATTTAGTTGACAAAGTTAGATGCATGTTGTTTACTTTTTTGTTACCTAAGTTGTTTTGGGGTGATGCATTATACATTGCAACCTATTTGGTATATAGAAGCTCCACCAGATCTATAAACCTTATAACCCCTATGGAAAGACCACAAGCTTAAACTATCATATCTGAGGCCCCTTGGTGATGTTGCCTATGCTCATACTAAGGATTTAAAATTAGACCCCATGTTACATAAATGTATTATGACTGGTTATGAACAACAACATATGGTAAAAGGCTATATATTGTGGGAAAAAGATGTTATGCGTATAAAAATTATTGTGAGTGGAGATGTTATCTTTGATGAACTAATATTTCATTTGAAGTCTGATGAAAGTACATATGATGATGTAATAGTTGAACCTTCAGTTGCTCAGAATACCGTGGGATTAGATTTTGAGGTTGAGCCTCAAACTAAGGATGCAAACCTATTAGGAGGCCATGAACCTGGTCAGAAGAATATCCATGACAATGATGAATGAAAAATACTTGAACCTGAACAAACTGAAGATTTTGATCAGCTTAATGAGTCATCACTAGGACAACTCCAGAATTATCAACTTGCCAGAGATAGACAAAGAAGAGAGATCAAAGCTCTCTCAAGGTATTCAAATGTTGACTTGGTATATATTGCTCTGAATGTTGTAGTTGATGTTAAAAACACTGAACCATCTTCTTACCTTGATGCCTTAGAGTCCATTGAATATATATCTTGGAATAAAGCTATGAATAAATAAATGTTGTCCCTTGGTCTCAATAAAACTTGTGTATTAGTTAAAAAACCTAAGGACCAAATAATTGTTGAGTGTAGGTGGCTTTATGAGTTAAATAAGGGTTTAAATGATAACGATCCCCCTAGATATAAAGTTATACTAATAGTTCAAGGGTATACTAAAAGGGATGGCATTGAGTTTAATGAAATATATTCATTAGTTGTGAAATTTAAAACTATAAGATTCATGCTTTATTTTGATGCTTGTTATGATCTTGAAATTGAACAGTTAGATGTTGAAACTGCTTTCTTGCATCGTGAATTAGAAGTGACTATTTATATGAGACCACATGAGGGTCGTATAGATGAAAAACACACTAACATGTGTGTTTACTAATAATATCTTATATCCGCAAACAGTCCCCTAGGTAGTAGTGGTATAAAACATTTGACTATTTTAAGTTAAACATTGGGTTCGCAAGATTTGAATATGGCTCTTGTTCCTACTTATGTGTGAGCACTATAATAATATTTTTTTACTATTATATGTTGATGGCATGATTATTATATCAAAGTCCCTAAAGAAAATAAACAAGCTTAAAGGTACCTTAAGTTAAGAATTTGATATGAAAGACTTAGGGGAAGATAAAAAGAACTTAAGCATGGTTATTAGTAGAAATAAAAGTCTATCCGTACAAAAACTTCATCAAGAACCTTACTTGAGAAAAATTATTTCTAAGTTTGGTAGTTTGAATTGAAAACATGTTTTGACACCTTTGGCTGGCCACAGTGTTCTATCTAAACTTCATTGTCCCAAGAATAGCTAAAATAAGTTTTGTGCCATATGATAATGTGATTGTATCTTTAATGTATGCTATGATAAGCACTAGACCAAACTTGTCTTTTGTTATTTCTTTGTTAAGCAGGTACATGTTCAACCATGGTCTTGATCACTGGTGTACACTGAAACATGTACTGGCTTATGTCAGCATCACCTTAAGTGTTGTCTTATGTTATGGTAATCTTAATATCCCTTTTGAATTAGTTGGATATGTTGATTATAATTTTTCAGGAGATTGATATTCTAGGAAATCCACTATTTCTTACTATTTTATTGTGTGTAACAATTGTATTTTCTAGATATATCAGTTACATCCCTTAGTTGCTTTGTCAACCACTAAGGCTTAATATGTTACTATTACTTACTCAACAAAAGAGGCTATTTGGATACAAACTTTACTATATGAAGAAAACATTGTGAAGGTTAAGGCTACTCTATATTATGAGAGTCAAAGTGAAATTCAATTGAGTAAGAATCATGTGTATCATGAGAGGGTTAAGCATATTGATGTTAAATTTCATTATATAAGAGACGTTCTTACTAGAGGTGAAGTAAATTTGCTACAAAATAGCAATTAAAGATAATCATGCAGATTTTTGTACTAAAGTTTTTACCAATGCAAAATTTAACTATTGCTTGGACTTGCTATTTCTTGGTTGACTTTTTTTGCAAGATATTTGGGTAGATAAGATGATGAGCTGGTGATTTGCTAGAGGCTATAAAGATGAATATTATTTGAAGAATAACACTTCAAGGTGAAAATAAGTTGTGACAAAAGGTTTTGATACATTGCGGACCCCGTAACAAAAAGATGTCGTTTTTGAGAGACGGAAAGACACGTGGCTTACTTTGTACGCTTGAACTCACGCTTGATCAATGACTCTTATTAACCTTCGGCGATGTCACATACAAATAGTATCTTTTGTTTGTTCAACATTATTCATTCCAACTATAACTCTCTCAAATCTCTCCCTCGAAACCCTATCAGTTTGAAACCTTTGGTAGGCTATATTCAGTGATATAGCGAGTAAATCTCTTGTTATTATAAGAATCTCATTGATTCATTACTTATAGTTTTCAGCATAGTTGATAGGCTATATAGGTTTGTGGTTAACTTAGTGTAATATGTAAATTGATTAATATTCTTAAATTTTTTGAAAAATATTTAAATTATATTAAAAAAGTACGTTTAACTCTAAAATAAGAAATTTCAAACAGGTTCTTATCTCCAAGCCAGATTTGTACCATAATGATAAGAATAATTTATCTTTTAAGTAGAGAGTAACACTGTCAAGGATAAAAGTAATATTAGGTATCACAAAAATGTATCAGTGATAAAGATTTTACATGATCCAATTATATAAAAAAAGAAAAAAGTTATTAACCTAATAATGTCCACTTAATTTTTTACAAATATTAAGAAATATAATAATTATATTTATCATTATTAAAATATCTCTCATAAAGTGTATTAATATTTTAAATATTCATTGAAAACATAAGATTTAATATTATAATAAGATTAATAATAGAAAAGTTGAGATAAAGTGTCTTGAAATACTAAATAGATATTTTCTCCGTTCCATAAAAATTGTCCACTTACTAAAAATAATGTGCTAAATATATTGTCCATTTAGAATTTCAAAACACTTTTTTCTACTTTTTCCACTATTACCCTCATTAGAATATTAAAATTTATATTTTCAATACACATCTAAAATATCAAGATATTTAATAAGGAATATTTTTATAATGGTGAATGCAATTATTATATTTCTTAATATGTGTGAAAAGCTAAATGAATAAATTTTGTAAAACAGTGGGAACACCATTTTTAATAAGTAGGCATTATTTATGAAACAAAAAATTATTTATGGAAAGATATTTGCTAATTTTCTAACCGCTCTTTTGAAATAGTTAATACGCTCCATGTTTTTAGGAAAACTAAAACATGTGCAACAGTCTCATGGAGTCACCGCCGATACTGAGCGGTGGCGCTCTGCCGCCTGAATCACTTGCCCTTCTCCTGCTGGCGAATAATGATATTAATATGGAGAGCGTGGGGAAAAGGAATTCCCAGACCTGGATTTTGTTGTACGTGGTGCATGAAGCGACAAAAGACGCAGGACTTCTGAGAAGGGTGATGTCGATCACTCAATAAAAAATGGAACCAACAGAACAGGAGGATCAAACATGCTACTGTTAGATCATCAGATACCTGAGGAACCAGTAATGAACGCATGTGTGCGTTCAAGCATCTTCAGTGGGCCCAAACTTGGGGGCTGGAAAGACACAATAACAAGTAACAATATTATAATACCAATTATGGAAGATACTGAGGAAATAGGTGCGAAAAAAGGAAAATAAGAGGAGCTATTTAATGAGATGACGAGCTTAGTGGAAGATGATGTCGTACCGGAGGATGATGTGGTACCTACTATAGTTCGTACTAAAGAGGAAATACAAGAGAGTATACGCTTATGGCACAATACAGTTGTAGTTCGTCTATTGGGTAGAGAGATAGGCTTTACATATCTAGCTAATAAATCGAGACAAATTTAGAACCCGGTTGGACATCTAGAACTAGTAGATGTAGGACATGGGTATTACATGGTTAAGTTTCAAAAAAATGAGGACCTTAATTTTGCTATATCAGGAGGGCCGTGGATGGTCTTAGACCACTATCTTATTGTGAGGTAATGGACTCCGAGCTTTAACGCGCTAACTAATTCTATCAAGACAACATCCACTCGGGTGAGAATCTCGAACGTAGGTATGCATAACTACACTACTCATATTCTTATGAAATTAGGTGATAAGTTGGGTAGGACAATCAAAATCGATCCCATGACTAAGGCGAGGCTAAGGAAAAACTATGCACGACTAGCTATCTAAATTGATCTAGAGAAGCCGTTAGAACCGGAGGTGCGGATTAGGTCTGATGTTTGCAAAGTAGAAATATGAGGAATTGCACCTTATATGCTTTGGGTGTGGGAAATTTGATCACAAAAAGGAAAATTGTCCTCCTAACGGTGCAAGATCCCAAGAAGGAAATGAGCATGGGATTAAAATTAGTGTGTTGTCAACCATAAATAGAACCGAGGTACCACCAACTAAAGAGAAATATGGCGAGTGGATAACCATACGTAAAGGAAGTAAGAGTAACAGAAAAGCTAATGCGGCTAATGCTTCAAAAACAAGGGTAAAGGCTTGGCATCACGTTTTGAAACTCTTCGAGTGATTGATGAGAATACTAGTGAGAAAGATCGGTTTGGGTACGGGACTATCAGTAAGGGACAAAGTGTTGGACAAATGGGATTCTACCCAAGTGTTGACCAAGTTTACGATGTTAGTCGGTGACTCAATTTAATGAAATGATTCGGATATTAATACGTTTACTCAAGTTGTGAAGATTAACGTAATATATTCACTTGGTTAAATACATTTGAAATTGAATGAGAAATTGAGTCATGTAATTTGGAGAAATTAAAAGAAATATATATATATATATATATATATATATATATATATATATATATATATATATATATATATATATATATATATATATTATTTTATTTCTTTTTTTATATAGCAAAGAAAGAAAGAAAAAAAAAATGCTTTGTTGGGCTTTGGGCCTTAGGTCCATAGCTTTGTTGGGACTTAGGTAGGGTTGAACCTGGACCATTAGCTTTGTGGGCTTTTGGGCCTTAGGTCTATACCTTTAATGGGCCTTAGGTGGGGTATGAACCTGGACCATCATCTTTGTTGGGCTTTTGGGCCTTAGGTTCATACCATTTGGACCAGCCCAAATTTTTTGGTCTTTTAAGTAAACGTTGTATCTTAAATTAATACAACGTAACTCCAAAATGAAACATCACAACCTTTGGCAAGCCACCTTTTCATTTCTATAAATAGTTGGCCAACTAAACCATTTTCTTCATTCATTTTTCAAAAGCATTAAAATTATAAGAGAGAGATAGAAGGAAGCAGCATTATTAAGTTCGTTGAAATTCTTAAGAATTCGTGTGTCGGTTTCTTTTGAATAGTTTTGTCGTTGTATCCTGGAGGTTGAGGCCAACTAAACCATTTTCTTCATTCATTTTTCAAAAGCAGTAAAATTATAAGAGAGAGATAGAAAGAAGCAGCATTATTAAGTTCGTTGAAATTCTTAAGAATTCATGTGTCAGTTTCTTTTGAATAGTTTTGTCGTTGTATCCTGGAGGTTGAAGCCAACAAACGTAAGACACCTGTACGTGGCCTAAATACCTTAAAGACATCGGATCCAATCCGAGCCTCGACAAGTAAAGGTATTTAATTATTTACTTTTATTTTATTTCTGCATTAGTTCCTATATTGTTTTACTAGTTTATACAAACACAACACAACAATTTAAGGTATTTATGATTCACGTGGTATAAACCAAAAAACATTTTTTTTACGTTTTTATAAACTTTACTTTTGGAATTTGTTTTTTGGGGCTGTGTATACAGAACATGAATATTACATTCTATTTCTTTTCTCTTATTCTGATTTTTAGGCTTGTGTATACATACTAAAAAAATTACTCGCTTACTAACGTCATATTACGTTGTAATATTAGTGTGTTTTTTAACAACTAATATCAATCTTGCTAGTATCGGCATACTTGTCGAACCTTGTGGTTTGAAAATTTTCCGCTAAAAGACTTCTTAATTGATTGAGATTATTCTTTTACGTGAATTGATTATCTCTTTAATTTCTCCGATCCTCTACAACAAGAATATAAAAACTTGGGGGGCTAACTAGAATATAAAAACTTGGGAAATTAAAATTAATTTAATCATTTTGTCGTAAGAAAGAATCAAGTTTTTGTGTTGTCTTTTAGTGAGAAAGGTTGAATAATTCGTTTGTTTGAATTATGTATAATATTGTGTAATCCTTGGTAATTGAAATGATGTCTACCAAGATAAACAATATGTCCAGAAATGATGGAATCGGTAACAACATACCATCAGCAATTTCACTTATGGAAAATACATTTGTGAGACATGATCCCGACTCTTATAGACCCGTTGAGGAGTCTAAGAGGTTAAATGGAAATGACTATCTGTGTAAAGGAATAGACGACTGAAATCACAGAGGGTAAAGGCAATTCCATGAAAGGAAAATAAGGCCAAGCAACCATGACTAAGATCAAATAAGATTGATTTTACTACAGTAGTTTCTAAAGTAAATTTGGTTGGCAATACCAAACACTGGTGGGTGGATACTTGGGCCACCTGACATGTATGTTCAAGACATACAAAGTTGCAACTACTGAAGAGACTTTATGTATGGGAAATTTCTCTACATCAAAAGTAGTTGGATCTGGAATCGTTATTCTAGTAATGACTTCTAAAAAAAAAAAAAATGAGTCTCTATAACGTTCTCCATGTGCCTGACATTAGAAGGAATCTAGTTTCAGGTTCGTTATTGAGTAAGAATGACTTCAAACTAGTATTTAAGTCTGATAAATTTATTCTCACTAAAGGTGGGATATTTGTGGGTAAAGAGTATCTATGTGATGGTTTATTTAAGATGAATATAATGACCACAGTACCTACCAAAATGTAACTGAGTAAGTAATATATCCTTGACTCACCTTATTTATGGCACATTAGATTAGGAGATGTTAATTTTGGTTCATTAAGTAAGTTAGTAAACATCGGGTTACTATCTAATGTGAACTTCAATTCTCAAAAGGAATGTGAAGTATGTGTTGAGTCAAAATTAACAAAAACCTCATTTATATCTATAGAAAGGACTTTGGTACCTCTAGAGTTAATTCACAATGACATATGTGACTTGAAATTTGTGCAAACTTAAAGTGGTAAAAAGTATTTCATAAATTTCATTGACGATTGCACAAGGTATTGTCAAATATACTTGCTTCGAAGTAAGGATGAGGCCTTAGAAGCATTTATGCAATACAAAACTGAAGTTGAGAATCAACTAAATAAAAAGATTAAGAATCTTAGAACAGATAGGGGAGGAGAATATGTGTCTCCTTTTGAGGAGTTTTGCGCTAAACATGGAATCATCCATCAAACCATGGCCCCCTACTCGCCTCAACAAAATGGGATTGTTGAATGCAATAACCGCACACTGAAGGAAATGATGAATACCTTGTTCATACCACAGAACTTGTGGGGAGAGGCTTTGCTCACTGCAAATCACATCCTCAACAAGGTACCACACAAGAAGGTAGATAAAACTCCTTACAAATTATGGAAAGGAAAACCACATTCCTTCAAATACTTAAAAGTGTGGGGATGCTTGGAAAAGGTAGCAAATCCTGCTCCTAAAATGGTCAAAATAGGACCAAAGACCATCGATTGCGTCTTTATTGGATATGCTCACAACAGTGCTGCATATAGATTCCTGGTACACAAATCTTGTCATGTTGACATTAACGTCAATATGGTGATTGAATCAAGAAATTCACATTTCTTTGAAACAACCTTTCCGTACAAGACCACACCAGAATCTGGTTCCTTAAAAAGAACACGTGATGCAATTGAAGAAGAGCAAGATCAAGAATCATTGCCAACTGAAAAGCAAGATCAAGAATCATTGCCAAATAAAGGAGAACCAAGAAGAAGTAAGCGGATCAGAACCTCTACGTCTTTTGGTCCTGACTTTCTATCTTACATGCTAGATGACGAACCGCGAACATTCAAGGAGGCTATGTCAAACCCTGACGCCCCATACTGGAAAGAAGCGGTAAATATCGAGATAGATTCCATTATGCAAAACCATACATGGGAACTAGTGGATCTCCCTCCTGGGAATAAACCAATTGGATGTAAATGGATATTCAAGAAGAAACTAAAGACCGATGGGTCTATTGAAAAAAACAAGGTTCGCCTTGTTGTAAAAGGTTATAGTCAAAAAGAAGGACTTGACTATTTTGATACTTATTCTCCAGTCACGAGAATATCATGTATTCGAATGTTAATCGCTATAGCTTCAATATACAAGCTCGAAATACATCAAATGGATGTAAAAAAGCCTTCCTAAATGGAGAACTAAATGAAGAGATATATATGGAACAACTTGAGGGTTACTTAGTTCCAGGTAAGGAGAAGCAAGTATGTAAGCTTGTTAAATCTTGATATGGTTTAAAACAGGCACTGGAGCAATGGCATGACAAATTTGATAGATTCATGATCTCGAATGATTTCAAGATCAATGAATGTGACAAATGCGTTCATGTAAAACAAAATGAGATTGGATATGTCATTTTCTGTTTATATGTGGATGATATGTTAATCATTGGAAGTAACAATGATGTGATTAAATTCACCAAAAGGATGCTTTCAAGTAAGTTTGACATGAAAGATCTAGGCCTTGCGGATGTTATTTTGGGTATCAAGATTCTCTGAACATCTGAAGGTATTATACTATCTCAGTCACACTATATTGAGAAAGTATTAAACAAATTTAGTAATGGCGACACACATATCGCCAAGACACATGTTGATGTAAGTTTACATCTTGCTAAGAACACTGGTGATATGATCAACCAGTTGGAGTACTCTCGGATTATTGGGAGTCTCATGTACTTAACGAAGTGCACTAGGCCAGATATAGCACATGCAGTAAGCAAGCTAAGTAGGTTTACACATAATCCAGGGAAGAACCACTGGATGGCTATTGTAAGAGTTCTAAGGTATCTTAGATACACTATGAACGAAGGGTTGTTGTACACAGGATATCCAGCTGTACTAGAAGGATTCAATGATGCAAACTAGATATCAGACTCCTCCAACTCAAAATCCACAAGTGGATTTATCTACATGTTAGGAGGAGCAGCTGTGTCTTGGAAACCCACTAAGAAAACGTGCATAGCCAGATCCACTATGGAATTCGAGTTTATAGCTTTAGACAAAGCTGCTAGAGAAGCCGAGTGGCTTTGGAATTTCCTAGAGGATATTCCTAATTGGCCAAAGTCTGTGTCAGCTATCTGCATACATTGCGATAGTCAAAGTGCCATTGGTAGGGCACTAAATGAAATGTATAACGGTAAGTCTAGACACATACGTCGTAGACACAATACCGTTAGACAATTGCTCTCAAACGGAATTATCACAATTGATTATGTTCGATCAAAGGATAATATAGCGGATCCACTGACCAAAGGTCTACAAAGAGAGCAAGTGCGAGTGTTGTCAAGGGGAATAGGTCTTAAGCCTACGAAAGCTGAGTTGCCATGATGGGAACCCTACCTAGCAGAGTGGAGATCCCACAATCTAGGTTCAAAGGGAAAACTGAATCATGAAACTGCAACTTGGTGCGACGCACTGTGGGGAGACCTCCCCAAACCATTCCTAGGACAAAATTAAATAGGGCTACTTGTAAAAGTGAAGGATAAGTTAAACTTTTAATGGTTATTGTATCTTAGATAACATAAAATAGAGTATTTCAGAATACTCTCGACAAGAGACCACCTATATGAATAACATGGGTAGGGACGCCCTACGAGAATTTTTAAAGGCGAAATTCTCCGACGGTTATTCATGAAATACCAGGAGTTGTCCAGGGCCGTAAATGGACACAACCGTGAGAACCAAATAATGTTTGGAAGTATACTATGTAAGTTCTATTGTCTTGGTTTACACAAAAGCTGAATAGTTCAAGACATCACGTTCACTAGTTAGCAAGTAAATCCGATAGCTCTTACTACAGAAGGTTCAAGGCCAAAAGCTACCTTTCTCGATGTAGTATTCTTCTACGCTTCTCTCTCACTCTCTCTCAAGTGTTTAGCATTCTTTTGCATAATATTTTAAGGTGGTTAGTCAATTTTCATTCATGTGGGGATTGTTGGACAAATGGGATTCTACCCAAGTGTTGACCATGTTTACGATGTTAGTCGGTGACTCAATTTAATGAAATGATTCGGATATTAATACGTTTACTCAAGTTGTGAAGATTAACGTAATATATTCACTTGGTTAAAATCATTTGAAATTGAATGAGAAATTGAGTCATGTAATTTGGAGAAATTTAAAAAATATATATATATATATATATATATATATATATATATTATTTTATTTCTTTTTTTTATATAGCAAAGAAAGAAAGAAAAAAAAAGGCTTTGTTGGGCTTTGGGCCTTAGGTCCATAGCTTTGTTGGGACTTAGGTAGGGTTGAACCTGGACCATTAGCTTTGTGGGCTTTTGGGCCTTAGGTCTATACCTTTAATGGGCCTTAGGTGGGGTATGAACCTGGACCATCATCTTTGTTGGGCTTTTGGGCCTTAGGTTCATACCATTTGGACCAGCCCAATTTTTTTGGTCTTTTAAGTAAACGTTGTATCTTAAATTAATACAACGTAACTCCAAAATGAAACATCACAACCTTTGGCAAGCCACCTTTTCATTTTCTATAAATAGTTGGCCAACTAAACCATTTTCTTCATTCATTTTTCAAAAGCATTAAAATTATAAGAGAGAGATAGAAAGAAGAAGCATCATTAAGTTCGTTGAAATTCTTAAGAATTCGTGTGTCAGTTTCTTTTGAATAGTTTTGTCGTTGTATCCTGGAGGTTGAGGCCAGCTAAACCATTTTCTTCATTCATTTTTCAAAAGCAGTAAAATTATAAGAGAGAGATAGAAAGAAGCAGCATTATTAAGTTCGTTGAAATTCTTAAGAATTCGTGTGTCAATTTCTTTTGAATAGTTTTGTCGTTGTATCCTGGAGGTTGAAGCCAACAAACGTAAGACACCTGTACGTGGCCTAAATACCTTAAAGACATCGGATCCAATCCAAGCCTCGACAAGTAAAGGTATTTAATTATTTACTTTTATTTTATTTCTGCATTAGTTCCTATATTGTTTCACTGGTTTATACAAACACAACACAACACAAAGTTCGGGTACGAAAGCTGGAAATAATAAAGGTAAGGGTGCGGTTACGGAGAATGCGAGAGGTAATAGTAGTAGAGGTGTGAGAGGCCAGCATGTTGTGGCGTCACCAAGTTTAGAGCAGCGGAGGAAATTGCAGGATGTGGTAGGGGTTCATGAATTTACGGCCGGAGAAGTGACTAACGCAAAACCTCCTACAAGTGTAAAAGGGAACAATAAAGGGGCGCAAATGGATTTAATGGGGATCAAGTGAGGGAGATGGGAACGGTAGTGGTACACGAGGAAGACACGCTTCTAGTGGATGTAGAAGTCGAACAAGGCGAAATTACAGCAGGGGGTCAAAATGCAATTTCTAAAATTGCTGGATGAAGAAAAAGAAAATAAAAAAATAATTGACGAACCTGGGACAGTAGCTGATGTGGACCTTGTGTCTCCAATACAAAATCCGCAGGTGTTTGAGAGCTCGCTGGCTGCGATGCCACCTGATCCTTCATGGGAAAATGCTGCAGCTCCTGGACAGCCAAGTTGGCGAATCACAAGAAAAAGCACAACACCAGGAACATGTGCAAGGTGATGTAGATGTGGACATGATCTCATATGTCCATAATTAATTTTGGTACCTTTTTATTTATTTATAATTTTATTATTAATTATGAGTACAATGAATATGGGGTATTTCGAAACAACCCTTGAACATACTAATTTGGAATTGTTATGGCGCGGCAAAACCTAGATTTCGGCGAGTTGTAAGAGATACGATGGCGAGACACGGGGTATGGTTGACAGTAATAATAGAACCTCGCGTTAGTGGAGAAAATGCTAATAATATAATTAATTCGTTCCAAAAAGACAATTCAGTTTGAGTGGATTCAGATTGTTTCAAAGGCGGAATATGGCTGATATGGGAATATGGGATGATTCGGACATAATAATTAAGGTGCTATCCGCTGGTCGGCAAGTAATCAACATAGGGTGAGCCAAGTAGGGTGCAAATCCTGGATATTCTCGGCGATTTATGTAAGCCCAAAATATAAAGAGCGGGAGGAGTTGTGGGAGGCGTTGTACCACGCTTTTTATAACTTACAAATGTCGTGGCTAGTGGCAGGAGAGTTTAACCCGATAGGACTAGAAGTTGACAAAAAAGGGGGAGTGATAGGAGTTTCGAGAAGGATCAAACGTTTCGAAAAATGGAGAAATAGTTGTGGGTTGATTGATCTTGTGTTCAAGGGTTCGCGATTCACCTGATGCTACTCATGGAATTCGGGTCAACGAATACTAGAACGGCTTGGTAGAGCAAATGGAAACGTGGAGTGACAATCTCTATTTCCTCACACTCTCGTGATACATCTACCTAGAGTTTATTCGGACCACATGCCGATTTCAATACAAGTATGTTCGCATCAAAGAGAGAAGAGTAAACCACGCCGGTTCAGGTTCGAGGCGGCATGGTGTCTCCACAATGGTTTTCAGAATTTTATAAAAGACAAGTGGGTTGGATCCAATGAAGGTGTTGGGTATGGAATATCAACAACATAGGAGGATTTACGTAAACAGAAGATGGACATTTTTGGAGCCTTAAATCATAAGAAAAGAATACTAATGGCGAGGATTGGAGGGATACAAAAATCCCTTCAATGTTCGTATAATTCATCCCTTCGAGAGTTAGGTAGGTAATTAACAAAAGAATATGAAAGTGTGCTAGAGCAAGAGGAAGTCATGCATTTTCAAAAATCTAAAGAGAAATGGATAGCTTCCGAGGAGAAAATACACAGTTCTATCAATTGACAACTTCGGTAAGGAAGAAGCAGGCGTATTGCACAAGATTACTGAATGATGCAGATGAGTGGGTTGAAGGAAGTGACGAATTAGCCGCGTTAGCGCGAGAATATTATGAGGGTTTGTATAAAGAGAAAACAAATCACCTAGGTGTGTACACGCTTCCGCAAGTTAGACCGATTAATGAAGAGACATTGAACGAACTAGATACCTCATTTTCTGATGAAAAAATCCGAGAGGCGGTCTTTCAATTGAATCCAACTAAGGCGCCAGGTCCGGATGGTATGTCAGCAGATTTACTAGAAATGCTGGGCTACAATGGGTCCTTCCATTTGCAATATGTTTCGTGAGGCTATTAGTAGAGGTTCATTGCCACCGGGTCTGAATGGAACACTTATACATCTTATTCCGAAAGTGTCATATCCGAACCGGGTACACCTTTTTTGCCCTATTAGTCTTATTAATTCTATTGTTAAATTTATTATGAAGGCTATGGCCAATAGACTAAGGCCTTTACTCGCTAATATTATTAGTCCATGTCAAAGTAGTTTCTTACCAGGTCGCTCCACGATAGATAACATAGTGTTGGTCCGGGAGGTAAATCACAGGATGAGACACCTGCAGGGGAAGAGAGGGATTATGGCAATTAAGATCGATCTTGCAAAATCATATGACAAAATTAGTTGGAAATTCATTGAAGACACAATCAGACATTTCGGCTTCCCAGAGAGTTGGATATCGATCATCATGTCTAGCATGGAAGATAACAAGATGTGAGTGTTATGGAACGGGGAACCGCTAGCTCCATTTAAACCTCATCGTGGAATTCGCCAAGGGGATCCACTGTCACCCTACATATTTGTAATGTGTATGGAACGATTTTCGTTACTTATACATGATTTGTGTGATAAAGGAAACTGGAAGGTGATTCAGATGGGGCGACAGTGCCCAAAACTATCCCATTTATTTTTTGCGGATGATTTAATCCTTTTGGGTGAAGCTTCGTTATTGCCGGTACATGTAATTCAGGAGGCAATGGATATCTTTAGCAGTGACGCTGGTCAGATTGTTAGTGCGGGGAAATCGCTTATATACTTCTCTAAGAATGTCCCTGCCGCGGTACAACAAAAATTGGTGGAGACAAGCGGATTTTGTTATAGTGATTCTTTTGGGACGTATTTGGGGACGTCTATCCTATCCGGAAGGTTACACAAAGGTTTCTATAAGAAAATTATGGAAAAATGAGAGGGAAGCTAGCCGCTTGGAAGTCTAAAACTCTATCGCTAGCTTGACAGGTAACACTGGCGCAATCGATAATAAGTGTTTTTCCGGTATATCAAATGCAAGTTATGAGACTTCTGAAGTACGTATGTGAGGATATTTATTAGTGAGAGGTTTTATATGGGTTTTTATGTCCTCCGAAACAAAATTCCATTGGGTCGCTCGGGATCATGTTTATTGTTTATAAACCTAAAGAGGCGGGTGGACTTGGCTTAAGGGGCGCAAAAAACTATAATCTAGCATAATTAGCAAAACTTGGATGTAAACTATTGAAAGATCAGAATGTAGCATGAGTAGAAGTGTTCATGAATAAATAATCTAAGAATGGGTTGCTAAATCAAGAAGAAAAAGGAACTGGTTCAAATGTGTGTAAAGTCGTGCTTGCCGGAGCAGCGGTACTTCAGGATGGTATTGTGGAGTCTCAGGGTGTTTCAGGATCCGTATATAGGTGGCGTCACGAGAAATCTAGAAATTTTACTGTTAAATCCGCATTCAACAGCCTTAAGAATAATATAACTTATGATTCTTTTAAGTGGGAAACTATTTGGAAGATTAAGTGCTCACAAAAAATTAAGGGTATTGCTTTGGAGAATCGCCAAGAATTGTATCGTAACAGCCAAAAATGTGTACAAACGCGGAGTGATTAATTCGACGGAATGTGGATATGTGGAGTTGAATTGGAGGATGTTGGTCACGTTCTTCTAACTTGTAGACTGTAGTGGTGCGAAAAAAGCCTGGTCTTCTCTTGGTATGGGGAGCAAAATAAGTCAAAAAAGAAATATCACAGAAAATTGTGCACTACAAGAAATAGTATCTTTAGCGGTAAAAAATTTAACACTAAAAATCTTAATTTTGCCGTTAATAGTCGTTATTTGTCGCCTCTATAAGTTCGTCGCTAAAGATACCTTTAGTAGAAAATTATTTGTTTTTTCCTCTATTAACTTTATCTTTAGCGGCAAATATTGCCGCTAAAAATATAATTAGAGGCCATTTTGGTTTTTAATAATATCATTAGAGGCCATTTTAGTTGTTGCCGCAATAGCTTCCCCGCTAATGCTACTATTTCTTGTAGTGGTGATACAGTAGACTTTAGTTCTTACTTACCTGATGCAGGTTACTTGGTGACCAACATTAGTAACGTTGGAAGACTACAACAGCTAAACACCTTCTGGAATCAATTGGGGAACTCAATAATCCTCAATGCTGGCTTGGAATTAAATGAGGGAGCAGGCCACGGTTCCTCAACAGAATTAGAATGATGGCTTATGGGCCATCTAATGGCAAAAGAACATGTATTCGGGCTGGAATGGCCCCTTATTTTTGCGGCAACAATATGGGTAATATGGACAAGGCGAAATTCGGCTTTGTTCAAAGAGAAACTAAGGAGCATCAAAAGGAAGATTTAAAAAAGGAGATACTACAACTCGCAACTAACTTTGTATTAGCGTGGGGAAAAGAACTCGATGGTAGAATTGTCAAGTCGGCAAGTAATGTGATGGTCAAACGGGTAAAGCCCATAGGTTGGAATAAGCTAAATATAGATGGGAGTTACGACGCGCGCAGAGGTGTAGCTGGTATTGGCGGTATAATAAGGGATAAGAACGACATGTTTTTAGCAGGATTTGTCGGTTCATGCTTAGTGGACTCATTGTTCTCCTCGGAGCTATGTGCATTGCATTACGGATTAAGACGGGTGGTGAGAAAAGGTTACAAAGAGCTATCTTTTAAGACGGACTCGAAGGAACTCCACGCGCTAGTGAAGGGCGGTGGGAGTTCAAGTAGTCGGATGTCTCATATAGAACGGGAGTGTTGGGAAATACTGCAGGATCCCCGGGATGTCTCATATAGAACGGGAGTGTTGGGAAATACTGCAAGATCACCCCAAGTTTATAGTAAGTCATATCTTTCGTGAAACTAATCAATGTGCGGATAAGCTAGCTAGGGAAGGAGAAAATGCGCAATCAGAGCCCGTGAAGTTGCAAGATCCTCCGGACTACCTTTGGGATTATATTACGAGAGATAGGATCAAGTGGGCGACTGTTAGAGTCCTTTTGTATTCTCAATGAAAATTGGTTTTAATATTGTAGCAACTGACTTGTAAGCCACATATGTATAAAAGAAATTATTTATAAAAATTATATTTTAATAATACAATCTTTAGATGATACCTAATTCAACCGTTTTTTTTCTATTTTTTTAAAAAGAAAAGGGAATCAGTTGATTTTCTTTTGGTCTTTTTTTTTTCTTTGTTGGGTTTTTCTTTTACTTTTGTACTGACAACCCAACCGTTTCTAAGGACAAATATTCAATATTTATAAACACATTGTAATTTGTAATGTTATTGTCTGTAAGAATTATCGTAATATTCTTGAAATTATATCACTAATTAATGTCAAGAATCAATCTAATGATCAATGATTTGCAAGTATATTTCAGCAACCTTGAAATCTAACCGTATCAATTTTGTAAAAATTAGATGGCACTAGAAGTAGCACCTGGGTGTCCGGAGTCCACAAAGTGAGGTTGTCAAAAAGAAAGTGCAATATTAAAATACTGATATCCGAATCCTTCAGGGCATCTATCACAGCATTTGCTTCATCATAAGCCTGGACATAGCAAGGAAAGAAAGATACGTCAATATATATCAGACCACATGATATTAAAAGCATATTTTGTTTTTGTTCGATAGAAGAGCATATAAATTTGAATCCAGACTATATCAAGATATGCATTTTAACACAACCAATTATCCCGGATATTATGAAGATCCGGCTACTAAATATTGATCAGGAGGATAGATTTGTTTGGCCTGAATTGAAGGAAGGCAACTATACCACAAAGACAGGATACAAAGTACTAACAGAAGAGGCGGTGCTCTACGCACCCCAGTCAGCAACTATGGGAGTTAATCACAGAGAAGAATTATGGAAGTTTATATGGAAAACAAACATCCCAAAGAAGATCAAACTTTTCATCTTGCGAGTATGTAATAATGCGTTGCCCACAAAGAAGAATTTAGCTAAGAAACGATGCTCGGATACAGAGAACTGCGACTGGTGCCCCGAGGCGATTGATATGGTCGAACACTTGTTGCTACATTGTAAGGTGGCACAAGCTGTTTGGGCAGCTTCTACCTTTCAGATAAGAATCCAAGAGGGGCAGACACAGGATATAACAACGTGGTTACCAAATATCATCAAAAGCTTCGTACAAGGAGGTTGGGAAGAGCAAAAGGTTAAAGACTATGTTTTCATAACACTATGGAATACATGGAAAGTAAAACTGAAAGGAGTACATCAAAACATAAACGTCGACATCGATCAAATTGTGACAACAACGCACAATATGATGGGAGAACAACATGGTACAGATTGGAGGAACGCCGAAACACAGAGAAATACGAATCAAGGCAATGAGGGAAGAAGCACCACACGAAACACTGACGACACTATCAATGACATTACTGTCCTTTGTGACGCCTCCTTTAGCAACAGATCCGAGGCCACCGGCATAGGAATCGTACAGAAGCATAAACAGGCTGAAACGAGCACAATCGAACACATGGAAACACGGAGATGCGATTCAGCACTGGAAGGGGAAGCGTTAGCAGTTCTATCGGCTACTAAGAAATGCAAACGTTTCCCGGGAGAAACAAAAACAATATACTCAGATAACCTTGAATTAATCCAAGGTATCAGGCAGGCGTCATCAGCAAGATGGACGATTCTACCGATTATCCGTCAATTTTGGAGGCGATCGGGGGAACATGGCCCAATTGACGTTCGACATTTATCGAGAAGATTGAACAGCCATGCGGACAGTCTTGCAAGAAATGCTAGGCGCGGAGCCGTCACGGAAGGCATCGATATCAAAGGCGTTATAACAGGGATATCGAAAATGGAAATAGGTTAAACAGAGAGTGTTTTCACTTACTTCTTCGACCAAAAGAAAAAACCGTAATATATTAGGATAGTGTCCTTTATTTTTCCCTCATTAATGTTTTCTTCATTACTATTGAAATTTGCACAGTTGAACTCTTTATCATGATTAGCCGTATTAATATTATTATTTATTCTTTCTATTTAGACAACCGATGAGTTTTTTCCGTTTTCATAAAATCAAGATGAGCAAGCTGCTACCTTAGCTTTTTAACTGAGAAAATTACAAATACTAGCCCAAATAATCTCAAACCTTTTATTTAAAATCAAACTAAAAAAACTTTTTATAAGATTTAATTTTTTGAATCTTTGGCTGATTTAATTTTTTGATTAACCTTGTAAAGAATTTATTATACTTATTGAATTACCTCTAATATATCTACCTTATTAAAACCCACGTTTGGAAAAGTGCGTGGAAGAGAAACTCTAATCGTTGTACGTAATCCTAAGAAAGTATTTAATTTGAATACGGGAAAAACTTTGCTGGTGCATTTTTCCTCGCCTTCATCCTTGATTATCATATTAGGCATCTAAGATAATATGGTAACATTCTCGTGTACACTGTTGATATCCTCGAATCACTACCACACCCTTATTAGGTTAGGAATTTGAGTGTTAGATGATAAGTTGACGACATGGCTCAAATTTTATAAGAGCCACTCGCCTGATAATAGCATGATATGCCGACTCGCAACCGGCCACCATAAATTGTACATAAATTGATAAGATGGATTTTACCAGTTAGAATTTGAAGCGAAATATACGTGAGATATGAGTATGATTAGAGGTATATGTTTTTAAATATTAACATCAAGGGGATGTATATCTGTGTTTGAGTTGGTGTATGAGACAATTTAGCAGGTTAAGACAATAAATAACATAATTAAGAATAAGTATACAAAAGAGTATATTGATCTTTATTGCAAAAAGTTGAGGCGTGAAAGACTTTAATACAATAGTTGATTCCCTCTTCATCCCGACTTCTATTTATAGAGTGCCTAGATGCGGTTATGATCCACGATTTGCCTGATCTTGCGTTTTGTATTTCTAGTATACGTGGGATCGGAAAAGTAGACCACGATTTTGTGGATGTGGCATAGAGGCTCTTGGATTATTGCTATTGCTTTACTTTGAGGAAAATTGAGGAAAATCGTCTTCAGCATCAACACCTTTAACGAGATTAGAATGAGAAGTCTCTTTCTAGGTATCGCCGAGCTCTATCCTCCTTGCAACCTTTTTTAGATAACTAGCTACCTCGCAATGGAATGAAGTGTATGTATTTTGCCCTATCATTTTTCTTCTGAAAATGGTATGAGGTTTACTGGTTAAATTGATTTTCCTTTTTCCATAATAATCTTTATGTCTTTCCTCTTTGCTTAGTTTATGACGTTCTGGGTTCCTGGGACTCGTAAGCATCATATATGTTATATGTATAGAGACTTATTGGGTGGGGACCAAGTAACTTTGGTTACAAAAAACTTTGTTACCTGATTTAGTTTTTCTTAGGCTTCAAGTTGTCTTGTTATTTTTTGGCTCTAAGTTGTCTTGGACAACAAATTATCTTTGGCTCCAAGTTTTCTCTCCTATATATATGTAGTGTGTATAGGAATTATATAGAAATGTGAGAGACCAACAAATTGAGTACGAGCAATACACTTGTGAGAAAACATAAAAGCGATTCTTGTAGAACTTAGAAGAGGGTTGTTCTTCTTGTTCAAGGTTTTCTATATTATAGTGAAACAGTGTGACCCTCTATGGATGTAGGCAATTTGCTGAACCACATGTATCTTGTGTCTCTTTTATTATTCTGTCATTCTTCTATCTCCATGTTTTTTTTCCCAAACAACTGGTATCAGTGCATTGGTTCAAGTGGAAGTAATGGCAGATGAAGGGAATGTCAAGATTGAGAAATTCAATGGCCTAATTTTTGGTTTCTAGTAGATGCAAATAGAAGACTATTTGTATCAAAATAATCTTTTTCTACCTCTTGGTGGAAAGAGGTAAAACCACCAATGATGAGCGACTCGGATTGGGATATTATGGATATAAAGGCATTAGGTACAATACGGTTATCCCGAATGCCATCAGTTGCTTTCAACATTAAAAATGAGAAGACCACATATGATGTAATTGCGACTTTAAAGAGGATGTACGAGAAACCGTTAGTATCAAACAACGTCTATTTAATGAAGCGACAGTTCAACGTGAAGATGGGTGAAGGCGTAGGTGTTGTTGAACACATGAATGAGGTAAATAATGTGACTAGTCAATTGTCTTCTGTAGGTGTTAATTTTAACGATTCCGTCAAGACCCTCTTAATTCTGTCTTTTTTGACGGATTTGTGGAACTGCATGGTTATGTCCTTAAGTAATTCACAATTTCTAATCTAATTACGAGTTGCAGATGTTATTGATGTTGTTCTCGATAAGGAAATGCAAAGAAAAAATTCTGGTGAATTTTCTGGAACGATTCTTAATGTTGAGAGTAAAGGAAGGTCTAAATCACGTGATGGACATAACAACAAGGGTCAAGGTTTTGCACGAAGAAAATCAAAATATCGTATGAGAAATTCCAAACATCACCAAGATGGAAAGGGTAATGAAAAATACGAAGGTTGTTGGCATTGTGGCAAGATGGGACATTACAAGCGAAATTGTTTTGCCCTGAATAAACAAGGAAACAATCAAGGTGAGAAAGTTAATGCCTTCAATATTACTGAAGAATTACATGATGCATTAATTTTATCATTAGGCACACATATCGAGTCTTTGGTTATAAATTCTGGTGCTTTGTTTCATGCAACTGGTCAAAAGGAGATTCTCTTAAATTTGTACAAGGAGACCTTGGAAAGGTATTCTTAGGTGATGATGCGAGTTGAAGCATTATCGGAAAAAGAGACGTACAAATCAAGTTGCTGAATGGGTCAACGTTTCAATTGAAAGATGTCAGATTTGTGTTGGATTTGAGAAGGAATTTGATTTCAGTTGGACAACTAGCTGATGATGGATATTCCACATCATTCACCGCGGACTCGTGGAAAATCACTAAAGGAGCTCTAGTAGTAGTTCAAGGGAAGAAAAAAGGCAACTTATATCTTACACCCACTAAGCACAATCAAATTTCGGTCGCAACCAATGGTATGGATCCAAAATTATGGCACTGCAGGCTTGGACATATGGGCGAGAAGGGTATGAAAATACTCCACTCAAAAGGTTACCTTCCCAGTCTAAAATCTGTTAAATATGATTTTTGTGAAGATTGTATTAATGAGAAGAAGAAATGAGTTAGTTTCACAAAGGTTGGAAGAATGCCAAAGTCTTACAGACTTGAATTGGTACACACTGATGTTTGCGGTCCTACTTAGGTACCTTCTCTTGGAGGCTCTATTTATTTTGTTACCTTCATTGATGAATGTACAAGAAATTTATGGGTTTATTTCATGAAAAATAAACGTGTTTGAAATATTTAAAAAGTGGAGAGCTCTTGTTGAGAACGAGACAGGGTTGAAAATAGAATGTTTGATGTCAAGTAATGGAGTAGAATACTGTAGCAAGGAGTTTGAAGACTACTTCTCAAAAAATGTTATTAGAAGGGACAAAACTGTTCCACGTACTCCCCAACAAAATGGCGTAGCCATACGCATGAACATGACCATTATGGAGAGAGCTAAAAGTATGAGACTCCATGCTGGATTGCCAAAACAATTTTGGGTAGAGGTAGTTAGTACCGTGGCATATTTGATAAACAGAGGACCTTCAGTACCTTTGGATGGGGGAATTCGTAAGGAAGCTTGGACCGAAAAAGAGGTAAACTTTTCTCATGTAAAAGTTTTTGGTTGTACCTCTTATGTTCATATTGATCCCGAGAATAGAAATAAACTTGATTCTAAATCTATAAAATGGACTTTCGTTGGTTATGGTATCGATGAGTTTTGGTACCGCTTTTGGGATAAAGATAATCGAAAAATTATTAGAAGCAGAGATGTTGTTTTTAGTGAGAATAATAAATACAAGGTTATAGACCAATGTGTAATAGTGCAAGAGTCTGAAGAATAGTATATTGAGATGGGTGAAATTCCTGACAAGAATGTTCTAAGAACTCAAGATACAAACATTGGTTCGGAACCCACTACACCTCCTACCAAGGTTTGGAGGTCTACTAAACTTTGTAGAACTCCAGACCATTTTTCTCCATCTCTTCAGTATTCATTATTGACTGACAATGGTGAACCAGAATGTTATGAGGAAGCTTAGCAGGTTGAAGCCAAAAGCAAGTCGAAGGAAGAAATGGACGAGCAAATGCGATCTCTACACTCTAATCATACTTGGGATCTAGTGGATCTGCCAAAGGAAAAGAAGCCACTTCATAACGAATGGGTATACAGGCTCAAAAAGGAACATGATGGTTCTCAATGTTATAACGCCAGGTTAGTTGTGAAAGGTTTTGAGAAAAAAGAAGGTATAGTCTATACTGAAATATTTGATCCGGTTGCGAAGATGACTACTACTAGAGTTGTTTTAAATATTGTTGCTGTTACGGATTTACATTTAGTATAACTAGATTTCCAAACTAGTTTTCTTAATGAAGATCTTGATAAAGATATTTACATGAATCAACTAGAAGGATATATACAAGTGGGCACTAATAAGTTGGTGTGTAAGTTGAAGAAAAGCTTGTATGGACTAAAACAAGCTCCTAGACAATGGTATTTGAAGTTTGAAAACTTCATGAGTCAGAATGACTACATCAAACGTGACTCGGATCATTGTTGTATTTACAAGAAGTTTAATAATTCATTTATTATACTACTCTTGTATGTAGATGACCTACTTGTTGCAGGATCAGATTTGAAAGAAATTGAAAAACTGAAGATGGATGTATCTATAGAATTTTCAATCAAAGATTTGGGTTCAGCTAAAAAAATACTTGGGATGAAGATATGTAGAAATAGAGATAAAAGAGAGCTCCAGTTATCTCAAGCTGACTATGTGGACAAAATCTTGAAGAGATTCAGTATGTAACCTGTTAGCACTCCATTGGAATCTCATTTCAAGTTATCGAGGAAGGAAGGTCTTGTAATAGTTGAAGATGATGAGTATATGTCTAAAGTCCCTTATTCTCCAGCAATAGGAAGTTTGATGTATGCTATGGTTTGCACAAGACTTATGAGTAATCCAGGGAAAGCTCATTGGCAAGCAGTTAAGTGGATATTTAGATACTTGAAAGCTACATCAGATTGGGCATTATGTTATGGAGGAACAGAGGTTTGTCTTCGCGGATATGTTGTTTCAGATTTGGCTGGGGACTTAGATGGAAAAAGGAGCACTACAGAATATGTGTTTACCCTTGGTAGTTCAACAACCAGTTGGATTTCTCAATTACAAAAGGTATTTGCTCTTTCTACTACAGAGGCAGAGTATAGTGCAACTATTGAAGCTAGCAAGGAAATGATATGGCTCAAAGGATTAATGGAGAAAATAGACATGCATCAAGGAAATAGTAAGTTGTACAGTGAGAGTCAAAGTGCAATTCAACTTGCTAAGAATTCTACATTTCACAAGAAGACTAAGCATATCGGAAGAACTATCATTTCATTCGATCTCTTCTTGAGGATGGGATATTGAGTCTAGAGAAGATCCATACAAGTGAGAATCCAACAAACATGTTCACTAAAGTGGTTACAATCGAGAAACTGAACTATTGTTCAGTTTCAATTAGCCTTCAAGGAGGTTTGAGGTTCATACCGTGTTCATATGATGGTCAAGCGCAGTTGGTTAATGGATAAGTGTCCAAGTGGGAGAATGTTATATTTATGGAGACTTATTGGATGGGGACCAAGTAACTTTTGTTACAAGAAACTTTATTACCTAATTTAGTTTTTCTTAGGCTTGAAGTTGTCTTGGACACCAAGTTATTTTTTGGCTCCAAGTTGTCTTGGACAACAAGTTATCTTTGGCTACAAGTTTTCTCTCCTATATATATGTAGTGTGTGTATAGGAATTATATAGATTTGTGACAGACCAACAAATTGAGTGTGAGCGATACAATTGTGAGAAAACATAAGAGTGATTCTTGTAGAACTTAGAAGAGGGTTGTTCTTCTTGTTCAAGGTTTTCTATATTATATTGAGAAGGTGTGAACCTCCGTGGATGTAGGCAATTTGCTGAACCACGTAAATCTTGTGTCTCTTTTATTATTCTGTTATTCTTATATCTTCGTGTTTTTCTTTCCAATAATATCATTCCCTCATTATCCTTGTTTTCTAGGCGATCAAGTAAATATGACTAATTAAGACCTTTGGTTATATTTGCCAGGATTCTCCTTTTCATCTTACTGCTACTTCTTTCATACGAGCAACTATAAAGTCCTTTGAACCTCCATTTTACATCTAACTATCTTACGCTTCGATCCTTTTTTAAGACTTTTTTACTGCTTTCTAAGGTAATCCTCTAGTTGCTCTCTCTTTAACAATTCTATGTTTGAATCTTTAAACTTGTTGGACAATAAGATGGACCCCTCCAAGCAAATACATAAACTATTATTAGATAGCCACAATATAGGTGGGCATGCACATGTTAGTATTAAACTCGTTGCTACCACCCCATCATATCTTGTAAGCAATCACGATTCGGTTGACAGAATTTTGGGTATATTCTATTCGTTCATGGGCACAACTCCTCTGCCATCATCTATAGGTCTTATTGACAAAGAGGTGGTAGATGTGTTGAAAGATTCTCGAAGGATAAGTAAGAGTAACTTGGTAGATTGTTCTTCCTCTCCGTCAAAAAGAGGCACCGACTCAAGTCCTAAACACCCTCGATGTATCACAAGAGGGATGTCGCGATCTACACATAAATTTATATGAAATTGGTGGACCATTTTAAGGAAAACCTAGCTAACCCGATCTCCTTCTAAACAGGATCCCTTTATGTTCATAGAGGATCGTGATCCTTTTCTCCAGTAGACTATGCTGTAGATCTAGGTCCTAAAACCTAGGCGGTCGACCAAGGCCTAGAGCCTAGGCGGGATTACACGAGGCATAGGCGGAATTATACGGTTTTGAATTTCTTTGTGTAATTTTGTATTTTTAGTAATATGTGTAGTAATTACAGCAAATTTAACTATTTAAGTCATAAAATTCATCTAACAACACTATAATATATATAAAAATACTAAAAATTGAGTTATAATATCAATTAAAAATTCTCGAGTATAAGAAAAATAACAAGAAGACGTATGCGAGCATGTTTTGCCATTAATCGGCGCCTAGGTGGCTATTTTTGGCCATTACTCGGTGCCTAGATGGGCTAAGCGCCTATTCCACGGTGACCAAGGTGCTAGGCAAAAACGCCTAAAGTATTAACTAGGCGTAAGCGCCTGAGGGGGGAGTTGACGCCTAGGCGGCGCCTAGGCGCGCATAGGCGGGGAGATCTACAACATAGCCAGTAGACATGTGATTCGTTGCCCCAATCCATTCCTAAGCTCCACACTGAATAACAAGCAGGGCTTGACTTGATCGGTGATTGTGGAACCCCTCCAATAGAACAAAGACCATGCGGCTTTGGATCAAGAATATGTTTAATAATATTTTGTGGCATTGACAATTACTTATAATGAAGAGGTTCACATGGAGTTACACACGGACATGCATCTTTCCTAGATTCAGGAGCTAGAGAGGGAACTGTCGGTTTATCCTCGACTCCTTGATGATGTTTGGATAAATACTCTTAACGACTTCAAGATTTATGAGTAATTTAGTGATGTCTCCCTATTTGTTCTAATTATTAGCCCTCTAGAGACATCATTTTAGGTAAATTATTGACTTATTAGCTAGACTTTTATGCATAATTTGTCATATTACACTTTTCCCCCTTGGAATTTAACTATTTGCATTTTCTGAGCTTTTGTGCGTAAATTTGACTATTTTTGATGCAAAGTTAAATAGGTTCTTGAATTTCATGAAATACCGATCCAAGGTGGAGAGGTGAGAATAAAGTCTTAGTGTATTTTAGAGTGTTAGGAAATGTTTTTACTCGAGTTTCTATTTTTATAGTGCACTTTCCTATTTCTATTTCTTGAATTATTGATTATTCTTTTTAAGCATATGCGGTTTAATTATTTATTTAATGTGAAGCTTTAAAAGATAAATGGTAATTTCTTAGAGACCAAGTCGAGTTAGAAAAGGAAAATAAAAGAGATTTACATGGAAATAAGAAGATTTAGGAAGGATATATACAAAGAAGGAAACGATAAATCTGCCTTATGAATATGAAATTCCAGCCACGTTTTAAAGATAATTCCATAACTAAAGATTGGCTAGGATTCTGGACGAATGGTCTGCACCAATAGAAATCTCTTTCCAAGACAAGCAGTTTCATATATTGGAACTTCTCAAACGGATAAGTATTGAAAAAGATATGACCAAATCAAATCAGCAGCAAAATCTTACCTTTCCTAGATTTTAGGGTGACGAATTAAAGAGTCCTTGACTTGTCTTCCACTCCAAGTAAATTCGACCTAGGGGTTTCTAACACCTATAAATACACCCCTTAACCTCCTCTTTTACACACACTTCATATAATTATCAAAGAGGCTTAAGGATTCAAGTCAGAGCAAGCAGGAAGGAAAAAAGCTGAGAGCTGGAGACTGTCTATATCTCCGATTCAAAGCCAACCCCAACCTCTTAATTAGGTTTATTTATTTTCTTTCTGTAAAACATTATGTCTTTTAATTTATTTGTTTTAGTTTTATTTTCCGTTATGAGCTAAACTTCTTAAGTGCTTGAAAATCGCTGTAAGGGTTGAACCTTAATTTATTTAATTAATGCTTTCTGATTTGGGAATTTTATAATTTAATTCAAATTGAGTAATTTAGTATTGTTTGTTATCGTAAGTTAATTTCACTATATTTAATTTGGCCAATTAGACATAGGTTTGAGTAATTAGGCTATTCACTTTGGTGGGGAAGTGATCATCTTGACGGAGTGGGTTTAATTACTGACATAGGTAATAAACGTAAGATAGAAATTATTGATCCTGACGGACTTAGTTAATCTTATAGCCAATTGGGTAGAGAACCTGACATTCGAATGTGGATTATGATCGCCCTGGCGGGGTTTGTAACACCTGAGAATAGCTCCTAAATCCACCCTGACGGGGTTTGTAACACCTGAGAATAGCTCCTAAATCCACCCTGACGGGGGTTAGGAGAATCTAGAATCCCGACTATTACTAGTTACTAATTTGTCCCTTATAAGAAGCATCAATTAAGTTTATTTTGGTGAAACCTAGCGTGACTCAAGTACTACTCTCTCATCTTTTAGTCTCTTCATATTTACTTTCTTGCATTAGTTTTAATTTTAGTTTAATATTTACTTTAATTGCACTTTAGTCCCTTAATCAAAAACAAAATAAAAATCTTGTTCTTTACTTTCAATTTTCATTCAAGCAACTATTTCCATTTATTGCATAACACTTTAATCATACCTAATCCGTCCCTGAGATCGAAATCCCGTTTACCGGATATTACTTGGACGACCCGTACACTTGCGGTACGTGTCTTGCCTTTTTAGGTGTGTTTATTTAGAACACACTAGGAGACACCATTTAGCCAAGTGTTGAAAGACGATGCGTTAGCGGTTGCTTGGGGTAGCTTGGTGGATTTAATACATAATTTTCATGAGAGGGTGTGATATTGGACATTGACACCTTGTGCCTCCCCCCTTTCCAGTGAAGGACACAAGCAAGGATAGTCCAGTGATAAGGTACAATGACAGTGATGAAGATGTTTAAACCTCTTTTTTTTGTTTAGTGTATCAATGCCCCTTTTTTATTAAGTATGGGTGGCCTTTAAATTCCCAATTGGTAGCTTATTATAACGTTATTTATAATATCTCATATTTTGATCTGATTCCTCGTTATCTTTGAGTTTATTATGCTAGTTCCTTATATTCAGAAGTGTTGTTATCCGTGAATCACCTTGTATTTTTCATTTTTTAACTTCCCCCTTTTATGCCTCTCTTTTTTTGGTGTCCTAGTATAAATGATGGCTATGCCACTATTGTGTTCATACTCATATTGATCACCGTGACAAATCCAAACACTTTACCTGGTTATGCTTCTAGAGACCTTAACGTTTTCTAAAGGAAATTTGACGACTGGGGAAAATATTTTGACCACAGTGTGAACTTGGAGGGTACATCCTCCATGCTTCCCCGCTTCACGCTTTTGATCGAAGAAGTCTTATGCTAGTTGTTATCTCAGGTCTTGTCAATTTTGAAGCGTATTAGAGAGTTCAAACACTTGGTTAATCTAAAGGACACATTATTGCTAACTCGAAGCAAAAGGGGAGAGGTTTTCCATAGTGTGATTCCCTTCAAAGACAACTTTATTAGGTCAACCACCAACTAACAGAATAAAAGGCTTGTAACAAAGACGTAAACATTCAGGAGCGCTACCGTCATGAAGTCAGGGCAAAAAACCTTTTGAAGCAGTAGATTATTACTCGATACCTAGATTGGGGGCTAATATCGACTAGGTCATCTCAAGTTTAGAGTAAAAGAGGACTTGAGATCGTACTCACCAACATCTCATGACTCTGTTGCTCTTAACATGATATAACGTAACCTCTGCTCGAGGTGGATGATTCCCTCGATGATCATAATTTTACTTTTATTATAATTTATGTCTATTCCTTTGTAATTGGATTGCTTCTTATGGACAAAAATATATTGGTACCTATATCCTTATTTTCCTTTTTAGATAAGTAAGACGGTTGAATGACCTCATTTAGTTGGCAAAATTCCTATCTAGACGACTTTGACCGTAATCTTCTTCCCGAGTGTTCCTATAACCTAGTAGTTCAAGGTATTTTACCTAGCGGTGGGGGGCATCATGGCAGTTTTATATTCATCACCCTATTTAGTTTAGGTCTTCTTACATAGTTTCTTCACTAGTGGAATGTAAAATTTAAAAGTTTTGACGTCTTTTCATTTATGATACAGTGTGTTAAAGGGGCGTTAACGTATTTCTTATTCTACTTCTCACATCGTTTTCCCTTCCAAAAAATTTCATTATGACCCTATTTCCTGTGCTATATTGAACGGCTGGCCTTTCGCCTTCTCCCGTTTATTTACTTGTGTATAAGGACAGTGATATAATGTCAATTATTGTAAATATACTCATTTTTAGCCATTTTCTTGACTCTTCTGGTTAAATTGATTATGACCTCTCCTCCCAAATTTACCATCATAAACCCGCTTTTTTGTACATTCCATAGGGATGTATTGCGAGTATCCAATGTGTTCTCCTATCATATAAGCCCTAACGTATGTTTCTCTTCTAGGATCCTAAATAAGAGAACTCTGCTAGTTCTTTTCGAACCTTTAGCCGTAGAGGAACTGATGGTGAAGTCCCTTATGAAAAAGTTCTTTACTCCTCGAAACTGTGCGAGAGGACCGAGGTGGACTTTCCCATTCAAAATTTTCTTCCGATCAAATTCTTTGAAGATTTAGTGGTTCCTAACTGATATGGTATTAAGTCGGTTGAAGGCCCATCAAACGTTCCCTAGAAGACCAAGACTTTGTTAATGTGTTTTTGGTTTTGATCCCTTATATTTGGAGTGTCTTACCTTTTGTTTTTTATTTAGCTTGTATGAGCCCAAGGCTCTTTAGTTTATCTGGAATATGAATTTCCTTATTTTGTGTTGATTTTTCTTGACTGTAACTTAAATATTTGATCTTCATCTTGTTTGCTCGAGTCTAGGTTTCTAGTAAAGTTTCGTCAAGATCTGGATGTATCCTAAATCGTCCACCCCTTTGAGTCAATACTTTCTTTACATGATGATTATGACAATCTATCTTTATGTTTTTACTCGACCAATCTTTTAAAGGGTTTTTTTGTGGATTATTTTTTTAGGTGATCACTGGATCTAACCTTTTCACTTAAGGGTTGGGTCGAAGATTTCTTTATAAAGGTAACTATACAGATCTATCCTTTTATTATACAACATGTCAGAGGGTTTATCAGATGTTTGTCTCATTTGGTTATCACGAGGATATACCTGTTCTTTTTACTCGATAACCCCTTCTGAGGGTGGGGTCAAGGTTTTCTTCATGAGGTGATCGTAAGGATCTACCCCCTTTGTCTTACTCGACAACTACTTTCGAGGGTGCGGTCGAGGCTATATTAATGTGGACCCTAATTGATTTCAAATCAAAGTTCTGTGTGTGATGGAATTAATTCGTTTTGTATTTATGGGGATTGAATCAAGATTTATATGGAATGACCCTTAGGATTTTCTTCTAGACTCGACATCCCAATTTAGGGATTGAATGCATGGTTCTAACAGGGTGGCCCTTAGTCTTATGCTCTACATTCAATAATCCGTCTTAGGTATTTAATCAAGGACACGTGTGACCCTTAGCCCTACATTCTGTACTCGGCAATCCATCATAGAGATTGAATTGAGGTTTTACCAGGATGACCCATAGGCCTACGTTCTGGACTTGACAACCAATCTTAGGGTTTTACTCTAGGTTTAGCCAGTGTGACCATTAGGCCTATGCTCTGGACTCAATAATCCATCTTAGGTATTGAATTGAGGTTTAACTAGGGTGACTCTTAGGAATATGCTCTGGACTCGACAACTCGTCTTCAGGGTTGAATCGAGGTTAACCAGGGTGACCCTTAGGTCTAAATTCTGGATTTTACAACCCGTCTTAGGAATTGAATTGAGGTTTTACCAGGATGACCTTAGGTCTACATTCCGTACTCGACTACCCATCTTAGGCACTGAATCAAGTTTAAACCACGCTGACCCTTAGGACTATGTTATGGACTCAACACTCTGTCTCAGGGATTGGATTGAGGTTTTACTAGGGTAACCCTAAGGTTTACATCCTGGACTCGACAACCTGTATTAGGGATTGAATCAAGGTTTTACTAGGGTTAAGTAGACTGAATAACTCGTCTACGATGTTTAATAATGGTTTTAACACAATGGCCCCTTAAGAATATTGACTAAATTCAGTTCCCCGTGGGAGGGGTAAATCAAGGTTTAACTAGAGAAACCTTAAGTATTGCTTTCCTGGATTCGACTCCTTGTAGGAGAGTTAAGTCTAGGTTTCTGAGTGGTTACCCCTTAGGTTTACCCAATTGGGACCGATAACCTGTCTTAGTGGTTGAATCAATTCTTTTCCAAAGACAAATAACCATGCAAGCACATAGTCATGTAAACATAGAAAACAACGTTTTAAAGCTAATAACATGATTTTATAGAAACATAATAACTATATACCGGACTTGAGTGGACATAAGCATACTATAGGTACGTTGGTGTATATTCTTATTTAAAGGATGGTATTATAATATTAAGTCCTATAGGTCACTTTATCAGTAGGATTAAGTGGTCATGTACCTTGATTCCGGACATGGTCATTCAAATTTTGAGTTTGATACTCTGGATTATTCGCTACCGAGATTCCTTCGTTGGATGGGGAGATATGCCTTTCTCCTCTGCTATACTTGTACTTCCATAGTGAATTCTTCCCAACCGGATGCTAATTATGGTGCTAAAGCTTGGCTAGGGAATATAACTAGAGAATCCACTTTCTAGCCAGTTCTTACTGCTAGACACATGTAACTTTCGAGGATAATGACATGGATTCATAATATGTTGTAAACTCTCATTTACCAAAGACGGTCCCAAACTAATATGACAGATTTTTCTGGTTACAATATGGAGAAAATTATACATGAGATAGTAACGTGATTAGGGGTATATGTTTCAAGGGATCAACATCTAGGGGATGAATATCCGTGCTTGACTTAGGGTATGATACTATATAGCAGGTGTAAACAATAAATGACATAATTAAGAAAAAGAATGCAAAAGAGTATATTGATCTTTATTGGAAAAGTTTAGGCATGAATGCCTTAAATACATTAGTGATTCCTTCTACATCCAAAAATTGAATAGTCGAATTTCTAGAGGTAGTTATGATCCACGATCCGCCTGATCTTGTTTTCCGTAATTCAGGTATTCATGGGAATGGAGTAGTGTCCCATGATTTTTTGTGTCTTGTTTTTGATTGGTTTATCGCTATTTCTTTACTTTGAGAAAAGTTGAGGAAATTTGTGTTCTCCATCATTGCGTTTAACGAGGTTAGGTAGAGAAGCTTCCTACTAGATATCACCAAGAAATATCACATTCGTAGCCTTTTTTAGCTAACTAGTTACCTCACCTTATTTGAAGTGTGGGTATTTGGCCCTATCAACAATGATTTTTGACATTTCCCGCAGCCAATGTTCATCAGAAATTTCATATAGCTCAGGGTGGAATATTTGTCCAAGGAATACCCTAATCAGGTATATGTATGGCTGTATGGCTCCTTAATATATTTAACCGATTAAATGCGCTTGTGTATAAGAGATCAACCGAGTTGCCTATATCGACGAGCACTCAGCATATTAAACCGTTCCCGATGATGACCTGGATTACTAGTGGATCATCATGAGGGATAACTCACATACTAGCATCTTTATCCTATAAATTGTATGTTATCCTCGTTTGAAAGTCTCCCATAACTCTATCATGTATGAATATATTGACATACTATTTTTATTCATGTTTTGACCGTCTGCTCTCACGACCTTCTGCAATTGTGTTTACTTTGAATTCATACCCCCGAATGATTGGGTGAAGCTGAGGGTTCAATGCATAATTTTGTAGCTCATTGTACCATCATCTGGGGATCCTTCAGTTTGTAGATCTAGCTAATTCTTAGTGGGTTTTTTGCCCTCTTCTGTTGGCATTTATAGCTTTCCTAGCCTTCATAATCTTTAAATTTCCCTTTTCATCTCCTTACATCAATTTTTTTCATGTCCATTATCTTTGTGAAAATGGTAGTGCTTAGTTATATCTCTTAAATCTAGTTCGACTAACATCTTCAATGACTATTAGACCTCTTTGTCTTTTTCAATTTGGTAGTGGATGTCATCTTCTCCTTCTCCATGCTTTCCAAAGAATTCATATTTCGACCTCTCTCTAGGCTTTTGGTATCGATCATGTTTTCCTTAGCTTTGCAATTTGTTTGTTTTTCTCTTTTTCTTCCACCCTATTATGTACATTTTTCCTCATCCATAACGAAGGCTATCGAGTCTACAATTATATCACATAAGGTAGATCTAGGCCTTGAGTCCAAGTGGATTAGGAAGTATGGGTTGAATAATCATCGAGTGAATGCATGATAAACAATGGATTGGTCTAAATCGTCAACATTATAAACAACCTCTATGAATCGATCCTAAAAGATCGGAGGCTTTCATCCTTCTTTTTACATAATTCTAATAGATATGAATTTTTCTTCCCACATTTCCTATTGTGAAATATACGTCGCAAACGATTGACTAATTGTGAAAAGTTATTAATAGATTGTGGCCCTAACCTGGAAAACAAATTATGTGCATTCCTAGTTAGTGTTGGTGGAAATGCTTGGCAGTGTTATGCATCGGTCTTTACAGTACACTACATATGTCTTTCATACGTGTAAACATGCCCGTTAGGATCAGTTTTCCCATAAAAGTTTGTCATAGTAGGTGGCCTTACTTTCCTTAGCATGGGGGCATCTAGTATGTCCATAAACAAAGGATTATGTTGTTACCTGATAATATTTGATCGACATGGTACATTCTATGTGTTAATTTGGAATCATCTTCCTTTGTAGGAACTGGGTTTGTCAAAGTGTGTAGTGTAGAGTTCTATGTTGTAAATCATAAGGGTTTGTCCCTATTGATTCATTAGTATATATTCTAGTTATATATTTCATACTCTTACAAGAAAATAGTTATAAATTTCATGTAATGAGTTTCTCTGATTACTAGTAAGACTTTTTCATGCAAAGAAAAACAATAGTATCGAATCACCAAAATAAAATTGTGCCATGTAAGAAAACAAAAAACCTGTTTTGCAATAGAATAAGCCCGGTTATGGGAGTTCAAGATATCATAATAGAACACAGAAAAGTTGAGGGCAAGTCCAAGACGACTTGGATGTGTTGGAGCAAGTACAACATTTGCAATATCCTGTAAAAAACCAACAACATAAATGCAATGATTATATTACTAATTTCTCATTATATAGTCCGACTTTGACTTATAAAATTTAGAACTTAGTATAAGAATTTTTGACATAACTGCACGGTGCCCAAATTAGGATTTTTAACATGTGAACATAGAAAGATATTCATACATTGTTAAATAATGCACATATAGGACTAATAGTTGTTCTAGTGGTTAGAGTACACATGTGATAATCAAGAAATCCGTGTATCGAATCTTACCCGAGTTTAAATTGGTTGCTAGTTAAAATAACCCTAAGACGTGTTTACAAAATGCAAATATTGACATATTTTACTAAATAATTGGAAAATATATTTTATCTAAAATTTCATTGTTTTAATATTTTTATTACTAAAAGAAGACGATGAATTTGTTAAATATATATATTCTATTTTAATTTCTCATATTTTTCCAAACAACCTACGTAACACCACTTAAATGGTCTTCGACCGTGTGGATAACCAAAAGGACAAAGTTAGATAATACATAAACCAAAAAAATTAACATATACTTTAGTTTTAAAATTTATAAAAATAGAAAATTTCATGGAAGAAAATTTTAATCAAAAATTTATATTTATAGTGTTCAAGATATAATTTTCATACTCAAAAGTGAATATATATGATATAGACACGACAACTTAAAATATATTTTGGACCTCAAATTTCACTATCCCAAACGAATAGCCCAAAATATTTTTAAAAGTCCGCATCACCTATTTATAATTTTTTTGCAGTCAGAATTGAAAAACATTACAGTGATACACGTACATAACTATTACAAATAAGTGACATAAAAAGTCTTATATCCACTAGGGCTAAGCATCAACATCCCTAAAATCCTCAAACAAACTTGTATCTCTTTCTGAACTTCCGAAAAGGTTGTCGTAGCAACACGAATGATGAAAGATCCAAAGACAAACAAGAGGAACTTAATCCCAAGTGTAAGAAGGCGACAAGAGCTACATACGTGATTTGTAGTGATGGAAACCATCACTAAATCTCTATCATACCAACCACCAACGAGTTTTTTTTACCTTAGAAGGTCCATGACAAGGAAAAACTTGGATAAAGAAAAACCATCAACACAATGATCTAGATTTTTACTAGAAAGATATATAAGTCTTGATATTATGTGCCAACTCAGTCATATGATAAGGAATACAACCAAAAGCTCTCTTATCCTCCAAAATTCAATTACTAAATAAGAAATATAATCATAGAAATATAAATTCAAAAGGAGAGGGAGAATATTCTAAAAATGGATAAGTTGATGTTAAGTTGCACATTGTAGTCACCGAGAAGTCAGAAATTCATTGTGAAAGGTTAATCACTGTGGGATGTTTCTTCATAGGATCCTTTTACTCATATTTAATGCTATATCGGTAATATTTTCTTGATGCATTTGAGTTCTCTTGTCCTGGGTCTTTGTTTTGTAGTGGGTATGTATGTTATTCACTATTTTGTTAGCTCCTTATGATACTCCTCTACGATGATACCCAATGAAATGTGTCAAAGCTAATGAATTTAGAGAAAATAGACTTCTAAAAGTCTTCTTTCTCAATTAGGTATATACATAATTATCTATCATTTGTCTAACACTCTTGAATTAGGTAGGTTTCTAAATGCCTTAATCCTCATTGTATATGTTGATGTTTATATGCTTCTTTTGCAACATGGTTATTACTTTATTTACTCTTTTATCGATTATACTAACCAATAGATTTCTTTTGAGATGAAATTCCATATTTATTAGAAATTGATAGCACTAAGTATCCATTACTCCTTGCACTCATATAAAAGCATTTTTTGGATTTCATATTTTCCTTTGGTATGAGTACTAGAACTAGATGCATTTTTGGATGGATGTATGTATTTAGTGTGTATTCAGTTTATTATATTCTGTATTATACTCACTCCTTCCTATTTTAAGTGTCGTTTTTTTACTTGGTCACACATATTAATAAAGTTGATATTTTCTACACAACTAAATTAAAACTGACTTGTTTAACTCTATTAATTATTTTTAGAAAAGATTCTATAGACTTACATTAAATATAAAAAATAGGATAAAATATAAAAAAATTAAAATTTATGCTACATTGGAATTGTAAAAGGACACATATTGTGGAGAAACAAATTAGCAAAAAAAAACAATTAAAATAGGATGAAGGGAGTATTAAGTATATCATTTGTCAGAATCAATATATTGATACTAAGATTTACATTGATAAATAATATCGGCTTCTTGACATATTCATATTCTTTGTTTTATTATTATCCAATATCTTAACATGGATGAATTGGGTGTTATAAAAACGTAAGCATATATACAATTATTTTGATTATTTGGGTATAAATTTATTGGAAATCCAGTGGCATCGACATGATTAGGAACATCATCTCTAACCACCTTAAGAGGTTTTTTTACTTGAACCTAGGTGTGTGGACCATGTATAATCATGATTATTTAGGATTCTTCAAAATTCTTTAGTAATGGAACCAGTTTGGTTTCGTAAAATCTTTGCAATTGCAATTTCTCTCCAAAGGTTCGAGGTCAGATGCCTGTATTATATCAGAGCAAGTTCAAGAAGGTGGAATATCTCAAAATTTGTATGGTTTTACCAAAGCAAACATGCATCTTTTCTCATGAATATTATCGTATTATCATTGTTTTAAGATTTTGTGGTCATCCTTACATTAATAACCCTACTCTTGCTGAATGTTGTATTGAACAAACTGATGCTACACGTTGGAAACAATGTTTTTATGAGTATATTGGATTGCTTTGTTAAATATATAGACGACTTATTCATGATAATAATTTGCAAGTGATAATGAACTTGAGACCGTCCTTTATGGGAGATACAACACAAAAGAAAAATCAAAGCTAGAAGGATCGTCACGTCCGAGGGACTAATGGACTATCCCAAAACAGTTTGGAATAGGAAACTAGATGCGATTTGCTGGAATTTTTAAGGAATTCGGTCGCCCTTAACAAGATGTTTTTAAAAGCCTTATGATTTGAATAAGATCCTAGTGTATGCTCTTTTATTAGACTAAGATAAAGTCTTTAATTATAAATAGTCTAATTAAGCATGCTTATTTTAATATTTGGAGTTGTCAAACCTAAGGCCAAGTTCAACATCTCTCCAATTATTTAGTTAGAATTGGGAGTTTTGCTCTAACATATTAACTTCCTAAAACAGTTTTGCTCCATCATGTTCCAAATTTTCAATACCTCTATTCAGATATGTTGCAATAATTTTCTTATTTTAGCTAATTCGTGAATGATTTAATATTTTTTATTTTATTGTCTTATTTATATTATAATTTTTTTAATTAATTGAAAATATATTCAAAATTAATAATAAATGGTAATATTAAAATTATTATTCTAATTTTTCTAGAACATATATAATTATAATTTATTACAATAAAAAAATATCATTAAATTAATTATGTCAATTGTGATATATCTCTATATTATTATTTTATTTCATGAATTGGGGTTTTCACAGTTGGAGCTAGTACATGTGGCTAAAGAATACAAAGATTTGGATACCAATTTCAGGAGGCTCTTGGAGATTTATTTTTTTAAGATTCAACCCTCAATTGTACTTTTTTGCTAAAACTAGGAACTATTGGACTTGGCGTACTAAAAATTCCAGAGGCATTTTAGTCATTTGGAAGAATTATGTAAAAATATAGATTTAGTATCGATATGTACAAATATGATGTTATTCCAGATATATAAAACAACTGCTTGCCTTTTTATATGTTGTTACATGCTCAAATCAACCTGATGGACATGTCACACCTTTAGAATAATATCTCAGAGTGAAATAATAAAATATACACCTTGGTGATCACTGGATATTTTAACAACGTTAACGAGCTTATGAAAAAAATTGACATTTGGGGGTATTCATGAGAATATAGTTCAAGATTTAATGATTCTATTTAAATATAATATGCACGATCTCCCTTGAAAAGGATATTTTATATATGTCCAAATAGGATAAACACGGACACTCATGTTAAAGAAAAATTAGATCGTGTAGCAAAGACTGGCTTATGATGTTCCCAGATACTACTTTTTATTGATCCACTGACTATTAGGCCTGACCATGCTCATATTATTATTCTAATTGAGGGGGGTTGTCAATAACCACCCATCAATTAAAGCTTGAATTTTTTTTGGCTAATGAAGCTTACTTGTAAAAAAGACCTAGAGACTTCTAAGAGGAAAACGATTATGAGATTGAAAGTTCAGGCTTTCAATATGGAAAAAAGGTATGCTCATCGTTTAATAACAATTGTAGTAAGATAACTTTCTAGAATAATTATATCATGATACAAAAAATCTAAGATGACATACCATCAAAAGAAAACTTGCTCTCATCGAGAATATTAATTGTCAATTGGACCCTTTATAGGATAATGATAAGAAGTTTTGTGCAAGGGTAGTTAGAGTTAAATGACTTGATGTTTGGTATAGAAATATAGTTTTGTTTTAAACTAGAATCCTAAAAACGAGGTAGAAGATGAAATTATTAACTGAAAGATGATAATGATGAGTGGAAAAAAAATCCATCTAGAGTTAAGACAGTGTCTATAGATTTCTTCCAAGATCTTAATAGTAAATGTCTCATCCATGCCTCAGCCAACTCTTTATTATCCCTATCCATACATGATATCTATAGTAAACTATAAAGTATTTTCAACCCATCTCTTGTACAAATTTTGGATATAAAGTTATCGTTAATTTCTTACTACAATATTACAATATTTTATTTATGAGATAATTACTAGCAAAAATTATTTAAGATAATATATTAACTGCCCATGAGGTATTTTATTTCTTCTAGAGAAAACTTAAATCTCATAAATATTATACTGGGATCAAAATCAATGTAGCAAAGGAATATGATCGAGTATGATGGGATTTTCTATTAATTGTGTTAAAAATGCAAACGTGACACTTAATTTGCACTCGGAGCATGGAGGGGCTAGTACCATACATAGCAAGGAACTGTTGAATCTTTTTAGAAGTAATGAACAAAGAAAAATATATTCAAAAAATAAAAAATATGATGAGTATATGAAAAAACATAATTATGTGTGTATGTGTGGTTTATGGAGTGCTGATGTCTCCTCATTTGTGATAGATTTATATTAGGATGAGACATCATTTTTAGTGATTTAGGAAGTCATTTAGTCGATTTTCTTGAGAAATAGTGCACTTTCCTATTTTGAGTCTTGATTTAGTGAAATAATATTTTTAGAGCATATTGGGTTTAATTATTTATTTAGTGTGAAGCTTTAAAGATAATTATGGAGATTAATTAGATTCCAAGTCAAAGACTAAAATATATGGAAAGAGATAAGCATGGTAATTGGAGATAAGGAAAGAAAAGCTAAAAACATGGAAAAGGAAAACCTGCCTTAATCCTGAATTTCTGCACCTACGACCACAAATCAGCTTATATCTCAAAAACGGTGTGGAATTTGGAGAAACGGTCAAGAGAAAAGTTGAAGATCTTTCCGAGACGATGAATTTGATATATTCATACGCATTAAACGGATGAATATTGAAGCTGTTAGAACCAAAAGAAAAACGGGCCTGATTGCATGTTTTTAGGGTTACGAATTTGAGTTGGGCTTGGAGTCCACTACTTACTTCTCCTTCAAGAAAACGAATTAGGTCTTCCTGAACACCTATAAATACACCCTTAAGCCATTGTAAACATGTACTTGCTCAGTTTCAAGCTTAGGCTTAGTCCTTACTTGTGTTCTCACTTTTAAATAATAGCTTAGTCCTTTAAATTAAGATTCATCCTTAGTATCAAGCTATTCATCCAAGAAGCAAGCTGACCTATAGAGGAAGACAAGAAGAAGAAGTTGGAGAGTGACAAACTCCTCTTTTACATCTCACCTTCTCTATATTTAGGGTAATTAGCTATAGATCTATGCTCAACCATATTTCTAAACTTTTATTCTGTAAGTTTTACTTTTAATTGTTGGGTTATTATTTTGTCTTAAATTCATAAATACTATTTGTTATTTTAATTGATTGAGCTTGGTGTATATTGTTATTATGTGTTTTGACTTATTGTTTCAACCCTAGATTTGGTCAATCTTAGGATTATTCTTAGTTATTGACAACACCACATAATCGTCTAGTTTTGATCCTTTGCCTAACTAGATAGCCATAAAGGTTTGATTTAATCACCAATCATTACCCAAGACCTTGGTAGTGGAGAGGTTGCTCCTAAGCCTAGAAAAGGCTAGGTAGAATTTAGAATCCTGGTTAATATATAATGCTTAATCTGTGACAAGTTAGAATAACAACTTAGTAAAATAGACTCATAGTATTAATCCTAATTTATCTGACTTACATTCATATTTATTTATCTGCATTCATATTCGTTTATTTCATATCAGATATTTATTCATCTTTTTATATTTTTATCTAAAACATCTAAATTCGTCTACGCTTGTTAAATATAAATAGATCTAACGGATTAAATCCCTGCGAACAAACTTAACTTATCATTAAAACTTGCAAACGATCTGTGATACTTGCAGTGAGTTTCGTGGTTCTCAAGGGTGTGTGCTCTTTATTATTATCTTTAATTATCTATTTATTTATCACACCTTTGCCCCCACCAAGTGCAAAATTCGATATCACAAATGATGGTAGGGGAAATGGACTATATCCCCATAAACTGTCTATGATAATTACAACATGAATTACAAAAGGCTTTGTGTTGTCCCATAATAAAGAAGAGGGTAGTAGGACTCATTCAGAAGAAGAAAAAAATGTATTGGGAATCATGAAAACTAAGGATAATAGGCCCAGCATGGTGTGGTTCATGGAAAACATGATAGCTTGGTAGAAGTCCACAGATAATATTTATGAAAATATGCATGTTAGGATTTTTATTCTTTGAAAACTAGTAAAGGTGGATGTGGAGTGACTCTCAAGCACTTCCCAATTGATCCATTGATAAATAAAGTGCAGGGATTGAATGAAAAAATAGAGAGTAAAGTATTAGGGGATATCTAATTGAGTATATATCCTATTTCATATGAGTCTTGGTTAATCATGGGGGAATTAAATAATGTGTTATTATTATAGGAGAGGGTAAATATCAAGGAGGTTACACCGTATAATATTAAAAGAATTATGGAATATTGAAATACGTTGGGATTGGAGGATACGAGACATCTTTACTTGTCACAATCACCACATGTTGAGTCATATCGATTGAGAATTGTATGCCTTGGATACTTTGTGACATTATCTACTTGTAAATTATTTACCAATTACTTATGTTTCTGACTATTTGTCTTGTTGGTTACACTGTACATGCAAAAGGTAGGAGGCCCATATCTTTCCTTTCTTTAATATGTTGAAGGAGTATGAATTTTACAAGGATGTCATGAGAATTGGTTGGGTACATAATACGAGTCGAGGTATGAAATAAATCATATTGTGTAAAAAGAGAAGCTTGTAATACAATCTATGGTCTCTCAACAAAAATCACTTTTATTATGTTTCATAGTGAGAAAATAGAAAGAACTTGTCTCTTGATGATGTCGAGATACATCTTCTAGAGTATGTGAATTATAACACAATTATTGTAGATATTGGAGAGTTACAAAAGCAAGTAACGAGATTGGAAACTGCGGAGTTTAGATTTTATCTAGAAAAGGCTAAATGCGATTATACTTTGAAAAGTGATCATTGCACCAAATTGTTCCATGGAATTATGAAGATCAAATAAAGAAAGAAGTTTAATACTTCAATTTATCTACCAAATGTTTCCAATTAAACTTCAAGTGATCAAGTGTACGAGGTATTCATGGAATTCTTCATGAAATCGTGTATTATGTGGGTAGATAGAAAATTCTTCACCTCAGGTTTTCTACTTAAACAATTCAAGCACACCATTATCACACTCATTCCTAAAAGGATAAGCGACACTGTATGATGTTTGCCCTATATCATGATGTAGTGTGGTGTATAAGGCCATCACTGTGATTATTGTGGAGAAGATAAGGCCAGTATTCAAGATAATTGTGGATAAGGACAAAGTGATTTCGTATCAGGTAGATTTATTTCTAAAAATGTTTAATTGATGCAAGAAATTTTGCGGGGTTATAACAACTACAATATCTGTCTGTGATGTATCAAGACTGGCCTTAAAAAATCCTATGACTATATCTCTTGGAGCTTTGGTCGTGAAGTTCTTAATAAGTTAAACTTCTTGAAAATATATATTGCACGGATAATGTATTGTATGACCACCTTGTCTTACCCCGTGACAATTAATAAAGGTGAGCATAGATTCTTTAAAGGTGCAAAAGGATTACGCTAAGGTAATTCGCTGTCCCCCTACATATTCATTTTATACTTGGTATATCATTCTATGATTTATTGAGTGAGGCATACTAAATACTTCAACTATTTTTCTAAATGTGCTAAACAAAAAAATTACTTACCTTGCTTTTGGCGATGATTTGATACTTTGGGCTAAAGGAGACTATATGTCCTCAAAGTTTTATTGGAATGTATAAATAGTTTCCCCAATTGATAGGACTTCATCTAAATTTTTTCAAGTCAAATTTATATTGTGTGGGATTAAAGAGCTTGATATTATTGAGGATTGCCTGCAATTTCAAAACTCAAAGATGCTATTCCACTATCCCGTTGTTCTGCTCGGGGCCTCAAATTTGTTCCATCTTTTTATATATACAAGGAATAAAAGATCTCCATTTGAAAACTTATTCGATCGTCACTTCAAGGAGTAATTTGTCTTTGTCTATTGATATTTCTGGTCCAGTATTGGCATGTGAATAATTTATTGATATTTAATATGAGTTTTATCTGGATAGTAGAGCCACTATGATCGCTTGTAAGTTATTTGTATCCCTAAGACGGAGGGGGGGTTTTGGATTGAAATATTTGGGAGCGTGGAACAAACGCTTACTCTTGAAGGTCTCACATATATTGGAGAAAAAGGTCTCGTTATGGATAAAGTGGGTACATAGAGAATATTTAAAAAATAGGGGTGTTTGGAAATGGAGTCTGAAGAAACATGACTCTCCATCGATGAACGCAAGTTATAATTTGAAAGAAGATAACAAGTTGTATCTCGGAACTGAGGAAGGACTTTTTTTAAGAAATTGGTTTTTAAAAGCGAAGTTGCCAATTGTTGAAAGAATCCGTCAGTATTAATATGTATATTAATACAAATTACAAGCGTTGTCATCATCATTGTCACACAACCACATCATCAGCATGAGACATAAATTTGGCTTTTTCATATAATGATACAAGCATGACATAGGAAAGTGGGAGATGCGTTAAACCTTATTTGCAACTGCAAAACTATGTACCTCATACCAATATCCTTTTTGTTGCACCCTGTATTTCATCAGAGCAGATTAAATAAAATGTATTACTACAATCTATCTGAACTAGGACAATACTATTAATAGGGCTCATTCAATGAATATATGGTGTCAACCACTTGTAGATAGAGAAGCAGTAGCATTCCTTGAGGCGTGAAGAGTTGCGGAATCCTGATTTCATAAAATTCTAAATTTGTTCGAGGATAATATCTGTGGATAGATCTAGATGGAACATCATCCCATATTTCATAATACTCAATTTTCCTTGTACCATTTTTTGGAAGAGAACACTCAACATATTCATTAGTCGATAAATAGATGGGTGACTGGTCTACTTAGGTGTACTAGACAACATCTGCTATCCCTAATTGGTTTAACTTGTCTATGAATTCATTTTGTATCTTCTTTAGAATTCTAAATGAGAGAACAAGTAGCAGATGACGGTGATAGATGATCGGTGTTTTATTAAAGTGGTTTGTTGTGCTTTACTTGTATTTCAATAAAATCTATTATTTGAAACAAAAAATTATCCTCCACAATTCAGGATCATCTAACACATATATCACAACATCGAGGAAAGTGGCATACCATATGGGGATAGTGAATTAGAATATTATTGGTGTTGGTTATCCTCATATAGGGGAGTAACTAGATACTCCAGTCTTTCTGTTTTTGGATATTTTATACATTCCAGCGTCTTCAAAGGCACATATATCTTTAGTCAAATTTGTAAATGGTTTGGTTATGGAACAAATAGAAATCCTAAAAGTTTTACTTTAATGGGTACTACCTCCACCAATCACCCGAGACATCTCCATCCCAACGACCATTCATGACATGCTACCACACAAAGCAAACATTATTAACACGAAATTGGAGTCATCAATGTCCATAACATCCATGGTCGAGAACAAACTCATATTTAAGAAATAAATCTAAAAGGAATACTTTAGGGGAGGTAACAAAAATGAGACCAGATACCGTATGAAATTAAAGCTTTTGAACCAAAGAAAAACAAGGAGATAACAACTAGATCTACAAAGAGATAATGAAAAATAAAAAAAGAGAACAAATTAAAAACTAAGGAGAAATTAACTAGATTTAAGATTAAGAAAAAAACCAATTATTAATTAAGAGAAAAAAATGAAAAAAGACTATCTACTCATCTCCCAAAAGAAACTTATTTGACATCTATCTTTCACAAAGGTAGTGAAAGAACTCCCCAACAAGACAGGATATAATGCACATACATCGGGCATGAACAATTACAATCAAAGGTAGAACAACATTATGAAACAACATGAAAGGGAGGGTGGGAAACCTGACATACAAAAATACAAAAAGAAACTAGGTGACCTATTCGACTGAAAGAGAAAAAGAAGAGGACAAATTAGGAGCTTCTAGCACCTTCAGATCAACGCCAAAACTTTGGGTAAGGACCTTTAGTAAGGATTTACCTAATGTTTGGACAGAAATAGGAGTCACTCTCTACTCCACTTCCCTAGCCATTTACTTCTACTTATTAACTAGACAAAAATATTTTTACATATCAATATGTAATAAGTTTATGGTGATATACTCACCCCTTGACAACCTGATCTACAATAACTCAAGATCATGCATGCATGATTTTAAAGGGTGATCATGCAAGACCTAAAATAAAAGTACAATTGGTACGGTAGATTTATAAAGGCTGCCCTTATTGCTAAAACAAATAATAAGGCTTCTTCTTTTGGTTTAACTAAGGATCTCTCCCTTTGGATGACTGTTTGGCATGCCAAAGTCTCTACGAAAAATTTCAGGTTTTTTGTGGAAATGTTATACTGATGTAATTCCATGTGGGGTCTCACTTCATAAGCATAATTGTATCGTATCGCCCTAGTGTCGATTTTGATATTGTCAAATGGAAACTATTGAGTATGTTATCTTCTCATGTCCTAATAGTCGAGCGGTCTGGGCTATTTCTATGGCACAAATTCTTATTGACCTAGATAAATATATCTTTTCTTGTGACTAACTCATAAGTATTGTTTCTTCATTTACTAAAGCTGGTTGGGACCGTTAAAGTATTCAATTGCTCGTATGAAGTATCTTTTTGAGGGAATGAAATAGCAGCCAAAATCAGTGGTTTGATGGCTAACAGTTTGATGGATGACATATTTGGGATTGACTGGGAAAGAAAATTGGAAGATCTAATAATGTTAAATAATAAAGGTTAGAGCCTGCTGCCACTGAAATTAAATCAAATATATTAATCAACTTATACTATAATGCGTTTTTTACTATTCACGAGGAATAAGCATGATCTTGCATTTATTGTAATCGATTTCTCTAATAACCAGATTATATGTGAAGGTAAAAAGTTGGTGAGGATCTACAATTGAAGGAGACGTAGTTGTTGTGTTGGAACTTTATAAAATCACAGATAAAATGTTTGAAAGGAAAATTGTTGTCTCTATAGAATGTCTCGGAGATATCTAAGACATGCGTTTTACATCTAATACTAGATGGAGAATTTAATCTCCCATTCACAAAATTAAGAAAACTATTTCTAAAAAAACTCACATTTTAAGTAAGTATATTCTTATATTTATGAATGGATTGAATTGGCAAACTTATTAGCCAAATACTTTACATGTGACCTCTTTTTAAGAAATGATCTTTTGGTCTTTTTCTTGTTTTACTGCTTCTTTAACTGAGATTTGGAGATAGGGGTGAGCATGGTTCGGTTCGTTTCGGATTTTGGCTAAAATTGAAACCAAACCGAATGATTCGGTTTTTTATAATTAAAAAACCAAACTGGACGATTCGTATTTGGTTACACATTCCGTTTTTTGTTTCAGTTTGGTTCGATTCGGTTCGGAATATGGTTTGCTTTGATACAATTATAATATTTATCAACATATATACTTACTAATATAATCTTAAGTATTATATAAAAAATCCTCACTAATAACACCACCGAATAGTAAAACAAAAATTTCACGTAGATGATAAATTCACAAAAAAGAGTTTCTCCTACAAATATTTTATTAAAAAAGTTTCCACATTCAATATTTTTTTCCTTCCTCGGTCCGGTTTTTGTTCGGTGTTCTTGGTTCGGTTTTTGCGTAGTAAACCGAACCATAAAAACCGGTTTTTGAAAAATTAAAAACCGAACCATTTGATTTTTCGGTTTTTGATTTTTTTGGTTCGGTTTTTTCTGATTTTTGGGTTTGATATTGTTTTTTTGTTCGTATTTGCTCAACTCTATTTGGAGGTGTGTATCTCTAAAAACAAATGAATATATTTGTAATTCACTTTATATACTAGGATTAATTGTACAATTAAATTGAAATTGAAATTAATCAATTGGTATAGTTGATCTGATATTGTTGGGAAGACCTTTTATATTTGGTCGAAATGTTGGAAAAACCCGCTGCCCTTTTTAATTTATGTTGTATATTATTCAATGGTTGTATTATATTTCCTATATTATGCAAAAATTATACCATAGGTTCAGGTTAATTTTTTAATTAATTATGTATGAATCCTTATATTATATAAACTATATGTTATTTTATAATAGAAATTTTATATCCATAAAATAAATCAAAACTTAAAAAGATAATCTAAAAAATTAGGGGTTCAAAAGTTAAGATATTAATAATAGAGTAAATATATACCATCCAAATTTATACTACCCAAATACCACCCAATGACGTGGCGTGAATTGGTTGGTTACAAATTTTTAATCAAATCAAGAAAATAAATACATTAACGATTTGTAACCAACCAATTCACGCCACGTCATTGGCTGGTATTTGAGTGGTATAAATTTGGGTGGTATATATCATTACTCTTAATAATATCAAAAAAAAAAAAGCAAAGAAAACCTGGGCAGATTTGTAAGAATCGTGAGCAGACTCAGCAGCCTCGTTCCTTTGAGCACCAGTCTTAATCTCAGCCAAATAACGATGACAATCACCCTTCATTCTCAAGTAAAACACCATAGATTCACCACCAAATGAACAAGGAATTAACCTGGAATCAAGCAAACCCAATATCCCATCACTAATTTCCGATATTTCAGTTTCAATCTTGGATTTGAACACTTTAATAGCATCCACATGATCCTCGTTCCCTGTCAACTCCTTTTTTTTCTCAATTGATGATATAATCATCCAAGCTCCTCGACGTGTTCCGATCACATGCTTGTACGCTACCAAGAGTAGTGTCCGTTCTTCTACAGTTGGTTCTTCGTTGGTAGGTATAAAACCTATAACCTTTTCCATAAAATTCAACATTTCTTCATAACGTTCGGTTTGTTCAGCCACTTTCGCCAAGTACAAGTACCCATCACGACTTGCTAATGTTTGGTTTGCCATGCTAAGATGATATGATCCCCGAGAGAAAGAGGGGGGAAATATGTAATATTCTTGTCTATGTTTTTTGTTGATTTTGTTTGTGAACTTATTGTTAATCAAAAAGCTTGCTTATAATAAAAGTGTATGAGATTTTACTACCCAGTTTGGATTCATTGAATTAAGAGTTTGTGTTTTGATTATTTCAACAGGTTGTGGTTACGTATGGTGATGGACTCTTGATCAATTGTTAGACGGAATCTAATTTTTTGATTAGGATGATTTTTAGACTAGTTCTTTACTGTTGAACGAGTGATTAAAATTGAGTTATGCACCACTTTGATCCTTTCCTTCTCAGCCCCACGCAAGCCAGCACATAGAGACTTTAAGACAGGAAATATTTGTTTATTTCTCCATTTGAAGCACCTACAAATTTATTTTCTTTGAGTTTCGAATTCGTGATTCTTTTAAATTGTTATCGAAATTATTTTATAATAATTTTCCCCGGACTTCAGTGGATCAACTATTGTAAATTTATAATAAATCAACAATTTTGCGCAAATAATACTATACATCTCCTTATAAGAACAAATATTATGTTTTTATAAATAGGTTACTTAAATAGATAATAACATAAGTTTAACTTTATGGTGGAGAAGTTACCGTCCTATATGTGTGTGAAGAGATAGATCAAATTCGAAGGGATTGTATTTGGGGGTCTTCGGATGACCAAAGAAGAATAAACTGGATTGCGTGGGCTGAACTTTGCAAACCTAAAGATGTGGGAGGGTTGGGTTTTCGTTTGGCAGAAGATATGAATAGAGCCCTCTTAGGTAAGTTGGGTTGGAAGCCATTACATAATCAAACGACGCTATGGCCTATTGTGATGAAAGAGAAGTATTTTTCTAAGACGCCCCCCCAATATACGGTTAGGAATAAGGATTCGCGAATGTGTAGTGCGATTGCGGAGGGTATCGGTGTGGTGAGAAGGAGATCTAGATGGATTGTCAAGAATGGAAAGGAGGTGTCGTTTTGATTGGATTGGTTGACGGGTGATGCTCCTCTTATTGAGCAAGTCATCGGTGAGGTAGAGGGTGTGGAGATACGGAAAAGTGTTAGTGATTATAGACGGCAAGACGGGGCTTGGGATTGGGAAAGTTTTCAACAGTATTTGTCGCCTTCTAGGTTGATAGATATCACAGGTATTAGGGTAGAGGAGGGTGAGGACAGTAGTGATGTCATATCCTGGATGCTTGAGGTAAACGGAATTTACTCGGTTAAATCTGCAAGATGGGAAGCAATTCCTAGTGAGGTTGATACGGGACAAATATGGAATAAGATTTGGCGGATTAAATGTCCGCAAAGGACTCATGTTTTTCTTTGGCGAGTTGTTCAAGAAAGGATAGCAACGAAAGGCAACTTAGTCAGACGTGGAGTGGAGGTTTCCGGGCATGTGTTTTGTGTAATAGCTCGGAAGAAGATGGCCTGCATTTGTTTCGAGATTGTCCGAAGGTACAGGAGGTTTGGGAGTGTGTTAAGAAATGAGGTGATTAGGAATGGTGGATGGTCAAGGGAAATCAGGAGTGAAATGTTCAATGGGGGTAGAGGCAACCACGGGACAACTGATGGGACAAGAGAGGGTGAACTGCAGCAACAGGTAAGTAATAGTTCTTCTTTTCTGCAGACTTATCGAGTGTTGACTGGGTAGGGACAGGGACCTGTCGAAGCTGGTTCTGAACAGCTAGGGATGGAAGGGAGGATAATTCCGGTTGGGGAAGTGATCTGGAGTGGGGCGCAAACAGGTGGACGGACTGGTTTCCAAGGTAGGCGGGATTACAATAGCAAGGATCCGATGATCGAGGAGACGGAGAGGAATCTGCAGCAGCAGCGACAATTCGCAGGGAAGTGGAGGGAATTCTAATCGCGAAGGGAGAAATTAGTGGCTTTGGAACCTGTCCTGTAGTAAATTGTTTGCGGGAATCATTTGGAGTACGTTCTTTGGAGCTCTTATAGACACCATTTTGAAAGAGAAAAATCAGAAGGTGTTTCATGATATTGAGTTTCCGAATAGTATGGTGATTGTGCGAAAGGCCAAATTTCTAGCGCATAAGTATATTAGGGTGTGGGGATTGACTACGGGTAGAGTGATGTCGCGTAAACCTGGAGTGAATTTGGTGGGATGGTCAAGGCCCATTAGAGGGGTTAAGCTCAACACAGATTGGAGTTGTGACAAAGGACGATGAAGGGGAGGAGGTGGTGGTGTTTTGAGAGATTCGAATGGTGAATGGATTAGGGTTTTTGCTTTGAGAATTGATCTTGATAACCCAATTTTGGTGGAGTTAGTAGCCTTGAGCGAGAGATTGAAACTGGCGGAAAGTATGGGATTCGAGGCCATGGTGGTAGAAACTGATTCTTGGGAAGCGATTGAGGCGGTACATGGATTTGAGCAAGGGAGAGTTCCAGGAGCGTACTGGATTGCATATTTTTGTCTAATCTTAGCAAGGAAAAGGGGTTTCACGTTGCGTGGTATTTTTAGAGAAGCTAATGCATGCGCAGACTGGCTGGCACGTGAGGGCATGAGGGGTATGGAGGACTATGTGTTATTGGAAGACCCACCGGATGGGATTTGGACTATTCTTGCGAAAGACAGGATGGGGTGGAAGACGCCTAGGGTGGTCTACAACCCCGATGTGGTTAATAATATTTTAGTGTAATTGTTGTTGCATTTTCTGATCCATTTGGATCTCCACTGTAATAAAAAAAACATAACTTAACTTTTTACTCGGAGACAGATTTTTTACACCTGTCAAGAAGTTCGAATTAGAAAGGATTCATGATTTTCCCGTCGTGGAAGAATATGTAATCTTTTCAGCCTAGATGATTTTGGTTCATAATTTTCCATAGCTGCGTTTATAATTGATTACAAGTTAGAACAAAGTCCCTGGTTGTTGTCTACTGTTTCGTAATTTGAACAAATAAGTATTTAAATTTACAAAGATTTAAAAAAATATATATAATAAAATAGATACATAATATATCGTTTTTATACTCACGTGAGTACAAGCCGTGAATTTTGACATTAAATGTCATGTGTTAATAAATATCATCGGGGTCCTATTGCAGATAAAGAACGTTGGGTCTTTGTTTGTCTATCTTTTTGGGTACTTCATTTTGGAAATAAAAGGTAGTCATGTCATTGTCACGTGGCATTTAACGGAAAATTTCATGGAAAGTATTAACGGGAGGCTAAAAACAAAACGTTGGTACCTATTTGTACATTTTTATAAATTTGGATACTTATTTGTCAAAATTTGCAACAATGGGTATCTACGAGAGAAATTTCCCTTACAAGTATACAAACTTATGAAATTTCATACTTTCCAATTCTTCAAGTTTTTTTGTTGTTGTGCTTTTGTATAAACCAGTAAAACAATATAAAAATAATGCAAAAATAAAATAAAATGTAAATAAATAACTTTACTTGTCGAGATTCAGGTTGGATCTGATGTTTTTAAGGTATTTAGGCCATGTACCGATATCTTACGTTTGTTGACTTCAACCTACATGATACAACGACAAAACTATTCAAAAGAAACGGACATAAGAATTTTTCAGAATTTCAACGAATTTAATAAAGATGCTTCTTTTCTATCTCTCTGATGTCTCCTCATTTGTGATAGATTAATGTTAAGATGAGACATCATTTTAAGTGATTTAGAAGTCTATAATGTCGATTTTCTTGAGTTTTAGTGCACTTTCCTATTTTGAGTCTTGATTTGTAGAATTATTATTTTTAGAGCATATTGGGTTTAATTGGAGATAAGGAAACAATTGCTAAAAAGATGGAAAAGGAAAAGCTGCCTAAATCTGGGATTCTGCATACACGTCCAAAGATGTGGGTTTTTACCTAAGAAATAGGCCGATTTTGGTAATTTCCTTTTATAGGGTCAAGATAATTCTGTTGCGATTCTTTTGGTATCTTATGGAGCAAAATCCGACCAATAACGAAGAAGATATGCTCAAAACAGTGCAACAGTGTTTATCTTTATTTCCATACGAATTTGAGTTGGGCTAGAAGTCCATTACCTTAACTCTTCCTCAAGAAAACGAATTAGGTCTTCTAAACACCTATAAATACACCCTTATATCACTTGTAAATCATCCTTGCCTCATAGTAATTAGTTCTTAAGGTTTTATTCTTCCAGTTTATTGTAGAGAGCAAGATGATGTCTTTTGTAATTTCTTTTAGTTTATTTCCTTCAGGTATGAACTAAACTCCCCATAGCTTGGGTTTTAGATCATGTATAAACTATGAATTCTAATTCTTCTATTTAAGTTTCTTTGGGAATTATATGTTATAATCTGATATTAGCTTCTTACTTTATATTTGCTTATGTGTTTTGATTTAATGTCTATCCTAGAACTGATCACTTTAGGATTGTTTTAAGAGTAGTTAGATGGTCTCCTTGACATGGTGTTTAACTATTGAACCACCACATAATGTCTAGTGTCGATAGCAGTTCTGACAAAACATACTTCTAACTAGATAGTCATTAGGGTTTGTTTTAACCACCGTATCACCAAGATTGCAGTATTTGCTTAGGGCCTTAGTGGCGTTTGATAACCCTATTTAAAATCACTTCTTGGTTGTGACGTAGCCCCCTTAGTCGCTCTCAAGGTCTAAGATTAGGGAATTTAGAATCCTGACTAAGTATACCAAGAGCTAATATTCTCCCTTATCAACTAGGTTTATAGATAGAATTAGAAGGATTAGTGCATACTAGCAAAACCTAAGCTATACTTCTCATCTCATATTCTTAATCTTTTATTTTATTGTCTTTATTTTCTTAGTTTTAATTCTTAATCTCGAAAATTACTTGCTTTAATTTACTGTTTTCTAATTATTTACTTTTACTCGTAATTTCTACTCACGCGATTAACACACTTAAGTCCCTGAGAACGAACTCTATTTATCATTAAAACTTGCATACGTCCTGTAATACTTGCAGTACTGTGCCTGTCTAGGGTGAGAGTGCGTAGTTTCTTGGCTTAATTTTATCTTATTTTTATCACACCCTAGGCGACACCAAGTTTTTGGCGCCGCTGCCGGGGACTTGTGTCTCGTTAGCGTGTGGGTTATCTATTTCGAGTTTTAGTTTTTAATTAGTTTTTACTTTTCTGTTTTTAGTTTAGTTTTATTTTTCTAGATTTACGCTTGTGGTTTGCTTTAGTCTTTTTCAGGTTTCACAGTGTTTAATTCTTGGCCTCCTTTATCGGAGCCTGAGAGGAGCTTCAGACCTTACAACAAACGAGTTCGTGAGGAAAGAGCCTTGAGAAGAGTTATGGCAGCCGAACTAACCCCACCAGTAGGAGGACAACAATTACCAGGAGGAGGATTGCAACAAGATCCACCACTTGGACCACCTCTCGGTCAACAAGATCCACCACTCGGTGGACAAGAAGGACAACAACTACAAGCAGGAGGTGGTAATGGGAATAATCTTAATAATCAACAAATCTGAGTTGAACAAGACCTACCTGGCCTTAATGTACCATTCCATGTTCAACCCATCGGTTACCGCCCTCCTGAGATTCCGAATATCAAATTTAGACCCAATCCGGGTATGCTCAGTCAATTTCAAAGTTTCGGACTCTACACTGGTACAGCTATTCAAGATCCAGTAAAAGCGATTCAGAAGTTCATGCAGATTTGTGATGCCTACATTACTCCTGGTATTACACGCGAACAACTGTATTGTCATATGTTTTCATTTTTCTTGACCGGAAGAGCTAGCGATTGGCTAGAAAGACAACCACATGGAACCATTCATTCTTGGAGAGAACTTCAAGCCGCATTCTTTAACCGATTTTATCCGAAGAGCATGAGACTCAAAGATCAAACCGAGCTTGCAAGATTTTCTCAAGAAGATGGAGAAACAGTGGGAGAAGCATGGACAAGGTTTCAACAAAAACTAACTAGATGTCCGCTCCATGGTTATACACCTGCTCTACAACTCGCTATGTTCTATGAAGGTCTTAATGATAAAGGTAGAGAAAAGGTCGATAACATTGGAAAGGGTAATTTTGTGTCCATGAATCATAATGAAGCCTCTGAGGTGTTAGAAAATATCATGGAACAAGAAAGAAGTTGGCCTTCAACGCGAGCTCCTGTAGCAAAGACTCGAGGAACGCTTCGTTTAGATGCAGAAACTGCGAACTCAGCTCAAATATCCTCGTTAGAAAATCAAATCAAGGAGCTGAGAATCGCGATGGAGAAGAATTTACCCGCTACAAAGGTAGTACAAGAAGCACAAGGTTGTCAACAATGTGGAGTTAACGGTCATTTATGGGAAGAGTGCGAATCAAATCCGCAATCTGTTTACTTTATATCCAACTGATGGAGCAACCGCAACCATCCGGGTATGCAGTATTCAAATCCACAAGGGGCCGCTAATCCTTGTCATTATCAACCGCGACCCCAGAACAACTCTTACCAACAGAGAGGTCAGTACCAAAACCAATATCAGAATAGACCAGCTCCTCCACAACAACCTGCTCAAGACGCCTATACCGATTCATTAGAGCAGAAAGCTTTACCTCAGTGTCCGCAAGAAGGATCTATGGACAATACACAGATAGTACAAGCTCTAGACCGTTTGAACACAACTATTAACGCTCAAGAAGAGAAGGTCAGAGGACACGATGCCATACTTCAGATGCTAAGTACTCAAGTAACACAGTTAAACAAAGTGTTAACAAATGTAGTAGAACAGAAAGAAGTAAAGGCAATCGAAGGAGGTGAAGACAATGAAGGGTTCGAAGCTTGCAAGGCTATATGCCTTGAAATTGAAAAAGCGAAAGAGGAAGCACCACATGCTGCCATTAGTGTCGTGGAAGTTCCCAGTATTGAAGAAGAACCAACCAAATCCAGCCCCGAGGAATCTGTTTATGTGGAGAACGATCAAGAGAAAGACAAATTTATAGAGATACTGAGGAAGGTACAAGAGGAGATTCGATCGGTAGTGGAATATGCAGCTGAGTTGGCTAAAGAGAAAGAGGAAGAGGCCTCAAAAGAGAAATCGGAAGATGAAGTTGCACCTGCTGTGCATGAAGAGAAAGCAGAAGAGAAGGTGGAACCGCCACCTAATGTTCAACCAGTGTCATCAACTATTCCTGATACAAATCCTAAAGATGACACTGTTCTCAAGACATTTGTAGAGGCGTACCAACCTGAAAATATCAACGCCCAAATGCTTGAGATTGCGAAGAGAGGACTTACACCGCAACAAGTTTATACGCAAGTTATTCCTGAGAAAGAAGCGAGTGTAGAGATCCCAAGAGAGAACCTGAGGGTTTCAAGAAGAAGTGAAAGAGAGCTACCTACCAAGCTTAAAGATCCGGGAAGTTTCAACCTTCCTATTCAATTACATGGTATGCTCAAGGTGAAAGCGATGTACGATGTGGGTTCTGGTGTGAATATTATGCCAAAGTCCGTGTTCGAGAGACTTGGACTTCAGAAATCAGAGAAGACTCCAGTGAAGTTGCAGTTTGCTGACAACTCAGTGAAAAGGACATGGGGAACAGTGGAGGACGTCTTAGTCCGTGCAGGTAATATCTCCATCCCTACTGACTTTGTTATTCTTGAGTTTGATGCAGATAAGCAGGTTCCGATCATACTTGGACGGCCTTTCATGGCCACAAGTCAAAGTGTGATCAACTTCCAAGAAGGGACCATCACCCTTCATGCAAAGAATGTATCCGAGACCTTCTATGTCTTGGGTAAGAAACTGAGGAAGTTAGATGCCACCGTTCCCATCATCCACAGCCTTTCACATCACAAAGTCCCTCCTAAGGAGATCCACTTAAAGCCTGTGGATACTGAGCCAAACATTGAGTTTGGAGTTGACCATGAAGTCCTATGGAAAGCCCACAAACGCGAGAATAGGCCACGAAGTTTCAAAGACTCGTGGATGGGACCATTCATTGTCACTAAGGTTGTTTCAGCCAAGGTGATAGAAATTCGCCCCAACACTGGGGTCAAGCGCAGATTAGTTGACGTTCATAGCCTTACTCGTTGTTGGGGAGGCTATATTCGCAAATCTTGACAGAGGTAACACGTCTAACTTTGAAAGACGTAAAACAAAAGTGCTGTACGGGAGACAACCCGTAGTTTTTTTATGTTTTCATGTCTTTTACATTTTTAGTTTAAGTTTATTCTAGTTGTTTTTAGTTGATAATGCATATTTGAGAAAGGTATTAGTGTTTTTGGTGTGTAAGAATTGGAGAAATCGAGTTAGGGAAGAAAACGAAAATTTTTGGAGCGCAAGAATGACCTGCCCGGACTACCCCACGGTGCACCCCCTATACCGCAGGGATGGTCCGCGTGGTCAAAACACGTGCCACGGGTGGAGCCACGGGTTTGATCCAGAACCGAGAAAAAAATCGACCGCGGACTACCCCCCTATACCGCACCATGGTCTGCGCCTCAAAAACGCGTGCCACGGGGTAGGTACCACGGGTATTTTGACAGAGTTAGCTACAGAAGGCGCGGGGTACCCTCCGGTGTACCGCGCCCTAGTCCGCAGCCCAGAAACACGTGCCACTGGGTCCTACCACGGGTGCTAACCAGTGAACAAAAAATTTCGAGCATCAGATGTCGCGGTGTACCCCGCGGTACACCCCATGGTCCGCGGGGGTAGTCCGCACGAGCCGCCAGAGAGAGAAAAGAAAGGGTTTCAAGTTTATAAAGAGATCTAAAGCTTATCATTCCGAATTTATTAAACCTTAAACCTCTTTCTTCTCTTCAAAACTCTCCTAACTCCATTGAAGCTTATCAAAACCTTCACCAATCACCAAAACACTACCCAATCATCAAGAAAAACACATCAAACCTTCTCTCCACATCATCACAAGAGAGAATCAAACACCCAATCCTCACCAAATCCATTCAAATTGAAGAATCAAAGAGCCAAATTTTCAAAATTCATCATACAATTTCATAAATCCAAGCCAACCCATTACAAATCCACCTCACCCACAAAGATATTAATCATCAATTCATATTTCCTAAGCCAAATCAAGCTTGTTCAACCATTAATTCAAGAGTTAAATTTCAAGGGTTGCTAAAGCTTTGAGTTGGGGGTTAATTAAGGATGACTAATAGAACAACAATTTTAGCTAACAAGAGGGAGGTGAAGAGCAACAAGGGATTGGATTTAAACAAGAAGAAATCAATTGACAAAGGTGCTAGTTCTAAATCAAAGGGTAAAGAGAAAGTTGAAAAAAGTGGGATACCTTTGTTTGATCGTAATGGTAAAAAGCTTTACTCTTATGCAAAGGAGAGAACACAACCTCAACAAGATATTATACCTATAGAGAGAGTGGATACTTCAAGGGCCCTGAAGACTTCTGCAGAGAAACAATTAAAAGAACTACCTTTTGCTTATGAGAAAGTATTCAAGGAAGAAGTTGGAGATGGAGAATATGCAAGATTCTTAGAGCTTGGTGAGAAACTGGGTTGGTCTACGTTCATGGTAAGACGTTCTGAATTATGTCATGAATTAGTTTTGGAATTCTATTTAGGCCTCTTTAGCCGAGATAGTAATGGTGTTCCGATTAGAGGAAAGATAGTTCCTTTCACAGTTGGTGAGATTAGGAACCACTTCAAGTTTAAGAAACTGAAAGGTTTTTGCAAATTTGAAGAAGCAGTTGCTAAGCGAAAAATCTTTGATGAGGAATTACTTTTTGAGCATGTATTAGACAAAGAGAAAGTGCAATCACATAAGGGAGAATTGAAGGCACCTTGGCCTTACAAATATCTTCAAGCAGATGCGCGAATTTGGCACAATTTCCTTGTCCCTAATATCTTTGGGAACACACGAAATTTGGATGTGACTATGAAGTACGCTCTACTGTTGGACTGTATTTTGAGAGGAGAAGAAGTTGATGTGGCACAGTTGATCTATAAGGAGGTGATACGATTTTCGGTCTCTCCTAAATCAGTCTACAATGTTAAATTTCCAACTATGATCACGTGTCTTGTGCGAAAAGCGAATGTAGTATTGGGTGAAGAAGAGAAACTCGAATTTAAAACGAGTTATATTGATAATGCTTGGATCAAGGAAATTCTTCGAAGAGCGGGTTCTACGCAAGTCTCGAAGGAAGAAAAGGAGGAAAATTGGCAAGAGAAGATAGAGGAGCGTTTAACGAAATTCGAAGCAGCTCAAACTTCCTTAGTCAATGATGTGGCACAAATCAACGCTAATCAAGTGCACATCATGAAACTCCTCGAGCAATTAACGAAAGGTCCAGCAATTCCAACCTTGGATGTCAATGATGCGAGGCAATAGCCTCGAGAGTATGTTCTCTTTCTTCCTTACCATTTCTGTAAATATGTCTATCTGCTAATTTTAATTTCTGTTTTTCGAGTCTTTTTCGAGTCTTTTTCGAGTCGCGGCTCATTTTTGAGTTGGGGGTGTGGGGATTCGTTGTCTCTCATCTCCAATTTTCTGTTTTTGGGTGAAATTAAATTTTTTGATACATGGGAATTAGATGTAGAGTGTGTTTAATAGCTTGAAAGCATAAGCTCAGTAGATTGATGATAGTAAGTAATATGTTTATGAGCTATGTATTTGTATGCTTTAAGTATTTGCAGGAAAACACACGTTGATAGTAAAGAAAAGATTAGTGAGCAATGCGATAGAAAGTATGTTCGATCTCAGGGAACCTTGGAAGTGTGTAGGCCGTGAGATTCAAGCTAGTTGAAAAACCATTTGATGAAAGTGCTAAAGGTAAGAAAGTAACTAAATTACATAGTGTAGAAAGTGATTAAGGCGGTTCTTTCATATTTTGAAGCCCTTGAAGCCTTTTTATACCTTCTTACCTTGTGATTTTTGATTTTATATGCTATATCCTTCTCAGCCCCTTCTAGCCTTTCTAAAGCCTTTTATTGAAACACGTTATAAGCCATATCCCTTAGATTTTAGGACTTTTCCATATGACCCGCACTCGAATCGCGATGCATAGACAGTTGTTTTAGAGCTTGAGTTTGGGGTGGTGGGTCCACCATTATGGGAATTGTTATTGGGTTGGGAGTTTTGAGCTTATTAATTGTGCTTTGGGCTTTATATTAATGATGTTTCACATGTTTTATTGTAACCCTTTGCCGGGGTAATAGTGAATGAAAAAGAAGCTTCGAGCTAATTTTGCCAACAAGGGCATTAAAAGAAAAATATATATGAGAAATAGCATGATATCTCAACATTAACAGAGAGTCATAGCTATAAAAAAATTGATTTGAAAAGAAAAAGAAAATATATATATTCGGACCGGCAAAGTGGATTTTTATGTGGACATCTTAAGCTTTAATTGGGTTATTGGGGATGCTAAATTATGCATCAAAGAATTCATTGGGTTGAGTGAGAAACGTTTTATGAGAGTAACTCAAGCTCTAGGGCGATTCGTTGATGGCTAGTGAGGAGAGAGCCAAAAGCTCACTCCAAATTATCCAAATATACTATCATACCGTCCCTAAGCCTACATTACAACCTTAAAGACCTTTTGATTCTTTGCTATGTAATTGAGAAGTGATTGAGCCATTAGAGATTTGTTAAGTGGATCCTTGGATACTAGTGAGATTTGATGAACAATCTATAGCTCTCTTGGGGAACTGAGTAAAGTCTCAATCCTTCTTACATTGCGAAACTAATCTGATCTTGAATTCAAGTCGTGTTGACTGTAGATATGAGAAGTGTACAGGTATGTAGTCTATGAATATTATTGCATGAAATTTTCTGAGTTATGTGCTTCAGGATTATTCTATATATTCTGCTATGCTTTTTCCCTTGTGTTGAGAATTTTATAAGTGTGTATTCATAGACTTCCCTATGTTTTTATCTTTATAGTATCGGGACGATACAACTTTGAGTTGGGGGTCTTGATGTCTCCTCATTTGTGATAGATTAATGTTAAGATGAGACATCATTTTAAGTGATTTAGAAGTCTATAATGTCGATTTTCTTGAGTTTTAGTGCACTTTCCTATTTTGAGTCTTGATTTGTAGAATTATTATTTTTAGAGCATATTGGGTTTAATTGTTTATTTAGTGTGTAGCTTTAAAGATAATTATGGAGCTTAATTAGAGTCCAAGTCAAAGACAACAACTTATGGAAAGAGATTTGCATGGAAATTGGAGATAAGGAAACAATTGCTAAAAAAATGGAAAAGGAAAAGCTGCCTAAATCTGGGATTCTGCATACACGTCCAAAGATGTGGGTTTTTACCTAAGAAATAGGCCGATTTTGGTAATTTCCTTTTATTGGGTCAAGATAATTCTGTTGCGATTCTTTTGGTATCTTATGGAGCAAAATCCGACCAATAACGAAGAAGATATGGTCAAAACAGTGCAGCAGTGTTTATCTTTATTTCCATACGAATTTGAGTTGGGCTAGAAGTCCATTACCTTAACTCTTCCTCAAGAAAACGAATTAGGTCTTCTAAACACCTATAAATACACCCTTATATCACTTGTAAATCATCCTTGCCTCATAGTAATTAGTTCTTAAGGTTTTATTCTTCCAGTTTGTTGTAGAGAGCAAGATGATGTCTTTTGTAATTTCTTTTAGTTTAATTCCTTCAGGTATGAACTAAACTCCCCATAGCTTGGGTTTTGCATCATGTATAAACTATGAATTCTAATTCTTCTATCTAAGTTTCTTTGGGAATTATATGTTTTAATCTGATATTAGCTTATTACTTTATATTTGCTTATGTGTTTTGATTTAATGTCTATCCTAGAACTGATCACTTTAGGATTGTTTTAAGAGTAGTTAGATGGTCTCCTTGACAGGGTGTTTAACTATTGAACCACCACATAATGTCTAGTGTCGATAGCAGTTCTGACAAAACATACTTCTAACTAGATAGTCATTAGGGTTTGTTTTAACCACCGTATCACCAAGATTGCAGTATTTGCTTAGGGCCTTAGTGGCGTTTGATAACCCTATTTGAAATCACTTCTTGGTTGTGACGTAGCCCCCTTAGTCGCTCTCAAGGTCTAAGATTGGGTAATTTAGAATCCTGACTAAGTATACCAAGAGCTAATATTCTCCCTTATCAACTAGGTTTATAGATAGAATTAGAAGGATTAGTGCATACTAGCAAAACCTAAGCTATACTTCTCATCTCATATTCTTAATCTTTTATTTTATTGTCTTTATTTTCTTAGTTTTAATTCTTAATCTCGAAAATTACTTGCTTTAATTTACTGTTTTCTAATAATTTACTTTTACTCGTAATTTCTACTCACGCGATTAACACACTTAAGTCCCTGAGAACGAACTCTATTTATCATTAAAACTTGCATACGTCCTGTAATACTTGTAGTACTGTGCCTGTCTAGGGTGAGAGTGCGTAGTTTCTTGGCTTAATTTTATATTATTTTTATCACACCCTAGGCGACACCACTCTCTCTTATAATTTTTTTATGCTTACTGTTTTACAAAATTGAATGATAATGTTTAAGTAGACCAACTATTTATAGAAAATGAATAAGTGGATGACATCCATTAAAAATGATTGTTACTATAAGAATTTGGAGTTGTGTCTTTTAAATGAAAGATACGTTAGTTAGTAAAAGATATAATTATTGGTTTGGCCAATGCTAATGGATGTTTAGTATATATTACACATTAACTAATACTAAAGAGTTGCACATGAATTAATTGAACTATTTGGCCTAGCCTTATAGTACAAAATTAATTTTTCTTTCCTTCACCTTTACTATATATAAACATATAAATAAATAAAAAATATTTAATTATTAATTTGTATCCTCCAAAATTCATGGCTCAATTTGTCATTTAACTCAAAATTGTATGGTGTCGGGGCAAAGAATCAATTTTCAAAAATATGTCTCCTTTTTAGCAAGAATACCCCTGAAGAAATAAGTAATGAAGTCTCAAGGGATCTAATATTGGGATTACAATTTCGTAGGAGAAATACTTGGGTATCCCACTTTCACTCATGCGTTCTAAAATGATGAATCTTAATTATATCAAGGATAGACTCTTTTCTACATCCACTAGTTGAGTCTCTAACCTCCAATCGGATGGTGGAAAAGAAGTTCTCATCAAAGTAGACTTACAATCTATACCAAACTATGCAATGTCTATCTTTGAATTCCCAAAAGATATGTGCAAGAAAATGTATGAAATTATTGGCAATTTTTATGGGACTCATGGCATAAGAAAAGAATCTATCAGATGGCTTGGAAAAAAATTCCAAAGAAAACATTGAACAACCTTTTCTCAAATTTTCTTTTGGCATTAGTGTTGGGTGGACTCTTTTATGCATGTCAAGATTTATCGTGAGTCTAATATCTCCTTTTCAAAATGGTTCTTCCAAACAATCAACAACTATGCCGTCAATGGTTGGGATAAAAAGGTTGTCACTACTTACAGTTTGTGCATATTTTGGAATATATGGAAAGTAATGATGAGAGACGTTTTTTATCAAAATAAATGGTCTATTCATGAAATCGTCAAAAAAGATACTTCTTTATCACAAAATTTATAGACCATCACATCTTTCTATGCCAGACACTGTAACTAACAACAACAAAAAAAGTCGATAAGAAAAATAAAGATAACCCCATTTGAACGATGATGCAGATTATATATGGCTTAACGATGCTTCCTTTTCAAAAGAATACGACCCAGCAGCAACTGCCTCCATTATTGTGGACACTATTTATGTTGTTTATAATCGCAATTAAAAAAAATTACGGGCTTATGTATGCAATTAATAATGGTTTATTAGTTCATTTTTAATATTTAGGGTTTATTAATGCAATTAAAATATTTAGTGTCTTGATAGAGCACTTAAATAATCTAGGATATAAATATTTCAATTAATTCCTTTTTAGTGGGGTTACTAGTGCAAATAATAATTTTAAGGGGTTATAAATGCAACTAACATTTAGGATGTTATTAGTGCAAATAATATAGGAGGTTTATAGTGTAATTAATATATAATAATAATATATGACTTAATAGTGCAATTAATATAAATATAATAGTGCAATTAATATAAATATAATAGTTAGGGGCTTAATATTGCAATTTTAATATAATTTTAACTCCCACACTTAGATGACATATTCCTTGAGGTCGAGGATTGTCAATAGACGAGCACTTACTCAGAGATTTGCCATACATCTTCCAAATCACAGACGTGATACTTGTAGGACCTGTTCGGAGCAGGTACCTTACAATTATGATAAGGGTGGATACAAAATTGAAGTTCACTACATCTTGTTTCATAACAATTCGTCCTTTCTGATCCCCAAATGCAAGTCAGGCGTTTCCAGAAGAACAAGTGTCAAGTTGTTTACCAGTTTAGAATATATATATGCAGTACGTAGGTTATAGTTTTATATATGTTGATTATTGGTTTAGAGAGTATCTTACCAAATTCACAGACTTAACGGGCATTTCAAATTAGATATGATAATTGTAGTGCATCAAAAAACTTACTCCGATATATTTTGATGTATTGTTTAATTTTAATTGTTAGATTTTTACTAATATAAAGTAATTGTCCAAATTTATAGAAAAATGTTTGGGTAGAGACCTAACAAGGATATGTGTGACAAGTGTGTAAACTTTGTTACTCAATTGAATTATTTTAATTCATTCGACTACTGCTTTATAAATTCTTGGCATGCAAGTATCTTGCGGGTCGTCGGGAAAATATTTCCTATAAATTTGGAATATTGCCTCTAGCGACCTTCAACGCTTCGCAATGCACTACGACCTCTGGCGACCACCCAAGTGGTCGTTAATGGTCTAAGATATTTAGCAACCGCAGAGTAGTCGCTATTCAGAAAATCCATTACCAATCCCGTTAAAGGTGGCTAAAGGATACTGGTCGGAAGATCCAATATGTGGTCGTTAAATGGTCGTCTAATAACAAGACACTAGCGGCCAAAATTTGAAGACCACAAACCGTCACTAATATGTCTAATGACCGCTTACAAAACTTATGGCAATCGTATGGGCAATCACTAATAATCCATCCCATAACTGTGATTTCTAGTGATTACGACATTGATTGTTAAGAACTTGATCGCCAAAGGACTTGCGTGTAATATTGCTAGATCACGTTCTAGACAAGTCAATCTAATTTTAACGGCGAGATCAGTATCAATGAAAATGTCCCCTCTTTAATTAGTGAGATTATATGAGCAATTGCCCGAACCAATATAAGAGTTCGACTTTTGTAGATGCCTGATTGCCTGGCTGACCACCTAACACCAGTAGCAGTTACATATAGATGCTATAACAAATTATTTACACAATAGAATGTAGGACATATATCTAAACAAATAGAGAAATAAGGTAACCTTTTTTCGATTTCATGATCAACAAAATTTAGAAAATATGATAAAGAATGTAGTTATTCAATGAAAAATATTCAAAACATTATTTAATAATAGTACTCTCTCTATGAGGGAGTGTTTTAGAGTTGATTTTTCTGTTACTCAATGTGAACAAAAAAATATAACCTGATAGAGAGAATAAGAGAGAAAACGATAATAATAATAATAATAATAATATGCAACTTCTCGATCCTAGTGGGATCTTAAATCACGATCCTTGACTTCCTTGACTTCCTTGATTTCCCCGGTGCTATCACCATCATCCTCATCCTCATCATCATCTTCCTCCTCCTCCTGTATCAAAAACCAAAGTACATTTCATTACATTTGAGCCACCTTGAAATATAATGGTATGAATATTAAAAAAAGGTGATGAAGCATAAAGGTAGTACCAGATTGTCAGGAGTCCACAAAGAGAGGTTGTCAAGAAGAAGCTGCATAATCAAACTACTAGTACTTGAATCCTCCAAGCTACTTATCTCTGCGTCTGCTTCATCATAAGCCTATACATGCCAATGAACAAACAAACCTTATTCAGCAATGTGCACATAAGTTGATCTGAGGTGCAAATATCAGAGTAATAAGGGATCATTCAAAAATATTTCTCCGTCCCTTAAAAGTATTTTAATAAATTTAATCTTAATATTTTCTTTGGACGGACTATATATTTTTTATTTATTAACGTAGGTGGTCACGCCAGCTTGTGCGCACCAAGAATAATTCAACGAAAAATATACACTTTCTCTTTATATATTTCTAAGTAAATCAGAACAAGGTTGCATGTTAGGAGGAAATTCGAACATTCTATCTCTCATTCACACCCTCTAAATTTTGAAAAATTAGCAAGATCATCAAATGGTTCTTAATTATATGGACTATATTTGTAAGACTAATATAACAAACTTAATAGACATATAGTAGTTAACTAATTAATGCCGGCAATTGTGTTTATAAACATAATTGAAGAGACATTCTAGATCCATCAATTAATGGTGCAATATTTAAAATTTCTATCAAAGAGTATTTGAGATTTTTTAAAATAAGATTGAAGTATATATGCGGATTTTATATATAATGTATTAACACGCCAAAATAAAAAATTGTAGGAATTAAAATACCTTTTTTGCAAGAGAGCTAGCACGTTCATGGGAGCGCAAGATGTCATAGTAGAACACAGAGAAGTTGAGGGCAAGTCCAAGACGACTAGGATGTGTTGGGGCAAGTTCAACAGTAGCAATAGCCTGAAAAAAAAAAAAAAAAAAGATAGATAGTAAGATTAAATTAGCAAATCTTCATTTAATGGTTCCATTTACTATTTGATTAATTGCACCATTGATCTCTTTCTAATGCAAAAATAGCAAATATAACCGTGTGTTAAAAATCTAGTTTTGTTTCAACATTCCTTTTTGTTTTGGTTATCTTTAACATTTCAGTTTTGTAGTTTAAATACTAAAATCTATGTAGTTTTTTTTCAAAAAATACTTGACCTTTTCAAAAAACAGAAAAAAAATTCTTTCACACCCTCATCGTGGAGCACCACTCTAATGTTAAGGGAATTGCATGAGTAGGGTGTGGAAAGAGAAAGGAAATATAACTAAAGAAAATTGTGGTGAAAATAAATTTTTACTAAATCTAGAAATATATTTGTGCTCTTTTTAAAACACAGTTGATGTATCTGTTATCTTCACTAATTAAATCATAGATTTATCAATTGATTTAAAGAGTATCAATAATCAACTTGATCGTGAATCAGAAAGATGAGACTGTGAAAGTGATTAAAAGAAAAGATGATCAAAAAACCTGTGCAGCTTTGTAAGCCTTTTCAGCAGATTCAGCAGCCTCGATCCTTTGAGCATCAGATTTGAACTCAGCCAAATAACGATAATAATCACCCTTCATTTTCAAGTAGAACACCATAGTTTCCCCTCCAGTTGCACAAGGAATCAACTTGGAATCAAGCAAGACCAATATTTTGTAGCAAATCTTTGACAACTCAGTTTCGATCTTGGATTTGAACTCTATGTTAGCATTCAAATATTTGTCATTACCTGTTGACCGTTCTTTTTTCTCAATTGATGATATGATTATCCTAGCCCCACGTTTTGCTCCGACCACGTGCTTGTACGCTAAGAAAAGCAGTGTTCGCTCTTCAGCAGTTGGTTCTTCCCTGGTGGGTATGAGAGCTATGGCGTTTTCCATGAAATCCAACATTTCTTCATAACGTGCGGCTTTTTCCGCTAATTTTGCCAAGTACAAATACCGATCTCGACTTGCCATTGTTTTGTTTGTGATGATGAGATAGAAGAGAATATGAAATATTCTTAGGTATGTTTGTGTTGATTTGGTTTGTGAACTTTATTACTAAGCAAAAAGTTTGCTTAATATATAAACGGAGTTTGGATTAATTGAATGTAACTATAGGTGCCAGTCTATATTAAAGCTGTTTGGCCGTGTTTATTTTAGAGTAAAAATATATTTTTAGAATAAAATAAAAATATTTGAAACAAATATTAAAATATTTTAAAAATTTAGAATCCTTTTTATTAAAATGTATATATATAATAATTTTCCTGATTTTCCGGGTTTATCATACTTTTAATGATTAAAAAGCATTTTTAAGTGTTTTTTAGAAAAAAATTTAAATAGAAACTTAATCATGTGACGATAGGTGCCAGACTGTATTAAAGCTGTTTGGTTGTACTTATCTTAGAATAAAAAGTATATTTTTAGAATAAAATTAAAATATTTAAAACTGTTATTAAAATATTTTAAAAATTAGAATTGTTTTTATTAAAAAATATATATTTAATAATTCTCCAAATTTTCCAAGATTAAAATATTTTTAAATTTTTAAGAAAACATTTTCAAATGGATCAATCCTATAGAATGTGACCATAGGTGCCAGACTGTACTAAAGTTGTTTGGTCGTGTTTATTTTAGAATAAAGAATATTTTTTGAATAAAAATAAAATATTTGAAACAGTTATTAAAATTTATTAAAAATTTAAATTTGTTTTTATTAAAAAGTATATATTTAATAATTCTACAGATTTTTTGGGTTTAAAATACTTTTAGAGATTAAAAATTATTTTTAAGAGTTTTTTAAAAAAACATTTTCAAACGAAAACTAATCTTGTCGAATATGACCATAGGTGCCAGACTATATTAAATTTATTTGGCCGTGCTTATTTTAGAGTATAAAAATATTTTAAAAATAAAATTAAAATATTAGAAACGGTTATTAAAAATATTTTAAAAATTTAGAATTGTTTTTATTTAAAAGTATATGTTTGATAATTCTCCTGATTTTCCGGGTTTAAAGTACTTTTAAAAGATTAAAAAGTATTTTTAAGTGCTTTTGAAAAAAACATTTTCAAACGAAAACTTGATCCTATAGTTTGCAACCATATATGTCAGACTGTATTAAAGCTGTTTGGTCGTACTTATTTTAGAGTAAAAATATATTTTTACAATAAAATTAATATATTTGAAACAGCTATTAAAAATATTTTAAAAATTTAGAATTGTTTTTATTGAAAAGTATATATTTAATAATTTTCCTAATTTTTCGGGTTTAAAATACTTTTAAAGATTAAAAAATATTTTTAAGTGTTTTTTAGAAAAACATTTTTAAACGAAAACTTAATCTTATAGAAGGTGACCATAGGTGTGTATTAAAGTTGTTTGGCCGTTTTTATTTTAGAGTAAAAGAATATTTTTAAAATAAAATTAAAATATTTGAACAATAATTAATATTATTTTAAATAAATAATTGTTTTTATTAAAAGGTATATATTTAATAATTCTTCTATTCTTTGGGTTTAAAATATTTTTAAAGATTAAAAAAATCTTTAAGTGTTTCTTAAAAACCCATTTTCTAAATAAAACTTAATCACTGTCCAAAAAAAAAAAAAAAAAAAAAACTTAATCATGTAGAGTTGGTAGGGTGATACAGTCTTCATTAATTGTTAGACTGAATCTAATTATTTGATTAAGATAAATATATAGACTAGTTCGTATTGTTCTGATGCTAGTTTTGAATGAGAATTACTTAAAACAGATTATGTTAGAAGCCCTTCGGCTTTTTATGGGGACCTTAATCAATTTTTTAGATTATTAGATGACATACTTGTTCCTCATCTTACTCATGAATATAGGTTTGATAATTCATTTTGGCAATCGCCATAACATTTCAATATACCGAGGTTTTACGGATGTTATTAATTACCTCTTAAATTTACATACGACTCCTTGAGAATGGGATTCTGGATAGTAAAGTAGCAACCAAGAAAAGAACGGTCCAAAAGTATAAAACATTATTCTTCTTTGCTAATTTGGCTCCACTTGTCCATGAGAATCAGGGTGATAGAATGCATGGACAGAAATAGACTTGTTAGAAGTTGTTTTGTCATAAAATGATGAGTTTTTCTAAACCATTTTCGGTGAGCTCCTTTCCTACACATAAAATTCATTTTTTTCAAAATAAAAAATAGAAAATAATAATTAATGAAATACTATTTTATTTTACCCTTATGTGATGGGTGACCTTATGTGATGTGTGATAAGAAAATATTTTGCAGGGTTCGAGAAAGATATATCATGTAGAGACTTTTTGGTGTTAAATCAGATTTCAGATTTTGGTTAGACAACTTTTGAACGAAAAATTTATTATATTTTAGGTAATTACTATATCACCCTTAAGGGTTGCTTGTATTTTATTGGTTGACCAGAGGTGTAAATTGTCATTTATAATAGAGTTGGGGTTATTTTTTAGTTTGAAAATTTCAAACGTCGAAATGGGTTGTTTTTTCCCATTTTTGTCACTTGTCAAACCTTTAGGATTTAGAATTACTTCTTAGCAAACAATTGAATTTCAGAAATTAAAATTAAAAAAACGAATGACTTTTTATATACTCTTTCCTCTCTCACCTGCACTCTCTCTCCTCTCTACACCATCTCTTCTCTTCTCTCTCTCTTTGTCGAAAACACACGTCTCCAAGGCTCCATTGAAGAAGGTTGAAGGTCTCAAACCTTTTAGTCATGAATCTCCCCCTCACTTCCCGTAACTATCTTGTTGTCAAAAATACACACCATAAGATCCAAGACTCCATTTTTCGGAGCTTAAAGGTCTAAAACGTTTCAAGTTCTCCACAACCGGTTCTAGTTTCGTACTTGTTCGAAGGACATGAAGGTTTGAACGTCACGAAGGTTTGAACGTTACGAAGGTTTGAAGGTTTTGAGGTTTGAACGTTTGAAGGTTTGAAGGTCGGTTCTTTGATTGACGAAGCTTCGATTTCCGTGCTTGCATTTAAAATAGGATGTCTCAATCTCGGTCTAGAAAGGTAATACTTATATTTTTGTTCAAGTAGTTTTGTTACTTGCATGTGTAGTAGGACATCAAAATTGTAGGTAAGATTTTTTTTATCAACATTGGTTTTAATTTATTTTTTTTGCATTGATAATTTTCGAAACCTTGGGTTAAATGAGCCAATTTTTTTTAATGGATATGCTTAGTTTGGTTTTCTTTGATTGTGATTTTAAATAATCTATTTGGGTTTTAGTAGAATTATGTGTTGGACATTTCGAACATTTGGGCTTGGGTTTAGTTTAGTTAAAAACTAAATGGACAGTATTTTTTTAAGTTTCTTTAAGTTTTTTTAAACTTTAACTTATATATTTATAGTATTTAGAAGGTTGTATGTGAATTTGGATAGGGTATTAATTTCAAAATATTAATCTTGAATGGTACATGTTAATTGAGTGCAATTGTTGTGAAGTGGAGTTCAAAAGATCACAGAATAATGTTAATAACCTAATTTGTATTTGTATCAGGGACAAGTATCGCCAAGGAACATGTTCTTCATATATCCCCGATAGCGTCGTGGATTATTACGCGTAAGTTTATATCTTTATGTCTAGTATTATGAATTTGTAGTTATTAGGTCAAGTTTGTCACGGGTTTGAAGTGTTTTATTTAAACGTATGGTTTTACAAAAAGTTTAGTGGTCAAAGTGTAGTGTACTTTATTTTATACAATCTGTACAACTATTCTTGAAGTTCAACGAGTGTATTTAAGGTTGTAAAAATTAGGATATAGTTAGTAACTAAACGAATTTTGTAGTCATTTTTATGGGAAGTTTAGGTGTAAGATTGAAATCTTATAAATTTTTAAAAGTTTTTTTAAGTATATGGGATATTTTATTATTGTTTTAAAACATAAGGACTATTTTGCAAAGTAAATTATTTTCTTAAAATATTAATTTCTGATATATAGTTGTACAAAAAAATTATTTCTATTAAACAAATAGTAATTCACAATTTAGTTTACATCTATAAACTATTGATTTGGGATATGAACTGTACAATATATTTAACACGCGTTAATTTATTTTTTGGTTGAGTATTTACGAGGCTCATGGTAGATGAATACCGTTCCAATTTCCCAGACTTAAAAGTCAATGTTGAAGCTAACAGAATAAGGTTTAGCTCTCTTCTATCCGCTCAAAGGGCCTTGTACGAGGCCCAATTTCAACTCAGTCAAGAAGAAGCACACCCGGTTGTGGCGGCGGAGGAGGCGAAAGACGCAGAGGATGATAATTTCGATATCGGGGAAGACGAAGACGAGCATCAACGAGTAAATAGTTCCTTTATTTCTCAAAATTTGTAAATATTGGTTACATATTTTTATTAGTGTATGACACTTCTTGTTATTATTGCAGATAAAACTCGTCACAAAGCTGTTCCTAACCAAAAATGTTCAGGATGAATGAATGATTTTCACGAGAGCAAAGACAAGTCATAATAGACTTAGAGTTTGGAAGGATGTTAGACTTTCCGAAGGAGATTATTGCAGAAAGATGTTTGCCAATTCATGGTGGAGGTATTCGATGTGTCCATCGGCTCATTCAAGCTTATGGGGTCAGAACTACTGTTCTCCTACGTAGATGTGTATAGGGTACTTTCCATACCTAGACACGGGCCCGTCCCACCGGTTGACGGCCTAGATCGCCCAAGGGTGTGAGACTTGAAGATGAGGTTCGTTGGCGTATGGGTAAACGTGGGGTATGTTAAGTTTAATCATGTCGAGGAGTGTCGCTTTTCTTGTGGGACTAGTGGTGTTGAGTTTAAACAACTATTCATGATGTATATTATTGGGTTTTTTTGGTCGCGGCAAATGTACACGGTGTTGATGAATGTTATTTTTATTCAATTCGGGATCTTCGGTTGATACCGACATTCAGTTGGTCCTATTTCGTATATGATTTTGTTGTTAAAGGGATAGTTGAATTCCAAACATGTCTGGAGCATGTGAAGTCAGAATATTTCAACGGTTGTGTTTACAATCTTCAGGTAAAAGATTCTACTTCAGATAACTTACTTGTGTCTATATTTTACTAAACGATTTTTTTGCACTAATTAATTATTTTTAACTATTTGATGTGGATTATTTTTCTCCAACACATACAACGACTACATCGTACCATTACGGTACCAGCTAGTCTTCCATATGTTTGGAATTGGGATACGAATAACTCTTCAAGGAAGATTAGGTTTTTGATTCGTCTTGGGGGTTTTTATTTCATCAGATGCCGGTTTGTCCAATTAGAGTCGGATGAAGAAGAGGAGGGGGAGGTGGCAGAATATGAGGAGGGGTTTTTTGTTTAACAAATTTGGAAGGGGAGTGTGTCGGGCAAAAAGGGGAAGGGATTTGTATGTAGAAGAGAGTTCGAGGAGAAGAGTAAGCTTATGAAGGCAATGCATGAAAACGTTTGTGGTTCGGTTGACATAGATATTAGCCAAGGAATTAGGGTCGATGTGTCCGAGGTTACATCGTGGAATGCAAAAGATAATATGGTGGGGAGCACGAGCACGGGCACTACTATGCAATGAGACATAGGACGATTTGGAGAGGCTACTTTCGCGGATTATACTAAACCAATTAATAGGAGCCTCCAACCCGTGGTTGAACCCGATTTTATGGGCGTAAATAGTGCAATGACTGATATGCCAAACCTTCCGCGTAGAAGATATGACATAGGAAGGGGGTCTGGTGGCAATTGGACAGATTTTTCAAGGAGACTCATGGCCGATGATGATATCCTCGCCGCTTACTTGAGGGACCGGTTAGCACCTGCTAGGTAATGTCTTTTAAATAATATTTGGATTTCTTAATTTTTTAGACATTAATTATTATTTGAAATGGTTGTCGACTATACTGTAGATCTCGGTTTTGCAGTCTAGGCGGTCGACCGGGGCCTAGCGCTTAGGCGGGATTACACAGGGGCTAGGCGGAATATACGATTTTGAATCTCGCTGTGTAATTATGTGTATTTAGTAATATATGTAGTAATTATAGAAATTTTATCTTTTTAAGTTATGCATTTCATCTAACAACACTATAGTAAATATAAAAATACTAAAAATTGAGTTATAATATCAATTAAAGAATTCTCAAGGATTATAAAAATAACAAGTATGCGGGCATGTTTTGCCATTAATCAGCGCCTAGGCGGACATTTTTTGCCATTAATCGGTTCCTAGACGAGTTAGGCGCATATTCCACGGCGACTAAGGCTCTAGGAAAAAACGCCTAGAATTTTAACTAGGCGTAAGCGGCTGAGGGGGGAATTGACGCCTAGGCGCGCCTAGGCGGGGAGATCTACAACATAGATTGTGGAGAGGTTATTGTGAAATACCAGATTTTTCACCTCTCTCGATATGAAATGAGAAACTTGTTGGAACTAGGTGCATTTGTTTCAGCTGATGTGAGTCATTATATTTTGTATTGTTGCATATATCATTTTTGTTTACAATTTGTAAGTGTTGTTGGCATTTTTTGTGTTCTTGTTAAGGTTATTGACTTGTGGGCTGAGTCTTTGAGCCATAAATAAAGGTTCATTTATCCTCAATGCCAGATATGGTACTTGTCTACTTATTCTGCGGTAAAAACGGATTCACACTATTTTTGTATATTTCACATTATAATAAGTTATAGAATTAATAAATATATTAATTGTGTCTCATGTTGTAGACCCATCTGATTGGTAACAACAAAAAGGTCTGAGAGCTTACAAATATGTACTATGGCCCAGACAGGTATACCGGGAGTACTGATGATGTGCAGCATGTACATTAAATTATTCATTTATTTTGTTTGTTGAATGTTGCTAATTTTTTAACTTGCCATGATCTTGTATATTTTTATTCCTATCAATATGGAGAGGGGTCATTGGTACCTGATCATGGCGGACTTTCAACATGAGTAACTTTATTTTTGCGACACAACATTGCCAAGGGGGGATCCTAGTCCTGGTACTTAACTCAATTCTTTAAAATGGTAAGTTAATAGTAGATATGTAAATTTAGGTTGCACTTTAAGTTATAGTTATTAATTATTATGTAATTCATTCTAGGTGGAGCATTTACAAACTTGGGACGATCACATTTCACAAAACAAAGTCCAACCAGCTTACTGAATTTTAATTTAAAGTACTCGGATTGGATTCCTCGCAAATGTGATATGAACAACTGTGAAATTCATGCGTGTCTAATGATGAGGTACACGAGCATTCTTATTTCTTGGTCAAATACGGAATCAGGAACGAGGGGATTGGAGTTGGCCATGGACCTCTTTTGGAAAGAGTGTAGCGAGTTGAAGAATTTTATTAATGAAGTGTGACTTTGATAAAAAATAGTCTCTTTATTGATGTTTTGATGTTGTAAGTTAAGAAAGATGTTGTAGGTTTTGAGTTTTTTGTTTTGTTGGGTGTAAGTCTTTAAGTTGCAGGGTTTGTTGTTTTGAGTATGCTTTTTATTTTATGATGTTAAGTTAAGATTTTATGTGAGACAAATTCTCCAGTATATTAAGTATCGTTTTAATGATGTATTTTGTGTATTTTGAATGTGTGATGAATGTATTAACAATTATAGTGTTTATTTTAGTTTACCTACTCAAGAGCACTTTACACAATTATATAACGTATACAAAATATGGCATGAACTAGAAATAGAAATCATTAAATAGTAGATTAATAAAATATTATCAATTATATCATACACTAAACTATATAAATTATAGTGGAATTCAAAAACATTAAATAGGCCATGAAATAAAATAAAAATAATACATTAAATGGTACATCAATAAAATATTACCTATTACATCAAACAACATTAAATGAAACTGAAATTCAGAATATTACCACAAACAACATTACATTAAAGTAGAATTTAGAATAACAAATAAACAAACAAAACCATCCTAATAAAATAAAACTTCCAAGATGTTTAGTCGAGTGTTGATGTTCTTCAATTGCGTTTCGATACATTTGTTGCTTTCTAGTAATTATGCCAACGTTTTCCAAGGTACAGTCTACTTAGCCCTTGGTGGGTACTCATCGGGGGAAGGCGTCGATTCTAAGGTTGATTCGTAACTATGATCGATGTGGTGTCTCTTAATAGTGGGTTTTGTTAACTTACTTCGAGCGATGGTTGTCAGCTTATAATTTGTGGCATGAAGGAGATTGTTTGATGTGCGTATGTTGACTTTTTTTGAAGGAAAATGTGGATTATAGCTCGGAGATGCATTTTAATTGTAGTGAATATTTTTCAAATGCTGATAAGATTTTTGGGTGATAGATGGACTACAATTCGGAAAATATGTCGGAGTTTTGGATGAGCTTGATAATCTTGGAGATAAACCACCTTCATATGTTGGTTTTTTGTTCATCATTTCGGTAAGAAGTAGGTGAATAATTTTTTTCTAGAAATGAACACAAGAATTGAAAATAAAAAGGAACAACTATCATCAAATATATACCACAACATTCTAACGAATATATTGCCTAATTAAATGCAATCTACCAAATCCTTATACTCCATGTGCATGCTTTACAAATTATCAATCACTTACCACCAACGACTATATTATAAAATACTATAAAAGGTGATGAATTGTGTAAGCATAGCATTCTCATTGTCAACTCAACTGATTTACAAAAACACTAACCATGTCTTCCAAAACCCCTCCCAAGGTTGTTAAGAAAGTAAAAATAAGACCGTTGTGGTGAAATTGCTCAACTCCAAATGAGTTGGAACCTAGGTTCACCCAAGGTAATGATAAGGGTAACTATGGAGTTCTATATTATTCATGGATGGAAAATACAAGGTTTGGATGTGGTGCACTCCTTTAGAAGATGTTGATAATCCAAATATCGGGAGTCTCGACAACTAACCAACCTATTCCAGAGGAATAGTACGAGAGAAGACAATCAACCCAAGTAAAAGAAATAAGGATGATGATGTATTTATTCAGTTTTTTTATGATGGTTTTACTAGCTTTTGTTGCCTTGAAGAACTGATTCACCATGTTTTTTTTATATGAAACAGGGAATATCATGTGTGGGTGTGAATGACCATCATTCATCACAATTTCTTCTTAATTTAGGCGTGATTTGTATGACAATAATATTATACTCAATTAGAAACAAAAAAATAATTATAATCATTTAAAGGTCTATTAACTACATTCACGAATTTAATTTCAAGCTAATGTAGAAACAAATAAATAAATATATACACCTTCATTCATGTTTTTTCTAAACTAATTTAGAAACAAAAAATATATAAACACCTTCATTAACGTTTGTTTTTTCAAACTAATATTAAAAAAACCAAATACATAAAAAAGGTGATATAATCTTCATTCACGATTTTCATGATATATTACATATACTACACAAAAACATACATAAACTTCCTAGTAATCCATACTCCGAAACAACATGCTTAATTTTCGCCCTATTACCGAAATTTCTCTAACTTTTTGTTTAATGAACATAAAAGATACCCAAATCGTAAAAGAAAAATATCAAGTGGAGTTAGGGTATGACCCAAAGTCTTTTGTAAACTTACCAAGAATTTTTTCAATGGTATCTTGTGATAACCCCTCTTTTTCTTCTTTATCTCTACATTAGGCTTGTTGTTGTACATAATTGTGTTTGGGTAGATGATGGCAAGTGGTGTGGGTTCAAGGGAATTCCTTCTTTTGCGGATAGCTATCTTCTTTAATCTCACCTTTTTTTTGGACCATTTTATGGTCACCACTATCCTTCTCCTCCAAACTTTCAAATGAAGGATCCATGGTTTTTTCTTGTAGAGAGAGTGTTCTTGCAAAAATCAATGAGAAGAAGAAGGAGGAGGAGACTTGGTATGGAGAGAGACAAGAATTGAGTGTAACACACCCTTCCTCACCTAATGCCTTGTAAAGATAACATGAATAGTAGCTAGATGGGACTATTGCATGCTAGGTAAGAACATGATGTGATATAAAGTATAATATTTTTTTTAAATAGATATTGTAATTCTTAGCATTTTACGGGGTAGTCGAATGGAGGAGGGAGTAAGACCAAAAAAATGATATAGTTGACACAAATTAAATCAAACCAAAATGATATTAATGTAATATATGGAACTTCTACATTAGGTTAGAGAAAATTAGCTTACTAGGCACCTAATTGTTACCATAAATCCGAACTACATTACTTAATAATAATAACCATGCCTACTTAATTTAACGAGACATTTCGCTAACCAACAAACCGACTAGCACAACAATCATAGCCACCAAAAACATCGTGATACCATTCAAACCAAACCGGTCACCTTGGGGTACATCCTTCGATTCAACAACCACATCTTCAATCATACCCCTAAGGCCCCCCTGAAAACTAGCTACGCTTTGTTCGGAAGGAATGTTACCTGTAGCGGCGGAAATCGGGTTTGCGCAACTAATAAACCCGTGTACGATTCACTCATTGTAGAGTTTGTCATTCTTCTCTAACAAGTTAAACGGGTACGATCAAATTCTACAATTTAGTCCGCACTCACCGCAATAGACTTCCTCGAATCGAAGTCGTCTAGAGACATGTTAGTGTCGTTGAAGACACCCAAACAACCCACATCCGTCGTTGAATCTGACATAGCCTTGGGCGCAAAAATAAAATTAATATGCTAGTATTCCCTTATGGTGTCTCCTGGTGTGTTATAAAATAACACCCCTGAAAAGGTAAGACACGTACCGCAAGTGTACGGGTCGTCCAAGTAATATCCAGTAAATGGGATTTCGATCTCAAGGACGGATTGTATATGACTTTAAATGTAACGCAATAAGTGTATATAGTTGTTTGATACGGAAATTAAATGAATAAATATTTGTTGGGTTTTTTTGTTTAAGGACTAAAGTACAAATAATGTAAAATATTAAATTAACTAATGCAAATAAAAGAGACGCAAGTAAATAAAATATGAGTAGACACAAGAATGAGAAGTAGTACTTGAGTTTCGCAAGGGTTTCACCTAAACCTATTTAATCAATGTTTTCGTTTAAAGGATGAATCGGGATTCGGTATTAGTCGGGATTCGAGTTTCTCCAAACCCCCGTCAGGTGGACTTAGGAGCTATCCTAGGGTATTACAAACCCCGTCAGGGCGATGATAAGCTACCTTTGAATGTTCAAGTGTTTTACCCAATTGGCTATAAGATTAACTAAGTCCGTCAGGATCAATAATTTATATCTTACATCTATTATCTAGTTTTGTAATTAAATCCCCCGTCAAGGTGATCATTACTCCACTATAATGAATAGATTAGTTACTAATTCATATTTTGATTCATGACTTCACAAATAGTAAATAAATTCAAGATAAAAGAAAATACTAAATTACCCAATTCAAATTAAATCTTTCAATCCCAAATTCAAAATCACTAATTAAATAAATTGGGGCTCAACCCATTAAAGCAATTCTCAAGCAAAAATGAAATTAGTTCATAACTGAATTAAAAATTAAGGAAATAAAATTAAATGAACTCATATTCGATTACAAAAATAAAAGATAGAACCTAATTAAAGTGCTGAATTGACTGTTGATGGAAGAATTGCTTCTCGAGCTTCAGTTTCTTCTCTCCTTTTGCTTCTGACTTTCTCTATGACGTTTCTGACTTGTGTAAATTGAGTTGTGTATTTAAAATAAAAGTCAAAAGGTCTATTTATAAGCTTAAAATCAGACTTGAGCTATTATTTAAGTGAATTAGTGAAATATTAAAAAGCCCAAGTCCAATCTTTTATTTCAAATCTTGTAACTGGTGTACAGTCCATAGTAAAACGGCTGTAACTTTCTCAAATCAACTCCAAATTGACCCATTCCAGTTGCTAAATCTTCCTAACTTAATAAGGAATAAAACCTATTTCACGACCCAAAGGCTGAATTGGTGTCCCCTAGGGTGTTAGAAAAATAAGATAAATATAAGCCAGAAAACAATGCACTCTCACCCTAGACAAGCACGGTGCTGCAAGTATTACAGGACGTATGCAAGTTTTAATAATAAGTTAGATTCGTTCTCAGGGACTTAGTGTGTTATACGAATGAGCAGAAATAACGAGTAAGAAGTAATTAATTAAAAGACAGAAAATAAATATGAGTAAATTCGAGACACTAAATTAAACTAATGAAAGTAAAAGACAATAAAATAAAAGATAAGAATATGAGATGAGAAGTATAACTTAGGTTTCGCTAGTATGCACTAATCCTTCTAATTCTTTCTATAACCTCTAGTTAATAAGGGAGATAATTAGCTCTTAGATACTTAGTTAGGATTCTAAATTCCCATACCTTAGACCTGGAGAGCGACTAAGGGGGCTACGGACACATCATGAGGCAGCCTAAACTTAGGGTTATCCTACACCACTAGGTTCCTAAGCAATTCAATTCCAAACATGATGATAGTGATTAAATTATACCCTAATGACTATCTAGCTAGAATTAGTGTTGTCAAGACCAATATCGAAGCTAGACTTTATGTGGTGTTTCAATAATTAGACACCCAGTTAAGGTGAACATCTAACTACTATTAAGAAAGCCTAAAGTGATCAGTTCTAGGACAGGCAATAATTCAAAACACATAAACAAATATATAGATAGGAAGCTAATATCAGATTAAAACATATAATTCCCAAAGCAACTTAGATCAAAATAAATTAGAATTCATAGATTATACATGATGCAAAACCCAAGCTATGGGAAAATTAGTTCATACGTGAAGGAAATAAACTAAAAGAAATAATAAAAGACTTCATCTTGCTCTCTACAATAATTCTGATGATAATAAACCTAAAGACTAATTACTATGAGGCAAGGATGATTTTACAAGTGATATAAGGATGTATTTATAGGTTTATAAAAGCCCTAATTCGTTTTCTTGAAGGATAAGGTAAGTATTGGACTCCTAGCCCAACTCAAATGCGTAACCCTAAAATATGAAATCAGGCCCGTTTTTGTTTTGGTCCTAACAACTTCAATTCTTATCCGTTTGACGCGTATGAGTAGTCGAAATTCATCGTATCGGAAAGATCTTTAACTTTTCTCTTGAATGTTTCTCCAAATTCCCTACCGATTTTGAGATATAAGCTGATTCGTGGTCGTGGGTGGTGAAATTCAGATTTATGGCAGCTTTTCATTTTCCATATTTTAGTTTTTCTTTCCTTATCTCCAATTTCCATGCTAATCTTCTTTCCATATCTAAAATAATTTATAGACATAAATATTAATTTGTCTCTTTCAAAAATGCAATTTTTTTATTTTTACGATTTTTTTAGAATTAGTTATGAATTTTTTTTTAAAAAAATATTTACGGATACGCGCGTGTGATGGATTTAGTTGGTGGTGATTGGTGGGGACGGAACTAGTCGGTGGTGGTTATGGACGAAGATGGTGGTCGGCAGAGAATAACAGTGTTGATGGTGGTAGGTGGGGTGGTGGGTGGGGGTGGGGGTGGGGGTGGTGGTGGGAGTGGTGGGGGTGGGGTGGTGGTGTTGTTGGGGATGAATGGTGGTGGGCAAAATAAATAAATAAATATTATATAATATATAGTAAATATAATAAAAATTAAAATTAAATAATATATATAATTAAAGTAATAATTAATAGGTTTATGATTATATTTATAATTTTTCAACTTTATTATGAATAATTTCATTCTTAGTGTAAGCAATTAGGCATTACCCAATTTAATATCTTAGTAAATCAAAATAGTATCTCATTAAATACAGCAAACATCCTTATATGTTATTTATTTAAATCATACAACTCTAATTAAAAAGAAAATGTAACTTCTCCTTTTTTTTTTTTTGTTCAAATGTAACTTCTCCTTATAAATCAACCCGGGAATTCATTTTTCGCAAGTACACGCCCTATTGTTCATCATCTGACTTCGAACCTTCCGTGATTTCATTAATTTCATCTGCCTGATACCAACCCAAATAAAACACATATAAGTTATAAGTTATGAGCAGATTTGACCTATTCTATTAACGTGGTAAGAATAACTTTATATAAAATTCAAAGAAGAAAAAATTTCAAAATTTAAATGAAAGCAGAGACATTACCTGTGTAACGGACCATAAAGTGAGGTTGTCACTAATAAGCTGCAGGATCAAAGCGCTATCCTTGTATGACTCCTCGTCCAGAGATTCCAAAACTTTAATTCCTTGATCAAATGTCTGGATATGTACATGGAGGAAAATACACATGTATCAATTAAATTTGTTATGGCTTGAAAATTTGTTATAAAATCATGTTTAATAATTTTCTTGGTCAAGTATCAATTTATTAGACTAAAACAAAGAAATAATTAAATTTACAACTAAAATTCTGCATGTTGAGAAATAAAACACCTGTTTTGCAAGAGTGTGAGCACGATCATGGAAGTTCAAATTCTCATAATAGAACACAGAGAGGTTAAGGGCAAGACCAAGCCTTGTTGGGTGTGATGGGGCAAGTTCAACAATTGCAATATCCTGCCAAAAAGCAACGTAAATACTATGATTAAAAGTGCACATAGTTAGATTTATTTTTATCATCAAAAAATAGAGGAAAAAGATAATTAATTATCAATTTTCTTGCCAATGAAAAAGCTTAGACTAGTAGAAATTACCTGTGCAGTTTGGTAAGCAGCTAGAGTTGTTTCTGCAGCCTCTTTCCATTGAGGACCAGTCTTAATCTCAGCCAAGTAACGATGATAATCACCCTTCATTTTTAAATAAAACACCTTGGATTCAATAGTAGATGCAGAAGGAATTAACCTGGAATCGAGTAACTTCAATATTCCGTTACAAATATTCGAAAGTTTAATCTCAATCTTTGATCTGTACTCTTTGATAGTATTCATATTATCCTCATTCTTTATGGATTCCTCTTTTTGCTCGATTGCGGATATGATTCGCCATGATGTTCGTTCTGCTCCTATGGCATGTTTGTACGCTACAGAGAGTAAGTTTCGTTCTTCAATGGTTAATTCTTCGTTAGAGGGTAAAAACCATGAAATAGTTTCCATGTATTCCACCATTTCTTCATAACGTTCGGTTTTTTCAGCTAGTTTTGCCATGTGAACATACACATCACGATTCGCAAAGGATCGATTTGTCATATTATGGTGAATTGAGCGGGAAACAACTAGGGATAGGAGATTTTCTTGTGTTTGTCTTTTGTTTCCTTAATCAGCAAGCTTGCTTAATATAATTAGTGAAATCAGATTTTTACAAAGTTGTCGAATTTGAGAATTGGACACTTGAATGTGACATTTTTTATTTCTTTATATATTAAAACATATATTTATAATAAAAAGAAAAGTAGTAGAGATGAAGGTTGGATTGATTCTGTAGAAATGGTATTAAGTGGTTAGATTGGCCTCATTTTCTGATTGAAAAGATGTTTGTAGTAACAAAAACATGTCCCGAGTAAACAAGTTCACTCAATTAAAACATTAACTTTCTTTTCCGTGGTCATGAAGGGATATTATAAGCTGGAGACAAAACAATCGTACAAACACAACAAGTCTAGGAAAAAAAAATAAGGCTACTAAAACTAGAAATAAGAGAGACTATTTAATAGCAACATATTCATGCTCTGTCCAGTAAGCTTATGAGGAATTCAGCCATTAAACTAGGAGGTATTGACGCCTATTCAGAAGTAGCAGGTCACATCTAAGACACTTAACTAGTTGATTCCCACATCGATTTATCAAACTATCAATATGTTGGCTACATTGCTTCTCAAAAGCCTTTTTGTTGACTTAATAAACTAATCAATTGTTTATTGATATGAGAATAACTATAAATATTTTGGCTAGATTGGTTTTCAAAGGACAAGGATCCTCTCCTAACATTCATTATCTTATATTCTCCTAACCTTCTTTCTCATCCAATCAAATATTAATATTAGTTAAATTTAATCAAATATTAATATATTAATTAAATTTTATAATTATTATCTCTAACCTCCAACCTTCACGATTCCACTTTCATTAAAAAAACGTTTTAATTCTTTCAATTCTTTCTAATTATCATCTCCAACTCTCAGACTTTATCTCTAATGTACATATCTCTACATCATATATCAAAGTTTTAATGAGCATGTAAAACTCATAATATAATGTATAAGATGACCCCTCCTGATAGTTTAAACTTTTGGGAGAATCGGTTGTCTAACATGGTATCAGAGCCTAGATCCACAAGAGGTCGCGGGTTCGAGTCTTGTCGTTGTCACCCAATTTAAAAATTCACGTAGCAAAGACTAGACATGCAAAAAATGACATGAATCTGGCTTGCACGTGAGAGGGCGTAATGAGCATGTAAAACTCAAATATAATGTATAAGATTACCCCTCCTGATAGCTTAAACTTTTGGGAGAATTGGTTGTCTAACATGGTATCAAAGCCTAGATCCATAAAGAGGTCGCAGGTTCGAGTCTTGCCGTCGTCACCCAATTTTAAAAAAAAATTACGTAGCAAAGACTAGACATGCAAAAAAAAGACATGAATCTAGCTTGCACGTGAGGGGGATCTAGCTTGCACGTGAGGGGGCGTAATGAGCATGTAAAACTCATATATAATGTATAAAACAACTCATCCTGATAGGTTTCTTGCATTCATCTATTTTGCTGCACCAATTCATTAATGGTATAGTTGTAGGATGTGGATAACAATGGTGAAAAAAAGGTCATGAATGAAGGCCACAATATCACAAAGAGGAAAAGAATATTATCTATTTTGTTGTTTAATTTTTCTTAAATTGTAAGTAATTTTTTTTAACACACAAAACTAGTTTATATCGTTTTAAGTTCTAGCAGTAACACCAAATTAAAAAGCATTTCTACTGAATGTTTTTGAAATAGCCAAACAGTTTTTTTCGCATACTTTGTTCTAATCAGGAAGAAAGTGTAATTTCACATAACAAAAAAAAATACAAAACTTGTTAGACAACCGATTTTCCCAAAAGTTTAAGCTATCAGGAGGGTTCATCTTATACATTATATTAGGAGTTTTACATGCTCATTACGCCCCTCACGTGCAAGCTAGATTCATGTCATTGTTTGCATGTCTAGTATTTGCTACGTGAATTTTTAAATTGGGTGACGACGGCAAGACTCGAACCCATGACCTCTTTGGATCTATGGCTCTGATACCATGTTAGACAACCAATTCTCCCAAAAACTTAAATTTTTGGAAGAATTGGTTATCTAACATGGTATCAGAGCCTAGATCCATAAGAGGTCGCGGGTTCGAGTCTTGCCGTCGTCACCCAATTTAAAAATTCACGTAGCAAAGACTAGACATGTAAAAAAAATGACATGAATCTAGCTTGCACGTGAGGGGGCGTATAGAGCATGTAATACTCATATATAATATATAAGATGACCCCTCCTGACAACTTAAACTTTTGGGTAAAATCGGTTGTCTAACATGGTATCAGAGCCTAGATCTATAAAGAGGTCGTGTTAGATAATCGATTCTCTCAAAAGTTTAAACTATCAGGAGGAGTTGTCTTATACATTATATATGAGTTTTACATGCTCATTACGCCCCCTCACGTGTAAGATAAATTCATGTCATTTTTTGCATGTCTAGTCTTAACTACGTGAATTTTTAAATTGGGTGACGACGACAAGACTCGAACCCGCGACCTCTTATGGATCAAGGCTCTGATACCATGTTAGATAACCAATTCTCCCAAAAGCAATAATTGGTTGTCTAACATGGTATCAGAGCCATAGATCTAAAGAGGTCATGGGTTCGAGTCTTGTCGTCGCCACCCAATTTAAAAATTCACGTAGCAAAGACTAGACATGCAAAAAAAATGACTAACATAGAGGTTATAAAAAATAATAATTTATTGATTTCAAAGGACTGATGAAGAAAAAAATAATGATTGATAGATAAAATTGTATTTTTTTCCCTGATAAGTTTTAGTTTCAAAGAGTTGAGACGGATACAAATGGAAGATAATGAAAATTAGTTTTAATATTTCATTTAACAGTGGAACATTAACATAAAAGATTTGTTTTTTTTTGTTTTTGTTAGAAGGATATAAGATTCGATGAATTAATTATAAATTTAATTAATACTTTAAGGTTTGATTGGATGAGAAAGAAAGTTAAAAGGATAGGAGAAAAATGGTGTTAGGAGAGGATCCTTCTCCCTTCTCAAAAGCCTTTTTGTTGACTTAATAAACTTGTCAATTGTTTATTGATATGAGAATGTGAAAAGTCACTTGTGAACCTACGCAGATATCCCAAACGGTTAATTTTTTGGGCTTGATCTCATATATATGGTTCACCCTCTGGTTTTGAAAAATTAAAAAATAGTTTATTTTTTATTATTAGGTTTATTTCATTTTTTGGATTATAATTAGTTATCTCAATTCATTTCACAGTTATACAACAATTTTCAGAACAAATAAAATACTTTCTCTTCTTTCTTAAACAATTGTGATTGTAGAAATTATATACCTTCTCTTCTCTTGTGAGTGCACACAAGTGATGATTGTCGCCATTACATCTTGGGAACATTTAGAAAAATAGTTTAATATCTTAGTTATCCCGAAAATCGTTCTTAAACTTTTGAATTATCCACGCTACTACAATTAATTTTTTCTACTGTTCTGATTTTGTAAAACCTTTACATATTTGTTAAACGTTTTCTATTTTAAATATTTAAAACATTTTCAAGTTTAAATATTTTTGTCGAAGTTCAAACCCAATTAGAGTATTGTATTTCTGAACAACAATTTAAGAGCAGCTTTGTATATTATACAGTAATGGTTTCTTCTTCTTCTGCTTTAACTAATGTTCCTATGAAAAGTTTGTCAGATTTGTCACAATTGGAACCACTTAAGGTTCAAAATTTAAATAATTATTAGCAATAATTATTTATCTTTTTTGAACTATTAGATATTGACTTTGTCTTACTTGACTAACCTCTTGTTTTAATAGTTGGTACAGATGTTGCTGCAGCTGCCGCTCATATAACGTTAAATTTCAATATTTGATAAGGCAAACAAGCTAACACGTGTTCATCTATTAAGCCATATGCCCAACCCCTTTTTTCAATTTATTTGTGAACGAAAAAATTTCAAAATCCAATTCTGACTGTTTGTACACTAAATATGGAGTTGATGAGTGCTAGTATGACAAATATTTGGTCAAAAATTGGCTTAAATTCTCAATTACTAACTAAAAGTTGAATAAGTTCGTGTGTCTGAGAACCATCGTGTAGAAATAGTGGCCGAAGGAACAAAAATGTGTGAGGTCTTACAAGACAATGTGTTACTTGATAAGTTACCATCATCATGGAGTGACTTCGCAACCACCAAATGAAAAAAGACATGACCATCCAGAATCTTATCAACCACATGAAAACTAAAGAGGCAAATTGCCTCAAGCACAAGTTCAATGTCTCCCTTGTTTTTATTTAAAATCTAACTTGGTCAAGGCTTCTATCATGGAAAGAAAACATCAAGGGAAAAGTAGGAAAATGGAAACTACAAATCAAAGTGTAAATTTAACAAATATGGAGTTAACCTCAAACGAACTAGTCATATTCGGAAACTCAAGGCAACCTGCTACTGTTGCGGAAAGAAGGGATACAAGACATTTCAATCCAAAGATAGGCTCAACCCTAGTGCCCCACCTCATGCCAACCTAAATGAATTTGAAGAGGTTATTGTTGAGGTGATGGTCGAATCCAACTTGGTAGACAATAAGGAAGAGTTGATTCTAGATACTGGAGCATCAAGACATTTCTGCTCTAACCAGGAACTATTCCAAGAGATTGAAGATATAAATAGTGGGGAATGCACCTGCATGGGGAAATCTACGATTATGGAGTCCTTGTGAAGGGAACAATGTGTCTTAAACTTACTTCTGGCAAGTCTTAGCCCTTAAAAATTGTTTTATATGTCTCCACTCTTTATAGAAAAATCATTTTGGTGGCTCTTCTCAACAAAGTAGGACTTAAGATTTTCTTTGATGGGGGCAATATTTATTTTTATAAATGGTGACTTTGTCGATGAAAGGTACTTAAGAGGATGACTATTTGTACTTAACATCATTTATTCTATTAAACAGAATGCATCTACTTGTGCTTATATTGGTAATATCTTGATATCTGGCACACAAGATTAGGACATTCAAATATTTCTTATATTAAAAGGCTTAAATCGCATAGGCTAATACCTGAAAACTATAACGATGAATTAATAAAATGCCAAATATGTGTATAAGCTTATACTATATCATATTTTAAGAGAGGGAAAGGGGTGGTAAGCTTGGAAGCAAATGGCAAAAGCTGGAGAAGAATGCTAACACCATTCTTCCTCAACCAAAGCTCGAACAATTCCACCCTTTAGAGTAATTTTAGTTTGTTTTATGTTTTAGGAATTATGATGTCATTTATTTTTATTTATTTAATTATGAGCTAAAAATTTAATACTTGATAATCGCATTTATGGGATGAACCCTAGTTTTCTAATTTAAAGTCTTTTGAATTTGGGATTGTTTCAATTTAAAATAAGTTGAGTATTTCATACTAACTATATACTTATGCTTGTCTACTATTAGTAATTTGGCCAATTAGTGATAGGTTTTAGTATTTAGGCTACTCGTAGTGGCACGATCATCCAAAAAGGGGTTTTAAATACAGAACTAGAGTTTTGATGTGTGGTGTGTGTTATTGAACGTGGCGGTCTTAACTAACCACGTAGGCAATTGGATTTAAGTTATTCTCATATGAAAGTACCATTAATGTCACTCTGACGAGGTCATTAATACCGTAGAATAGCTTCTTATCTACCCTGACGGGATTTAGGAAGACATTAGAATCCCGACTAATATCATATACCGACTTTGTCCTTAAACAAATGCTTTAGTTTGCTAACTTTGGTGATTCCCTAGCGAGACTCAAGTATATCTCTCATATTTAAGTAATCTTCTTAGTTTCAATCATTAATTATATTTCCATTCTTGTGTTAGTCATTAATTATTCAATAACCAAACAAATATCTCTTTTATTTATTATTGCAAATACTTCTACTTTGCGTATTAAACACTTAGTGATAACCTAATAATCTCTGTGGAGACGAATTTCCCGTATATACTTATATATTACTTGGAACAATCCGTACTTGTGGTTAGTTGCTTTTCTTCTTTTGTGTTTATTTTTATAACACTATAGGAGCGACCACTCGCTTCAATACGTGTTAATTCAAATTGCAAGATATCGTCACTTAAGTACAATTCACCTTCTTTCACTCAAAACATATTTTCTTCTTCTAAACATATATCCCTTTTATGTATTCTAAAAGCAATGCATGGGATATTATTGGTTGCATTGCTTCTCAAAGTCCTTTTTGAAAGTCCTAGAGGGGGGGTGAATAGGATTACTAATAAGATTAATGCCTAATTAAAAATCTTTTGGACAATTATAATTTAAGAAAGAAACTTCTAAGTCAACTAATATATCAAAACTCCTAAGGGATCATACAATGGAAAAGCTAAGAGGTTCGATATATAAGTGATACAAGTAAAACGAGTTTCTAATCTCTTACTACTCTAGATGATAATATGTTAGATAAACTAGATAATCAATATCACAATATTCATACTAGCATATTATCAAACATATAAAGTGCGGAAAGTAAATAGAGTAGGGATAGAAAGATACACACGATTTATAGTGGTTCGGTTTCCCTACATCCACTACCTAAGGAAGCCTCCTTAGGATTTCAAGCTTTTCACTAAGCTCCCGTGTCTCTCTTAACCGGGTCGAGAACACAATAAACCCTTACAACCTCTTCGATAACATGAAGGACAAACACTTGTGTAATCACAACACAAGGACACCAAGTATACTCCCCATACTTGAATTCTCTCTTAATCTATCTATTACAAGACCTAGACTTAAGAGGATAGATACAAAGTGTTTTAAGGGGTGAAACTACTTTGCTAGATAATCTCCTAAAGAGTGGATATAACTATAAGCTTGTAAACTCCTCTTGAGTAGATAAAACTTTGTGGCTTATTTGATTAACTCCTTGGATGAGTTGGATAGGACTAATAAGCTCACTAAGATTGATTTTGACAATGTATAGCTCTTGACACCTTCTTGAATGATAACAATTAAGCCCCTTAATGTTTGTAATTAGTTGGTGTAATTGTAGCCTTCAAAGAGCTTCAATTTATAGCAGAAAATAGCTTCCAACGGTCATAAGGCTTGAGTCCAACGGATCTATTAATCTCCCAACGGATATATTTCTTATGACTTAACTTTGTGCAGAAAAACCTTCTTTGCGGTGTACCGCAAGAATCGTCCGGTGCACCGCAATTCTCCTCGACTTAATATCTTATCTAACTAACGGGCTAGCCCTGCACCGTGCCCTAGTCCGCATACTTAGTCCGGTGTAACGCGCCATTGGTCCGGTGTACCGCACCAAACATCTTTGATAGATTTGACCTTTGCTTTGATGCTTGGATTAATAAATCTTCTTCACGAAAGTTGTAGATAACATCATTCTTTAAAACATTGCATTTGATCATGAAGGCTATATCTCAAGGTATATAAAGATATGAATAAAAGTAATGAAATGAGATATAATAAGAATGATATGTAAAGTGTTTTTGATGAATAATAGTGCAAGTAAGGATGTATAAAACAAGAGTAATTAGCACACTAATTATAAGAGGATTTGTCATATTAAAACAACCTATTAAGGGAGGCTATATGCCAACACTTTTTTTACTTAATAAACTAATCAATTGATTATGTGAATGTGAAAGGTCACTTTGTGACCATATGCAGATATCCTACATTGATGGATATTGAAAAAAAATTCTATTTATAAATATTATTGTATATCTAGCTTCCAAACAAATACACCACATTCATGAGATGAGATATATGATTTATCCTCACACGTGTGTACCACAAGATCGGGAAATCGACTTAATAGAGTCACCACGCGTAATCGGCTAAGATTCTGAGCGATCACTTTGGTTTTACGATAGCACTTGTAGGAGCGCGTGAGAGGTGATGGTCACAAACCATCACCTTTGACACGCTCCTAAGAATAAGTGTTATCGTGAAACCAGAGTGAACGCTCACAATCATAGTCGATTGCGCGTGGTGACTTTATTAAGTTGATTTCCAAGTCGTGCTAGTAAACGTTTTCACTTTCTAAAAGTGGTTGTTGAGTCCTTAAACATTGTGACTTGGGAATATCCTTTACTTCGTAACCTTTTTATCATCATATAGGGGTCTTGTAGCATCCGTATACCTAAGTGTTGCATAGTTAAAACACATTTAACGCATAAAATATCTAAAAGTTACAAAGTATCTCAAACTAGACAAGAAATCGTAAAACATAAAATACTAAGGAATAATCCCTCAAATAAGTCCAATAAACTCCTAAAAGGATGTCTCGTGACATAATAAATCTATTGCAAAACACATGCATTAAAAAACTCAGGGGTTGTTCTAATATTGATAATCAGGGAGCCACGTGGAGAAGGATCAATGGAAAGGGTAATCCACTAGAGATAATTTATATAGGTGTGATGCAAAGTTAACAGTTAATCCTCTAAGTGAATTCTGTTATTTTCTTGTAAGTATTACTCAAGAAAGTTGTCAGGTAGAATGGAGTGGGGATGAAGTACTAAAAAAATATGTGAATCTTTAAATTAAAATCTTGGAAACCAAGCTTGTCCTCAGTCAAACCCTCACGAAGTCAACAAAGTAAGTAAAATGTAAATGGAGAAAAATAAAAAAGATGTGTTAGACTACACAAATATGTACAAGTGTGTCCATGTGGTGGGGATTCAAGATAAATACTAGAAGTACTAGAAATAACCCTAGCTATGAGGAGAAGTGGATGAATTTTTGGTTTGGTTATGCAGGATCTTGCAATAGTACAAGATCAAAAGATTCCCCAATCAATAAAAGGCAAGGTACTAATGTTAAGGTTAGATGCAAACTATAAAAGTCTAATTTATAACGTATAAAAATAATGGAGTAAGAGGAGACTAGGTTGATTAACTTGGAAGGCAGAGTTAAGTCTAGTAATATTGATTATCTCTCTTCTAGATATGATGTTACATGGATATAGTCTATTTGATTGTGTTAAGGTTATTCTTGTGATTAATATCTTTTCTAGGAAGATTTTTTACTAGAAGTTTTCTGGCGAGAGAAATATTGGAGAGATTGATCTTAGTTATACCACTTCCTTTATACTAGGAGAAGACAAATTATTTTCATCCATGGTTACCCCTGAGAGTAATACTAAACATGATGATCAAGATCAAAGAAATAAGTTATGCATGTTTCTTTATTTTCCATCTGTAATTGAGTATGATGATGCATATGCTAAGATTTTGATGATGAGGGAAAAGGATAGCCATGGATGGAATAGACTATGTAGTGATGTTTTGTTGAGTGAGGCAGAGATTGATCCTTGTAAATATTTGGTATATACACCTAATATGAATGATAATGACAACTACGTGTAAATATCTAAATTAGTACGTGTGAAAATCTTATACCCAATGAGAGGAAGGAATAATCTAGCGGAAGAGGAGATATTAATATTCAATGGGATTCAGCCTCTCGTAATCTGGGATAAGATTTTAATAGTTTCAAATGTTGGTTTATCACTTGCTCAGTTGGAGTACACGTTGCAGTCATTTGGAAAGGTGAAAAGAAATCTCAGAGATATTTATGAGTATAAATATTCTACATGGAAAAGGGTTGTAGGTGGATTAAGAGAAGCGTGCATAGTAGGAGATGAGGTTTCTAGTCTTCCCATGAGGGTTTACAAGTTCCAATGCCAGATGATTTCCTCCCTTAGTCAGGTATTTATTACCCTTGTCTCTAATCTTAATGACGTTCTCTATATAACACGTAGTTTGAAATTCGTAAACAACTTACCCTTCCCTACTAAGGTCTTTTTCTTTGTTAAATCGAATTCCAAAAAAAAATCTAGTCTTATTCAAATGCTCGCCCCCTTTCCAACATCCATAGAGTCTTACCACTTTAATTTTTAACTCTTTCCAGAAGACCAGTTAATAATAATGTGCTTGAAGTGGTGGACATCATCAATGAAGAATCACGTTCGTCGATGAAGAATGGGTTCTCTTATCTAATGTTCTAGCACCCAAACATTACCATGTGAACCAATTTCAAAATTTTGTGGAAGCAAATTAGTAATCGGTACATGATGTCTATATTGAAAAAATATACCCAAACCACTACAATATGAACTTTGAATATGAAAATGACTTCTACTCAACTTGAAGAAATAGACCAGAAAAATTTCTTGGTTTTCATGTGGTCTTGCATATCTGGGTGAAAATGTACCATTCAAAGAAACTGAGCCGAGTTACTCAACAACGTGGGTCCAAACTAGGGGTCTTGCGTTTAAACAAAAAAACATGAAAATGATAGACAACCTCAAAAAATTGTTGGGAATTTTGTCGAATTGACTTCCTTGATGAGTAATTAATGAAGAGGTTGAAATTATCAAGTTTAGAGCTGAATTTTGTGTCGACATACCCATAATGTGTGGGACCTATTTTGATCAAAATGAGGGATCATAATGAATCATATTTAGGTATGGGGAAATTAAAGTATTTTGTTACATGTACGATATCTTAGATCACTTTCAAAGTGGCTGTAAAACTTCATTAGCACTCATATATCCCAAAGACAGATTGAAAAGATGTTTTAAATTGAGTGAAGTATTATGTATACAAGCGCAAAAGGAATCAAGCTTTTTGTTTCAAGTTAAAGTCAAACTCGGACTTTTGGAGGACGAGGAGTATGTTGCACATATTAAGGCAGGATTGGTGGAAGCTAATAACAATATGATGGAAACAAACACCATCTAAACTCAAGTGTTTGGCAATCCTATTAGGACAAACCTTATAGTTGTTGGTTACAAAGAAGATGTCGTTTTTCAAGATGGCGGAATAATCGATAGAGTAAGGGATGGTCCTTCTACGGTAAGAGAGAGAAAGACCTTTCCTGGTGTAACAAAGCATGTTATAAAACCAACATAATCATATTCATTGGAGAAGATGAAGAAACTAGGTTTAGATTCCCAAGTTATTTCAGTAGAGGAAATAGCAGCAAAGGATAAGAAAAAAGCACTCATGCCAATTATTTTACGTGGAAAAACTTAACCATATTTGTAAGGTAAATCATAATTTTTGCAGTGCAGTTAACATAAACAAAAATGAACTTATCATAATCAATATCAATAATACTATAGCAATGCAAGCTCCCATATGTATCAATGACAATGGTATAACAACAGACTCAAGCAACATCAATGATAGAAGAAGAAGATATCAAAATATGTATAACCTTAAGGGTTAATACCCATTAAACACCTGCCACCTTACACCTTTGACCATAAAAGGCACCTTGCTGCAAAATACAAAAATACCCTTGTCCCTTATTTGCTCTTCTTCAATAGCGCTGCCGGCCGATTCTCCCACTCACCACAAATTTGTTTTTCTTTAACAGCGCTGTGGCCAACGATCTCTTCCACAAGTCTGTTGTTGCTATGTCTACAAATCCTGTACATCACGAACGCACAAAGCATGTAGACATCGATTGTAAGATTACTCGAGAGAAGATTCAAGCTGGAGTAATAAAAAATTTCCACATTCCTTCAAATCTTCAAATTTTCTATTCAAAGCTAAGCAAGTACATTTTTGTACTTGTGGACTAAATGTTGAGTTCTGGGATAGATTCCCATTACTCAGAACTCGGAAAAGGCTAAGCAGGTCCACTTTTGTACTTGTGGACTAAATGTTGAGTTCTGGGATAGATTCCCATTACTCAGAACTCGGATTGTACTTGTGCAAGCCCACTTTTGTACTTGTGCAAGTGCACTTTTGGACTTGTGGCAAATGTTGAGTACTGGGATAAATTCCCAGAACTCAGAAAACACTAAGCAAGTACATTTTTGTACTTGTAGACTAAATATTGAGTTCTGGGATAGATTCCCATTACTCAGAACTCGGATTGTACTTGTGCAAGCCCACTTTTGTTCTTGTGCAAGTGCACTTTTGGACTTGTGGCAAATGTTGAGTACTGGGATTAATTCCCAGAACTCAGAAAACGCTAAGCAAGTACATTTTTGTACTTGTGGACTAAATATTGAGTTCTGGGAGAGATTCCCATTACTCATTTGAATTGTTTTTTTCTTCTAGTTTTTCAACGTTAATCAATCAACTTATTCTATACAAACTTTCGCACAATTCAATCATAATTTCTTACTTTCCCAATACTCAAATATCATGTTTCAGTGGAGATGTCAATCTATCTTTGAATACAGCAAATGAATTGGATAAAAAGAAATAATGCAGGGACCAAAATGCAAATTGTTTCTTCTACATAAAAATTAGTTAGATTACAGCTATATCTAGTTAGACATGATTGTATATAAACTAGTTTTGTACATTGTAACTGTAACAAGAAATAAAACATCACTTCTTCCTCTCTTATTCATTCTTCTTCTTATTCTTCTCTCTGTTTCTTTATTTTTCTTGCTAAATTCGTCATTAATGGGTGCTCTCATAATTCACAGTGTTTGTGTATATGCTGATGATTTAAACGAAAGAGAGAGAGCGGCTATCATAGTTATTTGTTTATGAACTCGTGGAGAGAGAGAGCGGCGGCGGTAGAAAGGGGTAGAATAGGATAAAAATTAAAAGAGGTGCCTTTTATGGACAAAAGGAGAACGGCAGGGGTGAGGGGGCATTAAATTTGATTTGAGGTGTTTTTTGGGCATTAATCCTAACCTTAATGACTATGGAAACTCCAAGAAAGAAATCCTTAATTGAATTACTCCACCTAAGTCACTAGTTGTTGGTCCCTTTGCCAATTTCATAGTTAGGCAGATTTTTTTTAGACCTAAAACTTTAACATGGGACATGAAAACACAAAATTCTCCATGAACCTTTCCCAGGAGTAAAGGTGTCTTTTTTTAAGTGGACGTCTAGGTAGGCAATCTATATTTACTAATTTAGACAATACTAAACCAACCGAAACGTAGGATTGGATTCTTTTGATCCAACTGATGATGACTCATATGAACCAATAGAAGAAAATGGATAGGACTGTAGTGTGCAAGCGCATCCCAAACAAGTATGCAAAGGTGTTAATTGAAAACCATTCAAATTGCATCATTGAAATTAAATTATTCCCCGAACTTTTTTCTATATTAAACTCATAAAATTATAAATGGTCCACCGTCCACCTTTTAAGGGTCCACCGTCCACCAGTATGGTGCACTGTATATAATAAAGATGGGTAACATGAGCTATAAATCATTGCTGACCAATCTAAGTGCGTTTATTATTCAATGGTCAACACATAAAAGTGGTCACTGTCCCCAAGCTATCTTCAGAGGCCAATATTACATCAACTATTATTATACATTATCTTTTTTCAATCCACAACAACACTTGTGTTTAGATTAAATTATCTTAGTTTAAATTCATACTTAATTTATCCAACCCAAAATCTTAAAATAAAATTAAGTAACGAACTTTTGCAATTTGATATTACTAGAAAATTAGGGAAACATAATCAGAAAAGTAAACAACATAACATTACCATTCAAGATCAATTCAGTAACAAAAGCACAAACTTAAGAGGAAAAAACAGAGAATAAGATTGATAAAATATTAAATGCAAATTCTCCTAATAAAAACAAGCCAAGGAGAATTACAAGAGAATAAATTCCCTTAAACTATTGGTCATCATTATCAGGCTTTGAAGCTTCCTTAATTTCATCACCATCTTCTTGCATATCAGAAGTCCATAAAGTAAGGTTATCACGAAGAAGCTGCATAATCAAAGTGCTATCCTTGTATGACTCTTCTCCAAGAGTGTCCAACTCAGCAATAGCTTCATCAAAAGCCTGCTCATGAACAGATTAAACTTTCAGACTATTATTATTACAAAGTTGTATCATGTTTATAACAAATCACCTGTTTTGCAAGAGTACAAGCACGATCAGGTGAGTTTAAGATCTCGTAATAGAACACTGAGAAGTTAAGAGCAAGTCCTAAACGGATCGGGTGAGTTGGAGGAAGCTCTCCATTTGCTATATCCTAAAAATACAAACATAATTACAAAATAACCAGAAATTAGCTGTTATTCCAAAAATAATTAAAATATCAAAATATTTTTCTGCTATCAATAATTTCTTACATGTAAATATAGATCTGATGAATCTACTAAAAAAAATTAAATAATAAATAAACCTGAGCAGCTTTGTAAGCAGTGAGAGTAGTTTCAGCAGCTTCTTTCCTTTGAGCACCAGATTTGAACTCGGCTAAATAACGATGATAATCACCCTTCATTTTCAAATAAAACACCTTTGAATCACCAATAGAGGCTGAAGGAATCAACTTAGTGTCAAGCAATTTCAAGATCCCATCACAAATGTTTGATAACTCATTCTCAATCTTAGATCTGTACTCTTTGATAGAGTTCACATGATCCTCATTTCCTCTAGACTCTTCTTTTTGTTCAATCGATGAAATAATTCTCCATGAAGCACGCCTTGCTCCGATCACGTTCTTGTAAGCAACAGAGAGGAGATTACGTTCTTCAACAGTGAGTTCTTCATTTGGGGGTAATGAAGATGAAACTTTTTCCATGAACTCAACCATTTCTTCATAACGTTCGGCTTGTTCGGCTAATTTTGCCATGTAAACGTACTCTTCACGACCAGCCATTGTTAAGAAATTACAGAGTAAAGGGAGACGAAAAAGGGTACAGGAGGATTTTTGTTGGGGCGGTTGGGTTGAAGAGGACAAATGGGTCTTGTGTGTGTGTGTTTTGAAATGAGAGGAGGTGAGTGGAAATAGATATGAGGGTCATTATATATCTATCAATGTGTGAGTCATTACACCACATATAATATTAAGTCAAAATTGGTTACAATTTGAATTTTGGTTACTCTCTTTCTTAATTGGAAAAATTATAAAAAGCCCATTTTCTTGTATATTTTACCAAAATCCAAAAATTCTCGACTTTCATTGTTATCATAATTCCCATTCCTTTGCATGAGTCCCACTCCTTTTTTAATTATGATATCCCACTTTATATGCCATTTTTCATTGTGTAAGTCGCCAATAACATATATATTAGATAAAATATGTGTTAACATAAAAATATGTTCTTTTGACCTTAATCAAATCCAGATTCCCTAATCTAAAAAACTAAAGAATATAATAGAGTGAGTGATTTTAGAGAGGTAAGCGATCTCAGTCATTTTTTATGTAAAATCAAGAAAGTAGGGTAAACCAAGATAATAAGTTGAACTTATCGAGTTTTTTAATTTTCAAACCCTAAACAATAAATTAGTATGGAGCAAGTTATTGTATATAGAGGGGTTATTAAGATATAGATTTTCAATGAAAATATTTTAAAAAGTGTTGAGATGAAATAGATGTTTTCGCTCAATGTGGATATAAAAAATTAAAAGTGGAAGAACTTTTTTGTTTTGGTATACACGGGTGATCCGAGATTGTTTGCGCGCACCACGACTAATCACACGGGGATATATACGTCTTTCCATGTATATTCGTAAATCAAAACTTGGTTATCCATGTTAAGGGAGGGGTTCGAGTCTTGTACCTCTTACTTTATACCCATTAGGAAGGGAATTCGAACTCTATACCTCCCTTATAAGTGGTGAAGAAATAGCAAAGCTCTGTCCAGTTGAACTAACCAAATTGGTTTGGAAAGACTTTTTTATGTGTACTTAGATGATAAAAAGGTCAATGAAATTTTTTGGGATTTTATTTTTAAACTGTAAAATATATCAAAGGCTGAATATATGAGATTTTTTAACTTTTCAGTTTCAATTCTTTTTTCTTATGATGATAATTGGTTTGTAAGAATTTTTTAATCCTAATAAAATAATAGATAATTAAAAACAAAAGATCTTCACATAAATTGTTGAAAAAAAATACATTCATGTAAAGATGAACTATGATGGTAATTATTCATGTAAAAAATAATAGATAATTTTTTAGTCAATACCTTCGTTTTTTATGATGGTAATTGTTTTGTAAGAACTTTTGAATCCCAATAGAATACTATATAGAGTAATGATATATATCACTCAAATTCATACCACCTATGTATATCACCTATGACGTGGCATGAATTGGTTGGCTAAAAGTCGTTAATCAATTTATTTTCTTGATTTGATTAAAGATTTACTTCCAACCAATTCATGCCACGTCATAGGTGATATACATGGGTGGTATGAATTTGGGTGGTATATATCATTACTCTATTATATAATTAGAGATAAAAGATTTTGATGAAATTTTTTAAAGAAAATACATTTATAGTTTTCTTTAATATAATAGAATGAAAATTTTGGGGGAATTTTAAGAGATTTAGGGGAGTTTTAAAATGTTTGTGGGAATTTTCAGTGTGAATAAGGAGAGTTATGTGTATTCTAATTTATTATGTACATATATCGTTATTTAACATAATAACTATTTTGGAAGTTAAATAAAGCTAAGATCGATAGTTGGTCTAATGGTTAGATTATTCTGTAAAGACCAACCGATTATAGGATCAAATCTTATTGAAATCAAAATGATTGTGAGTCCAAAGTGGTTCTCATATGTATTCAAAAAAATAAAAGCTAGAATAGATATCTTTTGTTTCTTGCTCACATGCCCATATCCTTGTTTTTCTATCGAGTTCTAATTCTGATCTTTTTCCCTCAATTTTTTTAATCTATTAAATAAATATATAAAAAATTATGTGAGAATCATAACATTTACATTATTTTCGGTTTGACCCGACTAAATATTACTTTAACTAAATACTAATAATGAGTAAACAAAAGGTAAAAATTACTTTTTTTTAGTACATATGAGAGCCACTTCGGACTTGGAATCATTTTAATAAGATTCGATCTTAAGCCCTATTGCTCTCTACGAAGTAACCACTAGACCACTATCGATCTTAATTTCTCCTACAAAAATATATACAATGAATCTAGGTGTGAAGAATCAAAATTACAATATCTTCCGAGAAGAAGAGATGAGGACACATCATACAGAAAAAATTATAAAAATGAATTGAAATATATTTTACTATACTCTCCAAATTGGGGAGTACACCCTTCAAACTAAGTTTCTTATGAGCTTTTCAAATCAAATACATGGTCGAAGTGAATGCAATCGTCCATGTATTTGCCTTTCAAATTACTCTCATCTTATTTTTTAACCATTTTAGGTTGCTTTGGATGGTGGACATAACTCAAAATCTTATTGAAATCAAAATGATTGTGAGTCCAAAGTGGTTCTCATATGTATTCAAAAAAATAAAAGCTAGAATAGATATCTTTTGTTTCTTGCTCACATGCCCATATCCTTGTTTTTCTATCGAGTTCTAATTCTGATCTTTTTCCCTCAATTTTTTTAATCTATTAAATAAATATATAAAAAATTATGTGAGAATCATAACATTTACATTATTTTCGGTTTGACCCGACTAAATATTACTTTAACTAAATACTAATAATGAGTAAACAAAAGGTAAAAATTACTTTTTTTTAGTACATATGAGAGCCACTTCGGACTTGGAATCATTTTAATAAGATTCGATCTTAAGCCCTATTGCTCTCTACGAAGTAACCACTAGACCACTATCGATCTTAATTTCTCCTACAAAAATATATACAATGAATCTAGGTGTGAAGAATCAAAATTACAATATCTTCCGAGAAGAAGAGATGAGGACACATCATACAGAAAAAATTATAAAAATGAATTGAAATATATTTTACTATACTCTCCAAATTGGGGAGTACACCCTTCAAACTAAGTTTCTTATGAGCTTTTCAAATCAAATACATGGTCGAAGTGAATGCAATCGTCCATGTATTTGCCTTTCAAATTACTCTCATCTTATTTTTTAACCATTTTAGGTTGCTTTGGATGGTGGACATAACTCTCCGTAGACCAACCCATCTTTCTAAGGTGCCACAAATCTCATCAGTGAACTTGCACCAAAAGTATAAGTGATTCTACATTTTAACATCTTCCGTGCAGAGTAGGTTTTTAACGATGTATATAATATGGAGGTTGTCGAAGATCCCAATCTTTGAATTCACACGAGTTTAAAGTATTTCAATATCGTTGATCTTGTTAAGAATTTCAACAAATATCTCGGAGATCAAAACTTGTAACTGAACTCTTAAGTTTGTTAATCTGCCTTAAGTATCGTAGATCAATTTTTATTACCGAACTCCTAAGGGGATAAACTAGGGGTCAAAAAATATTTCATCTGACCTAAAAATGCTACATATCAAATCTTTTTACCAAACTCCTAAGTTTGTAAACTTGGAGATCATATAAATCTTCAATTCTACCAAAAAAATGTCGCATATCTCGCATATCATAACTTTTTACCAAACTCGTAAATTAGGGGGTCGTACAAATATTCAATCCAACCTAAAAATGTCGCATATGGAAACTTTTTACCGAACACCTAGGTTTATAAACTCAAGGGCTGGCCAAATCTTCAACCAACCTGGAAATTTCATAACTCAAAACTCTTTACCGAACTCCTAATTTCGAGGGGTTCAGCCAAATATTCAACCCGACCAAAATGTCTCATATCAAAAAAATTTACTGAATACATAAGTTCGTAAAATAGGGAGTCGACCAAATCTTAAACCTGGCCTAAAAACATCATAGATCAATTTTTTACCAAACACCAAAGTTTGAAAACTAGTTGAGTCAGACAAAATATCATTTCAACCTAAAAATGTCATAGATCAAAACTTTGTACCAACCTCTTATTTTTGTAATTAAGATTTGTCCTACAATTTAGTCAACATCTTATTTCCTTTTCTTCCAAAGCAAATGGGATGGGATGGGATGGGATGTGTGCCTCTTCTTACTTCGGAGACGATGAAAATCATAACCAACTGTACATACTATCAAGCTGATAAAATTCTAAATATTCAATTGTTACATATTATCATCGGCAAAAAAATCGATTTAGTTTGTTATTATTGAATGGAATTATTGTTGGCATGATGACAATTTAGTTCGATTGATCAAGTTATCATCAAATTTAGTTATTATCGGCAAAGATAAAAAAAAGTAGAGTGAATAAGGTACTATGTTTATGCACAAGAATATGAAATATAAGTACAACACAATAATTACACCCGAGATAAATTATCAACTCGAATGAACAATTACTGAATGCTAAAATTACATAAAACAAAAATCTTCACTAAATTATACAAACTTCAATAAAATGATGTAGGCCAACTATGTGTATGACCCAAGCATCCTCTGTATTTAAAATGATTGAGCAGCCATACCCTGAAGCGCAACAACCTCCTCAAAAACTTCAATCATATGACCTAAAAGACAAAAGGAAAGTGTAGCGCAATGAAGCAAAATAAAAAGACAACTAGCCTCTCATACATAGGCTGAACTTAAACATCTAAACCACCTAATAAAGATTAACATAAACATCACATGTATTTAAGGAGAGACTCACCCCCTACCCAAAAAGGGGTTAACCCTTAAGTTACCTCATTGTAATGGCCTCGAACTCATAACCTAACCCCTTGAAATTAGAAAAATTATAGTCGTCGGGATTAGTTCTTGTTATAGTCGTGCATATAAAGATATAGTTACAAAAATCATACAAGAGTCAAAAGAAGATGGATCGGTGGGAGTGTCTTCGACAGAGGAAATGACCTTTTTTACAGTATCACGGGTGCTAGTGACACCACCCGTGGCCAGAAAATTGTTGTGCTCCATACGTTGCACCCCATACTCATTTCTAGGCAAATTTATATAGGGTCCAATCGGCCCAAGGAAGGGGGATAAATTGATACCTCTTATCCTGATGGGTAGATTGATCCGAGTTAACGAGGTGAACAAATGAATATTTGGCCATGGGATCCTCCTTGGTTTATAGTGCTGAAGGGACGGCCTGAACAACTTCATTAATCACCACAACCAATTTTGGTTGGACATATGTGATCATTTCAATTCAATGCAAGTATTTGTTCCTCCTTCAACTGTTGAACGTGGGACCATAGATTTGCTCTAGGACATCAACAAACTCATCTAGAGACTGTATTTTATCATGACGAGAACTGGGTGCATTCACCACCTGGTCGATGAAACCTCCTGCCAATTCCAACTACTAGGTTAGTTCTTTAATTCGATCCAAAAACTCATTTGACTCTTTATTTTCCTGCTTGACCTCTACTTAAACTTTCTCATTCCCCACCCGAGCTTCATTCGAGAACTCGCTCAACCCCTTATACCTCCACTCGCATCCACTATGGTTGGCCATTAAGTTTCGGATCTTGTTGTTGGTGAATCAGAGGTCCATCCTTAGTTTAACCATATTTTCTTGGGCATTATTACTTTTCTAGTGCAAGTGGTTAGCCTTGGTATAATTACCCTTATGGGCTATAAGGAAGTGTTGAACACGCTCCACCTACCAAGAAATAAATGATAAAAAATTAGCAAATAATACACGGAAAATGAAATATCTTTGGTACTACTCATCAGTTGAATAGAATAATTCATCAAAGAGCATGCCATGTTAATATTCATAGGATGTTGCATGTTAATGGAATGAGGAGGTGGAGGAAGTTTGTATGAAGAACTGCTTGAGAAAAAAGGGGGAGGAAGAAGCCTAGTTAAAGCGACAAACGTATTAGGAAGGAGGAGCAATAGTACTCAATCGCCAAGGTGAACCCTGTATTGATCGGAGCACTAAAATTCGAGAAATTATCCGTGTCAGATGTTCTTCACTTCGTTGTAGGGCTGGATTTCTCTACGTCAACCTTTTGTTTATCCCTCAAAGGTATATCATAACCAACACTCAGGGAAGTGCTAAGTCGAGTCAGATTGGTATTCACCATGATTTTGTGAATAGGATTCGGGGTAAAAGACGTTTCTTTGTTGGACTACTTTTCCTTTAGTTGATACAATATATCAGCCACCGAAACCATGTCTGCAAAAATAAATATACAACAAACAAAAGTTAGTGAATTAAAAGCGAACTACAGAGCTAGAGAAAGTAGTGTGCTATTCGATACAAGGAATTTGGTTGATCTGCTATATGCAGAAGCATTTGAACAATTGAAGATGGATTTGAAAACAAATAAATTGTATACCGACCCGATAAAGGGGTTTACAGGGAAAAGATTTCAGATATATTACATTGAACTGCCAATAAGTATCGGTCAAGATAACTAATGTCTCCCTATTTGTGATATAATAATCTAGGTTGGAGACATAATTTTAGGTGTATTTGAGTATTTAATTAGATATTTTTATTAATTTTGATAAATTCCTATTTCTTGTCTTGATTTGATGAATTATAATTCTTAGAGCATATTTGGTTTAATTTGTGTGTTAATGTGAAGATTTAAATATATGTGGAAATTAATTAGATATCAAATCAATTATAAAGAGATAAGGAAAAAATATATGGAAGGAATTAAGAGATAAAAGGAAGTAGAGATAAAATAGGAAAGGAAACACTACTAAGTAAATCTGAAATTCTGCATCCACGTCCACTAAAGTGAAGATAACTTCAGATCGGCTGAGAATTTGGATGAGAAATCAAAAGAGAAGGTGTAGATCTTTTTGTTGCGGTTGTTTCGGTATAAAGTAAGAGAAAATCGGACCAATAACGAATGAGATACGACCAAAACAAGACAACATCAGTTTATCCCTTCTCCTATATTTTAGGAAACGAAATTGAGTTGGACTTTGACTCAAATTACTTGCCTTCTAATCCAAATTTCGACCTAGGGTCTTCTATACCCTATAAATACACCCTTTTGTCATTTGAAACACATCCTTGGTCAGCCTTTAACATCTAAAGACCAAGAAGAAGCCTAATCAAGATAGAAGAAGAGAAGAAGGAGCTTGGAAGCTGTTCATGTCGTTCCAACCTTCCCCGTTTGTAATTCTGTATTCTTATTTCTTTCGTATGAACTAATTTATTTATCTTGATATTAGCATGTGGGTATGAACCCTAGACTTGTTTTATATGTTATTTAATTTGGGATGTCCTTTTACATTTAATTGAATTTAGTAGTGATAGCTTTGCATTATGTGCTTTAAATTAATGTTTGTAGTTCTTGCGATGCGCACGTATAGGATTATCATAGTAATTGAGTTAACATCCAAAAGGGGGATTCAATTATAGAAAAGACCACATGGTCGTTTAGTGTGCGGTAGTGATCCGGAAGGGCTTGCCTAACTGGATAGTCATTAGGGTTTAATTTAACCACCAAGTTTTGAGCTTCCTAAGTCCACCCGGAAGGGGGTTAGGAGGAATTTAGAATCACGGCTATAGTATATCACACTATTCTCCCTTAGGTAATAAACATAGAACAAGACTAATGGGGATTACTTGCTAGTTCTCAAGCTAAACTATCATAAGCTTCTATCTATTTTATTTAATTTCATGTCTTTATTTTATTTAGTCAATTAGAGTCTTAAAAACCAAATAAATATTTTAGAGTATTTTATTTCCAGCATATTATTCTTCTAACTTCTTTTATTTTCACGTCATATTTGCATGAGTTCTTCTAACTTTCGTAGTCTCTGAGGAACGAATGCTACTTATCATTAAAACTTGCGTACGATCTGTGATACTTGTAGTGAGTAACGTGTTTAGGTTAGGGTGTTAGTTGCATCTTTTATTATGCTTTTATCACGCCCTAGTCGACACGAGGAACCTCTCAAAAAATATTTTGGTATGATTCGTTATAGAGAATTGTGTCTCGGCATATTATTCCATAATTGGGAGAGCGACTTTGAATAAGCTTTGGGCCTTGGTCTCGACATACTAGAGAATTGTGCTACTTCAATTTTCTTAGGAGAAAGTCGTTGACGAAGGAGGAGGAGGTCAAAAGGAAGCATTACTAAGTCCCAAGTAACAGAGTTAATGTTTTGTTCCAAAGTTGGAAGTGTGTAAGTTGACCAATAGCTGGTCATCTATAAAATCTATTTTCCCTTAAGATGTCTTTCTTGAAAACAAGAAGCTCAGAAATATAACTTCTATAATAAAGATTAATTGAAATATTCAATTTCTATCAATAGACTACCGACATGAAATAGTTAATAAAGCTCAAAAAAAATCATTACGCCAATTTTTTTCATGCCAATTTTTTTCATTGGCCTCATGATCAAAATACTAGCTCACCAGACATTAAAAGACCAGCTCACCTGACACTAAAAGATCAGCTCTCATAGCACTAAAAGACTATCTCCTTTGGCCTCAGAAAGACCAACTTCACTGGTAACCCGCCACCAAATCCCTGGCCAGGCTAAGGGGTCAGTCAATAATAATTATGACATAGTCTTGGCAAAGTGACCGATATAACTCTAGTAAATAAGCCCGACGTAGGCTCGGTAAAGAGACCAATATAGCTCCGGAAAATAAGTCTGATGTAGTCTCGACAAAAAGACCAACATAGCTATGATAAATAAGACCACATAGCCTCGATAAAGAGACCGACATAACTCCGGTAAATAAGACCGACGTAGCCTCGGTAAAAAACTGACATAGCTCCGATTAAAAAAACCCTGATGCAACATTGACAAAAGACCAACTATATTGTTGGCGGGAAAGCTCTATTTTCTTTTCAGGAATAAACACAACAAAGACCAACACATCCTTGGTAAACAAAAGAAAGGACCAAGGTAGTCCTGGCAAACAAAAGAAAGGACCAACAAAGCATTGGCAGATAATACCTAGAAGGTAGTGGCAAGATGAGTAAGTAAGACGCCCTCGGATTGCAGGCCAGGGGGTCGGGAAGTGAAACTCATCGATCTTAGGATAGTTATCAGTAACTACTCAATAGACTATAAATAAAAGTAATGTTATAAGGGGAAAACCTATCTTACGTAATCCCAAGGCTAATTAACATCAATTTTTGCAATAAAGATAGTTCATCTTTTTGCATTTTTCTTATCAAACACAACTTTTAATTATGATATTCAATCGTTTTAGTCCATAATGTTCTATCTGGTATATTTTTTTCGCCCAGGCATCACTATGGCTAGATGTTGAATAAACACTACTAGGAAATATCCCTGAACATGGGTTATGTCTAAACTCTCAAAATATTAACCTTATAGCACCTTGACTATCGACATCAACCTATCACCAATAGCTCACTTGGGCGAACAATTACTTCTTCATAAAGGCTAAGATGGTATTTCATGAAATATTTAACGCAAGTTACACAGGTGGATCCCTTGCAGATCAATGTGTATAGGTTTATATACCAAGATAAGAAGGAAGGAGATCAATTATATGGACATTCCCTAAAATTGTTATGGAAAAGAGGAAATCAGGCAATCAACCAAGATTTGGTCCACGATCACCTTGACAAAATAAAGCATGTTGGGAATAGATTCCTAATATTACAAGCCAACTCCCCAAAACTAGTAGAATTGAGTCATATTCTTACCCTATTAATAAGCTTATACACTAACTCTATTATATTTTATTCACTCACTATACTAATTTTAGCGTACAACATTAATTTGGTTCCTTGGATGTTATACCTGATAAGATAAAGAAGAATCACAGCTCATGACAGCTGCCAAGTTGTTAGTTTGTTATAGAGTTTGTTATAACAAATATGTATGTATAGTGTATGTAATGATCAGTATATAAACATCACACATACATGAATGTAAAGCTATCAATCTAATAAAATCTTCTCTTCACATATCTCTCTCTCTCTTCTCTTCTATATGGTATCAGAGCAATATGAAAGAACAAGCTCTTTTCTTCTGCCATTAATGGCGTCTTAAGAACAATATATAACTACATTTTCTTGAGCTTTGCTATCTTTCGCTCTTCGATCTTCCGCGTTTCCCTACTCTATCTCTTTCTTATTCTTAATGGCTGAATCAGCTTCTTCAACACCTCTTATCTCATCCAGTTCTGAAATTCCAGCTGGTTTACTTCTGCTTCGTCAAAACTGGGCCTCGCTTGTTCAAATCAAGCTTGATTCCACAAATTATGTGGTTTGGAAGGCTCAGCTTGAAGCCATGTTAGAAGCTCATGGATATCTTGATCATGTCACACGATCAGGAGCTCCTCCTTCATCAAGTAATCCGACATATTCAACTTGGATAATCGAAGATCATCAACTGAAGGTATCTCTTTTATCATCAATGATTCCCTCTGTCTTTTCGCAAGTTGTACGATCTTCTACTGCACATGACGTTTGGGTAAAACTTGAGGAATTGTTTGTTAATCAATGTCGCACACATGTGCATCAACTGAAAATGAAATTGTGCAACATTAAGAAAGGAGACAAATCAATGACTGAGTATTTAGCTAATATACAGGACATATGTGATGGATTAGATACTGCTGCATCTTCATTACCTCTTGAAGATGTTATTATGTATACATTGAAAGGCTTACCTTCTGAATACAATCAGTTTAAGTCTAGTATTCGGATTACTAATGCTCAAACATCAACACTAAGCTTTCATTCACTTGGTAGTTTGCTAGTATCTGAAGAATTGCATATGAAGATGTCTGAATCAAACGATTCATCTGTGCCTCATACTGCACTTTTTACACCTTCTACAATGAATTTCTCGTCTAATAATTCAACTCGTGGACGAGGAAATTCAAATCGTGGAAGAGGCTATGCTAATAGAGGTCGTGGTAGACATTTTTCACCACAAAATAACTCTGTGTTGGGAGCTCATCCATCACAGAATTCTGGTATGCTTACTAATGCTCCAACATGTCAGATATGCACTCGTATAGGTCACATAGCTCTTGATTGTTGGTATAGATCAGACTTTGTGAATTACCCTTCACCTAAGGCTCAAAATCGTGTCATATTAGCAGCACATTCTAATTACACACCTAATCAGTCTACTCAACATCAAGCTTATGATCCTGAAATGTGGTATTTGGATAGTGGAGCTAACAGTCATGTTACTAATGACTCTCACTTGATTGATCAATCACAGCCTTATCATGGTGCTCATTCAGTCTCAGTTGGCAATGGTCAGAATCTTGACATTGCAAGTGTTGGTCATAGTAAGCTATATACCTCTAATTCTTCATTTATTTTAAACTCAGTTCTTCATGTTCCCTCTATTTCTTCTAATTTGTTATCCATTTCAAAATTCACTAAGGATAACAACTGTATTATTTCATTCAGCTCTACTTCAGTTTCTATACATGATTGTTTCTCACATAAGTTGCTCTTTCAGGGCCCTTGTAGGGATGGCTTATACCCTATTTCATCTGGTACAAGCTCATTATCTACACAGGGCAGTCTTTGTTCCAAACAACAGTTACAATGTCTGTCTTCAAGGGTTGAAAATTCCTCAGCTATCTTGTGGCATTTGCGCTTGGGTCATCCTTCTTCTCAGGCTTTAATTCCTTTAAGTTCTATTTTAAAAAGTAAACTAGATCACTATGGTGTTCAATGTAATTCTTGTGCATTGTCTAAAGCACATAAGCTTCCATTTTCTCTGTCTACTTCTAAATCAAACAATCCTTTTGAAATTGTTCATTCAGATGTGTGGGGCCCAGCTCCAATTTCTTCTTGTTCTTCTTTCACATACTATGTTTTGTTTATAGATGATTATAGCAGGTTCAGTTGGGTGTATCCTTTGAAGCTGAAATCAGAAGTTTGTGAAGTATTCAAAGCATTCAATACCATGGTTCAAACTCAGTTTAATGCTCAGATCAAGTGCTTAAGATCAGATAATGGTGGGGAATACACCAGTAATGCTTTCAAGTGTTTTCTTCAATCATTGGGCATTACTCATCAAACTTCTTGCCCCCATACTCCTGAACAAAATGGAGTTTCTGAGCGCAAACACAGGCATCTAATTGAGACTACATTAGCTTTACTCACTCATGCCTCTCTTCCAATGAAATTTTGGTGTGAAGCTCTAGCTGCTTCTGTGTATTTAGTTAATATACTACCAAGTCCTTCACTTCATAACCAAAGTCCTTATGAACTGCTGTTTACCAAACCTCCAACATACAATCATTTAAAAGTGTTTGGGTGCTTATGTTACCCTTGGACAAAGCCATACAATCAACATAAGTTTGCTCTCAAATCTGAACCTTGTGTGTTTCTGGGATATTGCTCTTATTCAAAAGGATACAAGTGTTTTTCTACAACTTCTTCTCGAATGTTTATTTCAAGACATGTTCAATTTAATGAAACCTCTTTTCCATTTGCCACTAAACCTTCAGAAACACTTCCCTCTCCTCCAACAAATTCTACATATACTGACCTGTTTCAAACAATAAATCTATCCTCTCTTTCTCAACCCTTTACTCTTTTGAATCCCACAAATCCCTCTCCTTTGACTCAAGACTCTACCTCTAGTCAACATAATCCGCCTTCTCCTTCACCATCTCCTATTATACCTACACCACAACACCCTCCTCATCATCATATGGTGACTAGAAGACAAACAGGATCTCTTAGACCTTCCTACAAGTGTCAAACTCTCATTCAAACACCAACATCACTTGAACCTTCCTCATTTAAAGAGGCTGAAAATTTTTAGTGTTGGCAAGACGCAATGCAAGATGAATACAATGCATTGATTAATCAAAACACTTGGACTCTTGTTCCTACACCTCATGGTCGAAATCCTATTACATGTAGATGGATATACAAAGTTAAAAGACATGCTGATGGGTCTATAGCTCGTTATAAAGCGAGACTCGTTGCTAGAGGATTTTTACAAGAGTTTGGCTTGGATTATACTGAAACCTTCAGTCCGGTGGTTAAGCACCAAACTATACGAGTTGTGTTAGCTTTAGCAGTGTCGAGTGATTGGACTATTAGACAATTAGATGTGTCTAATGCGTTCCTTCATGGTGAACTTGATGAGGAGGTATATATGACACAACCACAAGGATTTGTGGACTCTACTAAACCCTCTCATGTATGCAAGCTAAACAGGTCGCTTTATGGCTTAAATCAAGCTCCTCGAGCCTGGTATTCTTTACTTCAATCTTTCCTTCTTCTCCAAGGATTCAAAGTAAGTGTTGCTGACTCGTCTATGTTTGTTAAGGGTGTTTCATCAACCTTAACTATCATATAAGTATATGTAGATGACATATTGATAACTGGTGCAAATGCTGAAGAGATATCAAATGTTATTACTGCCTTAAAAAATAGATTTCAAATGAAGGATTTAGGCCATTTAGCCTATTTTCTTGGTCTTGAAGTGTCCAAAACAAATGAAACTACAATTGTTTCTCAGGCCAATTATGCTCTCTCCATTCTTAAGAAGGCTGGCTTGAGTGAGTGTAAACCTTCTACAACTCCTACACTCACCAAAAATGGTGTTATATCAAACTTTCATAAAGAATTATATGAAGATCCTTTTCTGTTTAGAAGTCTAACTGGTGCCTTGCAATACTTAACCATTACAAGACCAGACATTTCATTTGCAGTTAATCAAGTATGTCAAGCTATGCATAAGCCAACCAATGCAGACTTTGAAGCCTTAAAGAAGATATTAAGATATCTCAAAGGAACTTATCATTACAGTTTACAATTCTCAGCCTCTTCTCCTACTCTTTATGCCTTTTCTGATTCGGATTGGGCTAGTAATATTCAAGATAGAAAGTCTACAACTGGCTACTGCATCTTTTTAGGAACAAACTTAGTCTCTTGGGGCTCAAAGAAGCAAAATACAGTCTCAAGATCTTCCACTGAAGCTGAATATAGAGCTCTTGCTCATGTTTCAGCTGAAGTTAAGTGGTTCACATTCTTGCTCCAAAGTCTTCATATTCCTATTATAACTCCAACATTGTCTTGTGATAACATGTCAGCTTTGGCTTTGGCTACTAATCTTGTATTCCATACCAGGACTAGACACATTGATGTGGATTTCCACTTTGTCAGAGAACAAGTAAAAGCTAAGGTACTCAATCTCAGACATGTTTCCTCATCAAATCAATTGGCTGATATTTTGACTAAGGGCCTTGGAGTTACTCAATTCACCTCTCTTCTATCCAAGCTGCCCATGATCAACATGCTTAGCTTGAGGGGGGATGATAAGATAAAGAAGAATCACAGCTCATGACAGCTGCCAAGTTGTTAGTTTGTTATAGAGTTTGTTATAACAAATATGTATGTATAGTGTATGTAATGATCAGTATATAAACATCACACATACATGAATGTAAAGCTATCAATCTAATAAAATCTTCTCTTCACATATCTCTCTCTCTCTCTTCTCTTCTATAATACCAAGTTGTGGATACCTAGTGTTGGTAAATTTCATTTTTCACATAGTGGTGAAGAGCGAGAGTGCTTCCAAGGAAAATGGTGTAAAGAGAATATAGGTCCACCCGATTGATGAATGCTCACTAAGATTTTGGGTCATCATTTGTGTCACATAAAAATATCTGAGCAAATCAGACTGCACAAGACCTTTCTTTATATGTGGTGGTCCCACACATAATGTACATAGATCTACCAAGAGCTAGAAATACCAAGAGTCGATTACAATTGGAATCATAAGTCTTCATCTAGATAAAGTCTTAATAAGGTAGTCATTGGGTAGGGCATGGAACCACCCAATTGAAGATATTTTGTTTAGAAAAGCAGTCGTTGATAACACATTGTCTATAGAGAAGCCAATGAGTAATTTATAGGCAAAGCGGCAAAAGACCAAATTTCTTTTTTAACAAAATCAACTCGGTCACGTAATGTTGTTGATAGTGGCTTGAATCTAAGTGTCTCACTTGCATGTAGAAACTTTCATGTCATAACAAAAGTATGCCCTTAATATACTAGAATATGCATGACCATTAGGTGTCATAGCCTATGAATTCATAATGGAGCGCCACCTAACACTATCAACTATAAAAAATGATTGAGTTTATTACCCATCGATAGATAATATACTTCTTGGTGTACAATTTATCTTACCATCACTCGATGTTATATGACATTTATTGTCCAAACCTTAAGTCATTTCATGCACGCGTGAATGAAGATCACTAAGAGGTTATGCTGAGAATTACTAGGTACATCAAGGGCACTCCAGGAAAGAGAATATTGATGTCATCAACTAACAATCTTGTATGACAACTATATGGTGATTTCAACATGATGATCAAACATATGTTTCCGTGTTATGTCGAGAAACTCTCTAATCACATAGAAGACGAAGAAACAGACAATGATTATCATGACATGGAAAACACCACATGTGAAGTTAGTTGGTCGAGATGCCTGATAAATTGTTTTTGTGTGTGTCTTATATGAAGTCGGTGAATTTATTTTGTGATGACAAGTAATCGATTTGTATCGCATCATACCTAATGTTTCATGAAATCATATCGATTTAGGTTTTTAAATTCAAGAAGAGATCCAAGTTGGTTAATTGAGACCTACATGTATAGACAATGGAGCAACTCCCTAAGTTTCGCACAAAAGCTTTTGGACGAGTTCAATTTATATTTCTTCATTTCAAGTTATGATCTCGAGACCTCCACGAGAAGCTTTTAGAATAGGGAATATATTTTATCTCTAGAATTGGGTATTATATTAGATCTAATTAATAATATATTTTTTACCTTTTGTGAGTATTCTATCTCAAATGGATCTATAAATTCTAAAATTTTATACAACATATATCATAGTATTTAGAATATCATGTTACAGTTTTAATAGATCACCATCTTTAAAATTTTACTATCTTAAATATTTTTTATAGTTTCAATAGATCATCATCTAGAAGACCACATTAAATATGTTATAAGGTAGAATTAGAATTAGAATCCATAATGTATATTTTTCGGGGGACTTTTTTTTGAAAGAAAAGATAACTATTTTTAGTCAATGGGAGAAATAAATTTGACCCCAAAATCCACTTTAATTGTCATTACGTTTAATAATTGTAGAAGAAACAGAGAAGGGCCACTTATATGGCCAAAACCATTCATAGACTACTTGTATAACGAGAGATAGTGATCGAACGACGTTGATATTTGGTGATAATGAAAAGGTAGTATTGACAGTTGGGAATTGGGATCGTTGACGATGGAGAAAAAGACAGTTTACTTTGAGGTGGAAATTGGAGAAAATGATTCTAATGGTAATGGGTCACACTTCGTCGAGTTTATAATTGCATAGATTTTATATGTCATTATTCGTGTATCATAGGTTACATTAGATATAACTAGGGATGTCAATGGAGCGCGGGTTTGCGGGTACCCGCCCCCCTTTACTTTAAACGGAACGGGTTTTAAGATACTAAATGGGGCTTGGGACGGATTATGGGGATGGATCATCAAAACCCGCACGAGACGGGGCGGGTTGTGGGGATAAGTATTCCCCACCCCGCAAACCCTCCCGCATGTATATAATATATAATTAATATATTTCATTTATATTGTATAATTTAATTTCAATAATTATTCAAATAAAAGTTTGTGTGCGTTTATTACAACACACAAAGTTTAAATTGTTCAAATCAAAGTGAAACTCCAAGGACAGAATTTGTTTAAAAATAAAAAAATTTGTAGTAATAAAAAAACTTGAACGGTCAATTTGAAACCCGCGGGGAATAAATGAGCGGGGCGGGGCGGGGTGTGGTGATATACTATATGCGTCCTAGAAGGGGGGTTGAATAGGACAATAGAAATTAATCGGCTAATTTTATTTCAAGAAAATAAAATTAAAAGCTAATTTGAATCCTATTGTATTAGCAAACTAAATAGTATAAAACTAGATAATCCTAATGGACAATAATATCAAACTATTCAAGTAGGCATTTTATCAAGCATATAGAGTGCGGAAATATAAAGAGTGTAGAGATAGAATACGATACACAACGATGTATAGTGGTTCGGTTTCCCTACATCCACTACCTAAGGAAGCCTCCTTAGGATTTGCAAGATTCTCACTAATCTTCGTAACTCTTAACCGGGTGAGATACAAACCCTTACAACCACTTCAAAAACCCTTTGAAGGAAATACACTTGTGTTATCACCAACACAAGGAACCAAGCATAAACCTATGCTCACACTACTCTCTTAATCTATTACAAGAACTAAGAGGAAAGGGAAAAAGTGTTTAGGGGTGCTTATAAAAGCTTTGTGACTAAACTCCTAAATGAGTAGATAGAACTAATTAGTTTCACAATAAATATGACTTGAATGCTCCTTTGAAACCTCCTTGAATGATAGAATTAATTGCTCTTAAGATTGGTAGATGGAAGGCTTAAGTTGTGTCTTGAATGAGCTCCATTTTATAGCTGAAAAGATGGTCCAACGGTCATAAAGCTTCTCTCTAACGGATCTATTTATCTCCCAACGGATATAAGCTTTGTCCTCTAGTAATAGTGCTGAAACCCTCTCGTGCGGTGTACCGCGGGTATCGTCCGGTGCACCGCGGGACTGTTCGACTTGATTATGAGCTTACTGGTCGGACTACTTCATGTACCGCACACCTGGTCCGTTCCTGGGTCCGGTGTACCGCGCTTTATGTCCGGTGTACCGTGCAGATTTCTGAGCTTACTGGTCGGGCCATCTAGTGCACCGTGCTTCTGGTCCGTGATGCTGCGGTGCACCGCGTGATTCATCCGGTGTACCGCGGAGCTGCTTTTATAAATATAACGCTAAGTATAAAGAGATAAACACAACTAATCTAATGAGGGGTTTTGGAAAACAACTTAAGTGATACCAAAATGAATTTTAGTGTAAAAGATGATTTGTCGAATATTAAAACGGGAATAAAAACAAGGTGAGGCTAACAATCTCCCCCTTTTTGATGTTTGACAAATCATAAACTTTTGAAGATGCCTAAGATTTAGTTTTGATCAAAAACTCCCCCTCAACCTAATCACTAGAGTTTTTATAAAAACTCCCCCTCACAAAATGCATTTTAAAAAGTTCAACTAAAATTTCTCCCCCTTTGTCAACAACAAAAAGAACAAATGATACAATTTTGAAATTTTTAAGGGGTCAAAACACATTTTGAGTAAAAACAAGGACTAAAGGAATAAATGGATAACAATTAGAAGCTTCAAGGAACCTATAACATCAAGAAAAGATTAGCAACAAGATTATATACACAAAAAGCTCTAAACAAAAACATGACATGAAAGAAGGGTTAGATAATTTGCATGCCAATCTCACAACGAATTTTCTCAAAAGGATCTTGGGGTAGAGGTTTCGTAAAGATATCGGCTAGTTGATTTTCCGAAGTGACAAATTCAAGAACAATGTCCCCTTTTTGAGTGTGATCCCGGATAAAATGATGACGGATTTCTATGTGTTTTGTTCTAGAGTGTTGAATGGGATTTTTGGTGAGATTGATAGCGCTAGTGTTATCACAACGAATGGGAACACGATCATACTCTAGGCCAAAATCTAGTAAGGTTTGTTTCATCCAAAGAATTTGAGTCACACAATTTCCGGCCGCAACATATTCGGCTTCGGCCGTGGATAAAGCAACACTATTTTGTTTTCTACTAGACCAAGAAACAAGGGATTGACCTAAGAATTGGCAACTACCACTAGTACTCTTCCTATCGAGTCTACAACCGGCATAATCGGCATCCGAATAACCTATTAGTTCAAAGGAGGTAAATCTTGGGTACCAAAGTCCTAGACTAAGGGTTCCTTTCAAATACCTAAAAATACGCTTAACGGCACTAAGATGGGTTTCTTTGGGAGAAGATTGAAATCTAGCACAAAGACACACGGGGAACATAATATCGGGTCTAGAAGCGGTTAGATAAAGTAAGCTACCAATCATACCTCGATATAGTTTCTCATCAACATCCTTACCATCTTCATCTTTGTCTAATTTTGTGGATGTGCTCATTGGAGTTCCAATTTCCTTTGCATCTTCAAGGCCAAATTTTTTGATCAATTCTCTTGTGTATTTGGCTTGATTGACAAAGATACCATCTTTCATTTGCTTGATTTGAAGTCCAAGAAAGTAATTTAATTCTCCCATCATGCTCATCTCAAATTCCTTATGCATGCTTTTAGAAAAATTCTCACAAAGATTTTCATTAGTAGCACCAAATATAATATCATCCACATAAATTTGAACAAGAAGGATATCTTTTGAAGACCTTTTTATAAATAAAGTGGAGTCAATTTTTCCTCTTTTAAAACCATCATCTAATAAAAATTTGCTTAATCGTTCATACCAAGCACGAGGAGCTTGTTTTAAACCATATAAAGCCTTTGAAAGTTTAAAAACATGGTTTGGAAATTTTGGATCCTCAAAACCCGGAGGTTGTTTAACAAAAACTTCCTCGTCTATAAAACCATTTAAAAAAGCACTTTTGACATCCATTTGGTAAAGTTTAAAATTCATATAGCAAGCAAAAGCAAGTAGCATACGAATAGATTCAAGTCTAGCTACGGGAGCAAAAGTTTCATCGAAATCAATACCTTCTTCTTGATTGTACCCTTGAGCAACTAACCTTGCTTTATTTCTAGTAATGATGCCGGTGTCATCTAGCTTGTTGCGAAATATCCACTTAGTGCCAATAATAGTGGGGCCAATTGGTTTCTCCATTAATGTCCAAACTTTGCTACGCTCAAATTGATTTAATTCCTCATGCATAGCATTAATCCAATGATCATCTAACAAAGCTTCTTTAATATTCTTGGGCTCAATTTGAGATAAGAAAGCTTGATGAGCACAAAGAGCAATAATACGGGAGCGAGTGGTAACACCTTCTTTTGGATCACCTAGAATTAAGTCACTTGGGTGATCTTTGATATGTTTCCAACACCTTGGTAAATCCGTACTAGCTTCATTTAACACTTGATCATCTTCCTTAAGAGATTCTTCATGAGATTTGACTTCTTGAGTAGGAGATTCTAAGGGTTGATCTAGTGGAGTATCTTCAACAACATCTACCACTTTCTTGATACAAAACGGATTAGTCTCATCAAAGTCAACATGCATAGATTCCTCAATGGTACGAGTACGTTTGTTGAAAATGCGATAGGCTTTTCCTTTAGTGGAATAACCAAGAAAAATGCCTTCATCCGATTTAGCATCAAATTTTCCCAAATAGTCCCTAGTGTTAAGGATAAAACATTTGCACCCAAAAACACGAAAATAAGCAATAGTTGGTGGTCTACCATTCCAAAGCTCATAAGGGGTTTTCTTAATAAGGGGTCTAATAAGAACTCTATTTAACACATAACAAGCCGTATGAACGGCTTCACCCCAAAAGTATGTAGGCAAGCTATGTTCTTTTAGCATTGTTCTAGCCATTTCTTGTAGAGTTCGGTTTTTCCTTTCCACTACCCCATTTTGTTGGGGAGTTCTAGGGGCCGAGAAATTATGCTCAATCCCAAATTCATCACAAAAATGCACAAAAGGAGAATTCACGTATTCACTACCATTATCACTACGAATGCATGTAATAGAGTAGCCTTTCTCATTTTGCACCTTTCTACAAAGTTTTGCAAATTCATTGAAGGCATCACTTTTCAAAGCAAGGAACATCACCCATGTGAATCTAGTGTAATCATCAACAACAACAAAGACATATCTAGACCCTCCTAGACTAGTGACATCAACGGGACCAAATAGGTCCATATGCAATAATTGAAGTGGCCTAACGGTGATGACCTTATTAATGGATTTAAAAGATGAACGATGTTGTTTACCAAGTTGACATGCATCACATAATTTATCTTTATCAAATTTGTAAATAGGCAAACCAACAACAAGATTTTTTCTAGATAATTTTGAAATCAAATCCATGCTAGCATGTCCTAAACGTCTATGCCAAAGCCAACTATCATTAACCACGGATAAGCATTTAATATTTTTGCACATAAGACTCTCAAGATCAACAACAAAAACATTATCCGATCTTTTTGCAATAAACATAGTATCTAACTCATCATTTTTGAAAACAACACATCTAGATGCTTCAAATTTAACACTAAAACCAACATCACAAAGTTGACTAATACTAAGCAAGTTAAAAGAGAGACCCTCAACAAGTAACACATTAGAGATAAGTAAAGAGTCCATATTACCAATGTTACCTTTACCCAAAACGCGTTTCTTAGTGTTGTCGGCAAAAGTAACTTTATCACCTTTAGTTTTATATAAATTTGTAAATAATGATGGATTTCCGGTCATGTGTCTTGAGCATCCACTATCAAGTAGCCATATATTTTGCTTCTTGATGCTCAACCCCTACAAACAAACGATAATTTAAGCTTTAGGTACCCAATTAGGATTGGGTCCATGAGGGTTAGTGGATTTTCTTTTTAAGACCCATTTAGGTCTTTTCCAAATTGGCACAAGAGATCCCAAATCTAATAATTTACGATAGTAACAATGAGATGCATCATGACCAAGTTTTTCACAATAGGTGCAAGTGATAGAAGATTTTGAAGAGGATGGAATTGCATTTGAAATTTTTGATTTTACAAAGACATTTTTCAAAGGTTTTTGGTGAGTGAATGGATCATATCCAACACCACTTTTTTCATTAGCCATTCTTTGAGAACCTAAAATCAAATCCAAGTTTTCTTGCCCACTAGTAAATTTTAAAATAATGGCATTTTGATCAACAATCTTTATCTCTAACAAAGCTTTTTCTTCCAAAAGATTTTTCTCAATAAGATGAAGTTTCTCATTATCATCTATACATTCATCACAAAGATTTTGACAATCTTCCAAAGCTTTTAAAACCTCTTTAGTTCTATTTTTCTCAAATTCTAAATCTTTTGTTAAAACTTTGTTTGTTTCAATAGAATTTAAAAAATCATTATAAAGAGAATCAAATGCCTCATGAATATCTTGTTCACTAGCATCATCATTAGTTAAAGAGAGTTTGGATTTAGGAGTTACCTCATCATGATTTGCCATAAAGGCAAAGTGAGTAGTACCGGTATCATCATCCGAAGAAGCATCTTCATCATTCTCAACTTTTCCCATAAAGGCAACAAGATTGACATTTTCATTATCACTTTCTTCTTCATCCGAATTTTGAGTATCCCAAGTGATATTAGCATGCATAGCTCTTTTCGGTTTCTCCTTTTGAAGAAGAGGACAATAGGTTTTGATGTGACCAACCTTCTTGCAATGATAGCAAGTGGGTTCATCTTGTTTGATAGCTCTATCATTCTTCTTGTAAGGTGAGGAAGAACTTCCTTTCTTGGCAAAGCGTTTGTATCTCATGAATTTTTTCATATCTCTTGCCAACATAGCTACTCCTTCATCTTCACTAGTTTCTTCTTCATGTGAATTTTCTTCTTCACTATCCTTCCTTTCTTTTCGTTCTTTCAACTTAGAACTCATGGCATGAAAAGCAATGGATTTCTTAATCTTTTTCTCCTCATCATCTCTTATCTTTTCTTCTTCAAGCACAAGCTCTTCCGTCATGAGGTTGCAAATGAGTTCATGAACCGTCATTTTTGAAAGATCTTTAGTATCCCTTATAGAGTTGATTTTTGTCTTGTATTTCCTTGGAAGAGCAAATAAGATTTTTCGGCATTGTTCCTTGTTGGTGTACTCTTGACCAAGAGTCTTCAAAGTGTTAACAATGTTAGAAAATCTTTGATGCATAGCATTCAAGGCTTCATCGGGCTCCATACGAAAAAGCTCATACTTAGTGATAAAGAGACCAATTTTGGTTTCTTTTATATCCTCCGTTCCTTGATAAGAGAGCTCCAAGAGTTGCCACATTTCATGAGCGGAATTGCATTCACTCACTCTAGCATATTCCGTGACACTTAATCCATTGATGAGGATGTTCATAGCTTTGTTGTTTTTGGTAAGTTTAGCTATGTCTTGATCATTGTAATCATCTTCATCTTTTACCTCCGTTGTACTTCCGGCAACGTAAGGAATATAAGGACCCTTTTTGATAGCCATCCATAAAAAGTAATCGATTCCTTTCACATGAATCTCCATCTTCTTTTTCCATCCAAAGTAGTCTTTTCCTACAAAAAGCGGAGGTCTAGTAGAACATGAACCTTCCGGTTGATTAGAATCCATATCGTATTAACTCTAGAAACGATTAAGTACAATAGAGCTAGGCTCTGATACCAATTGATATACTATATGCGTCCTAGAAGGGGGGTTGAATAGGACAATAGAAATTAATCGGCTAATTTTATTTCAAGAAAATAAAATTAAAAGCTAATTTGAATCCTATTGTATTAGCAAACTAAATAGTATAAAACTAGATAATCCTAATGGACAATAATATCAAACTATTCAAGTAGGCATTTTATCAAGCATATAGAGTGCGGAAATATAAAGAGTGTAGAGATAGAATACGATACACAACGATGTATAGTGGTTCGGTTTCCCTACATCCACTACCTAAGGAAGCCTCCTTAGGATTTGCAAGATTCTCACTAATCTTCGTAACTCTTAACCGGGTGAGATACAAACCCTTACAACCACTTCAAAAACCCTTTGAAGGAAATACACTTGTGTTATCACCAACACAAGGAACCAAGCATAAACCTATGCTCACACTACTCTCTTAATCTATTACAAGAACTAAGAGGAAAGGGAAAAAGTGTTTAGGGGTGCTTATAAAAGCTTTGTGACTAAACTCCTAAATGAGTAGATAGAACTAATTAGCTTCACAATAAATATGACTTGAATGCTCCTTTGAAACCTCCTTGAATGATAGAATTAATTGCTCTTAAGATTGGTAGATGGAAGGCTTAAGTTGTGTCTTGAATGAGCTCCATTTTATAGCTGAAAAGATGGTCCAACGGTCATAAAGCTTCTCTCTAACGGATCTATTTATCTCCCAACGGATATAAGCTTTGTCCTCTAGTAATAGTGCTGAAACCCTCTCGTGCGGTGTACCGCGGGTATCGTCCGGTGCACCGCGGGACTGTTCGACTTGATTATGAGCTTACTGGTCGGACTACTTCATGTACCGCACACCTGGTCCATTCCTGGGTCCGGTGTACCGCGCTTTATGTCCGGTGTACCGTGCAGATTTCTGAGCTTACTGGTCGGGCCATCTAGTGCACCGTGCTTCTGGTCCGTGATGCTGCGGTGCACCGCGTGATTCATCCGGTGTACCGCGGAGCTGCTTTTATAAATATAACGCTAAGTATAAAGAGATAAACACAACTAATCTAATGAGGGGTTTTGGAAAACAACTTAAGTGATACCAAAATGAATTTTAGTGTAAAAGATGATTTGTCGAATATTAAAACGGGAATAAAAACAAGGTGAGGCTAACATGTGGGGAAGAACAACGCAGGGGCGGGGCGTGGGGCTTCTATTTTTTTGTGGGGCGGGGTGCGGGGATAGGTAAACCCGCCCCATTGACATCCCTAGATATAACCGGTATTTAAAATTGTTACGTAAATTTAAAAAGTAAAATATTATCATTGATAAGTCTCTACATCCGCATATAAAGTTTAACCTGCTAACTCAGTAACCAACCTCCATTAAAGTCCTTACCAGCCCAAGAAAGATAGAAAAACTACCATCTCGATTCAATGCAATAGCACAGTCAAGTCGATTGTTTGTTTCGCCCAAACCTCGACCACACCAGGTCATCTATCCACTCAACCTCCCTCAACTATGTCGAGCCCATAGGACAGGGGTCTCTTCCCAACCGACCATTCAGTCAGACATTAGGTGCAAATAACGATATATACGATACAAAAGAGATCTTTGCCAATTCATATCTTCTATATCAGAGTTGACCTAAAAGATCTCAACTGAAAGCCCATCAGGGGGCGGCTAATAACCTTAGCATGTGTCCAAATCTTTAAGGGGAGTCTTCTACAAGTAAAACTCTATGCCTATTAGTACATGGAGTAGGTTTACTATAAGGTATCTCACTTTTTACTCTCAAAAGCTCTATGCAATATACATATTCATATGTTTTGCCCCTCTCTTGATTCTTACATTATTGATGGACCATTATTTCTCGTTCACATGCCTGACTTGGGCGTTGCAGTACCATCTGAAGCACACCTCCATCGGACACCTATTCATAATTGTACAAGTACGAAGGATAGATCGGGCAACCATTCAGTTAGACTTTTCCCCACCGTTCCTATATCAGACACATCCATTAAATCCACTTACTCACGTCAATATCTCGATCTGAGATCGACAACACTATAACTTTATCTGGTAGAATTTAATTATCAAATTAGCACCATTTGTGAGAATTGTATGTGTTTTCTCCCAAGATCAATGAGAACACACCACAATGGAGAAAATCCTGATAAATACCTAGCTAGGAATCAAGTAGTCCCCATAGGGGTCGTCTAATAATTTTTGTGCTTAAAATAATTCTTTATCTTGATCACATATTGAGTTGTATTAGATATTAAATTACACCGGGGGGGGGGGGGGATTTAGCAGTGAAAATAGAATTATAAATGTTCAGTTGAGTTTGAAAATAGGAAGAGCTAAACTAGCTAGATAATCACATATATGTTTGAACTTTAGACATCTAGATAACATGTGTAGGATTTACTCGAAAGAGGTTCCTAGGGTTAGATAGCAACCCTTACTTATTTGAAAGAAACTTAGGGAGATATTAGAATCTAGTTAGCAAGTGAAATACCCAATTTACCCTTATATATCGTGAATAGTCTTAATTCATGCTAGTGGTGAGTACGAAATCTTGAGCTATATTTCTCATCCATCTTATCTTTGTTATTTCCTTTATAGTATTTTTCTCTTTGTCTTATTTAACTATTAAATAAAATATAAAATAAATCTTTCTTCTTTAGTTTTTATCAACAAATATATAGAATCAAACTCAAATTACGTGTGAACTTCTTATTCCCCGTGGAGAACAAAGTTTACTTATATTTTTTATTACTTGTGATGACTCATCACTTCCGAGTAATCATACTCTAAGAGTTTATGTTATATCACACCTCGGGGGATAACATGTTTTTGGTGCCATTGTAGGGGCATAGTTAGTTAATTGTTCTTCTAGTTTTACTTTTAGAAATATGTTGTTGGTTTGTACACTCGTTTGTTATTCTATTTAGGTATAAGACAGCAAGTAGGGTAATGGATCAAGGTAACTGGTTGATTTTAAAATGTACGAAGGATATTATTCGAATCACAATTCATCCAAATATGTGGAAGACTCTTCTGATTATCAACAATGAGGTAGTAACTACTACCGCACACCTTATCAAGACCCGCAAGAGCAAGGATGTTACAATGATGGAACAATAATATGCAACAACCTAAATTGCTACCACAAAATTTATAGTCATTTCAGGATATGTTTGTGTGTAATATGCAAAAGAGAGAAGAGGTACAAAAGGTATATGGGGAAAGTTTGATGGTGAAGTCTAGTATGGAGGTGGTAATGCAAATAATAATTCAAGATATTATACTCAAGCAGTTCATAAATTAACAGAATTTGAGCCTCCTATCGAGAGTTTTAGAATAGGGTTGTGCCCTAAATATTAAAAATCATAAGACAATCACGGAGAATCAGTATGCTCACCTTTGCACCATAGAAAATCCCCCAAAACAAAAAGTTGAAGTAATCTGTGAAGTATAGCGATAATTAGCATGTAGTTGGAGTAGCTGGATTGGTTGAGTAAGAAGAATGCAAAGGGCCATGCCATGTTGCGCAAGAATGTGGAGCAATATTCGTTGAATATCAACGGAAAATCGAAGAGACGGAGAACTTATACCGTCAAAGCCAGTCATAAAATGGTACGATAGAAATTTGTTTTGTTGTGAGAACAAGGTGGTGAAATATGGAAGTTAACCTACTCATTACAAAGACCGATCAAGAAAAATTAAGGTGTGCAGTTCCTTAAGTCAATATTCAGAGGAAGAGGTGGGTTTAAGCGAAGGAGTGCTGCAAGGGCCTCAATACAATATATGAAGAATTTTACATGTCGATCTCAACAACCTGATAAACAAAAGAGCTTCTCGGGAGGCAACATAGTGTCAAAAGAGGTAAAATCTGCATTTTTTATCACTTTTCTTGAGTTAGTAGTTAAGAGTTTGATATATTACGCATAACGAGAAGGAAAAATGGAATAACAATGAAATATTGTAAAATTAGAGCATCCATTGGAAAATCCGAGGGTATTAGTGCGTTAGAAGTACTTTAACTATTAAAAAGAAAAAAAATTATCGAATTTTGAGTTTTTCGAAAAATTATCGAGAAAATAAGAAATCGGAAAATATTTCTGCAAAGGGTGCGATATACCATGGTAATTTTGTGGCATATCGCATGAATATTAGAAATAATAAGTGGGGTCTGGTTATGGATCAGGAGCACGAGATATAAATTAAATGACATGTCGAGCCAATTTACGGTATACCACAGATTTTTACATTATACCACAAGCATATCGGCGATGGACAAAATTTGAAAATCTTCGAGAGGGCATAAATTTATTTTTAAGTGTCGAATAATTTCTTTTTCGAGTCTTGATAGCATATTTTTCCTCGATAGATCTATTTTAATGACCAAACCTCAATAGGATCACTCATCATATAGTTATGGCCAAATCATTGAGATTCTTTATACTACCCCAACTTCGGAAATAAACTATGATTGATTGGATAAAATCCTCAGAGAGATCTTTGTATAGATGGATAGATAGAGAAGTTTAGTTTCCAATGCCGCAAACCATACATGAAAGTCTATATACGTCCTAGAAGGGGGGTTGAATAGGACCACGGAAATTAATCGGCTAATTTTATTTCAAGTAAATAAAATTAAAAGCTAATTTTATTTCAAGTAAATAAAATTAAAATCTGATTTAAATCCTATTCTCTTAGTAAACTAGATGAACATAAGTTTGACTAATGAACAATAAATAATGAGCACTATGATACTCATACAAGCATATAATCAAACATACAGAGTGCGGAATAAAATAGTTTAGGGAAAGAGAATACGCAAGCATGTATAGTGATTCGGTTTCCCTACTCCACTACCTAAGGTTTCCACCCTAGGATTTCCAAGCTTCTTTAATAAGCTCCGTGTCTCTCTTAACCGGGGCGAGAACACAATACCCTTTTACAACCACTTCGAAAACCCGAAGCAAACTCTTGCGTAATACAACAGAAGGACACCAAGTATAATCTCTATACTCGCACACTATCTTAATCTATCGATTACAAAGACTATACTAAGAAGAAGAAACAAGTGTTTGAAAGGTTTAACAATAGTGATGAATACCTAAAGAGTGGATATGAGTTTATAGCACACTAAGAATGATTTTGACTATTAATGGCTCTTGACACCTTCTTGAATGATAAAAATTTAGCCCCTTGGTGTTGGTAGATGAATGGTGTTAGTTGTGCCTTGAATGTACTCCATTTTATAGATGGAAAATGCTCCCAACGGTCATGAAGAATGTGTCTAACGGATATAAATAAAACCCCAACGGATATAATAGATACAGTCAATTTGCTGCAGAAAATCCTAACCTGCGGTGTACCGCTCGAAATCTCTGTCCGCGCTCTAATAAGTACAACTTTTACTACGATGCTCGGATGAAGAAACTTTCTTCAAGAGAGTTGTTGGAAACATCATTCTAAGAAACTTTATAGTTGATCATGAAGGCCAATTCTCAATTTACACAAAGATATGAATAAAAGTATCTGTATGAGAATTAGTTTCTTAAGATATAATATTAAGGCATAATAAAAATGATATTTAAAGTGTTCTTGATGAAAAATAGTGCAAGATAGAATATGTATATAAAGAGTAATAAGAACACTAATCACAAGAGGATTTATCACATTAAAACAACTTATGGAAGGAGGCAATATGCCAACAATACGTTATATGAAAAAGTTATGATCAAAGCGGTGAGGTAAGATGCTAAAAATGAACTAGTTTCCTCAATTTTGCATGGCCCTTTGGCTCTGAATCAACCCATAAGGTTGAGGAACTCCACACACATCATCACAGACCCATCATGGATCAAGAGCGTCAACACCTAACTTGGGGACTGAGTGATTCTCTCAAATGTAAGTACTCTTTACCCTCTCGTTAGCCTTTGCATAATGCATGTTTAGGTGTATATTTCTAAATTTTATTGCTTTTTGTCCGGGTCGTGTGGACACACGACTCATCTTTGAGTGGGTTGTGATTTACTTGTTGTTCTCATCCCCATTTCACATGTTTAAATGCTTATAAAAAAATCATGGTAAGAATTAGAAGTTTCTTTATTAAATATGGATGTCTGGTATAAGCATACATTGATAATGCGATGATATCAACTGGGTTTTTGCTTCAGAATCACCCATATTATTCTTTAAATACTTTTATAAAACATGTTAGTTTGGATTGAATTGTTAGATAACAATGCATTATAAGGTGAGTTGAACTAGTTGGTAGTGAGTAGGTGTGTAAAAATAGAGATCCAACCTAGTCGAAAACCAACTTCACCCATATGATCAAGGAGGTTCTTTGATAAGCCACTTGTTCCCTCTATCTTTATGTTTAGATGAAATTTATGTATCTCTCTTAGACCCTTTGAGCCTCAAGCCTTTTTTTGGTTGACATATTATAAGCTTATACGCCTTAAATTTTAGGACTTTACCCTATGACCGGAACTCTAATCTCTATGCCTTATGAATAACCATCTCCGAGCTTGTGTTTTGGGGTGGTAGGTGTTCGCGGTAAAGGGATATGACAGGGGTATTGTGTTTGTATTTGTGCTATACTATGATGCAAATTATCATATTCCTTGTCCGGTTTAATAAAAGAAAAAAGTTTGAGAAAAAGAAAGAATCAAGTATGAAACTACACATAAAAGCTCGGGATATGCTTGACTTCTAAAGGAAAAAAGGAAAGAAAGAAAATAGTAAAGAATATGTCAAGTGACAATTGTAGGAACATCGTAAAAAGGATGTGAATCATTGTATTTGGGAATTGGGCATGTTTGTGATGCATCAAAAAGGCACGAGTGAGTGCATCTATGAGAGAAAAATCATTTATTTTGTTTTGTTTAGTGAGGAGAGAGACAAAAGCTTAATTAAAATTATCCATATATGTATCATACCTCACCCAAGCCTTTCATTATAACCGAAAAGTTCTTATGATATTTAGCTATGTGGTTAAGTAATGATTGATCGAAAAGGAAGGAAGCTAGTTGACCATTATAAAACATGGAAGGACCGATGATCATCCTATAACGGCCACTTCGAGCCAAGTAAGAATGACCCTTTTGCATTACGAGTCTAACTCTATGTAAAACTTTTAACATTGTTGAACATTTTTATGATTAGTTTTTTGTGGGTTTTTACTTTTGCATGAGCTTATGAGAAGTTATCTTTACGTTTCTTAGATGTCATTACTTGTTTTACATGATGATTGATGATTCTTGGTTCCTACCTTTGTGCTTACATTGTCCGGACGCCAATGCTTTAAGTTGGGGGTCTTGATGTCTCGTGTTCTGTGATATAATTTAATACTTTTGTGACATCATTTTGGGTTGATTTATTATTTAAAAGATGAGATTTATCCCTTGATTTACCATATGTCAAATTCTTAGCTATTATATGAGATTATTCGGTTCTACATATATTTGAGATAATTTGTGTTTTATTTTGTAGCTCTTAAATAATGAGGTATTCAAGGATGAAAATCTCAATATAAGTATTTAATAGTTAAGAGAACCCCAAGATGAATGGGAACGAGTTCGAGACAGTCCAAGGAGCAAAGAATATCACTAGAAGTCAAATCACTAAATCTAAAAAAACAGATATGTTGAATTGTAAAAATCACAAAAATGACTTCTTAAACCTTTTGATAATTATTCTTAGCCTAAAATATATCTCTTGGAGTCTAGAATTCGTAAGAAGAAATTGAGAACAATTCTGAGGTGAGACAAGGAAGTTATGGACGTTTTCGCAATCTGACTTCAGCACTCTAGATTTAACAAAGAAGTCCACCTACCACTTTATACCTATTTTCTGGACCCATGAATTAACTCTCTTAATTTACTAGCATATATTAGTAGTTTTCATATTTTTAAACACATTTATCATTCATTCATTTATTAGTATTAACTTAGGGAGCAAGAGAGAAGTAAGGAGAGTAAGACAACAACACAAGATTTATATATGTTGCAATTCTTTTTCTCTTAAACTCCATATTTTGCCTTTATATTGAATTATCCAAGCATGAAATAAACATATTTTAGCTTGATATTTCACACATATGAACTCTATTTACAATTTTGGATTATTTTTTATAATATTTGGGATTACATGTTAATTTAAATGAAATATGGATAGTTTGTTAATTATATTTCATGTGCTTGAAGTAATTCTTTATTTTGATCATATATTGATTTGTGTTAGATATTTATGTCTCCCTATTTGTGATGAATAAATTTAGGTTGGAGACATCATTTTAGGTGTTTATGAATATTTAATATTAGATTTTTATTCGTATTTTGATAAATTCCTATTTCTTGTCTTGATTTGATGATTTATTATTTTTAGAGCATATCGGGTTTAATTTGTTTGTTTAGTGTGAAGCTTTAAAGATATATGAAAATTAATTAGATTCCAAATCAATTCTAACGAGATAAGGAAAAAATATATGGATGGATATTGGAGATAAAATGAAGTAGAGATAAGATAGGAAAGGAAAAGCTGACAAGTAAATCTGTCACGTCCACTAAAGTGAAGATAACTCAAAATCGGATGGGAATTTGGAGGAGAAATCTAAAAGTAAAGTGTAGATATTTTTGATGCGGTCTTTCAATATAAATTAGGCAAAAATCGGAGCAATAACGAAGGAGTTACGACCAAAACAAGACAACAATAGTTTTTCCCTACTCCTATATTTTAGGAAACGAATTTGATTTGGGAAAGGAGTCCAATTACTTGTCTTCTACTCTAATATTTCGACCCAGGGCTTCCTAAACTATTATAAATACACCCTTTTATCATTGTAAACATTTCCTTGCTCAAATCTAAACATTAGCTTAGTCCTTACTTAAATATTAATCTATAGTATCAAGCTTATCATCCAGAGAAGCAAGCTGACCTATAGAGGAAGACAATAAGCAAGAAGTTGGAGAGTGACAAACTCCTCTTCTACATCTCTCCTTCTCTATATTTAGGGTAATTAGTTATATATTTGTGGCTTCACCATATTTCTACGATTTTATTCTGTAAGTTTTACTATTAATTTTTGGGTTATCATTTTGTCTAACTTTCATAATACTATTTGTTATATTCATTGATGTGAGCTTGGCGTATATCTGTATTGTGTGCTTTGACTTACTGTTCCAGCCCTAGATTTGGCCAATCTTAGGACGATCCTTAGTAATTGAGTTAACAGCCGGTAGGGGGATTCAATTATTGACAACACCACGGAATCGTCAAGTGTGCGGTAGTGATCCTGAAAGGCTTTCCTAACTAGATATCCATAAATGTTTGATTTAACCACCGTTTATTACCCAGGGTCCCCTTACCTAATTCCCCTGGTAGTGGAGAGGTTGCTCCTAAGTCCACCCTTACGGGGGTTAGGAAGAATTTAGAATCCCCGTTAAGATATAATGTTCAGTTCACCCTTAAGATAAGAATAACAACTTAGTAAGATAGACTTGTATTAGTAACCCTAACTTATCTGACTTATATTTATATTTATTTATCTGCATTCTTATTTGTTTATTCACATCAGATAATTATTCATCTTATTATATTTTAATCTAAACATCTAAATTCTTCTACGCTTATTGAGTACAAGTAGATCTAATAGATTAAATCCCTGCGAACGAACTTTACTTATCAACTAAACTTGCAAACAATCTGTAATACTTGTAGTGAGTTTCTCGTGGTAGTAAAGGGTGTGTCCTTTATTATTATCTTTATTTATTTGTTTACTTATCACACCTTTCCCCCCACCAGATACTAAGGGGTATTTGGTAATGAAAAATATAATTAGAATTGTTTAGTTGAGTTTGAGAATCAGAAGATCTATATTAGCTAGATAATTACATATGGTTTGAATTGTAAGCGTCTAGATGACATGCATATAATTCATTCAGATGAGGTTCATAGAATTAGATAGCAGCCCCATACTTATCCAGAAGGAACTTAGGGAGACTTTAGAATCTTGTTTAGCAAGTGAAGTACCCAATTTATCCTTATATCGCGAATAGTCCTACTTCATGCTACTGGTGAGTATACAATCTTGAGCTATAATTCTCAGCCGTCTTATCTTTGTTATTTCTTTTTTTAGTATTTTTATTTTCATCTTAGTTAACAATTAAATCAAAAATCAAATAAATATTTATTCTTTAAGTTTTTAGTTTATATCGACGAATATATGTAATCTAACTCAAATTACGCTTTAACTTCTTATTCCTTGGGGAGAACGAATTTTAATTACATTTTTATTACTTGTGACGACTCGTATACTTGCGAGTTATCATATTTCAGGAGTTGATATTTTATCACACCTCGGGGGACAACAATAGTGGTAGAAGTTTTCCGAAAATGTTCACACTAATGGCTTGTCATGAGAACGTTCATCATAAAGACAAAACCATTTTCCAAATTTTAAATACTGGCATACACCTGAACAATTCTCTTTAGAAGGTGGAAGAACGAATCTTGACAAACTTTGTCACTTCTGTAGAAGCTAAGTCATAATTGCGGGAGTTTCTGAATGTACGATGGGGATGGAGCATTCAAGGATTGCTATTTTCTTCTTCTTATTTCTTTACAAAACATGACAATGAAAGTGTATAAACTCCATCTACAACATAGGGTTTTATTTTTATTTTTAAAATCCCTACGAGCACGACCACTGCCACGACATGCTATGCCTGCCTTGCCTTGTCGGTGTCGGGGATGGTGGTGGTGCCCGCGTGTGACAGTATTTCTCTCACTCTTCTTCTCAAGAGTATTGCGTCATTTCTAAGGTATTCATAGAAGACATAACTTAAATTGTTAATTTTCTCATTCCAAAACTGATGTGGTACTTTTTTTAGAAAAAAAAATTTGGTCTTCTTCTTCTCCAAGTGCATGAAACTAAATAAAACCCAATTGGTTTTCCCTTTAATTTACAATAAAGAATGTGTCTTAGTATTATATGGAGTCCTTGCAGCACCCATAAACACGCAATTATCTTGTGGCTTGTTCTTAGGGGAATACTCAACACTAAAGACCGTTTAACTTTAATGGAACTTGATCCGATTTAACTAGGGAGAGTTATGTCCACCATGCAAGTGCCCTTAATTGGCTAAATAAAGACAATTGTATTCAAATCTCTCCAACTTGGTGAGTATAGACAAAAATATTAAGATTCATATTCACAGTCGTCTTTTACGGCACAATGTCATCTCTCTTTCTAAAGAGATTGTGAATTTTTGTTTCTTCCCACCTAAATTCATTGTATAGAATTTTGGGAGTGGAAAGTAACTTTAGCTTCTAGTTAGCTCATTGTTAATATTCAGTTAGAGCGACTTTTGGATCAGGTCAAATCGACAATGATGTAAATATTTGGTATAAAGTTGTTTTTAATATAATTATCTACCCGTTCAATAAAAAAGATGCATATAATAATTATCTTTGGTCAAATTTTAAAAAAAAAGTATTAAATGTTCAAAAAACTCAAATATTTATTGCCTAGGGATGTAACCAAAAATTCTTTATAGTTTGGAGAAACGTACCCTAAATATGTTTTTAGTCATTTACATTATGAATTTCTATTTTTAGCAAAACAAATATATTATAGATCTCTACAATTTATACTAATTTCTTTATAGATTTTAATATAAATTACCATTAAATTAATTACATTATTATAGTGACGTAAATTTAATATTGATCAAAGGACCAAACAGAATAACATCAGTATCTTTCAATTTAAAAAACATCTCCTTATTGTAGTCGGAAGGGGTGATAGGTTATGATTTTTTTTGGAGGAAAATAAACTTGACCATTTAACTATCATACCATAATATCACCTGGTCCTAATTTGTCAAAGTTCTCCTGCATAATATTTACGTTTGGTACTCCATTTGTTGCCACCTGCCTCACATTTTTTGTTAGCTGATCTGCCTAAGTATCGAGTTGCCATGGGATATGTTTAAAGTAGACCTCACCCACGGCTTCTGCTAAAGTCTTGATCTTCCTCAACACGGGCTTGATTTTCCAACTAACTTTTGACACATGCTTAATATCTTAAATAATATCCAGGTTATCCAAAAGGATAATTTTTTTTTCATTCTTGAAATCCTTGCAAATCGTCAGTGTTTCGATAACAGCCTGCTCTTCTCCTACAATCATCGTATCACAATACTTTGTTCTTGATAATTCAATTCCGATTCCATTATCTTTGTGAATTTACACAATACCAAGATGTGTAGGGTTGTAATGATAATCAAAAGAAACATCACATGTGAATGCAATATTAGCTTGAAAATCCATACAACTCTCTATTGATCTTGGTATTGAGATTTTCCTCGATTGATTCGACAGTCCACTGTTTTAGTTATTCCCGAAAAATCTGTTTGATATTAATATTTGTTATATTAATCACCTCATTTGTGTTTACCTTCATGTGATTATGCCTGTTTTTCATTTTTACCTTCCAAATATTTTATATCATCAATAAGATGTAAGTTTTTTGTTTTTTGTTTTTTTATGACTATTGGTTGCCAACCTCTATCAACATAAATTTGAACATTTTTCCTTATCCACTGCCCCATATCTTCTGTTAATTCATGTTGAATCCTGACCTGTATAACTGATCTGACCCATATTTGTCTTTTTCTTTGTCTTATACGTGCAACTAATGATATTAAATACAACAATTTTTCAATGCATTGCTGATAAAATCTATACTATCTATCACATCATTAGAGACCCAGTTCGGAATATTTCCCATTCGCCTAGAATATTTTGCTGTCAGATCGGCTATGCTGTTTCGTTCTCTTTGATATGACAAATTTCCCATTTCGGATATCTCGCTGCCCATTTCCAAATTATTTCAATTAGTGGACGAATCTTCCAATCTATAGCTTGCCTTTTTTTGATTCCTTGTACGATTTCCAAATTATCGGGATAAAAGATAGCTCTATCAAATCCCATAGAGTCCGTTGTCTTAATAGCTTGTAAAATAGCATAGGTTTCCCCTTCATTAACGCTTTTAAACACACATCTCCTAAGTTTCTTTTCCATAATTTTTCCTTCCTTATCCAAAGCAATAGATGCGATTCCGCTCAATTCATTTTCATTGATAAAAGAAACATCATTATGCCACGTTATATCAACTTCATTTTCCTTAGTTCCTTCTATCCCGTTACTTATTTGTTGACTTTCTTTCTGGATTATACAATCTTTCTTCTTTGCGTGACTTGTTTTGTATAGCCTATCGATAAGATTTAGTGAGTTGTTAATAATTTCTGAGATGTTCCATTCCTTTTTCTCAAAAAAGCCCTTCATTCTAGCCTTCCAAATATTCCACATGATTACGATTAGGTTGCTAGTTACCCATTTCTTGTCCCAACCGTTTGTTGAGTAGCTTGAAATAATATTTGTTATCCAATCACTAACCTTGGTATTTTCCTCTCTGTTAACTTTAATTTGTAATTGGGATTGAGCCCAGATCGCTGTGCTAAAAGGGCACTGGATAAATAAGTGTTCCAATGTTTCTTCACCAGATTCACACCATTCGCATTGCGTGGATATAATGCACTTTTTCTTCTTTAAATTCTTTTTTGTTGGTAACGCGTTATTAAAAACCTTCGACATAAAGTTCCTCATTCTCGTCGGTATATTTGAGTTCCAAACCATGGACCACAAAGATGAGTCAGATTCAATTTCCCCTTTATATGATGGTTGTGCTTCTTTTCTTACTTCATGGTTCACAAGTACATGGTAACCTGACCCATATTTGTCTGCACACTATATGTTAATAGTAAAAGACCAACTGTTTTATCTGTTACCTAGCAACATTCACACTTTCACCTTTCTAAGTTCCTTCCAATTGGTATCGCATTATTATACGTTTTTCGAATGAAAATTCTGTTTTTTGTTGGTATATTTGCATCCCTGATCGTTATTTATAAACTAGTGTTAACCTCTGGTATTGTTGTTGATTGTTGTGGAGGTCCAAATAGGTGATTCTCCGTGAGAATGTTATATCCAGTCTTTGTTGTATATGTTGGAATTATTTAATAAAAGACAATTTATTTTATTATTCTTTCATGCTCTTGGGAGAAGTGGAAAAGACTATTCGTGTACTAATAGTCCCACATAAAAATTTGAGAAAGAAATTGTTGGAAATAGTAAAATTAAAGAGTTTTATTTTATTAATTCTTTCTTTCTCTTAGAGTATGTTTGGATTGAAGGTATTGAGAAGAAAAGAAAGGAAAAGAAATGATATTTGATATATCCAATCGTTTGGATTGGAATATTTTTTGAAGGAAAGTAATTTGAGTGATTATTAAAATCACCTATAAACCCCTATATATAATCACTCCAAATCGGGGTCAAATGGAAGGAAAGAATTTTATTAAATAAGTAAGAAAAAAAAATAGCATTAACACCTTACAAACAATGATATAAATGGAAATAAAACATTATTTCCTAATTTTTTTCTAATCCAAATAAAAAAAATACTCAAACTTTTTAATGAATTTTTATTTGTTAAAATTGTCTAATCCAAACAACATTTTTCAATCCCTTTCTTTTCTTTTATAATTTTTCTCTTCTTTTCTTTTATTATTTTTTTCCCTTGTGAATACAAACACACCCTTAAGAAAAGTGGGTAAACTTTATATGTGTTAAAAAATCCCACCTAGAAAATGAAAAAGAAAAACCATTGGAATTATTGAATTTCAAATAATTCCTTATTCTTGATGGAGGATTAATAGTTTTCTTTTATATATTTGTGGTTACACAATTTGATAAAGAAAAAAAACGGCTAGCATTAAAGAGCATTGAAGAGGCATTTATGTGACTGTTTTTTTCCTTTGTCTCATCATTTTCTCTATAAATAGTGACTTTGTCACTTACTTTTCAAGAGAAGAGAAAAAAATGTAATTCTAGAGAGAATGGAAAAATTATTATAGAGAGAATAGAAAAATACTCTTAGTGAGAAAGAATATTATTCTAAAGATAATGATATATTATTCTAGAAATTCAGAAAATGGAACACTCCATTCTCAATGATTAGTCAAATTATTTTGACATAGAGATAAGAGTAGAAGAGGGATACGATTGTTGGAGATACCGGTACTCCCGGAATATCTTTTTCAACGATGCACGTTTTGTGTAATCGTATCTAGTAATTTTTTTTGATATTTTCATGTAAGTTCTTTTCCCATTTCTTGTAATAGTTGTTGTATTACGGTTTTTGGGATACCTTTATATTCCATTTTTCCATTGTATTGTAATAGTTGTAGTATTACATTTTTTCTAAATATTTTTATATGAAAACAATTTTTACTGTATCGGTGATTGCTAGTTTTTACCAACAGTATATTTTTTATTTTTTAAAAAAAAAGCCAAATAAAAGAATCTTGTGTTTTCTACTGCAAAATATTGTTTCTAGTAATTTATGGTATTATTGATTTTGAAAATATATTTCCCAAAGTTTCTGTATTTCAATCTATCATATTATCCTACCACAGTTCATATACTTTTGAAATATCAATTTAATGTGAACTTCTGAAGATGTTTTGTGCGGTTTTTGACGAAAAAATAAAAAAAAAGTGGGGATCGAGCCTCCCCTACAAAATAACTATCAATTATTATTATATAAAGTAAATGTGTGCAGGTTGAGGAGTATGACATAGGAGGCTTAATACATGCCAGACTCCGAACGAAAAAAAAGAAAAAAAGAATTCATGCTAGACTGGTCGAGTATAAATTTGAACAAAAAAAAGGACTGGTCGAGTACAAGCCGTTTAAATTGATTTTGTAAAAGTTTTCAATGCTATTATACATTACATTTTGATTCTATCTTATTTCAACCCATGTAGATAAATATCGCATCATCTTTATAATTAAATTGAGTAATGCTGGATATCACCCCAAATCATATCGCCTTTATATCGCTTCTTAGGTGGACCAATCACAAAGGAGAGAGAAAATGATAAATCAGAAAAAAGAAATCATATGATTGGTTAATTTGAAATCCACCTAAGAGGCGATATAAAGACGATGTGATTTGGGATGATATCCAACATTACTCAATTAAATTTTAGAAAGATAGAATGATGCATTGCATGACATCTCCGATCCCAATAAGTATTTTGAAAAGGAAAAGAAACACCAACAATATTTGAAGTTTGAACGAGAAAAGAAAATAAATACCCAATGCAAATGTGATGATTTTTATATATATCTATATTATATTTTAGAGTTTTTTCTATGTCTAAATTTACCTACATAAATAATAGTCAGGATTAAATCTGGCTAAACATAAGTGGTAGGTAGAATTTAATCTGGCTAAACATAAGTGGTGACCAGGATTGATTCTGGCTTCACTTATTAATTTTTTTTATCCACAACACTAAAAACAACAGAAAAAGAAAAGAAAAACTAAAAAAAACCCCAAACCCGTTCATTTCACCAAAGTTCAAAAAACCTAAGCCCTCTTCTCCTTTCAACACCGTGCGAAGCCTCGAAAACCATCACCATTCTCACCCTTTCACCGCCGTTTACAGACCATCACCGTTCTCCACCATCACCGATCGATACTCTTCTCCTTCACCGCCGTTCGAAGCGTCGATCGATACTCTTCTCTTTCACCGCCATTCGAAGCCGTTCGAAGACCATTACCATTCAATCCTCTGACCCCTAAAACCTCTCAGCGCCGATCGATACTCTTCTCTTTCACCGCCGTTCGAAGACCATCACCATTCTCACCCTTTCACCGCCGTTCGAAGACCATCGCCGTTCTCCACCATCACCGTTCTCCACCAGCTCAACCCTTACCAACCGGGCTTCAATCCTCTGACCCCTAACACCTCCCAGCGCCGATCGAGAACCATTTTCCACCACCAAACTGCTTCTTTTTCTCTATATATATGCCGCTCGAAGACTATTCTCTAACAACACCGTTGAGCTTGCGCCACCGTTCAGGGACAATTCTCCACCAGTATCTGCCGCCATTCGAAGACCAACTCCGCCACCGTTAGGTATGACCATTCTCCGCCACCGTTAGGTATGCTTCTTCATTTTACCCTGTCTCTTTCTCGATCTAACAATTTCATTCTGGTATGCTTCTTCATTTAATTTTCTTTTTCATTGATAATTTTCTTTTCTGTTAAACTTTGCTTTTCTTAACAGTTTCCGCCACCGTTCAGGGACCATTCTCCACCAGCTTCTGCCACTGTTCAGTGACCATTCATTAAAGGTATGCTTTTGGATTGAATTAGTGTTAAAATGCATTTTTTGAATTGTCTTGCAGTAAATATACGTTGTTTCAGGTTTAATTGGTTATATTTCGGGATTTGTGATCTGGATTTTAGCGTATTGGGTGCTCTGGATTCGGAATACGACTGTGGAGGAAATTATAGGTGGAAATGGAGATTATGATAATTTTCCAGTGGGTATGCGTGTTCTTGCAGTTAATGGTCTTCTTAGAAAATGTCAGTATCATGGTATGTTTCTTCAATTTCCTCTTCTTTCTCCGATTGGGACTTTGTAATTTAAAAAAACTACAAAGCTTTTCTTTTCCATTATATCTGAGGTTGAAAAAACTTTTACCATTGACATGTTGAACTAACTTAATGACTGACCTCAAGATTTATGTTGATTTTTTTCAGGTCATAACATTTCAACTCACCATTGAATTAGTGTTAAAATGCTTCTGGATTTAATTAGTGTTAGGCTGTCTTAACTTCAAATTACTTTTTTCTCATTTCAGGGCCTTATGCTGAGTGTGGCTTGATATGTTCTCCATTTCATATTCTAGGTCAAATCGTAAGTTTTTTTTATTCCAGTTGTTTTAGATGGATTTTGTGAGTGTCATGTTCAGCTTTGATGAATTTCATTTGCCTAAAGAAAACGTTTATGAACTTTGAGTGATGAGCTTAGTGTTAAAATGTATTTTTTGAATTGTCTTGTTGAGTGTTAAAAAACCTTTATGAACTTTGTATTTTAATTGGTAAATACATTGCGAGTCTGTTATGATATAATGAATTTGACATTTTTTTGTATTTTTTTGAATTCCAGTATGCTGAGTGTTAAAAAACGTTTATGAACTTTGTATTTTAATTAGTAAATAGAGTAAATACCATTTTTGCCCCCTGTGTTTATACCCGATTGACAGGTTGCCCCCTAAGTCTTAAAATGCGCCTTGTTGCCCCTAAGATTCATTTTTGTGCCCCGTTACCCCCTGGTCGTGTTTTCCGTCCATTTTTGCCGTTAAATCTGACGTGGCATTTCCATGTCACCTTTTTTCTTTTCTTTTTTAAATCCTAATTCTAATTAATCATTTAATTAACTTAAAATAAGGGTAAAATAGGTGTTTCATTAATAGTTTTTTATACAATTATATATAAATATTATAATAACCCCCCCCCCACCGCACCCCCTACCCCCCCTCCCCCCTCTCTTCCCCATTCTTCTTCTTCCCCGACCTCTGGTTCTTCTTTTTTAAAAAAAAATCAATGACCTCTAAATCCATGTGGTCGAACAATTTGTAAAATAATTTGATCTGATCCACCCTCACATCAGTCAGATATGACTTTAGTAAGGTAAGATAAAAGAAACTCAAATTATGCTAACTTGAACTGAAAGCTAATTTAGTTACATTTTGCTCTACTCTTCCTCTTTTGACAGATCTGCAAATAAAAATTGAAAAACATAACAATTCCAAAGCATTACCTAAATACACAAAATTGCAAAATAAGAAAAGATTGAAGGTCATAAACATATGCAAATGGTGTCCATTTCTAGTAGATATAAAACACAAAAATTGCTCAATATTAGGGTGGATCTGATATAGATTTGGTCCATGAAGAATTAGATTCTTCACCTGCTCATACATCTACTCATCTCTAGATTATTTTTGTACACTTTATTGTGTTTCTCTCAATCTAATTGAGGTGGGTTTCAACTAATTAATTCAACATTACAAAGAAGCATCGATGGGGCTATTAAAAAGTCTCCCGGTGCTTCTATTATTGATATGGTCGTTAGGCTAAGTCCAATAGCCTCTTTATTGTGGCTTTTCCTTACAATTGGGGGTTGAATCTATTATTTTAGCTCTCCAATAGCAACCCAATTCTATGGATCCCAATTCTATTCATCCCAATTGAGAGCTTTTTATCAATACATCTAGCTAACTTTTTGGTATCAATACATCTATTAATTAATTATTTTTTCTTTTTTGTTACTTTACTTTTATTATTAATATATATATATATATATATATATATATATATATATATATATATATATATATATATATATATATATATATATATATATATATATTTACAACTTATTTTTTTTCTTCTAATTTTTTGTATTAATTTGGTTTTTTTTCTCCAGTTATTTTATTTTTTTTGTCATCAATTTCGTTTCCTTTTCTTTTATAAATAATCTTTCCTTTTTTATACTAATTATCTATTTTGTTGTATTAAATATTTATTTATGATTTTTTTAATTTTCTCTATAAATAAATAAGATTAAAAATAAGTCTAAGTATTTTTTTTATATTTGATATTTGATATTTTATATTTTATATATTTATATAAGAAATGTTAATTAATATTTATAATAAATAATTAAGGTAATTATAAAATAATATCACTTGTTAATTTCGTTAATCTATATTTACTTTATTAATATAATATTTATATAAAATTGAAGAATAATTAATTAATTAATTCAAATAAAGAATTTATTAGAATAAAGTTATAATTGGGAGTTTGAAATTGGGAAGCTGTTGGAGTAAAACTGTTTTTAAAATTGCTATTTGAAAGAAATACCCTGTTTGACTCCCAATTCTGACTTTTCAATTGGGTAGCTGTTGGACTTAGCCTTACTAGTCAAAGCTCAATTACCAGAATCTTCTTTTATCTCAACTCGTGCATTAGATGCTTTACTTCAAGACTATGCTTATCGAGCATTTAATAATCCAAGAACAGGTATTATATACGATGGAACCGTCCCTAAAAACTTAACGGGTATCAAAATCTCTGCAATGAGACTCAGAACCGGTAGCTTAAGAAACAGAGGAGTTGAAAAGTACAAAGAATTTCACATTCCGATTGGTGTATATGAGCAAATTTACGTAGAAAGACTTGTATTGGTCTATCAGAACCTCAGGAATTGGTCTACAGTGTATTACCCTTTACCCGGGTATATGTATCTAACACCTGTTATAGGTCTTCTCGCTTACGATGCTTCAGATTTATCTGCTACAAATTTATCCGAGTTAGATATACGCGCATCTGCTAAGCCTATATCAATCAAGTTCTTGGATGTTAAATCCGTACCAAAAGGGTCACTTCCACAATGCATTTCGTTTGATTTACAAGGTTCGGTAAATTTCAGTAATTTATTACCGGATAATATATGCTCGACTTTCGAACAAGGGCATTTCTCGATTGTGGTCGAGTCAATTGCTCTTTCTCCTTATCCATAGTCTTTACCACAGTCTTAGCAAACATTCTCTCCTTTTGCTCCTTATATTTAGCTAAAGTAGGGTGGATCTGAAGTGGTGTTGGAATAATGCTACGATGGTGGAACCAGAGGTCATTGAATTTTTTTTTAAAGAAGAACCAGAGGTCGGGGAAGAAGGACGGGGAAGAAGAAGAATAGGGAAGAGAGGGGGGGGGGTAGGGGGGCGGTGGGGGGGGGGGGTTATTATATTATTTATATTTAATTGTATAAAAAACTATTAATGAAACACCTATTTTACCCTTATTTTAAGTTAATTAAATGATTAATTAGATTTAGGATTTTAAAAAAAGAAAGAAAAAAGGTGACATGGAAATGGCACGTCAGATTTAACGGAAAAAATGGACAGAAAACACGACCAGGGGGTAACGGGGCACAAAACTGAATCTTAGGGGGGGCAACAAGGCGCATTTAAGACTTAGGGGGCAACCTGTCAATCGGGTATAAACCCAGGGGGCAAAAATGGTATTTACTCTAGTAAATATACATTGTTTCAGGTTTAATTGCAAGGTTTCTTGAATGTATTTTAATTGGTAAATATACATTGTATCACTTCTTCAAATTGCAAGGTTTTTATTTTTTAACTTTCTGTTATTTTGATTTATTGAGTTTTCTGTTAATTTTGGTCTTAATTCTTTCTTTTCTTTCTTTTTGGTGCTATACGGGACCTTCTTTGCATAATAGGTAAGTGTGCAATTTGGCCTTATATATTTCTTTAATTACTGTTTTTATCCATTTGGCAGAAATTATGGAATACACTAATTTGGTTTTTGACTTTCTTGCAGAAAATAGCCATTTGGCAGAAATTATGGAGCTACCAATTCACCTTTTTAATTTTTATTTAATATTCCGTTGCAATTTACCTTTTATTTTTGTTATCTATATATAAAAGTACTAAAACTATTTTGGAAAATAACATCAATTAAGGATATTTATTTCCCTAATACAAAGTCAAATCAATACTAAATTAAGTCGAATATTTTAATACTTTGAGAAGAATTGATACTTTCCTTAATTTAAGTTAATTACCTTTTTCTTTAACAAGTTTTCGTCTATATAATACAATACTATAATTATTTCTAAACCATCCATCTTTTCTTCTTCATTAAAAACAATTTCTCACTTACTCATCACTACTTCTCAAAGCATAACACTTTCCGACTCTAAGGTTAGTATTGTTTATTGTATAAGTATCCTACATTTTTCTTTATAAGTGTTTAAACATTTTCGCATATTGTATGAATGTTTAAACAGTTTCGCAATACATTTTTTTCATATGTGTTTGAATGGTCTGTAATAAGTAAAAGTTTGATTGTGTTGTAAGTGTATTATCGCAATACACTTTACTTCCTATATTCGCAATACAGTATCCTTCATTTAAAACATTTTCTCAATACAAATTATAATTCAAAATACCGACAGTTTCATTTATGTTTATGTACATATTATAATTTTAAATACCAACTGTATCAATGAATATGCTTGAATGTTTCATTTATATTTCTTTACCAACGGTTTCATTTATGTTTCTTTACCAACAATTTCAATGAATATGTCTATACAGATTATAATTCAAAATACCAGCTGTTTCAATTCTAAATTAGGTCGAATGTTTTAAAATACCAAATTATAATTTAAAATACCAACAGTTATAATTTACAAACAAAAGTTATATATACAAATAAATGTTTCATTACAGTTTATTTTAAAAATAGAAAAAAATTATAATTCTCAAACAAAAGAATTAACTTTCTGTTTCTTTTTTATGACATTTAAAAAAGACAGAATTTCAAAGTATTTTCCATATTTACTTAAAACTCATCAAAATGGAAACGGAAATAAAATATACTTTCAAAGCATACTTTTTTTAATACTTTATCTTATTTATCTTATGTCAAAGTTCATTAATTTTCAAACTTTTAATCCTTTAACAGAAAAACAGAAAACCACTTTCGACTTGAAGTCATTGAAAGACAAAGGTCAATGTGAGAGATATATTAGAAAATAGTAAGTGTGAGAAAATTAAAATATAATGATAATTATAAATAACTAACAAAATTACATTTTTTTACGAAGATTTCCATCATTTTCTTTCTTAATCGGTATGAAAAATTAATATAAGGAACTAATAAATTGTCGGTTATATTACATTATTTTTTATCTATACAAAATTAAGTAAACGACTAATATATCAAAGAATTTGAGTAAGACAAACTAATAAATAACTTTTTTCAGACTTAAAATAAATAAGAAATAGATACAATCAACATGATAGACATGTCTATGGATGTATATGATGAGTCTGGTCAAGTTTATGAAAGTTTTCTTATATGGTATGAGTTCGTTAGTATACCAATAGATATAACACACGATGTGTACACACACATGAAAACAAAAGAAGATAGTTATAACGCCTTTAAGAGACAAAACTTTCCTTTAAATTTGTCCGCTTTGTAATACGTGATTGTTACTACGCTCCCATCTAATTGGCATGTGACAAGTATTCTTCCACGACTCAATACGATGGTATGTTTGTCAACTATGATTGAAGATACCATTATGTTTGTCAACTATGATTGACATGTTACCAGCAACTTCCGAAACCGATTAATAGAATTTATCAAAGTAATAGGTTTAGGGAGTTTTGTAAGTGTTAAATAAGTGTTTATGATATATCTCATATCAAAACATTTTCTTAATCCATTCAACCTGTTGATGAATAAACCGTTTGTAATAGTTTGCTACTGTTTTTAATGAATAATAACTTTTGTTGAGACATATTTAATTTGTTCTTTATTAAAACTTTAATTTTACAAGATATAAAACTTTAAATGTAAGCAACACAAATATAAAATATCTATTAAAAATAAAAAATTATTCGTATCTAACTAGTAATATATATATATATCTTTAAAACTTTAAATTTACATGATTATTCTTATTAATTATTTGCGCCTTGGAGTTTATTTTTATTACTTGAGTTCATTATGATAAAGCAATTAAATTAGTAGTTGTATACTTACATTATTTTTTTAATAATAGTTATTTGTACATGTTTGATACTAATTACATATATTTCATTTTCACACTTATTTAGGTACAATGGAGAACGCATGGAAGGGAGAAAAGAATGGCGCGATAGGAGTAGCATCTCCGAACCAACCAACTCCAAACACTAACCGTTCACAAGTTTTTCAAGTAAGCCTTAACTATGCCTTACTTAATTAATTAAATTATGTAGATATCGGAAGAATCTCAACAAAATTTTACTCAGAATTCTTTATATATCTAAGTTCATTTATTTTGAGCATCTTTAAATACAAAACAGATATAAATTAGAATTTAACAATAGAATTACGACCAATAAGTTAAAATGCCTATAGTTTATTTTTGTTACTGTGGACTGTTTAATTAGATGTGTATAATACAATTCCAAATTTTTTATATATCTAAGTTCATTCATTTTAAGCGTATATAAATAAAAAACAGATATAAGTTAGAATTTAACAATAGAATTACGACCAATAAGATAAATAAACTATAGTTTATTTTTGTTAATGTGGACTGTTTAATTAGATGTGTGTAATACAATTCAAAAATATCTTTAACTACCCGAATGCTAGCCTGACATTTGAGTGGATTCCCTCAACACTTTTTTATAACCTCTGTTTTCCCTCTTTCAAATACACTTACTCAATCTGTGATTGTCCCTTCTAACACGTCACACTCAAGTGATCTGTTAGCCCAGCAAATGCTGGAAACATTGATGTGTATATATGTTTACTTTGCGTATGATTCTCACATTTATAATTCAGTTCAAAATAAAGGTGTCCGTAGATAATCACATTTCGAAAAGAAAGTTAGCCCAACAAAATCGCCGAAAGCGGGAAAGCGAACAAAATCCTTTCCAAAGGTCTAACCGATGACAAATGGACCTAGACTCCATTCCTTCTATCCAAAAGACACCAACATAGCCAAATTATGTCCTCCCAAACACTATTGGAGATCAGACGACCTCAACTCAAGAACTTCCTCCAAACACTTTCTCCTCACCACCTGCAGTAAATTTTCTGCATATATAGAGTAGTTATGTGTATATAAATTTACTGTGCATACGATTCTAACATTTATAATAACGTGTTTCCTTCAATTGACTCAAACATAAGTTTCATAGCATATTGTGAACGTGATACATTATTTGGTAATTACGGGATTATGTGACACATGCTATTTAATATACGATCTTGGTGCATATTTTATTATATCTTAACTTCTCAGCGTGCTAACTTATAGTAATGAAAATTGACATTTGATTGATTTTTTTTTCGAAGTGACTTCAGGCACGGGCAATACCTAGTATATATATAAAATATAAAAACTAACGTGTCATTTATTTTAAATTAATAAATACTAAAAACTGTATTTACAATATGAAATTCAAATAAAATAGGTCATTAAAATCATCCAAATCTAAATTGGGCAGAAAAAAGAAATTGTCTTAATAAATCAAAATAAGATCTCATTAAGTGCAAATATATACTCCTGATGTCTCCCGTTTTGTTCTAATTATTAGCCCCTTGGAGACATCCTTTTAGGTGAATAAACGACTTATTTGATAGACTTTTAGGCTTAATTGATCATATTACACTTTCTCACCTTGGAAATTAACTATTTGCAGAATCTGAGCTTTTGTGCCTAAATTTGACTATTTTTAATGCAAAGTTAATTGGTTCTTGAATTTCATGAAAGACCAATCCAAGGAGAAGAAGTGAGAATAAAGTCTTAGTATATTTTAGAGTGTTAGGAAATGATTTTTAGTCGAGTTTCTATTTTTAGAGTGCACTTTCCTATTTCTATTTCTTGATTTGTTGATTTATTCTTTTTAAGCATATGCGGTTTAATTATTTATTTAATGTGAAACTTTAAAAGATAAATGGTAATTACTTAGAGACCAAGTCAAGATAAAGATGAAAGGAAAGAATATTTACATGGAAACAAGAAGATTTAGGAAAAATTTATTCAAAGGAGGAAAAGATAAAGCTGCCTTGTGAATCTGAAAATCCAGCCACGTTTTAGAGATTAAATCATAATTAAAGATTGGCATGGATTCTGGACGAGTGGTCTGCACCAATAGAAATCTCTTTCCAAGACAAGTGGTTTCATATATTGGAACTTCTCAAACGGATAAGTATTGAAAAAGATATGACCAAATCAAATCAGCAGCAAAATCTTACCTTTCTTCGAATTTAGAGCTACGAATTTAAGAGTCTTTGACTTGTCTTCCACTCCAAGCAAATTTGACCTAGGGTCCTCCAACACCTATAAATACACCCCTTAACCTCCTACTTTCACACACTTCAGAGAATTACACAAGAGGCTTAAGGTTTTCAAGTCAGAGCACGAAGGAGAGAAGAAGCTAGAAGCTGGAGGAATCCTGTTCTTCCATCCATAGTCATTCTACCCTTTAGATTTTTCATTTATCTTTTGTATTAGAACATGAATTCCTTTTCTTTTATGTTAGTCTTTAATTTCATCATGAGCTAAATTTCTTTATACTTGAGAATCGCATAAAAGGGATGAACCTTAATTAATGAATCTATGTTTTGAATTTGGGATTGTTTAGATTTAAATAGGATTGAGTTTTATATATTGGATATTACTTTGTTTTCATTACTAATTCTTTTCCGCGCAACTAGAATTAGCTGTTAGTATTTGGGCTATTCACTTTAGTGGCGAAGTGATCATCCGACAGGGGGGTTTGAATACAGATCTAGGTAATACCCGTGTAATGTCCGTTATTGACCGACAGGCTTAACTAGTTACATAGCCAAAGAGGTAAATTCATATCATCCGAAAAGATATATTCGACCATACAGGTGTTTATAATACTTTAGGATAGCTTTTAGGTCCACCCGACAGGGGGCTAGGAGATATTAGAGTCCCGACTAATATTATAATTCCAATTCTACCCTTAGACATAACATAGATTATATTGATTAAGTGGATTCCTTTGCGAGACTCAAGTATCTCTCTTATCTGAAGTTAGTCGTTTATTTGCTTTATTTCCTTTCTGTTAATTTAATTTTAGTCTTTACTTTTATTTGCATCTTTTAATTTCCAAAAACCAAACAAAAATTCTTAGCTTTTATTTTCTGTTTAACAATTATTCTTCTATTTGATTGATATTTGGGTTAAACCTAATCCGTCCCTGAGAACGAACTTGATTATCATATATTACTTGGGACAATCGTACACTTGCGGTTAAGTGGTTCCTTTATTTTTGCACTTAATTTTATAACACCCTAGGACTCACCAACTCCTAAAATACTTATAAAGAAAACTAGTTGAGTTAGTTCAACTAGTTAAAGACTTGCTATTTTTCTACACTTAAAAGAATGTTAAGTGAGAGGTATAAGTTTCGAATCTCCTCCCTAAACATGGGTAATTTAGCTTTGATTTAACTTAGTTGGGTAGTACCTATCGAAAAATGCAGTTTGCAGCTCATCCCAATTAGTAATTGATCCTGGTTCTTGCGAATCATGCCACTCACTAGTTGCGTCTGTCACAAAGAATCTGAAATTCGCATAGTAGAGCTGTTCTCTGGTCACTCCTTGCGTTATGTATTAATCGCATATCTGCATGAATTACTGTACTGCACGAATTGGATATTCTCCAAGTGCTCCTCGGAAATTTCCAGAATTCTGGAATTGAGATAACATATCGGGATCTGGTCTGTATCTCGCGACATTAATATCTGATGGACCAGTCCCAAGGGCAGGAGCGCGATATGGAGCTTGTTCAGGGACATTTATAAACCACATATCATTGTTAATGGGAGGTTGAGCTTGTTGTCCCGGTGGAGGAGGATTTTCCACCACTCTAGGTTCAAAAATATTTTCGTTAAGAGCCATTTCCGCCTCTCTAGGCAGTCTTTCTTCTTTCTTTCTCTTGTTTATTTCCTTGATTAATAACTCGGGTTATCGAGCATACACCAAATCTGTAAACCTAAAAAAGAAAGAACAAATAAAAGCGTAAAACTGAAAAATAAATAACAATTAAACTACTAAAGGATTAACACCGGGGTCACACGCTACCGTCCCTGGCAGCGGTGCCAAAAACTTGGTGGGTCTTGGCGTGTTATAAAATTAAGTACTGAAATAAAAGGAACCGCAATACCGCAAGTGCACGGTTGTCCAAGTAATATCCGATAAATCGGGTTTCGTTCTCAGGGACGGATTAGGTACAACTCTAGTATTGATCAAGTAGTAGGAATAATTGCTTGACAGAAAAATAAAATAAAAGATTTTTGTTTGGTTTTCTATATTTAAAAGATGCAATAAAATAAAGACTAATTAAAATAGATAACTGAAAAGAAAATAAACAAGTAAAAGGACTAACTTCAGAGATGAGAGATGTACTTGAGTCTCCCAAGGAATCCACCTAATTAATGTAATCAATGTTTTGTTTAAGGATAGAATTGGTATTATTATATTAGTCGGGACTCTAATGTCTCCTAGCCCCCTGTCGGGTGGACCTAGGAGCTATCCTAAAGTACTATAAACCCATGTATGGGCGATTATGCCTCTTCAGATGTGAAGTACTTACCTCTTTGGCTATGTAATTAGTTAAGCCTGTCGGTCAATAACGGACATTACACGGGTATTACCTAAGTCTGTATTCAACCCCCCCCCCCCCCCATCGGATGATCACTTTCGCCACTAAAGTAAATAGCCCAAATACTAAAAGTTATTTCTAGTTGTATTGAAAAGAAATAGTAATTAAGAACAAAGTAATCTCCAATATATAAGACTTAATTCAATTTAAATCATAAAAATCCCAAATTCAAAACATAAAAATCCCTTGATTTCGATTCTCAAGTATATGAAAGTTTAGCTCATAATAAAATTAAAGACTGATATAATATAAAAAGAATTCATATTCAATTACAGAAAAGAGATTGATAACCTAAAGGTTTGGTTGGCTGTTGTTGGAAGAATAGAATTCCTCCAACTCTAGCTTCTCATTTGTCTTCTTGCCCTGACTTGGAAATATGAAGCCTCTGATGTAATTCTCTGAAATTTTGTAAAAAGGAGGCTAAAGGGTCTATTTATACTAGTAAATTCGGATTAGGCTTTACGTTAAAAGCATTAGGTCAAATTATAAAAAACCCATGCCCATCTTCTTCTTTAATTCTCGTAACTGGTGTACAACCCTTAGTAAAATGGCTGTAACTTTTGCATTTCAACTCCAACTGGGCTCATTCCAGTTGCTATTACGGCCCAAAGGCTGAATCCACTCCTAAGTAGCCCAAAATCAGCAATTAGTAACAACCTTCCAGATCTTCAACTTCTCTAGTCAATTCTTCGGAAATTATTTTCTTGCCTTTAGCTCCTCCACTTGAGTTAAGACTTTAATTCTCCCTTCTCCTCCTTGTATTGGTTCTCCATAGAATCCATGAACATAAGAACTTTACACAAAAAACAAACAAATTAACGCACAAAAGCTCCAAAAATGCAAATAGTCTAATTCCAAGGGGAGAAAGTGTAATATGACAAAATAAGCATTAAAATCTATCAAATAAGTCAAATATTCACCTAAAGTGATGTCTCCTAAGGGCTAATATTTAGAACAAATAGGGAGACATCATCAAGTTGGCGAAATCCCAATTAAACGTGGCAGCTAAAGCAAGAATTATATGAACAGTTTGATGTTTGACCAAGAGACTTAAAGTCTCCGTATAATCAACACCATGTTCTTTCAAATATCCACGAGCTATCAAACGAGCTTTATAGTACGCAATAGAACCATTCACATTTAGTTTAACCCTATATATCCATTTACACGTTATAGGAGTTTGATTGCATGGTGGAGGAACTAGGTCCCACGTATGTTGACTCCATTAAGCATTTTTTACCTCTACCATAGCTAATTTCCAATATAGAAATATAGAAGCCTCCTTATAAGAGGTAAGTTCAGAAATATTAGAAGATACGATTACTTTTTGACATTTATAAGTAGGTTTCAGAGAACTAGTTTGTAAGCGAGTAATCATATGGTGTTTAGGTGGAAGGGTGGAGGAGGTGGTGCGGTATAAGTTTGGTGGATAGATGTTGAAGAGGGACTTGAAGTAGGTGGTGATTCAGGGTTTTGATGAGACAAAGAACTCGAGATAAGAGAACTAAAAGGATGAGATATAAATAAAGGGTTAATAGGAAAACTAAACAAGTCACAAAATGTGGAATGTGAAGTATCTATTCTGGACTGAGAAGGAGATACAATAGACTTAAAAGGGAAGGTTTGTACATCAAACAAAACATGACGAGATATAAACATTTGATGAGAAGAAAGTGAGAGGCATTAGTAGCCTTTATTTAAGTTATAATAACCCATAAAAAACATTGTTCTAATTTAGGTGAAAGTTTGTGTGGTGCATAAGGTTTTAACCAAGGATAACATAAACATCCAAAGATTTTAAAATGTGAATAAGATGGAAGGATGTTATATAATGTGTGAAAAGGACTTGAGCTAGAAAGAATTGGAGTGACGAGTAAGTTTATCAAATTTACAACAATAGATAAAACATCAAGCTAGTTTTTAGTAGGTTTAGAACCATGTTTATAAGATCCATTGTAGTCTCAATAAGGTGTCTATGCTTTCACTCTGAAACGCCATTTTTCTCAAGAGTGTCAGGTCAAGTGGTGTGATCAAGAAAACCATGACTTTGAAGTAAATCTTTAATAACATTACTCAGATTTTCACCACCATTATCAGTTCAAATGACCTTAATTTTTGTTTTAAACTGAGTTCAAATCATAGAGTAAAAGGCTTGAAAGACACAACACACATCTGATTTAGTTTGAGAAGATAGACCTAGGTATAGCGACTAAAATCATCAATGAAAACAAGATAATATTTAAACAATTAAAAATAGTTAATGGGTGGTGGACCCCAAACATCACTGTGAATAAGATCAAAGCGTTTAGAACTACAAGTTACAACAGAAGGAAAAAGGTAGTTTGTGCGCTTTTGAGACACACAATCAATACATTTCACACCATAAAAGTCTAGTATAGTTTGTAAAATAGAAGATAAGTGAGTTGAGGCATGTGTTGAGGGGTGACCAAGACGGAAATTCCATAACATAGGTGAAGAAGTAGTTGATTTTGAAGAAAGACACGTGAGGGAGATGGAGATTTTTAAGATACCAAACGAGCACCTAAAGGTATAGGATACGACCCACCCTCACAGGGGCACTAAAATAATATATGGTGGGTATGAGCATCAAAGATAGATACATAATTAGAGTCGAATGTGATGAAATAATTAGTATCTAATTTAAACTTAGAGATGAATAATAAATTTGATGTTATATTAGGTATATGTAACATGGAATTCAAATGAAAATTGTATGATGAAGTAGAGAACTTACTATTTCCAATATTAGCAATTGGCAAGGCATTACCATTACCTACTGAGACGGCATTAGCACCATGATAGGGAGATGATTATTTAATAAGATTAATATCATTCATGACATGGCTATTTGCTCCCGAATCAAGATACCACATCTAAGGGTCATATGCAGTTGGAGGTAGGGCTGTAAACGAGCCGAGCCGAGCCGAATAGTAGATGTACAGGCTTGTTTATTTATTTATAAATTTAAACGAGCCGAGCTCGAGCTCGAGCCGAGCTTTGAAGTTAGTGTTCGAGCTCGGCCCGTAAGAATATAACAGAGCTCGAGCTCGATCTCGAAAGCTCGTTTAAAAGTGTTTCGAGCTCGAGCTCAAAAGCTTGTTTAAATCTATTTCGAGCTCGAGCTCGAGCTCGAGCTTAAAAGCTTGTTTAAATCTATTTCGAGTTAGAAATCCCTTCTTTTATCTTAGGCTTTTATGGATTAATTATAAGATAGGTTGTTGCAAATCTTTTAATTATATAAATTTTTAATTAGAACGTAATTGACTATTGTAAACTATCATTAATTACAATCACGTATTCTTTCTTTGGATTGTTAAATTTTGAATGATCTTTTATAATTAAGTAGGTAGTGGGGGAGAGTGACATGTAAGTGTTGGGATAAGATAAGTTTTTTTAATATTGTAATTGGTTTTAAATTTTTGAATTGTCAAATATCAATATGTAATAGATATTTATAATTTATTTATATTTTTCACGAGCTATTCTGAAAAGCTCGCGAACAGGCTCGGCTCGGCTCGTTTAATAAACGAGCTCGGTTTTAGGCTCGAGCTCGGCTCGTTTAGTTTAACGAACGATCTCGAGTCAAGCTTTTTCCGAGCCAAGCTCGAGCTGCTCGCGAGCGGCTTGGTTCATTTACAACCCTATTTGGAGGTGATTGAGATGAAGAAGAAAATTGAGCAGCCAAAGCAACTCGTTGTTGAGCTTTAGGTGAAGGATAAGTAACAAAGTCACTACTATACCAGTAATCAATAGTAGAGTGTCTCGTATACAAATCTGACAAGTTGGTGGAGATGAAGAGCGTAGATTAAGAGAAGGTGACGAAAGAGGGAAACCTAATATGGATGTGGAATGTGATGAGAAACCTCGAGCTTGACCTCTACCACAAACCCGATTGAAGAACCCACGACATATACCATTAGAAGAAGGCGGCGAGGGATAGGTATTAGAAAACAGAGTTGTGTGTGAAGACAAAATATCACATGAATCCACCGATTTCATGTGGAGCTCCTCAGATACGAGTAATCTTGCAAGAGAGTGGAAGCTGAGTGTTGAAGATTGAGAATTAGAGATATGAATGTTTGATTAAAATTGGTTGTACTTATATGGTAAACCCTTCAAAGTGTATATAATTACATCCTCAAGACGTAAAGCAGATGTAGTTGTGTCTAATCCATCGCATAGCTCTTGAATTTTGCCAATATATGCATTCTTCGATCGATCGCCTTTCTGAATGTTACATAACTTCATTTTCAATTGATGAACATGTGTTCGACATTGAAATACAAAAATCTCTTCGAGTTTATGCCAAATATCAAAGGCGTGTGGTAATTTGACGACTTGAGATAGGATCGATGGATCATAGAGGCAAGTAAGGATACCTTTAATATTGATCTTAAATTAACCACGTAGGATATTGTGAATCAGAGGATAGAGGTTGTATAGATGAACCATTAACACGGTGAAGATAGTCATGAGCTTCAAGCACAACTTCAAGTTGAGCTCTCCAAAGAACATAATTCGTTGAATCAAGCTTGATTTGAACCAAACTTGACCATTCTTGTCGAAGTAATAATAAACCAAATGGAACTGCTGCACTAGAGGCGATATGTGGAGTATTTGAAGAAGAAGATTGACCTTTTTTCGTTCGTGTTAAATAAATGAACCACAAACAATATGGGAATCGACTCCGTCGGATATGGATCGTAGGTTAGTAAGAAATGATAAGAAGTGTTATTGTTCGGAGGGATGAAGTGCGATTAAAGGTTTTCAAAGCAATGTAAATATGTAAGTATGTAATTTGAATAATAGAATAGAAATTTAAAATGGAAATAGTTGTTTTATTTTCTATATTAATTAAACTAATTATTCACGAAATAAAGCTAACGATGCTAGTAAGAATCTATCCTATTGAAATCTGTTTCTATAAATAAAGGTGAATAGGTTTTATTGCTCACACTAATCAGGACTCTACTCTGATTAAGTTTCCACAAGGGCAAGCCTAATTCTATACCTTACTCGTATCTTGGCTTTCAGGTTGGTACAAGTTCTTATTAACTTTAATGACTACCTAGCGTGCTAATATCGTCCGATAAAAGGCACTAAGCGCTTGTATACTAGTTTTGTAATCTTTTCCCCCCACTTGGTTGTTAGGCAAATTACGACGGCTCCTACTTCTTTGGCCAGAGCACATGAGTAATTAAATCACGTATACAACCAATGGAAATATTATAACCCAATTCAATTAAAACTAAATATCCCAAATGTAATTAAAAGCAAAAGAATAATCAATCTTTCTTATAAGTATAATCCTAAGAAAAAGTGATGTAATTAAGCATAATACAACCTTTGAATTAAATAGCTCAGAATTATTCTATATAAAAATTAAGACTGATACTAAATTACCGAAAAGGTTTAGAGATGGAGAAGCGTAGATGCGTAGCAGTGAAGCTCTAGCGTTGTTTCTGCCTCCTCTAGATATTCCTGGCTGCTTCTATGGTTGAATTTATTCTTGGAAAATAAGCTCTGGCGGCCAAAAGATAAGATAAAACTGATATGAGCTGATATTTATATTGTTTGAAACGTTGGGATGGGTTTGGACTCATTAAAATGACCTAGCACATCCTAAAAACGTTTTACACTAAGAGGGGACATGTCGAGTCACACCAGATTTGAATACATAACTTTTTTCGTTAAATCCACGTGACCGTTATTAAGATCCCTATATGAATGTCCAAGGGCTTATCCAAATTCTTTGTCAATCTTGCATGACATCGAAAACAATCCACTTTCTAATTCTGGCTGGTGACTCTTTCACTTTCTAACAATGGTTTATTTGTTCGTTACTCTTGGGTTCCTTCTTCGATCTCCTTTACTCGACTTCTTATCTATTTTTTGGCATCTTGTATCTTCCATGTACCTAAAATCTTCATATTTAACAAACAAATTACGCACAAATAGCTATAAAAGTGACAACTACCCAAAACAAGGCAAGAAATGAGATTATATTAAATAATAGTGAAAAATACCTCAGCTGAGCACAAAAGGAATAGAAAAATATGTCTCACAATGTGATTTATTTGTCACAAAAAGGCAGACGTCAAGACCCCCAACTCAAAACTTTGTTAACCCGACAAATAAAAAGAAAGAATAATAGGGAAGTCTCGAAAATATCAGTTGAGGCAAATAAGCACGAGAAGGAGAATTTACAAAATAGTCCTAAAGCAACTACGTAGTGAGTTTTATGTAATACTATTCACAAACCAATTAATATATATACACCTATAAACACAGTTTAAATTCAAGATTATATTAGTTTTGCAATGCACGAAGGAGAGGTTCTTTTCTTAGTTCACTGTGGAGGCTATAGAGTGTTAGTCGATCTTAACATAGTCTCGTGTGGTCCATCTAACTACTATCTAAGGGTACAACCATTCCTAAATATGGTTGTAATGTAGGATTAGGGATGGTATGATCGTAAATTTGGATAATATAGAGTGAGCTTTTGGCTCTCTCCTCACTAGCCATTAATGAGTCTCCCTAGAGCTTGGGTTGCTCTCATAAAATTGTACTCACTCGACCCAACTTTGATGTACTTACTTCGCATCCTCAATATCCGATACACAAACCAAGATGTTCACATAGTAATTAATGCAGTTTGCCGGACCAGATGTATATATTTTTCTTTTGCAAGTTAGTCATGACTCTCTTTTTTATGTGAGAAGTCATGCTACTGTGCTTTTCATTTTTCTTTTCTTTTTAGTATATATATATATATATATATATATATATATATATATATATATATATATATATATATATATATATATATATATATATATATGCTTTTCAAATCATTTCCTCTTACCCCAAAAAGGGTTACAATATAGAACAAGTGCATCATCACATATCACAAAACCCACTCAATAATATTTCCCGCCACCCCAAACTCAAGCTCTAAAAACGAGTACCCATTGTGATTCGAATGCGGATCATATGGAAAGAGTCCTATAATCTAATGGGTATGGCTTGTAACGTGGCTAATAAAAGTCAGAGAGAGGGCCAAGACGGATAATATAACAATTATAACGGACAACAAGCTAAAAAGGCACGAAGGGGCTTATCAAATAACAGCCTTAATCACTTCCCTAGCTATGAAATTTAGTTCCTTTCTTACCTCTAGCACGTTCATTAAATAGGTTATTAACTATCTAGGATCTCACGGCCTACACACCACTCAAGGCTCCCTAAGATCAACACTTGCTGCTATGCATTGCTTACTAATCTTTCTTTTACAATTAAATTATGTTTATGTTCACATTCAAATCATATAATACAACTAGTTTACAAACACATTACGTACTATCATTAACTTCACTAAAGCTAATGCTTATAGGCCGTTAAACACATTCTACACTTATGATCCTTGACAAAAATAAAAATCTACCTAAAAAGCATATAAATCACATAAAGTGGGGATGGGGACAACGAATCCCCACCCTCAACTCAAAGGTGAATCGTGCCTCGACTTGAAACAGACTCAATAATCTTAGAGATAAAATACATAATTTACAAATATGCAATTAGAGAAATGGTAGAGAAGAGAGAAAACATACTCTTCGAGGCTATTGCCTCGCGTTCCAACACCCAAGATAGATTTTTGGTGCGTTTCTTACATATATGCATCTCGTATCACCATGGATCATCCTTAATCATCCTCTAATGGAGTTCATCCCAATCATTCAACTCTAAAAATCCCTTTACCTTTCCAATTTCCTCTAGTCCTTACCTACCTCTTTTGCGTTGATTATCTTCTCAAAATATGTGTGTCCTCGTTCTTTGCTTCATCTCCCAAAATCTCCAACTCAAAATTACACCTTAGGTGAAATTTGAGTTGGAAAAATTGTTAGGAAGATGTGTTTCTATGTGGGTAAGATGGTTTGTATATGGGTGAGAAGGACTCAAGATTTTTGGAAGAAGTTTTCGAAATTTTTTGGATTTGAATCTTCGTTTCTAGGAGTTATTGAATGATTTGGATGTTTATTTTTTATGTGTAATAATGTAAGGATTATTTTAGACATGAAGTTTAGGTGTTTTTTGATGTTTAGTTGTGAGGTGGAGCTTTGGGTTGATCTTCAATGGAGTTTGGGTGGCTGAGGAAGAAGAAGAATTGAAGTCTAGGTCAAAATGAGGCTTAAGTTTAATTTTCTTTTTCTTTTTCTTTTTGTCTTCGTGCGGTGCACCGCGGGTACCTTGCGGTATACTGCAGTTGCTGCTTGACTAGTCCAACTCTCTGACCTTGATACCGTGATATATCGTGAGCACGGTTGTATCTCGCGATACATACCGTGTCACGGTATATCGCCACGCTCCGTCTCGCGCTGAGGTGCACTGTGACTCTCGCGCTGTATACCGCTGGTGCAACCTTACAACTCCCATCTTTCTGTTTGATCATGCGTGGAGGGGTCGTGGGCACGGATTGGCAGGCTACGGTTCACTGCACGTGTGGTGTTGTATACCGCAGCTAGCGACTTTTTTTCTCACAAAATGTCCACAGATTCACCCCAACCTCATTTCTTGTTTTACCTGGATATCAAAAACACTCTATACATATCTCATTAAAGCAATATACACTAAAAACATACAAAACAACTAATAAACACTAAACATCTAACTGAGAAAGCAATTTAAATCTTGGGGTGTCTCCCAAGAGCACTTTTATTTAACGTCACTCAAAGTTTGACGTGCTCCATTATTCCTTGACTACGTAGCCTTCCCAGCTATGGGTGGGGCTATGAAGATCTTAATTGGAAGCCTTTGACCTCTCGAAGGTCGTATCTCTAACAATTTTGATGTCATCACTCGAGTAACAACAAATGGCCCCATCCATGCATTCTTGAAACCTCGTGGCCTATTCTCTTGTTTGGAGGCCTTCCAAGAAACCTTGGTTCAAAACCCAAACTCATCTTTAGCTCTATTCTTCATGGGTTCATAGTGGTAGTCCTCTTCTTCAACTTTTTAGGCAATTCTGAAATAGTGGGGAACTTAAGTGTCACGTCCTCAAGATTTTTGTCCAAACCAAGTGATGTTTCAGACTTCTCTTCAATCATGAGGGACACATCTTCAACCTCGATCTATACACTCGCATTATCACTAGTTTCTGAGATAGCTTCTTTGAATACTTGTTGCGGTGTGAGTTCAACCATCTCAAGCATTTGGGCGTTGATTCTAGCTTTGCCGAACGCCTATACAAATGCTTCATATACTGTATCACCTCTGGAATGTATATCTTTATCAAATTTTAAGGTGATAACAATGGAGTATTAGGTGGAAAATCCATCGTAATATCTTATTCTTCTATTTCTTTTTCAACCAAGGACTCAACAGTTGATCCTCCAAACTCGGCTTGGCTGGTTCCTCCATGGCTGGAATATCATCTGTACAAGGTTCAGTTTTCATCTCTATTATTGGAATCTCTAGTTCACTAGGTGCAGTTTGTGGTGATTCCATTTCCTTTTCATCTTGAAGGCTAACCTCTTCTAATACCTCGAACCTATCATTGCTGTTATTTTGAATGGTACTTATTGTAACTTCTCAATTGTTTTTGTGAGTTGCATCAATCGTTGCTCCATAATTTGATGTCGTTGTTTCATGTCTTGCACTAATGATATGGTAGCATCGATCCTCGTCATCATAATTTTAATATTGTCTAGTGAAGCTTTGATGAAACAATTGAGGGAGTCTTCCAATTTGTTGAACCTTTATTCATTAGCTCTCACGCCCTCTTGCGTCACGCTCATGAAAGATTTCATGGTTTGTTGAAGTTCATTAAGAGAACGTTCATATGCTGGTTGTGGTGGAGTTTGAACTTGATAGCGTGGACCTCCTTGGTAGGAATTTTGATTTCTTAGCTATTAGATAGTACTTTGATTTACATCTCCACTCATATTAATTCGTTGAAAAGGACATTCTTCCCAACAATGCTCAATTATAATGCAACTTGAACAACCATATTCACCATTTGCATTAAATGGCACAAGTGAGTTCCCCATACCTAAATAAAAACGTGAAAAGAGACTAGAACAAAACAAACAAAATTAAGTCATCCCCGACAGCGGCGCCATCTAGACCTTTGCCTTTCACGTTAATAAAATGAAGCACAAACAATATGAGAATCGACTCTGCAGAGTACAGATCTTAGGTTAGCAAGAAATGCTAAGCAGGATTATCGTTCACAAGGATAAAATCCAGTTAAAGGTTTTCAAAGCAATGTAAAGATGTAAGTATGTAATTCGAATAAAAGAATATAAATATAAAATATAAATAGTTGTTTTGTTTTCTATACTAATTAAACTAATTATGCACGAAAGAATAAAACTAAGGATGCTAGTAAGAATCTATCCTGTTGAAATGTGTTTCTATGAATAAGCGTGAATAGGTTTTATTGTTCACGCTAGTCAGGATTCTAATTCGACTAAGTTCCCACAAGGGCAAGGCTAATTCTATAACTTAGTCGTCTCTTGGCTTTCACGTTGGTTCAAGTTCATATTACCTTTAGTGACTACCTAGCGTTCTAATATCGTCCGACAAAAGGCACTAAGCGCTTGTATACTAGTTCTATAATTTTTCCCCTCACTCGAGTGTTAGGCAAATTACGATGGCACATGCTACTTTGACTAGAGCACATGAGTAATTAAATCACGTATACAACCAATGGAAATATTAAAACCCAATTTAATTAAATATAAATATCCCAAATGCAATTAAAAGCAAAACAATAATCAATCTTTCTTACAAGTATAATCATAAGCAAAAGTGATATAATCAAGCATAATACAAACTTTGAATTAAATATCTTAGAATTAACCTATTGACAAAATAAGACTAATACTACATTACCCAAAAGGTTTAGAGATGGAGAAGCGTAGATGCATTGTGGTGAAACTCCACCGCTTATCTTCCCCCTTTAGATCTCCTTGACTGCTTTTGTGGTTGAATTTCTTCTTAAAAATAATCTCTGGTGGACAAAAGATAAGATAAAACTATTAAGAGATGATATTTATAGTGTTTAAAACGTTGGGATGGGCTTTGGATTCATCAAAATGACCTAACACATCTTAAAAACGTTTTACACTAAGAGGGGACGGGTTCGAGTCATGTCACCTGCAGAATACCTAAACGTTTCTTCGTTCAAATTATTCGTCAATCTCGCATGGTATCAAACTTTCTAATTCTGGCTGGTGACTCTTTCACTTTTTATCCATGTTTTGAAATCTTATATCATCCATGTACCTAAAAGTTTCACATTTAAAAAATAAATTACGCGCAAACAACTATAAAAGTGACAACTACCTAAAACAAAACAAGAAATGAGATTATATCAAACAATAGGAAAAAAATCCTCCAGTTGAGCACAAAAGGAATAGAAAAAAATATCTCATTGGTTTATTTGTTAAAAAAATAAAAAAGACATCAAAGACTCCAAGTAAAATAAAAAGGAAGGAGATATGAAGCAGGGAATAAAGCTGAAAAGTTTATAGAGAAGTCATCAATGGCGAATTTTTTTGTTACGAATGGTGAATTCTTTTTTGCCTTGTTAATACCATGTTAAGATAGAAAAGAAAGAAGAAGATTTTGTATTAATATTTATTGTATGTTGATCATGCACTTCACATTACAATATATAGATAATTAGAGGTGTGGACACATACCTATACCTACAAACTAATTAACTGTGTTTCAGTGTTTATTATTTTATGTCACTGTATTTGATTCGTTTTGCTCACGTATTATGTGTTGCTTATCATAGCTTTGATGTTTATTGAAGTTCTTATTTTAAAGAAGATAAAAGGATGAAAAAGAATTCACATGGCAAACTGATAAGATCAAGGATCAACTTGCACTTCTGACAAAAAATAAAATAAATAAATGATTTCCGTGTTTTTTTTTTTTTTCAAGCAGTACTTTACATGATAATGCAACATCACAAACACAGTAACTACAAAAGCCAAAAAGACTGAAAAAACAGTCCAACTTGCACTTCTAGTCGGCCAGACAACTAATAAAAATTAATGGGAATAAGAAACACTACCCGAGAAGAAGAAGAGATAAAAGAACTTATTAAAATAGAGTATGCTAAAGAGAAAAAATATTGGTTTGATAGAGTTAGACAAAATTGGCTTACCTATAGGGACAAAAACACTAGGTTTTTTCATCTCGCTACTATTAAACATAGAAAACATAATCGTATAACTAGGATCAAAAATAGAGAAGGAGACTGGACGGACAATGATAAAAATATCAAAGAATGTTTTCAGGAATTTTATAAAGATCTATTTAAAGACAAGGTCGGTACGGATGAGAATATGAATAAGGCCATTGAATTTATCAAGCCATGTATTACAGAGGAAATGAACTTAGAACTCATTAAAAACCCTACGATGGAAGAAGTGGAAAGGGCAGTAATGGACCTTTCAGCATCTAAAGCTCCAGGGCCAGATGGCTTAAATGGTAAGTTTTACAAAGAATTTTGGGATATCGTTAAAGACGATACCCTAAAGATTATTGAGGATTTTTTTGATAATAATTGCTCGCTTGAAATGATAAATGATACATTTATAAGTTTGGTCCCGAAAGGAACAGTACAGGAAGGGCTGGGAGATTTTCGACCGATATCTTGTGTCAATTTCATTTACAAAATCATAACAAAGATTCTATCAAATAGACTAAAGGAAATTATGAATACCATAATATCCCCTACACAATCTGCTTTTATCAAAGGCAGAGCCATTCAAGATAACATTATTATTGGGCAGGAAATTTCTTTTTTCATGAGCAGGAAAAGGAAAAACAAAAAACATATGGCAGCGATAAAAATTGATATGGCCAAGGCTTATGATCAGGTAAGGTGGAAATTTCTTCTTAAAGTTCTGGAAAAGATAGGTTTCTGTGAAACTTGGATCAAATGGATAGAGAACTTCTGTTTCGTTCCATATAAATTTAAATGGCGAAAGACTAGAGAAATTTACACCAGGTAGGGGACTGAGACAGGGTGACCCCCTTTCTCCGTTTCTCTTTTCTATTATGACAGAATCTCTCATCAGTATCATGGAAAATTACGTGGAAAGAGACTTAATTAAAGGCATAAGAATTAATAGGAATTGTCCTGTGATATCTCATTTACTCTTTGCAGATGATTCCCTTTTCTTTTTAGAATTAAATGATACTAATATAGAACACTTTAAAGAATGCTTGGATATATATTGTGAAGGATCAGGGCAACAAATAAACCTACAGAAATCAGCGATTATTTTCAGCAAAGAAACACCAGAAGAAATAAAAGACGAAATAACCAATAAGCTTCAAATTAGGGAGACAGAGGACCTAGGACACTATCTAGGGATACCACTCTGTCACAAAAGATCAAAAGTGGAATCCCTAGGATGGATAGCTGAAAAAGTATTCAAAAACACAGAGGGGTGGAAAGCGAAACTACTTTCGGAAGGCGGGAAAGAAGTGCTCATTAAAGCAATTCTTCAGGCTATTCCGAATTATTATATGTCTATCTTCTCTTTCCCTAATACCTTTTGCAATAAACTCATCTCTGCAATTTCTAATTTCTGGCGGAGCTCAGGTGAAAAAATCAGAATACACTGGGTCGCCTGGGAGAGGATCACAGTTAGCAAATTTATCGGAGGCTTAGGTTTCAAAGATTTTAAAAAAATGAACACAGTTTTACTAGCAGCACAAGCTTGGAGACTCATGAGTTCTCCAAATAATCTGGCAACAAAACTTCTCAAAGGTATTTATTTTAACAAATCCAGTTTCTTAAAGTGCAAGCTTAGACAAAGCAGAACATGGAACTGGGCAAGTTTAATTGAAGGAAGAGACTTCATCAAAAACATGGAATAGTAGTGATAGGAGATGGCAAGAATACAAATATATGGGAAGACAAATGGTTAGACACAGATTGGAAATTAGAAAAACCGAAAGGGACGTATATATCAAAAGTTAGCGAGCTAATTAAAGAAGGGAGGGATGAATGGAAAAGAGAAGAGTTAGATGAACTTTTCCCCGAACCTATCATTCACATCATCAAAAATACAAAGATTAAAGAATTTGGATCTTAAGACAGACTTATATGGCCTCATGGGAAGAATGGGAATTATGACACGAAGACGGGATATAGGATAATCACAGAAGAGCAAATTAAAAATAGGACAGCAACTACAAACACTAAAAGATTGGAAGACTCTCCTATATGGAAATCAAACATCCCAAAAAAATCAAGCTTTTTTTATGGAGATTAATCAACAATGCCATACCTACTAGAAGCAACCTTCACAAAAAGAAATGTGCAGATGAGCCAAACTGCCTATGGTGCAATGAGAAAGAAGAAAATGTTGAACACCTTCTTCTTCATTGCAATATGTGCAAAGATATTTGGGCAGGATCAATTCTTCAAATTAAAGTCCAAGACAAGAGTAGAGAAAGCCTTGAAAACTGGCTCATGAATATCATTAAATCGTATACGGAAGGGGGCTGGGAAGAAAACGTTATCCGAGACTTTATCATGATAAATCTTTGGAACATATAGAAAGCAAAAATGAAGGCTATACATGAAGATGTTACGGTGTGTGGTACATGAATAAATATAGCATCGAAGAAGTTAATGCAAGACATTCATGGAATAAATTGGGTAGCTGAAAACTATAAGGGTTTTAAGAAACTAGAAGTGGAGAATGAGAATGATAATAGAGAAGAAGAGAACCAAGACTATTTGTTTTATTGTGATGCTTCTTTCAAAAACAAATGGGAACCTACGGGAATGGCGATTATTGGAGTTGAAAAAAACGGGAATAAGATTTTTGAGTATAGCCAGAATACCAACTGTGACTCAGCCTTGGAGGGGGAAGCAGAAGTACTTCTTAGAGCTACACAAATAGGAAATATCTTTCCAAGGGAAAAAATCACAATTTTATCCGACAACCTTGAAGTCATTCAAGGTATAAAGCAGGTGTCAGCAGCACGTTGGAATATCCAACCCATCCTTTACAAGGCTGAAGAGCTCGGGCAGATTTCGTTCCGCCACATCAATAGGAAGCTCAACAGCAAGGCGGGCAAACTTGCAAAAGAAACTAGGCACGGGGCATTGAAACTTCGTCAAAACACGCCTAGTGTTTTCGACTTATCTTTAAGTTTTAGTAGATTAGGAATTGGTTAATAACTTTGCTGTTACTTTGGGGTGTCTTGACACCCCCCAAATGTCAAAAAAAAAAAAAGACAACTAAACCTTTATCTTCAAATTAAAGTGTTAATTCAATAGTAGAGCACTTATAGTATTTGAACAATAAAAAAAAAAAAAAAAAACACTTACAGTAATTTTGCTCTACTTCTTGAGCATAATGTTACTTGTTACGATTTTACTTTTCTAAATAGATTAGATCATCTTCCAAACATAGATTCACGTGTCTCAGAATTTTCGCTTTGCATTACACCGCGTCTTTCTTTCTGTGACTACATTTGTAGTCGCGGAAGAAAGACAAATTAGTCACGGAATCTAAATTTGGACTTTATCGACTACATGTAGTTATAATTATTTAGTCGCGAGAAACTCTTCGTTAGGGGCCACATCTAACGACAAAATCCAATAAATAGTCGTAATTGGTCTGGCGTCAACATTTGTAGTCGTGAATGACATAAACCATTACCGACTACTGAGGTTGTCGCTAAAGAAATACAACTAACGACTACATTGTAGTCGTTATACGTTAACATTTACGACTACTAGTGTAGTCGTAAAATAATTAAGTATTAGCGACTACGTATTTCGTCGCTAATGACCTTTTTTTTTCTAGACTACTTGTAGTCGCTAATGACCTTTTTTTTAAATGTTTCTGAATTATATTTAATTACAATTTTTATTGATTATTGCAATTAAATATAATTCAAAAAACATATTTTTTATTAAAAAAATATACGATTAATAATTAAAAATACCAATTACAAAATAAATAATTAATTAAAATACCAATAATATACGAATGCATTTTTTCAACCAAAAGCATCCAAAAAGTCAGAATAAAAGTCAAACCATAGTCAAAGTCTTATTACATAGTAATAAAATTAACCAAAATAAACACCAAAATAACCAACATAGCCCAATCTACAGGCTATATAAACGGGTCTCCTGTACTCCATCAGACTTATCATCATCATCATCATCATCCTCATCTTCATCATTCTCTTCATCACCCTCTTCATCACCTCGACTTTCAGATGCACTACCTGCTGGAGGAGTAAGGTTCGCATGCATAGGCTGGTAAGGGGGCATAGACTACAAAGTGAGTTGCCATGATAGGAACCCTACCTACCAGAGTGGATATCCCACAATCTAGGTTCAAATGGAAAATTGAATCATAAAACTGCAACTTGGTGCGACGCACTGTGGGGAGACCTCCCCAAACCATTCCTAGAAAAACAATTAAACAGTGCTACCTGTAAAAGTGAAGGATAAGTTGAACTTTCAATGGTTCGTGTATCTTCGATAACATAAGTTAGAGTAATGCAGAATACTCTTGAGAAGAGACCACCTATATGAATAACATGGGTAGGGCTGCCCTATGATAATTATGAAGGCAATATTCTATGACGGTTATTCATGAAATACCAGGAGTTGTCCAAGGCCGTAAATGGAAACATCCGTGAGAACCCTATAGTGATTGGAAGTATACTACGTAAGTTATTTTGACTTGGTTCACACAAAAGTTGAATAGTTTAAGACATCACGTTCACTAGTTAGCAAGTAAATCTGATAGCTCTTACTAGAGAAGGATCAAGGCTAAAAGCTACATTTCTCGGTGTAGTATTCTTCTACGCCTCTCTCTCTCTCTCTCTCTCTCTCTCTCTCTCTCTCTCTCTCTCTCTCTCTCTCTCTCTCTCTCTCTCTCTCTCTCTCTCTCTCTCATGGTTAGCATTCTCTTGCATATTTTTTCGGGGTGGTTAGTCAATTTCCATTCTTATGGGGATTATTGGTCAAATGGGATTTTTCTCAAATGTTGACTGGGTTGATGATGACTTGATTAATACGTTTATCTAATTATAATGACTGAAGTAATATATTCACTTGGTTAAAAATTATTTGAAGTTGAATGAGAAATTGAGTCATGAAATTTTTGAAGAAAAAATAAATAAATAAGTAGTATATATATATATATATATATAGTAAAGGTGAAAGAAATAAAAAATTAATATTTACTATTGAGCCAAGCAGAATTGTTTTCTTTTTTCATGTGAAAGTCTTAGTATTAATATTGGGCCTGACCTAATAGTCAAAAATTATAATAAGTACTAAGGATCCATAATTATTGGGCTCGGCCCAATAGTTATGACTTTTACTATGTACCGTATATATTATCTAAAAGACACAACTCTAAATTTTAAAGTGACAATCCTTTCAAATGGATGCCTAATCTCCTAATCATTTTCTATAAATAGTTGGTCAACTCAAACATTTTCTCAATTCAGTTTTTTAAAGCATTAAGCACCAAAATTATAAAAGAGATATAGAAAGAAACAACTTTATTAAGTTTGTTGAAATTCTTAAGAATTTGTTTGTCAGTTTCTTTTGAACAGTTTTGTCGTTGTATCTTGAAGGTTGAAGCCAACAAACATAAAATTACGTGGCCTAAATACCTTAAAGATATCGGATTCAATACGAGTATTGACAAGTAAAATTGTTTATTTATTTACTTTTATTTTATTTCTGTATCAGTTTTATATTATTTTATACAAATAAAACATAATAATTTTAACGATCATAATTCGTCGTTAAAAGTTTTAACAAAAAAAAAGCTACCATTTATACTGCCGCTGAAGGTGATTAATTCTCCATTCATATTTTTTTGTTCTAAACGCTTATATCAAAATAACCAATAAAAACCTTACAAAATATTGTTAGCCTATCCCCTCGGGGGATGAATCAAGGCCTAACTGAAAGTCCTAGAGGGGGGGGGGGGGGTGAATAGGATTACTAATAAGATTAATGCCTAATTAAAAATCTTGTGGACAATTATAAGTATTAAAGAGAAACTACTAAGTCAACTTAATATATCAAACTCTTAAGGGATCATACAATGGATAAGCTAGAGGTTCGATATATAAGTGATACAAGTAAAATGAGTTTCTAATCTCTTACTAATCTAGATGACAATAGGTTTGATTAACTAGGTAAAGATTATTACGATATTTATACTAGCATGTAATTAAACATATAAAGTGCGGAAAGTAAATAGAGCAGGGATAGAAAGTACACAACGATGTATAGTGGTTCGGTTATCCCTACATCCACTACCTAAGGAAGCCTCCTTAGGTTTTCAAGCTTTTCACTAAGCTCCCGTGTCTCTCTTAACCGGGTAGAGAACACAATAACCCTTACAACCTCTTTGATACCACGAAGGACAAACTCTTGTGCTATCGCAACACAAGGACACCGAGTATACTCTCGATACTCTAATTCTCTCTTAATCTATCTATTACAAGAACTAGACTTAAGAGGATAAATGTAAGTGTTTAAAGGGTGAAACAACTTTGCTAATTAACTCCTAAAGAGATGATATAACTCTAAGCTTAAAACTTCTCTTGAGTTGATTGAACTTTGAAGCTCCTTGGACTAACTCCTTGATTGAGTAGATATAACAAGTTGATTGATCAAGCTTGGATTGATTCTATGTTGGCTTGTGACCTCTAATTGATGTATAAGAATGATTAGAATTGGATTGGTAAGAGGTAGTTTCTTGAATGTGATAAAGCTCCCTTTTATAAGCATTTCTGGCCCTTGAGCGGTATACCGGTGAAATGGGCGGTATACCGGCCATCCTTGTCTTCTAGTCAACGGAAAAATCCACGTGGCTTGTGACCGTTGGGCAACGGCTCTTTCCCGGCGGTATACCGGTCCTAGGGGCGGTATGTCGGCCCACCTAGTCACGTTTCCTTGAAAAATAAGGTTAAACACAAGGAGAAATAATGTTAAGTTAGGGCAAGTATAAGGCACTATTTCGGGGGTAAGTAAAACACAATTTGGCAAATATTAAAACAAGATTAAAAGGACGTTAGGCCAACAATCTCCCCCTTTTTGATGTTTGACAAATCGAAAACACAAGTTTGCCAATAAAGAGTTTTTAACAATGAATTCCTTTAAACGAGTTATCGATCGGTAAATGGAGTAACTCCCCCTTACTCTATGCATAAGGTATTTTTATAAATATGTTTCGTAAAACAATTCATTTAAAAACTCCCCCTTACACAAGGCATAAAAACAATGCAAATTTGTGTTCAAAGATACTTTAAGGTTTATAAAACATTTAAGTTTGTATCTTTGATCATTCTCCCCCTTTGTCAACAACAAAAAGAATTAGTAGATATTTTTTAGTAAAAAAGTCTTTTAGGGGTGAAAGCGTAATTTTCCAAAATTTGAGGGACTTAGTTGTTAAAGTTTATATTTTGAGAGACATAAGTACCATTTTTCAAATTTTAAAGAGTTTAAAGATTAAGTCCTTAAAAAAAAGGAAATTTTACCATCATTTTTTTAAAGAAAAGAGATTTGAGGTCAAATTTAAATATCGAGGGACAATTGTGCCATTTTTCAAAGATATAGGGGCAATAAAAGGCAATTTTTAAACAATTAGAAACTTAAAAGTACCTACATCACCAAGAAAATGTTAGCAATATAAATATTACAATACAATATCCAAGAAATAATATGGAGGAGCATTTATCCAACAAGGAGGATTAATTTAGCAAAGTTTCCTATAAGAGGTAAGCAAGATTAGTGACGAGTAATAAGTAGCATAACTTACGGGAATAGCAAAATGAAAGTTACAATACTACAAGATCTAATGAACACATTTTTAATCAAAGATCCACCTTCAACCTAAGCATTTGAGTTTTAAAGATAATTACAATGAAACACTCCCCCTTTCAAAAATGCATAGGGTTTTCTATTTGAAAATGTTTAACTAAGATTTTCTCCCTCTTTGTTAATAACAAAAAGAACCCAAGACAAGGTTTAAAAATACAAGGGGTAAAAAACCAATTTTGAAAAGTAAAGGGGCTAAGATGTAAATTTCCCAAACTATAGGGTTCAAAAACCAATTTTAGAATTATAGGGACCTAAATGAAATAGTTCAAATTTTTAGGGACCTAAAAGTAAAATCCAAATTTTAAAGAGATTTATGAAAACTAAGAACATAGAGGGGATTTTGTAAATAAAAGAATCAAGACTTTAGGGTCTTAAAAACAATTTTTCAATACTCTAGGGGCCTAAGTGCAATTCGTATGAATGAAAGGGATGAAGATGCAATTTGTAACGATTTGAAGAATAATAACACCTATAACATCAAGACAAACGTTAGCACCTATATCTCAATAGGATAAAATCCACAATGACAAAATAACCAATATATAAAAGCATTCAAAAACACAACAAAATATCCAAATATTCATAACAAGATTAATACAACCAAATAATTAATAATCCAAAACAACCAACAATTTAAGAAACATCCAAACAACTAAAACTTCAAATATCCAAAGCATAATAAAAGATACCCAAATGTTCGAATATCCAACAATTACACAAACTAAAAGATAACAAACGATAGTTCAAACTTAAAACCAAACTAGATAAAATCATAATAACCTAGAAACCAATAACCTAAAAACTAAAGGAGTTCAACAATTTAACCAAAGTAAAAACGAAACTAAAAGAGATAACATGAAAATTAAAAACACCCAACATAAAAAATCTCGACCTAACGCTCCTCACGAAGAACCGCAACATCGCTTCTCAAGCATGAAACTTCATCTATAATATTTTCAATCTCAGTCTCCAAAGATGTAAGCTTGCTTTGCACAAAGTTAAAAAAATGGTCAATAGTAGCATCGATACGTGATAAACAGGAAGAATCATCATTTCTAGGAGGATTGGGAATGGGTTCAACTTGGATAGGAGAGTTAGGAATAGGTGGACCTGTGAGACGCGAAGAAGATGAAAGGATATTAGAGATAGGCTCTTGATCCCCAAAGTTATTAACATGACTTTCCGGAATATATTCATCATTATAGATCACACACTTCATTTGTTTAACGGCTTTGTAATTGATGACCCAATTTTGGTTGAAGCTTTTTAAAAGAGAATTTTCGAGATTGAAACCAAGGTGATTGAAAATAACGGAAAGAGCTAAACCATATGGAACACTAGTGGTGTAAAGAAAAGCATGGTTCATCATTTTGATCATGATGGCCGGAAAATTGATTGGCTCATTGTGATAAATACGATAGAAAATGTAAGCTTCATAAGTGGATATAGTAGCATCGTGTTTATTTTTGCAAAATAACTCATTTAAAACAATTTTATAAGCTATTTGAAAATCGGGTGTGAAATCATACGATCTCCAATGTTTAGAATCGGAATTAATTGAGGCCGGATTAATTAAATGTGATTCCATAAAGGCTTCAACAAGAGGCATAGTATTATCATCAAGAAAACCCCAACCAATATTCCAAAAAGAGCTAAAACCCGAAGTTTTGAGATTAAAAACGGTGTTAAGAAGAGATTCATCGATTTTTACAATTTTCCCATTGATTTATGAAGAAATAAAGTTCCTATCACAATTATAATGGAAATTTTTGTAGAATTCTTGGCAAAAACTAGTAGCTATATTTGATTCAATTGAAAGAAAAGGAATAAGCCCTTGAGAATCAAGAAGAGTAAAAAAGCTATTACCGGATGGGAAAGCGGAGGATTCAACCTTTCTACCCGGTTGAATATCGAATGGATTTGAAGGTGGAGGAGGATTTGAAGAGCTTCCGGTCTTCTTTCGTTTGGAGGATGAAGGAGCTTCTTTTCTCGGACCCATAGCAAGAGATGGTGAAGATGATTGAAGGATATGGGTTTTTGAGAAGATTAATGGATGAAGAAGATGGGTAAGAGCCGATTTTGCAGAGAGAATCGCGAAGGAGATGATGTTAGGGTTTTAAGAGTGAAGGAAATGGGTCTTAAAAGCTAAATAAAACGATTTTCGTAGCTGCAGAAAAACCCGACCGGTATGCCGCTGAAAGGCCCGGTATGCCGGTCCAGTGAAAACAGTAAACAACCCGAGCCTCTCCGGTATGTCGCCGGAAAGCCCGGTATGCCGCTGGAGCCTCGGTAATTGGGATAAAAATATGATTGAAATCAACCCGAAACCTCCCCAATGGTTAGATAATGTAAAGATATAAGTGGAACAATTTTTGTTTTCGAAAACAAGCAAGTAGAAAGGGTTAAAACAATAAAATAGATAATTTCCTAAGAATCCTATACTTTCTAAAAAGTACAAAAAGACCCTAAGTAAAAGCTAAATAATTTCAAGCAAAGAAGGGTGTAAAAAATCTAAAAAATAATATCACTTATAAAAATAAACATATACACACATAATTAAGCACAAGTAAATACGAGATAAAGAAAGAAATCACCGGATTTTTCTTTTACGAGTTTTAAGCGTCCTTTTGAATATTATTCCATTTTCTTGACGCTCAACACCTACAATGAATATTACTATGGTATCCGAGGTGGAGTGGATTCGGAATTATGATTAGTACTTTTTACGATCCATGTCGGTTATTCCCACGAGGGTATTAAAGACCCGTATTCAAGTTGTTTGTGGTAATGACACGTAGAAACATGATGACCGGGTTTTGCACAATAATTGAAAGTACTTCTTTTTCGAATAGAAATATCACGATAATGTTTTGAACACGAATTTTTCTCGTTCTTTTGTATAACCAAATTTTCATCCAAAAATAATTTTTCTTTAAAAAGATCATTTGCATCAAATGGAGTGACACTTAAATAGGGATGATTTTCTAATGTTTTAAGAGAAATTGAAAATGCTTCATCCACTTTTTCAAAACCTTCTATATTTTTCTTCATAAGATGTTGACTTTTATTAGAAGAGAAAATATTTTCAAAACAAGGGTTTTTAGTGTTTCCCAAAGCATCATCTAAAGTGATACAACAATTAAAACAATTCTTTTGCTCAACTTTAGCCTTTTTCAACATAAGGTTATTCAGATGGATTTGAGAGTCAAGAATATTTAGAAGGGATGAAATGTGCCTAATATCATCATAATTATATGGAGGTGACAAAGAGTTAGGATAGATTGCTACCTCATGGTTTGGTTTAGGATTTTCATGAGATTCATCATGGATTAAGCTTTCTTTTTCTTCGTCATTCTCGACAATCCCATATAGAAACTCCAAACGATCCCAAAGCTCTTTTGCGGAATTACAATCTAACATTTGTGAGAAAATCTCTTCGGATATTCCACAAATTAGAGTGTACATTGGTTTTGCATTTTGAGTGAGCTTGGCATTATCATCATCGGTGAGTTCATTATAATCATTTTCTTCTTGATTTAACTTAAGAACTTCCGCTTCATTTAACTCCTCTTTGTATGGAACGAATGGACCTTCCATAACAATTCTCCATCGATCGGGATCTTCGGCTTTGATAAATTCCTCCATTTTTGTTCTCCAAGCAAAATAGTAAGTGCCTACAAAAAGTGGAGGTCGGGTAGAAGGCGACTCTTCCAAAATATTAAATTCCATATCATTTACTCTACTAACGATTAAGCTATTCATGTAGAGTTAGGCTCTGATACCAATTGAAAGTCCTAGAGGGGGGGTGAATAGGATTACTAATAAGATTAATGCCTAATTAAAAATCTTTTGGACAATTATAAGTATTAGAGAGAAACTACTAAGTCAACTTAATATATCAAACTCTTAAGGGATCATACAATGGATAAGCTAGAGGTTCGATATATAAGTGATACAAGTAAAACGAGTTTCTAATATCTTACTACTCTAGATGACAATAGGTTTGATTAACTAGGTAAATATTATTACGATATATATACTAGCATGTAATTAAACATATAAAGTGCGGAAAGTAAATAGAATAGGGATAGAAAGTACACAACGATGTATAGTGGTTCGGTTATCCCTACATCCACTAACTAAGGAAGCCTCCTTAGGATTTCAATCTTTTCACTAAGCTCCCGTGTCTCTCTTAACCAGGTCGAGAACACAATAACCCTTACAACCTCTTCGATACCACGAAGGACAAACTCTTGTGCTATCGCAACACAAGGACACCGAGTATACTCCCGATACTCTAATTCTCTCTTAATCTATCTATTACAAGAACTAGAATTAAGAGGATAAATGTAAGTGTTTAAAGGGTGAAACAACTTTGCTAATTAACTCCTAAAGAGATGATATAACTCTAAGCTTAAAACTTCTCTTGAGTTGATTGAACTTTGAAGCTCCTTGGACTAACTCCTTGATTGAGTAGATATAACAAGTTGATTGATCAAGCTTGGATTGATTCTATGTTGGCTTGAGACCTCTAATTGATGTATAAGAATGATTAGAATTAGATTGGTAAGAGGTAGTTTCTTGAATGTGATAAAGCTCCCTTTTATAAGCATTTCTGACCCTTGAGCGGTATACCGGTGAAATGGGCGGTATACCGGCCATCCTTGTCTTCTAGTCAACGGAAAAATCCACTTGGCTTGTGACCGTTGGGCAACGGCTCTTTCCCGACGGTATACCGGTCCTAGGGGCGGTATGCCGGCCCACCTAGTCACGTTTCCTTGAAAAATAAGGTTAAACACAAGGAGAAATAGTGTTAAGTTAGGGCAAGTATAAAGCACTATTTCGGGGGTAAGTAAAACACGATTTGGCAAATATTAAAACAAGATTAAAAGGACGTTAGGCCAACAAACAAATCAACAAGTTTAGTAGGGATTGGATTTGCGCAAAAGTCATACGACTCACCTATTGACAAATTTTCGCAAACCTAATACGCTATCCTATTTCCACTTCTTCTGATACAGGAAAAAGATGGATTACAATGTTCAGAAATGAAATAAATACTTTTAACTATATTAGTAATACATGGAGAATTAAAAACAAAATTGCTAACTAAAGTCTCCATAAGTTGAAGGCAGTCATTCTCCACAATACAATGGAAATTCTTGAGTTCTCTCGCCCATAGACAAGCCTTGAGAACCCCTAAACCTTCAGCTTCAAGAGTATTGTCAGCCTTAATTCTCAAAGCTTCACATCTGATAAGTCTTCCTTTATAATAACTGGCAACACAAGCAATGGTAGTTCTATTTTTAGTAAAAGAAGCATCACAATTTTTTTATAGAATTTAAAGGAGAATGTATCCACTTACTATCCTTTACTATTTCTTTAATATAATTTACTTGTTGATTTCTATCAGGAGTAGAATTACCCACTGAAGTGGAGTATTTCTTTCCCTTCAGTTTATTATTCACATCGTTAGGGATTTTGAGTGTAGTACCCTTCTCGCTAATGCTATTGATATTTGTAAGTGAAGTATCCATATCCACATCATTACCATGTGAATTAGAGTTATTCATAGAGTAAGGTAGATTTTCATTCCAACTTTTTTCAGCTTTTTTCAAAGTATAAATAGGTCCAGTTAAATATTATTGAAAATGGAGGAGTATCTATCTTTCCAAATCTGCCAAGCTAATGTACATACTTTTTTAAAAGTATAGTGTACTTTATTAGGTTGATTTTCCATTATTTTAAGTAAATCTGCCATCCAAACATCCAATTTGGTGGAGTGGTTGCTGATTATTAAAGAGCAACCCATGTGGCACGGGCCCATTTGCATTCAAATAACATGTGTTCAACAGTTTCAGCTTTCATATTACAAATAGGGCAAATATTTGTTTCCTTGCATTTTTTCATATATAAATTATCATATGTAGGAATCAAATTCTTTATAGCTTTCCAGATAATTTTTTTTATCTTTGGGGCTGTTTTCATATTCCAAACTGTTTTCCAAATATTTGGATCAGTAACATGTGAGAATGATGGTTTAGCCTTCTTTGTACTTGTTTCTAATTTAATTTTTTCAGATTTCATAAAGTGGTACCCCCTTTTAACTGAATAAAGCCCATTAGGAGTTAGATTCCAAGACAGATTATCTTGAGTTGGAATAAGAGGTATGAAAGTTTTAATAATGTTTTGGTAATCAGAATCCTGATAATTAGCTTTAACTTTCTCCAAGTTCAATCTTCTTTCATTTTTATGAAAAAGATCAGACACTTTATTGATATTAATATCAATAGGTTTTTTAATTTCCATACCTTGAGAGAATCAGTAATCCTTTTGGGGATTAATGTCCTCCCCATTTCTAATTTTCCAAATTAAATGATTTTCAATAGCATCTCTTCCTGTAATTAGGCTTTTTCAGGCCCAAGAAGGTTTGTTTCCCAATTTAGCATGTAAAAAAGTATCATCAGGAAAGTACTTCTGATGTCTCCTCATTTGTGATAGATTTATGTTAGGATGAGACATCATTTTTAGTGATTTAGAAGTCAATAATGTCGGTTTTCTTGAGTTTTAGTGCACTTTCCTATTTTGAGTCTTGATTTGTTGAATTATTATTTTTAGAGCATATTGGGTTAAATTTTTTATTTAGAGTCCGTTTGGGATTGATTATTTTGGAGATAAAAACGCTTTTTGATTAAAATTTAAATATTTGTAAAAAATATTAAAAAATATTTTGATATCTAAAATCACTTTAAGTGATTATTTCATTAATCACTAATCTAGTGCTTTTCCTAAAAGTGATTTTTAGAGTCTAAAATATTACTATAGATCTAAAATCACTTTAAGTGATTATTTTAAAAAGCAATCCCAAACGGGCACTTAGTGTGTAGCTTTAAAGATAATTATGGAGATTAATTAGAGTCCAAGTCAAAGACTACAACTTATGGAAAGAGATTAGCATGGTAATTGGAGATAAGGAAACAAAAGCTAAAAAGATGGAAAAGGAAAAGCTGCCTAAATCTGGGATTCTGCATACACGTCCAAAGATGTGGGTTTTTACCTAAGAAATAGGCCGATTTTCGTAATTTCCTTCTTTAGGGTCAAGATAATTCTGTTGCGATTCTTTTGGTATATTATGGAGCTCAAACTGACGAATAACGAAGAAGATATGCTCAAAACGGTCCAGCAGTGTTTATCTTTATTTCCATACGAATTTGAGTTGGGCTAGAAGTCCAATACCTTACCTCTTCCTCAAGAAAACGAATTAGGTCTTCTAAACACCTATAAATACACCCTTATATCACTTGTAAATCATCCTTGACTCATAGTAATTAGTTCTTAAGGTTTTATTCTTCCAGTTTATTGTAGAGAGCAAGATGATGTCTTTTGTAATTTCTTTTAGTTTATTTCCATCAGGTATGAACTAAACTCCCCATAGCTTGGGTTTTGCATCATGTATAATCTATGAATTCTAATTCTTCTATCTAAGTTTCTTTGGGAATTATATTATTTAATTTGATATTAGCTACTTACTTTATATTTGTTTATGTGTTTTGATTTATTGTCTTTCCTAGAACTGATCACTTTAGGATTGTTTTAAAGAGTAGTTAGATGGTCTCCTTGACAAGGTGTTTAACTATTGAACCACCACATAATGTCTAGTGTCGATAGTAGTTCTGACAAAACATGCTTCTAACTAGATAGTCATTAGGGTTTGTTTTAATCACCATATCACAAATTGATTGTAGTGTGCTGGATAGGGCCTTAGTGGCGTTTGATAACCCTATTTGAGTCCTCGTCTTGGTTGTGCCGTAGCCCCTTTAGTCGCTCTCAAGGTCTAAGGTATGGGAATTTAGAATCCTGACTAAGTATACCAAGAGCTAATATTCTCCCTTATGAACTAGATTTATAGATAGAATTAGAAGGATTAGTGCATACTAGCAAAACCTAAGCTATACTTCTCATCTCATATTTCTTAATCTTTTACTTTATTGTCTTTATTTTCTTAGTTTTAATTTAGAATCTCGAAATTCTCTCTTTAATTTATTTGTCTTCTAATTATTTACTTTTACTCGTTATTTCTACTCACGCGTATAACACACTTAAGTCCCTGAGAACGAACTCTACTTATCATTAAAACTTGCATACGTCCTGTAATACTTGCAGTACTGTGCCTGTCTAGGGTGAGAATGCGTAGTTTCTTGACTTAATTTTATCTTATTTTTATCACACCCTAGGCACCACCAACTTCCCTTTTAATACTTTATAAAGTAGGGAGCTTTTATTATTCAGTATATTCCAGGCTTGTTTTAAGAGTAAAGATATATTCATTATGTTAAGGTCTCGAAATCCTAAACCCCCTGTAAATTTACTATGTGTTAAACAAGACCAATTGGTCCAATGTATACCCTTATTAGAGTTTCAACTCCACCAAAATTTCGCTATTTTCATAGATATAGTCTCGCAAATCTTTTTAGGGAGTAAAAAGGAGGACATAAAATAATTTGGAATACTTTGGAGGACTGACTTAATCAATATATCCTTCCCCGCATCCGAAAGATAGAGATTTTTCCAGTTAAGGGTCTTTTTAATAGCTTTTTCCACTAAAAAATTTAGTTCTTTAACTTTTGACCTACCCTATTCAGTGGGTAGGCCCAGGTATGAACCTAAGTTATTTGTTATTTTCATGTTTATTCTCGAGGCAAAAGTATGTTGAATGTGATGAGGGGTATTAATACTAAATTTTACCCCCACATTAATTCAAATTCAAAGTAAGGCCTGTAGAGTATCCAAATTTATTAATAATATCATTAAAACTATTGGTATCTTTGTAATTAGCTTTCAAGAAGAAAACACTACCATCTGCAAATAATAAATGGGTTAAGGAATGGCCATTTCTTGAGATTTTAATACCATCTAAAAGACCATATCCACTTTATGTTTAATCAAATCTGTAAGTGTCTGAGTTATAAGGCAAAAAATAAGTGGAGAGAGAGGATCACCCTGCCTTAAACCCCTTTGGGGTTTATTAAGTTTACTTGGATGTCCATTGATTAAAATAGCATAAAAGACAGTGGTGATACAGTTCATAATTTTCTCAATACATTTTGGGTCAAAACCCAATTTTTCCATAAGTTGGGATAAGAAACCTCATTCCACAAATTCATAGGCTTTTTGTATATCTGCCTTAATAATCATACTATAATTTTTTGTATTTCTTTTTTCTTTCAAATATTTACAAACCTCATGTGTTATATATGTATTTTCCTGTATATTCCTACCAGGTACAAAGGCAGATTGATTTTCATCAATAATGTAACTCATAAAAGGTTGTAATCTGTTGACTAAAAGTCTCGCTATTATTTTATAAATGAAATTAGACCCACTAATAGGTTTATAATGTTTAATAGTGCCAGACTTATCAATTTTTGGAATAAGCGAGATATATGTATGGTTTAGATCCTCCAAACTCTCATTATTATACCAGAATTTATTAATAATTTGAATGACATCAAGTCTAATTATATTCCAATATTTCTTATAGAAGAAACCGGGGTAGCCATCAGGGCGTGGAGCTTTGTTAGCTCCAAGTTCTGAGACTACCTGCTCAATTTCTTTAATAAAAATTGGCTTCAATAAAGTATTATTCATTGAATTAGTAATTTTTGGCTGAATAATATTTAGAAATGAGGAAAAGTCTCTAGGGCCCCCCGAGTTGAAGAAATTATTAAAGTAATTAAGGATATTTTGGTTAACCTCGTGTTGAGTATTTAACCAAACACCTTGATCATTCATAATAGAGGAGATTTTATTAAAGTATCTCCTTTCTTTAGTAGCAGCATGAAAGTAAGCCGTATTTCTACCCCCTTTTTTTAACCAGTTAATTCTAGACCTAGCAGCCCAGAAGTTTTCTTCTATTTTCCAAAGGGTTTCAATTTCTTTAACTATACAGTTATACTTATCTTTATCAGAGTCCAGGACATTATTGTTATTAGTAATAACTTTAAGTTTTTCCAGTTAAAGGTCTATTTGCTTTCTAGAGTTCTTAAATTTTCTTTTACTCCATACTGTTAGAATCCTCTTGCAAACATTTAGCTTAGTAATTAAGCTACCTTTAGTAATATTTTTAATACTCTTTCTAGAATTCCAGACATTCTTAATAATTTCAAGGCATTCAATCTCTTCAGTCCAGAAATTTTCAAAATAAAATCTTTTATAGGTTTTATCATGATTATCATCAAAGTGAAGGACAAGTGGGCTATGGTCAGAACCTAAAGCTGGTAGTGTATTTACCCAAGCATTAGGGTATATAGAGGCCCAAGTTTCATTACAAAGATTTCTATCAAGCACCATTTTAATAAGTTGATCTTTATTCCTTCTATTAGACCAGGTAAAGGCACACCCTTTATTATTAAGTTGTATAAGGTCCAGATTACTAATAAATTTATTGAATTTTTTCATACTCTTCTTATAGTTTGTATTACCACCTAATTTTTATTGCGAGAAGCGTATAAGGTTAAAATCCCCAATAAGGTTCCACGCTATTTTTTTACTAGGATTACAAGACTTAAGTTTTTCAAGGCACAAGTCTTTATATTTTTCCGTAAGGGCTCCATAGACAAAGGTGGAAATATATTTTGTGCCATCAGATTTAGTAAGTTCACAGTTTATGAAATTTTCATCCTGGTTAAGGATTTTAATATTAGATTTATTAATCGCAAAAATTGCTAACCCCCCACTAATCCCCACAGGTTCAATTGTAGTAATTAAAGACATTCTAAGGGGGTTTTCAAGATTTTTCAAAAGAGAATAAGGATTTTTAGTCTCCGAAAGAAAAATTACCTCCGGATGATATCTTGTACAGATATCGAGAAGGGTCTGGACCGTCAGAGGACGGCCAATCCCCTGAACGTTCCAGGCAAGGTGTATCATTGATCAGAGTGGGATTGAATCCGGTCAATCCCGCAAACCTTGCCTTCTTCAAATTGTTGTTCTGATTCAGAGTTGTTGATTTGATCATTAATACCATTGGGTTGAATCATTAGAGGTTCGAGTTCCTCCTCTTCATCTTGTATGTTTAGAACAGCCTGACCCTCCATTCAAATTCTCCGGTCAGGTTCATTAATCTGAAATCTGAACTTCCATATTTTATTATTCCTTCTCTCGTTCTTAATAATATTCTTATCCTTATTGTGTTTGAACATTCTTCGTATAGATGGTCTAGATTGAACCATCTTTTCATCATCATTTTTAAGTTCCGATGAGATTGATTTTTCATAGTCAGTAGAAATTTGTACTCTAGGGTTATCTTGAATGGTAGTTGGTAGTGATAAAGTGGTGGTTAAAATAGTGGCTTGAGATTTTTGAAAGGTAGTCGGCGTCGACGTTTGGTCTGAGAGTAGCTTATGAGGAGGAGACGAACAGGTAGGGTTTTTGGACGGTGGAGAGAGAGAGGAGAAATGGTTTTGGATAATGTTGGATGAAGGGGTTTGGATAGTGAGAGATGGGGTTGTTAGAGTATGTGGGATATTGTTTGGTTTGGATCGAGTATGTTGTGGGCTGATAATAATATGGGTTGACCCCGTGTTTGGAGTTTTTTTAATAACAGAAGATGGGCCTCCTTGATCTGGGCTTGGAAAAGACCCAAAAGCTATATCCTCAATACGGGCCGGAGAGTTTTTAATTTTAGTAACCTTTTGTTGGGCCAGCTCATTAAGGCCTTTTTCATTTTCTATAAAGACCGAATTAATTTTGGCCTTTTCCTTTTTTTCGTACCATTTTTGTTCTTACTCTTACCACTACCCGTATCTTCATCCATACCACCTTAAAAATGAACAGATCTGTGGCTTATTTGTCACTAGTGAGTACCATAGTGTTGTTTTGTACCAATTTACCAGATTTCGAAGAATTACCAATAATACCCTTTTTCTTAATTGGTGTGTTGGGTTTACCGAGTTTCCGAGTCCAACTCGATTTGAAGCTTTTCTTTCCACCATTCATGAATTTTCAGGTGATGGAGGAGGCTCTTTCCTTGAATGAGGCTGTTGACTTTGAAGGACCTCTAGTGGAGAGTTTGACCCAACTTCCAATTCGAGGTTTGATTATGGGATTTCCACAGTTTGATTCTTCATGATCAAACAAACCACATCCGTAGCAAACTTGCCCCATGTTCTCGTATTTGAAGTCAATCCCGAATTTGGTGAATTCATCTTCAAAGTAAATGATTCCAGCAATTATCGGAGATTCAAGATTCCAGTCCACTTGCACTCTAGTTATCGAATTTTCGTCGATAATTTGAGATTCAGGTAACGTGATATGATGAACTTCCCTGAAATTTTTCATAATCTTTTCAATACAGTTTTCAGTAAGTAAACTTATTGGGGTACCAGTAAGTTGAATCCATAAAGTTGTACTTAAAACCATAGAAGAGGATTTTTTGTAACTGGTTTATAGCGAAATGCTTACCCATAATCATCCAAGGTCTTTGATTCCATACAGTGAGTTGATCTTTCTCGTTTTTGAATTTGATAATCACTGTGTTTGGAGCTAGTTTTTCTGTTTCCACTTCTTCAGAGAGATTCCAGTACTTATTAATGTGGTTTTTGATAAAGATGAAATTAGTATGATCTCTAACTAGTAGCTTTCCCATGAGTTTGAATTCGTGTAATGCCTTATACTTAGTATTTGTTTCAGGTGAGATAATAAGCTTATTGTTACCTGTAAGTGGATGCTTAGTAGAGTAGAAGTTCATCGTGTTTGAAATTGAGAGCAAATTTTGAAGAGTAAAAGTGAGGGAGATGAAAAGAAAAGGGGAAGGGGAAGGCTTTCAGTGGAAGTAGAGCTTTGATTTTTGTAAAAGGAGCTCAAAATCTAGTCGAAGATGATGAGTTTTAGATGGTGGGGTTTTTTTGGTGGTGGCAAAAATGATTTATCGCAAAAACGTATCAAATGATAAATGCCATAAATTCATGAGAATGTTCAAGAGGATCATCTGCCCGTATTGTTGGGCCTATATAGTACCTTTGGTGTTAGTTTCGGTTTAATCCAATAATGTGTATTATAAAAATTTCTTCAGCCCAGTTTGGGTTGGGCCTCATCCTCTTATGTTTCATTCTGCTTAAAGCATAATCATACTATCCAATACAAGTGATGTGTCAGAAACTGATTGATAGTAACTTTATTAATTCATTTATTTTTTCAGTCAAATATTAATTTAGTTTTAATCAAATGACGTATCATCATCATGTTCTCCATCATATATTTAGATGGTATTATTTTAAGTATGAATTTGGGTGGTATTTGAGTAGTATTTGGGTAGTATTTGGATAATATATATAATTACTCTTCAGCATGTATGATTAATGAAGCACAAAACTATACACCAAACTAAAATATAACTTTGCTTTATTGTTTGTACAAGTAAGTCTCAAACATTAACATTTTTCTATACATACACCACTCTTTCTGAACCACCCCTAACCCCTCCCCTAAAAAAGGTAATTATAGAATGTTATTTATAACAATAAACAATAATAATTAAGCTTATAAGTTGAGAATCATGTAACAAATCTAGAACCCTATAATGGTTGTTTAGATGTAAGTCTCCTCTTCCTGAGACGCTCTGCGATTATAAATGCAAGCTCAAGAGATTGAGATGCATTAAGTCTAGGATCACAATGTGTGTGGTACCGTGAGCCCAAGTCATCGAACGTCACTGTTCGTGATCCACCAACACACTCCGTCACATTTTGACCCGTCATCTCCAGATGAACACCTCCTGCATGACTTCCTTCTTGATCATGCACGTCAAAAAATGCCGTCACCTCCGCCTGTGTATGCAATCTAACCTTAGTAATCAAAAGTAATAATCTAAAGCCATTTAGATTAAAAAAAAAAAAAAAACTTACCCTAATAGCATCGAAGGGGCGAGTTTTCAAGCCACAAGGGGCTTTAATGGTGTTTCCATGCATAGGATCACTGACCCACGTGACGATTTGTCCTTCTCTACGAACAGCTCTGATAAGATGAGGAAGTTTAACCCTCATATTCTCTGCACCCATTCTTGTAATTATTGTGATCCTTCCTGCTTTATTCTTAGGATTTAAAATCTCAATGAGTTTCACTAGCTCGTTTGGATCCATCTTATCACTCACCTTGATTCCAATAGGGTTAGCAACTCCTCTCAAGAACTCAACATGAGCCCCATCTAACTGTCTGGTTCGTTCCCCAACCCACAATAAATGAGCAGAGCAGTCATAGTATAAGCCAGACGTTGAGTCCATTCTTGTGAGTGCTTGCTCATAAGGTAAGAGTAAACACTCATGTGAGGTCCAAAATTCAGTTGTTTTCATTATAGGATGATCCTTAGTTAGTCCAGAAGCAGCCATGAACCCAAGAGCCTCATCAACGTTATTAGCCAGTTCTTTGTACCTATCACCTTGTTCACTATGCTCTGCGAAATCCAAGTTCCACCGTGTAACTCTTTGCATAGCGGCAAAACCACCAGTGGCGAACGCTCTCAGAAGATTCAAAGTAGCTGCAGATTGACAGTAGGCTCTGATCAGCCTTTGAGGATCTGGAGTTCTTGACTTAATATCAAATGAATCTCCATTAATGTTATCTCCTCTATAACTCGGCAGCTTCAATCCATTCTTTTCCTCAAATGCATCTGATCTTGGCTTTGCAAATTGACCAGCCATTCTTCCCACCTTTAGAAATACGTTGATATAAAAAAAATATGCACAAAAATAGATTAAATATTATAATTAAAAAGGTAAAAGTTATTAGTATTACCTTTACAATAGGCATTTGACCACCAAACATCAAAACCATGCCCATTTGAAGAAGAACCTGGAAGGTATCTCTGATATTATTAGCACTAAACTCTTTGAAACTTTCAGCACAGTCTCCACCTTGAAGCAAGAATGCTTGACCCTTTGCTGCATCACCGAGGCGGTCCTCAAGGCTTCTAGCCTCTCCGGCGAACACAATTGGAGGAAAAGCCTCAAGGGTTTTAAGAACATTTTCAAGCTCTTCTTTACTTGGATACTCAGGTAGCTGAAGAGCTTTCTTAGTTTTCCAGCTCTCTAATGACCATTTATTAGATGAAATGGTTTCTTGGATTGCCAGTACCGGATCAGCCGTGGATACGGTGGCCGACGGTGGAGCTGGCTTTCGTGTTTTGTTGGAAGAATGGACAGCTGAGATTGGTTTGATTGATGATAACCTAATGTCCTTGGTTTGTGTGCTTTGGAAGGAATGTAATAAAAGAGGTTGTTTTTGTGTCTGGGTTTGAAATAAGGATTTGTTTGGGAGGAGAATGTTGGAAGTGTTTGTGAGAGCCATTTGTGTAACACAATCACAATGTAGGTTGTTGTGTGTGTTTTTTGTTGGTAGTACTTTTGACTTTGAGAAGAGAAAGGTGGTGAGTGGGTTTTTATAAGGAGGTTTTTGGTGGTTGAGTGATATAGTTGTGGTAGTTGATGGGTATTATTGGTAATTTTATGATTGGAGTAAAGACTAGTCTTTGTTTAAAATATTAAGACAACAAAAAAACAATTAAGACTTTACCAACTCTACTTGTGATATTTATATATTTAATGAAAATGACAATTAACCATTGATGTTTTCCTCATAAAAGGAACTTCCGTGGGCACATAGAAACTTCAAGCACTTTTGTTGACAATTCATGCTACATGAACAAACTTCCAAGCAATAGGGAAATAATATTCTCAGAATCTCCTCCTTATAAATAAAAGATTTGAATTATTATATTATTTAGTTAGCTTCTTTAAAGGTTTCTTTTTCTGTTTTTCTTATTTTAGTTAATAAAAATTCGCTTTCATAAGAATTTGGTCAATACACTATTTTTTTTGACGCGTAAGAAATTACATATTGTCACATTAAGAATTAACATATCTCTAATCTGGAGAATTGACATAACACTTTTGTTAATGACTCTTGTTCTCTCATTTTCTTGTACCTGGCTTCTTTTGCTAGAGTGTCTGCTCGACCATTAAATATTCGAGGATTGTGTCAATACACTATTTTCAAATGACGAATTTTAGTAAGGAATAATAGATTCTTCAACTACTAAAATGAGAAGGAATAGTAAGCAATGACTATGCCAATTGATAAGAAACCTTATATTGACCAAAAAAAAAATAAGAAATCTTATACTATTAAAAAAGGATTTCACCCTTTATTTTATTTTTTATCAGCAAATCAAATTTCAATGATAATAAAGGACTATAATCTACCTTCCTAAACCTTTAGAGCTAAAACATAGACAAGCCTAAACAATTGGGCCAAAGTAGAAAAAAGGATAAAAAATAAGGGACTATTCGCTATTACAAAAACTTTCAATTAAAACATTTATAGCCTTTTTCTTGAACTTCTTACTCTTTAGTTTAATGGCAGTAAGAGAAGTCATTCGGCTAGAGAGTTGTTCCTCGTTCAATAAAGGCTCGTTATGCTCTCCAACGTTGCTCTCATTCCATGTCCAGTAGATATAGGAAGTAATACATGAGCTAACAGTTTGAATGTGTTATTCATTAGGGCAAATTCACAGTACAATCTCAATTGAGTTCTTCAAATCACATGGGGAATTATTGATACCGCACATCTTCAAAATTTTGATAAGAATTGTATTCGTAAACGAGCAAATGATAAGGAGGTGATGAATATCCTATGAGCATAGATTACAAAAAGAGCTCATAGGATTAATTTGAAAAACCCACTCAATTATTTGAATTTTTGTAGACAACCTATTTTGTACAGTCAACCATGAGATGAATGAGCATCTCAGAATACAACACTTAGCCCAAATCACCTTGCTCCAGGTAACACATTCTTTATCTGCATAAATTTTGTTTAGTGTTTTCTTAAATGAAAAAAACCTTTAGTTTTGCTCTCAATTTTGTACTTCTTGTATTTGCCAGGTGTTAAGGAGATACTTTCAAGCATAGGGAGAATTTTCCCTATATAAGGAGGAAGTCTCCATATGTTCTTTCCAAAACAAGATCAACACAGTTTTATTGCAGCTAATATTGTAATTGTCAATCTCAATATTCAAAATTTCCTGCATATTTTCCTTGTTTATCCAATTGTCCCAAAGAATAAACGTATTTTTACCATCATAAACTTTATGATAAATGAATTTATAAGAAACCTTTATGATCTTGATCAATTGCTTCCAAATCCAAGTGTGATATTGTTTAGAATCCAAGCTCCATATACATTTTTCTTTGATGATGTTTTTGTGTATCCACTTACTCCACTTGTTTCTTAAGAATACATTCTCCAAAAAGTAAAGAGTAAACAAGCTCCATGTACATTTGATGTATTTTTAAGATATGAAGTACTTTATTTAGAGTTAATTGCTAAAAGATTAAAAAAAAATTCTCTTAACATCCATATGTTCAAATATTAAATAATCAATGGGTTATCTGTGTATTTTTAATGGATTATGTATCTTTTTTAATGTATTATGTGTTTATCAGTGGGTTACGTAGGTAAACACTAATACTGTTCAACCTTCTAGCGACCACGTTCAGTTGTCGCTAGAGAAATTTTTTTGCAACCGCCAAATGGTCGCCACTCGCCAGATACATATGTTCAATTAAAATTAAATTAAATTAAAGGGAACCTTCATTGATCAAATAAACCACCTCTAACGACCACATTGTAGTCGCCAGTGGTCTAACACTTTTGCTGACCACTTTTTTCGTCGATAAAAGTCCCAATTATTTACCAACCTTGGTAACTTCTCGCTATAGATAACCTTCTAGTGACCACTAGGAGGTCGTTAATGCTCAAGTACTTTTATCGACCACCTGATTGGCCGATAAAAGACCAACCCAATTATTTGGCAAACTTAAGTTGCCCGCATATTTTGATATTGTGCCTTTACCAACCACATGGTTAACCTCTAGCGACAACCAAGGTGGTCGCTAGAAGGTTAAAACTTTATAAAACTCAGCAGCGGATTCCCAATTCATTTAATTAACTCCTTATTAACCTTCATCCACTCCCTCCCCCTCATCCCCCACCAATATTTTCTCCTTTGATGAAGCCTCCTCCAGCGTAATTGTTGTATATAGTTGTAATTTTAGAGAAATTTCAAACAATAGGGGTGTATTTGCAAATTCTGAATATTAAGGGTGTTTTATTTTGAATTTGTGAAAATTAGGGACTTGTAATGGTTTTTTACTATATTTGTAATGGTTTATGCTAATTAAAAAAAATTAAAAGGGGGTTATAGGTAAATTTTTGAAATTTTAAGGGGGTTATAAGTAAATTTTATAAGTTTGGAGGGTTATATACAATTTTCAATACTCTAAGGGGGTTAAATGTAAATTTCAAAAGTTTTAGGGGGTTATAGGTAAAATTTTGAAAGTTTAAAGTAGGCTTTAGGTAAATGTCGATAGGTTGGGGTGTTCAGTGTAATTTTGAAATTTGAAGGGGGGGTTAAATATCATTTGCAAAATTTATAGGGGGTTATAGGTTGTTGATAGTTTAGGGGTTAAATGTAATTGTTGGAACCTCACGGGGGTTCAATGTAATTTGCGAAAGTTATAGGGTGTTATAGGTAAATATCGATAGTTTGAGGGGTCAAATGTAATTTTTGAAACTTTGAGGGGGTTAAATATAATTTTCAAAATTTAGAGGGGGTTATAGGTAAATGTGAGGGCTTAACTGTAATTTTCTAAACTTTAGGGAGGTTACATGTAATTTGCAGAAGTTGTAAGGGTTAGGTAAATATTGATACTTTGGGAGGTTAAATGTAATTTTCAAAACTTTAGGGGTGGTTAAATATAATTTGCAAACGTTTTTTATAGGTAAATGTCGATTGTTGGGAGGTTAAATGTAATTTTTGAGAATTTAGGATAGGTTAAATGTAATTTTTGAAAGTATTAGAGGGGTTATATGTAAATATTGATAGTTTAGGGGTTAAATGTAATTTTCAAAACTTTAGGGTTAAATGTAATTTATGAAAGTTGTAGGGCGTTATAGGTAAATGTTGGGTTGAATTTAATTTTCAAAACTTTAGGGGAGGTCAAATGTAATTTGTAAAAGTTTTAGGGGGTTATAGGTAAATATAGATGGTTTGGGGGGATTAAATGTAATTTGCAAAACTTAAATTAGGGGTTAAATGTAATTTGCAAAAGTTTTAGGGGGTTATAGGTGATTTGTAAAAGTTTTTTAGATGGGGGGAGGGGGTGTTATATGTAAATTTGTGAAAGTTTTGGGGGGATAAATTATTTGTGTAGAGTTCATAGATTTGTTTTAATCTTTTGGGGGTTAAAGTGATAATTTCAAAATTTAAGGGGGGGGGGGGGGGGGGGGGGGGGGGGGGTAATTTGTGTATTTTGGATTGTTTATTGATTTTCTCAGAGGTTTAGGATATTAGAGTTACAATTTTTACAACTTTGGGGGGGGGGGGGGGGGGTGAGGTGTTAATAAGTATATATCTTTGGGGGGTCAAACTTAATATTTCAAAAGTTTAGGTCCCAAAAAATAAAATTTATTAATATTCAATGTAAGTCCATAAACTTAATTAAAATTAAAATTAGTCGAGGCCGAGAATAGTTATGCCCGCACTACAGACCCCCGCCGGAGCCTAGGACCAGGACTCGACTGCACTACTGTAGCAAACCCGATTTCTCCGATCTTTACACCCGAGAACTACTTGTAGCAGGTTGGACAAATAAACCAACTAATGTTACAATTGGGCAAGGAAACGTTGAATATCATCTCCATCGGTCCATCACAATCGAGTAATCCGCGCACGTGGGGATCATTTTCAAACCTTTCGAGACACATAGATGAAGATGATGATGACGAGACCCAGTCTCCCGTTAGAACTCCCTTCCCATATATTTATTATTATCCAGACTTGTAATCCGACTGCTTTTTAATTTATTCAGACTTTTATTTCAATTTGTAATTGTTTTTATTCGATAATTTGTAATTTAAAATTGAAATTATTATTATAGTATGTGATCAAATTTTTATTTAACAGAAACTTCTATCGTAATCACTTTGTAAATTAAATGTTTTTTTTTTGTTTTTTAAAAATTATATGTCTTAGCGACCACCACAGTGATGGTCGACAATTGGTTCAATCCTCTAAACACTACCGTGATGGTCGTTAAATATTTTGGATAACTAACGACTGCAGAGTGGTTGCTAATCAAGTTGATTTTTGCCAACTAACGGAAAGGTTGGTGAACATAAGTGGTCAATAGAGATAACCATTGGTCTCAAAAAAGTTCCTTTGACGACCAATTAGTGCCGACTAACATTTGGCGACCATAAATGATCGCTAAAATCGCTAGCGACCAATTTATGCATGTCTAAACAACTACCTTGATAGTTGTTAGCAAGTCTTGTAACAACGTAACTTTATCAAACAATAACTTTGTTGTATGTACCTAGGTCATTCATCTTTTTTAGAAGAATACCAGCTCCCAATCTTTGATTGTTTAATTTTATATAATGTACATAGAACAGTGTGGTCACGATATACTTATGTTAAACTGGTAAAGAAAAGATCGTGGAGTTGGACTAATATCTCTAAAGGTATTCGATTTTTGAAAGATAATGCAGTTATGCAAATTGGGATTGGTTTGAGTACTAATGTATGGGAACACAAGTAGATTGGCAAAGGGTACATGATAGGAAAACCTCCAAATTGTGACATCAATCTTGTTGGGCAACTTTTTAAGGAATATATGAATGGTTGGAATGCTGTATTACTTCAGTGTTTGTTCCCTCCTAATATTGTTCATAAATCTTGAAAATTTTGATAATAAAACTAAATTGCGAAGATATAATCATTTGGCCACTCGCGAAGGATGGAGTTTATACAACAAAATCATGATATAATCTTTTAGTAAATAAGGAAATATCTTTTGAGTCACAATCATCAAGACAAGGGGAGGCTAATAATAGTGTTTTTTGGAAATCAATCTGGCATTCTAATGTCACGGCAAAAATTTAAAAAATTTGCTGGAGAATTTGTAGTAACGCCCTCCCAACGAAGACAAAGTTAAAAAAGAAGAAGTGTTTGGATGATGAAATATGCGAATGGTGTGAAGTGGGTATCGAAAATGCTGATCATATTATCTTAAACTGTCCTTTCAGTATCCAGGCTTTGTTGTATCAAATATGCAAGTGAAAATTGATAGAGAATCAAACGAAGGTTTCTTGGATTGGATCCTCAGAATTATTGATGTTTATTTGAGTAATGGTTGGGATAAGAGAGAAGTCACGGCTAAAATTCTCATTACTTGTTGGAATATGTGGAAAGAAATAATGAAAAGTTTCATTGACAAGAAAAATGGTCGGTCTACATGATTACGCAAGATACAAATATATTAATGGAAAGGCTTTTTGGTACAAAAAGTCTTGTCAATTTAAAGCCTAATAACAGTCATGAATTGGAGGAGTCAACTGTGGATAATCCGACTCTTACAGATGATGCTGATATGATTTGGTGTAATGATACGTCATTCACAAAAGAATGGGACCCTGCGGGAGTTGTGTCTATTGGTATTGATGTATCCGGAAATATAGTACACAAGAACACGATGAGATGTTATGTTAGGAGTGTGCTTGAAAGTGAAGCATGGGCTCTCCTGCTTGCTATGAGATCCGCTGGGAATCTCAATTATCAGAGTAGTTCTTTCTACTCTGATAACCTTGAACTGCTTTAGGGTATCACTAATCACGTCGGATTCCATTGGAGTCTTACGCCAAATCTTACGATATTTGGTTATGGTTAAGAAGGTTTTCGTTCTGGAAAATTTCTTATTTTAGTAGGAAATATAATGGGATAGCTGATGCGTTTGCTAAATGCATTAGAAGGAATATTAATATCTCTAACTGAAAGGATATGTCGGTTATTAGCTTTTTTATTTTTTTAACCATTTATGTAATGATTATTGTTATTAACTTTATGTTTTATTTGACAAAAAGAAGAAGTTAAAAAGACATTCTAATTGGCTGTAGAATTTGTGCAAGCACTTAAATAATGTAGAATGTATCAAATACTATTCTTATAAGATGTCCAGGTGATGGCTTTACCATTTTCTTAAGAAACTATAAACGTGTTATGTTGTCTGAAAATAAGTTTCTAAAGAACGTGTCAAACAAATACCAATAACAATAAGATGGACAATAAGATGGACGGTGCTAAAGACTTTAAAGAAGTTAACCTTTTATTTTATTTTATTTTTATTGAATAAGAAATTTCATAGATAATGAGAACTTCATGAATTTTTTAACAATGAATTTAAGTTTATAAGTAATAAAATGTGATATAATTTTTAAAATAATTACCATATAAACTACTTCTCTTCTACTTTGATTTAACCAGAAAAGTTGTGTGAGTAAGACAGATAAGACACTCAAGTCTAATATGAAAGATCCTAATCTCGATCACGAATACGAACAAGTACCATCCGAGATCTATAATGGTAAAAAATATAATTTTTCGATTATATACATTAATAAGTTAACATCGGAGGAATCAGGATTTTGGAAAGGAGATAGTATAACAATCACATCTAAATATAGGGTAAAGCCCTCGTCTGCCCCTTTAACTATGCCCAAAGTGCGCGGTCCGCCCTGATCTTCAAAATTACCCTTTTACGCCCCATATTTTCACCTTTTGTGACACCGTTAGCCCTTTTTTCATTTTTCTGTCAGTTGACTGTTAGTCAACGCCACATGGCGCCACGTCAGTGCCACCTCAGCGCCAACTCAGCACTATCCGCCTTCGTCATCATCGTCCCTAACTTATTAAAAAAAAACCTTTGAAGGTTTGAATGCTTCAAACCTTCAACAATGGAGTTTTTTAAAAATCGAAAAAGTTCTTGGACACCCTCACGACATAATCCAACTTGGTAACCCCCAATCAAATTTTTTTTTTGTTCGAATACCAATCAAAGATTTCTTGGGGTCAGTTGTAACATTATGTTCAAAACTCGTTAAATGACAAGAAGTTGGTGTTTTAAACACATGTATTGAGCATTTGATATATAAAAAAGAAAGAGGTCGAGTGGATCCTATTGCAGTGATAATTAAAAAGTGAATCCTGTGACATTAGTTCCCTATTTCTTTACAGGATAGTCTAAATGGTGTGCCTACTCCTCCTGAAGTGAAAAATGGCAAATTTGGAGGAAGAAAAATGGTGAAAGTGGAGAAAAAGAAGATGAAGAAATTTGGGGAAGTTTCCTCATCAACTATTGATCCAGGTGCAATTAAATCTACTCCAAATCGTAACCTTCAAGTAGTCTCGGGGTCGAAAATAATCAAGTCTACTTTGAGTAGTAAAACAAGTAATATTCATCAAGGTGTGAAGGTCAAAATGGGATCTTTTATGGTTTTCAATTCTGATTATCATGTCCCCAAATCACACCCACCTAAAAATAATTAAGGAAACGATGAAGAAAGATGGCCTGGACCGACCCATCTTACGATTAGCTAGTCTTTTTTTTCTTAACTTCTTACTAAACTTAGGAGATTTTGGTAGTGAAATCTTTGATATATAGGTCTAGGAGAAATCTTTGATTGGGTGTTACCAAGTTGGATTATCCCGTGAGGTTGTCCAAGAACTTTTTCGATTTTTAAAAAACTCCATTGTTGAAGGTTTGACGCATTCAAACCTTCAAACCTTCAAAGTTTTTTTTAATAAGTTAGGGACGATGATGACGAAGGCGGATGGTGCTGAGTTGGTGCTGAGGTGGCACTGACGTGGCGCCATGTGGCGTTGACTAACGGTCAACTGATAGAAAAATGAAAAAAAGGCTAACGGTGTCACAAAAGGTGAAGATATGGGGCGTAAAAGGGTAATTTTGAAGATCAAGGGCGGACCGCGCACTTTGGGCATAGTTAGAGGGCCAGACGAGGGCTTTACCCCTAAATATATTGTCATCTTGGAGGCGTTACTACCTCGTCTACACTGCCTTTTAGCTTTTTAGTTTTTCTTCCCTTGTTGTCTTTTGCTCTATAACAAATATTTTAGTTTGCAATAAAATGCTTTCTTATAATTGAGGATATACACTCCTTACAATTGAAATTATTAAGTAGATAAAGTTGTGTATAATATACTATATATGTGGTTGAACCACCACTTCAAAGTTTTAAGATGATGCACCTAATCAACTATATTTAACTAGCATACACCAATTTTTTTTTAAAAAAAAAGAAAAATTATTACAGGGTTAGCCCAACTCACTAAGATCTTATCTTTCAAACAAAAGGTATATGGTTCCAATCTCTCTTAAAACATGGATAACCAAATTTTAACACTTCAAAGTATATTTGGGAAAAACGAGTATATCATTCGTATGATTAATTAAGTGTATGAAAACTAGTCTAGGATCCACACGTATAAAAAAAAATACACCAATCAAATTTAAAATTAAATTTTGTAGTAAATTATTTCAAGTGAGATCGAATCTCATCTGAGTAAATTAATTTTAAAACAAAATTGTAATATTATTTTACATCATTATATACTACTAATTACTTGAATCTTTGATTTCTCCAATAACTTCTTGCATTAGACAACATGTGCTTGTTGCACGGTTGGCATACAAATTTATGTGATGGTGCATATATAAAAACAGTTTATTATTGATATTGTTATTTTATTTTAAAGAAATATATATTTATAGATCTCAAATATTGAAATAAGATTTTTATAAACTTGATTAGATTTTATTTTTTTAAAAGTCGGTTATTTTCTAATTGAAAATGAATTCAAATATGTTATGATTTTACTTTGATACTCTTCTTTTATTTTTGGGGTATACAATAAGGGTATATACCCACTATTATAATTTCTTTTAGTTACATTATAAGTCCATGTTAAAATCTTCTGGTTTTAATTTTCTGGTTCAATGTCATTTTTTTTCGTGCTATAATTCGGGGGTATATACCTACTGTTTCACAATAATTTTTTCCTTGTCAAGGTCCATGCCATTCTAGCTCAATGATAAAGATCCATACCCACAAAAAATGCAAAATAACAGGTATATACCCACAAAAAAAACAAAAAGTGGATATACCCACAGAAAATGCAAAAAGTGGGTATGTTAACCACGTCGGTGAAAAAAAATTAACAGATCTGAGATCGATGAAGAGGGCGGTGCTCATGATGGTGGAGGTGGTATCGTGATAACGGTTTTCTTAGGCATGAGCTTTTGTGGCTCGTTAATGGTGGTTATCTTTTACAGAGGACCGCTTTTCTGGTGGTGAAGATGGAGGTGGGGAGGTGAGAAGGTGGGGCAGTGTTTTTAAACTTCACGGTGAGATCTTGTACAAACGAGCGGAAAAAATGACTTGCTTGAGCGGAATATATGGTGGATCTGAACAGATTTGGTCAGAGGGGGCGAAGGTTTTTTTGAAAATGGCGTCAGTTTTCATGGCCAGATCCAAAGCTTGCTGGTGGAGATAGTGGGAAGGTAAGGTTGGATGGTGAGATCTGGGGCTTGTTGGTGGAGATGGTGGGAAGGTGAGGTGGGATGGTGAGATCTGAGGCTTGTTGGTGGAGAAGAGGCCACCATGGCGGTGAGGATGGTGAAACCTGAACGGTGGTATCTGTTGCGAGACGGCGGCTTTGCTGGGAACAAAGAGAAAATGACATTGGAGGGGTATGGTTTTCTAGTGTAGGAGAGCGGCCAGTTTCTTGTACACGGAAGCAGAGAACGATGGAGGGGGGAGTGTGTTATGTCATCCTTTCAAAGTTGTTTTATTGTGGTAGGCTGATAATGTTAAACAACCAATTCTCCCAAAAGCTTAAGTTATCAAGAGGAGTTATCTTATACATTATATTTGAGTTTTACATGCTTATTACATAATAGGTCTAAATTCTTAAAGTTTGTAAAAGATTGGATTTGATTTCTCGTTGAAGTATAGATATTAATGTAGAGTTTTCTTTCGGTTACAAATTTCTTTTAAAAAATGGCTTTTCCATTTTAAATATCATATTTTTCCATTTTCTGCGTTCATTCTAAAACTGTGAACTAAAAGAAATTTCTATCCGTTTAGGTGGCTATCTGGTCATATAAAGATGCTCCATCACCAAAAAATCATTTAAATTGGTGGTTCTAAAACCTTTGAGTAATGATATTTGTCACTCTTTTTTATCACTCTTTTATCACCTCCTACGTGTATGCCTACATGGACTAATGAATTGATTTCTCTATCTTATTTAATTTTTCTCTATCTTCTATTCAAGGAAATCAATACATATATATAGAAGGGTGATAAAAGGGTGACATAAAAAGGGGTGACATATATCATTACTTAAAACGTTTATACACAACAACCGATTAATGAGTCATCCAACCCAATTAATTAATCCCTATATCGAAATGGGTTCATGACAACCTAATAACTTTAGTAAATCTAATCCTAATTCTACATGACTGGCTTTTTCATTGCATAAAATAAAATAAATAATAACTTAATGCATAAAAGATAAGCTGATATGTCATACACCTGATCACTCAAGTCTCGAGTACACCACACTTACTAATGGCTCACATAAATTCTCAAGCACATAAAGTAACAATTTGATTTTCAAGAAGTAACTTCCATATTCTAACTGTCTCCACAAAAATGTTCTAATCCTACAATCTCAATTAATGTCTCCTCCAATATTAATGTCTCCTCCAATATTTTCAACTTATAATTTCATCACAAAATTGATCACTAAAATATAATTTTTCTTAAATTCATCCAATATAGAAATCATATTTAATCATTATAAGAAGTTATTATAATCAATTTTTTTAGTTAAAAACATAAGATACATGTCATAAAACAATTGACGATAAGTTATATTGAACCATCCAAATTGATTGACGAAAATCATATTAGACCATTCAATATAAGATAAAAGATTTTCCCTTTCTCTTAAAGTAATTTTAAATAATAAAATCATGAAAAAAAAGAAAAATATTAATATATATAAAAAAAACTAATGATCTGATACTTAGAATTAAGGGTAGAAATTGAATTTGAAATTTTTAATTTTTGCAGACTGAAAAGTCCGATTTAGGAATAAATTATTATGTTTTGATTTTTGATTTTTTCAAAAATTATCGAATCGGAATCAAAATTACGTATATATTTTTGAAATTTCCGATTTTTGATCTGGTTTTTTTCTGATTTGTATTTTCGGTTCTCATTTCAGAACGAAATATAGGTTATGTGTTAGGTTTAAGTGACCTAATCCAACCCAAATACGTTTTCCTTAAAAAGTAGGCTGGTTTAGCCTATAACACATGTAACTTTAATACCTCTTCGTTAAAACTCTAAATCATAAAACGTCAGCGGCCAAGCGTTCCTAACTTAGAGTCCTATATGGATATAAAAGGGATCCTCCATATTCTCTATCAATCTCACGTGGAATAAAAAAATTCACTTTTTAAATCTGGCCATCAACTACTCCACTTTCAAAAAACGATTTCTTTAGTCCTTTACTCTTACTTAGTTACTCTTCTTACTTGATTATCTTTCCTTGTCTTCTTATCAATGCTTTGGCATCTAATATCATCTTTCTACCTAAAAGTTTCACACTTAACACACAAATTACACTTAAAATGCTCTAAAAGTAACAAATCTCCAAAACAAGGCAAAAAATGAAAATATATCAAATAATTGGGAAAAATTCTCAACTAATCAAATAATGCACCTAAAATGATGTCTCCTGACTAGATTATTCTATCACAAAAATATGACGACATCACTAATGTGCAAGTTGTCCTAGATGAAAATCATAAAATCTTTCATGTTTTATGCGAAACTAATGTTTGTGAGTTATTCTCGAAGAAAATTTGGTAGAAGATGGGACATCAAACTAGTCCACTTTCCTGTAAAAATGTTTCTTTTAACATGTAGATATAAGAGACCGACAACTCCATTCATCGAGCGATGAGTATGAAGCATTCAAACATTATTATATATGTATAGCATTCATCATAAATGGATTGATATTAGAATTGGTTTTAAACGGATAAAGGTTTCCCTAAACAAGATTGTCAGCATCCTTTTATATGTATCCTTAATAATATGTGATCAAATTTGATATTGGTTGTCCCATAATTAGCATCCCTAATAAGATTGTAAGCATCAAGGAAAGAAACAACTCCATCTTCCACTTTTGAACTACACCAAATAGTCGTCACATTAATATTGATCATAATATCATCATCATCTTAACAAGATGACTGCAGTTACAATAAGGTCACCAAGAGAAAAAAAATTGCATTGTATTGTTTATCTAGGTGTATGATCATCGGTATGATTCTTGATACTACCAATATTATCTCTATCATGAGAAATATTTGAATTTGTATGGCTCCAATCCACACAAATAGTTATGTCATGAGATAATAATCTAGTAAATTCTATCAAGATTGTCTCTATTATATCATTTTCCCCTATTCAAATATATTTTTCATACTAATAGTCCAAATTTTCCATGAGGAGATATATATGCGCTAACCACTTTATTGTTCCACCCTATACTTGTATATGCATTAATGATGTTTAGGATGCAATCTATAATGTTGTAGTTGTATTGGGTATCCATTTTAACCCGATGGAGAGATTTTGCATATAATCCGATTCTAAAAGGATAGTGCAATAAGATATGCTCAATAGATATATCACTTGTATCGCAGAATTGGCATATAACATTATGAATATAAATTCTTTTGACAAGATATATCTTGGAAGATAATGCATTAATACAAGAATTTAAGATGAATGTTCAAAACTTGGTAGACTAATCACATGATGTAATTTATGGCCAAATTAGACGATTCATTTGATCTAGTGCATATATTGGAGTCTTTAAGACAAAATCTGTTTTTTGATCATAAGATACTAGTTATTCACTCATGAGTCAACATAAATGTGTAGATAATTGCTAAAAATAAGCTAAACTGGAATCTTGGTTTACCACAACATCTAGAAAGAGTGATAAGTTTCTCTTTTCTCTAAGTTTTTCTCTCTCTTCATATAAACACTCTGATTCAAATTCTACCCCAAGAGTAATTTTTATTTCTAAAACTTACTCATTAAGCTAATGTGATTTGCTTTTCTCTGTATTTTATATTGCCATGGTGCATTGATGTTGTAGGTGGTGTGTCTTCCCTATCGTGAACAAGAGTGTCTCATGATGACTGTCTTTCGAAGCTCTTCTCAAGATTTGTATGTCTCACTTAGTTAATGCATCCAATTTTCTCATCCACTCTGATCAATTAATGTTGTTCTACATTCAATCGTTAAACAAGTTAATATTTATTTTGAATATTTAACATTTACTCTAGTTATATCTAAGTTATGGATCTGAGTATTAATAATCAGATATCTGCTTTTTTATCTACCACATATGCCGTAATTTTGTTTTGTTGCCTAAAGTACTAATGCACTTATTGCCTAGTTCAAATGACAAATGTTACTTATTCAGTCTGCTTTGAATATCCAATATCCCCCAGCTGCCGTCTCTCTCTCTCTCTCTCTCTCTCTCTCTCTCTCTCTCTCTCTCTCTCTCTCTCTCTCTCTCCGCCTCCCTCCCCCTCTCTCTCTATTGCAATTATTTTTTCACATTAATCTATTATTGCGATATATTTTAATTTTTTTTCCTTTTTTCAAACCTCAAAGTCATCTTTATACTCATCCCACCCACCCGAACCCTACCCAGCCACTCACCTTCATAATTGGTCCCAACACGGAGAATATTATCCACCACCACCAACACTTATATTCCACCAACTAGGATAAACCATCAAATAACACCTCAAAATAATCTCTTCATACTCACTCCACGTAGCCGCTCTCATGCACTAATAACCTCCACCAACCGGAGATCGTTCTCGCCCATCATCAACACTGCTACCGGTTTATAAAGAAAGAAAGAGATTACATAATCTCTTCTCATACTTTGAATCTAGAAAAAATTATGTGGCTTCAAGTGTAAATTTCTTCAGGAAATGATTGTGGCACTAATTTGGCGATTGAAATTAACAGATTTTGAGTTCTAGTTGTTTAGTCAAGGACATTTGCTCAAATTTTTGTGGAGTCAAATGATTATAATGCTTTTAATTTGGGTTCTACGTGTTTATTATGGTCATTTCTCATGCTTTTAATCACCTTCTCGTGCAGTTTGTTTTTGTATCTGTAGCCATAGCATACCCATGATTAAATATCATATTTTTGGTTTGTTCTAAATATCAAAACTAAATGATGTTAGTTTCTTTCTGATTAATAAGAACGTGTGATTCACAAGATTTTTTAAACTTCAATGATTTAAGAACAAGTAGACTTACCTCCAAAGGTGTCATTCTCTTGGTCTAGAAATGTCAAAAGATAAACAATCTTTTGACAATTGGATGTATAATTCAAATTTCATCTCAACATAAAAGAACATTGGTTTCTCTTGGAATTAATTATCTTGGTTTCATGATAGTCGTGAATATAAAGAAACCTTTTGCATTCAAGGTTTAATGGGTATTTACCATAAGATCTGGCAGACTGATGTTAACAATCTTTTATGGACCAACAACGATGAACATCAAAAATATGTTTTCTATAAATTGTGTTTTTATAATGAGATATATAAAACATCACATAGTTTGAGTCTTTGATAAGGAAATTACAAGACATCTTTTAAATACATCTATGTATCTATCTATATGCAATGTTGAAGAAATATGAATAAGACACAATAATCCAAACAAGAATTAGTCTCATACCATTAATGAGATTTGAAATATAAAACTAATCAAGCGTACTTCAACTAGAGATCATCATACATGGATTTATATTTATTTTAGAGATCATACTTCCATAACAATTTTTGATGCAATCGTTAGTGCACCTCCTTTCTTCAATCTTGGGTATGGTTTTGTGGTGATGGAAAAGTATGGGTAGAATGCACACCTTGAAGGTGTGAAACGGATAGAGTGTGGTTCATAGATTTTTTTGTATATTCTTGTAATGGCATAGCAGTGTCTATCATTCTTGTAATGACATAGCAGTATCTATCAATGTGTAGAAGAACGGGTAAAATGTGAAGAGATGAGTTTGAGTTTTTTTGTTATTATGTTGAGTTTTAAGAGAAATTCAAACCATCCTTGTTATTTTTCAAAATTTCCTATGTTGTTCTTACTTAGCGTAATGTGGCGTTGATTAACTGAAAAATAACAAAAATCTATATATGTCAAAATTTTGGAAGATAGAAGAAAGATCTAAAAAAATTTCATGAATAACAGAAAATGGTGAGGACAAAGATAAGAGGTATTTGGAAGAGTTCACCGTATTTGGTATTTTATCCTTTATTTACAATAAATATCTTTTTTTATCCCTTTTATTATGGGAATGGATCCTCTATTAGTAAATTCTTCTACTAGTATCTACAAATAAATGAAGTGGCATAGTTATTTACCTTAGATTGTAAATAAAGTAAACCGTAACCATTAAATTTTCTTTTAATTTTTAATATAATACATGTCATTTAATTTTTTGTTTTCACTGTATTTCTTTGTTAAGTTTGTTTTTATCAAACTTGTAATTTATCCTTTTTTTAAATTTCATCATCTGTTCTTTTTTTCTTAGAAAATAAATTTACAACACTTTTTCTTTTTAATTAACATTCCAACATTTTTATAAACAAAAAGTTTTATCATTCAAATTTATTTAATCAAAACAATAACAGTTGATTGAAATAAAAAAATAACAAAAATTGACATTAATATATCAAATTCAGTTATTACAAAAACTCAGTAGTAGAAATATATTCTCATATTCGTTATACTTAAAAATAAAATATGCACAAAAATCCTCTCTTAAATAGATTTCAACAACATCTTTTGAAAAATCATAAAAAAAACTGTGTATTAATCCCCACCAACCTTCTGCCCCTCGATTTGATTATATGGGCTGGAAAAGTAACAAATATATTATATATGAAAAAAAGTAAAAGTTAAATAATAAATAAATTTACAAATTAAATTAAGAAAACAACACCTTATTTTCATGTATATCGTTACATTCGTTAATCGCTCTAGATCCTTGTCCCTATTCGGTAGTGGTAGGTGGATTTATGTACGATTGAGACTCGTAGTGAGGATGATAATAAGATGTATGTGAGAGATGATTTTGGGGTTGATAGTATGACAAGTAAGCCACCTAGGATTTAGATTGGAGCTGAAATTGAAATTGCGTCTGAAATTGAAGTTGATCATGAGATTGATGTTGAGACGGATTCTGAAACAGTGGCAGAGTTTGAACAGAAATATTTTCTTGCACAGACTATAGATAACTCCAAAAATAAAACAAGTCAAATCCTTTCTAATATATTATGACATGAAGAGTTAAATAAATAAATTTAACTCTTCAAATCATTTATAGTATATAATAAATTTTAACTGAAACATTTAATAAATCTTAAACCAATCAAATACTCAAGTGTGATATATGAGGAAACTCTAACAAAAAAAAAAGTTCATTTAGAATATCCAATATGATTAAATTGGCTTTGGTATAAAGTAATAATATTTTAATGCTATTATAACCATTGTAACAACAAAATGATAAGTAAAGTAAAAAAAATTCTTATATTGTAATGTGAAGTTATTGTAAGGAACATTAAATATAATCCTAATATTTATATTATCTTCTGAACATGTAAATCAACAGAATAAAACTCATTTTCTCTATAATGTAAAACTTAGTTTAAAAGACGAAACTCTGTAATTATATTCAAATATAACTACTACTTTTATTTTTTAAATTATACATAAATATTTTTGATAAAAATTAGATCATACATATAAAAATATAGTTGATAAATTACAAAGCACCGAAAAATTAAGCAAACCTGTGATGTTTTTTTATTTTTCTTCTGTATATTTTTTTGCGAATGAGCCAATAATACGTCTTCTCCCTCGTGGACTTACGATGTCATGTTTAGCAATTCCTTTTGTTCCTTCATCTTTCTCATTTAACTCGATATTAGTCGATTAATCTTCATCTTGACAATCTATATTGTTAAGTTGAAAATTTTGAAAAAACTTTTCTACAGTAATTAATAAATTTTCACTTTCTTTCAAGGCCAGTTGATAGATTTCTTCAATTTTAGATGTTTTACAGGAAATTTTGCGAAATATAGAATTCAGGGTCTTGCATCTCGAAGTCCATTCTTTTTTCTAATCACTATCAATGATTCGTCCATGTACATATCTTATACTCTCTTTGTCCATCTTTTCAAAATGAATGCCTCAGGAATCTCTGAATTACGCATGACTTCTTTCAACACTTTTATCATATGACAACACAAGATTCCTCTCATATCAAACAACTTGAAATTGCAAGATAGTGTATTGTTTTCACCATTTGTAACACGATATTTTTAATACACCCTGGAGGAGGAGATATAATGAAATATTGATAGTCTCCTTCTTTTTCAACATCTTCTATAAAAATATCAATTGCTTTTTCAAATTCCTTGTACAATTCTTTAGATATTCTTTTGGGAATATTTATCCATCATGTTGCAACCATCTATTGGTTGAAAATTTATGCTTCGGAATTCGATAACTCAATGTATAATCAGAATCTGTTTCTTTATACCTTTTTTGTGCAACAAAATTTTCAAAGCGAGAGAAAAAAATTTGAAAATCCAAAATCAAATTGTAAGTGAACTTTTGCAGCAGCATTATTACTCTCGCTTAACTATGTGCTTTGCATTCCAGCTGACCAATATCTCTTTACATATGGTCATGCCCATTTTTCCTTTAACTGAAACATTGTTTTCAACCATTTATTCTCCCAAACATTATGATCATCTAACATTTCATTCCATGCATTGAGCCAATCATTTTCCTCATCCGTCTCTTAAAAAATTTATCAGACACTTCCTTGATTTCAGTTTCACCTGCAAAACAATTGTGAAGATTTTTTTACAGCATCTTGCATAATGTGCCACTTACAAAGACGATGGAATGTATCCGGCATAACTTGTTTCAAAGCTTTCACCACTGCGGCATCTTGATCAGTAAATATTGTTTTCGGGTGCTTGTTTATCATGACATGAGGGAACGTATCAAATAACCATATGAATGACTCAGTTGTTTAATCGTACATCAACGCAACACCAAAAATTGACACTTCCTGGTAATGATTAAACCCCAAAAATATACCAAGTTGTCTACAATCCTTGTTTGTCTTATAAGTCGTGTCAAATGAAACATCATCCCCAAAATGCCCGTAATCAATGATCGTATCTGCATCGTCCCAAAATATATTAGTAATTTTTTCTTCAATATCCAACTTAAATGCATAGTAAAATGACTCATTTTCAGTAGCTTTATCTTGAAAGTATTTTAATATACATCCAACCTCGCCATAAGCTAATTCACGTTGTCTTTTCGTTCAAAGATAATTCTTTTGATCTAACTTGAAGAATCTAACACAATCTCTTCCACCTACTTCTCTACCAATAAGTTCATAAGATTAGTGCAAAACGATGTCAGAATCGTGTGCATGATCTATTAATTCGCTTTGAGTAACAAATATTTTTCGTTGTGACTGAAGCATATGTACAAGATCAGGTCTTATTAGTTCATGGTTGTGTTCAGCAACAAATCTGTAAACTTCATATCTCTTTGAAGACTTTTTAATTTCACCCCCATCAATGCTCCACACCCGGTTCTAGTCTCCGCTGTTGGATTTTTCGTTAGATGATCGCGTTTATTTGGTTTTCGAAAACCCTTTTTTGAACAAGCAAAAATCTTACTTGTTAACACTTCATTACCCTTATGTATTTTACCATTTGAATGATTTTTTATACTGAATTCCATCTTTCCGCCGTATCTATTATAACATACATAAGTCTATTCCAAACTATCAAAAAATCATACCTAATAATAGTGTACGATTGTCTTCATTGTTGGACTCTTCTCCAGTGACTGGATCTAAAATATATTAAAAATGAGTATAAATTGACCATTTATAATATGTTTAAAATATATTAAAAATTAATGATGAATAACTGAATTCAATTTGTAAATTGATGAATTTTAGAAAATTTAATAATCAAACTCAACAATAAGATTTATATTTCAAGGGTTTTAATATACAATTTTTTCTGACAAAATGAAATAAATGTATCCAAAAAATTAAAATGTGTTATATTATAAGGTTTATTTTATTGATATTATATGTTCATAATTTATTTGATGAATTCGATTGTTTCTATCTAGAAAAAGAAATTACCTTTTAATAATAAAACTAGAAAAATACTCTTCAACGGTATTGATTTATCTTTTAAAGTTAAATATTTCAGAATATTGTTGAAATCATAATAATGTTTGAATTTTTGTGTCTGTTGTAATTTTGATGGAAGAAAAAAAGAGAAAAAGATAAGTTTAAAAAACAAATTGTAAAAGTGATGAGTAAGTATCTATTAAAATAGTGAAGTACTGACTTGTTTTATATTAAAAAATCAATTTTTTTTAATACGTAAGATTTGTTTTATTTAAAATCTGTGATAAATACTTATGATACCTCATCTATTTGTAGAGACTAGTAAAAAAAAAGACTAGTAAAGGATCCATTTGCTTTTATTATGGCCTCTGGCACTAAGAGGATCATCTAAGATGATTTTCATCATTCTTAGTAGGTTGGGGACTCTCCTGACCAAATACGAAGCTTGGCCGAGAAAATAAAGTGGGTTACAGGTGCGAGTTGCTTTGCAAAGTGAAAACCCGGGAATAGAGAACCATCGGACATCTTCAATATTACGTACCGTTGGAGTATACCGTCATTGGGCTGAACCAAAGAAATTTGGGTTGCATTATTCACAGTAGACTGGCTCAAAGGAGACCCAAAATATCCAAAAACTATCAGGTTTGTTGCACGGTAAACAGGTCCAACGAAATTTCAAGACTCCGTAGAAAAATTGAGATATGTACTTAATGGGCTGTCAATGAAGCAACCCAGTAATTTTTTGGGGAACAAATTTGTCATATACTAAATTATTTTATCTTTCAAACCATCATTTTTCTGGCCCTCTACACTTCGGTGAAAGGAAATTAAAAAAACAGTTTTCCTTCAAAATTTGATTTTACTTTTGCCCCAGAATTGTATATGAGATATATAGTGAAATTTTTGAAACTTTATTTCCATCCGAGCTTTTTTGCATTCTTTTCGAGGAATATACATTTTTAGGCCTAAAATTCAAAAAAGAGAATTTTAAGGCACCAGTTTCTTTTTATGTTTTTTAAGGGCCTAACTAGATTTTTTGGCTGGTTAGGGTCACGTTTTAGGGGGTTCGCACCCGCTGTTTTTTGATTTTTTGGGGGTAGATCCCCCTATTTTAATTTTTAGGGGGTACACACCCACCGTTTTTTAAGTTAAATCTATTTTTTAGTTAAGTCCTTTAAGTCCTAAAATTGTCCAAAATAGCGGGCTAGTCCAAAACGGGGGGATATACCCCCTAAAATATCACTTTTACCCCCTAAAATACCAATTTTTACCCCTTCAGTTAAATGGTTACCCCTCAAATATCAAAACAGGGGGTTTATACCCCCTGAATATCTTAATCTGCAAACAGCACCCCTGCAAAAAAAAAAATTAAAAAACAAAATACAAAAAACAAACAGATCTGCGATAGGTGGTGTTAAGTGGTTTGGTGGGGTGTTGCTGCCGTGGTGCGCTGCGACGGAGGTCATGGTGGTGGTGGTGCGCTGCTACGGAGGTCGCGGTGGTGCTGGTGCGCTGATGACGAAGCAGATCTGGGAGAAGCAGCAGCAACAGAGGGGCGTGGGTGGTGTTGTCGCTTGAACCGAGCAGCAGCAGCAGAGGGGCGTGGGTGGTGTTAATGTGATGTTGGTGGTGGTGTCGCGAGATGGTGGCGAGAGGTGGTGGCGGATCTGAGGCGCAGATGGTGGCGAGCGTTGCAGAGGCGCGGATCTGGGGTGCAGTTCGCCGTGAAAGGTGGTTGGTGTGCATCTCGCCGTGAAGAAGCTGGCGGTGGTGTTGGTGGACCTCGAGGGCGTGGTGGTGCACTACTGGATCTCGACGCAGTGGTGGAGAAGATAAGCAGGGCTGCAGTGGTGGTGGTGGCTCGGGAACTCGACGCTGCAGTGGTGTTGGTGGTGGATCGTGGATCTCGACGGTGGTGCAAGTTTTGCTGTCGCTGCCTGGTTTTGCTGTCGCTCTGTCGAGAAAGAAGGGTGAGGGGGAGGGTGGTCGGGTTTTCTGGCGAGAAAGAAGGGGGAGGGGGTGGGTTTTATGTGTTTTTTTTAGTTGGGATCCAACTGGACTGGTTGGCTTCTAATTTGGGCCCTTCTTTATAAAACAAAGGTTGTTATAGGCCCTAAATACTCTTTTACCCATTCTTTTCGTCTAAAGGGGGATTGGACATATGGTTCAGAGATAGTGCAGTTGAAGGACAAATATATTACTTACTTTATGTACAAGAGAAACATTCATTTAAAATAAAAATCTGGCACTTTGAAAAAAAAAATCTGGCACAGAATCTAGTTCTTATAGATTAAAATAAAGAAATATTCATCATCAACATCATCCATCATAAGGTCAAACTCAAACACAAATATATTTTTGCATAGAAGAGTCATCGTCTTTAAAAACTTTACATAAAATACTTAATAGCATAAACAACATAAAACATAAAATAGTTCAAGGAGATGGAGGCCAACCATGAACATTCTCCTCATCAAATCCATTGTAAAACCTAAACTCAAGCCCTTCAAGTCCTTCAAACCTTTCTTCATCATCCCACATACCATCCGAACTCTCATAATCATACAAAGAATCATCAGAATAATCAGAAAACTCATCGAAATCATTCTTCTCAAAGTGATCAACCACTTGTGGTCCCAAAATCTTCAACTTCGGAAACTTATTTTTAACATACTTATCATCAAGTTCCACTTCCCAACACCCTCGTAAGTCCAAAAACTCCAACTCCGAACACTTACTAATAATCTCCAAAGCATGCGTAGTATCAACAAGAAGATACGCCATTTCAAGATGCTTCAATTTAGGCATAGTTGTAGCAATAGCATGCGCTTCATCATTCTGTGATAGCTTGTTCTCAATATCTAACGTATGCATATTACGCCTTAACCCTGTAAGTGACTTACATTGCTTCCCAATTGCTTCTAATGCACGAGCACCGATTCTTCCACAATAGCTTATATCCAAGAACGTTATCTTTGAAAGACTATCCACAAATTGCTCCATCATAGTATCGTTTATGATACTTCTCGATAATCGCAAATATCGCAATGAAGAGGCACTTGCAAAAACGAAAAACGAAAAACAAAACGTTCATTTTAAGATCAAAAAACGAGAATGAGAATATAAACAATTGTGTAATAGACTTACTGTTCGGCGATGAACGAGAAAATATGTTCGGTTTGGAGACCCGAAACGCAGAGTTTATGTAACGAACCGGAGCGAGCGATGAGCATACGGACCATACGATCAACGTTAATGGCGGAAGATTGATTGCTCCATTCTTCTATGTCAATTTCTTGCCAACAGTAGGGCCCGTTAATAATTTTGCGCCATGATTTGCATACTCGAGGCACAACTGTTAACATTTCTTGGAGGGTGAGATTTTTGAAGATTAACCCTAGCGCATCGGGATGTAGTTCATCCCAGCTTCGATGATCAGTTACTTCCATTCCAATTCTAAAGCTTTTCCTGTATAATTAATTAATTATTTGACATATCTGGACTGTTTTAGTGCAATAAGAGAAAAGAATCATGAAAAGGAAACATCTTTACACGATTAATCAATCCAAGACTCGAAATTTTAATTGAAAAAAAGAAGAGATGGACTAAATCGGATTTACCAATCATCAATTTGTGTAAAATAACAATCTTTACAAACGAGGCCAATATGTATAGCTAAAGATATTAAAACAGAACCACTGGGACTAGTTTAGTGGTCAGGACCTGTCTCTCAACTAGGAGGTACAGGGTTCGAATCACCTCAGCCGTGTTATTTCTTGAGCCCTTAAAGGGGGTAAGCAAGGGGTGCATGGTTCGTGTCTCCTCCCTGAACATGGGTAACCTAGTTCTGATTAAGTGGGAGTATGCATGAGGAGGCGTGTATATTTCCTATGGGATTAGTCGTGGTGCGCGTAAGCTGGCCCGGACACCCATACATCGGAAAAAAAAAAATATTAAAACAGAACAAAAAGTGAAATTAAGAAAGAAGTGAAGAATAACAACATATATAAAACCAGAGAAACCTTGCTAGATATGGATTCTGAAATAGAAGAAGAAATGAAATCAGATCACCATTCTAGGGTAATGAAGATAGATTTTTCAGATTTTCAAATAAAGAAAGATGACAGATAAAGAAAAAGGAACCATCTTTACCATATTAAATTAAAGAACCTCATTTAAGCCAAAATTAAAGATTGGTATACAGTTACTTTTGCAAAATTGTACTTCTTAGAAACCATCTTTATTAAATTAAAACAACCCTTTGAGCTAAAGTTATTAAAATATACATAAGTAATCAAAGTCAAGATTTGGAACAAAAAAACCAAGATCAAGATTAACATCCAATTTTTTATATATAAAAATAGAAAGAAAAAAAACATTTTTTTGAGCTGAAATCAGGATTACCAACAAGCATTTGCACTTCACTTTTGCGCTTACAAAAAGAAGATACTGAAACCATTTTGTACTCTTTGTGAACAAGTTCCCGAAACCATTTAACAATTTCTATTCCTTGGGATAATTATCCTGAAGTTAGTAATCCAATTTCCCCAAGCTGAGTTAGTTACCATTAGGGTACCCTACTGTTATTCAATTAGATGAATTCTTATTTTGGAAATTTTGACTTGTAGTCAATTGTTTATAGGATTTTTTTCTCAATTTTATTGGCGCATATTCACCTGCTGCGAGCAAGGTTTTTGAACCCCGTGGAATCACGGGAGCAAACTCTCAAGTTCAGAATAATTTTCTAGTTTGAGTTTGCAATTTAGACATGATGTTAGCTAGTAGTTATTCATTATATATTTTAAGTGGTTCTGCAAACATGTTTATTATTATATAAACTTATGGAAGCTCACTGTTAATCGGAAACAAAGGAAAACTGAAGAGAAACCCTTTGGCAATAGATTTCAAATACAAAACATTCTTTCACTCAGCAACTTAGTTGAAGAGCCCTCCAAAACGAGCTTGCAAAAAAGCTAGTAGTTTTTCCCTATCAGGCATATTTTCCTTAACAATGCTGCACTTAAGATACTCTTCAATCCATTCACATAAATTTGGATATTTCTCTTCTGTAATCAACTTATTACCAGATAATTCTTCAAAAACTCCAACCCAAAGGGCTATGAAGTTTGCAGCAATATCAACCAGCCCAATATTGTCTCCACCAAAGAATTTCTTATCCTTGAGCTCAGTGTTGAGAATTTCGAAGGCCTCACTTGCTTCAGCTCGTGCCTTTTCTAGTTCTTCACCTTTTGAAACGGTAAATTTCCATACGGCAGGCCAGCACTAAAAAGAAAAGATTGAATAATATGTTTAACAAGATAGGAATAAGAGAACTAACAAAAATGTTTTGGAGCCTAGAACATACTTTATCATCGATAAATTTAGCCCAGAAACGTGCCATGGCTCTTTGGTGAGGATCTTTAGGCAAGATAGGATTGTCTTTCCAGGTTTCATCAATGTATTCAATGATCACAAGAGATTCAGCAATTGGGTTTCCATTGTGAACAAAGACGGGTACTTTCTTGTGAACCGGGTTGTATTTGAAAATTAATGGACTTTCGTGGGGTGGATTTTCGTGTATGAATTCGTATTCGATCCCTTTCCATTTCAATGTAATTTCAATCCTGCGAACAAATGGGCTCTCCTTCCTACCAATTAATTGAACTGCTGCCATTGAAACTTCAAATTGGTTTGGTTTAAAATAGTATCACTACTCGGCTAAAGTTGGGTAAAATCAGAAACTGATATATGTTCAAATGGATCTATTGGTTATTCATATAGAAAAAATTAACTTGCCCATCAAGAACTATGTTGACCTAAGAAAGACGAGATTGTTGACCTAAGAAATAGGAGGAGAAAAGGCTGTTCGACATACCCATCTGCAAGCTGACAGAAGCGCTGACCTCAGACACCTCATCAATTTTATTATGTTTTTTGGAGTTTTTTATTTTTAACATTTTTTAAGAAAACAATTGCAATATAACCTAAAGACACTACTTCTTCTAGCGCCGTAAACGAATCGAGCCGAGCCGAAAACTAGATGTACATACTTGTTTGTTTAACTTCTCGAGTCAAGTTGAGCTAAAAAAATTAAACGAATCGAGTCGAACTTTTATTGATCCGAGTCAGAGATATTGAAACTTGTTAATACTTTTTTTTAGAGCCGCTCGAGTTTGTTCATGAATTTTTTTTTTTTTTTAGGTTGAAACAGAATTTCCATGAATGTTTGGTATTTAATGGTGTGTGTGGTATGAAAATATGAAACGTAATATTAATAAAAAAAATAAACGTCTTAGAAAATTATAAATATCCAAGTTGATATTTATGGTTTAATAATATATTAATATATAGTTCCTATATATAAACGAGTCGTTAACAAACGAGCTCGAGCTTTGTTTATGTAACGAGCTTAAATTAGAGTTTGAGATTAAGTTTGGTTATATTCGAGCCGATATAGAACGAGTTTTTCTCCGAGCTAAACTCGAACGGCTTATTATGGCTTGTTAATCTAGCTCTCCTAACTTTTGTCATCTGAATTTGCATTCTTTTGCAAACTTTCTCTAATTCCATCAGTCTAGATTGCATACCTTGTAAATGTGTTTTCCGTTTTTCATTCTCGGACCGTAAATCAAGCTTAACCGCATAAAGCATAATTTGTTCACATGAATTATGTCCTTTTTTCTCGCTAAAATTACACGTGAGTCCACCTTCGTTTAAGTCTTGAAGCAAGCTTTTGAGCTTGCTGAGATATTAGTGCTTGCTTAGTTATTGGGCGCCAAAAAAAATTATGTGCGTTTTGTTTAGTAAATGGGTCGAAAGAATAGGATGCCATAGGTACTGACTTAACTCTTATATTTTTCAATTAAGTAACCAATAATCATGAGTCACATCACACTATCGTTTAGATAAAAATCATATACCTAATGTTTTATAATTAGTCCAACAAAATGATGTAAATTAGCTCTCTATGATTTGAGAAACCTATAATAATTAATACATACTATCACTAAAGGAGTGTGTAAGCAGAATTCAATATCGGCCAAGGAAGTGCAAATACATAAGCGTCTGTCTAGTAGCTAGCTGAACACAAAACTTATAACAGCTCATACCTCATTATATCACTAACACGGTAACACCACAATTAAAATGAATTGATACATATTCAGTAGAATGAAAAACTGAATACAGAAAACCTTTGATTATATTCTCGAGCTGTCATAGCAACTTGCCAACTTCAATAACCACGGGGACTAGCTCAGTGGCCAGGACCCTGTCTCTCAACTAGGAGGTACAGGGTTCGAATCCCCTCAGCCGTGTTATTTCTTGAGCCCTTAAAGGGGGTAAGCAAGGGGTGCATGGTTCGAGTATCCTCCCTGAACATAGGTAACCTAGTTCTGATTAAGTGGGAGTATGCATGAGGAGGCGTGTATATTTCCTATGGGATTAGTCGTGGTGCGCGTAAGCTGGCCCGGACACCCATACATCGAAAAAAAAAAAAAAAACTTGCCAACTTCAATTCAGTTATTCAATAGATCCCTGAAACGAGCCTGAAAAAAAGCTAGTAGTTCTTCCCTATCAGGTATCTTATCCTTAACAATACTGCAATTAAGATACTCTGTAATCCATACACATAAATTGGGATGTTTTTCTTCTGTAATAAACTTGACACCCCAAAGTTGTTCTACAATTCCAACCCAAAGGGCTAAGAAAGTTGCCGCAATATCGGCCAACCCGAGACTGTCTCCACAAAAGAATTTCTTATCCTTGAGTTCATTGTTGAGAATTTCTAATGCCTCAAAAGCTTCCACCTTAGCCTTTTTTTGTTCTTTCTCCCTTCAATATTATAGAATTCCATATAGCAGGCAACTATAAAAAGAAGTTTAAATAGTATTTTTAGCCTTGTAACATATTAAAGATAAATAAATTAAAACGTACCTTATCATCCATGAATTTGGCCCAGAAACGAGCCATGGCTCTTTGATGAGGATCTTGAGGCAAGATAGGATTGTCTTGCCATGTCTCATCGATGTATTCAATAATCACAAGAGATTCTGCAATTGGATTTCCATTATGAACAAGTAAAGGTATTTTCTTGTGAACTGGATTGAATTTAAGAAGTAATGGACTTTTGATGGGCAAATTTTCCTCTATAAATTCGTATTCAATCCTTTTCCATTTCAATGCAATTTCAACTCTGCAAACAAACGGGCTTTCCTTCATACCAATCAATTTCACTGCTGCCATCAGAACTTATTATAATTAGTCGGATTCTTTCACTTTAAGACTAAATATGAGTACTCGGACAATTTTAACTCGAATAAAATTTTATATAGTATATATAGATGTGAAGATGTAGCAAACATTTGCTGATATATATATTTTTCATTAATATTCCATTTGCTATGACCAGTTGCACTATGTTGACACCGAAGGCAAACTTATTTGCATCAAGATTCTTGTCTCCTTGAAGATGACGAATGTACTGACCTCAGCCACTTCAAATATTGCTGTAGTGATTGGATTTTGGAAAAAGCGATTTAGACAGTAAAATACTAAAGTTGAGAATAGATTTATAATATCAACTTAATATTGGATAGGTAGTATATACGGCAGTAGAATTAAAAATGATTTCTAGAACTACAATTTTTTTAATGTATATTAGTAAGATAGTTAACTCCGATTCTTTATTATAACAGCTAAAACTGGCATTTTTTAGTCTATATACTCATAATGGCTACTTCAATTAGCTTGAATTAATTTCTTAAAGCTAACAAAAAAGAAACTCTTATCGCTCGACCTTGATAATTTTGGTGGTGGTATGAGTTCAGTCTGGCCATTAGTTCGGATTGGATTTAACAATATTTTCGGATCGAAACACTGATATTAGGATTAGGGCCGGATCAACCACATGTTGGATTAATAAAGAGGTTCTGTCCAGACCTACTCAGTTTAGATCGGACTGGATTCGGATCGCGACCAATCCCTTGGCCATGCTGAAGTTTGAGTGTGTCAACCCAATTGTTACAACTTACAACAATGGACAAGGGTCAAGTAATGGTTGATGGCCGATCCTAGTCATTATCATATGAAGATAGGTGTATATCCTCACGAGGAAATGAATGGTGAAATGAAGTATGGCAATATGTACGCTGATAAAATTATAGTAAATCTCTTATCGACTTTCTGATCTGACAGAGTGATTCAAAACACAAACCAAATGGGTAGAAGAAACGTGTCGACGATGCCGAGAAGAAACGAATTAATTCCCAAAGTTATCCGCGTACTTTGTTAATGTTATGCTAGCCTAACGTAGCCGAAGTTTTCTAGAACCAGACACTAGGTCAGGAACACATGAAGTTTTGCTTCTAATGGCACTCGGGCGCTCAAGTCAATATAATGACCGAAAGTATTCTTATAACTCGAGAGTTATGGTGATTTTAGACTGTATAATTATTACAATTCCTTTTCAAGAGAGAGACAGTAAGTACGCATTTTGAGATATATAAATGGGTTATTTATAAACGCTCTCGGAATGCGCATTAGGTTGTTATGGGTATGCATATTAGGTTGTTATGGGTGTGCATATTAGGTTGTTGCGGGGACACAATAACACTTACTTTCTTGTTGCGTGTCGAAATGCTTCCCTCAGATGCCGAATATGTACATAACATTTTCCTTTGTTCTTCTTGTGATTTCATGTTTTCTACTCATTTACCCTCGCCAGAGATGATTAGCCTTGACCCAATTGTCATACCTTCGGTCTTGGCCTTTCCTTACTTGATTTAGTAGTGGTGTTTCACTTTGTCTTATCAAGACCCCTTTAAATATATGCGATCAATATTTCTTGTTCAGATATAGTCAATAGAAATTCATTTACCTTGTGTCCAATTTGTCGATACGTGATTCAGACTTGATTGCTTTTGTGTCAGTTGTATAGTCGGCTTTTGGGTAGGTTATAATCATGTCGATAAACATCGGTCTTTTTTATCATTTATGAGAGCATGTCGGCACCTGGGCCGGTCTTTCAAGTACTTTCTAGATACATTAGTACTAATGTTGGTCTTTTTGTATTCGTGTCGATTATAATTAAGTTTTTCTGAATATCTGTGGGAGCTTGCCGATGCCGGTCTTTAAGAGTAATTTCTTGATATGTCAACTCTTGTTTACGTAACACCAGGTCTCCCACTTTGATGTCCTTTGGCCGAACCATATTTTTTAAAGCCTAGGCTACTGTTAATTTTTCCAGATTCGACCAAATATATTCTCTTTCCTGAGTCTCTTCTATGCGATCTAACTCTCCCAATAGGGTTTGACTATTATTATCTAGATTCAAATCTTCAAATTTTGAGCTGAGTGTTGGAATATCTATCAGCAAAATGACTCACACCCATAAGCTAGGTTGTATGAGTTTCATTCGTTATCGAGTGTATAGTGGTTCGATATCCAGCAACACTTCTTGCAATATGTGTGGAAACATCTTCTGATGTTGGTTAATATTCGTAGCTAAATTTTGTATAATGGTTCATTTGACGACCTCTACTTGACTATTGCATTGTGGGTGAGAAATAAATGAGTATGCTAATTTGATGCATGTATCCTCACATTGTACTCGAAAGTGCTCGATTATAAACTGAGTTCCATGGCCATTCACAAACATGTGTAAGTCGACACACTTCTATGATCTTTGAGAAATTCCCAAGGATACAACCTAGTCTTCGACCAACCTAGTGAAATAATCCATCCCAGAATATATAAAGTTTAGCTTTACTTAGGCTTCAAGTTGTCTTGGACACCAATATATCTTTGGCTCCAATTTCTCTCTCTTGTATATGTAGTATATATATATATATAGGAATATACACTTATGAGAAAACATAAAAGTGATTCTTGTAGAACATAGAAGAGGGTTGTCCTTCTTATTCAAGGTTTTCTATATCATAGTGAAACATTGTGAACCTCCGTGGATAAAGATAATCTATTGAACCACGTAAATCGTGTGCCTTTTTTATATTTTATTATTGGTTTCTTTGTTTTATTCAATTTAGGTATTTTTCTCACTAAAATGTCTTTCAAGCTTCTACCGATCTAGAGAGAAGTCATCATCTCTCTTTCTCTAAAACTCCTTAACTTTAACATAATGTCTCTCCATAATAACTCTGAACCTCCTCTACTCTAGCGTCAAAGGGGAAACCCATTAATCAAAATGTGTAAAAGCGTAAGAGTATTACCAGCTTACCATATTTCTAGGGAAAAAAGATGTCTTGATACGAAAGAGATGTTAGAGTTTGAGATTTGGGCTTTTCAAAGTTTGTCATTTCCACCTCTATCTACGGTTCGTGAACAGTTATTTGGGTTGTGCCATCTTTTAGAGGAATCCTTTCCCTTTAATTACTAGATGGTTTTGTATTTAGATGGGTCTTGCTCTCTTTTTAAATATGGAAATTTTAATACTTTTTTTGGTTTCGATTGCTCTGGTGTCAATCTTGCACTTTGCTTTTGAGTTAACGAGTTATTTTGCTTGGTTCCTTCTTTGGAGTTTTGTGATTTTAATTTAATGATGGAGTAGGAGTCGTAGATATTTTTAACAAGGTAAATCCCTCACTCTCTCAGTTGGTCATTAGGTCTGCCTAAAGAATACTTTGTTTCGCCTCTTGACTTGTGAACCTACTTGATGATTTCTTTGCTTTGGAATGGTATAATTATTTTTCTAGTTCAATTTCCCATGCCTTTAGATAAAGTTCATGTTTTGGGATCCATTAAGGGTTATAATTTCCGTTCACATATCACAACCTTTACTCAAGGCTTCTGTCATGATTTGGTTTTGGCTTAAGATAAGAATTTTTTTCACCGCCCCTGTCTCACCTTCTTTTCAGATGAGGCCCATATTTGGTTGTTGATGCCATACTTGAAGATTGGGGAACCTTGGGTTGATCTTATTATTGCAGATTAGTGGAAGAAGATACTTAAAGGTTGGCGGTTTAAATTTTAATATATTGAGATACTTTTCTTTTGTGGTAAAAATATGGTTTTTATACTTGAATTTTTTTCTAGTGTATACTCTCTTGATCCTTGTGGTAGTTTGCTTTGTAGGATGCATTATTCCTTGCTGCAGGTTTGGATGACTTCTACTCTAACAACATAGATCTCCTTAAGGATTACTTCTTCATAATGTGCGTAGTTCCCTACAAAATTCTTATTGAGCTCCAAAACTTCACACTCGAGTTTCACAAATATGATCTATTCATGGGGATTATTGGCTGTCCAATCTCTAGAGTTGATATTGTTGGAAAGTTCTCCTTGTTTTTACTAATAAATAATTTTTGATTTTTTATCACCTTATGTATAAGAAGGGAAGGTCCCCTATTGGAAGAAAAAGGTTCGGCAAACCCATGTTGGCCCCCTGGGTGTGATAAAGGATCAACACCTAGAAAGGGGGTACTTTCCGCAAGTGCGCGGGTCGTTGTTAAGTAATAAAGATAAGTTCATGGATGTATCGTCTTCTTGGGAATTATCAGCGTTGTATCAAGGTGTTTCACTAGGGCTGCACAAAAAAAACCACCAACCCGCCAAACCGCAAAAAACCGACCCAACCCAACCCGAAAAAACCAACCCGAGCAGTCCATGGTTTGTTATGGATCCAAAATAATTTTTTTCATGGTTTTGGGTTGGTTTGCGGTTTTGGAGAAGCCCAAACCGCGGGTAACCGACCCAACCCGCGGTTTGGCCCAATAATATATTTTTTTTTAATATATGACCCTAATATATAACTCAGCCCAGTTTTAACTTTTATTTAAGAAGCCCAATAACACTCAAGCCCAAAATGATCCATATATAAACTCTTTTCTCCCAAACAACTTTCATTTCTTTTCTTCTCTTCTTTTTGGTTCGCTGCTCATCCTCAACAAACCCTTTGACAAAAAAAAAACCTAAGCATCTCCATGGCCGCCGCTAGACTTCTCCTCAACCCCAACACCTTCACAGCCTAGCCTTCTCCTTCACCTACCAAGCCACCCTCCCGCCAGATCTCCAATGCGGCCGAACAACTACCGCGGCCCCCTCCACAGCCAGGCCCAATCCACGTTTCTTTTCATAGTCCTTATGCAGGTGAAGGATTTGCTTCCTTTTCTGAGACCCAAGCCTTGTGGGATTTGCTGGATCCAGGCCCAATCAACTACCGAACAACTACCGCGGCCGCCGAACCGTTCTATTGCCGCCTTTTCTGAGACCCAAGCCTAATGGGATTTGCTGGATCCAGGCCTTATGCAGTCCTTTTATGTTATATTCATTGATTTTATAATGTGTATTATAATTTTGTTGTAATAAATATTTAGCCAGATTATCTTGTTCTGTTGTTCTTGATTTTTTTAATATTAAATAATAGATTTTGACCATTTGTTGACCAAACCCGCACTCGATCCGCACCCAATCCGAATCCGACCAACCCGAATCCGAAAACCAATACAGTGTTTGGGTTGGTTCTCGGTTTTCAATTATTAAAACCCGCACATGCGGGTTGGTTGCATATCTTAGCCCGCGGGTCGGGTACCCGACCCGTGTGCAGCCCTAATTATAATATTATCTCTAATATGCCTATCACACACAAAGGCAGCTTGGTTATTGTTTATAAGAGAGCTCAGTACCTTCTTGATTCTAGTAGTGATAACTCTTGAGAGTGTCTTGTATGGAGTATTTACACATGATATAGGCCTGAACTGTTTAACACTAGTAGGCACCTGAGTCTTAGGAATGAGTGATATGTTAGTAGCATTAGCTTCCTTTAACATTTTCTTAGTCTCCATTGTCTCTTGTATAGCTTTGCAGAAGTCTTCCCCCACAATCTCCCAATCATCCTTATAAAATCCAGAAGTGACCCCATCTGGGCCAGGGCACTTTGTTTGATCAATGGCAAAAAGCGCATCTTTTATCTCCTTATTGGTTAAAGGGCTGTTTAGGTAATTAATCTGCTCATCAGTCAATGTGATATTTAAAAGCTGTTTTAATGTGTCAGTAGAACACACTTCTTGATGGGAGTTCTCAGTTCTAATCAGATCCATATAAAACTTAAGAAATTCTTCTTGTATCTGAGTTGGAGTAGTTAATAATACACCATTCTCACCAACTAAGGTAGTAATCTTGTTCCTAGCTTGTCTAGCCTTAATGATTCTGTAATAATATCCAAGAGCTGCAATCACTTTCCTTAGACCAAGTGTCCCTTGACTTTTGTTTCAAGATCTGCTGCTCATATAACATAGCTTCCTCCAATTGTTGTAAAACAATTCTCTCCTCTGCCATAATAGCCTCAGTTCCTCTACCACACATTATAGAATTTTGTAGTTCTTCAAGTCTATTCCTCATTTGATTGATGTATTGAGGAGTTTTCTTGAAGTACTTATTATTAAATATCCTTTTATTCACTATAAATATATTTTTTTATCCCTTTTATTATGGCTTCTGGCGCTAAGAGGATCATCTGATGATTTTCATCATTCTGAGTAGGTTGGGGACTCTCCTGGCCAAATACGAATCTTGGCTGAGAAAATAAAGTGGGTTACAGGTGCGAGTTGCTTTGTAAAGTGAAAACCCGGGAATAGAGAACCATCGGACGTCTTCAATATTATGTACTGTTTCGAACAAAAAAAAAAAAAAAAATATTATGTACCGTTGGAGTGTGTTGTCCTTAATGGGCTGAACCAAAGCAATTTGGGTTGCATTACTCACAGTAGACTGGCCCGAAGGAGACCCAAAATATCCAAAAACTATCAGGTTTTTTACGTGGTAAACAGGTCCAACGAAATTACAAGACTCCGTAGAAAAATTGAGATGCGAATTTATGGGCTGTCAGTGAAGCAACCCAATTATTTTCTTGGGAACAAATTTGTCATATACAAAATTATTTTTTCTTTCAAACCATCATTTTCTGGCCCTCTACACTTCGGTAAAAGGAAAATAAAAAACAGTTTTCCTTCAAAATTTCATTTTATTTAATTTCCATCCAAGCTTTAAATGTTTTGCGTTCTTTTTGGTCTGAAAGGGGATTGGACATACGGTTCAGAGATAGTGCAGTTGAAGGACAAATATACACTTACTTTATGGCAAGAGAATCATTCAATTAAAATGCCCAGCAAAAAAAAAACATTCAATTAAAACACATATCTAGCACAGAATCTAGTTGTTATAGATTAAAATAAAGAAATATTCATCATCATCATAAGGTTAAACTCAAACACAAATATATTTTTGCATAGAAAAGTCATCGTCTTTAAAAACTTTACATAAAATACTTAATAGCATAAACAACATAAAACATAAAATAGTTCAAGGAGATGGAGGCCAACCATGAACATTCTCCTCATCAAATCCATTGTAAAACCTAAATTCAAGCCCTTCAAGCCCTTCAAACCTTTCTTCATCATCCCACATACCATCCGAACTCTCATAATCATACAAAGAATCATCAGAATAATCAGAAAACTCATCGAAATCATTCTTCTCAAAGTGATCAACCACTTGTGGTCCCAAAATCTTCAACTTCGGAAACTTATTTTTAACATACTTATCATCAAGTTCCACTTCCCAACACCCTCGTAAGTCCAAAAACTCCAACTCCGAACACTTACTAATAATCTCCAAAGCATGCGTGGTATCAACAAGAAGATACGCCATTTCAAGATGCTTCAATTTAGGCATAGTTGTAGCAATAGCATGCGCTTCATCATTCTGTGATAGCTTGTTCTCAATATCTAACGGATGCATATTACGCCTTAACCCTGTAAGTGACTTACATTGCTTCCCAATTGCTTCTAATGCACGAGCACCGATTCTTCCACAATAGCTTATATCCAAGAATGTTATCTTTGCAAGACTATCCACAAATTGCTCCATCATTGTATCGTTTATGATACTTCTCGATAATCGCAAATATCGCAATGAAGAGGCACTTGCAAAAACGAAAAACGAAAAACAAAACGTTCATTTTAAGATCAAAAAACGAGAATGAGAATATAAACAATTGTGTAATTAGACTTACTGTTCGGCGATGAATGAGAAAATAGGTTCGGTTTGGAGACCAGAAACGCAAAGTTTATGTAACGAACCGGAGCGAGCGATGAGCATACGAACCATACGATCAACGTTAATGGCGGAAGATTGATTGCTCCATTCTTCTATGTCAATTTCTTGCCAACAGTAGGGCCCGTTAATGGTTTTGCGCCATGATTTGCATACACGAGGCACAACTGTTAACATTTCTTGGAGGGTGAGATTTTTGAAGATTAATCCTAGTGCATCGGGATGTAGTTCATCCCAGCTTCGATGATCAGTTACTTCCATTTGAATGCTAAAGCTTTTCCTGTATTAGATAACATGAGATTTGAATTAATTAATTAATACTCTATAACATATCTGGACTGTTTCTAGTGCAATAAGAGAAAAAATTCATGAAAAAGGAACCATCTTTACACGATTAATCAATCCAAGACTCGAAATTTTAATTGAAAAAAAGAAGAGATGAACTAAATCGGATTTAGCCATCATTAATTTGTGAAAAATAACAATCTTTAGCAACGAGACCAATATGTATAGCTAAAAATACTAAAACAGATCAAAAAGTGAAATTAAGAAAGAAGTGAAAAATAACGAAATATGGATTCTGAAATAGAAGAAGAAATGAAATCAGATCACCATTCTAGGGTAATGAAGATAGATTTTTCAGATTTTCACATAAAGAAAGATGACAGATAAAGAAAAAGGAACCATCTTTACCAAATTAAACTATAGAACCTCATTTAAGCCAAAATTAAAGACTGGTATACAGTTACTTTTGCAAAATTGTACTTCTTAGAAACCATCTTTATTAAATTAAACAACCCATTTGAGATAAAGTTATTAAAATATACATAAGTAATCAAAGTCAAGATTTGGAACAAAAAAACCAAGATCAAGATTTATATTCAATTTTTTATATATAAAAATAGAAAGAAAAAAAAAACATTTTTTTGAGCTGAAATCAGGATTACCAACAAGCATTTGCACTTTTACTTTTGCGCTTACAAAAAGAAGATAATGAAAAGACTAATCTTTACCAAATCAAACAGCTAAAATGTTGAAAAAAATATAATAATAATTAAGATCAAGTTTACCATATAACCAAAGAACATTTCTACCTTTTCAGATATAAGAAAAATTAAGAAGAACCAAATCAAACAACCCCATGTAAGCTATGCACGCTTAGACCATATCAAGATCTATAAAAGAAGATTTTGAGATAGAAAAGAAGAAAGATGATGAATTAACAACAATTTACACCAAACGAAACAACTCCTAAGGATACTTATAAGTGAAAGCAAGTAAGAGATTGAAGATTCACATACCTGATATAGTAAAATTAAAATGTTTAAACGAAGATAATGCTACATGTAAAGGTTTAAATGAAAGTGAAGAAGTTAAAGAGTGATGGAATGTGTTGTTTCATGTGAAAAAGTAAGTATGTTCACCGATTTATCCGCCAGAAACTAAGGGGGTAAAGAAAAAGAAAAAAGAAAAAAGAAAAAGTCTGTTGAAGTTGAAGAAGAGAAGAAAAAAAACTAATAAAAGTAACAAAGTAAATTTACTGAAGGCTTACCTAACGTTACAGATATGTGATGCACTCAACACCACACCTACAAGTAAAGAACTGAAACAAGAGTAAAGACAAGAGTTAAAGCTAACAAGACTACTACACGTATGTGCAACTGTTAACACTCTTCTTTGGATACACTGTATCGAGAAAATGAATAATTAATCTTTTTTTTTTTCGAAAGAAATGAAGTAAAGCTATATAACCTTTTTTTTTTGTTTTACACTTCAATCCCCTTCTCAATAAGAAAAAAAACCGATTTAAAATGAAAAACAACTCTTTTATGTTTGGAACATCCCACAAGAAATGATATTTATATATAGGTAATAAGAGGTAAGATATACTTGACAAAAAAATAAAAAATAAAAAAATAAATAAGAGGTAAGATATACTTGACAAAAAAATAAAAAATAAAAAAATAAATAAGAGGTAAGATATGTCTTTACTCATACTTATCCAAAAAAAAAAAAAACTAAATTTTCTAAAAGAATGTAATTAATATTATTTATTTATATCATAGAATTTAATTTGCTTTCTAATTTGCTTTCTGATATTATTTCTAATAAAGTAATGTATTAATACATTAAATATCTTTATGCCTATGCCTATTAAACAAAATTAATTACATAAAGATAACTATTAAACATTTATTTTTATTTTGTTTATTAAAAAGGTGAATCAATAATGACTTAAGATAATGACTTTATGAATTAAGAAAAAAATATTTTAAAAATACTTTTCGTATTAAATTTTATTAGTCTTTTTTTAGTAAATTAATATATTTGATGAAAAGTAATTAATACACAAAAGTGGGACTTTTTTTACAGTTATAATATCATCACAAAATTCATCACTGAAATATAAAATATTATTTATCTTAAAATCATAAAAAAGGAGAAAAATATTAATTAATATAGAAAAATCTAATCATCCGATGACTTAAATTAGGGGTAGAAACCGAATCTAAAATTTATGGTTTTCGATTTTTGCGGTTCGAAAATTTTGATTTTGGAACATATATTTAATATTCTAATTTTCGATTTTTCCAAAAAAAAAAAACGGATCGTAATCGGAATTACGTACAAATTTCCGATTTCCGACTTGATTTTTTTTATTTGTATGTCTAGTTCTCATTTCGATTTTACAATTCGAATATAATTTTTGATATATTTTCGATTATAAATTATAATATTTATTAATTAATATATAATATATGATATAATATAATCAATGTATATAAATTATATAATATAAGTACATAACCTACACAGAATTGGAAAAATTTAATCAAAACCTTTTAATCGAAAAAAGTTACAGTTTCTCTTGCCTCTTGTTGTTATGATATTCAAACGAATAGTATACTTCAATATTAATTAGATGAATTGGTATACCATCTAATTGTTATTGATTACTTTGAACTTTTATGATATTACAATTCACTATTCAATTATGTAGTTATAATTTGTTTAGTATGATATTCTTTTGAAATGAAAATATAGTAAAAATGGAAAAAAATTAAAATAACTTTTTATTTTGAAATAGTATATAATTTAAAAAAAATTTGATTTCCTAACCAAATTTTCGAATTTGGAATTTTTTTCCTATTCAAAAAGTTTTTGAATCGGAAAGGAAAACTCCGTTTTGAGAAAAAGAAGACAAAAAATCTCTAAAATGCCCCTTTTTGATGTGTTACGTCTAATTCCCGCCCCTACCTAGGATGATAATACTTTAGTGATAACTTTTATGGTGATATTATCGTTATTAATGTTTGATACAAGTCATATGTTATATAAAACTACTAAAGTAACTAAATATAGGATTACATAAAATCATACATGTTTTATACTAATCTAATGTGTGCAAGTTGTCCTTGATGAAATACTGGTAGGAGATGGGACATACAACTAGTCTGTATTTCCTGGAAAAAGGTTTCTTTTAACATATATAAGTAAGAGATCGACAATTCCATTCATCGAGCAATGAGATGATGATTCAAACACTATTTAGAGAGTCGGCCATATGTCTAGCAATCATCATAAGTGGCTTGATATTGGCATTGGTTTTAAATGGATGAAGACACCCTAAATAAGATTGTAAGCATCCTTAATAATATGTGATCAAATTTGATACTGGTTGTCCAATAATTAGCATCATTAATAAGATTGTAAGCATTTAAGGAAAGAAACGGCTTCAACTTCTACTTTTGAGCCACGTCAGATAGTTTTCACATTAATATTGATCATAATACCAACATCATCTTAAAAAATGACTACAGTTACAATAAGGTCACCATGAGAAGAAGAAAATTTACATTGTAATGTATATCCAGGCGTACGATCATCGGTATGATTCTTGATACAACCAATATTTTCTTTATCATGAGAGATATTTGAATTAGTATGGCTCCAATCCACACAAACATTGTTATGAGATAGTAATCTGTTCAATTCTATCAAGATTGCCTCTATTATATCATTTTCCCCCATTCAAAATATTTTGCATACTGATAATCCAACTATGCCAAAAGGAAATATAAATGCGCTAACCATTTTATTACTCCACCTTGTATTGGTATATGCATTAACGATGTTTAGGATGCAATCTTTAATGTTGTAATTCTGTTGGGTAATCATTCTAATCCGATGAAGAAAATTTGCACAATATCCGACAATGAGAGGATTGTATAATAAGATATGCTCAATAGATTTATCACTTGTATTGCAGAATTGGCATATAACATCATCACCATAGATTCTTTTGACAAGATTTATCTTGGAAGATAATACATTATTACAAGAATTCAAGATGAATATTCAAAACTTGGTAGACTAATCACCTGATGTAATTTATGGCAAAATTAAATAATTTATTTGATCTAATGCATATATTAGAATCTTTGAGATAAAATCAGTTTTTTGGTCATAAGATATTAGTTATTCACTCGTGAGTCAACATAATCGTGTAGATTATTGCTAGAAATAATCTAAATTGGAATCTTGGTTTAACATTACATCTAAAAAGAGTGATAAGTTTCTCTTTCCTCTTGGTTTTTCTCTCTCTTCTTATAAACACTCTAGTTTAGATTCTACCCCAAGAGTGATTTTTGTTTCTCAAACTTACTCATTAAGCCAATGTTATTTGCTGTTATCTATTTTTTATATTGCCATGGTGCATTGATGTTGTTGGTGGTAATGTCTTCCCCTATTTTTAACAAGAGTATCTCCAGATGTCTGTCCTTCGAAGCTCTTCGCAAGATTTGCATGCCTTACTTAGTTAATGTATCCAGTTTACTCAACTTCTCTGGCCATGTATGTTGTTCTACATTCAATCATTAACCAAGTTAATATTTATTTTGGATTTTTAATATTTACTCAAGTTATATCTAAGTTATGGATGTGAGTATTAATAATCATATATCTACTTTTTTATCTATAGCATATACTGTAATTTTGTTTTGTTGCCTAATGTACTAATGTAGTTATTGACTTTTTTCCCCATTAGTTATTGCATACTTTAAATAAAATTTGTTTCTTATTCAGACGACTTTGAATATCAAATATTTTCCAATTGTCGTTTTAGCTGTCTCTCTGCATTTGTTTTTTCACAGTAATAGATTGTTGCAATAATCTGGCTACATTTCCTTTTTTGATAAACTTGTTGTTTAGGTTTTGTTTTCCAATCCTATCAATTAGAATGCTTACCCAACCAGTTGTTTTTGTTAACATGCATGCAATAATATTAATCATCAGTGAATCATATATAGATTTCCCAAATGTTAAGTCTTTTCCATAACCTCTGGTACACTTTTACCACACTCTCTATTTGGTGTGGCAGATGGAAACCCTAGTGCTACCAACAATGCTCATAAAATCAAAATGGCTTGTATGGGTTTTCTTTCTTTGATAACTACATATTACCATGAAGTATAGATCAATATTGTCCAATACCCCTAATTAGTTCATCTTATAGACAACAATAAGGCGGTTATATCATCATTGTGAAGAAATATTATCAAAGTTTTTAGGGTTAGAGAAGTTATCAGCGATATCATGATTGATATTAACACCTTTCACGTAAATTTTATGGAAAGAGATGACAAAATACAATAATTAATGGGAATTATTATCAGAATGTAATAGTCAATTGTAATGCCTTAAGCTATCGACTTAGCGCTCTAATTCTACCATCTCTAAGCGGGTGACTAGAGTATGTGACATACCGGTGCCAATAATTTTATGACTAAATATAGGAATATGTAAGTAATCATGTCTTGAATGACAATTACTTTCCTGATATCATACCATGCCACTCTCCTATTATTTATCACATCTTAATTATAGTTCAATTGCATTAGTAAACTTTACTTTACAACTCAATCTCATAAACCTCTACCTTATTTAGTCTAGATAACACGTCTTATATGGAGGGAACCCCTAGTATTTAGTGTATCGGCAGTTGAAACCACGTAGTATTAATGAGGAATTAAAATTAGTAAAATTGATAGTTTTTTTTTGATACCTAACTTGATTGATTGTGATTTCGTAAGAAAATAACAATCATACATAATACATCACATTACTACTCTAATATCTAGTATGCATGTAGTAGGATCATGAATTTACATAATATAAGCATTTAGTAGTTATTTACTTATTTATATATACAATATAAATATCAGGATTAAATACAACTAAATGATTGGATAAATTGTCAATTAAAATTTAAAATAGTGAGCGAGCTATGAAAACAATTCAAATACTAAATATTGTATGTAAATCAAAAGAACTATATATTAAGTAAAAAAACCAATTGGAACCCAAGTTTAGGGTTTGGTTCCTTAGTAAAGTTGGTTCCATTGTTAAGCAAACCGGCATATGACCCGTCTACTTTGAAAAATTGGTCCCAAATCGGTTCATAAATTAGGACCATTGAAACCAGACCGATAGGAAATAATAGTACCAGGGACAAGTACTCCTTCAGACTCTTATATGCGTCTTAGAACTGAGTTGTCCAAATCAAACTCTAAGGCTATCTTAGAATTTTTAATATTGACTCAAATTTTTTGATAATTTAGAGATGAACCAACTGAGGGTAGATATTAGGCCAACTAAATATTGTACATCCGTATGCCTGTGTCGAAGGACAATGTCGAGTATTTGTATGTATTAGGTTCTATTCCTTTGTAGTTGACAATGAATCTAAGGAACTTCCCCGAGGTGACTCCGAAGATTATTTATCAGGGTTATGTCTAATTATGACTTTCCTCATGAAATTGGAAGCCACAGTTAAGTCTTTCAAGTGATATTCAAATGTATGGATTTTGACAAGCATGTCGTCTACATAGATGTTTTTGGTTCAACCAATCCAATTTAGGAATGTGTGGATTAGGGATGGCAGTGGTTACGATTTTAATCCGAAACCGACGGATTACCGAACCGAATAAAAACCGATTATGTAACCGTGGTGAAATCCGTTAGGGTTTGGTTTTAAAAAGTGAAACCGATGGTTAAAACCGTTAGGTTATGGTTTTAGATTTAAAAAAATCCGAAAAACCGAAAATCCGTTTTATGTATATTATATATATATAAAACTTATTTTATTTTACCTACTAAAGGCTAAAATCCATGTATTTTTATATTGTGAAGTCCATCTTTCTTATATTTTTTTTTATTTTTAATAACCAAAAGGCCAAAAGTCTCAACCAAACTATAGATAAGGATGGTAATGGTTATGGTTTAAAATTAAAATCGATGAAAATTTGAACCGACTAAAAATCGATTATGCAACCATGGATAAAACCGCAAGGTTATGGTTCTGAAAAATGTAACCGATGGTTAAATCCTTTAGGTTAAATTTTAGATAAAAATAAAACCGAATAACCAAAAACCGTTTATTATCATCTATTTTTGTATATTTATAGTAATATAGATATAAAAGTATTTTCATATCTCAAAAATAAAATCTAAATATTAGAATTAACAAAAGAAGTAATAAACGTTATTTAATTAAAGATCAACATAATATTTTATATATTGGAGATTTTTCATGTATTTGTGATCTTGTTTCAACATTTTCAATATATTTAGAGAGTTATATTTTGGCATGTCACAAGAGCGAGGCGAGGTTAGGAATCCTACTGCGAGAGGGACGCCTCGCGAGCCGGTTTATGGTTAAAATCCGAAAAACCGTTTAAAAAACCGAATCCGAATTATCCGGATATGGTTTTGAAAAGTAAATCCGATGGTTAAATCCGTTAGGGTTTGGTTTTTAATAAATTAAATGGATATGGACATGGTTTTGGATTTTTTTGCAATAATCCGATCCGTTGCCATCCCTAGTGTGGATGAACATTTATAGAAATGTAGCTCCATCGTTCTTCAATACAAAAGTCATGACCCCTTAGAAATACAATCCTTTCTTGGTTATGAAGGCATTCCTATATTCGTCTTTGTGACCTATTTGAATCTGATTGTAAGCTTCGAAGGTATCCATGAGGGTGAGAAACTAATGGCATGTTGTGTCTTCAACTAGCTAGTCTATTTTGGGTAAAGGAAATTAGTCATTTGGGCATGCTAGGTTGTGGTTGGTGAAAATCGAGCACATTGATGTCTCATTTATTGTGATATATTAATATAGTCACGAGACATCTTTTTAGGATTATATTGGGCATATTGAAGGGGTTATTCTCTGTTATGTGATAGTTTCTCATTTATTATTTAGTTTTGAATACTTGTTACTTTTAGAATTATTTGTGTGTAATTTGTGTGTTAAGTGAGAAAATCTTTGGTACTTGGATGATATTGGATCCAAATATGATGATAATAAGTTGATAAGGGAAAGCAAACCCAACTCAAGGTGTTAAAGAACCAAACCGTCACTTTTAGAAAGCAAGAGCAGTTGCCGGCCAGATTAGAAATCGACTTGTTGGTGTCAGCACATGAAATTGATGAAGATCCTGGACGATCCCTCTAGTTTATTGATAGTACTTGAAGTTAGGATCATGTAAAAGCTGACGGTTTGTGATTTGGATATGAATTGAAGAAGTAATTAAAGTTGCAGCTGTTGTGGTTCGGACCAGTCCACCCTACCTTGAAAATGTGTTTCTGTTGGATTATGTCACTTAAAAAGGGCCCACGACCCATAAGATGTTTTGGAATATATATACAAATATATATACATATATATATATATATATATATATATATATATATATATATATATATATATATATATATATATATATCAGTTTTTATCATTAGAAAAGAGTCCTTGATCATTATTATTTAGAATTACATTATTATAGGTCAAGAGACACGCCTTGAAAATAGAGACTAGCTTGGAGAAGAAGAAGGAACTCTACTACACCACTTCTACACTATTCCACCATTTATCTTAGGGTAATTTATTATTCGTTTCTTGTCCTAAACACGATTCTTTTACTTTTATAATTTGATATTATTCTTTAATTATGCACTAAATTCTCATAGTTTGAGTTTGCAATATCTATACACCTCGAAGACTGTATTGATGCTTTTAAGTTACGTGGGGCCATTAAATCTAATTAAATTAGGATTTTGTTTATATTCGGTTATGAATTGAATAAATTTATGCTTTATATATCCTGATAAAATATAGATTGATCCTAGTATCTTAAAATGTCACCCTGTAGAGGGGGTATAGGGACAGACATAGTTCATCTACGTCTGGTGTGCGGTAATGCTCCTGGCGGGCTTGACAGACGGATAATCACATAGGTTAAGTAGTTTGTAGCGCTGATATTTTTTCATAGAATAATCTCACCCGAGAACTCTACTCATAGTTAGGCAGCTATCTAACCTACCCTGGTGGTAGTTAGAAGGAAATTAGAATCCCAATCAACATAACAACCTTCGCCCATATATCTATAATCATTGACTTGGTAGGATAGAGGAATACTAGAAAATTCAAGCTAAACTATCATCTCTTCGTAGTTTATTTATTTTCTTTAGTAGTTAATTAATTAGTTTTAATGTTTGCATCTCAGTTTAATAAAAAAAAGCAAACCAATATTTCTAGTTTATTCATGTCTATTAGTTATAACAGCTGAATCATCTGCACTCTTTAAGAACACGAGCTTGAAATTAACAACTTTAGTCCCTGAGCAGAACGATATTATTACTTACTTTATTACTTGTGAAGGCCCCGTACACTTGCGGGGAGTGATATATAAAGGTGTTGAATTGTTAGTTATCTTTATCACACCTTGGGAGAAGACAAGTTTTTGGCTTTGTTGTTGGGGACTAGATCATTAATTATTGTGGTTTCCATAGTGAAGTAGAGTTAGTTGTTATTCTGTTTTTTTTGTCTCTTTGCAAATTATTAGGTTCACTGCATGCTCTCGGATATCGAGAAGTTACTTAAACCTCAAATGAGACGAGAAAGAGAGCAAAGGAAGTAAGAATTAATGGCTAATAACAATGAGCCATTTAATGTATATGCTGAGGGGAATCTAATTCCTAGAGTTGAGAATGCACCACCTTGGGAAAATCCAATCAATCCAATTCTAAATCCCCCAAGATTACAACCACATGTAGGAGCTAATGGAGAAGTTCCACCTAACAATCTGAACAATCCGCATAGCGAGCAAGGTCTTCCTAAACAAGAATACCAATTTTGTGTTCAACCGTTGGACTTTTGCCCTCCAGTTATTCAAGTTGCTCGATTCAAGCTCGGTCCCAGTATGTTGTGTCAGTTCACGAGTTATGGTAACTACAGTGGTGTTTCACATGAAGATTTGATTCGATCAGTTCAGAATTTTACGAAGATGTGTGATGCCTATATTACAAAAGGTGTCACTTGCGAGCAAATGTATTACTTTATGTTTCACATCTTCTTGACTGGAGATTCGAGTGAATGGTTGAAGCGTCAACCATCTGATTCAGTTAAATCATGGGATGAAATGCAAGCATAAATCTGTGATTGGTACTATCCACATAGCATGATAGTAAAAGATCAAATGGAGCTTGCTAATTTCCTCCAAGACAATGGAGAGAGCGTAGGCGAGACATGGACAAGATTTCAACAGAGGTTGGCTAGATGTCCATTTCATGTTTATACCCCCAACTTCAATTAGCGATGTTTTATTAAGGACTCGACCAAAATTCACGATTGATGGTAGATAACCTTGTAAGAGTCGCTTTTGTGTCCATGGATCCTACCGAAGCATCGATTCATATGGAGAAGATCGTAGAGACTAAGAAGAGTTGGACACCATCACGAGCTCCCATTACTACTACGAGAGGTATGTTATGCTTAGATAGTGACACTACTATAGATTCAAACTTTTCTTCTTTAGAGAATCAAATGAAGCAGTTGTCACTAGTTATGAAAAAAGGTATCCAAGGGAGACAATCCGAGTTGAAGGGAGTTCAAGAGGCACAAGGTTGTCTGCGTTGTGTAGTGAATGATCATATCTAGAAAGAGTGTCAAGGTAATACTAAGTCTGTGTCTAATCGAGGGAATTACTAATCGGGTTATCAAAGGTATCAACATGGGAATCACAATTATCTTGGTCTTTAATGGTCAAAGATGAATGAGGCCGTGAATCAAGATTATTATTAACAACCACAACATCAAAATAACAATTTTCATCCAAGGTCCCAAGATCGGTATCAAGGGGGACAAAGCTACGTGAAGCCAACTCCAACACCACAACCCACTTATGATGCTTATGTCGATAGTCTTGTTCAGAAAACATTTCATGCTTATCCACAAGAAGACTCCAATAATGAGTTTCAATAAACACTATAGTCTTTCACATAAATGACACAAGAAAACATGAGAGCTAACAACGAGAGGTTCAACGAGTATTCTGATGTGTTGAAGATATTTGGGAATCAAGTCTCCCAAATAGCCAACCATCTTCAGAATCTTCAGCAAGCTCCTCCTATGCAAATTGGCCAAGGTATGAACACTAAGGTGAAGTCCATCCAAAATAGTGATATCAATATTGGGTTCGAGTCGTGTAAGACGATTAGCCTTCAAGCTGAAAAGATAGTGGAATCACCACAAGGTGCATCTATTGTAGTGGAGATTACAAATAAAGAAAAATCAACCAAGCTTAACTTAAATGAGGTGATTGTCGAGGATTAGTTTGAGGAAGATGAGGTTGAGAAAGAGGTAGTTGGTGCACCGAGGGTGGAAGAGAAGAGTAGGGCAGAGTCGCCTCCACCACATATGCTATTTGGTGTCGCCTAGGGTGTGATAAAAATATGATAAAATAAAGTCTAGAAAACTACGCACTCTCACCCTAGACAGGCACAATACTGCAAGTATTACAGGACGTATGCAAGTTTTAGTTAGTAAGTTGTGTTCGTTCTCAGGGACTTAAGTGTGTTATACGAGTAGGTAACAATAACGAGTAAGCAATAATTAATCAAAAGACAGAAAATAAAGGAATAGATTTTCGAAATTACTAATTAAAACTAAGAAAATAAAGACAATAAAATAAAATACGAAGAATATAAGATGAGAAGTATAGCTTAGGTTTTGCTAGTATGCACTAATCCTTCTAATTCTTTCTATTAGATCTAGTTAATACGGGAGAATATTAGCTCTTGTATATTTAGTCAGGATTCTAAATTCCCATACCTTAGACCTTGAGAGCGACTAAGGGGGCTACGGATACACCACGAGGCTGGTTCAAATAGGGTTATCAAGCGCTACCAAGGCCCTAAGCAATCAATTTCCATACATGGTGATAGTGATTAATTCATACCCTAATGACTATCTAGTTAGAATCAGTGTTGTCTGGACTAATATCGACACTAGACGTTATGTGGTGTTTCAATAATTAGACACCCAGTTAAGGTGATCATCTAACTACTATTAATAAAGCCTAAAGTGATCAGTTCTAGGACAGGCAATAAATCAAAACACATAAACAAATATAAAGGTAAGTAGCTAATATCAAATTAAAACATGTAATTCCCAAAGAAACTTAGATAGAAGAATTAGAATTCATAGTTTATACATGATGCAAAACCCAAGCTATGGGTGATTTAGTTCATACCTGAAGGAAATAAACTAAAAGAAATAATGAAAGACATCATCTTGCTCTCTACAATAAACTGGAAGAATAAAACCTTAAGAACTAATTACTATGAGGCAAGGATGATTTACAAGTGATATAAGGGTGTATTTATAGGTGTTTAGAAGACCTAATTCGTTTTCTTGAAGGAGAGGTTAAGTAATGGACTCCAAGCCCAACTCAAATTCGTATGGAAATAAAGATAATTACTGCTTACTTGTTTTGAGCATATCTTCTTCGTTATTGGTCGGTTTTTAGCCCACAAGATACCAAAAAAATCCTCACAGAATTATCTACGTCCCTATGAAAGGAATCTTCCAAAATTGTCTTGGTTTTGGAGTTATCACCACTTCTTTAGGCGTATCTGCAGAAATTCAGATTTAAGGTAGCTTTTCCTTTTCCATGATTTTAGCTTTTGTTTCCTTTATCTCCAATTACCATGCTTATCTCTTTCCATATCTTGTAGTATTTGACTTGGACTCTAATTAATCTCCATAATTATCTTTAAAACTTCACACTAAATAATTAATTAAACCCAATATGCTCTAAAAATATTATTTTACTAAATCAAGACTCAAAATAGGAAAGTGCACTATTTCTCAAGAAAATCGTCTATTATGACTTCTAAATCACTATCTACAATTACCATGCTTATCTCTTTCCATATCTTGTAGTCTTTGACTTGGACTCTAATTAATCTCCATAATTATCTTTAAAGCTTCACACTAAATAAATAATTAAACCCAATATGCTCTAAAAATATTATTTTACTAAATCAAGACTCAAAATAGGAAAGTGCACTATTTATCAAGAAAATCGACTATTATGACTTCTAAATCACTAAAAATGATGTCTCATCCTAATATAAATCTTTCACAAATAAGGAGACATCACTATTTTCACCACCGTATCCATTAAGAATAACATATCCAATGGGTGATACCGAGTACAAGAAGTTTGTAGAGATGTCAAAACAAGCAAAGATCAACGTCCTAGTACGTAAAACCGTTAAGTAGGAGAAAAACAGAAGAAATTCTTCAAGAATACTCCATCCAATAAGGACAAACTTGTTGATATCCAGACCGCGGCTCTAACAAAAGACGTATTGATGAGATTTCAAAGGAAGCTACCACCAAAGCTTCATGATCCTGGAGGTTTCAACCTCACAACTAAAATAGGTGATACCTTTGAAGCGAAAGCGATGTGTGACTTGGGTTTGAGTGTCAATCTCAAGCCCAAGAGTGTGTTTAAGAAGTTGGGAATCAGAGATGCCAAGACAAAGATTGTCACCTTACAACTGGCTGATCATTTCCATAAAAAATATGGGGAATCATCGTGGACTTGCTCGTCTAGGTAGTCTAGCTATTCCCACTAAATTTGTTATTCTTGATTATGTTGCAGACCAAAATGTCACATTCTTGCTCAACATCCATTCTTGTCCACGAGTCGTACCATAATCGATGTACACGAGGGCACCGTCATCCTCTGTGCAAAAGATGAGTCAGAGATATTCTATGTTTTGGTAAAAAAAAGAAGAAGGAGTCATGAGAGGTCCCAACAATCTGAGTTGTGACCGAAGAGATATGTTGTAGATATCCCCGCCTAGGCACGCCTAGGCACCGCCTAGGCGTCAACTCCCCCTCAGCCGCTTACGCCTAGTTAAAATTCTTGGTGTTTTTGCCTAGCGCCTTAGTCGCCATGAAATAGGCGCCTAGCCCGTCTAGGCACCGATTAATGGCAAAAAAGGACGCCTAGGCACCGATTAATGGAAAAATATTCCCGCATAGACCTTTTTGTTATTTTACTTATTCTCGATAATTCTTTAGTTGATACTATAACTCAATTTTTAGTATATTTATATTTACTATAACGTTCTTAGAGGAATTTTATGACTTAAATAGTTAAAATAGTTATAACATATATATTACTAAATATACAAAAAATTACACATCGGGTTCAAAACTGTACAATTCCGCCTAGGCCCCGTGTAATCCCGTGTAGGCGCTAGGCCCCGGTCGACCGCCTAGCTCGCAAAACCGAGATCTTCAGCATAGATGAAGAGGTAAAACCTGAGAGCCCTTAAGAAATCGTGAAGATGAGAGAAGAAGATGAGTTTGGGATAGGCAATGAGGTCGCATGGTGGTGTCGGCTAAGGTGTGATAAAAATAGGATATAAATAATGCAACTAACACCCTAGCCTAAACACGTTACTCACTGTAGATATCACAGGTCGTATGCAAGTTTTAATGATAAATAGAATTCGTTCCTCAGAGACTACGAAAGTTAGAGAGAACTTATGCAAATATTAAGTGCAAATAAGAAAGCTAGAAAACTAATATTACGCAGAAAATAAAAGACTAATGAAATATTTTTTTGGTTTTTAAATAAGAGAAGTTAACTAAACAAATTAAAGACAGGAAATATATAAGAGAAGAAGATAGTATGAAAGTTTAGCTCGAGATATAGCAAGTAATCCCCAATAGCCTTGTTTATTTTAATCGTGTAAGGGAGAATTGTGTGATATGCAATAGCCAAGATTCTATAGTCCTCCTAACCCCCTTCCGTGTAGACTTAAGAGGCAACCTAAAAATTACCAGGGGACTTAAATAAGGTGGTCCTACGCCACTAGGGCCTTATATGAGACGGTTCTACGCAATGATCAATGATTAAATAACAAACCCTAATGACTATCATAGTTAGGCAAGCCCTTCCGGATCACTACCGCACACTAGACATTTATGTGGTGTTTCAATAATTAGACACCCCTTCCAGGTGACCATCTAACTACTATGGTAATCCTATACGTAGTACTCCACAAGAATTGCAGACACTAAATCAAAGCACATAAAACAAATAATAGAACACTAATTTCATTTAAATGCTAACATCCCAAATTAAAATAGATGTAAAACAAGTCTAGGGTTCATACTCATATTCTAATCTCAAGTTAAAATAAATTTAGTTCATACTAGAGAAAGAAAAGAAAATAATTACAAATTTGAAGGCTTGTGAAGGCATAATTTGATGTCCAATTCCTTCCGGGCTTCTCTTCTCTTGTTGTAAATTTCGTCTTGCCTTAAGGTTTGGCCAAGGATGTATTTCCAATTATAAAAGGGTGTATTTATAGGGTTTTCCAAACCCTAGGTCGGATTATTGGAGTAGAGGGCAAGTAATAGGACTCTTTCGCAAATCAAATTTGTTTCCTAAAATATAGGAGAATGAAAAAACTGATGTTGTCTTGTTTTGGTCGTATCTCACTCATTTTTTCTCCGATTTTCGCTTACTTTATATCGAAACGACCGTATCAAAAATATCTACACTTTTCCTTCTGACTGCTCATCCAAATTACCAGCACAGTTTAAGTTATAATCATTTTAGTGGACGTTACTGCAGAATTTCATATTTACTTGGCAACTTTTCTTTCTTATTTTATCTATAGTTCCTTTTATCTCTAATTTCCATCCATATCTTCTTTCCTTATATATTTATAATTGATTTTTACATATAATTAATTTCCATATATCTTTAGAGCTACACATTAACAAACAAATTAACCCAAATATGCTCCAAAAATAAATCATCAAATCAAGACAAGAAATAGGAAAATATAAAAATATAAATAAAAATTGATAATTAAATGCTCAAATACACCTAAAATGATGTCTCAAACCAAGATTAATTCATCACAAATAGGGAGACATCAAGACCCCCAATTCAAAGTTGTATCGTCCCGCTACAATAAAAATAAAAATATTAGGGTAGTATAATAATAGTCAGAGAAGAAGAAGAAGAAGAAGAAGAAGAAGAAGAACAAGAAGAAGAAGAAGAAGAACAAGAACAAGAAGAAGAAAAAGAAGAAGAAGGAGGATAGAACACAAATGAATGATCCTAGATCAACATACCTAAAAAGTCCCATGTAGTAATGCTAAATAAATAATGCACACGTACACTTGATATACACATAATCAACAATCCATAAATCCAAGTCCATATTAATTTCGCAATGCCAGAAGGAGAGATCTTCAACTCAGTTCCTGTTAATGGCTATAGGGTGATCATAGGTCCTAATATAGTATCCAATGGTCCACTCACCTATGCCCTAATGGTTCCATTGTTCCTCCACCAAGTAGCTAGAAATCCTAAGGTCTTTACAGTTATAATGTGGCTTAGGGAAGGTACGATATATTTGGATAATGAAAGTGAGCTTTTGGCTCTCTCCTTACATTCCATCAACGAATCGCCCTAGAGCTTGAGTTTCACTTGAAGATGTTCTTCCTCCACCCAATTTTGATGCTTTGATTTACATCCCCAAATAACCCAATAAACCCTTTTCATGATGATTACATAACAAATTCCACTTGGATTTTTTGTGATCTTCTTTACTCCAAACTCAGTTTGTACCTTAGCTACATATAAAAAACACAAAAAACTACCTATCAAAAACACTAATCTAAAGTAAAACATAAAAAAAAAAACAAAATTGTGGGTGGTCTCCAGGACAACACTTTTGTTTAACGTCTTTCAAAGTTAGACGCGTTACCTCTATCAAATTTTTCGAATGTAGCCTCCCCAACAGCAGGAAAGGCTATTCACGATTATTAACCTCTGTTTTAGACCTCTCTTGGGTCTGATTTCAATAATTTTTTTCAAAACAACTTGTGTAATGACAAACGGTCCCATCCACGAATCTTTGTGACTTCATGGCCCTATTTCGGGTCTACAGGCCTTCCCTTCAACTTCGTGGCCTACCCCAAACTCACTTTTTGGTCTAGAATCCACATGTTTTGCGTGGATTTCTTCTAGTACTTTGTTACTGGTTGCAATGTGGATGACATGAACAGTGGGGCTAACTCCCTTGGTTTATTACCCAAGACGTAGAATGTTTATTGCCTTCACATCATTCGTTCCTAATGTTAATTGTGGAGCTTGTACCTTTGCTATTTGGGTGATTTAAGTTTTTAAGATATGTATTGCGGCCCCATGTTCTCTGAACATTTCTTGACATATATTCATGTTATCTTGAACCATAGTCATAAAGGTGTCCAATTCTTTTATCTGACCCAGCTCCTTCCCGAGGATGATGTGGTAAGGCTTTCTGAGCTAGATTATCGGCATAAGCATCATAAGTTGGTTGTAGTGAAGGAACTGGTATATTATAATTTTGGTTCCCTTGATAGGGACCTTGAGATCTTTACTGGTAAGTGTTGTTCTAGGGACGTGGTTGTTAAGCGTTACTTGGATTTGCGGCCCCATGTGGATGAGAATACTGCATACCTAAATGATTTCGATCACCAAATTGGTAATTGCCACAGTTGGAAACAAATTATATAGAATTTAGATTGCCTTCACACTCTTCCCATTCATGATTATTCACCTCACAACACGGACAACCTTGTGCTTCTTGCACTACTTTCATCTCAGTTGGCTTCCTCTGAAGACCCTTCTCTAACATGAGTGAAATCTACTTAATTTTATTCTCCATCATGGAGAGTTTAGTGTCAAAAGCAAATTTTTCACTTAATCGAAGCATGTCCTTGGTATTTGTGATAAGAGCTTGCAATATAGGCCAACTCCTTTTTGTTTCAATATTTCGCTCCATACATTTTGCAGCTTCCGCGGTGTCCATGGACACAAATCTTCCTCTTCCAATATTATCCACCCTCAATCTACTTTCTGCATCAATACCTTGATAGAACATCGCTAACTGTAGTCTTGAGGTATAACCATTAAGTGGACATCTTGATACTTTATATTGAAACCTTGTCCATGCCTCTCCTACACTTTCATTATTCTCTTGGCGAATACTTGCAAGCTCCATCGGATCTTTCAATATCATGCTCTTCGAATAAAAAAGGTTAAATAATGCAACTTGTAGCTCATCCCAAGCCGTAAGTGTGTCTGGTGCTTTTCTTTCTAACCATTCACCAGCACCTCTGGTCAAGAAAAACAGAAACATGTATTGACACAGTTGCTCACGTGTAATGCCCTGAGTAATGTAGGCATCACAAATCCATATAAATTCTGAATTGATCTTACCAGTTCTTCAATTGCTGGACCAATGTAGTGTCCATGGCTCGCAAACTGACTAAGCAAACGCTGATCGGGCCTGAATTCTGTGGCTTGGATCAGTAGAGGGTGAATCCCTGATGGTTGAACTCAAAAAAGGTGCTCCCAAACCTAGGAGGTCTTGTTCATTACTCCAAACATTACTTCCTTATTCTTCTCTTCTTTCAAGCGTATTCTATAAGCCTTTATTATATCCTCGGGGTCCAAGTACATACACCAAAACCTAAAGAACCTGAAAGAGACAACAACAAAAAGAAAGCGTAAATCTGAAACAACTAAAAATTGCTATACTAAAAACTAAACACAATAACTAACAAGGAAAATCCCTAGCAACGGCGCCAAACACTTAGTGTGGGATAGGATGTGATAAAATAATGATATAAATAAGAGAACTAGCACCCTAAACCAACACGACAAACTCACTACAAGTATTACATATCGTTTGCAAGTTTAGTTAGTAAGTAAGATTCATTCGTAGGGATTAAGAATGTTAGCGTAAAATCATGTTTAGAGAAGAAAGCGTACTAGATATTGGTTGTTTAAACTAAAAGACAAATAAGTAAAAAGATAGATAATTGAGAGAATAAAAATTAACTATTAATGTAATAAATAAAAGTAAATAGAATGGAGTTAAGAGATATAGCTTAGGTTTGCTAACATGCATTAATCCTTCTAAATCAATATTCTAGTTATAAGGGTGATTAAATCTCTTAGAGAGAAGTAGTCAAGATTCTATATTCCTCCTAACCCCCTTCCAGGTGGACTTAGGTGGCAACGTGACAATTACCAGAGGACTTGGGAAAGGGGACCCTGCGCAATAATGTGTGGTTAATCTCAAACCCTAGTGACTATCTAGTTACGCAAGCCCGTCAGGATCACTACCGCATACTAGACGTTTATGAGGTGTTTCAATAGTTCAACACCCCTTACGGGTGACCATCCAACTACTATTAATGGGGTAATTATATACCCGTGCACTATCAATGACTATGGTCAATAAATCAAAGCACATATAACAAATGTATGAAATAGATAAGAAGCTTAAGCAATTTAAAGGTAAATCCCAAATAACATAAAATAAAGAAATAGAATTCAAATATTATACCTGTGCAAAACCCAAGCTATGGAAAATTAGTTCGAACTAGAAAAAAATAAACTAAAAGATAGATATATACTTGTCAACTTGCTTATATGGATCTATAAGTATAATATTGATTAATAACTGAGCTAGGACATGTTTACAAGGATAAGTAGATGTCTTTATAGGTGTTAGCTAACCCTAGGTCGAAATCTTGGAGTGCAAGGCAAGTTATTGGATTCCTTTTCCAATTCAAGACCGTTTCCTAAAATATAGGTCGTGATATACACTGCTCAATGATTTTGTCATATCTCCTTCGTTACTTATTGGATTTTCGCGTACTCTATATGGAAACAACCGCAATTCAAAGATCTATCTGTTTAAAAAATATCTCCTCCATATTCATAATATATTTTATGAAGTCTTCAAAATACTGGACGACTTTTTAGCATGACAGATTTATTTGGCAACTTTTCATATCCTACTTCAACTTTGTTTCCTTTTATCTCTAGATTTTGAATTGGATCTTCTTTCTTTTAACTACTTAACATTTATTTGGCCTCTAAATATTTCCTTTTACTTAATATCTTCACAATAACACACAAATCATACTAAAAACGCTACAAAAGTAATAAATCTCCAAATCTCTAATAATGGGGAAAAATCTATTAACAATTAACTAAATGCATCTAAAATGATGTCTAAAAACTATATTAATCTATCACAAATATGGAGACTTCATATATCAAAATCATCGGCGCCGATAGAGTAGAAAGATTCTCGGTGGTGATGGCCAGGTGAGTCAAAGGGTCAATCCCTTCATGAACTCCCACGTTCGATACCCCATTACATCTAGCAGGCATCAAATGAAATAAGAAGAAAAATAAGGAGTAGAAGGAAATGAATACCTCTCATAAAGTTGATCCTTAGAGAAGACGTTTAGTATACGAGAATACCGTCCAAGGATAAATCAATTCACTTTGAAAATTGATTAGAGGGAAAAGAAGGCCACAACGGATAAAAAAGAGTATATATATATATATATATATATATATATATATATATATATATATATATATATATATATATATATATATATATATATATATTATATACTGGATGAAGTGATTGATTCAATTACATGAAATGATAATAAACCAGGTTTTACACAAAAATAATCGATAAAATGTTTGAGCTAATCCTACCTTGACACATACGGAAGGAAAAATGCGTAAAAGCTAAAAAGATAAATAGTCAATAGATGATAATCCAACAACACCATATTCCAAGTCATAATAACAACAAAAACTTTAAATCGAAAGTCCGATTCATTCATCGACATCTCACGAATTGTCAAAAGTCTAATTCTTTCATCGACATATCAAGAAAGACTGATTATTTCATTGGAATTGAAAGTTCAATTTTTTCCATTGACATCTTAAGACATATCAAAACACCAATTCTTTCATCAACATTAAAAGACAAAATTTTCATTAGTATCGGAAGTCCGATTTTTTATCAACATCTCAAGAAATATCGAAAGTTTGATTCTTTCATCATCATCGAAAGTCCAATTCTTTCATAGAATACGTGAGTCGTCACTAGTGACCTGCCATTACAGTGTCATGATTGATTACGTGTATTTCCATTTATTGGTATGCAACCGACTTTCTTCTCCAAAGATCCTTGTAGTGGTGCATACGGTGTCGCCATATTTCATTGTTAATTTGATTTTGCTTATATTTTTTCAGTTTAATACATACCGAAAAAATATTCAACCTATTCCTTATTTCTACAAAGTACTTCCAGATAGTTAAGGCTATCTAAGACCGATTGGTTTTCTATTCTGAAATATCCATGCTCAATCGTGTGCACTTCGCAGCTCGGTCAGGTATACTATTCATGTCCTGGTAGATACGATGAACTTTCGACTTAGAGAACTTTGTCATCCGTTTCCTCATCTCCCAAATGACTTGTTAGGATTATCCAGTTTGTTTCCCATTTCTTTTGAATTCCTTGAATTAACTCAAGGTTTCCCAAGTAGAAAGAGCTATTCCTAAGTCTGAGGCCACCTGCATCTCTCATGGCAAATAGAACGAACCATGCTTCCTTTTAGATAGGTGACTTGATTCTTCCTCTTCTCATAATTTTGTGTTTTACAACCCCATCCATATTAAGCTCAATCGATACAACACTTGACAGTTCCCATTCGGTTGTGAAGGACACGTCATTTAACCATATAATATCCGCTTCATCCTTAAAAACTTGTAAAAATCTCCTTTAGCTACTCCCCCTTCCTTGGTTATATTTTTTTCTTTCCGGTCCTCCCCCTGATTACCAAATAAATCACTTAGTAGTTTATTGGTTTTCCTATTGATCCCTTGAACATCCCAATTTTTTTTCAAAATAACCCTCTATTTTAGCTTTCCAAATAAACCAAATAGTTCTAAGAACAAATGCGACTGCAATTTTTTTAACCAACCAGTTGTTAACTACACTTTAATAGTCATCGTGAACCACTCTTCGAATGACCCTTCAAAATCTCGGTTAATCTTTATCTATATTTTTGAAGATGCCCAGACTGCACAGCTGAAAGGCATTTAAGAAACAGGTGTTCAATAGTTTCGTCTCCCAATTCATACTATTTACAACGTGAATCGTTACAACACTTCTTTTACTTCAGAATCCTTTTAGTTGGCAGTGCTAAATTTTAAGAATTTCCATCCTGATATCCTAATTATTTTTGGTAGGGTTGAGTGCCAGATCATTTTCCATGTTTCCCAATTTTTCGAATTTCCAAAGCACGAGTTTTGTCCCTCTTTGTTACTTTCGTCTTGGACAAGACATTGATATCCCAGATTTTTATATCTACTATCTTTTGTGTGTGGCCAAATAATTTTATCTTCTGAATCCTAATGCAGGTTTGGAATCTTAATAATGTCATTAACCACATTCTTGGGCCGAATTTCTTTAATGAACTCCAGGTCCCATCCCATCAGATCCTTATTAAACAAATGCGCCACATATTCCACTTTACAATTCCTTAGTTTCTCAAGTTTTACGTTCGTCCCCATGCAAGTGTCTTCCCATACTTTGGTTGTTAGCTCGTTATTAATTTGCCAAACACATTCTTTTTTGAGAAGTTGAAGGCCTTTGAATAAATTGTCCCAGCCTTAGGATCTCTTTTTCTTCAACTTGGAATCCCATATTCTGGCTCTCGGGTGATAAATACCCTTTAAAACTTTATCCATTAATGAGTCTGGTTTATCGATAATCCCCCATGCTTGATTAGCAAGCATAGAAATGTTTAATTTCTATAAATCTCTTAACTCAATCCCTCAAACTGATTTTGATCAAGCTATTTTCTTCCAAGCTATCCAATGAATTTTATTTTTTAGAGCCGAGTCCCACCAGAAACTCGCGACTAAACTAGTCATTTTCCTACAAAGTTCTTTTGGGAATTCAAAGATTGACATCACATAGTTTGGAATTTCGCAGAATACTGCTTGATAAGTGCTTCATTTCCACCTTCCGAAAGAATTTTAGCCACCCAACTTGCAGATTTATTTAGAAGTCTGTCCTTTATATACTTTGTATTATCTGATTTAGCTCCTTGTAAAGTTAGTGGTATACCCAAATATTTCCCAAGGGAGTTCGTTCTCTCCATTTCCAAGAGGGGATCAAACTCCTCCATCGTATCTATCGGGGTTCCTTTACTAAATAAGATTGTAAGGTTCACTTGCTGGCCCGATGCCTCACAATATTCCCGGACCATGTCTTTGAAACTATCAATTTCCCGTTTATTAACATTGATAAATTATAATGCAACGTCCGCAAAAAGGAGGTGTATCAGTCTTCGGCAGCTTCTCGTGATAGTAATGCCTTTAATAATTCCTTCTCTACATTTGTGCTTAATTAGACTAATGAGCCTTTCTGTCATGAGAGAGAACATAAAAGGTGACATCGGTCTCCTTGCCTTATTCCCTACTTCGACCTAAAACACCGTGAGAATCCTCTGTGGACTTTGATTTGAAAGGACATTGTAGAGATACAATTCATAATCCAATATCTCTAAGTTTGACAAACCCCAAGTTTTTCCAGGATTTTAATAAGCAATTCCTAGTTGACTTTATCGTATACTTTTTCCATATCTAGCTTAATTGGTGCATAGTTTTTCTTTGATTTTCTTTTAATATTTAGGTAAAAGGAAACCTCATGCGCAATGAGAATATTATCTTGTATACTTCTACCTTTAATAATTTTTAATTGATTCGACAAGACTATATCGTCCATATACGATTGTGAATTGAGAGATATCATCTTAGCAATGATCTTGTAGTTGAAATTAACGCAAGAAATTGGTCTGAAGTCCTTAACCATTTCCTGCGTTTATCCTTTTTGTACGAGCGTGATTAGAGTGTCGTTAATTTTTTTGCCAATGAGGTATTTCCTTTAAAAAAAATTGGACAATAGCGAAGATATCATCTTTAATAGTATCCCAAAATTAATGATAAAAATTCCCTGGAAAGTCGTCTAGGCCTGATACCTTTGTTCCCGACAAGCTAAATAATGTTGTCTTGACTTCGTCCATATCCGAAAACCTTGTGAGTTCATTATTTATTTCATCTGAGATCTTGCAAGGAGACAACTGCAACTTCCTTAATACCACTGCATCCATTACCTGAGAAAAGATTGTTATAGTAATTAAATATCACCCCTGAATTTCCATTGGGTCCTCCATCCGCTGACCATAATTATCGTTAATCTTAATAATTCGATTAGTATTGCTCCTTTGTATAGTTAAGAAAGGAAAAATGTTGTATTCTTGTCTCTTCTTTTGACCCACGGGTTCCTTGCCCTATCTGCTCAGAATGCTTCCTCTTTTGCCCATATTTCTTCACGTTCTGTATAAATCATTTCCTCTTTCTCCCAATTTTGGACACTTGTCGGTTCATCTTGTAGATTGCTAAGAAGAGTTTGATACTTGTTGATGAGCCTTCTATTATTTTGGAAAGTTCCCTTACTCTACCCAGTCAACGCTAAACAAATAGTATCCCTTTTTAGACAACACTCGTCAATATTTTTTGATTTATATTTTCCCGACCATGTGTCTTTTATTATATCTCTGCATTGCCGGTTCTCCAGCCATCTTACTCAAACATGAAGTACTTTTTATACCCATTTTCTTTCTTATTTTCCATAAGAATCAACGGTGAATAATTAGACCCGATTTGTCAATTCCATTATAAATGAAATATCTGGAAACATTCTTAGCCAGTTTTCAGATGCCAGCGCTAGACAAGCTTTTCCTTTACACATTCATCACCCTTTCTTATATACGTCCATATATAAAACACCCTTTTGTTGGTATCTTTATCAAACCATTAAAATTTATATACTTATTGAATTCAAAAATTCTGTCAAAGTTTGGTGCATACCTCATTTTCCGAAGCTTTCGTTATCTTGTTAACATCTTTGATGACAAGTTCCGGTTCCTTGATGGATTATTTCCATTTTGTGATATTGTCCCAAATTTTCTCTCTATCTTTTTCATTAGTAGGAGCATGAAAAAAATGGCGTATGAGGACAAAGAAAAACCGTCATTAAATTTGTCGATTACAGAATAGGTACAAGACATGACAACTTTAAATATCACCCTATCCTTCCATAAGAGTGGAATTCCCCCGGACCTAAAGCTCTTCCTCCGGGTTCAACTACATTGAATTTATTGAAATTCTTAAAGTGCTTACACGATCTAAGATATTTCTTTTTAAGCCTATATTAAAAAAACAATCTAACAATGTTTAATATTTCTAAATGAAATATTTAAACATTCTCCTAGTCATCAATGCCCTCGCGCCCTAACTATTCCACACCAAAATGCTATCCATAGTTACCGGCCACTTTCGAGGACTAGCAGATATCCCTCAGATTGATTATACGCTTGCTTTTCTTCACGGGTAGAGCCCGGGGACTTGCGTCTTTATCCAAAATGTCCCCATTACTCCATCACAATATTAGCCACTACAATAGTACATTCTTTCTTGGTCTGTATTTTTTACTCGTAGATTCTCCTCTAGTCTGGGTTTCTATATTCTGTATCATAGTTCCCAACTGACTCATCCCTATTTCCACCTAACATTTGATACTTAACTTCACAGAAGATTGAATAAAGATCTTCTAAGAACATTTGCATATCGTTAATTCTTCTCCCTATTAAAGTAAACTCTTTGTACCGAATATCCCCCCCTCTTTGATCTTCAATTCTCACTCCCCTGTAAACCTTTTCTCATCAAATTCCAAGGCCATAAAAAACGCTCACTTGGACCTTCAACCATATTCCTTGGTGTCATGTACCACTTTTGGTCAAAGTCAACATCTTGTCTTGCATGTTTACTATGACTTCGACGATCTTTCCTTTGGCTCAAAATATTCTCTTTGTTTCTCATAACTCAACATAATCTTCTCTCCCTTGGTCTTAACAGACTCTTCCGATCCATTACCCTTAAATTTTGTAAAACCCGTGTGTCTCTTTTTTCTCACTAACCCTATTCATTTCGGCCCAATTCTCATCATTAATTTTCTTATTCATTTTTTAAAACTCATCATCTATAGTTCCCAATACTTCCATAACCTCTTCCCCGTTTGCAATAACACTCTTACCGATGTCATCAACTTCCTCTTAAAAGACTTTAAATAGACCCGGGAAGTTTTTCATGTTAATTTCCAACAGTTCCTTCTCACCACGAAAAACGCCAACCATATCCCCGAGTAGCCCCATTTTTCTCTATTTCTTTTCAATGATTCTCCTTATTATTTGTCGATGTCCATCCTCATTGAGTTTTGCTTTACTTTGTAACCAGGATAAGAATAGAGCCGACCATGAAACCCGCTCCCCTCGTTCACATTACCCTTTTGTTATCGTCGTCGTTATTGTCTTTATCAAGTCTTATAAAAGTAAAAATTCGCACAACTTTGTCGAATATCCCCCATCTATCACGTTTTCGAATAACATACTTAACTTTATCTTCACTTCTTATCGTGGTTTCCGGGTTCCAAATTAAAAAACTTGACGCATCGATGCACCATATCTACCCCACATGTACTACGATTATGGTTAAAAATTCCACAGTTATAGCAGAAAAGCCTGATATTCTCATAAATGAACGAGAACCACGTGCTCCTTCACTTTGTTTGATAAAACCCCTGTCTTGATTGGTTCTTTGGTGTCAAACTTAACCCTAAGCCCCAAGATACTCATATCTTCGTGATTAAACAATGGGAATTCTATCTCGTAAATTTCCCCACTGAAGTTCCAAAAGACTTCAATGCTTTCAACGCTTTGTTGTATCCCCTCTAGGCCATGCACACTCATCCACACATAAGAATTGATCAAGTCTAGTTCATATACATTCACATTAGCTTCCCACTTGGCCAAGACCATATGCATAGACTGAATAACCATTGGTCTTAGGAATCAAAGACGACCGGCATCTTCTTTGCTATCCACAAAGATCTTGAACAGGTTCTCATGATTTTATTCAAAATTAACGCGATATTGAATACCCAAAGGTTCAAGAACTATTTCCTGTAAATCACCAAAAGGTATAACACACTCTGAGATGATCTTCGCGGCGAACGTGTTGCGTGTTTTTCATGATACAACTTTAGTGTTAAGTGAAAGAACTTGAAATTTCCTAATGCAGTCTTGCTTAGTTTTCGCAAGTGATAACAAATGTATTTGATAGGTAGACATTGATGCAAAGTTGCAAAAAATGATGGTGAAAGATTGTACGTGAATTACATTTCTCCATGAGGATTATAGATTGCAGTTGTGAGTGGATTTTTGCAAGCCAAAGAATATCCAGTGAATCCTTTGCATCATCATGCAAACAATCGAGCTTAGCCACGTGTCAGAACCTACAAATTTAGTTAATATCATGTGTGATTTCTTCTCTTTCCCAACTTTTTCTTCCTCACTTGCACTGAGAAAGACGACTATTAGGAGCAAAAAGAGATTTTAAGAAACAAAATTTTATTATGCACGTAAGAAGTTAAAAGGAGTCTGCGCTTTCTCCCATATGTTTCTATCGGAATAACAATTTAGGTAAAGAAACAATACACTCCACCCTTCACTTGACACCCCCCCCCCCCCCCCCCCGATGCAGCAGTTTTTCCCATATCACCATGTAAATTAACAATAAAAAAAGAAATCTCCCTCCCAACACAAAAGAATGTCTAATAGAATAAATCCCCTCTAAATAAAACCTTTTATAGTGAATTTTTTTGCCACGCATGAGATTATTTTGTCCTCCCAAGAAACCAATAATTGTTTTGCTTCGACAATTATCTTAACATCCAATTATACCTGCTTTTTGTTTGCATATGAAGCTGACTTACCATATATTCATTGGTCTTCCACGAAACCATAAGAAGAAGCAAAATTAAAAAAAAATCACCAGTAAAGCCGTTCCAAGAAGACTTCAAAACCCAACAACAAAAAAAGATGTAGATTACCAAATATACTAATTGTCATAGGACTAGAAGAACAATTAAAAAGAATAAAAGATTATAAATGACAGAAAAAATTGAACAAAGAGGGATTAAATTGATAAAAAAAAAGATTTAGGTGAATAAGAAGTTTTTTTAGAACATTTTAACTATTGTTGACATATTTTTTATGTAACTATTTGTATGTGGTTTTGTTTAGGGGAGAGCACGTGTCGGTTTTACCCAGTTTTGAGGTTAGGGTAATCCAAGGTTATTTCGGTTTAAGAAATTGCTTGCGTAACCTAAGGATAGGGTAAAAAAAAATTACCTTCGGGTTACCCTTCGATTACCTTCATTTTACCCACGTTAGTCAACATTAGTCAAACTTTTTTTAACGCAAGATCTTTTTTTTAGAAAATGACAAAATCTGAAAAAACCGGTATTATTATACATCTAAAGATCAGAGTTACAATTTTGACATTACAAAACAAGAAGTCGTTAATCGAATACTTCAAAATATGTTATGCGTGTTTGGAATATCCAAGAAGGCAAATGAAAAGATTTCTATAATATGCATGTTTTGTATTTTATTATATTATACGGTTTTTCGGTTTAGGTAAACCCAATCCAATGGCTTGGGTAATATATAGGTAAAACATATGGACCTAAAAAATCATGAGGTAACATGATGGATAAAGTTAGACTTGGTAAAATTAACATATATTTTGGTTTGATTTGATTAAAATTAACTTAATTTTTTAGTTTTATTAAAATTCTGTTATTTCCTAATTTTGTTTTATCTAAAGTGAAGTGTGTTAAACAAGAAAGAGAAAACTGTAATAATACAATCTACTTGGTTAAAGAATTATTGATTTGCCTGGAAAAAAAAATGATTTTCCTCTATCACCATTTATTATCTTTTATTATTAGTTAAAGACATGCGTAATGTAGAATGATGGTATATTTGTCCCAAATATGAGTTGGATCTTATATAGTAAGTCTGTTAAGCTCGGAGACTTTTAAATAAAAAACCCCAGACATCCATAGACCTTTTTTTTTTTGGACACCATAGACCTTATTGAAATACTTTAATAATTTGGATTAAATGATACGGATGTGAAATGTGTGACAAGTGAGTCCAAATATAGTGTACTGTTTTTTTAGTCGAAGTGTACTTTATTGACTTGTGTTACAAAAAAGGTTGTTCTTTTATGATATTTCGACCTAAAGTCTATTGACGGTGATTTGCTTTTTCTAAAGTAATCATATTGTATCTGCAATCTTAAGCAGTTAGTTTAATAACATTGAGTAAAAGAAATAGAAAATTGACAAAGAAAACGCAGCAAAGCAATGGCATGTAAGAATCTAGAATAATATTTAAGGGAAAATTATAAACAAAGGTCATGACTTACATTTTAACAAAATAAAGCCTAGCTTCATGAGATAATTCCCAATTAATTACACTTCCTCACTTTTCATTCTAAAAAAAAAGGAAGGAGAAAATTACTTCCTACTTACTCACAAATTTTCAACTTAATTCTCAAATAAGCACATGGTCATATTTACCTTCCATTATTGCCCTTATATGTTTTTTTATTTCATTATATATTTATATATTTAATATCTGAATTTATTTTTTCATTTTTTTAAATATTTTTTTTTTAATTTTTTTTTTCCGAAAAAATATTTTTTTTTTGAATTTTTTTTTTTCGAAATTTTTTTTTTCCAAATTTTTTTTTTTTTTTTTTGCAATTTTTTTTTTTCGAAATTTTTTTTTTTTTTTGAATTTTTTTTTTTTGAAATTTTTTTTTTCGAAAAATATTTTTTTTTTTTTCGATTTTTTTTTTTTTTTCGAAAAATATTTTCGAAGATTTTTTCATTAACACACAAGTCCATACTGTTTTGTGTTACGGTAACTCATACATCAAGCGATTGTGTGTTACATTAACACACAATCAGATGTTCAGACTATCTGTACACTATTATCTATTAATGTGTACAAATATTCTGTATATCTTATTCTGTGTTCCTGCAACACACAATTGTTATTTGTGTGTGTTTAAGCAACGCAAAACTGTAAATGATAAACGCATTGTGTGTCTTACCAACACAAAACCCATACTGTTGTGTGTTACTGTAACACATACTTTCAGCAATTGCGTGTTGCATGAACACATAATCAGCCTACATATACATTATTCTATACTTTAAATGATAAACGCATTGTGTGTCTTACCAACACAAAACCCATACTGTTGTGTGTTACTGTAACACATACTTTCAGCAATTGCGTGTTGCATGAACACATAATCAGCCTACATATACATTATTCTATACTTTGTGTACAAATATTCTGTCTGTCTGATTTTGTGTTCATGTATCACACAATTTGTTATTTATGTGTGTTTAAGCAACTCAATATTATACATATTGGGTGTTCATGCAACACACAACACATATGATTTTGTGTTACTTTAACACACAATTATCATGGAAAAAAAATTCCGGGGGAAAAAATCGACAAAAAAAAAATTCGAAAAAAAAATTTCCGAAAAAAAAAATATTTTTCGAAAAAAAAAATATTTTTTGAAAAAAAAATATTTTTCGAAAAAAAAATATTTTTCGAAAAAAAAATATTTTTCGAAAAAAAAATATTTTTCGAAAAAAAAATATTTTTTGAAAAAAAAATATTTAAAAAAAAAAATCTGAAAAAAATAAATAAATATTAAACTATAATTAATAAAATATATAATTAAAGTAATTAATAATAGGTAGAAGGATATTTTGGTAATTGGATAATATTTTGTGCTTAATTGGGAATTAAGTTGAAGTTGTAATTAATAGGTAATACTTACCTTCTCCGCGTAATTAATTGGGCGTTGCCCCTAGCTTCAATTACTTGTTCAATAAAAAAAAACCAATATATCTTTTTCCAAAAAAAAAACTCAAATAAAGTTACAAAAAACTAGATCACATCTTATTTTCTACACTTTTTCTCTCTTTATATAGTTGCTCTTCTCCTTTACCTTCATTCTCTTTCTATATGACGAATCTCAACCCACTGTTGCTTTCCTCCTTCTCTGTCATTCCACCATCACCAATACTCACCCCATACTAATTCTCTCTCTCCACCACTATCATCATTAGATCTTACCTTCATCAATCCTCTCTCCCGCACAGAAATAACACCAACCCGCCATAAATCTTACCTTCTCTGCACAAGATCTCGTTGCCGTTCGTCTGTATAAGATCTCGTCGCCGAGCTGAAAAACGCCGCTCCACCTTCTCACCCCCCACCTCCATCTTCACCACAAGAAATCGACGCCATTCGTCAAGATCTCACCACCAAAAAACTGCTCCTCTGTATAAGATAACCACCATTAATGAGTCACAAAAGCTCACGCCGAAACTCTTTTGGACAAGAAAACCACCGTGACAGTGGTCCTCCACACCTTCCCGTCGTCGAAGGTCTGTAGCACAAAGGGCACAATAAAACCTCCTGGAGATCTTGTTCACACCTAAGAAAACCGTTCTCACGCTCCCACCTCCACCACCATGAGCGTCACCCTTTCATCGATTTCAGATCTGTTAAGTTTTTTTTCACCGACGTGGGTACAAACCCTTTTGTGTCCAACCTAGACGGGTACAGCCCATTAGGGTCCAGCCCCTTTTGGGTTTCAGTAATTTTTATCTGTAAAAAAAATGTTTCATTGTTTTTCGACGTTCACTTTCTTTTATTTTTTTGTTATTTTTTTTACTGAGATTCAGATTTATGTATTATTAATTATTTCTTAACATTTGTTTCATTTGCAGGATAATCCCAGGTCAAGCCTATTGGGTATATCCCCCTAGGTCCAGCCCCTCTTATGAAGAGATTGTTTTTGATTTTTTAGTTCCTATGCGATTGTGAGTTGACTGGACTAGTGAATATCCCCTTGGGTTATTCTTTTTGTATTTTTGTACCTATGCGTGTGCAGAGTTAATTGGGCCTAAAGAGATTTTCTTGTCATTTTTATGGGTACATCCCTTAGGGTACTTGGACTTTCACATGAATAAAATTTGGTTAGGACATGAATAAACTCTAGGTGCAATTACATAAAAATTCACTTCACAAAACTTAAAAAACAACATATGTCTATACCCATGTGTACGGATCCATCAGATTAATGAAAAGAACAAAAAAAATCGAATTACAAAAAAGAGAAAATATAAAAAAGGTATAGAAGGAAAAAAATCCAACCAACAAATGAAACTAGGCCTTATTTAAAATATTTATATAAATAGGCCTTAAAAATATTTGGATAGGTATTTAGACTCTTATTTGTAGTTTCCTCTACTGTAGGGTATTGATTGATAATTATCTTTTTAAAGATATTACCGTCTTTGAAATTTAAAAAAGATGCTTTAAATATATGAGAATTTTGATATAAAGATTGGGATGAGTGCCTAATAAAATCTCTATTTTATTTATTATTCTATTCTATATAGTACAGAAGCTCCTAAAGTGCATAGTCAAGAATCCAAAGATATTTAATGTTGTAATGTAGTCTTAAGGTAGGTGTGATACATATATTTGGATAATTTAGAGTGAGTTTTTGAATCTTTCTTCACTAGCCATTACCGAGTCTCTCTAGAGCTTGATTTACTCATAAAGATGTCCCCACTCATCCAAATTAATGCACTAGCATCCCCAATAATCCCAAATGAAACATTTTCATGATCAACTAAAGAAATCCCACTTTACCGGTCCATGATGTGTATATTTTTCTTTTGTAAGTGGCTATGACTGTCTTTTTGATGTGAGAAGCCATGCCACTATGTTTATTTTTCTTTCTCATATATACATAATTTTTTTTTTCGGAAAAGTTTTACAATATATAACAAGTGATCAAGAAACTCAATTACAAAATGTAAATCCACCCAGTGATAATTCCATAAAAACCGCCACCCATACTCAAGCTCTAGACAAGTTTTAAAGTATCGCGACTCGAGTCGAGTCATATGGTAAAGTCCTAAATATATAAATATAAGGCTTGTAAGGTGGCTAAATAAAAAGGCTTAGAAAGGCAAATAGGGGGCTGAGACGGATAATATATCAATTAATAATTGGACAGCAAGCTAAAAGGCACAAGGGATAACAAAGAGATGCCTTAATCAAGTCATATCCTATACACATTAGTTAATTTCTCACTGCTAGCACTTTCATTAAATGGTTTATCATCTAGTTTAGATCTCACGTTCTACATACAACTCATGCTACCTAATATCGATCACTTATACACAATTATCACTAATCTCTTCTCTACTTACAGATTGCACTTCATGTAAATCTTTTAATTACACACTAGAAAAGTTTATAAATCTACTATCTACATTTATTAACTCACTAAAATTCAGCTTAAAAGATACATTTATTCACACTTATTTAAAGAAATTAAAAACAATACAGGAATGAGGAAAACGAGTACCTCACCCCCCAACTCAAAATCGAGTCGTGTCCCCATGACTTGAAAAGGACTCAAAAAGCAATAAAAGTAATATACACTTGAAAAAATAAGAGCAGTTAAGGAGAGGGTTTAGAAGACAGTATGTGTCCGTAGAACATCCTCTCGAACTCGTGGTCGAAAGAGGTCTCAATGATCTCTACTCCAATGTTCAATTGGATTTTCTTGACGTCACTCATTATGTTCAAGTAGCCCAGAACATTGCTATGTTGTATCTTCTCTAGTTTATTCATCATGTTGAACAATGTCACTGCCCACTTTGGGATTTCAGGTTCAAATATATCCGTACCTTCTTGTGGAGTTGAGGAAAAAAGATGATCCTTATCGTTTTGTTCTATCCCTTTTTCTTCATTTGGAACTCGTTTCCTCAAGTTATACCTTTCACTTTGGTGTTGCAGTTGTCTCGGGTTTTGGATTCTGTGTTTACGATTCGCGGATGAGAATCAGTTCTTCTTTTGTTTTACTGAGTGATTTCTTCACCTTCTTCTTTTCTAAGCTTTGTACCTTCCTCTTGAATTTAATTGCATCTGTTCTTTTCATCATCTCTCTTTACCCACAACTCAAAGATAAAACAAGTATAAGTTGAAGCTCTTGAACTTTGAAGATTAGTGTTCTTTAGGTTGTAATGTACAGGAGGATATGTGATGGTTCTTGGATAATTTTGTGTGAAGAATGAAGCTTGCTTGAAGTGGAAGAATTTCTGAAAGCATAAAATCTTTGGTGTTAATGGTTGGTATAAAATGGAATGGATGGTGATTATGTGTTTATGGAAGATGGGTAGAAGTTTCGATAGTGTTTTGTCGTGTTGCTTAAGATTATCTCAAGCATACATGAAGGTGCAATGGAGGTTGGTGATGAAAAGTTTGTCTAGTTGAAGGAGGTGGGGGTTGGATAATAGGGTTACCGTATCTATCGCGCGATGGTCGTTCGCAAATTTTTGCATATATACAGATTTACATTATGTTTCGTCATGCGCTGCCATACCATGCCCATGATTTTATTTGCGTGCGTGTTTAGCTATTTTGGTACAGCTAGAACTCAAAATTTTCTACCTTATTCCACGGTGGAGCATCGTGGACACGTTTCGCACATAGGTGCGGTATTATCGCACGGATTGTAGAGTACTACCGTTTTCACATAATAGCTCCCACGTTTTCTGAATTTTGTGAGCGTTGGGCACCATGTACACGGTTTATTTTCATTGCAGTGTACCGTACGAGGCGCGGTGTACTGCGATATTACGTTGAAAACTCTTCTGCCTTTAACATTCTTAACCCCAAACTCAAATTGAACCTACCTACACAACAAAATGCTATACTCTCCTCTCCCATTAGCGTTAATACACATTAATACACAAAATTTGATAAAATACACTATAGAAGCAATAAACTAATCCACACATGGGTTTTCACCCTTATTTGGCTTTTGTTTGATGTCGTGAAGCTCGACGGGTGACCTCGTGGGGTAAGCGGCTTCATTTGCGACTATGATGAGGTACATGACCTCTCCATGATTTGGAACCTCCTCACAAATGGAATCTTGCCTCCATGATAAATTTTCAACTGATGAACATTCACCATATATGTGTGTTGTTCAGCGGGATTTTCAATCTCTATAGTTCCATGAGGCGTGACTTTAGTAACTATGTATGGGCCAGCCCAATTCGATCTTAACTTCCCCGGATAATTGTTGAACCTGGAGTCGTACTTTAGGACCCTTTTCCATACTTCAAATGTCTTCTTCTGAATCCGCTTATCATGCCATTTATTGGTTTTCTCTTTGTAAAGTTTGGCATTCTCATAAGCATGAAAGCGAAACTCATCAAGTTCGTTCAATTTCATCATTCTTTTCTCTCTGGCCAATAGTGAATCCAAGTTCAACTCTTTTATCGCCCACTATTCTCTCAATTAATGTTCAAGTGTTAAGTGACAAGCCTAACAATATACCATCTGATACGGTGGTGCACCTAGGGGCGTCTTAAAAGCTGTTCTATAAGCCCATAACGCATCTTTCGACTTGGTCCAACAGTCTTATCAAGAATGGATTTTATCTCTCGATTAGAAATCTTGGCTTGACCGTTTGCTTAGGGATGATAAGCGGCAGACACTCTATTTCTCACTCGATATTTCACAAGTACGACCTTAGAATATTTATTTACGAAATGCGTACCTCCATCACTAATGATGACTCTTGGCGTCCTATGTCTTGTGAAAATGTGTCACTTCAAAAATATGATCACCACTCTAGCGTCATTCGTGGGTAAAGCTACCGCTTCTACCCATTTTGATATGTAATCCACTACTAGCAAGATGTATTAGTTTTCGTGGGATGGCACAAAGGGTCCCATGAAATCAATACCCCAAACATCAAAAATCTCAACTTCCATCACATTGTTGAGCGACATCACATCAAGCCTCAAAATATTTCTGATTAATCTTTTACATTGCTTGACATATATATGACAATCTCTATGAATAGTAGGCGAATAAAAACCTAATTGAAGTACCTTAGTGGTTTTGAGACCACCTCCGAATTGTCCTCCAAAAGGTGAATTGGGACAACTCGCTACAATATCACGAATCTCATGCTCTGGTACACATCTTCGAATCATATGACCACTACATACCTTGAACACGTACATATCTTTCCAAAAGAATTGATTCACGCGATGCATTACTCTCTTCTTCTCTTGTAGTTCGCTTCCAATGGGAAATTCTCCACTCACAATAAGATTATCAATATCTGCATACAATGGAATATTTTGTGTATTCACCATAAACAAATTCTCATCAATAAATACCTCTTTGACCACTTCTAGCCCGTTGTTGACATTAGAGCCTTCGAGGCGAGATAAACGGTTAGCTACTTGATTCTTGCTCGCCTTTCGATCTTGAATCTCTAAATCAAACTCTTGCAATAAAATCACCACCTAATAAGATGCGGCATGGAATCCTTCTTCTCCATGAGGTACTTGATTGCGGAATGGTCAGCGTATACAATCACCTTCGCTCCAAGAAGATAGGAACATAACTTTTCAAACGCATATACCACGACCAACAACTCCTTATTGGTTACGGTGTAGTTCAGTTGTGCACTACTGTCCCCTAGTGTATGACAAAATAACGTATTAATATAAATAGGGTGACAATACAGATCGAAGACAAGTAAAAGTGATAAGTAGGGTTATCGTTTTACTCAGGGGTTAATAGCGATTAATGGTGTTTACTCTAGTGTAAAGGCGTTAAATTTGTAATCTAAATAACAAAAGTGTAAGATGAAAATGTTTGTTTGGTTTTCAGTCATGATTGACAACGAAGGATAAAATAAATGCAAATAAGTTTAAGCTAAGAATGGTGATTAACTAGGAATAGAGATGAACTACTGAATAGATAAAGTAAAATAAGGGGTGTAGTTGTGTTCACATTAGTCGGGATTTAAATGCACACTTAGTCCCTCCCGGGTGTCCTTAGAGCTCAACCATACACGCTTGAGGTTTTCAGGTGAATTAATTCCCTGAACCTATTTACTACCTAGCGTGCAAGACCATGTGGTCAAGGAAATAGGCTTTTATATACTATCTATGTAATTAAAGCCCCCAGACCAGGTGTTAGCTCAATTACAACAGCTACATGCTACTTGGGAAGATCACAAGAGTATATATAACAAATACATATACAACGGAATAATAAAATAAACTCAACCCAATTAGATATAATACTGATATACCAAATGAAATAACACAATTAATGAGCTAAACACAAAGTCTTATAATAACATCCTTAAGCAAATAATGTTTAGATCATGCTAATGGAAAAACTAATTAAAGATAAACTAATTAAAAATAAGAACATATTCATATTTAAAAGAGAAAATAAAGCTATGTTACTCTTGGTGATGAAGAGAAATGGTGAATGGTTAAGGTAGAATGGATGGGTTCATAGGCAAACCCTTGTTCTTCCTCTTCCTCCTGTTCTGGAGTGTCTCTCCTTTTCTAGCTGATGGATAAAATGATAGATAATTCCAAAATTAATGATATGGGGCTGGAAAATGGATTTTATATCTTCTGAAAACGTTGGGCCCCCCTTTAGGCTTGGTAAATTAGATTTTAGAAGGGGCCTAACCCGTTTTACTAACCAGATTTCTAGTTCGAACCACACTTTGTGCAACTGACATAACTTCTTCATCTTAACTTCGAATTGTCTTCCGTCAGTATGAAGCAGGACCATATCTCTCACCAATAAGTCTTAGTGGCTGAAAAACTAAGATGAAAAGACTTCTCTAGTAAACACTTCAACTTTCTAAAGTGGCTCTAAGCTCAATTTCCACTTTGACTTGGATTTTCTCTTGACTGCTTGACTTCTTATCCTCATCTTGTACCTTTGTATCAATCATGTACCTAAAAGCTACACAATTAATACAATTAAGGCACAAAAGCTCTAGAAATGGTATTAAGTCCAAAACCAGAAGTGAAAGTGCAATATAGAAAATAACAAGGAAAATTCCCACACTTAGGCCCAATATTTTTCCAAAATAATGTCTCGTGTATCCATCACACAAAGTGAGACATCAAGACCACCAACTCAAATTTTTGTCGTCCTGACAAAATAAAATGAAAAGAACATGAGTTTAGAAGGGTCTAAGTCAAATACGCCAAAGAAGAGAGAAAGAGTAGAAAACATAATGAATGACACTAAAGCACAAATATTAACAAGTCTCATATAGCATAATTTACAAACTAAATTAAGTATACACTTATCAAATAAATAATCTACACATGTTAATTTTAAGTTCTGATTAAAGTTGCAATGCACTAACATAGGTCATTTATTAGTTTACAATGGTGGCTATAGGGTGTTCCTTGATCCTCACATAATTTCTAAGGTCCATCCAACTAATCTCTATTGATGTGAAAGCTTCTAATTTGTATAGTAAAGAATTCTAAGGTCTTTAAGGTTGTAATGTAGGCTTAGGTTAGGTATGATATGTATATTTGGATGATTTAGAGTGACCTTTTGGCTCTTTCCTCACTAGCCATCAACGAATCTCCCTAGAGCTTGCGTTATTCTAAAAAACGTTCTCACTCATCCCAATTGATGCACTTATTCGTATCCCCAGTAACCCAAATGAAACACATTTATGATCATCTAATTAATTCCCACTTCAACGGCCTGAAATGTATATATATTTTTCTTTTATAAAAGGCAATGACTTTTTTTTATGTGAGAGGTCATGCCACCATATTTTTGTTCTTTTTCATATATATATTTTTCTAATTTTTTTCTAATCTTTTTCAAATCTTTTTCTTTTCCTTTTTACCCCACCAAAGGGTTACAATTTATATAACAAATGATCTAAAAGCTCAATTACAAATGCAAACCCACCTAATAATCCATAAAACCACCACCCAAACTCATGCTCTAGACGAGTGTCAAAGCATCGCGATTCAAGTGCGAGCCATATGGAGAAGTCGTACAAATCTAAAGGATAAGGCTTGTAATGTGGCTACATAAAAAGGTTCAGAAAGGCAAAGAGGGGGATGAGACAGTTAATATAACAATTATAATGGAGACCACGCTAAAAGGTATGAAGGGTTAAACAAAGAGCTGCCTTAATCATGTCCTATCCTATACAAATTATTCACTTCCTCACTTCTAGCACTTTCATCAAATGGTTTATGCGCTAGTTCAAATCTCTCATCTATCCTAAGGTCAAACCTATTTCTACCGCATTGCCCACTAATCTTTTCTTTACTTTCAACAAGTGTTTCAAATAAATCTTTTAAGCATACATGAAACAATTTCATGAATATACTATTTACTATCATTAACTCATTACAAATTTTCTGAAAAGATACATTCCCAAGATTCTACACTAACCTTCGTACTTATTGTAAGCAATTAAAAACACATAAAAGTGGGGATGGAGATAACAGGTTTCCACCCTTAACTCAAAGTTGAGCCGTGACATCCACGACTCGAAATAGACTCAATAAAACACTTAATATACATATAGAGAAATGGGTAGAGAAGAGAAAAACATACTCTCAAAGCTATTTTCTCGCGTGATCACTATCCAAGATGGTTTGTGGTGGATCCTTCACGGTGTCGCGTCTTATTTGCTCCAGGAGTGTCATGATGTGCACTTGATTAGACTTAAATAAGCGCCACATCCCTGGCGGGGAGGTTTTGAGCCATTTCGATTTGCATAAGTTTATCAATCACCTTATGCTGCTAATGAGATCCCTTTGATTGCACTCCTGTCAAAATGATCTTGATCCAATCATCATCTAAGATGGAACCTGACCTAATACAAAGTTTCTCTGTATCCCCAATGTTCACAACCGCTTTCATCACTATGCTAGTTATCATTGATGGGTATTTCAAGTTAAAGACACTCTTTGGTTTGACTACAAATCACATTAACTCATCAAAGATCACTTGTACCATATCGACTTCTTCCTCTCTCATAATACAGTCCAACATGATTTCGTATTTTTGAATTACATCCATGTATCAAGCGTTCCCAACGGCCGAGGGTACAAGGAAATGGTACCAAAATTTAGTATCTTGTCGGAGGAACTTGCAAGGTCTACATGTCGTCAACTCATCTTTGTCACTGACTAGTACCAAATCCTCACTAAACACCTTTTTATGTAATTGGTTCTAATAGAAAGTTTCGATTTTCTTCACAGCTCTTTGATACTTGCATGGTCTCGCTAATTTCCTCATCTTGAAATGGCTTCTAGTGTCTTCAACTGTGAAGGAAACCAATCTACCCCGAATGGAAATCTAGTTAGAGAAAAGTTGATTCCATTCACTATTGAAGAAATTCGAAGCCACTTTGAGTTCAAAGAATTAGTTGGACCATGCAAGTATCAAGAAGCGGTAACGAATATAGATTCTTTTGAATGTGTTTTGCTATTTACACATTTTTTTTGTAAGGAGTTGGTGTAGAAACACAAACGAGAGTTGAAGGGAACTTGGACTTATAAGTACCTTCAACTCGACACAAGAGTATGGTACCACTTCCCTACACTGACAGTATATGGGAACGTTCAAACCACGAATTTATGTAATAAATTTACCATTTTCTAGAATTGTGTCTTACGAGAGAAGGAAATAGATGTAGCGCAAGTGATTTTTGATTCAATAATGCATTTTGCAAGTGCACCGCGGTTGGTGTTTTAACAGAAGTACCCAACAATGATCACATGCCTAGTGAGGAAAGCAAATGTGAGTCGTGAGAATGAAGCACTTACGTACAAGACAAGTAACAATATCAATTATGAGTGGGTCAAAACAATTCGTAGAGGAGCAAGTGCAAATAATCTTTCCATTATAGACACTTCTAGAGTAGAGAAGGGTCGATCCTAAGAGAAAAGGCCCACATGAGATATGTTCACCACACATATTCGAGAAGGAATCAAGTTCGCTAGAGGCGTATCTTTCATGGAAATAAAGGATGATCGAGTGACTCGATCGAGTAGAGACGGCTCAAACTTTCTTGTCAGGCAATGTGACACGAATTAAAGAAAATCAAGCGCGCATTATCACACTCCTGGAGCAAATTCATTGTGATATCGCGCAGTATACACCTTACCCTACTTTGGGAATTTATTGTACGAGGCAGTAAGCCTCGAGAGTATGTTTTTATCCCTACCTTTCATCTTATTACATGTAGCTTATATGTTTATTTTTGTATTTTTAAAGTTTTATTTCTTATCGAGTTTGGGAATTCATTGTTTCTCATTCCCATATTACGTGAAAAATTTAAATTTTTTATTAGTGTATATTTTAAGTAATTAGGTGTAGAATGTGCAAAATATCCCCTGAAAGAAAGACCTTAGTGAGTTAATGATAGTTAAGTAATATTTTTGTGATTTAGTTATGATGTTTGCTTAAAATATAGACATGAAAACACACCGTGAAAGTATAGAAAAGATTAGTAAGCAATGCAGTAGAAGTAAGTATGAACTTAGGGAGAATGAGTGGTATGTAGAACGTGAGATCTGAGCTAATTGAAGCCCCAATCAATGAATGTGCTAGAGGTGAAAAAGTAACAATATTACATAATTACAAAAATGGTTAATGCTTTTCTTTGATAGCTTGCTAACCAAATATAATTCATATATCATTCTTATCCCCTTCTAGCATATAGCCCTTTATTTGTAACCACATTATAAGCCGTACCACATAGATTTTAGGACTTCTCTATACGAACTGCACCCGAATCGCAATGCTAAGACAAACATATTCAAAGTTTGATTTTTGTGTGGTGGGTATGATTATGGGAAACACATTGTGTGGGTTTTGAGCTTGTATTTGTATGCACTATGTTGATGATGCGTATTTAATTGTAACCCATTGTCATGGTCTATTGAAAAAAATATGAAACAAATCATGAAGTTAAGTAGCATGACATCACACATTAAAAAGAGTGTCATGACTATCGTACAAAAAGAATGAATGAAAAAGAATTGAAAGAAAATGTATGGCAAAGTTTAATTTATTATATATTTGTTGTTAGTTGTTATGGGATTATTGGAGATGCTAATTAAGCACACAAAGAGGGTTGAGTGCAAAAATATTTGAGTGTAAACTTAAAATATATAGTGACTGGTTGATGGCTAGTGAGGAGAGAACCAAAATATCACTTTACATTATCCAAATATATTATCATTACCGTCCCTAAGACAACTATACAACCTTAAATACCTTATGATTCTTAAATATATGATATAGAAACGATTAAGCTGATAGAGAGTAGTTAAGTGGATCATTGGATACTATGTTAGGATCAATGAACAACCTATAGCCACCATATCGGACTAAGCGAAAAACATATCCTTCTAGCATTGCAAATCTAATCTCATCTTGAAATTATACCGTGTAGATTGTTTGTATGATAAGTGTATGTATGATTAAATTTGTAGATATTGTTTCATGAAACTTGTTAGGTAGTTTCTTGGTGATCATTCTTTACATGTTTCTCTTCCATAGTTATTTGATTGAGTTGATTGAGTCTTCCCTAGTTTATTTCTTATTTTATTGGGAAGACCAAATTTTAAGTTGGTGGTCTTGATATATCCATTTATGTGATATATTAATCTAGTCATGAGACATATTTTTAGAATTATATTGTGCATATTTGATGAATTATTCCCTATTACCGTTAGACACAAGCCTTTTTACCGTTGGGAGCATTTTTCACCTATAAAATGGAGCTTATTCAACGCACTAACTACACCATTCATCTACCAATATTAAGGGGCTTAATTGTGATCATTCAAGAAGGTGTCAAGAGCTATACAGATTCAATATCATTCTTAAATTTCTATAAGTTATATCCACTCTTTAGGAGTTTATCACTAAATCATATAACCATCTAAACACTTATTCGTCCTCTTAAGTTTAGACATTGTAATCAATTATTAGAGTGTGTGAATATATGGATTATACTTGGTGTCCTTGTGTTGCGATTACACAAGAGTTTGCTTTGTGGTTTCAAAGTGGTTGTAAATGGGTATTGTGTTCTTGCCTTGATTAAGAGAGACACGAAGCTTATTAAAGAAGCTTGGAAATCCGAAGGTGCCTACCTTAGGTAGTGTAGTAGGGAAACCGAAACACTATATATGCTTGAGTATTCTCTTTCCCTAAAATAAATATTGTCGCACTCTATACGTTTGATTATATGCTCGTATGAATATCATATCCTTTATTATCTATTTCTTATTAATCAAACTTATGGTCATCTAGTTTAGTAAAGGGAATAGGATTTGTATTAGCTTTTGATTTTATTTACTTGATTTAAAATTAGTCGATTAGTTTCCTTGGTCCTATTCACCCAACCTTCTGGGACTTATATTAAATAACAATTGGTATCAGAGCCTAACTCTAATTTGTACTTAACAATTTCTAGAGTAAGCATAGATTCTAACCAACCAGAAGGTTCATGCTCTATTAGACCTCTGCTCTTTTCAAGTAAAAACTATTTTGAGTGGAGGAAGAAAATGGAAATTTATATTAAAGGAGTTGACTATCTTTTATAGATGTTTATCAAATGATGGTCCTTACATTCCTTAAAAAGATAAAGCTTGCACAATCATGAAATATCACACAGATATCACTCCTTAAGATATATCCAAACTCACCAAGAACAACGCGATGAATACAATCATTTATGGACTGAGAGTCACTAATTATAACCGAGTTAGTGAACATGAATCGGCTCATGAAATATGGGAGATTTTGGAGCTATCATATCAAGGTACAATGGATGTCAGAGAACCTAAGGTTGGTCTCTATATCATAAATTACGAGTTATTTTAAATAGAGTCCAATGAAACCTCAAATGCGATGCATTAAAGAATCTCAAACATCGTAAACACCTTGAAGACTCTTGGTCAAACCTACACCAACAAAAAGCAACACCAAAAACTCGTATATGCTCTTCCAAATAAATATAAGTTAAAAATTATCTCCATAAGAGACACGAAAGATCTCTAAAAAATGATGGTTCGGGAGCTTTATGCAACCTCATGACGGAAGAGCTTGTTAATTGAAGAATAAAATTGAGAGAAGATGAAGATAAGACGGAAAATAAATCCATTTTCTTTCATGCTTCAAGTAGCAAAACAAAGAAAAGAAAGGAAGTGAAGAGGAAGAAGATTCCTATGAAGAAGAGACTAGTCAAAATGAAGGAATGACTTTATTGAAAAGTTTTATGAACTACAAACACTTCGCCAAGAAAGGAAGCTCTTCCATATCCTATATAAAGAACGTGAGAGCCATCAAGCAAGAAGAACCTACTTCCTACCATTTCAAGAAAATAGGGCAAATCAAAACCTATTGTCCAAATCTACGCAAAGATAAATCTAAGCCTTGCACGCCAACATTACTTGGGATGATTGCAAATACGATCAAGAAGAAAGTGAAAGTGATCATATAAATCTAGTTGCATTCATGGTGAATCACAAAGAAGTTGAGCAATGCTATTTGGGATGATAACTACTCAACACACGAGGTGAGCAATGATGATTCAACTTAATGTGCACTCATGACAAAAAACAATGAGGTAGCCTCTAAATCTAGCCTTTCTTTATCTAATGATGATGCTAGTGAGGGAGATGTTCATGAGGCTTTTTATTCGCTTTATAATGAATTTTTGAACTCCATTAAACAAACAAAGTTTTAGCAAAATATTTGGAAAATGAACGAAATAAGAGTAAAGAGATTTAAAAGTCTTGGAGGATTCTCAGTATCAAAACAAAGAATTTTATGATAAAAATTAACAAATAAATCATAAAAAGGATCTTTTAAAAGAAAATGTGTTGTTAACAGAAAAAAAGAAGTTAAATGCCATTGTCTTAAAATTTACTAAACTGCAAGAAAAATTGGATTTAATTTTAGTATATCAAAATTTGCCTTTTGAAAAAAGTGGTGTTGGTTTTAAGCCAACGATCAAACAAAAAAATTTGAAAAAATGTGTTTGTTAAATCCACCTCCTCTCATTTTAAACCTTCTTCCTCAAAATCTTCTATTACATGAACCTATTGTGGAAAACCCAGTCATTATGCATCTCATTGCTATTTTCGTAAATTGTCGGATTTGGGATCTCTTGTACTATCTTGGAAAATACTATATGAGTTATAAAAAGAAAATCTATTAACCCTCATGGACCCAAATCGAGTTGGGTACCTAAAGCTTAATTGTGTTTATGTATAGAAATCAAGCATCAAGATGCAAAATCGATAAATTATAATATTACTTGCATTATTGCTAAATTGTGTTAAAATGTTTTGGAAAAAATTCATTTTGGATGTTATTAAATTTTTTTGCACTTTAGTCCCTTAACTCCTTTTGTTGTTGACAAATGGGGAGAATATTTCAGTACAACTTTCACATTTGTTGTATTCAAACACTTCTTTTCCATGAATCTCATTTTAAAATTACACAAAGGTTTTATGCATATCGTATCGTTGATTATCTATTGCTTATTAATCAAAGTTATGGTCATCTTGTTTAGTATAGGGAATATAATTTAAATTAGTTTTTAATTTTATTCACTTGAAATAAAATTTAGGATTATTGCCCAAAAAACACCTACAATTTGAATTAATCCCCTCTCACCCCAACCATTACTTTTTTGCCCATAAAAGACCACATATATTTTGCCTTTTCCTTTTCTTTTCCATAAAAAGAATCGTTTGAGTTATGGGAAGCTTCCCACTACTCAAACTTTGAGTAGTGGGAAACTTCCCATTACTCATTGTTCTTTAAAAAAGACGGTGTCTTTTATGGGCAAAGGTGTAAGGTGGCAGATGCCTATTGGACATTAACCCTAAAATTAATCGATTAATTTCATTGGTCTTATTCACCCAACCTTCTAGTAATTATATTGAATAACAAGTTACAAATAGATAATATTAACTCACAGTATTTCACAAAATATCTATTAACGATATTACTACTTCAGAAGCGTGTTCGTGATATAGAGATGTGTTCACGATATTTTTACTTCAAGAATATATTCGTGACATGAAATGTTGGGATAGAAATTCTCGTGTTCACCGAGAATACTTATTATAAAAATATTATTTGTACATAAAATTGGAAATTCTTACCCAATATTACTTGTTCTAATTTGCAGTATATAAAATTATAGTAAATATTTCTTTTCAAAGTAGAAAGTAGCTTTTGCCATCGTGACTCAATATTTGACAATTTAATATACACATGAAAAATTGGCCTCATGACTTTATTTCTTTTTCACAAAAAACATCTGGTTTTTCGTCAAAAAAAAATATTAGGTTTTTTGTCTAGAAAAAAAAACATCAGGTTTTTCATAAGAAATACTAAATCAACAAAAAAATTGAGAAAATCAAACATGGAAATATTTTTCTATAACTCGACTGGTAGAGACTCGTGCTGATAACGTGTTATAAAATTAATGGTGATAAATCAAAATATAGAAAAATATGTTCTCGTACTATTACTCTGTGGAATTCAGAATTGTTACAAGATAATATGAATATCGGACTATATATAGGATAATGTAAGTAGTTGCACAACTACTAGCGTAAGCTGCTTCGAGGCTTAAACTGCTGCACAACTGCATGTTTCATCATAAGCTATTGCAAATCGTTTTTACACGATATGACTTTATCAGAGAACATCGACCAATAATTAAATAATTCATAACAAAAGAAATATAAATTTTTTAAAACGGTTTTATCAAAATGTTGAATTATAGAATAAAGAGAAAATATCAAAAATAGGTTATTAGCTATTAGCTCTCGCAAAGGAGCATGGAGACATGTTCTTTATGCATATCCCGAGACGATGCAATGGCTTGACAAATCGAGCTACGCGGATTTCTAGACAGCGGGATCAGGGACATCTTCTTTCGGCTCAACTCACCGAAAGATTTGGTCGACTGGGCATTGGTTAACTGTGTAACATGTTTCGTTTGACCGGTTGACCAAAAAAAAAGCTATTAGATAACATTAATTTTAGGCTATATCTTTTAAAAAAGAGTAATGCTGGATATCACCCCAAATCACATCACCCTTTCATCGCCTTCTATTATGATTGGTCCACATATGAGGCGATGAAAGGGTGATGTGATTTGAGGTAATATCTAGCATTACTCTTTAAAAAATGATATTTTAAAGTCATATACCAATAAGAAAAATATTTTTGAAAATATATAATTCAAAAATAATATTTCAAAAGATATAACTTAAAAATAATTTTGATATCTATTTTAAACTAAAATCAGGAGGAGCAGTAGGTTTTTAGACGAATTCCAATACATCTGCAATTCTGGTAAAACCTAGAATTAAAAGTTGAATACACATTACTCACTTTTCAATAATACTCTTAAAATTAAAAATTCTATTTTTTTTGGACGAGTACATAAACAAAACAAGAAAAAGTATCAACAATGTGTATCACCCAATCCCGAGTTTAGAGATTTTGTACAGTAGAGCGTCATTAGAGACGTGTTCATCAAGCGCCCTGTGTCTGGCTTCTTTTGCTAGAAGATCTGCTCCGACATTGAATCTCTGCGGAATGTGTTTGAAAAAAACTGGCCCCGCTTCCTTGGCTAGTTTGTGTATGTGTCTGATCCACAGTCTGAGCTCTCATCTAGCCATGGACCATTGTTGTATACCTTGGATGAGGTCAAGGTTATCAGAGAAAATCGTTTTCTCCTTGTTCGGCCATTGTCTCCTAATTTCAATTGTTGTGATGACGACCTGAGCTTCCCCTGCGATGTTGTTATTACAACAGGTTTTTGTCATGTGTTTAACCCGTGATCCATCGTCTTTATTGAACTGAATAACCCCAATTCCGGCGAGGAGATGTGCTTCTATAAACGAGGCATCACAAGTAAAAGCGAGATTAATGTTAAAATCGAGATCGCAATCCCTAGGTACTGTTGTGGTGGTGTGTTCAGGATAGGTGTAGTCATTTGTGAACCAGTCGTTCCCAAAATGCTCCTGGATGTTACTGTTTGTAAGTCGAAAAACCTTACCGGGGACAATTTCAGAATTGGTATGTCGGCTTTTCATTTTTTATTTCCGTAAATTCGAGATCATCAATAGAAACTAGGAGGTTCTGACTTCCTTCCTCCAACCCCCGAAGTATATAAATCTACCATGCTCAATAAACATTCCCCCTTATCCGTCCCTACGTGTTCCACATGTACCTGTAATGCCGATCTAGCCCAAATAAGTTTTGAAAGTCCACAGGTGAGCAGCAAATGCTCCACCATTTCTTGCTCTGCACAACACAATCTACTGTTGCCTTATACCTCGCACTTCCTTTTTCCAAGATTCCTACCTGTCGGGATGACATTATTGCATGCTTTCCAATTAAATATTCTAACTTAGTTGGTACGTTTGATCTCCAGATCGTCTTCCAAAGCGCACCCCCGGTAGGTATGCTAGTGGATTGGTGGGGTACCTAAAAAACATCGTGATCTGTAAGAACCTTGTACCCCGTTTTTGTTACGTATTCGCCATTGTTGGAGTATGGCCAAACGAATTTGTCTGGGACGTCGGTTGGGAAAACCCTTTCCCTAAGTATGACGGGAATGACTGGAGGAAGAAAGAGTTCATTTAACAAATCTGTATTCCATGTAGACGAATTCGTGAACCATGGTTCATTTAGATGTTCAACGTGACATTCGTGTGGTCGTTCGAGATTCCACTGCGTGCCTAACAATTTATCTTGCCAAATATGGATTGTTTTACCATTGTCAATCTGAAACTTACCATACTTTTTCAGCATATCGCGCTCTTCTATTAAGCTAGCCCATGACCATGTTTGAGATTGTCTAAGTTTAATGTAAAAAAAAAGTGGTTTTCAGGATATAAGTACCTTTTAACAATCATGCCACCGGTGTATCGAGATTGTTTAAAATTCGCCATCTCTGTGCCGTCAAACCATTTGATTTTCTTTTCCTGAGTATAGTTAGCAATTTCTTTAGCCACCTTTTTTTTCATTATTTATCTGCTTCATAACTTGGAGTACATACATACTTTATTACTCTTTTTCTTTGGATTTTAGAATTTAAAAAGCCATTTTACAAATAAAATAAAATTTAATAAGTATATATAATATAATTTTATGATTTTATAAATAAAAATAATAAAATTTGATATTCTATAAAAAGTAATATATTTTTGGAAAATAATATATATTTAACAAAAGTATAATTATATTTTTAATATTAAAAATTTCTAAATATTTTAAAAATATATATAACGAAATATATAAAGTTAATTAGAATAAAATAAAATAATTATTAAAATATATAGATGTTTGAAATTAGTACTAATAGGATATCAAAAAACTTTTATCAAGTAAATAATTAATCGCTTTGTAGCTAAAAATTGGTGGCTGGTGATTAGCCTTATTTGATCAGAAGCAAGGAAGCAATTAGTTTCTTGGAATTGATTATACAAACAGGTTCCCAACCACTTTTTTGTCAAACATAGGGTGGGAATATAGCTAATAATACTCTTATTTGACATCAATATGAATTCATGTGGGTTTGTTGTACTTTCTGAGGTTTTGTCAGTGTCTTAAAGTTTGTAATTGACTGGAGTTAAAGAGATTAAACATTTAACCACCTACTTCCAATGTAAGTTTTTTTCTCTTCTCTTTATGATACAAGAATGCTGGCTAAGTAGAACCAACATAATGGTTGGGATGTGAAGGAAACTCGTGTAGGGTTAATTAGAATTAATATTTTTACTAATATCGAATTTTGTTATGAGACTCATATAAATATCAACACCAAAATCCTATATGGTTTTATTAAAATGGTACATATCATTACTCGTTTATTAATGTTACCGTCAAAATAATCGTATATTTTATATATTTTTGTGAAAAAGTTAAATAAAAGAATAACAAAAAATAGAAATAAATATATATTTAAATAAGTACTTATTTTGAAACAAACACTTTTAATAAAATGACATAATCTAATAAATCTTTTTTTTTTTGTCAAAATAAATCTAATACTCCTCATTTTCTTAATTATGAGACCTCAATCATAGAGGTATGGGTGGCCGAGGATCACCTCACGATTAAATTCAGTATTCACATGAGTTACCATTAGGAAAAGAGAAAATTCAGTGCACTTTTTTTTCTTTTTTATTGACTAAAGGGTTGTAGTTCCGTTTTCTTGAAGCAACAATTACCTTTTTGGTAACTTTTTCAAGAGCAATAATTCCAAGGCAACATGGATTTTGATAACCATAAAGAGAAATTCAGACCAATAATTCCCCATAAGTCAAGGGTGTGGACTTGTTCATGAAGTAGTGGTCCCTGTTTCAATCGTTTGGTGATCACTATGTCGGTTTCCTCCTGTACCTATTTGGGATCTGCCAAGTATTATATGCTCTTTCTAGTTAAGGACTTAAGTGAAGGAAATGTCAGTTAAGTCCCTGGACGGGTTAAGATAACAACTCTTGAGCCCTGGTTCCGGTTGGTGTTAAAAAGAGAATTATTAGCATTTGCCGTAATTTTTATTGGGATAATAAGCCACCCCAAGCTAGTTGGAAAAAGATTTGTATGCCTAAAAATGAAGGGGGCCTTGGATTAAAAGATTTTGAAGCATGGAATAAAGCTTTACTACTAAAGATGATTTGGAAAATAGTGGAAAATAAAGAATCACTTTGGATTAGGTGGATTCATGGTGAGTATTTTAATAATAGTGGTTTTTGGGAATGGAATACTAAAAAAAGTAATTCCCCACTTTTGAAAAATATTTGGGAGATAAAAGAAATTATATGTGGGTCCCTAGGTGAAGAAGGAAGAAAAGAAATATTAGCGCTATGGTTTGCTTCCGTTAAGGCACCCCGATCAACATATGAGGTAAACACAATAGAGTTTTATGATGTATATAAATTCACTTATGATTTATTTCGTCGTAAAGCTTTTATTAAACCTTGGGCAAATATTGTGTGGGATCCGAGTGTATTTCCGAAACATGCAATCATAGTATGGATGGCATTAAAAGAAAGACTTAAAACTAAGAATAGGATTACTTACATGGAACTTGATCCACTTTGTGATTTGTGTAAGGAAGATTTTGAATCGAATAGGCATTTATTCTTTGAATGCTCTTTTGCTAAGGCTATATGGGATGATATAAGAATGTGGCTTGGACTAGACAAGGAAATGAACACTATTCTAAGCGCTTTGAAATGGCTTAAAAAATTAAAAGCTAGAGAGAATTGGAGAAGAAAGGCTTGGAAAGTGGGTTTTGGAGCTACCGTGTATTGTATTTGGACGGCGAGAAATCACCTAGCCATGAGAGGTGCTTCCAAGACTAGAGAAATAGTAACCAAGGAAATTAAATGGTGTGTTTATTCAATCTTATTTTTCTTGTTCCCTCGGCATTCTTTTTTGGATGTGAGTGGAAGGCTAACTTGTATTAGTATAGTATGAGGTAGTTGTTTTATTTTCCTTGTTGCTACCTTAAACTTTCGAGCCTAGGTAGGTAACACCCATGTATAGTGTACAGTTTTGATATTTTAATACAACCGTTTACCCGACCCAAAAAAAAACTCTTGAGCCCCTGGTTGGTCTTGCCGCTCCTTGGCTGTTACAGGATGATCGAAAAAAGTTTTAAAAATTATTCAGTAATCGATTTGGTAGAGCGTTATTTTGCTTGGCCTATATTTGGTTTGCTCGCCGTGTTTATTTTCTTGTACTGTTGGTTTGTATCGTTTTCTTCTAAGATTAGTTGGACAATCCGTGTATTTAGTATTCTTTTCAATCTATGACTCAGTTTAAAAAACAAAAAGATTTTGCAATCTCACCATTTCAAAAATAATTTCCTGGCAATATAAAGAACAGTGGCTTAAATATAAGTTATCTCGATTAATCGTTACACTCATATCTTGTGTTATGTAAAGTCGATCGTCTAAATTATCTATAAATGTCTAAGATGTTAAGGCGATCATTTTTACTTTTATATGAAAACACATAGTATCAAATATTATTAAAAATCTAAAAAAATGTTATCGAATTCTCAAAAGAGGACGACCCAAGAATAAAACGGAAAACAATATAAAAGTAAGAAAAGACACCCAATTAAAAGATAAATTAGACACATCAACACTCTTAACAGCCCAATCATGACATATTGTTGATCTCTTGAACCACCTTATAGAAATATAAGTTTCATTGGTAAAAAATTTGATGATTAGTCTACAGCGCTGGTTAGAGATTTGATGACTTGGATCACAACTAAAACATCACTTCCAATGGTGACACGAAAACATGATGATTGCCTGGAATACAAAATAACACTCATGATGACTAGCCAGTAAAAACGATGCAAAGTTGTGCGGCTAGTTTTCCCACATACAACAACCATTTCATGATCTCTACCATTGATACTTGTAACAACTCCCTGAGGGCCCACAACTGTGTTATATTGAGTTTAATGTATCTTGCACGGGAAGCATTCGAGAAGAGATGTATGATACAACCGAAGTATCATGGAAAGTAACATGGTGATATGGGGAGCATGCAAAATATGAGTAAAGAAATCATCTAGATTATTATACATTTGAATGAGAATTGATGGCACATGTATAGTTTCTAGTTCTATAAAAAAATTATTTCAAATCAGAACAACATGTAAAAACTATCCTAGGTATTATTTCAGAACGCCTTTCTTTATGCATTGTTCCTAAGACTCCTAAGAGAAAGGCACACTGGTAGTTAGAGAGACCTTACACCAAAGTCCTCTGGTCCAAGTGCATTGAAAAAGCACATTTTTAAACAATTCGTTAGTGAGATGACATATATTCTAGGTAGGGGGTATCGTACACTTCCTATAACATCTATTTTATTGTGTGGGGAGTGCATTGGGGCATGTTTTTTGTTGGAAAGTTTTTAGCTTTAGTGGTTGATGTCTCCTCATTTATGATAATAAAATCTATCTCCGAGACATCATTTTAGGCGTATTTATTAGTTTATAGGTCGATTTTCGCATGATTTAGTATACTTTCCTATTTTGTGTCTTGAATTGATTATTTATTATTTTTAGAGCATATTGGGTTTAATTATTTATTTAGTGTGAAGTTTTTAAGATATATGGTAATTAATTAAAGTCCAAGTTGGTTCCAAGAGCTAAAAGGAAAGAAGAAAAACATGGAAATTGAAGATAAGGAAGCAAAAGCTAAAAATATGGAAAATAAAAAGTTGTCTTAAATCTGAATTTCAGCACCTACGACCAAAAATCAGCTCATATCTCAAAATCGGTAAAAAATATAGAGAAACGGTCAAGAGTAAAGTTAAAGATCTTTCCGAGACGATGAATTTCAACTACTCATACGCGTCAAACGGATAAGAATTGAAGCTGTTAGGGTCAAAACAAAAACGGGACTGATTCCATATTTTTCGGCTACAAATTTGAGTTGGGCTAGGAGTCCAACACTTACCTTCTCCTTCAAGAAAACGATTACGTCTTCTATACACTATAAATACAGCCTCTTAACATTAGAAACTCATCCTTGGCAAAACCTTAAGCCAAGAGGAAGCTTACAACACAAGAAAAGAAATCTGGAAGGAGTCGTTCATCAATAATGTCTTCTTCAACCTTTGAATTTGTAATTTTTTTCTTTTCTTCCATTAGTATGAACTAAATTTCTATTAGCTTGAGTTTTAGCATATATGTATGAGCCCTAGTTTTTGTTGACATCTATCTAATTTGGGAATTCTATGTTTTAAATTGAATTATTGTTTTTATTCTCTGTTTATGTGTTGGAGTTTATATTCTGTGTTCTTATGGATCGCGACCATATAGAATTACCATCATAGTAGTTAAGTAATCATTGACAACGGTATATTTTAACTATAGGTTTAGCACATAACGTCTAGTGTACGGTTTAGATCTGACAAATCAACCTAACTAGATAATCACCATGGTTTAGTGTATTGCTATTTAACCAATTGCAGGAAAAGTTTGCTTAGGACTCCTTATGGACACAAGTAAACCCTATTTAAAACTACCTAGCGCAATTGGAACCGATTATTGAAATACTACATAATTCACCTTTACATGTTTAGAACGGCAAAACTAGTAAGGATTACATGCTATTTACTCAAGCTAAACTCTCATACTATCTTCTTCTCTTGCGTTTAATTTTCTGTCTTTACTTTATTAGTTTAATTCTCTTATTCGAAATCCCAATAAAAATCTATTTGTCTTTCAGTTTTCTGCGTTCTATTTGTTCTAGCTTTTAACATTTGCACTCGATTATTGCATAAGATCTTCGTAACCTTCGTAGTCTTTGAGGAACGAATCTTACTTATTTATTAAAATTTGCATACGATCTGTATACTTGCAGAACCGTGCTAGGCTAGGGTGATTATTTGCACTTATTTATATCATATTTTATCACACCCTAGTCGACACCAAGTTTTTTGCGCCGCTGCCAGGGACTACATCGTTAGTCCTTGTGCATATATCTTGTGCTTTTATTTCAGTTAGTTCGATTTTACGCTTTTGTCTTTTTATTTTTTGTTTTATAGATAGTTACAGATGGAGGATCTAAGGAGACTTGAATCACGCATCTCATTCAGAGTGCAACCACGCGGAATCCGCACTCCAGAAATCCAAACCGCTAAATTTCGGCCAGATCCAGGGATGTTAGCGCAGTTTGCGAATCATGGACAATTTAGCGGTGCTGCACAACAAGACCCGGTCCGATATATTCAGAAATTCATGCAGATCTGTGACACATATATCGTAAGAGGAGTTACTAAGGAGCAGATGTATTACGTGATGTTCCAGTTCTTCTTGACCGGAGGTGCAAGCGATTGGTACGATACCCAATATCCTCACGTTATTCCAGATTGGGATAAGTTTCAATCAAGATTCCTAGACCGATTCTATCCGGTTAGTAGAAGATTAAAAGATATGTTGGAGCTTGAACAGTTTATGCAGGAAGACGGAGAAAGTTTGGGTGAAGCATGGTTACGATATGATGAGAAAAAGGCGAGATGTCCATATCATAAATCATCGCCAGAATATTCTTTAACCATGTTCTATGGAGGACTTAATAACAAGTCCAAGGCAAGAGCAAATTCGTTAGGAAACAAAGGTTTTGTGTTACTAGATCCTACAGAAGCCGAAAATTGTATGGAGAGAATTCTTGAGAATGAGAGAAGTTGGCCAAGTGAATTAGAAGAAAAAGAAGAAACTTCAGAATCTCTGAAGCTCAAAGAATTGAGCCAACAACTTAAATAACTACAAGAACAAGCTTAAACAATTGCTCAGGTAAATCTAGTACATACTATACCTTCGTGTCCAGGTTGTGGATCAAGAAATCATATGTGGGAAAGGTGTATGAATAATCCAGTCTCAGCTTCTTTTATATCTTCTCGAAATAACCATTATTCTAATGGTTATAATCATCCTCAAGAAAGCTACGCTAGATATCAGCCTCCACAACAATGAAGTTGCGTTAGTAATCAAGAGACTTATCATCAACCCCAACTTCAATCCTATTATCCACCACAACCTATACATCAGAAAGCGCCAATTACTGAGAAAGCTTATCAACAACCACCAAAACAATCAATGCAACTAGCAAAGAAAGAACAACCCTTGAGTTTGAATTCGAGTATGGCTAAGATGATGCAAGTAGTTGAAGAAAATTTGAAGATGAGCCAACGAAGACTTCAAACCCAGCAAAAGGTGATAAAAAATCTCGAGCACATCTTATCACACATGGCGAGTACATTACAAAATAGGCCAAAAGGGAAGCTCCCAAGTGATACTATTGCTCCTCGAGATGATGCTTGTCATGCAGTTGAATTGCGAAGTGGAAAGCAACTACCTCCACCTAGAAGAGAATCAGAACCACCCCCTATTCCAGAAAAGGAGGTTGAAGAAACAATAGAAGATAAGGTCGAAGTGGTAGTTGAACCAAAGAGTGTCCAAGCCAAGACACCTGAAAAGAAGAAAAGCTCAGTGGAAACTAATACACACCCTCCACCACCATACCCTTCACGTGTCAAGAAAAGGGACAATGACCAAGAATTCAAGAAGTTTTTTGACATGGTGAGCAAGCTAGATATTAATATTCCGTTTGTAAAAGTTCTCAAAAGAATGCCGAAATATCTGAAATTCATGAAAGACATTCTTTCTAACAAACGAAGTTTAGAAACTGGGAAAACAATTGGGTTGACTGTGGAGTGTAGTGCTATTTTCCAAAACAAGTTACCACCGAAGTTAGAAGATCCCAAAAGTTTTACAATTCCCATTGGCATTGGAGACAGTTGGACTGGGAAAGCATTATGTGATTTAGGCGCGAGTATCAATCTCATGCCAAGATCCCTGTTCGAGAAGCTTAATATAGGAGAGGTAGTACCCACTTCTGTGGTGTTACAAATGGAGGATCGCTCCCTCTCCCGACCAGTAGGTAAAATTGAAGATGTTTTATTTAAAGCTGGTACTTTTATTTTTCCTTGTGATTTTATTATTCTTGACTACGACGCGGATAAGAATGTCCCCATCATCTTGGGTAGACCATTCTTAGCCACATGGCGTACACTGATAGATGTTGAGAATGGTGAGTTGATCATGAGGGTCCAAGACGAACAGGTACGATTCAATGTGTTTAAGGCTATGAAGTTACCAAATTCGAAAGATGAATGTTTCAAAATAGATGTCATCGGAAAAATTACACAAGAAGTCTTCAATGAAGCAAACATACATGATGATCTTGAAGAAGCCTTAAAACTTGAATCACAAGAGGAAAACGAGATTACCCCTGACGAAGTTGCTGCAACATGATCATGTGCATTTGTTCTCTTGTGATGTCTTGAGTGACATAGGAGACACATATTTGCATAAACTTCTGAGTAGTATGTATAGGATCTTCATGAGCAGCCTTGCTATAATTTTTGTAGCTCGTAAATTGGTTCAAAATCCCCACATTAGGCTTGAACCTTCCTACTTGAATAGCAGGTTGAGGGATCCTAAACGATTGCAAATAGAATTGAAAATGTTGTCACGGTGGCTGCACAAAGCATCACTCTTGTCCTTCTTAGACTTGATCATCAACTTAATTATTGATCGATTGAACTCGGTTGTTACCGTTGGAACCTACATCTCCTTGTTGAAAGTTATCTCTAAGTGGTTGAAATCTAGGGGCTATATTATTGATCGGTGGATCGTTATGAATTCCACACACGAGGTTTTGGTTGATAGCTTCTAGACCAAGTGGAATCCCCCTCGGTGGAATGTTGGGGTTCCCATTGGAATCCAAGTTAATATCTAAGGAGAACTCTTCTTGCTCTCTTATTTCTCGCTATCATCTCCTTTGTTGTCGAAGCAACCTCTCAGGATTCAATAGCATGCATCATAGGAGTGTACCCATAAAGAGGGCACCTTATTAATTGATGTTGGAACCTTGTCCATGTAGCTCCCAGCTCTTCTCCATCTTCTTGTGTAAAATTTGAGAGCTCTACTTTATCTTTCATCCTCATTATTTGAGGATAGTAGCGGCCTAAGAATAGAACTTGAAGAACATCCCAATCAGGTATTGCTTTGGCTGGTTGGCGGTCTAGTCACTCACTTGCGCCTCCGGTTAAAAAGAACTGGAACATAATGTAGTACATTTGTTCCCTTATAACGCCTTGAGTGATATAGGCGTCACAGATTTGCATAAACTTTTGAATAGCTCAAACCAGATACACATGAGCGACTCCACTGTAATTTCCATATCTTGAGAATTGACTCAACATACCCTGGTCGAGCTTATAACTTGCGACTTGAATGGTTGGAGGGCGAATCCCTAACGGTTTAACTCAAAAAAGCATTCCTAGCTCATGGATGCCTTGAATTGGATTATTGAGTGGATTCACTCCATTCGTATTCAATCCTTCCATTTCCCTTTTGAATTGATGTGATAAACCTGTAATTCTGTAACAACTAAAATAGAAAAACACGTAAAATAAAAAAGACACCTAAATACTAAACTACAAACAAAAACACATAATTACAATGTTGTAGTCCTTAGCAGAGGCGTCATTTACTTGTTGGCATTCCAGGTGTTATATAACTATGATAGATTGTTACCGATGAAACTAGGATTCCACGCAAGCGTACGGGTTGTCACCAAGTAAAAATATGATAAGCATGAGGGCTATAGATCCACATGGACTACTAACATTGTAAATAATGTGTTTTGAATGTAATGCAATGTTGAGTTGGGAAAGAAACAATGACAGTAAAGAGGAATTTGTATTTGGTTTTTATAATTAAAAAGGAATAACTTGCAGTTAAATAAATATTAAGCTAAAATTAAATTAAAGGAGAATGCTAAAAAATATTATAAAGTATGAGAATGTAATGTTTGATCCTTGCGAGTAATCCACCTAATTGACAATTATCTTGTTAACAACATGGGGAATTTGGCGTGGTTGTACGTGCATATGTTGCAAATGATCTAGAGCATGTGTAACAATCATTGGATGTGTTGAGTTAATCTTGGATGGAGTGTTACCACCTCATTAACAAATGATTAGTGGAAACTTTTGATTCCTCTGGCGAAGGGGGTTCATGCTCGACACTAGGAAGTGGTTCGGTATTATATATCTATGGACTTCCATTCTTTGAAACCGAGAGTGGTTTTATTTCACCATCATGTATTACTGGTTATAATATTTTCATCCTGACTTACCTTCGTAAATCTAAGTCGGACATGGTTTTCATTAGTGATTTTTCGTTCATTTAGAATTTTTCCCCACAAACAACGCCAATTGATAGAGCATGGATTGCACAATCAATAAAGATAGACAAATGGTGGCACTTTGATGTCTATTGTTGATGATATTTGTAGCAGACGTACCTTTGATTGTGCATAGTGACATAATATTATATAAAGTTTAGGACCACAAGAAGGGTGGTTATAGGTGGAAATCTGATGGCCAAGCCAGTATCGTGACTGAGGACTGAATAAAATATATGGAATTAGACTTGATTATATCAACGATAAATAATATATGTGTATTATCCTTTTTAGGTGCATGAAACGAGTATTTACAAATAGCAAAAATCTAGTATACTAAAATTGGGGTTTTGTTGTATATATGATGCTTGAATGACAATATCTTCGGCAGCTTGGTGAAATTGAGCGTATTTTCTCGGCCTATACGTATAGGCTTTCTCGAACTTGGACGTGTAAGGTAGACACGTGTTATGTAATCCTCCAACATTTGGATATGACTGAAATGCTTGGAGTGACATGGATGAACTTATCATATGGTGAGAAACTTTTTCCTAACATAAAACAATAGATTACAACAAAGGAAGATTAATAATCAGTATATAATTCCAAATTATATGTACAAAAAGACCACAAAATATTTATAAGACTAAAACAAAAGGTTTTATATTTAAATAAAGAACAAAATCAACCTTACAAGGAATAAAGCAAAAAAATAAATCAACTAACACAAAATTCATTTCAAAAAAAATTTACCAATAAAAATAGAAATTAGAAAAATAGGTCTGTTACCATCATATTCATATTTGAAAGTTCAACTTGTTAATCCATATGAGTGTTTTGAACCAAGAAATTCTTTCTTCACAAATATTATAAATTCTTCTTTGTTGAAATTCAGGAAAGGTTGTGTTTTCGATGATAGTTGAACTAATACCTAGATAATATTATTATTTCACAACAACCAGAGATAATTTCCAACTTTAAAATACAACGTAACTTTGATCATTTTGATAGATCATGAATTACTTTTTTCAGTTAATTTTTTAAACAACAATATTAGAGGCTAGTAAAGCAAATCTTAGGTTGGTGGTTTTATTGTGGAAACATTGTAATATATAGACATGACAGTGGTTAGGGTTTTTAAAAAGAGGTGCACTTTGAAGGATTTGTCAGACAGACGACGACTACAGTTGTGAGGAACGATGACAAAGGATGTAAGAGTTAAGGAGAACGTGTTATAAGAGTCAGGGAGAACGTATTTGTTTATTAGGTGAGATACTGATATAAAAGATCTGTTAGCCTCTTCTAAGCGATATATTATTCACTTAATAATGTAATTAAAAAACGTTAATCACTAAACTGTGTATACACGGTAGATAAATTTTGATGAAAGAAATAGATAGAAGATGATAACGTGTCTACGATCAATGTAAATGATTAAAAATAATCTTTAAATCACGTCAATTATCTAATTTTAAAACCACGCTAACTATATACGGTAAATTTATATATACCTATATCTATTTATCTAATTGGTTAAATTTGAGTATTTTATATGAGGAACAACTTTTAAAATTTATATATGCATGAGCTTGTTTTTTTCCCATCATCAAAGTGTGAGTCTTTTTTTATCAAACATGAAAGTGTGAGCCACATGATATTAATAAGACGAAAATTTATAAAAGGTGATAGCCATATAAGGAATCTAAGTGTGACATTATTTTGAGAAAGAACAAAAATCGATAATTGATAGACAGGGTTTTAGATATTAATTTTTGGGTCTATAGAAATTTGTAAGAATTTTATTTTTTTAAAGAGACTTTAAATATAACTAAATACTAAAATATTCTTACTAAGACTAAAAGACAAAAATAGTGATATCATTGTTCATCTTTATCTACTATACTTACTCTCCGACCATCGATTTTTTACCATGGACCTTCGATCTCCAACCACCGACTATCGACCATCGGAAAAAATTGATGACTACTCTATAAAACATTATGAATACTTTATAAAAATTAGGGGCAATGCCCAATTAATTACACGGAAGAGTGTAAAAATTCCCAATTAATTACAACTTCAATTTAATTCCTACTTAATCAAAAAAAATAAAAGATTACAAAAATACCTATAAACAATTAATTAATTACTTTAATTATAATATTATTTATTTATATTCTTTTTTCCTATTTTTTTTAAAAAAAAAATTTGGAATTTCTTTTTAAATTTTTTTTTTCGGAATTCCTTTTTTAAATTTGTTTTTTCCGAAAAATTTTTTAACTTTTTTTTTCGGAATTTTATTTAAATTTTTTTCGGAATTTTTTTTTTCAAAAAAAAAAAATTTCGTAAATTTTTTTTTGTCCAAAGTTTTTTTTCTCTGAATTTTTTTTATGTGTTCCATGTTCTATTTTTTTTCGGAAGTTTTTTTTAAATTTTTTTTTTCGGAATTCCTTTTTTAAATTTGTTTTTTCCGAAAAAATTGTTAACTTTTTTTTAAGGAATTTTTTTTTGGAATTTTATTTAAATTTTTTTCGGAATTTTTTTTTTTTTTTTTTTCGGAATTTTTTTTTGTCCAAAGTTTTTTTTCAAATTTTTTTGTGAACACACAATTGTGAGATTTGTGTGTTTCACAAAATTGAAACAACCAAAATCAATTTTTTGTATTCATAAATTTGAGTTTTATGTGTTCAATGAATACACAAATCTCAGATTTGTGTGTTGCAGTAATACACAATTTTGCGATTTGTGTGTTCAGGAATACACAAAATTGGAACAAACAAAATCAAGTTTTGTGAATTTGATTTATATGTGTTCAATCAATACACAAATCAGAGACTTGTGTGTTCCAAGAACGCACAACCCGGAGACTTGTGTGTTCCATGAACGCACAAATCAAAGACTTGTTTGTTCCAGACATAAATCAGAGACTTGTGTGGTCCAGGCACAAATAAGAGACTTGTGTGTTCTAAGAATGCACAAATTAGAGACTTGTGTGTTCCAGGAACGCACAAATCAGAGACTTGTATGTTCCATGCACAAATCAGAGACTTGTGTGGTCCAGGCACAAATCAGAGACTTGTGTGTTCCAAGAACGCACAAATCAGAGACTTGTGTGTTCCAGGAACACACATATCAGAGACTTGTGTGTTCCAGGAATGCACAAATCTGAGACTTGTGTGTTCCAAGAATACACAGAATTGGAACAAACAAAATCAAGTTTTGTGTATTCTAGTAATACATATATTCAATTTTTATGTGTTCAAAATTGAGATTTGTGTGTTCCAAATCTTATATTTGTGCGTTCTAAGAACACACAATTCTGAGATTTGTGTACAAAATTGGAATAACACAAAACCCTAAAACAGAAACACAAAAATAGCAAAAAAAAGTTGGACAAAAATATAATATATCAAGATAGGTAAAGACGAATAAAAATAAGGTATATGCGATTAATAAATATTAAAAAACAATATTGTTAAAGAAGAAAATCATTTAGATCGATTTTATGACTTTGTGTGTTACAGGAACACATAACCTGAAATTTCGATTTTTGAAAAAAAAAAAAATTGAATTTTTAAAAAAAAAAAAAACATTTAGAAAAAAAAATATAGAAAAAAAATTAAAAAAAAAATTGAAAAAAAAATCTAAAAAATAAATATTAAAAAATAAATATTAAATTATAAAATAAAAACAATAAAAAAACATAAAAAATCACATAAGGGTAATATTAGAAGGTATATATGACAATGTGTTCAATTGGAAAGTAGAAAGTAATTTCTTCCTTCCTTTTTTTTAGAATGGAAAATGAGGAAGTGTAATTAATTAGGAATTATCTCAAAAAATTAATAATTATCTTATAAAAACATTAAGTATCCTAAAAAAATAATAAGTATTCAATAAAAACAGTAAGTATCATATAAAATCAATGAGTATTTTTTTGGACAATAATAAGTATTTTATTTAATTTCAAACAAATTACATCATTTAATAAAAAATAAAGAAAACTATAAATCTAACTAAAAGAACCTAACTAAGTATAGGTCAATTTTGACCAGATCTCCAAAGACCAGATTAAACAACAACAAAAAAATAATATTATGACAATGACAAAGAGTGAGAGTTTTTTGTAAGAATATACCAAATAAAAATAATATTTGTAAAGATATACTAAATTAAAAAATATTTACACATATGTACCAAATTGGCAACTAAGTTGCCGATTTGGAATGGTATGTCTTTTTTTTGTTTATATTTATTATATAAATGTAAATTTTTGTTTAATAATTTAGATATATATTTAATTTATAAATTTATATTATATGTTATATTTAGAGAAATAAATTTATTATTTGATTCATTTAAATTAAATTATTTTAGTATTATTAATTTGTAAATTTATATTATTTGTTATATTTAGATAAATAATTTTATTGCTAGATTAGTTTAATTAAATTATTACATATTATTTAGAGAGTGTTTAGCCAATTAAGTCCACCAACCTAACTATACACCCCTAACACGTCCAACCCCTCAATTCTACCCATATAGGTCCAGCTGATACTTTAATATACCATCGATGCCCCTGAACATGATCAGATCATATCAAAGACTTCCTTGATTCTCGCATGTAACCATCTCCTTATTATTAGCTAATTGATTTAAATCCCTTAAATATTACTTCTTATTACGGTAAACATCTTTTAATGATTTAACAAACTTATTCTCATACACAAAATACTGCTTCTCACATCCAGCAATACACACCACGATATTCATCAGAAAGTTTATGCAAGGTACGTTAGAAACTCCATTCACGCCGACCACCACCAAACTCCATTCACGCCGCCCCTCTTGATCCAAACTCCGACCATCAGCCACCGCCGAGAAGATACACAGCGACAACAACAAGGAGCACCCAACCTCCCGTTCTCCTCCATCGAAGCCGACCCATGCACCATCGTTCTTCCTTCAACACCGACCACCACCAAACTCCTTTCACGCCGCCCCTCTTGATCCAAACTCCGACCATCAGCGCCTGACATCCTACCCACCGTAACCCATTAGTTTTAAAATGCAACCCATCAATATCATACACATAACCCACTACCAGTAGACGACAGCACTAAAGGCTAACCCACTGAACTCAACATTCACACCATCGATATTACAAAGCATTACCCATCATCTTCATTCCCACCTTCATAGTCTGCACCAGTTTTTGCTAACCCAACGATTTCAACATTCACACCATCGATATTACAAAGCATTACCCATCGAGTTTAGTGGACAACCCACCATCGTCCATTTGAACAAAAGTTTCAAGTTTTTCATCAGTTGCTGCATTTGAATTTTATTAGTTACTGATTGTAATTTTTCTGGGTTATTGATTTGATTGATTGCATGATTTTAGCAATTTTTGTTTGTTTTAATTTCTTTGTTTTAATTTTTAACTGATTGCATGATTTAGTGTTTTAGTTTTGGTAACAAATCTCCAATTAATGGGTAACTAGGAGCAAGTCTGTCATTTGCGGTGGGCTGGACCTGATGGGAAATCACTGATTACTTGTGGACTCTTTAAGGAAATCACCCTTATTTAGAATGTATTGTTAGAATAGTTTAAATTAAATTATTTTAGCATTATTTAGATTTACTTTGTTAGAATAGTTGAAATTAAATTATTTAAATGAGAATCTTAATTATCGTTTTAATGGGAATCTTAACTTTTTCGTAACAATTAGTATTTAACAATCAGTTGAACACAAAACATATATAGAGAACCGAATTTCATTGTTAAACATTAAAGATAAATGAATACATATCATTTCTAAATCGCCTTCAACGTGGTGGAGATACTTCCGGTGACACATTAACTGGTAAAATAGTAAGTCCCTTGAAATCATTTAATATTTCATGCAATTCACGATCCATTCCTAGCAGCCTTAGTTGTTTAGCGATTTGCCTTTTTTTGTCAATGCTTACCGATTTTCGTAAACCATTTCTTTACACCTCGTTCACCGTAACTTATGACCGATTGAGTTGTCTGTCGTGCATTATAAGTAGAGAAGTCTTGCATTATTTGATTTTACTAAATGTTGCAATATTTGTTAAAAAATGATCCATATACACACTCTAAGCAATATAGTTGTACCTGATATATCATTTGACCGCCCGTGCATGAAACTCAATCGTTGGCATGTAATCTGATAGGTCGACATCATTAACTAAGATTGTAGTTGTTTCTCGTTCTGTAGGCCGAGTAATATTTTTACGGATCACACTGACATACAAGTAATTATATTCATCTACAGGATAAGTACCAGGCTGAAATCATTGATTTTCTCGATCCGCCCATTGTTGGAGTATAAGAGGACGCATGTCGGTGGGTCTACGCCCTGAACCTTTATGTAAGTCGTCGAAGGTATAGTAAACCCAAAACCGAGTTGGTGCATTACCCTTTCTGCATGATAATACTCCACCAAATGACATGTATTAATTATGAATACAATAATTATTTAAACTGGAAAAGTTAAGATTCCCATTAAAATGACAATTTAGATTCTTATTTAAATAATTTAATTTTAACTATTCTAACAAAATAAATCTAAATAATACTAAAATAATTTAATTTAAACTAGAGATAATGACACTAGGGGTCTTGAAGACACACCCCTCTTCGAGTTAGCACCCCCACCTAGAGCCTCTTCTTACTAAAGACCTCAGGAACTTTTTAACACATGAACCCCAAAACCCCAATTACTAGACTACCCTTCTTTTGTTTTTTCTATACCTATATATACTAATTGCTATTTCTAATTTCATTCACGTTCTAATTTCCCTCATCTCACAGCTTCTCTTTCCTCTCTCCTTTCAACAACCACCGACACCACTTAAATTACCACCACCACCGCCGATCTGCACCACCACCTCCCTCCTCCCTCCTCCCTCATAAAACTCCACCAAAGCACCACCGCCAACAGATGTATTCCAGTAGACCGACCTATCTCTCTCGAGCTCCGGCGCATCTTTATCTCGGGGTGCTGCCTTGGTCATAGCCGAGCAGTGGTGCTCCCTCCGATGGTGAAGCTTGAACGGCTCACTGTTCGATGGTGAAGCTTGAACGGCTTCGAACAGCCATGGCGGAACCCTAGGACAGATCCGGCGAAGAAGCTCTCTCCCCCGATGGTGAAGCTTGAACGGCTCACTGTTCGATGGTGAAGCTTGAACGGCTTCGAACAGCCATGGCGGAACCCTAGGACAGATCCGGCGAAGAAGCTCTCTCCTCCGATGGTGAAGCTTGAACGGCTCACTGTTCGATGGTGAAGCTTGAACGGCTTCGAACAGCCATGGCGGAACCCTAGGACAGATCCGGCGAAGAAGCTCTCTCCTCCGATGCTGCACAGTTGTCGGCGAACAAGATCTCTCCTCCGATCTGCTCGATGGTGGTGTGCTCCAGTGCTTCTTCGCGATGATGGTGGTGCTTCAGTGCTTCAGTGCTTCTTCGTGATGTCGAGCTCGAGCTCCTGAAGTTGTGGTGGTGAAGATCTCCGATGCGTGAAGCGTGAAGAAGATGCAGATCGACTTTTTTTTTTTTTTTTGTAAATGGTTGACCAGATCTAGATCTGGTCAAACCAGTTAGGTTTTTTTTTTGTTTACCTTGTAATAAAATGTGTAAATGTGCTTTTTTTAAATAATACTCAATAATTTTATTTTTTTAGCATTTCCGATTATACTTTTTTTGTGTTTTATTAGTACCCTAAATTTTAAGAGTACTCCGAAAATTTCTTAGAGTACTCCGAGTTTTTCTTAGAGTACTCTACATTTTTATACAGTACTTTGCATTTTTCTGGCAGCCGGAGGTAGGTGGTCGGATTTTTAGAATATTCATTAAAATATATAGAGTACTCTATGTTTTTCTCAGAGTACTCTATGTTTTTCTCAGAGTACTCTATGTTTTTTCCGGTGACTGGTGGCCGGAGGTCCGTGGTCGGAGATCGGTGGTCGGTGGTGGTGGTCGGTGGCCGGAGGTCGGAGATGGGTGGTAGGTGGGTAGGTGGTAGGTGGGTAGTGGTAGAGGAGAGAGAAACAGTGACATCATACTTTTTTGTCTTTTAGTGTTAGTAAGGGTAGGAAAGACTATTGTAAAAAATGAGGTCCCTAAGAATAACAACTTTCAAGACACTACTCTATAGAGAAAAAATAGTGCTCCTAAGACCCTATATATAATTCACCCTTTAAACTATTCTTACAATATATTCTAAATAATATACCATAATTTAATTAAACTAATCTAACAATAAAATTATTTATCTAAATATAACAAATAATATAAATTTACAAATTAATAATACTAAAATAATTAAATTTAAATTAATCTAATAATAAATTTATTTGTCTAAATATAACATATAATATAAATTTATAAATTTAATATATATCTAAATTATTAAACAAAAATTTACATTTATATAATAAATATAAAAAAAAAATATACCATTCCAAATCGGCAACTAAGTTGCCAATTTGGTACATATGTGTAAATACTTTTTAATTCAGTATATTTTTACAAATATTTTTTTATTTGGTATATTCTTAAAAAGAACTCCAAAGAATGGAGACTGTATACTCGGAGGTCACGCGAGTCACGACAGCTTGGAGCTGCAGGCCTCGAATCTATGCAGCAGCTGTGGCCTTCGAGCGGCTTGGTAAAATGGTGAGCTCGCAGCAGTGGTCTTCTCCGGCGGCATGAATGACCACGAACTAATGGAAGAAAACGGCGGTGGAAGAAGCAACAAACCAGCCACGAACTACTTAAAGCTTCGATCTGCGCGCACTGAGCTCGCAGCTAGCCTGGATCTCGCAGCTTGCCTGAGCTTCGCGCACGGTGGAGAAGGACGGCGGGGCTGATCTCAACACCTCCAGATCTGGTGGTGGTGAGCTCGACAAGGTGATCTCGATCCAAAAAACCATGGCTTGATTTTGACGGAAAAAAATGAGCTCCGATTTGGTTGAGCTACTGAAGGGGAGAGAGAGAGAGAGAGAGAGAGAGAGAGAGAGAGAGAGAGGGGGGTGTATTTGACGGAAAATAGAAAGAGAAAAGAGAATATAGGACTTTTAGGTTTATATTTAATATATATAGGGAAAAAAGTAAAAATGGTTATAAGGTAAATAAATTTTTTGTCTATAATATAAAATCTAGTTAAGATTTTTAATAAGAAAAACTAAAAAATAAGGTTAGGTTAAAACTAGGAGGTGGGTGTTTAAAATTTTTTAGTCAAAAATCTCTAACAAAAATTGGTATCTTTGTTATGTTCTACCAATATCAAAATATTTATTCTATAATTATTCTTTTAATAGGTTAAGTCTCTATTCCTTTTCCCATGCCCTTATCCGTATTCTTACTAGTAGGGAATAACTTATGAGATGGCCCGATTCTCTGCATGAAGCAGTACGCTGCTAAGGTCTTGTTATTTTCTTCTTCCAGATAAAAGTGAAGCACATTGTCCTTTTTATTCTCTCCATAACAGGAAAACCCACTTGGTTTTCAAAGGGTAAAAACTCACACGTATGTAATCATAACCTAATGTAATTTCTTTCTTTGACAAAAAAAAAAAAGGAAAAAAATCGTCTTACATCTATTTTTTTTTTTCGATTTTTTTTTTGTTTCGGATTTAACCAAGTTAAATACAGTATGGTTTTTTCAAATGAAATTGTTGTTTTAAATGTAGGTCAGATGAATTTTACTCAAGTGTTAATTAGGTTAACGGTAATTTAATTATACGTTTATTTTATTTTGAATACTAACATAATATATATATACATATATATATATATATATATATATATATATATATATATATATATATATATATATATATATATATATATATATATATATATATATATATATAGGGTGAATTATCTATATGGTCCTAGGAGCACTATTTTTTCTCTATAGAGTAGTGTCTTGAAAGTTGTTATTCTTAGGGACCTCATTTTTTACAATAGTCTTTCCTACCCTTACTAACACTAAAAGACAAAAAGGTGTGATGTCACTGTTTCTCTCTCCTCTACCACTACCCACCTACTAGGACTGCAAATGAACCGATACTCTCACCAAGGGCTCGAGTTTGAGTTCGTTAAGGGTTTGTTTGAGTTCGGCTCGTTAGTTAAACAAACCAAGCTCAAGCTTTAAATTCAGGCTCGTTTACTAAACGAGACAAACTCAAACATATATAAGCTCGATTCGTTAAGCTTGTGAACAGTTTGGTAAGGGTTCTTTAAGAGCTCGTTAATAGGCTTGATAGATATATTCAATTAAAAATTATATATGTATACATACAAAAAGTCCAAACTTTTGTATTATGTAATTAATCATAACTAAAATATTTTATATCTATTAAGTAATTTTTTTTATATCTAATAAATATACTACTAGTATCTAGGGCTACAAATGAACCGTTATTCTCACCAAGGGCTCGAGTTTGAGTTCGCTAAGGGCTTGTTTGAGTTCGGCTCGTTAGTTAACAAACCAAGCTCAAGAATGCTAAAGCTTGGTTCGGCTCGTTTCGTTTCAAGCTCAAACCAAGCTCAAGCTCACTAAAAAACTAACTGGTTTGACCAGATCTAGATCTGGTCAACCGTTTACAAAGAAAAAAAAAAGCTAGATCGGCTTCTTCTTCTTCTCGCGTGAAGCAGCCATGGAGGTCTTCAGCTTCAGCCTCGAACAGGGTCTTCAGCCATGGAATCAGCACCTCACGAGCTCGACATCTCCGGCGCTGGTGTGGTTCACGTCGAAAAAGCTTCATGCGTCACTGCAACGCGTCACCCAATCTCCGGTTCACGTCGATCCTCGCTGCAGCAAAAAGATGGAGATCTTCTTCGTTCCAGCACCGTCGGGTTTCCAGCGAAACCCTAGCTCGCCGGAATCTGCTCCTGTTCTCGCGAGCTCGTGACAGGACGAGCTTGTTTCCAGCACCGTCGGGTTTCCAGCACCGTCGGGTTTCCAGCACCGTCGGGTTTCCAGCACCGTCGGGTTTCCAGCGAAACCCTAGCTCGCCGGAGTGTGCAGCTTCTTCAGTGACGGGGATGGTGGCGAAGGAAGCAAGAGAAGGGAGATGGTGGTGCTATGGTGGAGGTTTGTGAGGGAGGAGGGAGGTGGTAGTGCAGATCGGCGGTGGTGGTGCCATTTAGGTGGTGGTGGCGGCGGTTTTGAGAGAGAAGAGATAAAAAAGAGAGTAGGTTAGAAATGTAAATGAAATTGTAATAGAATAATTAATATATATAGGTATAAAAAAACAAAAGAGGGGTAGTCTAGTAATTGGGGTTTTGAGGTTCATGTGTTAAAAAGTTGCTGAGGTCTTTAGTAAGAAGAGGCTCTAGGCCGGGTCCCCATCTTGAAGAGGGGGGTGTGGTCAAGACCCTAGGTGTAATTATCTCATATATATATGGTTAAAAATCATTCAAATTTAATAATAATTGAGTCAAAAAATTTGAAAAAAGTAATTAAATATTTTTATTTATTTATAAGTTTATATATATAGTAAAGGTGAAAGAAAAAAAAAGAAAAAAAATTATTTCACTATTAAGACAGGTTCAATAGTTGTTTAATTTTTTTTTCCATGTACAAGTTTTTAGCATTACCATTGGGTTAGGTGTAATAATTAATGTTTAATAAATACTAAAGATCCATCAGTATTCAGTCTTTTACTACTAACATGTCTTTTATTTAAAAGACACCACTCCAAATTTTAAAAGTCGCAATCAATTATAATAGATGTTTAGCCACCTATTCATTTTCTATGAATAGTTGCTCAAGCTTAAATATTTGACATATTCAATTTTATAAAGCATAAAGTGTTAAAATTATGAGAAAGAAAGATAGAAAACTAGCAGCATTGTTAAGTTTGTTGAAATTATGAAGAGATCTTGTGTCTGTTCTTGTGAATAGTTTTGTCGTTGCATCCTAAATGTTGAAAAACCAACTAACGTAACACACCAGTACGGGGCCTAAATATCTTAAAGACATCAGATTCAATCAGAGTCTCGACAAGTAAAGTTATTTATTTTTGTATTTTGTACTTTATTTTCGCATTGTGTTTTACTGGTTTATACAAATAAAACACAATAATTTAAGGTATTTATGATTCACATTGTATAATCCAGAAAACAAATTCTCTTTGTTTTATAAAAATCACTTTTGCAAAATTTCTGGGTTTGTGTATACAAAACCGAAATATTACATTCTACTTCTTTTTTTCTTATTCTGATTTCTAGGCTTGTGTATACATGCTAGAAAGTTACTTGCTTATTAACTTCAGATTTCTGCTTCATATATAATATGGAGAAATATATAGAACAAAGGGAAAAGCAACCTGAGACGGGTAACATCACAAGAATAGAATTTCGTGTACTCGCACACACATCCTATTTGACCAGCAAATAGGCTAGAAAAGTATTTGACTTTTCGAGGCGACAACAAAATATTTTGTTCTACCTGACCACTCTAAATTTAAAGAATAAAGATCCAACGGGAATGAAATATAATCCAGACAATAAGACATAGAACGCAGTAGATGTTTGGAAGCATGTTGATTTCCTATGTAAGAAGTTACATTATGAATTATTTGGAGAATTCCTTATATAATATGTAGTGCACCATGACAACTGCCAAGTAACTATGAGATTCTCTTGAGAAGAAATACAAGACTGAAGATGTCGACACAAAAAAAATCCTGATTGGTAGGTTCCTTGATTTCAAGATGGTGAATTCAAGACCATTAATATCGCAAGTATAGTGATACCAGTAGATTCTTCATGAGTTGAGCTTTGATCGTATGGACCTGGTAAAGCCTTTCCAATTCGGTTCTGTTGTGGAAAAGCTATACCCGTTGTATAAATATTTCAAGAATTACCTCAAGCACAAATGCAAACAGACAAGTCGTGAAGATCTAATTGTAATGTTAAAAATTGAGGAAGACAATTAAAGGGTTGAAAAAGAAACTAACCCTCGATCATATCAATGCGAATGTTGTGGAACAAGGGAGGTTAAACCAAAAAAACAAGCACAAGAGGCAAGGATAGTCAAACGATGATAATAAGAAGGTAAAATTCAACGGGGATTGTCACAATTATGGAAAGCATATTTAACAAAAAGGAAAAAGGAAACCAATAGAAAGGTAAGGGCGGTTAGTCGTATGTAACTAAGAAATCAGAGGGAATTGACGATTTGAACCTGACGACAACAGTCTCAGAAGCAGTCTTCTAAAAGGCGCTAGTAGCTTGGAGGGCGGTCGACCACCTTCGAGCACCTAAGGGCTCAGGCGGGTGACTAGGCGGAGCCCAGGCGTTTTCTTGCTAGGAGAATTTGATTTTTGTTTAGAGTAAATGCCATCTTTACCCCCTAAACTCCGAATTGATAGTTTAACTTTACTGTATTTTTTGGTACTGGATGCCCCTTAAGTTTCATTTTCGTGACTGGATGCCCCTTAACGAAATAGGCGCCATTTAAATATCACGAAAATGTAAACAGACCCCCCATACTGGATGCCCATTTCTGGATGCCCCTTTCGTGATATTTAACATAGTTATTTTTTATATTTAAATGGACGGGGCATCCACTTACTCCATAACGAATTAGACGCCATTTAATCTCTCCAGAGTTACAAAAATGAATCTTAAGGGCATCCAGACACGAAAATGAAACTTAAGGGGCATCTAGTTTCGAAAATGAAACTTAAGGGGCATCCGGTCACGGAAATGAAACTTAAGGGGCATCTAGTACCAAAAAATACAATGGGGCTAAACTGTCAATTCGACCATAGTTTAGGGGGCAGTGGATGTATTCACTCTTTTATTTATGAATATTATATATTATTAGTGTATTTTATTAATATACTAAAAAAAATATTTGAAAAAACTCACAATATTATATATTATTTCTTATATACATAACTTATACAATTTAGGTGAATGATAATAAATAATATTTGAATATTTTTTAGATTTATATAATTTTTAAAATAGGTTTATATAATTTTGTGTCAATATTCTCAATTTTTTGTATTAAAAAATGATTTTTTATTTTATTTTTAGTATCTAAAGCACCTAAGCGAGAGTCTAGGTCCGCCTACGACTACCTGGGACCGCCTGGCGGCCGCTCGGGCCAATTCTGGAAGGTACACTACCTTCTAGCGCTTAGGCGGCTACCTAGGCTAATTTTTAGAACAGAGCTCAAAAGTCAAACTCGTCAGCAATCCAGGGACATGGTTGATAGATACTGAAGCAACTCGACATGTGTGCTTGGACAAATCTTTGTTCAAAACCTACAAGAAAGCTACAAACGAAGAAATATTATAGATGGGAAATTCATCACCTCAAAGGTTCAAGGTACTAGAAATATTGTGTTGTAGATGAACTCCAGGAAAGAGGTGATTTTAAACAATGTCATCAATCTTCTAGACATTAGTGATACCTTAATTTTCGGGTCCTTGCTTGGTTAGGCTGGTTTTAAACTTGTAATTGTACCAGATAAGTTTGTATTAACTAAGAACAAAATGTATGTAGGAAAGGGGTACCTCTGCGACGATATGTTTAAGATGAAAGAAACGACCGTAGTGCTAACAGAAAATGTAACTGGGAGAAATAAATGAAAATTCTAATTGTGTTTATATGCTTGACTCACCTAATATATGACACAATAGATCATGACATGTTAATTTTAGTTTATTAAATAAGTTAGTGAATGTCGGGTTATTCCCTAATGTGAACTTCAATTCTTGAGAGGAATGTCAAGAATGTGTTGAGTCAAAATTAACCTAAACCTCATTTAAATCTTTAGAAAGGATTTCAATAACTTTAGAGCCAACCTCGGTACCGAACCCGTCCTACCGGTCTTACGGACCGGACCGGACCGGGAACGACGCTACAATGGAGGTACGAACCGGACCGGTCCATGTCCTATCGGTCCAGTTCTTCCTATTAAAGAAAGTCACTGGGAACCGGACGGGAACCGGCCCTCTAACCTTTATATATATATATATATATATATATATATATATATATATATATATATATATATATATATATATATATATATATATATATATATATTTAGCCCACATTAATATATATCCCATCTGGTGGTCCTTTGTGTGTTCTAAAATAAATGCAATAAGAAAAGAGAACCACAACCGCAAGTATACGATTGTCCCAAGTAATAATATTGATAAAACAGATTCGTTCAGGGACGAATTGGTTGACTCTAATGCTTATCAGATATTGATTAATTGCACGTAAAGCAAGTAAATGATTTTAAGATTTGTTGGTTGTTTTTCTAATAACTAAGACAAATAATGAAAAGACTAAATTAATGTAAATATAAAGCTAGACGCAAGTAAAAATAGTTGGACGCAAGATATGAGAGGTAGTACTCGAGTAACGCTAGGATTGCACCTAAATCAAATCATTTCATGTATTGTTTAAGGGACGAATATGGTAAGTAATATTGGTCGGGATTCAATTATCTCCATACCCCCGTCAGGGTGGACTAAGGAGCTCTTCTCAGGTGCTACGAACCCCGTCAGGGTGAATATAGTCCACCTTCGAATGATTAAAACCTAATTACCCAATTGGCCGTAAGATTAATTAAGCATGGCAAGGTCAAATAATTTCTATCCTACATTCGTTAATTAGTTTCGTACCTAGACCCCCCGTCAAGGTGATCCAATTGCCACTAATTGGAATAGCCTAAGCACTAAATCCTAATATTGATCAGCTACTTCAATAATAATCAATAAGTATAAATTAAAGAAAAATATTAAATACCCAATTCGATTTAAATTAAATCTATCCCAAATTCAAAGACATAGAATGGAAAAGATTGGGGTTCAACCCATTACGCGTTCTCAAGTACTTAATGAAATTAGATCATAATCGTAAAAACTAAGAAAATAAATTGAAAGGAATTCATAATTTTTTTACAGAATTGAAAATAAGAAACCTAATTAGGAAGATGATTCGGCTGCAAAGTGGAGATATAGATAGTCTCCAGCTCCAAGCTTCTTCTTTTCCTTGCTTCTGCTTCTTTTCTTCTTGTCTGACTTTGTGAATAAGGAATTGAATAAAAAATAGAAGTCAAAAGCCCTATTTATACTATGAAAATCGGTCTTGGACCTTAGCTAATGTTTAAATGAAATAATAAAGGCCCATTATCTTAGCCCAAAATCCCGTAACTGCTGCACCACCTCCACTAAAACAACTCTAAGCGACTCGTTTCAAGTCCGATTGACCTCATTCCAGTTGCTAAAGTTCCGTAACTCAATGGGGCACGTTTTCTCTGCACAAGTTAGCGGCTAAATATACTCTTAGGTGGCTCGAAATCAGAAATCTTTGGCAACTTTTCATATTTGCAGCTCTAAAATCTCAATTCTTTCGGGATTTGTCTTCATGCTTTGACTCCATATCATGATCTTTGACTTTATTCTCGAACTCCTCTCCTAGCTAGTATTCAAAACCTACAAACTTTTCACTAAAATACACAATATTACGCGCAAAAGCTTAATAAATCAAAAATACTAAAATCGAAGGAGAGAAATTGGAATATTGCATATTATTACTAAAAGTCTATTAAAATAGCCAGATAATCACCTAATTTGATGTCTCCTAAGCATATAAATATTGAACAAAAGAGGAGACATCAAGACCCCAAACTCAAACCTTTGTCGTCCCGACAAAGTAAAATTTAAAAACAACGGGAGAAGGTGATTACGAAGAAATAGACGCAAATAAATACACCCAAAGCATTACTAAAAATAAATCTCATATAGCAAACATTAGGAACTAATATACACATACACTAATCATGCAAAAATCAAACATAAATAAATTCAATCATAAAATTAACTTTGCAATGCTAGAAGGTTACATTCGTACTTATCTCAATATGATGGCTATAGGTTGTTCCTCGATCCTTACTCGCTTCACTTAGTATATAACCTATTAACTTACCATCCACCTAGGAATCACGAGGACTTTAAAGTTTTAGCGTAGGCTTAGGGACGGTGTGGTATGTATATTTGGTAAATTTGAAGTGAGCTTTTGGCTCTCTCCCCACTTACCATCAACAAATGTCCACGAGCTTGAGTTTACACTCTTATAACGTTCTCACTTAACCCCTTTGATGCGCTAATTAGCATCCCCAAGTTAACCCAATCTATACTAAGATGATTTCAGAAACTTCCACTTTGCCGGGTATTTTATTCTTTCTTTATTTTTTTTATTCGAAAAATGAAGACAGGAGAAACCGGGTTTCCGGTTTTGTGAAATCCGGGTTCCCGGATTCTACTGACTTGAGAATTTTATTTCACTTTTTTTTTTCAATCCCGGCAAAGGGTTACAATTAACAATATCATCTGAATTTTCTTTTCGTGCCTCAATACAAACACATATTTCTCCCAACCAATGTAATTTCCCCAAAAGATGGACCCACCACCCCAAACTCAAGCTCGCGACATGTCTCAGGATCGTGATTCAAGTGCGGGTCATTTTGGAAATGCCTAATAAACTAAGGGGATGTGGGCTTATAACATGGCGACAAAAGAAAAGGCTTTGAGGCTCAAAATTGGGCTAAGGCGGATAATATTACTACAAGGGATAGAAAGCTAAAAGGCTTTAAATGGCTATCAAAGAACTGCCCCTATCATTTTCCTAGTTACAAGGTTCGTCTCTAGTTCATATCTAAGTGGGTTCTCTACTAATTTAGATCTCACGTTCTACACACCAAACATTTTCCTTAAGTACAAACTTACTTCTTTTGCATTGTTTGTTAATTTTTCCTATCCAATATCTATGTTTGCATGCAATTAAAGCGCGTTTTATACTAATTCCTGAAGTCCACTATTTACTATCATTGATTTATTTAAAGTATGCTTAATGGAAACATTTAAGAGCTTCTACAGTCAAACGCAACTTCCTAATTAATTTTATTGAAAGCGATAAAAAAACACATAACACATAAAACTGGGATGAGGCAACGAACCCCACCCCAATCTAAAAAATGAGTCGTGTCCCCATGACTCGAAAAGACTCAACGCAATTAAATTAATATACACCAAATGAGAAAGGAAAGAAAACGTATCTTAACCAGCGCGAGACTGGTTATTGGTGTTGCGTCCAGGTATAGAATCCTTCGCGAGTAAACCATAGGTGGCATATTGGATGGTGCTCACCCCAATTAGCATGTTGGGAAGAAGATCTAACTCTTTGGTGACGTTTCCTAAGGTAGCAATCATCTTTCTTGATTCTCTTTCAAAACTCGAATCTCTTCTTCCAACCCATTATCAGTATGTATCTTCTTCTTTGGTGGATGAGCTCTAGGGTTCTTAATTGGATAGGTTGCTTCATTGTGGGCGTTGTCAATGGAATTTAATGTCATTGCGTCTCCCTCTTCAGACGCGTCAATCTCTTCGTTCATTCGCGGTATTTTTGCGTCTAGACACAAGGTAGTGATAGTACAAGGAAACTTGAGGTTTTGTTGACTAGTAGGGATTTTCTCAAACTCCATTATCATCTCGTAAATTACACACGCAACATCCATCTCTCGATTTTCAACAATGTTCTAATAAAAATAACATGTTCCTTCTTCAACTCGGAAGTGTGATTAATACCAAAGAAAGTGGGTACTACGAATCTAGACCATACCTTAGCACAAGGTAACAAACAACTACTATAAACCTGCCCACCATATCTCTTACCAATTAGAATAGGGCATTTCCCATGAATCAAAACTGTGTCCCAAAGAGATTCCCACTCAAAAGATGGGTCATTTAGCGTTTCGAAATACAGACATGGACCAGTAAATTCGGGGAGTTTCAAGGCTTTGCGAATAAGTTCAACGGAGAGGGGTAATACCTTTTTACGGACGATAATTGCTTGTTTATTCGAAAAGGCTACACCTTCATAGAACTCACGGACCAAGGTGGGGATAAATGTAAGCTTTCTCTGTCTTAATTCAGTCCACCCAAACTTATCACAAGTAGTTGAATAGCTCTTAAATTCGCTAGTCATAATACCATAAGGGAATGTTTTCTCAATACCAAACTTCAAGAAATTAATGCGATCACGAACCTGTTCATCCCAACGCATAGCTACCCTCTTGGGTTTGTGTGCAATAATTTTCTTCTCGGAGCTCGCGGTTCTGGAACAGGTTCTTTTGGAATTTCCTCTTCAATCTCTTCCTCTTCTTCTTCATCAACCAAAGTAGGCTTAGCAGGAGTGGCATTACTTGGGTTCTCTTTTCTCTTCATAGCAGTCTTAACCTCTTCAATCTTTCTTTTAGGACCCGAATCTGGAATCTCAATAGATCTCTCTTGTGTAGCACCAGGATTGTTTCTTGTTCTTGGGTTGTTTCTTCTTGTGTAACTGAAAGAGTCTGTCCTGTTAGTCATGGCTTTCCACCCCAAACTCAAAACTTCAAAGAGTTGAAAACTAGGGAAAAGTTACAGTCTTTGATGTTTTGAGAGAAGAATAAGGTGAATTTATGTGAGTTATGAGATGGGTAAGGATCAATTTGAAGGATTGGAAAGGTTTAGTGGTTCAATTTAAGGTTTGGGTGAAGAAATAATTGGAGTAAAAAGTAGGAAATTGGTGAAGTTTTGGAAAGATTTTGGGTTGATTATGTGTTTTTAGGGAGAAAGAGAGCAAGAATTGGTGAACAAAACCTGTTTTGATGATGATTTTCGGAGTTGTGTAAAGCTGAAATCGGATGTGGAGGCTAACTTGAAAAAGAAGCTACATAAATAGGTTAAAACAGCACAAAACCGCCTCTCACAGTGGCGAAACCGGGTTTCCGGTTTTGTGAACACCGGGTTCCCGGTTTTCGACGCTAAGTCGGCGAGAAAAATAAACGAAATACTCTTTTTTTTATCCTTGGACGCAGCTAACCTGCGTCTCGCGCCACGCAGTGGTCAGAGACTTTGGAACCATCAGCTATCAAAACCAGGTTCCCGGTTTGTGAAGAATCCGGGTTCCCGGTTTACGTATGAGACACGAGTACGGGATGGCTTGGATGCAGCCCCTTGTGTCTCGAGCCACACAGGGGTCAGAACTTTTGATATCTCTAGCTTCAAAATTGGGTTCCCGGTTTGTGCAAAACCGGGTTCCCGGTTTTTGTCGATGTGCGAATGTAGACGCAGCTCCTTGCGTCTCGCGCCACGCAAGGGTCAGAGGATGGGGTCTTCACAGCACACGAAACCGGGTTCCCGGTTTGTGCAAAACTGGGTTCCCGGTTCTTCCTCTGCAATTTTTTCTGAAAATTTCCACTTCTAACACTTTTACCCCAAACTCGTGACCTTTTGTACTCCTGAAATCATCAAAAACAACTACCCTTTCTCATTTCTTAAAAATAAACACTAATCAACAAAAATTACTAATATACACTATGAATTAACGAAAATACGAAACTAATATACAATGAATTGGCTTTTGTTTAACGTCGTTAAGCTCGACGGTTACCTCACACTTCTAAGGTGCTTCGAGAAGGTACATAACCTCTCCGGGATGTGGGTCCACCACGCGATTAATGTCTTCGCCTCCGTGATAAATCTTCAATCGATGACCGTTTACCATGAAGGTACGGTGCTCAATCGGATTCTCAATCTTAATAGCTCCGTGAGGCGTGATTTTTGTTACGATATAAGGACCCGACCATTTTGACCTTAACTTACCCGGATAATTGCTGAATATCGAGTTATATTTAAGGACCTTTTGTCCAACTTCAAACTTCTTCACTCTAATTCGATTATCATGCCATCTTTTCGTATTTTCTTTATACAATTTAGCCTTCTCATAAGCATGTAATCGAAACTCATCAAGTTCATTTAATTTCATCATTATATTCTCAGCGGCTAAGGTAGGATCTAAATTCAATTCAGCTATGGCCCAATATGCACCCAATTCAAGTTCAAGAGGTAAGTGACAAGCCTTACCATACACCATTAGATACGTAGATGAACCAACAGGAGTTTTGAAAGCAGTACGATAAGCCCATAGTGCATCATCTAACTTTAAAGACCAATCTTTTCTCGTGGGACCAACAGCCTTCTCAAGGATAGATTTTACCTCTCGATTTGAAACTTCATCTTGACCATTAGCTTGAGGATGATAAGCAGTGGAAACGCGATGTCTAATCCCATGTTTCTCTAGAACAGTCTTCAAATATTTGTTCACAAAATGTGTACCTCCATCACTTATAATTACTCGATGTGTGCCATGTCTAGTGAAAATATGAGATTTCAAAAACTTAATTACCACTCGCAAATCATTTGTAGGTAGAGCTACACCCTCTACCCATTTGGATACGTAATCAACAGATAGCAAGATATATAAATTCCCATTGTATGGTTCAAAAAGACCCATAAAATCAATTACTTTTTCATTACTAGTTCATAGACAAGCTAGTTTTCAACTAATTTCAAACCTCACGTTCTACACACCAAATAATTCTCCCTAAGTTTCGACAGAACTTCTTAGCATTGCTCATTAACTTTTTTATCCTTTATTTCCTATTTTCATACATGCATGCTAAACATATTTGTGTTTGGGGATGGCAAATTTTGATTGTGTAATAAAAACTTAAATCTGCTCATGTTGTTGTCTTAAATTCGCCTACTCATTAGCGACAACTTATTGGATTAGGGATTGGTGTTTGGGGATGGCAAATTTTGATTGTGTAATAAAAACTTAAATCTTCTCATGTTGTTGTCTTAAATTTGCCTACTCATTAGCGACAACTTATTATCATAGTTGGTAATCAAGTATTCGTCGCTATTGATATTAATATCGACGATGCTTTATCCTCGCTGATAAGTAAATGTTTTTAGAGATAACAAATGTCGTCGCTAAGATAATTTTATTTTTAAATTATCTATATATTTTAGTATTCGTCTTTAATAACATTACTTACGACGAGAAATGTCGATGATATAACGTCTCCGTTAATGATAGATTTTTTTTGCCACCAATAGGGACGATAGACGTGGGTCATCCCTATAGATGGATCACTAGCGACGCAATTATGTCTTCGCTATTATTGTCGCTCTAAAAATACGCAATGTAGTAGTGAATCGCCTCAATGAGTTAATTGTGAATTTGATAAGATGTCAGTTCGATATAAATTCTTTGTTTTTTGTCAAAATAAAATTACAACCCAAGACCAATTATCCTACCCCTTTATATCTACATAATAAGGAAAGACTATTGTAAAACTCAATAACTGAGCTATTAGGGCAAGCTGAAACGTCGATGTTGAGTCTAATGCATTTGACAAACTTGTCTGCCACTCCATTAAAATCTCTTTTAATATGAGTGACTTTCCAAATAAGGAATCGTTTCATCCATTTACATACTTTCTCGGTCATTGGTTGGATCCTCCAATTTATTCCCTTTTTGTGATTGATACCTTGGATATCTTCCAGGTTGTTAGAGTAGAAAGTGCAACTCTGGATATTGAGATCTGCTGCAGATCTCATGAGCAAGAGAATGCCCCGAATTTCCCCCTCTAATGTGCTTTAATTCTCTCCCTTTTCATTTTGTGGTATTTAACTTTTCCCATTTTGTTGATCCCTACTGACGTCATGCTCCCTGGTTCCCAAGTGTTAGTGAAGGATATGTCGTTAATCCATACGAAATCAGCGTCAACGTTCAAGCTACTGTTATCATTTCCCAAATCTTGTGTCTTCACAGAATCAATGTTATCGCTCCCTCTGCCTGGATTATTCCCTTCACCAAAGAAATCATTGATAATAGATTTGGTTTTGTTGTTGATTTTTCAAATATTCCACATCTTTTGACCAAAAAACCATTCATTCGCGCTTTCCATATATTACAGAGTGTATAGAAAATTATAATTATTGTTGTAACCACTCTATTGTCCCAACCATTTCTTGAATAATCCTCTATGACTAATTGAATCCATTCTCCGATCTTCCTATTGAAATTGCTGTTAAATTTGAATTGTAATTGAGAGTTAGCACAAACTTCCATACTAAATGGGTATTTAGTAAGAATATGTTCACCTGTTTCTGATTCCTTCTCGCACCATTCACAGGTAACTGTATCGAGACATTTCTTTTTCTTCAAATTGCTTTTAGTCGGTAAAGCATTGTTATGGGCTTTCCAGACAAAATTGCGAATTTGCAGGGAAACATTAGATTGATTATAATTATAATACTAAATGAAAAGAAAGTAATTTACTATGGAAATCGCTTGTTTAAATTCATATTATTAAAATAAAAGAATGATGAGTTTACATAAAAATGACTTTTACGTCTTTTTAGTATTATGTAAAACATTATATATCAAATTTATAAGATTATTTGAGACATATTAAGAAATAATAATTTCCATTCTTAAAAAACAGACATCATGAAAGAAATTCAAAGAATTGCACCAATTAATTGAGTTATTTTTCTTCGTTTAAAATAAAATCTAATCCAAACTATAAAAATAAATTTTTATTCTTATTATTTACTTTCTTTTAAATATATATATCTAGACATTATATTAGAATAATTTATGTGTATTTTCTCTTGAAAAACATATTACTATAATATATATATATTTTTTTTTGTCATAGATCTAAGAAACTAAACTATTTAAACTTATTACAAAGAGAGAAAAGAAAGGGATATTGATTTAATGTGGGAAAAGTTACAAATAGGTAAAGGTGTGTTGGGGTTAAATTTTGGTCTCGGATCGAAGTTATGGTTATGTAGATGATCTTTAGACATAGTTAAAGGCCATTGAAGAAATTGAGCAGAGAGAGAACAAAAGTTTAGAGAGAGAGAGAGAGAGAGAGAAAGACATAGTTAACATTAGTATAGTACTTATAATATCATATTGTCAATAAATAGCTTACATTCCTACTTATCCAACCTTTTAATATGAACTTGGATGCAAAATAAATTCTTCTATCATGTTCTAATCAGTAAAGTAAATTGCATTATAGGACCTTTGTAGCCAAATACTTTACTTTGTTTTAGATAATAGTAAATGTACCAATAAACGATTCATGGGTAAAGAAGCATAACTTGGTAGAGGGTTTGGTAACATGATATAACGCTTGGTGAAAAACCATACTCCAAATTAGTTAATGAAGCACAATTGATCTAGTGAAACTAACGTGTTATAATGAAGAACATGAGTATGCTTTCTGAACACATAAGATGTTGCAGTATTCTTCCTACTGACCAACATCTTCAAAGATAGACATGGAACTTTCATATGCATTATTTTCCTCTTTATTCACTAAGGATGCAGGGATGTTGCACTAGTTCATTTTTTATGAATGCTTAAGAATTCAAAACAAAGAGAAAAGTGTGATAAAACAGGGACATTTTAACTATGATAAAGACTTCAAGACACTTAGGAAGCTCAAAGAAAGAATGCATATGACTCTTAAATATGATATTAAGTGAACAATATATGTATATTTACTTGTATATGTAATTTCTTGTAAAAAATAAAAAGAAAAAATAGAAGGTTAGCCTCTAACTCTTTTATAATGAAAGGCTACCCTTATATATAATCCTGAATTCACAAATTTTATAGGGGGTTTAAGCCCCCGGGATTTATTGAATCCTCCCAGAGTGTGAACTTTTATAGTAAAACTATTCCTAGGACAAAAATAAGTAAGGTCCAAGCGCCTTCATTATATCTATAGGACTATGTCGAATACAAACCACAAATATCTGGGTGGTGTAGTCGGTTATCACGCTAGTCTCACACACTAGAAGTTCCTGGTTCGAACCCGGGCTCAGACATTATATAATTTGAATAGTCTAATTATTTTCTAAGAATCTCGTAACAGAAAGGTGAAAAAATTCTATAGTAAGAATTAATCTGACAATAATGATCTTGATTGATAAAAATTCTATCATCTTTCAAACAATAAAAAACTTTAACTTTGTAAGATTAAACTCTCTATAGTTTTGCGGATTTGTTTTTTGAGACATGGTTATCTCCTAGGATATGATACTGATAAACTTTGCTTTCTATTTTGCTTAGTAAAACAACTAAGCAATTTCTTATATGTTAATCCACTAATCTTATACGTGTAGAATTGTAATAGTGTACGTGATTTTCTTCATCTGTTTATTTTTTCCAATTTTCAACCTTTTGATGTAATTGAGAATCATAACTCTTATGTCTAACAAATATTACTCAATTTTTCATTTTTTCGGTAGTTTATTCAGATAACACCATCCCAAAATATTGTAAGTCATAATCTATCTTGAGATATACACCACCTTACTTATTTTGGTTTAACCACATAAATCTGACCGATTCATCTTTCAATCACTAACTAATTTACTTTTATCCTATGAGAAATTGGTGCTTGATTGCAAATAATCAAATATATGCATATAGTTTTATTTGGAAACCAGTCTGATCTCTCATTATCAAATAAGCAGATCTTCGTACACTATCTTGAAATGTATTTTGATTATATGATACATTAATCAATGATTTTTTTTCTTCATAAATATGCTTAAGTAAGTTAATTAATGAACTTACAGCGTATAAGAGCCAGACAATCCTGGCGTAACCTATGGGAATCTTAGTTGTCATATCATATTTTCACATTGACTACTTTATTTGGTATGACTTTCTAGCTTTCAATTTATTTCCATTCTATAATTCATTTCTTGCATAGTTCTATCTCATCAAGATTATATTTGAGATACCAAAGTTTGAATTTGACGTATCATGAAATCGAATCCTTTTTATGGTTAATCTATTTTGACTTCAAATCTCATTAGTGTCCTTCATATTGCATATAGATGGAATCTAGATGAACTCATCTTAGAGTTATACCTATAATGTTTACTTTGGATACCTCCCAATGCAATAAAAAATTCTCAGTGTTTAACTTGTAATATCGCAATATTATCAAATAAAGAACTCACAGTTAACTCATCTTGGAGTATCTCAATCAATTTCTTACTTCGGATAGCTCCCACTATGACAATTCACTTCTTAGATTTGTAAGTTTTTAAGTGAAAAAATGGGACATGTCTTCAATAATTAACTTATATAGTTATTACTACACGATCTTTTATCTAGAGATCAATAATTGAAATTCATCTCTTATAACTCTATCTTATTTTTAGCTTATGTATCTATCTCAATCATCTTTCAGTCTCGTGAGTTAAGGCTCTAAATTTAGAAACCATATTATATTCAAAGTTGTGCAAACTAATAATTATCTTAATAAGTCCATATCATCCAACATATTTCTTATAATATTCAATGTCACTTATCGCTTTCATTCTCTAATATGTGTATATTAAATGTTTAGATGAGTATTCAAACTCTCCTTCATTTAAATGTCATATAGTGAATGATTTCCAGTTGAAAATTAGTTGAGATGGTCTTATTGTTATGTCTAAAGTGTGGGGAGGGATAAATAGAACTCTAATCTAATATATGCCCAATCAAAAAAAATTAAATATTTTAGCTAGGATATATGAGGTTAGACTAACCTATAAGGCAAACTCTTAAACAAGGATACATTTAGGTGGTCTTAATAGTTTGTTAAGTACAAAAGCAATGTGTTAGGAGAGTTGAGATTCTAGATAAAGGATGGTAAAAAGCCATGGGCTCAAGCAAGACTGGAAAAAAATGATGGAGTTAAGACTAAGAAAGGGTTAACTAGAGGATTTTCTATCTACTAGTTAAGTTCTCAAACAAAGATAGAAACCTAAGTTCTAGCCATTAAAGGTCCTAAGTGTGATGGATTTTCTAAGGCTAGGGTTGATTAATTATTTTTTTGATAACGTGTGTGGCCAAGGCCTATGACTAATCCTACATATAATATGCATGCCTCCCCATGCATATACCCCCCCTCCCCCCAAAGGTAAATCAGAACTAGGTTTCTCATGTTCAAGGAGGGATTCGAACGTTGTGCCTCTCATTAAGTGCAGAAGAAGTAGCAAGGTCTTGCCTAGTTGTGCTAATCCAAATGATTATGGTTGATTAATTTTAGACAACCAAAAGGACTTAAAGTAAAACTATTGAGTGCCTAAGTATGATGTTTGTTAATATTTCTAACTAGTACTAAGAGACACTAATTATAAACAATATAAATAAGTAAATGAAACAAAAAAAACAAGCAATAATTATAATATAAGGGAAAGAAGATACACGAGAGTTTATAGCTGTTTGGTTTCCCTACATCCACTACCTAAGGTTATCCCCATAGGTATTTCAAGATCTACACTAAGATCCTTGATAACTCTTCTAGGTGAGATACAAATCGTTACAACGGGGATTTTCCAGCGAAACCACAACCTAAAAACTCCCTAGATTTTTTATCGGCCAAATCACCACCCGATGAGACTTTTAGCGGTTAAGTCACAACCCGTTATATTTTTACAAGGTTCGATATTAACGTATGAAACTTCCTCTTTTATAATGTAGATAAATAGTAATATCCCTAAGTTGGTTGGTGGTGGTCCCTTGTGTATTCTAAAATAAAATGCAAATAAGGAAAAGAGAACCACAACTGCAAGTGTACAGCTGTCCCAAGTAATATATGTGATAAACAGATTCGTACTCAGGGACGGATTGTGATGTCTCCTCATTTGTGATGAATTAATATTAAGATGAGACATCATTTTTAGTGTTTTATAAGTCTTTCTAGTCGATTTTCTCATGAATTATTACACTTTCCTATTTCTAGTCTTGATTTCATGAATATTATTTTTAGAGCATATTGGGTTTAAGTATTTATTTAGTGTGAAGTTTTAAAGATATATATGGAGATTAATTAATTACCAATTCAAGGACTAAGAGATAAGTAAAGAAGATAAGCATGGAAACTGAAGATAAGGAAACAAGAGCTAAAGTATGAAAAGGAAAAGTTGCCAAATAAATCTGAATTTCACCACCCACGACCACAAATCAGCTTGTATCTCAACATCGGCGAGGAATTTGGAAGAACGGTCAAGAGAAAAGTTAAATATATTTCCGAGACGATGAATTTCGACTACTCATACGTGTCAAACGAATAAGTATTTCAGATGTTAGGACCAAAACAAAAATGGGGCTGATTTCATATTTTTAGGTTACGAATTTGAGTTGGGCTAGGAGTCCATTACTTTCCTTCTCCTTCAAGAAAACGAATTAGGGCTTCTCTACACCTATAAATACACCCTTATATCACTTGTAAATCATCCTTGCCTCATAGTAATTAGTCCTTAGGTTTATATCATCAGAATTATTGTAGAGAGCAAAATGACATCTTTCATTATTTCTTTTAGTTTATTTCCTTCAGGTATGAACTAATTTTCCCATAGCTTGGGTTTTGCATTATGTATAATCTATGAATTCTATTTTCTTTTTGTCTAAATTTCTTTGGGAATTATATGTTTTCATCTGATATTAGCTGCTTACCTATATATTTGTTTATGTGTTTTGATTTATTGTCTGTTTTCCTTGCGGTGCGCAACGTATAGGATTACCTTAATAGTAGTTAGATGATCACCTTAGCCACATAACGTCTAGTGTCGATATTGGTCTTGACAACACTAATTCTAGCTAGATAGTCATTAGGGTATATTTTAACCACTATCACCATGTTTGGAATTGATTGCTTAGGGCCTTGGTAGTGCTTGATAACCCTATTTAAACCATCCTCGTGGTGTGTCCGTAGCCCCCTTAGTCGCTCTCCAGGTCTAAGAGAGGTAATTTAGAATCCTGACTAAGTATCTAAGAGCTAATTATCTCCCTTATTAACTAGAATTTGATAGAAAGAATTAGAAGGATTAGTGCATACTAGCAAAACCTAAGCTATACTTCTCATCTCATATTTCTTATCGTTTATTTATTGTCTTTTATTTTCATTAGTTTAATTAATATGCTCTCAATCATTCCTATTTATTTTCTGTCTTTTAATTAATTACTTTCTACTCGTAATTTCTGTTCATTCGTATAACACACTAAGTCCCTGAGAATGAATTCAACTTATCATTAAAACTTGCATACGTCTTGTAATACTTGCTGTACCGTGCTTGTCTAGGGTGCTTTAGTGCATTGTAATAAGTGTTTATTCATCATATTTTAATCACACCCTAGGCGACACCAGATTGGTTGACTCTAATGCTTATCAAGTAGTGAATAATTGCACGTAAAAGCAAATAAATGATTTTAAGATTGGTTGTTTGTTTTTTTATAACTAAGACAATTAATTAAAAGACTAAAATAATGTAAATATTAAGCTAGACGCGAGAAAATAAAATAGCTAGACGCAAGGTATGAGAGGTAGTACTCGAGTAACGTTAGGATTTCACCTAATTCCATTCATTCTATGTATTGTTTAAGGGACGAATTGGTAAATAATAGTGGTCGAGATTCGGGATTCTCCTTACCCCCGTCAGGGTGGACTAGTTGTTTTCTCGCTATGCACACGTTTGTTATTTTAACTACCAATGATGGCTACTCATTGTTGCAATTCTGTATTGGTACAGTAAAGGATGATCACTTGGGGGTAACATGATTTGTTGTAACAGTTGGATTGGACATTTGTGTTTCAGCTATTAAAGGCATCAAGAATAGCTAAAAGCATGTAGCAGTTTTCAACTATTATCTTATTTTTTTTGACGAGGTAGAAAGAATGGAATTAATTAGTTTATACTATAATAATTTAATTATATTATATTTGAAGCTATTTAGTTAACTGAAATGTTTGGAAAGGGCAGTTATTAATTAGTCTTTCTTATTTCAGAGTGTTTCATTAGATATTTATCCTACTTCGAGAAATCTCTATGTTCAAGCCAAGCTCTCCCTCCTCCATCTCATCATCAAGGTCAGGGCCACTTGCATGTGCTATCTGAGCAACATCAATATCTCTTGAGGTATTTTCTGCAACATCTCATTTGCACAGGTGGCATTGCACGAGTGATACAAACTTACTAAGGTAAGATTCTTGAAACTTTACATCCAATTGACGGTTTACCCTTTCATAATTTTGTAAAACTGTTTAAAAGGAGTTTGAAACCTTATAACACACTACTGACAAAGAAAATCTCTTGAATTCTTCTTTAATCATTAACCTTTCGTTTCGTGAACAGGTGGATGGTGTAGAACTGGTGTCGCCTAGGGTGTGATAAAAATAAGATCAATTTAAGTATGGAAAACTATGCACTCTCACCCTAGACAGGCACAGTACTGCAAGTATTACAGGACGTATGCAAGTTTTAATGATAAGTAGAGTTCGTTCTCAGGGACTTAAGTGTGTTAAACGCGTAGGAACAGATAACGAGTAAAAGTAAATAACTAGAAAACAGAAAATTAAATATTTGGATTTTCGAATTTATGAATTAAAACTAAATTAAAACTAAGAAAATAAAGACAATAAAGTAAAAGATTAAGAATATGAGATGAGAAGTATAGCTTAGGTTTTGCTAGTATGCACTAATCCTTCTAATTCTATCTATAGATCTAGTTCATAAGGGAGAATATTAGCTCTTGGTAATACTTAGTCAGGATTCTAAATTCCACTACCTTAGACCTTGAGAGCGACTAAGGGGGCTACGTCACAACCAAGAAGTGATTTAAAATAGGGTTATCAAACGCCACTAAGGCCCTAAGCAAATACTGCAAGTCTTGGTGATACGGTGGTTAAAACAAACCTTAATGACTATCTAGTTAGAAGTATGTTTTGTCAGAACTGCTATCGACACTAGACATTATGTGGTGGTTCAATAGTTAAGCACCCTTACAAGGAGACCATCTAACTACTCTTAAAACAATCCTAAAGTGATCAGTTCTAGGAAAGACAATAAATCAAAACACATAAGCAAATATAAAGTAAGAAGCTAATATCAGATTAAAACATATAATTCCCAAAGAAACTTAGATAGAAGAATTAGAATTCATAGATTATACATATGCAAAACCCAAGCTATGGGAAGTTTAGTTCATACCTGAAGGAAATAAACTAAAAGAAATAATAAAAGACATCATCTTGCTCTCTACAATAAACTGGAAGAATAAAACCTTAAGAACTAATTACTATGAGGCAAGGATGATTTACAAGTGATATAAGGGTGTATTTATAGGTGTTTAGAAGACCTAATTCGTTTTCTTGAGGAAGAGTTAAGGTAATGGACTTCTAGCCCAACTCAAATTCGTATGGAAATAAAGATAAACACTGCTGCGTTGTTTTGGTCATAACTTCTTTATTATTGGTCCGTTTTTGCTCCACAAGATACCAAAAGAATCGCAACAGAATTATCTAGGCCCTTTAGGAGTAATCTACCAAATTCGGCCTCTTTATTAGGTAAAAACGCCTATCTTTGCAGAATCCCAGATTTAGGCAGCTTTTCCTTTTCCATCTTTTTAGCAATTCTTTCCTTATCTCCAATTACCATGCATATCTCCTTCCATAAGTTGTTGTCTTTGACTTGGACTTTAATTAAACTCCATAATTATCTTTAAAGCTACACACTAAATAAACAATTAAACCCAATATGCTCTAAAAACAATAATTCTACAAATCAAGACACAAAATAGGAAAGTGCACTAAAACTCAAGAAAATCGACATTATTGACTCCTAAAACACTAAAAATGATGTCTCATCTTAACATAAATCTATCACAAATGAGGAGACATCAAGACCCCCAACTCAAAGTTGTATCGTCCCGATACAATAAAAGATAAAAACATAGGGAAGTCTAGAAATACACACTTATAAAATTCTCAACACAAGGGAAAAGCATAGCAGAATATATAGAATAAACCTAAAGCACATAACTCAGAAAATTTCATGCAATAATATTCATAAACTACATACCTGTATACTTCTTATATCCACAGTCAACACGGCTTGATTTCAAGATCAGATTAGTTTCGCAATGTAAGAAGGATTGGGACTTTACTCAGTTCCCCTTGAGAGGTATAGATTGTTCATCGAACCTCGCTGGTTTCCAATGATCCACTTAACTAATCTCTAATGGCTCAATTACTTCTCAATTACATAACAAAGAATCACAAGGTCTTTAAGGTTGTAATGTAGGCTTAGGGACGGTATGATCATATATTTGGATAATTTGGAGTGAGCTTTTGGCTCTCTCCTCACTAGCCATCAACGAATCGCCCTAGAGCTTGAGTTACTCTCATAAAACGTTTCTCACTCAACCCAATGAATTCCTTGATGCATAATTTAGCATCCCCAATAACCCAATTTAAAGCTTAAGATGTTCACATAAAAATCCACTTTGCCGGTCCGAATATATATATTTTCTTTTCTTTTCAATTCAATTCTCTTTTCTATAGCTATGACTCTATTTTAATGTTGAGATATCACGCTAATTTCTCATATATATATTTTTTCTTTAAATGCCCTTGTTGGCAAAATTAGCTCGAAGCTTTTTTTTCATTCACTATTACCCCGGCAAAGGGTTACAATACAATTCTGTGAATCATCCTCAATATAAAGCACAAAGCACAATTAATAAGCTCAAAAATCCCAACATAATAACTCCCATAATGGTGGACCCACCACCCCAAACTCAAGCTCTAAAACAACTGTCTAAGCATCGCGATTCGAGTGCGGGTCATATGGAAAAGTCCTAAAAATCTAAAGGATATGGCTTATAATGTGTTTCAATAAAAAGGCTTTAGAAAGGCTAGAAGGGGCTAAGAAGGATATAACTTTTAAACTCAAAAATCACAAGGTGAGAAGGTATAAAAAGGCTTCAAAGGCTTAAAAAATATGAAAGAACCGCCTTGATCACTTTCTACACTATGTAATTCAGAAAATTTCTTACCTTTAGCACTTTCATCAAATGGTTTTTCAACTAGCTTGGATCTCACGGCCTACACACTTCTCAAGGTTCCCTGAGATCGAACATACTTTCTATCGCATTGCTCACTAATCTTTTCTTTACTATCAACGTGTGTTTTCCTGCAAATACTCAAAGCATACAAATACATAGCTCATAAACATATCACTTACTATCATCAATCTACTGAGCTTATGCTTTCAAGCTATTAAACACACTCTACATCTAATTCCCATGCATCAAAAATTTTAATTTCACTCAAAAACAGAAAAATGGAGATGAGAGACAACGAATCCCCACACCCCCAACTCAAAAATGAGCCGTGTCCCCACGACTCGAAAAAATGACTCGAAAACAGAAATTAAAATTAGCAGATAGACATATTTACAGAAATGGTAAGGAAGAAAGAGAACATACTCTCGAGGCTATTGCCTCGCATCATTGACATCCAAGATTGGAATTGCTGGACCTTTCGTTAATTGCTCAAGGAGTTTCATCATGTGTACTTGATTAGCATTGATTTGTGCCACATCATTGACTAAAGAAGTTTGAGCTGCTTCAAATTTCGTTAAACGCTCCTCCATCTTCTCTTGCCAATTTTGCTCCTTTTCTTCCTTCGAGACTTGCGTAGAACCCGCTCTTCGAAGGCTTTCCTTGATCCATGCATTATCAATATAACTTGTTTTAAACTCGAGTTTCTCTTCTTCACCCAATACTACATTCGCTTTTCGCACAAGACACGTGATCATAGTTGGAAATTTAACGTTATAAACCGATTTAGGAGAGACCGAGAATCGTATCACCTCCTCATAGATCAACTGTGCCACATCAACTTCTTCTCCTCTCAAAATACAATCCAACAGTAGCGCGTTCTTCATGGTCACCTCCAAAGTTCGTGTGTTTCCAAAGACATTAGGGATAAGGAAATTGTGCCAAATTCTAGCATCTGCTTGAAGATATTTGTAAGGCCAAGGTGCCTTCAATTCTCCCGTATGTAATTGCACTTTCTCCTTGTCTAAAACATGCTCAAAAAGTAATTCCTTATCAAATATTTTTCGTTTAGCAACTGCTTCCTCAAATTTGCAAAAACCTTTCAGTTTCTTAAACTTGAAGTGGTTCCTAATCTCCTCAACTGTAAAAGGAACTAACTTTCCTCTAATCGGAACACAATCACTATCTCGGCTAACAAGGCCCAGATAGAACTCCAAAACTAATTCTAGACATAATTCAGAACGGCTTACCATGAACGTAGACCAACCCAATTTCTCACCAAGCTCAAAGAATCTCTTGTATTCTCCATCTCTAATTTCCTCCTTGAATACTTCCTCATAGGCAAAAGGTAGTTCTTCTAATTTTTTCTCTGCAGAAATCTTCAAGGCATTTGAAGTATCCACTTTCTCTATAGGTATAGGATTTTGTTGAGGTTGTGTTCTTTCCTTTGCATAAAAATAAAGCTTTTTACCATTACTATCATACGAAGGTTTCCCACTCTTCAATTTATCTTTACTCTTTGATTTAGAACTAGCTCCTTTGTCAATTGATTTCTTCTTGTTTAAATCCAATCCCATGTTACTCTTCACCTCCCTCTTGCTAGATAAGATTGTTGTTCTATTAGTCATCTTCAATTAACCCCCAACTCAAAGCTTTAGCAACCCTTGAAATTACACTCTTGAATTCATGGATGAACAAGCTTGATTTGTCCTAGGATGGGTGAATTGGTGATGAATCTCTATGTGGGTGAGGATGATTTGTAATGGGTAGGCTTGGATTTTTAGAAATTGTGTGATGAATTTGTGAAATTTGGCTCTTTGATTCTTCAATTTGAATGAATTTGGTGATGATTGGTAGCTTGATTTTCTCTTGTAATGATGTGGAGAGAAGGTTTGATGTGTTTTTCTTGATGATTGGGTAGTGTTTTGGTGATTGGTGAAGGTTTTGATGAGCTTCAATGGAGTTAGGAGAGTTGTGGAGAAGAAAGAGAGGGTTAAGGTTTAATAATTTCGGAATAATAGGCTCAATACCTCCTTTATAACTCAATCCCGTAACTTTCTCTCTCCTCTGGCGGCGCTGCGGACTACCCCTGCGGACCATGGGGTGCACCGCAGGGTAGTCCGTGACATCTGATGCTCGAAAATTTTTGCTTACTGACCTAAACCCGTGGTAGGACCCCGTGGTACGGGTTTTTGGCTCGCGGACTAGGGTCCGGTGTACCGGAGGGTACACCGCGGCTTCTGCTGTTAACTCCGTCAAAATACCCGTGGTACTCACCCCGTGGTACGGGTTTTTGGGGCGCGGACCATGGCGCGGTGCACCGCGGGGTAGTCCGTGGAATTTTTTCGTGTTTCTGGATCAAACCCGCGGTAGCAACCCATGGTACGGGTTTTGACCTCGCGGACCATTCCTGCGGACCATGGGGTAGTCCGTGGGGGTAGTCCGCGGGGTGCTTTCTTGCGCTCCAAAATTTTTCCTCGCGTTCCCTAACTTGATTTCTCCGATTCCTACACACCAAAAACACTAATACCTTTCTCAAATATGCATTATCAACTAAAAACAACTAAAATAAACTTAAACTAACAATGTAAAAGACATGAAAACATAAAAAACTTCGGGTTGTCTCCCGAACAGCACTTTTGTTTAACGTCTTTCAAAGTTAGACGTGTTACCTCTGTCAAGATTTGCGAATATAGCCTCCCCAACAACGAGTAAGGCTATGAACGTCAACTAATCTGCGCTTGACCCCTGTTTTGGGGCGAATTTCTATCACCTTGGCTGAAACAACCTTAGTGACAATGAATGGTCCCATCCACGAGTCTTTGAAACTTCGTGGCCTGTTCTCGCGTTTGTGGGCTTTCCATAGGACTTCATGGCCAACCCCAAACTCAATGTTTGGCTCAGTATCCACAGGTTTTAAGTGGATTTCTTCAGGAGGGACTTTGTGATGTGAAAGGCTGTGGATGATAGGCACGGTGGGATCCAACTTCCTTGGTTTTTTACCCAAGACATAGAAGGTCTCGGATACATTTTTAGCATGAAGGGTGATGGTCCCATCTTGGAAGTTGATCTCACTTTGACTTGTGGCCATGAAGGGCCGTCCAAGTATGATCGGAACCTGCTTATCTGCATCAAACTCAAGAATAACAAAGTCAGTAGGGATGGCGATATTACCTGCACGGACTAAGACGTCCTCCACTGTTCCCCATGTCCTCTTCACTGAGTTGTCAGCAAACTGCAACTTCACTGGAGTTTTCTCTGATTTCTGAAGTCCAAGCCTCTCGAACACAGACTTAGGCATAAGATTCACACCAGAACCCACATCGTACATTGCTTTCACCTTGAGCCTACCATGTAATTGAATAGGAAGGTTGAAACTTCCCGGATCTTTAAGCTTAGTAGGTAGCTCTTTCTCACTTCTTCTTGAAACCCTCAGGTTCTCTCTTGGGATCTCTACACTCGCCTCTTTCTCAGGAATAACTTGCGTAAAAACTTGTTGCGGTGTAAGTCCTCTCTTCGCAATCTCAAGCATCTGGGCGTTGATATTTTCAGGTTGGTACGCCTCTACAAATGTCTTGAGAGCAGTGTCATCTTTAGGATTTGTATCAGGAATAGTTGATGACACTGGTTGAACACTAGGTGGCGATTCCACCTTCTCTTCTTCTTTCTCATCTAGCACAGCAGGTGCCACTTCATCTTCTTTCGATTCTTCTTTTGAGGCTTCTTCCTCTTTCTCTCTCGCTAACTCCGCTGCATACTCTACCATCGATCGCATCTCCTCTTGCACCTTTCTCAGTAGCTCTATGAACTCGTCTCTCTCTTCATCGCTTTCCAGATGATAAACGTCTAGACAGTCGGACTCCTCGGGGTTAGACTCGGTTGGCTCTTCTTCAATACTGGGAACTTCCACGGCACTAATGGCAGCATGTGGTGCTTCCTCCTTTTCTTTTTCGATTTCAAGGCATATAGCCTTGCAAGCTTCGAACCCAACATTGTTTTCACCTCCTTCGATTGCCTTTACTTCCTTTTGTTCTATTAGATGCTTGTTTATTTGGGCTAATTGAGTACTTAGCATCTGAAGTATGGCATCGTGTCCTCAGACTTTTTCCTCTTGAGCGTTTACAGTTGTGTTCAAACGTTCTAGAGCTTGTACTATCTGTGTATTGTCCATAGATCCTTCTTGCGGATACTGAGGTAAAGCTTTTTGATCTAAAGTATCGGTATAGGCGTCTTGAGCAGGTTGTTGTGGAGGAGTAGGTCGATTCTGATATTGGTTTTGGTACTGACCTCTCTGTTGGTAAGAGTTGTTCTGGGGTCGCGATTGATATTGACCAGGATTAGCGGCCCCTTGTGGATTTGAATACTGCATACCCGGATGGTTGCGGTTGCCCCATCGATTAGATATAAAGTAAACAGATTGCGGATTTGATTCGCACTCTTCCCATGAATGATCGTTAACTCCACATTGTTGACAACCTTGTGCCTCTTGAACTACCTTTGTAGCAGCTAAATTCTTCTCCATCGCGATTCTCAGCTCCTTGATTTGATTTTCTAACGAGGATATTTGAGCTGAGTTCGCAGTTTCTGCATCTAAACGAAGCGTTCCTCGGGTCTTTGCTGCAGAAGCTCGCGTTGAAGGCCAACTTCTTTCTTGTTCCATAATACTCTCTAACACCTCGGAAGCTTCATTGTGATTCATGGACACAAAATTACCCTTTCCAATGTTATCCACCTTGTCTCTACCCTTGTCATCAAGACCTTCATAGAATATAGCAAGTTGTAGAGCAGGTGTATAACCATGGAGCGGGCATCTAGCTAATTTTTGTTAAAACCTTGTCCATGCTTCTCCCACTGTTTCTCCATCTTCTTGAGAAAATCTTGCAAGCTCGGTTTGATCTTTAAGTCTCATGCTCTTTGGATAAAATCGGTTAAAGAACGCGGCTTGAAGCTCTCTCCAAGAGTGAATGGTTCCATGTGGTTGTCTTTCTAGCCAATCGCTAGCTCTTCCGGTCAAGAAAAACGAAAACATATGACAATACAGTTGCTCGCGTGTAATGCCAGGAGTAATGTAGGCATCACAAATCTGCATGAACTTCTGAATCGCTTTTACCGGATCTTGAATTGCAGTACCAGTATATAGTCCGAAACTTTGAAATTGACTAAGCATACCCGGATCGGGTCTAAATTTGATATTCGGAATCTCAGGAGGGCGGTAACCGATGGGTTGAACATGGAATGGTATGTTAAGGCCAGGTAGGTCTTGTTCAACTCGGTTCTGTTGATTATTGAGATTATTTGGTCCATTACCTTCTCCCACTGGTAATTGTACACCAGGTGGAATGTATGCTGGAGGTCCTCCTGGTGCAAAGTAAACTAATGCCGGATCATTATCATGTATGTCTGCCATAGCTCTTCTCAAGGCTCTTTCCTCACGAATTCGTTTGTTATAAGCTCTGAAGCTCCTCTCAGGCTCCGGTAAGGGAGGCCAAGAATTAAACACTGTGAAACCTGAAAAAGACTAAAGCAAACCACAAGCGTAAATCTGAAAAAATAAAAACTAAAACTAAACTAAAAACTGAAAAGTAAAAACTAATTAAAAACTAAAACTCGAAATAGATAACCCACACGCTAACGAGACACAAGTCCCCGGCAGCGGCGCCAAAAACTTGGTGTCGCCTAGGGTGTGATAAAAATAAGATCAATTTAAGTATGGAAAACTATGCACTCTCACCCTAGACAGGCACAGTACTGCAAGTATTACAGGACGTATGCAAGTTTTAATGATAAGTAGAGTTCGTTCTCAGGGACTTAAGTGTGTTAAACGCGTAGGAACAGATAACGAGTAAAAGTAAATAACTAGAAAACAGAAAATTAAATATTTGGATTTTCGAATTTATGAATTAAAACTAAATTAAAACTAAGAAAATAAAGACAATAAAGTAAAAGATTAAGAATATGAGATGAGAAGTATAGCTTAGGTTTTGCTAGTATGCACTAATCCTTCTAATTCTATCTATAGATCTAGTTCATAAGGGAGAATATTAGCTCTTGGTAATACTTAGTCAGGATTCTAAATTCCACTACCTTAGACCTTGAGAGCGACTAAGGGGGCTACGTCACAACCAAGAAGTGATTTAAAATAGGGTTATCAAACGCCACTAAGGCCCTAAGCAAATACTGCAAGTCTTGGTGATACGGTGGTTAAAACAAACCTTAATGACTATCTAGTTAGAAGTATGTTTTGTCAGAACTGCTATCGACACTAGACATTATGTGGTGGTTCAATAGTTAAACACCCTTACAAGGAGACCATCTAACTACTCTTAAAACAATCCTAAAGTGATCAGTTCTAGGAAAGACAATAAATCAAAACACATAAGCAAATATAAAGTAAGAAGCTAATATCAGATTAAAACATATAATTCCCAAAGAAACTTAGATAGAAGAATTAGAATTCATAGATTATACATATGCAAAACCCAAGCTATGGGAAGTTTAGTTCATACCTGAAGGAAATAAACTAAAAGAAATAATAAAAGACATCATCTTGCTCTCTACAATAAACTGGAAGAATAAAACCTTAAGAACTAATTACTATGAGGCAAGGATGATTTACAAGTGATATAAGGGTGTATTTATAGGTGTTTAGAAGACCTAATTCGTTTTCTTGAGGAAGAGTTAAGGTAATGGACTTCTAGCCCAACTCAAATTCGTATGGAAATAAAGATAAACACTGCTGCGTTGTTTTGGTCATAACTTCTTTATTATTGGTCCGTTTTTGCTCCACAAGATACCAAAAGAATCGCAACAGAATTATCTAGGCCCTTTAGGAGTAACCTACCAAATTCGGCCTCTTTATTAGGTAAAAACGCCTATCTTTGCAGAATCCCAGATTTAGGCAGCTTTTCCTTTTCCATCTTTTTAGCAATTCTTTCCTTATCTCCAATTACCATGCATATCTCCTTCCATAAGTTGTTGTCTTTGACTTGGACTCTAATTAAACTCCATAATTATCTTTAAAGCTACACACTAAATAAACAATTAAACCCAATATGCTCTAAAAACAATAATTCTACAAATCAAGACACAAAATAGGAAAGTGCACTAAAACTCAAGAAAATCGACATTATTGACTCCTAAAACACTAAAAATGATGTCTCATCTTAACATAAATCTATCACAAATGAGGAGACATCAAGAACCTACTGAGAGAGTGTAGTTTTAAATGGAGGAAAACACGTGAGTTACATAGTGTTATTTAAGATTAAAAGATGTTGATAATTTAGATAAACTGGATGATGTATAATTGATATTATTTGTGCAAAAGATGAAGATTCTTTATGTCAAATTGAAAGGATTCTGATTGTTGTGTAGATATTGTTATTGTTGAGTAGATATTGTTATTGTTGAGTTAATTTATAACTACTCAAGGACATATTGTGAAATTTATTTTTTCAAATAAGGGTTATTTCGTATACTCCAAATAAAATTTGGGGTTGCTTTATAATGAACAGGGGTGCAGAGACAAAATGTACAATTTAAGCTCGATTTTTTACGAAATTTGTAATTTTTGATACTTGCAATTGGAAAATATGATTTTGTCAGAATCTGAAAATGATGTAGACATCATCTAGAAATAGATGCTTTTGTGGAAATGTACTAATTTGTAATTTGAGTGATAAAAAACACACTGGTGAAAAACTTGACTTTGACTGTAACTGTAGGTTCCCTGACAAAGCTGCAGTGAACGTAAGAAGTAATGTAAATCCATGGAAGATCTACACAATTACACAAGTAGAGGATCTTCAATCTGTACTGAGATTACTTCCAATATAGAAATCTGGAATTGTATTCTAGGCTGTTTACAATCAAGAGCGAAGGTTTTTGTACGTTGATTGTTTTTTGAGTTAATTGCACTATAACCCCCTTTATTGATATTTTGAGTAATTACACTACAAGTCCCTATATTAATATCCAGATTTTATTGCATAGAAGAATGGAGTTTTAGAAAAGGAGTTATTGATCAGTTATGTTAATTAATGACAAGTGGAAGGATTTGATGTTTGATCATAACGTTTGCAGTTCATTAGGTTTGATCATAGCTTAGATGTTTTTAGTTTTTAGATTTATATAGTATTTTATTTATTTTTTAATTGGTAAATGAACACCGTTTCAGGTTTAATTGGAATTTGGAATGACGCTATTGATCACCAGTATCTCGGAATAAAAGTATTTTCAATGGTAAACTGCAAAATTTATTTTCATGTTCGATGAAAAACAATTCTTGGACAAAATCCCATGGAATTAATATCATTTCTTCCCATTTTCTAGCTTGCTATCAAACACAGTTTTGGTGATTTAATCAAAGGGTCGAGCGCCCCTACTCTATTTTAAGTAAATGTGTTGATCTTAAAGATAAGAAAAGTACTAATACAACTTTAATTAGAGGACACAATTATAAAAATAAAGCTCACCTAAAAGTTCTGATGACTGTGCTCTTTTTTAAAATGACACATATACAATTCACATGCATGTAAAACAATTTAATGTATACAATATTTATTTTACGGCATTATAAAATTGAAATGACTAATCATCGTTTTGGTTTTAACATACTATGTTCATAATTGTTTTACAACTGCTAGAGCTTATGACACTGCAAATTTTTGTCTTAAATGCTCAAAAGAAATTCTCAACTTACCAATATCTTCTTACACTGAATATCTTCCTCCTTCTGGTACAAATATGTTTTCTGAAACCATAAAAAATGTTGCAGCTTACACTGCAAAAAACACTTCTTTTAAGAGTGGGTAAGTATTGATAATTGCTCTTTAAATCACTCATTGGGTGTGAATTGAAATGAGGTGATATTATGCATATTTTATTTGATTAAGTGATGATAAAAAAAATGCAAAATTAAACGAGTTTCAATTGAATGTTTGCATACAACTTTATTGGGTTTGGTGATTTGATTGTACAATCTTTACTTGCGAGTTTTCAGGAACCAAATGAGCAATCTAGAATCACGAAGTGAAAATTTCAAAAGAATAAAAATGGAAGGTTAGCAAGATTTTGAGAAGATTCATGCAAAAGAGTTGAATTTGGAAGAAGGAAGTTCAAAAGAAACTCAGGTAACACTTGAATGGAGAATGAGAGAAGAAGTTGTTGCTGATGAACATAATGGGTTGTTTGTGGGTACCCGAGATATGGAACCTAAAAATTTTGATTCAACAAATTTTTTTTTACTGTGTAACTAATAATATGTTTTTATTTCCTTTCCTTGCCCTATCGATCTTCTGTTCATTTTTCCTATACCGCCGATCTTCTAATTCGTGATACTTAATTGCCATTAATGTACAATTAGAGAGATTTATTTTCTCTATGTTGGATCGGATGCTCCTGCATCACTAAATTACATTTATTATTTCATATAGTAATAGATATTACATATTTAAAAGTATGGACTCAATTGGATATATTTCATGGTATTTGGACTAATTATGAATTATGAAATAGTAAAATTGATTAGTATTTTTTTTCTTTCATCTATCCCAAATATTGTTTATTCATGGTGTAATTTTTTTTTATAGTCCCCTCTAAATAAGGCTACTTTTATGTTAACTTAAATATAAAAAATCATTATTTCTTCTACAATTGTGTGATTTAAATGGTGGTAAAGTAATACTAAACCTTTTGTTTTAGTTTTCGGTTCAAATGTAAATTTTATTATCTATTGAGCATAATTTGTGGACTATTTTTTTTTGAAGTGACTTCAGGCACGGGAAATACCTAGTATATATATATATATATATATATATATATATATATATATATATATATATATATATATATATATATATTTGTGTGTGTGAATTATGCCATATTATTCAAGATTATTCTGCTATTAAATACTTAAATTATTTTTTATGCAACCCCAAAAAGTCATGCTTTTTTGATTTTCTAAGAAATAAAACAATTTAGTATCTATTAAATTACTAGTTGCTCTATGTCCTCAATTTTTTTTTCATTTATTGTAGTATATGACCATTTTTATGTTAATTGCACTGTTACACTATAAGTTCATAATTTAAAGTTAATTGCATTATATATATTAGGGTTAATGGAAATGATAATATTTAAAAACTTAGTGGACCATATTCAAAATTGGTATATGTCATAGAATTCGTATAGCTCGGGGAGGCACATTGTTACGGTTCCAGGTGTTATATAATTTGTTCACCTATGGAACTAGGACTCCCCGCAAGCGTACGGGTTGTCGCCAAGTAAGAATTGTGATAAGCTCAAGGATATCGTTCCTCAGGGACTACTAACAGTGTAGTAAATATGTTATAATTTAATAAAATTTAAAGTAGCAGGTAAAATAATATAATATAAATAATATTTCTTTGTTTTTTCAATTATGGACTAAATTGGAATAAAATTAAGACTAAGCTAAAGGTGCAAATAATTAAAATACCAAGAAATGGAAAGAGAATTATGCTTGAGTCTTACGGTTTATCCTCCTAATCAACTATTAATTCGTTAATTAATTTATGAGCGAATTGGGTGATTCTCACTAGTCGAGATTCTAATACATCAATCTAACTTACACAGCCGATATTGTCACTCCAGGGATCTCGAGTATGCTTAATGTCCTTCACCCTATGACTACCTAGTGGGAAAGACCTTCCGATTCAATAACTCACGCGAGGTGATATATACTATGTCTGGAATTCGACCCTTGGCTCAAGGTGTAGCCAAAAAATCTCAAGCTATACAACCCGTGATCAAAGCATGAATATGAAATTGCATTTCTAATAAATATATATATATATATATATATCAATGGAATATATACCCATCGCAATTAAACAATTAAATATCCCAAATACATAATTGACTATAAATAGTCAATTAAGGTTAATACCCATCGCAAGTCTCAAGCATAAGAGGTTTAGTTCATAAAGATAAACTGGAAATTAAAGAAAAATAATAGAAAAATCATGTTTAAAAGCTAAAACAGAATAAAATTGACCTAAAGAATCGCTGGAATCGGGTTCCTGGTGCTTGAGAATGAAGGAATTGGGTGCAAAACCTCTTCCTGACCTCTACCCTCTTCGCAGAACGTTTTTGCCTCTTCTCCTCTTCAAAACTATGATGTCTTCTGATTAAAATTGGATAATAAGACTTATATAAGCTTATAAAAATGTTTCTGCCCCTATTAGGTTTAGGAAATTAGGTTTGGAAGGGCCCATCCCGTTTTACTTAACCAGATTTCTGGTTTGAACCCTGACAGCAGTTTTTAGCATAACTTCTTCATATTAATTCCGAATTCACTTCCTTCACTTGCCACATGACCCTGATTTAAAGCTATTTCCAATAAAAAGGAATTAGGTCCAAAATTCTCACCAAAAAGTAGTAGTGACAGAAACACTAAGGTGCAAGAATTTTCCCGGTAAAGGCTCTAACTCTCTACAATGGCTCTAAGCTCAAATTTCATCTTGGCTTGGGGTTTATATTATATATTTTTACTTCTCCTCATCATCGTAGAATTTTGTGTTGACCATGTACATCAAAGCTACACACTTAACACACAATTAAGGCAAAAATTGCTATAAATAGATAAAAGCCCAAAATAAGAGGCTAAAGTGCAATATAACAAATATTAGGGAAAAATCCCCCACTTAGGCCCAATAAAGTCCCTAAATAATGACTTGTGCATAGATATATCTATCAAAAAGATATAGACATCACACATGGAGCCACCCAAGAGTTTCTACGAGAGCAACAGTGCTTCCAAAGTATATGTGTAAGTGTAATGTTTGTATTGTTAGTATATCAATATGTTTAGCTTTAACATTTTTGTGCTCTAGTTTGTATAATTAGTTATCTAATCATATTATTTGGATTATGTAGGGGAATAATGTGCATGATTTTCAGGATAATTACCCTAACAAACCTGTGGACCTGGCGGCTATCTACGAAAGAGTTTCCAGTTGCTATTTAGGATAGAACATGTGATATACGACGAAGACTTTCATCTGACTTCTCGGTAGGCAAAGTCATGTGTCGCTGGTGGTAGTGACTGTGGTTGATGTGGCTATGAGATGCACGGTTAGTTAGTAATAAACTCTTATATTACCAACGCCATAGTGATTTATAACCGTGTGATAACTAAATATTTTCTTGTTAGTGCAAGGGAAGCTAGTGATGAAGTTGTTCTTGGCCAAGATGAACTCATTGTCGTTTAGGCACAATGGCTAGCAAGGAGTGACTAGTGAATATTTGGGGTATGGGAGGTTGCTTAAATTTCCCAAGTGTGTCCTTAAAATCGAGATTTGTCAATTTATGGTCGAGATCTTTGATGTGAAGTTTATGTCATTTATACTTAAAGGTAGTATATTACCCTTTCGTACCTAGATAGATGTACACCGAGTCTTAGGATTACCCTTACACCGCATAATGGTCGGAGCGAAGAGTATTTACAAATATTTTAGCAAGTTGTAAGTTATTTATAAATAATTCACATTGGTTTTCAGATTCTAGTATTTCTTATTGTTAATCGTTTCGTTGTCTTGCATCTCCATATCGTGCAATCAAAGCTCTCTAGACATGACTTGATATGTTAGACACACAATTAGGGGTGGAAATCGAAAGGAACAGATCTGAAAAAGGGTCTTTCGGAAAATTTCCTATTTTTTTCGGAATAGATTTTTTCAATTCCAATTCCGTTCCTATTTCTCGGAACTAGAAAAAAAATTCCGAATTCGTAAATTCAGAAATTTCGGCATGGAAATTTCGGAACTTTTGGTTTGGGGATTTCAGAACTTTTGATTCATAATTTCGAAACTTTTATTTAAAAATTGCAAAACTAAGACAGCAGTTATCACAATAGTTATCACACTTAATAGTTACAATTAAATATTCAAATGAAACTATAGACCCCGGATTAATGTAAATAGATTTCTTTATTTGTTCCATTGCGCGCATGATCAGATGGGTTTATAGTTTTTATCATATTACATTGTTTTATTATTTTGTTTCTCTTAAAAAAAAAAAGTTTCATTATTCTTCAATGTTTAGTATTTCTTTTTCATTTTTGTTCTGAAATTTTTTAATGTTTGCTGATGTACTTTTTTTCTTTATCTTATTTTTAAAATTCTGTTTTATTTATTTAATATATTACATTCAAAAATAAAATTGGAACAAAAATCGGATCGGAAAACCCAGAAATTTCGGAAAATTATATATAGTTCCATTCCGATTCGATTTTCTCGGAAAAATCAGAAATCGGAATTTCGGAATTTTGGAACCTTACAAAAGTTGTTCCTAAATCAGCATCTTCGGATCGGAAAAGTCGGAAATCGGAAATTTCGAATCTGATTTCCACCCTTACATACAATTCAGAGTTTCTAAACTCCATGAAGGAGAATTATGCTATATGGAATGATTATCAAAATAGTGGAACATGAGTAATTGTGTAATTTATGTTTGCACAATAATGTGATTTCCCATTACACCAATTTCCTAAAAAATGCACAATCAATTAGAATGTGGGTTGAGTTGGCGAAGGAATTGTTTCTTTCCAACGTTAACAAATTAATATATATGATTGATGAGCCCAGCGTTAGAAAATATATTTTTTGTAGATATAATATTGTTAATGGGCTAATATGGTAACAAATTATTGTTGACCAAGTTTGTTGTATAACAGTGATGGTTTTAAGTATTTTATCGTGTATATATCATGATTAATTAGACTCGTGTTTTTGTTGTTTTGTTGAGTAGGCATCAGTCATATATGTGCCAATATTGACTATTACTTTTAGATAAAGTGTATATAGACCAGGATCTGAATTTAACTCCAAATGTCAATGGAAATAATTTCCCTAAATACTAATAACATCCCTATACAACATCTAAAATGAAATTTTCATTCTGGACTACAACACTGTAATGGAATTAGCTTCTGTAACCACTCTCGCTGTCCTTATATAAAATCCAAAATCAACTCCTGACTTCAACTCGGTAATGGTGTCGGGTTTGGGTTTGGGGTGGTGGCGAGATCGTTGGTGGGAGTAGTGATGGGTATGGTGGTGGGAGCTTTGGTTATGGGGGTGGTGGAAGAAATGGTGGAGGGAGTGTGTAGTTTGGTGGTAGATTTAATTATCTTTATCTTCTTCTTGTTTGGATATTTTTGTGTGGTGTATGTTCTCGTGACCCTTGTCGCCATAGAATTTGACCATTCAACTTCCATAGTTGATGGACATTCATTTTGTTTATTTTTTCCGCTCATTTTTTGCGTATGAATTCATGACAACGGAGGCGTGTGTAGGTGTGTAGAGGTTTGCGGGGAAGAAGAAGAGATAGGTAATTACTTTTTTATTATTTCTTTTGCAAGTAGTATATGTAGTGTGTGTTGGGAGTTTTAATACAATAATATATATATATATATATATATACTATAGGGCTTTCTCATCATGTCATGGATTTTGCAACCAACTTCTTAATTGGATTTCAACACGATAAAAGAATCAGCTTCATCTCTCGTATCCATGGCTTGCTGAAGAAGTAGATCCCTTTCCTATAGCCCTCTACTACCGTCATCCCTTAAAATCCTGAATTAAATTGTCATTCCATACTCAAATGCAGAACTAGATTCCTCTCTTGTATACACCTCCAAAACAAGCATTAATGTGCAACTTAGTTACTACTCTCTTCTTCAAAACATAAATAGAAATCACTTTGTTACCTCACACCCTAGTTAAATTACTTCACAAAAAAAAGATCAACAATATTAGCCAACAATTCACAAATTTCATCTTTGTAAATGGGTAAATCCATATGCATAAAATATTTCCAACCTTGAAAAAAGTGGTCAACAAAACATGTACCTCATAGCACATTGTTGACCAAACATTTTCTATTCATATATTTTGAATTCTACTTTGACTTCTTCATTAAATAACTCTTGGTCACATCTCTTGTATGGGAACTAGATGAACCAAGTTCTCGCTTATACATTTGATGTCTCCATATTTTTGATATATTAATCTAGTTTATAGACATCATTTAGGTGTATCATGTTCTTAGTTGAGGGATTTTTCCCTACTAATCGTTAGTTTCTAAATTCATGTCTTGATTCGGAGGTTTACTACTTTAGAGCGTTTTAGTGTAATTTGTGTATTAAATATGAATATCTTAGGTATGATGATTATATTATATGTCAAATAAATGTTAAGGAGTTAATTAAAGAACATCCAAGGCGAAATCAAGAGATAAAAGGAAAGATAGTTGATTAAGGAAAGTGCAAAATATGCCAAAAGTTGTTGTCCAGCTATGAAAATGTCTAGCATTTTGAATGCTACAGAAAATGGACAAGGAATTTGAAGGATCCGTTTGAAATTCAGAAAGTTCTTTGAATTTTGGTCGTTTCAATATCAAGATCACTAGAATTGGATAAGTAGCGAATGAGTTATGAATTTCACAAACTCCTAAGGTCAACAATCCCTATTACTTAGGAATACAAGTTAGAGTTGAATATAGACTCTATAACTTGGGAAATACTCTAGGTTTCAATCAGACACCTATAACTATGACTATCGACCTTTATAAACATGTCCTTGCTCAGTCCTTAATCAATATCACACTTAGAGATCATCCAGAGAAGCAAGTTGATAGTGTGTATTTTATCTTTAGTTTTATTTATTCTACTATAAACTAATTCTCCCTATGGCTTGGGTTTGCATATGTATAATCTTTGAATTTAATTTATATATTCTATGTTATTTGGGAAAGTGACAGTTAATTTATTGAGCTTCTTATTTACATATCTGTGTTATGTGCTTTGAATTAATGTTTGTAGTCCTTACTAGTGCTCGAGTATAAGGCTACCCCATTAGCAGTTGGATTGTCTCCCTGGCAGGGGATTCAGTTGTTGACAACACCGCATAATGGTCTAGTGTGCAGTAGTTATCCTGACAGGCTTGTCTAACTAGATAGTCGCTAAGGTTTAATTATACCACCGATCTCTGCGCAGGATCCTGTACCCAAGTCCCTTGGGAGAGTTGAGGTTGCCACCTAAGTCTACCCTGACGAGAGTTAAAAGAAATATAGAATACTGGCTATTTGTACTTGCATAAATCTTAAATTACCCTTATGATTAGAATATTTATTTAGAAGGATAGGTGTATACTAGTTAAACTAAGCTATATCTCTCATCTCCATTCTCTTAGTTTATTTATTGCACTAGTTTATGTTATCTATACTCAGAAAACCCAATAAATATTTATCTTCTTATTTGAGTATTAATAATTAATATCTTCTACGCTTTTATCTTAAATACAATTTGATCTAACTGACTAAATCCTTGCAAACGAACTTTACTTATTAACTATAACTTGTGAACCATCTGGGCACTTGCAATGAGTTTCTCGTGGTAGTAGTGGGTGTGTGTCCTTATTATTATCTTTACTTATCTGTTATTTTATCACGCCTTTGCCACCACCAAGTTTTTGGCGTCGCTGCCAGAGATTTTTCCAGTTAGTTATTGTGTTTAGTTTAGTGTAGTAGTTTTTAGTTGTTTTTAGTTTTACGCTTGTTTTTGTTTTGCCTCTTTCTAGGTTTATTTCTAGGTTTTGATGTATGCTAGCGGATCTCGAGAGCTTATTCCGAGCTCAAAAGAAAAGACAAAGAGAGCAAAAGAAGATAAAAGTTATGGCTGAAGTCGTCGATAATGTAGCTTTAGATAACAATGTACCACTTGAGGTAAAAAACAATCAAAATCCAACCCTCCAAGTAGTACCACCACAAAGAGCACCACAAGGAGAGAATCCACCTAATAATCAACGACGTGAACAAGGTCTTTCTGTTTTAGGAGCACCTTCTCGAGTACCACTGATGTCTCCTCATTTGTGATAATAAAATCTATTTCTGAGACATCATTTTAGGCGTATTTATTAGTTTATAGGTTGAATTTCTCATGATTTAGTACACTTTCCTACTTTGTGTCTTGAATTAATTATTTATTATTTTTAGAGCATATTGGGTTTAATTATTTATTTAGTGTGAAGCTTTAAAGATATATGATAATTAATTAGAGTCCAAGTCAAAGTCTAAGAGCTAAAGGAAAGAGGATAAACAGTGAAATTGAAGATAAGGAAGTAAAAGCTAAAATTATGGAAAAGGAAAAGGTGCCATAAATCTGAATTCCAGCACATACGACCACAAATCAGCTTATATATCAAAATAGGTGAGGAATCTGGAGAAACGGTCAAGAGCGAAGTTAAAGATCTTTCCAAAACGATGAATTTCAACTACTCATACACGTCAATCGGATAAGTATTGAAGCTATTAGAACCAAAACAAAATCGGGGCTAATTCCATGGTTTTGGGCTACGAATTTGAGTTGGGCTAGGAGTCCAATATTTACCTTTTCCTTCAAGAAAACGAATTAGGTCAACCTATACACTATAAATACAGCCTCTTAACATTAGAAAATCATCCTTGGCCAAACCTTAAGGTCAGGAAGAAGCTACAACACAAGAAGAGAAGTTTGGAAGGAGCTGTGCATCAATTATGTCTCCTTCAACCTTTAATTCTGTAATTCATTTCTTTTCTTTTCTTAGTATGAACTAAATTCTATTTAGCTTGAGTTTTAGCATATATGTATGAACCCTAGTTTTGGTTGACATCTATCTAATTTGATTGAATTTATGTTTTGATTTCTCTGTTTATGTGTTGGATTTATATTCTGTGTTCTTTGGTTGCAAACATATAGGATTACCATCATAGTAGTTAGATAACCGGTATATTTAACTATAGAATTAGCACATAACGTCTAGAATAAGGCTTGATCTGACAATTCAGCCTAACTAGATAGTCAATGGTTTAGTGTATTGTTATTTAATCAATTGCAGGAACAGTTTGCTTAGGTTTATTGACACATGTAAACCCTATTTGAAACTACCTAGCGCAATTGAAACCAAACTATTGAAATACTACATGATTCATACCTTACATGTTTAGAACGGAAAAACTAGTGGGGATTACATGCTATTTACTCAAGCTAAACATTCATACTATCTTCTTTTCTTTTATTTAGTTTTCTGTCTTTTAATTTATTAGTTTAATTTTCATTTATTAAAAACCAAATAAAAATCTATCTTTCTCTTCTTACCCTTGCGTATTATTATTCTAGCTTAATTATATGCACTTGAATATTTGCATAAGTTCTTCTTAACCTTCGTAGTCCCTGAGGAACGAATTCTACTTATTCATTAAAACTTGCATACGATCTGTATACTTGCAGAACCGTGCTCAGCTTAGGGTGTTTATTTGCACTTATTTTATACATCTTTTTATCACACCTTAGGCGACACCAACCACCAACATGGATTCTCCCTCCAGTGATCCAAACCGCGAGATTCAAGCTTGGTCAGGTTATGCTTAGTCAGTTTTTTAGCTTTGGACACTACAATGGTGCAGCACATCAAGATCCGGTGAGGTCGATTCAGAAGTTTATGCAGATTTGTGATGCCTACATTACTCAGGGCATTACATGCGAGCAATTGTATTACTTCATGTTTCTGTTTTTCTTGACCAGATGTGCTAGCGAATGGTTGGATTGTCAACCATCAGATTCGATTACGTCATGGGACGAGTTACATGTCAAGATTTTTGATCGCTATTATCCTCAAAGTATGAGAATAAAAGATCAAATAATACTTGCAAGTTTTCGCCAAGAGAATGACGAGAGTGTAGGAGAGGCATAAACAAGGTTCCAACATAAATTATCTAGATGTCCACTTCATGGTTACAACCCAACACTTCAATTAGCTATGTTTTATTAAGGTATTAATATCGAAGGAAGACTGAGGGTAGATAATCATTGAGGAGGAGGTTTTGTGTCCATATATCCTATAGAAGTTGCGGCTGGTATGCCACAAATATTCGAAATAGAAAGGAGTTGGCCACAGTCGCAAGCTCATATTACGAATGTTGAAACTTCTTTAGGCCCTAAAATCTCCGCGATGGAGAATCAAATTCAGTAGATGTCAACTACGATTGAGAAAGGTTTCCAAAGGAAGCCAGTTGAGATGAAAGTAGTGCACGAAGCACAAGTTTGTCCGCGTTGTGAGGTCAACGATCATGTATGGGAAGAGTGCGAAGGCAACCCGAAATCACTCTGTTTTATATCAAATCGAAGGAATTACCAATTTGGTAATCACAATCATTCGGGCATGCACTATTCTAATCTGAATAGTGTCATGAATCAAGGTAATTCATACCAACCACGACCTCAAAACAACAATTTTCAACTGAGATCACAAGGTCCTTATCAAGGGGGCCAAGGTTATAACATGCCAGCACCTCCACCGCAACCAACCTATGATGCTTATGCTGATAGTTTAGCTCAGAAAGACTTGCCACAACATCCACAAGAAGGATTTGGATTCGATTCCCAAAAAACAATGCAAGATTTCTGGACTTTAACTCAAGACAACATGAGGATGTATAATAAAAAATTCAAGGAACAATCCACTGCAATAAAGATATTAGCAACGCAAGTTACCCAAGTAACTAATGCTTTTGAGAAGTTTTAGAAATATATTCCGCAATTGGCCCTTGGTACGAAGAACGATGTGAAGGCCATAGACAATGGTGATGGTAGTGCTGGGTTCGAAACATGTAAGGCTATTGGCCTTAAACCTGAAAAATTTGTGAATCACCACCACATGCTGCAGAAATTTCCGTGAAGGTTCCAGAAGATATTGAAGACCAACCAAGCCTATCCCAAAAGAATCAGATCTTGGACTTCTACTCAAAGAAATACAAGAAAAGATCAGAGTTGTTCTTGAGTTACAAGCTAGCAAAGCTATCTAGAAAGAGGAAGAAGCCTCATTTGGGAAGAAGGAAGATATACTTGTACCTGAAGTTCAAGAAGAAGAGGAGAGAAATATGGATCTCCACCTAGTGAAACGAGCTCAAAGCATTTGTAGAGGCGTACAGTGAAGAGAAGATCAACGCCCAAGTGCTTGAGATTGTTGAGAAAGGGCTTACACCACAAGAAGTATTCACACAAGATATTCCAGAAAGGGTTCAAGTGAACAAGCCAAAAGCGAGATTGTGGCTCATACTTGAGAGAGTCTCAAAGAAACTTGAAAAGAAGCTACCACCGAAGCTTAAAGATCGTGGAAGCTTTAACCTTCCTATTCAAATCAGTGGTAAGCTCAAGGTGAAAGAGATGTGTGATATGGGTTAGAGTGTGAACCTTATGCTCAAGCCGGTGTTCGATAGGATTGGAATCAAGAAGGCGGATAAAGCTTCCGTAAAATTACAATTTGCGGATAGCTCAATAAAAAAGACATGGGGAATCGTGTAGGACGTGTTTGTCCAAGAAGGTAATTTAATTATCCCTACTGACTTTTTTATACATAATTATGATGCAGATAAGCAAGTTCCGATCATACTTAGAAGGTCGTTCTTGGACACAAGTCAAAGAATCATAACATCCAAGAGGGAACATTGACCCTCCGCGCATGCAATATATTTGAGACATTTTATGTATTGGGTATTAAACCAAGGAAGGTATCCCCCAAAATCCTTGTCAATCACATTGTCCCCAAGGAAAAGGTCCAAGACAAATTCCATACAAAACTTTTAGAGATGAGACCAATGGGCGACTTCAGGGCAGGAAATGAAGTTGCACGGAAGGCCCTCAAACTTGAGAATAGGCCACAGAGTTCTAAAAACGTGTGGATGGGACCATTTGTTGTCACACAACTTGTGTCAGCAAAAGTGATTTAAATACGACCCAAGAAAGGTAAAAAACACCAATTTTTTTATGTTCATATCCTCACCCGCAGTTAAGACGTTACATACTTAGAAAATAGAAAATGTAACGTGTCAAACTTTAAACGACGTTAAATAAAAGTGCTTTCTGGGAGACAACCTGCAATTTTTTATATGTTTTTAGGTGTTAGATTAGTTGTTTTAGTAAGTATTGCAGTTTTGAGGAAGGTACCAGTGTTTTTATTGTGTAGGTAACAATGAAAAGGAATTTTGGGTGAAAAAACGAAAAAATTTGCGAGTAACAACGACTTGGTGCGGTATACGACACCACAAAAACACATTGGCACAGTGTGTGAATTCAAGTACATATGTGAGAGCAGACCAATAAACCGTCGCCATGGTGTGCAAAATCAGGTCCACATGTGAAAGTCAGCAAGTTCGTGCGGGACACCGCACGAGAAGAGCCGTATCATCACTCGCGATATACCGTGAAACTGTCCTAGACAGAGAGGAGTTGCGGTATACTGCACCGCCACCCGTGGTACACCGCACGACACACGACAACAAAGAGAAAAGAGGTGTGATTCCAATAAAATTCCAAATACTCAAGCCTTTTTCTTCTCCAAGCCACCCGAACTTCATTAAACCTTTACAAAAACCTTCACCTCACATCAAAACAACACCAACTCACCATAGAGTCATATCCAAATCCTTCCCTACATTTATATAAACAATATTTAACCACCCAAATCAATCCAAAACACCTAGAGTCCAAGAATCAAAATCAAATTTCCAAATCTTTTTCAAAAATTTCTTAAACCCATATCACCAAGAAAGATCTCATCATGCCCACATAAAGAATCATCATCCTTACACCTTTATTAACCCAAATAACACCTTATTTATCTATAATCAAAGGGTAGTAAAAGAGTGTTTAAACCTTAGAGTTGGGGGCGAAAAGAGATGACAAAAGGAACGAAGATACTATCTAGTGCTAGGGAGATGAAGAAGAATAAAAGCAGGGTATTGGGTCAGATTAGGAAGAAATCAATTGAAAAGGGTGCAAGTTCGGGAACAAAGCAAAAGGGTAAATTGGGTTAATTAATTAGAGAAAAGCATACGGTGGTGAAATCAAAGAGCAAAGAAATTACAACTTTCAAGGAGAAAACACCACAACCTCTCCAAATCGAGATCCCTATACCCGAGATAAGTGAAGCTTCTAAGGCCTTATTAGCTACCGGCAAAGAAAATTTACCTGGATTACCACTAGCTTATGAAAGGATATTAGAAAAAGAAGTTGGAGAAGGAGAGTAAAAGAGATTTCTAGAGATTGGAGAGAGATTGGGATGGACCACATTCATGATAAGGCGCTCAAGTTTATAGGTGGAGTTAGTTTCCAAGTTCTATTTAGGCCTCTTTATCCGAGATAATGAAGGCCGAGTTATAGTTAGAGTAAAGTTAGTTCCTTTCACGTTTGAAGAGATTTGAAACCACTTTGATCTCAAGAAACTGGTTGGACCATGAAAGTATCGAGAAGAGTTGGAGAATATCAAGACTTTTGATTGGACCCTACTATATGAGAAGGGGTTGAGTAAAAAGCTAGTGGGAGGAAACAAATGAGAGTTGTAGGCACCTTGGCCTTACAAGTACCTTCATCCCGATACGAGAATATGGAACAATTTCCTCACACTAAACGTCTTTGGGAACACACGAACCTCGGATGTACCTAAAAATTCGCCGTCTTTTTGAACTGTGTTTTACGAGTGGAAGACATAGATGTGGCACAGTTGATATTTGATGAAACATTGCGAGTTGAAATCGATACACAATCATTATTCAATGTGAAATATCCAACAATGATCACTGGCCTATTGAGAAAATCAAATGTAAATCGTGGTGAGAATGATAAATTGATGTACGAAGTGAGCAATAATATCAACAATGTGTGGATTAAGACATTTCTAATAGGAGAAGGTGTAAAGGATCCTCCAAAGGAAGATAGCTCTCGTGAGAGAGAATCAAAAGAAGAGGATTTTGCATGGCGAGAAAAGGTAAGTGAGCATTAAATCAAGTAAAAGTATCTCAAAGTTTCTTAGTTGATGATGTGGAACAAATCAAAGCAAATTATGTACACATCATGACACTCCTAAATAAATTAAGATGTGATATAACGAGAGATACACCACATCCGAATGTTGATAATTCGAGGCAATAACTTTGAGAGTATGTTTTCTTTCTTCCTTACCACTTCTTTATGTGCAATATTTGTGCTAGTTTTAAAATTTTATTGAGTCTGTTTCGAGTCAAAGGACAAGGCTCATTTTGAGTTGGGATGTGGGGATTCATTGTCCCTCATCTCCATTTTTTGTGATTTACTGTTTTTTTAGGAGAAATTAAAATTTTGGTACGATGGAAATTGATGTAGATTGTGTTTAATGGCTTGAAAGCATAATTTAGTGAGTTAATGATAGTATGTAATTTATTTATAAGCTGTTTATTTTGTATGCTTTGAGTATTGACATGAAAACGCACAATAATAGTAAAGAAAAGATCTAAATTCCTATCATATGCTAGCAGGGCTGAATTAATAAAGGTGGTTTTAATCAGTAAGATTCTATTATGATGTAGGGTTTTTCTTCTCCCTAAACAAGTGATTTATAAACTTAATCAAAAGCTCTCTAGTTTTTTATGGAAGGGTAACCTAGAAGGGGCACAAGGTGCAAAATTATCTAAGGAAAAAGTATGCTCAAGTAAAGATACAGGTGGTTTGGGTATTCCTAATCTATTTAACCTCAACACTGTATGTCTCCTTTTCACTTTTTGGAGAATGTACTCCAATGAAAACAATTTATGGAGTAAATGGACTAGAGCACACTATATTAAAAATGGATGCATATGGAGTATAGAGGAAAAACAACCTCAATCCTTGATGTGGAAGCCACTGCTTAAAATCAGGAAAATAACCTTCAATTTTATACATCATAAGGTTAATGATGGAAGAAAAACTTTCATTATGTGGGACAAGTGGATTAATACTAAAGATATTGCATCATTTCTTAGTAAAGACATCAATAAGTTTGGTCCAAACTGTATTAGAACTGTTCATGATTGTTTTGGGAATAATAGATGGCGCCTCCCTCCAACTATAGGTGAAGCTCTTCCTCAAATACATCACATAAAGCTTAATAATAAGAAGGATCAAGTCTTTCGGAGTGAATCGACTAAATTCAAGTTCTCCTTCAGCAAAACTCTTTAAAAAATCAATGACATTGTAAATTGGGTTGATTGGAGTAAAATCACCTAGGCTAAAAGTAATATACCATGGTGTTCCTTTGTTACTTGGCTAGCTTGTCATAATAGGTTAGCTACTAAACAAAGAATGATGGAATGGGGGATTTTAACTAGTCCAATTTGTGAATTTTGTGCGAATGGTGCTAAAGACCTGGATATTGGTTGCTTTTCCTTTCATTAATCGAATTCTACTTATGATGTTAGATAGATGCTTGATAAAGGATATTCCGAGGGATTGGAAAGAACTCCTGCAGATTTCACTTGATAAGAGCGTGAGTAAAGAGATGCATCACAACTTACGTTTATTGTATATGGACTGAGAGGAATAGGCGTGTTCATGAAGAAAGTTCGATTGGAGAGGCTCAACTTATAAGCCATATCAACTCCCTTATCTCCATTAAAGTGCAGAGAAGAAAATTTGAAGGAAAAATCAGCTCTATTTTAGCTTCGAATTGGGTCTAATTAGCTTAAGGATTAGTTTAACTTTCTTGTAATTTTTATTTAGTCCTTAGTATCTTAGCATGTTGCTAATGTAATTTTTGTAAAAGTTCCATGTTTCTACCCGAAAGTTTGTTAGGATAATGGTATTTTGACCCTTATTTTAATAAACATTTGATTTGATGATCAAAAAAAATAGTAAAGGAAAGATTAGTGAGCAATGTGGTAGAAGTAAGTTTGATCTTAGGGAACCTTGAGGGGTGTGTAGGCCGTGAGATCCAAGTTAGTTGATAACACATTTAATAAACGTGCTAGAGGTGAGAAAGTAACGAAAATACATAGTTTACAAAATGATTAAGGCGGTTTTGTATTAACCCCTTGTTGCCTTTTAGCTTGTTGTCCAAATGTAATTGATATATTATCTGTCTCAGCCCTTTCTAGCCTCATAAATCCTTTTCACTACCAACATTATAAGCCATACCCTTTAGATTTTAGGACTTCTCCATATGACCCGCTGATGTCTCCCTAAATTTTCTAATTTTATGCCCTTGGGAGACATCATTTTTGGTGTTTATTTGACTATTTAGATAGACTTTTGGTATTAAAATGCAATAAATCGATTTTCCTCTTTTAATTCTAGTATTTTTCATTTATTAAACTTTTGCGCATAATATGGGTTGTTTTGAGTGAAAAGTTGTAGGTTTAAAATACTAGCTAGGAGAGGAAGCCAAGAATAAAGTCAAAGATCGTGTAATGAAGTCAAAGCAAGAAGAAATATCCCGGAAGAATTGATTATTTTAAGTTGCAAATCTGGAAAGTTGTCAAAGATTGCTGATTCCGAGCCATCTAAGAGTGGATTTAGCCTCTGACTTGTGAAGAGAAAACGTGCCCCATTGAGTTACGGAACTTTAGCAACTAGAATGAGGTCAATCCGAGTTGAAACGAGTTGGTTAGAGCTGATTTAGTGGAGGTGGTGCAGCAGTTACGGGATTTGGGCTTAATTAGTGGACTTGGGCTTTTCTAATAGTCACTTAAACCTAATTAAAAACCGTAGTCCGAATTTAGCACTATAAATATGCCTTTAGACCTCATTATTCAGCACCTCTCATTTTATTCTTCGAATTAAATCATCATCAGAAGAGAGTGTCCAGAGAGAAAGTCAGCAACAAGGAAAAAGAGAAAGCTAAGAGCTGGAGAAAGTCGTCTTCTCAAAATCACAGCCAAACCCAATTCATAATTAGGTTCTATCTTTTATTTCAGTAATTGAAGAACATGAATTCTTTCTGTTTTAATTTAGTTTTTCACATTAGTATGAGCTAATTTCATTAAGTGCTTGAGAACGCATAATGGGTTAATCCCAATTTGATTTTATTTCATGTGTTTGGATTTGGGATTTTAATAATTGAAATCAAATTGGGTAAATTGTATTTTTCTTTAATTTGCTTTTATTTACTTTTATTGAATTCGCGACTCAATATTAGGACTTAGTATCACCTTGACGGGGGGTCTGGGTACACAACTAGTTAATGAATTTAGGCTAGAAATTAGAGACTCTGACGAGCTTAATTAAACATATGGCCTATTGGGTAAATTAGACTTAATCACTTGAGAGTGGACTTTAATCACCCTGACGGGGTTTGTAGCACTTAAAAGTAGCTCCTTAGTCAACCCTGACGGGGGTAAGGAGAATTCTGAATCCTGACCAATACAAGTTTACCAATTCGTCCCTTAAACATGACATGAAATGAATGCTAATTAGGTGAAACCCTTGCGTCTCTCAAGTACTGTCTTTCCCATCTTGCGTAAACACTTTATTTTCTTGCGTCTAGTTAATTATTTGCATTAATTTAGTATTTTAATTTATTGTCTTAGCATTAGAAAACCAAACAAACAATTCTAAAGATCATTTACTTGTTTTTACGTGCAATTAACTACTATCTGATAAGCATTAGAGTCAACCATTCCGTCCCTGAGAACGAATCTGTATTATCACTTATATTACTTGGGACAACCGTACACTTGTGGTTGTGGTTCTCTTATCTTTATCTGCATTTTATTTTAGAACACACAAAGGACCACCAAGTTTTTGGCGTCGCTGCCAGGGACTGTTGCGTGTGACTCCGGTGTTTATCCTTTAGTGTTAGTTGCATTTTTATTTTCAGTTTTACGCTTGTGTTTGTTTTGTTTTTACAGGTTCTTTATTCAGGTAATGATCAAGAGATTTATTTAAAGATGTATAGAGGACATTACCCAAATCCCGGTCCATTTGACTATTGGGAAGACTTTTCGGGACAACAACAATGGGGTAGTAATTCTTACCAACAACCTTATCAATACCCGCAAGAGCAAGGATGGAACAATCAATGGATCGGGAATAATCAACAAAAAACACCATATCACTGTCAACAAGAGCATGAATGGAACAACCAGTGGGTTGAAAACATTCAACACTCTCCACCTCATTATTATCAGCAAGATACACTACTAGAGAAAGTCAATCGCCTATGGGAGGAAGTCAAGGCAGGAGAGCCATGGCGTAAGGCAAGAGAAGAGGAAAACAGAGCCAATTGTGCATTCATACAACAAATGATAGACGAAATGGATGCCCGAAAAAACTCTCCTAACTTAGCTGAAATTGGTAGTAAGTCTTATGAAGATCCCACTCCCTCGAGGGATGGAACAGATCAACCGGAAGAAGTTGTTGAGGATGAGGTGTTGAAAGAAGGTGAAAATCTTGTTAGGATGGTGAAAGAAGGAGTAACAACGAAAATCTTAGAAATTGAAACAGATTTTGCTATTCCTAAGGTGTATACACATGATCAAGATATAGAACGCAAACAAGAAAAGGTGGTGACCGAGGTTGTAGAAAATCCAAAGAAAGAATATAATGAGGTAATAGTGGAAGATTGTGTTGAAAGCGAAGATGAATATGAAATGGTAGAGGGGTCAATTGAAGAAATAAAGGTTCACAATAAAATAGAAGTTGAATCTCCACCACAACAAGTTTACACATACAGACTACGAATCTTGAATGAAAATAGAGCTGAAGAATCGCCTCCACTACCACAAATGATCAATATGTGATGTACAAGCAAGGTGCCACACCGCGAGAGCAAAGCGGCAAGGAGGAGCACCTATCCACCACATTTTAAATATGAATACGAGATTGAAACGAGGAATAAAAATAATCTTATACCGTTGAGAACGGTTATCTACACTAATGTGGTGATAATGAGTTTCGTCGTGAAAGTAAGAAGGCGAAACGAAGTACTTACCCACCTCCTTTTAGAGATCGATTGAATAATATTCTAAAGGGGAAGGTTCCAAAGCTTTTACATCGAGGAAGAGGAGAGTGTAAGCGGAGGAGCACCGCAAAGGCCTCAATACTATCTTCATGGAAGGTAACACGTTGAACTTAAAGACGTAATAAACAAAAGTGCTTCTTGGCAGACAACCCATGTTTTTAATTGCTTTCATATCTTTTAAATTATTAGTGTAAATTAGAGTAATGGTTATTGATATGGTGTTTATTTGTAAGAAATAAGAAAGGTTGGTGTTTTTGATGATTACGGGCATGAAGATCATGAGTTTGGGGTAGTTAGAACGAAAAAGAATGAAGTAACTTCGAAAGATCATAACTTGATGCTCGGAAGTCGGAATTAACTTTTTCTTGAGCCTAAACCGCATAACTTTTCGATCTCTATCCAATGGTGAAGTCAAAAAGTTCTGATACATAGCCCAAAGTTCCTGGTCAGTGCGTCACGTTTGACGCACGTTGCTGCGTCTGAGGTTGTGCCAGCGAGACGCGACCGGTATGCCGGTTAACAAAGGAGCATGTTCTGGTTAGTAAGTCATGTATGACGCAAGGTGGCTTGCGTCAGAGGTAAAAAACAAGTCAATTTCGTAATTTATTTTACGCCGACACAGCGACCGGCATATGCCGGTCAGCTGCTGTAATTGGCGGTTTTAAGGGTTAAAACCCTATATTTTTAGCTTCTTTCCGAAGCCAACCTATTATTACGACTCCTAGCCTCCAACTACTCCGAAAATCATCATCAAAACACTAATATACCACCAATCTTTGTCTCTAAACATCATCCAAACACACAATCATACCATAAATCTCCCTAAATACCAAAGAGTTACTCTTTAATCCGACATTTCCTTTCACCAAAGTTTAAAGTTTATCCATTAAACCTTTCCCAAAACTTGAAATAATTATGACCCAGCTTAGAATACACCATGATTCATATCCATTAACCTTCAAGAACACCAAATTTGCAAATATCATCCAAAACTTTTGAGAGTTCTTGAAGCTTTGAGTTTGGGGTCATCAGAGATGACCATGAAGGTTGGAAAAGGTACGAAGAACATGATGAAGAAAGAGAATTGGGTATGGAGGGAAGGCTTTCGAAGAGGAGATGATGATTAGAGAGCAATGAATAGATGAAAACGTGGAAATTTTGACAAAAAATCGAGGTGATGAAGGACACTTTAAACGCAACCATTGATGAAGAAGAATTCAAAACCTCAACCTGGACGCAACACTGACAACCAGCCTCGCGCTGGTTAAGATACGTTTTCTATCCCTTCTCATTTAGTGTAGATTAGTTTATTTTCTTTGAGTCTTTTCTAGTCGTGGGAACACGAATCATTTTCGATTTTGGGGTGGGGTTCGTTGCCTCATCCCAGTTTTTATGTTTTATTTGTTTTTAATTGCTTTCAATAAATTAATTAGGAGTTGCGTTTGACTGTAGAAGATTTTAAATGTCCCTTTTAAGCATACTTTTGATGAATCTATGATAGTAAATAGTGGACTTTAGGGAATAACATAAAACGCACTTTAATTCCATGCAAACATAGATAATGAATAGGAAAAATTAATAAACAATGCAAAAGAAATAAGCTTGTACTTAAGGAAAATGTTTGGTTTGTAGAACGTAAGATATAAATTAGTAGAGAACCCACTTAGATATGAACTAGAGACGAACCATGTAACTAGGAAAATGATAGGGGCAGTTCTTTGTTAGCCATTTGAAGCCTTTTAGCTTGCTATCCCTTATAAAAATTTATCTGTCTTAGCCCAATTTTGAGCCTTAAACCTTTTCTTTTGAAGCCACAATATAAGCCCATTATCCTTTAGATTATTAGGCATGACCAAATGACCCGCACTTGAATCAAGATCCTGAGACCTTTCTCGAGCTTGAGTTTGGGGTGGAGGGTCCATATTTGGGAAATTCATTGGGTGGGAAATGATGTGTTTGTATTGAGGCACAAAAAGTTAGATAATACTATTATTTGTAACCCTTTGCCGGGATTTGAAAAAGAAACAAAAAAAATTATAAGAGACATGACCTTTCACATAAAAATGAGGGTCATGGGTATCTTGTACAAAAAAAGAAGAAATGAAAATCAAAAGAAAGAAAGAATAAAATAAACCGGCAAAGTGGAATAATTTGAAAAATCATCTTAGTTTATATTAGGTTGACATGGGGACGCAACATTAGCGCGTCAAATGGGTTGAGTGAGAACATTATATGAGTGTAAACTCAAGCTCGTGGACAGTTGTTGATGGTAAGTGAGGAGAGAGCCAAAAGCTCACTTCAAATTTACCAAATATACATACCACACCGTCCCTAAGCCTACGCTAAAACCGTAAAGTCCTCGTGATTCCTAGGTGACTGGTAAGTTAATAGGTTGTATAGTAAGTGGAGCGTTCAAAGCGATTAAGGATCGAGGAACAAACTATAGCCATCATAATGAGATAAGTACAAGTGTAACCTTCTATCATTGCAAAGTTAATTTTATGATTGAAGTTATTTGTGTTTGATGTTGCATGATTAGTGTATGTGTATGTTAGATCTTAATATTTGCTATATGAGATTTATTTTAAGAGCTGATTTAGGGTATATTTGCTAGCTTCTATCTTCACTTGCATCTACTTCATTCCCCTAGTTTTTAGTTTTGCTTTGTCGGAACGACAAATGTTTGAGTTGGGGGTCTTGATGTCTCCCTATATGTTCTAATTTTATGCCCTTGGGAGACATCATTTTTGGTGTTTATTTGACTATTTAGATAGACTTTTGGTATTAAAATGCAATAAATCGATTTTCCTCTTTTAATTCTAGTATTTTTCATTTATTAAACTTTTGCGTGTAATATGGGTTGTTTTGAGTGAAAAGTTGTAGGTTTGAATACTAGCTAGGAGAGGAAGCCAAGAATAAAGTCAAAGATCGTGTAATGAAGTCAAAGCAAGAAGAAATATCCCGAAAGAATTGATTATTTTAAGCTGCAAATCTGGAAAGTTGTCAAATATTGCTGATTCCGAGTCATCTAAGAGTGGATTTAGCCTCTTACTTGTGAAGAGAAAACGTGCCCCATTGAGTTACAAAACTTTAGCAACTGGAATGAGGTCAATCCGAGTTGAAACGAGTCGGTTAGAGCTGTTTTAGTGGAGGTGGTGCAGCAGTTACGGGATTTGGGCTTAATTAGTGGACTTGGGCTTTTCTAATATTCACTTAAACCTAAGTAAAAACCCTTGTCCGAATTTAGCACTATAAATATGCCTTTAGACCTCATTATTCAGCACCTCTCATTTTATTCTTCAAATTAAATCATCATCAGAAGAGAGTGTCCAGAGAGAAAGTCAGCAGCAAGGAAAAGGAGAAAGCTAAGAGCTGGAGAAAGCTAAGAGCTGGAGAAAGCTAAGAGCTGGAGAAAGCTAAGAGCTGGAGAAAGCTAAGAGCTGGAGAAAGCTAAGAGCTGGAGAAAGTCGTCTTCTCCAAATCACAGCCAAACCCAATTCCTAATTAGGTTCTATCTTTTATTTCTGTAATTGAAGAACATGAATTCTTTCCGTTTTAATTTAGTTTTTCGCATTAGTATGAGCTAGTTTCATTAAGTGCTTGAGAACGCATAATGGGTTAATCCCAATTTGATTTTATTTCATGTGTTTGGATTTGGGATTTTAATAATTGAAATCAAATTGGGTAAATTGTATTTTTCTTTAATTTGCTTTTATTTACTTTTATTGAATTCGCGACTCAATATTAGGACTTAGTATCTAGGCTATTCCAATTAGTGGCGATTGGATCACCTTGACGGGGGGTCTGGGTACAGAACTAGTTAATGAATGTAGGTTAGAAATTAGAGACTTTGACGAGCTTAATTAAACCTATGGCCTATTGGGTAAATTAGACTTAATCACTTGAGAGTGGACTATAATCACCCTGGCGGGGTTTGTAGCACTTAAGAGTAGCTCCTTAGTCCCCCCTGACGGGGGTAAGGAGAATTCCGAATCCCGACCAATACAAGTTTACCAATTTGTCCCTTAAACATGACATGAAATGAATGATAATTAGGTGAAACCCTTGCGTCTCTCAAGTACTGCCTTTCCCATCTTGCGTAAACACTTTATTTTCTTGCGTCTAATTAATTATTTGCATTAATTTAGTATTTTAATTTATTGTCTTAGCATTAGAAAACCAAACAAACAATTCTAAAAATCATTTACTTGTTTTTACGTGCAATTAACTACTATCTGATAAGCATTAGAGTCAACCATTCCGTCCCTGAGAACGAATCTGTATTATCACTTATATTACTTGGGACAACCGTACACTTGCGGTTGTGGTTCTCTTATCTTTATTTGTATTTTATTTTAGAACACACAAAGGACCACCACCCGCACTCGAATCGCGATGCTTAGACAGTCGTTCTAGAACTTGAGTTTGGGGTGGTGGGTTTAAATTATGGGAAACATTATTGGGTTGGGTATTTTTGAGCTTATGTATTTATGCTCATGATGATGATTCACTATTATATATTTTAACCCTTTTTCAGGTTAAAAGAAAAAGTATTGAAAAGTGAAAGAAAAGAAACGTGAGAAAAAAGTAGTATGATATCTCACATAAAAAAAGAGTCATAGCTAACTTACAAAAGGAAATATTGATATGAAAAATATTATATGAATTGGACCGGAAAAGTGGAATTTATTATGTGATTATCTTAGTTTATATTGGGTTATTGGGGATGCTAATTAGTGCATCAAATCATTGGGTTGAGTGATAACATTATGAGAGTAACTCAATCTCTAGGTCGATTTGTTGATGGCTAGTGAGGAGAGAGCCAAAAGCTCACTCTACATTATCCAAATATACGATCATACCCATCCCTAAGCCTAAAATTACAACCTTGAAGACCTTATGATTCTTGATTATGTGATTTAGAAGTAATTGAACCAATAGAGAGTAGTTATATGGATCATTGGATATTAGTTGGGATCAATGAATAATCTATAGCCTCCATATCAAACTAAGTGAAGAACCTCCCCTTCGTGCATTGCAAAGCTAATCTGATCTTGAAGTTCAAATGTGTTGATTGTTTGTATGATAAGTGTATATAGATAATTTAGTTTGTAAATATTATGACATGAAATTTGTTAAGTAGATGCTTTGGTATTATTAATCACACTCTTCTATCTTTTCCATTGTTCTTAATTGACTTAGTCATATATTTTAGAGACTTACCTATGCTCTTATTCTTTATTGTATCAGGACGATACAACTTTGTGTTGGGGGTCTTGATGTCTCTATATTGTAGATATATAAACCTAGTTTATAGACATAATTTTAGTTGTATTATGTTCTTAGTTGAGGGATTTTTCCCTATTAATTGTTAGTTTCTTAATTCATGCCTTAATTTGAAGGTTTATTAATTTTAGAGTGTTTTTAGTTAATTTGTGTTATAAATGTGAAGCTCGTAATATAATGATTATATTAGATGCCAAATAAATGTTAAGAAGTGAAGGAAAGAAGATCCAAGGCAAAATCAAGAGTTAAAAGGAAAGAAAGATGATTTAGGAATGTGCAAAACTTGCCAAAAGTTGATATCCAACTGTGAAGACGTTTAGTATTTTGAATGATATAGAAAATTGACAATAATTTGAAGGATCCCTCTGAGTTTCAGAAAGGTTTTTGAATTGTGGTCGTTTCGATATAAAGATAAGTGGATTAGGATAAATAACGAAGGAGTTATGAATTATACAAACTCCTAAGGCCAACTGTCCCTATTATTTAGGAATACGAGTTAGCGTTGAATTTAGACTCTATAACTTGGTGAACAACTCTAGGCTTCAACCAAACATCTACAAAGATTACTACCTACCTTTGTAAATATGCCCTTGCTTAGTCCGTAATCAGTATTACACTTAAAGATCGTCCAGAGAAGAAAGTTGATAGTAGGTATTTTATCTTTAGTTTTATTTCTTCTAGTCTATGTTGTAGATCTCCCCGCCTAGGCGACGCCTAAGATCCAACTCCACCCTAAGCCGCTTACGCCTAGTTAATATTCTAGGCGGTTTTTCCTAGCGCCTTAGTCACTGTGGAATAGGCGCCTAGCCCGTCTAGGCTTTGATTAATGGCAAAAAATGGCCGTCTAGGCGCCAATTAATGGCAAAACATGCCCGTATAGGCCTTCTTGTTCTTTTTCTTAATCTCGAGAATTCTTAAATTGATACTATAACTCAATTTTTAGTATTTTTATATTTAATATAGTGTTTTTAGATGAATATTATGACTTGAATAGTTAAAATTTCTATAATTACTACATATATATTACTAGATATACCAAATTACACAGCGGAATTCAAAATCGTATAATTCCTCCTAGGCCCCGCGTAACTCCCGCCTAGGCGCTAGGCCCCGGTCGAGCGGCTAGCGTCCAAAACCGAGATCTACAGCATAGCTTCTAGTATGAACTAATTTTCCCCCATAGCTTCGCTTTGAACATGTATAATACATAAATTCTGTTTTTATATTCTATGTTATTTGGGAAAGTAACAGTTAATTGATTGAGCTTCTTATTTACATATTCGTGTTATGTGCTTTGAATTAACGCTTGTAGTCCTTACTAGTGCACGAGTAGAGGGTTACTCCATAAGCAGTTCGATTGTCTCCCTGACAGGGGATTCAATTGTTGACAACATGACATAATCGTCTAGTGTGCGGTAGTGATCCTGACGGGCTTTCCTAACTAAATAATCGTTAAGATTTTATTTTACCACCAATCTCTACGTAGGGTCCCCTTACCAAGTTCCCCTGGTAGTGTTGAGGTTGCCACCTAAGTCTACCCTAACGAGAGTTAGAAGATATATAGAATCCTAGCTATTTATACTTGCTTAAAACTTAAATCACCCTTATAATTAGAATATTGATTTAGAAGGATAGGTGCATACTAGCAAACCTAAATTATATCTCTCATCTCCATTCTATGAGTTTATTTACTAGATTAGTTAATGTTATTTATACTCAGAAAAACCATAAATATTTTTATTTTTATTTGTCTTTTAGTTTTAACAGTTAATCTCTTCTACGCTTTTATCTTAAACACAATTTGATCTAACAGACTAAATCCCTGCGAACTTTACTTTACTTATTAACTATAAGTTGCGAACGATATGTGAAGTTGCAGTGAGTTTCTCGTGGTAGTAGTGGGTGTTTGTTCTTATTGTTATCTTTATTTATCTGTTATTTTATCATACCTTTTCCACCACCAACATTGGTTTTACCCTAGACATACTAAAGGTGTGTTTTCCTTGTTGGTTGATTTTAATGGAATATATGGTATAACAAAGAAATATGTTGATGGAAAAGATGAGATAATCGGTAAAAATGCTTGGGAGAGAGATAGGGAGGTGACATATTGACGTATTCCCACAAAAATAATTTGTTGAATTATTTTTCCTCTACTTTTATTTCAAATATTATATATATATAATTATCAGAGACTAATTATTTAACGATGTATAATAATAGTTGTAATGAAAAAGAAGTAGATGATAACGTGTTTTACAATATGGATATAGATTTTCTTCTCCAATGATTCACCTAAAAAATTAATTTTCATATCTAAAATCAAATTTAAATAATCATTAGAAGTAATAGTAAGGAAATAGCTCCCTATAAACTCCAAAACAAATGTTTTTCTACCGCGTTTCGATTATTCAAGATGGAAAAACTGAGGAAGCATCGAGCATGATAAACAATCTCAAGATCTATAACAATGTACAAATCAAAAGGAGGGGGAGGGAAAGATGTGTTTGGTTTTAATATTCTTTAATTTAAAATATACAATTTAGAGAATATTTGAGGGTGTTATGTTTTTTTATAAATTAATGTTTAAAAGAAACAATAGTGGTTAAGGGTATGAGGTAATTTGGATTTTATCAAATATTCAAATAAAGTGAGTAGTTATTTTCATAGTTCAGGTAAATAGAGCATTTTCTGGAAATTCTTTGATAGTGGTGCTAGCAATAGCCCAAATTTTTTCATAATACAAGAAGGATTGGGGGTCAATTTTTTAGGTTAATACGACGGAACATTATTATCTCTATTTTGCTTCCCATTTTCTATAGTTTTAATATTGAAAGCTCAAACTTAATTAAAGTTCGAGAATTTGCACTCAATTTTAAATTGTTCTAATTTGCTTTGACAGAGTTGGAAGCATGCAATTAAGTTGTATGTTTTACTATATTATATAAGTAAAGTTTTATTTTGGATCACTATCTTATACAATTTTTTTATTTATTTTGATTGTATTTTTATTTTTATTAAATTTAAATTATATTTTTCATTTTCTTCAAATTTTGATCATAAATATTTCTTTCTATAATGTTTACTTTTTTTAATAAATAGGAAAAGAAAACAAAGAATATATTATAAGAATACGAAGAAAAATGTATCATCAAAGTTTGATTCATCTAAATGTAATGGGTAAATTAATGTTTAAGGCCCAAGACAAAGCCACACTTCTATTAAAGTCCCAAAAGCAACTAAGCACTAATAATCCGTCATAACCTAACTAATAGGGGAGAAAGACCAAAAACACCCCCTCTCTTATATTTCTTTTCTTATACAGTGAAGAAACCAAAACAAAAAGCCTATTAGGGTTTTGAATCAAAAAAATCTATCCTTTCTCTGTAGCTTCCCTCTCTATACCCTGGACCACCCACTGTCCTCCACCCACCGCCCCTACGCCTCCCTCTTCCCTCCTTCACCCACCACCATCGAAGACAACCTTCCCCCTCCACCGTAGCTTCCACCTTCCCCCTCCCTCTTCCACAGCTTCCCACCATCGAAGACCACATTCCCCCTCCACCATCGAAGCATCAGCAGCACCACGACGAGAAGAAGACCACGCCGAGGAAGACCACATCAGATCTCGACGAGCAGCAGCACCACGACGAGAAGAAGCCCACATCAGATCTCGTTGCCTCTGCGGTCAGATCCACCACCACTGCTACAACAACAAGCTTCCTTCCTCCAGCGCAGCTTCAACGGAGACCAACGAAACTCCTCCAGCGCTGCTTCCTTTCTCCAGCGCTGCTTCACCGGAGACCAGCGGAACCCCTCCAACAGCAACCACCTCCAACGCTGCTTACCACCATCGCAAAATCGTACACACCAGCACTGTAACACCGCACCAGCGAAACCATCAGATGTTGTGACGCACCACCACCACGATCCCAGATCTCGTCCTCCACCGAGGCCTAACTCTTTTTTTTTCGTGTCTGCAGGTGCGCGACTCGTCCATTCTGGTCCAGCCCAAATTGGGCCCAGCTATCTCATTCATGTCCAGCCCAACCTTAACTTTCATTCTGTTTAGGGCCAGTCTATTGTTCCAGAGGCCTTTTTGGGTTTTTCTTTTTATTTCTTACAAGCCCATTTGTCTACTTTTTTTTTGTTTGCCGTGTGAATGTTAAGAAAGGTCCAGCCACTTTTTTTTGAAAAATTTGTTTCTTTTCTTTTCTAAACTTGGTCTAGCCCTTTGGTGGTGTGTTTTATTAAATAACCCTGTTATTTTTTGTGTCCAGTTCATTGGGGCCAGCCCATTTGGTATATTCTTATAGGTCCAGCCCCTAGGGTTTATAAATGCTATGTTTAATTGGTTTTTTTCCTATACATATGTGAGAGATTTGGAAATGTGGGTGTGTACGCATTCGAGGGTATGTACCCTGGAGTAAAGTTAATGGTTTCCGAGTAATTTATTTCCCGAAAGTTAGACATGGACAAAAATCGGACACTCTTAATACCTTGACATGGACAATACCGAGAAGATATAAGGACTTATAATGCAATCAAAATAAAAATAACTTCACACAAATTAAAAAACTAAAAAACGACATAGGTTCGTACCCATATGTACAAACTTAGGTCTGTACCGATAAAAAATATAGTACGTACCTTTGTAAATGTACCGAAAAAATATCTGGTAAGTTAAAGACAAAAAATTCTGATAAAAAATTAATAAAAAAAATAAAAAAACAGAATTAAAAAAAATTGAAAATGGTAGAAAGTAAGAAAAGCTAACCAGAAATTGGAATTAGGCTTTAAAACTTAAAAAGAAGTATTATTTAGTTGGGACTTAAAACCTAATCAAGTGGATATTTGGGCTCTATTTTGTAGAACTCTCAAATGTAATAGGGTACAATTTGGGAAAAGGAAAAAAGTATATACAATTAAAATTGAAAATAAAATAAAAATATACTTCAAATTAAAAAAAAAAGATATGATTAAATTTAAGAAATGTAAATGTTCTAAAATAAAACTTTTACACACTCGTGACAGTATTTATGTAGTATTTATGTAAGGTTAAGTTAGAGATATTTAATTGATTAAAATATTAATTAAATGTTGTCGAAAACTCTAGCATTTTAAACTATTTGACGTGAAATGTTAGTATAAGATATAAGAAATGGAACCAAAAAGATGAAGTAATTTTTTTTAGTATTACTAGCGAAATAACAAATGAATAAAATGAATTACAACATTTCCTATTAATAACCTTAGTCTACTAAATATATTCTACTCTAATTAACCCGTGACACGTTTTTTTCAGATCAAGGTGGAACATTTAGAAGTGTGAGGATCATATAGAGCAGGAACCAAATATTTCCTTCCATTTGTACCATGTGCATTGTAGCTTGCACCAGTAATAGAGTCAACCAATAAATCACCAGCATAACCAGGGTAGGCACCCTTAGCATAGACCCCAGGACAAGCTGATGCAGCCTCTAATGGTGCATCAGCTGGACCTTGATAGTAACCATTTCCAAATGGGTTTGTTGCTGTCCCAGCCAATAAACTAGCTAAGTTAATAACCATACCATCCACTCCAACGTCACTATTGGGTGCTACTAATGGTGAGGTTTGTGGTCCGTAAATAGGTTGATGAAATGGCCATGCACAATAACCAGGGCATTGGGTCTCTGAATTCCCAACCCAAATGTAAGCAAATTTGTTGTTTTTTCCTTTTACGATTTTACCCTTGGAAGACCCATGGGTCCCACATCGAGACATACAAAACCCATCAACTGTTACATCAGAAGATGTTAGAACAACGTTGATAGTATCTTTTTGTTCGCCCTTGGAAGCTAATTGCACGATTTTATTCTGTGTAAGAGATTTACCAAGCGTGTAACTTTCATCAAGAATTTGTTTACCCAAAACAAGTGAAAGTGAGGAGGTTGATTTTTTGGAATTCTTTAGGTGATAGTATTTCTCGGTAGTTTTCCACCACGTGGCAACGGATGGTTGGATTTGAGATGGAGTGGAAGATGACAAGGATGTGATGAAATCAGAGATAATAGCTCTTTGAGATGGTTTAAATTTACCGTACCATATCAAATTAATAGAAATTTTACCAGTAAGAAGTGGACCTTTGTGGTATTGCAATAGTTGGTCTTGTTGTGATGGATTTGGCACTGGCACCAAAGTACTAGGTTTTCTAGCAGCAAAACACACGTTGAAAAAGGAAATGACTAAAAAGACCTTCACTATATTTGAAGAATACGACGCCATTTTTAAAAGTAAGAAGCTAAGAATATAGGAAAAAGAGTTTGTTTTTGCTTTGTTGTTGTGACTTGAGATGGAATAAGAATGTGGAAGTAGTTGTAGTATTTATACAAGGTTTAGGTGGGGTGGGGTGTAGACTGTAGTGAAGGGATAAGATTATTTAAATTTAAATATTGGAAATGTATTAACGTGTTGTGATGAAGGTGGTAAGAAAGAGACATTTGCCAACTTAGCTGAAAGAAATCCAAAAGTGAGTTAATACGCGGTTGAACGATAGCTTTGCGTTAGCTACAGAACAGAAATCATTACAGCTTTGTTACAGCAATTTGACACTTGGGAACTAAAGCAAATCCTTTTTCCTGGCCGAGTTTGAAGCGCTCTTTTATAATAATTACTAAAATAGTGCTCCTATATTGTTCAATTTTGTGAACCCTTTTTTCAGCAAAAAATATCCATCATCATTAAATTAGTCTAGATGATTTTATGATTTTTTTCCTTTTATTCATATTATTTAGACATAAACACAAGGATTGTCCGTATATAAACATGCGAATTACGAAGTAACAAACAGTAATTAATTAGTCTGTATTACTTAAACTAATTTATATATAATGTCATAATTGGGGTGATGAAATTAAAATGGGTATTTTGGGAAAATAAAGAGGGTGGAATTTAAATTGTTGTTCGATCCTCAAATGCAGAAGTAGATTCCTCTCCTGTATACATCTCTAAAACCAGCATTAATGTCCAACTTATTTATTACTCTCTTCTTCAAAACAGAAAGAGAAATCACTTTATTACCTCATACCCCGGGGTGGAACCAGGATCTTTTAGTAGGAGGGGGCAAGTAAGGGGTAAGGGGGCAACGCCCCGGAAAAAAAAATTGGACTTATTTACACTATAGGTCCATATATTATATAAAAATTGTAAAATAAAACTTTATATTATATAAAACTGCATTATAAGTCCTAATATAATTTTTTAATTACTAATTTTTTTATTTAATACAAAATATATATAATTTATTGAAAAATAATATAATTATAAGTCTAATAAAATAAAATTTAAAAAATCCAAAGATTAAATGAATATTCTGAAAACTTAAGGGGTCTAAAGAATGATTTAAAAATTTAGAGAAGGCTAAATAAATATTTTTCTAAAATATAAAAGCCAAAAAAAGACATAACTAATTTTATTTTATTTTATAAAGGAATTTTTTTTTTTATATATCCAGGGGGGCCATGGCCCCCCTTACTCTTAACGTGTCTCCGTCACTGCTCATACCCTCTCGTATACACCTCCAAAACAAGCATTAATGTGCAACTTATTTACTACTCTCTTCTTCAAAACAAACATAAAAATCACTTTATTACCTCATACCCTAGCTAAACCACTTCAAAAAATAAAAAAAATCAACAACATTAGCCAACAATTCACAAATTTCATCTTTGTATATGAGAAAATCCATATGCATAAAATAGTTTCAATCTTGAAAAAAGAGGTCAACAAAACATGTATCTCATAGCTCATTGTTGACCTAACGTGTTTTCTTCATATAGTTTGAATCAGTGCTGAGCAAGACTATGAGTATTGGTAAACCCGACCCAACTTAGGTAAAAATATAAGAGAATATTGGGTATAAATATCCTAAGCCCAAGAATACCTTGAGTCTCCCTTTTAATTTTACAAACCCGGCCTATTAACCTCGGGCCTCTCATTCTTCCTTTACCATCGGGTCCAACCCGGTTGAACCCGTGCGCTGTAGCATTTAAAAAAAATTATATATATTATATAAAAATACAAAATATCAGAAACCCTCATTTTACTTCCTCGTCGTCGGCTCTCTTTACGCTTCATTTTACTTCCTCGTCGTCGCCTCTCTTTACGCTTTAGCCAAGGTTCTCTCTTCTTCTATATGCCGAAAAACCAAAACCTTAATTACCTAATCCATCAAATCTACTCCTTTAAATCATCTGTTTTTTATACCTTAATACCCTAGATATGTTACTACATTTCTCTTCTGATTTCTCGGTTTCAGATTTGTTTTTTACGTGAATTTAATCTTCAGATTCGTTTTTCAATTTCTTTAATCTTAAGTTTCTTTTGTTAATTCATTCGTATTTCTTTTTCTATTGAGTTGTAGTGTTAGTTGATACATACTAATGTTTTTTTTTTGTTTTTTTTTGTCACAGATTCAAGAGGTTTTCAGTATTGTTTTCTAAGGTGACGATGAATCTTAATTCGAACTAGTTAATTTTTTGAATGTGAATTGGTTGTGTTTATGTGGTTGTGAATTGGAGTATGTCCCTGTTGTACTAATGAATTTTGCAAATACGCCCCTCAATTTCTACATGTAAACCAAAAACATAAATTAACCTTATTTAGAATTAGAAGTATTTAAGAAAAAGGCCTTTAGAAGAATGCAAATAAGAGTTTTGTTTATGTTGTAACATGCTACCTTCTGTTATGTTACATATGAATGGATATATTTTGAAAGGCAAAGTACTTTCTTTGCTTTAGCTGAACTCAAAAGTCGCATTCCAATTCATATAAATATCTTCTAGCATATGTGTCAATTCTGAGAAATTTTATTTATTAACTAGTGGTTGACATGGAATATGCAGGAGACTAAATAATAATACTCGTACCGGAATTATTAACTACTCTTTTTTCGTTAGCTAATATGACACAGCTGATGTTCCTGTAATATCCTTCTCCCTTTTCAGATTTCCAAATTCTTTATTTATTAATTCTAATATATATTGAATCTTTATGTTTCAGAGACTTGTCTTTCAAGTGGTCATGTGCCTAGTATTATGGCAAAAACATTCGAGTATGTTTATTTTTATCTCTAAATTTACTTTTGGCTCACAAATTTAAACAAATGTTTTGTATCTACAGCATTTTAGGAAATCTTATAGTATGCCTTGTGGTGGAAGAGTCTTTCTGCAATAGGACAACACCTATGCCTCTCCCATTTCTCTGAATAATTAATAGAGTAAGCCATTCATAGGAATCATTACCGTCTTTACTGATTATGCAATACACTATATCATGTCTCTCAAAACTAAATTGTTCTTTAGAACCCACAATTTTTACAGTCTTTGCACATGTAATACAACTTCCTCTATTACTATCTTTATCAAATTTACGAGGTATATATATATATATATTTAATTATATATTATTTGTGTCTATCAGGAAGCCATAGAAATCTAGTACAGTGATTGCAAGAAAATCATCTATAATGGATGGTCAACTATTTCTATTGATAAGAGAGCAGATCAGATTTCACTTGTACTTTTACAATTGATCATCAGTAACACCTAAGACAAACTTTTCAGTTTTATTTGTTTTGAATTGGAGGTCCATGCAACTTTTCGTTTCTTTTTGTTTGAAATATAGACCACTCTTTCTATTTCTTGGTATCGTTATCATGTATATATATTATGAACATGCAAGTCAATCTTTTATTGCAGGAAGATACAGTTATATTCTAAAGGAGTTAAGAAGATTGGAGGCGCCCATCTATCTATCTTATTGCTTTTGCTATTAATCATTTTTGTTATCAGCAGATATGAACATGTAATTAGCATGAACTAATTATTGTTTTGTAACAGTTAATTATAATTTCTTATTTAAAAGATTAAATGATGTTTGTAAGGTTAATTAAGTTGATTTTGTTTAGTTTATATGTTATTAATTAAATCTTTTTACCCTTGGTTAAACCCGGGATAACCCGGGGTAAACCCGTGTGTGGGTAACCTGAGGGTAAGGTAAAATTTTACCCTACCCTTACCCTTGGCAAAACCTAGACCCGGCTTTTTTACCCTACCCCAACCCGGGGTAAACCCGACCCGTGGTCACCCCTAGTTTGAATTATACTTTGACTTCTTCATTCAATAACTCTTGGTCACATTTCTTGTATATGAACTAGATGAACCCAGTTCTCATTTATACAATTGATCTCTCCATATTTTTTATATTTAATCTAGTTTATAGACATCATTTCAAGTGTATTATCTTCTTAGTTGAGAAAGATTTCCCTATTAATTGTTAGTTCTTAATGTATTCCTTGATCTGAAGGTTTATTACTTTTATAGCATTTTTAGTGTAATTTGTGTGTTAAATATGAAGCTCGTATGTATAAGATTATATTAGATGCCAAATCAATGTTAAAGAGTTAACGAAATAATATCCAAGGCGAAATCAAGAGTTAAAAGGAAAGAAAGTTGATTTAGAAAAGTGCAAAAGCTGCCAAAAATTGATATCCAGATGTGAAGACGTCTTTATTTTAATGATGTAGAAAATCGACAAGTAATTTGAAGGATACCTTTGAGTTTCAAAAACGTTTTTGAATTGCGATTGTTTCAATATAAAGATCACTGAATTTGGATAAATGACGAAGGAGTTATGAATTTTATAAAGGAGTAAGGTGAATAGTCCCTTAGGAATACGAGTTAGAGTTCAATTTGGACTCTATAACTTGGGAAACACTCTAGGTTTCGACCACACACCTATAAATATGACTATATACCTTTGTAAACGTGTCCTTGCTATGTGCTTAATTAATATTACACTTAGAGATCACCCAGAGAAGCAAGTTGACAGTATGTATTTTATCTTTAGTTTTATTTCTTCTAGTATGAACTAATTTTTCCCCATAGCTTGGGTTTGCATCAGTGTTGTCACCAGGCGCGCCTAGTCGCGACAGGCGAAGGCGAGGCGACCATAAGACGCCTAGTATTAAGGCCAGGCGCGAAAGGGTATTAGTCGTTGCCTAGTCGACCGCCTGGCCCATTTTGATAGGCCCAAAGTCGATGGCCTTTTACCAACCGCCTTTTTTTTCCAGTTTTTCACTCTTTATTATTCAGCCCAACCCAATATTATAAGGGTTTAAAACAATAATAACACGTTTAAAAAAAAACTGCGACCCTTCCTCTTCTGCTACTACTCTTCTTTTATTCTGCTGCGCTCTTCTTTTATTCTGCTGCGCTCTTCTCTTTTTCTGTTGTGCTCTTCTCTTCTTCTGCTACTGCTCTACTCTTCTTCTGCTAGTTTGTTGCTGAGTGCCAAGTCCAACACGTTTCTTCTTGTGATAAAAAAGGTTGGTTGCTTCTCAAAACTCTTATAGTTATATTAGCTTGTTATATTAGTCTAAGATGATTAGTTATATGGACTATAAGCCGTATCATTAGTTATATTAGTCTAAAAACTGTTGGGTGGTAGTTATAACAAGCATGCTTATAGTTATAACTATAAGTCATATCATTAGTTATATAATATTACTAAATTAATCACTTATATTACAACTGAAATGTTAGCATGTTTATAAACATTTTACAACTGAAAATTGCATGAAAATCATGTTGTATAAGCATGTTAATGACAATGTATAAGAAAATGGCTACTGGATAATAACTTAATCATAAATCACCGCTACTGGATAATAGAATTTAAACTAAAAGTCTCTGGAATCCATCTGTAGGTTCATTTATTTTTCTTTTTTTTCTATTATAATTGACTATGTAATAGAATCTAATATCAATGAGAAGAGCAACTATCTAGTCAATCATGGGCCAACGAACACCAAAATTGATATTAAATAACTTAATTTTTTAAAGAATAAAAGAAATCTGACAAAAAAAAATACAGAGGTGTCTTATAAAACGTGTGAATGAAGAAGCTTAGAGTGAGAATGAGAACCCAATAAGACTGATGATAGTATAAGAAAAAAAAAAGAATGCTTTGAGTAAAATATTGAAATGACAACACTGCTTTTAATAGAATTAGTCACTTTTAATTGTTTAATGGAAAATGGCAACATTGCTTTTAATTAAAATGACAATGTAATAATGTATAGGAAAAGAGATACTGGAAAATAGAATTAAAAGTTACAACACTGCTTTTAATTGCTAATGGTTCTTGTTTATATTCTATAGGGGCAATGGAAGGAGAAGGGCAATCAAATTCTTCTAAGAGAGATCCCGGTTGGAAATACAGCTACTTGAAGGATCCTAAAGATACTAACAAAGTAACCTGCAACTTTTGTGGCAAGACAACCTCGGGTGGGATATGCCGAGCCAAGCAACATCTTGTAGGAAACTCGAAAAACACAAGAAAGTGTGATAAATGTCCACCGGAGGTAATATAAGAGTTGAAAAATTATATGAATAACAAGAAAACTCAAAAGACGGCAAGTTATGGTAGGCTAGACATAGATGATTTTGAAGATGTCGAAGAGTTTGGAGATGATGAAGTTGAGGTTATTGAAGATGCTCGGGTTGGACACAAAAAAGGAAAAACAATTTGTATGGAAGAAGCCAACAAGAAGAGATCAATAGCGAAGAAAGGTCCTATGGATTTGTTTTTCAAACAAAGTATAGGCCAAAAGGAATCTCAAAATAGACAAACAATCATGATGGAACATTGCGATAAACAAGCAAGGGATAGGACAATTCAATATATAGCTCGATTTTTCTACCAAGCCGGGATCGTATTCAATGCCGCCAACTTAGAGAGTTTTAAACAAATGGTTGAGGCTATTGGTAGTTTTGGACCAAACTTGAAGCCACCTAGTTATCATAAGCTAAGTGTTCCACTACTAAAAAAAGAGTTAGAGATTACTAGAAATTTGCTCGCCAATCATAAGTTAGAATGGGCAAAATCGGGATGTTCTATCATGTCCGATGGATGGACCGATGGAAACCGTAGAAGCATAATCAATCTAATGGTGAATTGTTCTTTAGGAACAATGTTCTTATAGTCGATCGATGCATCATCCATTGAGAAGAGTGGACATCAAATTTTTGAGTTACTTGATAAGTTTGTGGATACAGTTGGGGAGAGGAATGTCATACAAGTGGTCACCGACAATGGTAGCAATTACAAAATGGCCGGTAAGTTGTTCTTATATATTATATAATTTAATTTTAGTCAATACTTATCACTTATATTGTTACTGTGATTTTAGTATTACTTACTATTTTTACTTAGTTTGTGATTTTAGTATTACTTACTATTTTGTTTCGTTTTTCTTTAATTGTAGGGAGACTTTTGGAAGCAAAACGTCCACAAATTTATTGGACTCCATGTGCAGCTCACAGTGTGGATCTTATGTTGGAAGACATTGGGAAGATTCCGAATGTGAAAAAGACCATTGAGAGAGGTATTTTTCTTGTTGGTTATATTTATAACCATCTTTGGGTTTTAAATTTGATGAAAAGTTTCAAAAATAATAAGAATTTGGTGAGACTTTTCTCACATTGGGTAGCATTCATAACCAAAAGCACCACCTCCGGAAAATGTTCACATCCAAGCAATGGGTCAAGAGTAAATGGGAAAAAGAAGCAAAGGGTAAAAGATCACAAGATATTATAATAATTCCATCTTTTTGGAATAACGTGGTCTATATGTTGAAGATTATGGGTCCTCTTGTGAAAGTCCTTCGTCTTGTTGATAATGAGAAGAAGCCGGCAATGGGATATATTTATGAGGGTATGGATAGAGCCAAGGAGACCATTCAAAAGTCTTTTGAAGGTAACGAAGTATAAGGAAATTTTCAAGATCATTGATAATAGGTGGGAGTGTCAACTTCACCGTCCATTACATGCAGCAGGTCATTACTTGAATCTCGAGTTCTTCTATAGTGATCCCGCCATTAAGAATGACAGTGAATTGGTTAGTGGATTAATGGAATATGTCACGAAATTGCATCCCGTAACATCGGAACAAGATGATATGATGGATCAACTCCATTTGAACAAGAAAGCCGAAGGAATTTTTGGGAATGCTATGGCGAATCGGGCAAGGAAGACCAAATCCCCAGGTTTGAACTTCTTAGAATTATTGTCAAGAATTACTAATATTTTCATAATCGTTTGTTTAATTGATTTTTTTTCCTTTGTAGCCGAATGGTGGAGTTTGTTTGGAGCTTCGGCACCGAAGTTGCAACAATTTTCTATCAAGATCTTATCATTGACATGTAGTGCAACGGGATGTGAGCATAATTGGAGCGTGTTTGAGCATGTGAGTATTGTATATTTATACTCTTATTATTTACTATTTTGAACTTAAATTTGAATAAAATTATGTAATCAAATTATATATTTCATATTTATTTTACAGCTTCACTCGAAGAAAAGAAACAAACTTTCCCATAAAAAGTTACAAGACTTGGTATTTGTCAAGTATAACTAAGCTCTTAAGGCTCGTTGTGACATGAAGAATATTGTTGATCCAATCTCGTTGAAAGATATTGATTATTCAAATGAGTGGTTGGTTGGGGAAATGGGTGCTAATTTGGATGCATCAGAACAGTTAGTTTGCGATGGTGGTGATTTGACATGGGGTTTAGTGGGAAGAGCTAGTGGAGTTGAAGAACTGAGTAGGGTTACTAGACAATCTTCGAGTTCGAGGTCGAGGCTCATAGATGAACCACTTGAAGATGTTGAAGAAGAGGATGAAGAGATTGAGGATTATGAAAACGAGCATGAGGATGAGGATATTTTGGATGAGAATTTTGATGATAATGACATGGACGAGGATGATATGGAGTAGTGATTAAGAAATTTCGAGTCTAGAGAGCGACATTTGTGACATTTCACGTCTTCCTTTTGAGTTTTTTAGCATCTAATGCGTTTCTATGACATTTTTTAGCTTAAAATTAATTAATATGTCTATTATTTGCTTATTTAAGTAGGATATCTATATATATATATACATAATATATCGATATTTATCGCCTCACTTCGCTCGGGCTAGCGCCTCGGGCTATTTGGGGGGTCTGTCGACTTCGCCTCGTGACAATCTTGGTTTGCAAATGTATAATCTTTATACTTTAGTTTTATATTCTATGTTATTTGAGAAAGTGATAGTCAATTAATTGACCTTCTTATTTACATATTTGTGTTAATTTTCTTTGGATTAATACTTGTAGTCCTTACTAGTGCACGAGTAGAGGGTTACTCCATAAGCCGTAAGATTGTCGCCCTGACGGGGAATTTAATTGTTGACAACACCATATAATCGTCTAGTACGCGGTACCGATCCTGATATGCTTGCCTAACTAGTTAATTGCTTAGATTTTATTTTACCAACGATCTCTGCGCAGGGTCCCCTTACCCAAGTCCGCTGGTAGTGTTGAGGTTGCCACCTAAGTCTAGCCTAACGAGAGTTAGGTGATATATAGAATCCTGGATAATTATACACTTTGAATCTTAAATCACCCATATAATTAGAATATCGATTTAGCAGGATAGGTGCATACTATCAAACCTAAGTTATATCTCTCATCTCCATTCTATTAGCTTATTTTTTGCATTAGTTTATGTTACTATACTCAAAAAACCCAATAAATATTTATCTTTTTATTTGTCTTTTAGTTTTAACAATTAATCTCTTCTACCGTTTTATCTTAAACACAATTCGGTCTAACAGACTAAATCCCTACGAACGAACTTTACTTATTAACTATAAGTTGCGAACGATATATACACTTGCAGTGAGTTTCTCGTGGTAGTAGTGGTTGTTTCTTCTAATTATTATTTTCATTTATCTGTTATTTTATAACATTTTTGCCACCACCAACATTGGTTTTACTCTAGACATACTATAGGCGTGGTTCCCTTGTTGGTTGATTTTAAGGGAATATATGGTATAATAGAGAGATATGTGACGGTGAAGATGAGATAATCGGTAAAAGTGCTTGAGAGAAAGATGGGGAGGTGAAATATTGACGTATTCCCACAAAAATAATTTTGTTGAATTATATTTTGTCGACTTTTATTTCAGTTATTACTTTATATATATATATATATATATATATATATATATATATAATATATAATTATCAATGACTAATTTTTTAACGATATATAATAATAGTTGTGATGAAGAAGAAGTAGATGATAACGTGTTTTAGAATATGGATATAGATTTTCATCTCCAATGATTCACCTAAAAAATTGATCTTTATATCCAAAATCAAATGTTAGTAATCATTGGAAGCAATAGTAAGAAAATAGCTCTGAATTAAACTCAAAGACAAATGTTTTTAAGCTGCATTTCGACAATTCAAGATGGACAAACTGAAAAAGCATCGAGCATGATAAACAAGCTCAAGATCTATAACAATGTACAATTTGAAGGCGTTGGGGGGGGGGGGGATGTGTTTGTCTTTAATATTCTTTAGATTAAAATATACAATTTAGAGAATATTTGAGGGTGTTATGGCTTTGTATAAACTAATGTTAAAAAGAAAAAACAGTGGTTAAGAGTATGAGACCATTTGGATTTTATCAAATATTCAAGCAAAGTGAGTAGTTGTTTCCATAGTTCAGGTAAATAGAGCACATCTTGAAAATTCTTTGATAGTGGTGTTAGCAATAGCCCAAATTTTTCATAATACAAGAAGGATTTGGGGGTTAACTTTTTAGGTTTATTCAATAGAATATTATTATTTCTATTTTTCTTCCCATTTTTCTATAGTTTTAGTATTAAAACCTCAAACTTAATTAAATCTCGAGAATTTGCACTCAATTTTAAATTGTTCTAATTTGCTTTGAAAGAATTGCACGCATGTAGTTTTAATACTTTTGAGCTTCACTATATATGCTTTGTGCTTTGATCTCGTGTTGATTTTTCCAGTGACAAAGTCAGTTTACATTTGATAAAACACTTTGTTTAGTTAAGTTGTATGTTTTACTATATTATTGTAAAGTCTTATTTTAGATCACTATCTTATACAATTGTTTTATAAATTTTTTGTCATAACTTCTATTTTTTCCCATTTTAAGTTATATTATTCATATTTTCCTAATTTTGATTTATTTTTTCTCTAATGTTTACTTTTTTTAGTAAATAGGAAGAGAAAACAAGACATATATTGAAAGAATATGAAAAAAATATATCATTATCGTTTGATTCATCTGAACATAATTGGATAAAATTTGGAGAAAAAGAAAAAAGTATATACAATTAAAATTGAAAAAAGTTTAAAAATATAGTTAAATTTTTTTTTAAAAAAATAGATATAATTAAATTTGAGAAAAATAAATGTTCTAAAATAAAATTTGTACACACTCTTTCTATTACAGTATTTAGGTCAGGATAAATTTAAGATATCCAATTGATTAAAATCTTAATTAAATACATATCATGATTATTTTAATTTAGCTTTGAGATGATAAAAAATTGTTCTCCTTCTTATTGTCGAAAACTCTAGCCTTTTAAACTATTTGACGTGAAATGTTAGTCTAAGATATATAGTAAGAAATGGGAGTTTTTTTTATTTCTGACATTTTTTTTTAAAAATAATTGCATGATAAACGTAAAAAAAAAAAAAATTGCAAAACTATCACATAGGCGCTCTCCCGAGGAGCGCCTCTCCTAGTTTATTAGTTTATTATTTTGTCGGTCAAGGATTAGCGAATAATTAGAGGTAATTAGACATAGGCGCTTCTTCGGGAAGCGCCTTTACTTAAAAGAGCGGATATGGATAATGAGGCGCTCCCCCGAGGAGCGCCTCTCTTTCTGCTAAATTCCCCAAACCTTCTGTCTTTCGACAGTTAACCAAAGAAAGAAAAAAAATAAAAGCTCCGTTCCCCTCCTTCGCTGCTGCCGCCGTCCTACTGCCGCCGTCCTACTGCCGCCGTGTACCTGCCGCCGCCAACCCTCCTCCATCCATTCATCATCTTCACATCATTTAGGTAATTTCTATCCTATATTTATTTATATATAATCACATATATATATATATATATATATATATATATATATATATTAAAGCTTATTATTTTAGGTGTTTAATTGTTTATATATCCATTTTAGGTGTAGAATTAGTTGTTATTTTAGGTGTTCTTGTGTATAGTTGTAAAAATTGCATTATAGTTGCTATTAATTTCGAAATTGCAATTTAGGGTTATGAAATTCATCAAATTGCACTATAGGTCCCTGCGTAATTAGTATTATATGTAGTTGTATGACAATTAATTGTATATTGCAATAGAGGTCCTTTAAAATATTAGAAATTACACTCTAGGTACTTTAATTCTATTAAATTGCAATATTAGTCCTTTTATATTTGAAAATTAGTATCCCTATTTTAGAAAATTGCACTATTGGTCCCTTAAACAATCTTATTGTAACTTTTGACCCCAAATTTTTTTATAGGACGAATCAATGGCCGGACTAAGCCAAATAGACTACGATGTTGCTTTTTCCTCCGAGGTCCTTGGTCGTCAAAGATGGCACCGGAGCGAAAAAATATGGAAAGGCGATGTAAGTTAAACGTAAAAAAAATTCAATTTTTTATTTGTTTGAAATTTACAATTAAGATGACACAGGACAATTACGAAGTTGGGACTGTCCTTGCGACTTTATGGAAGCCCGATGCGCAAATCCTGCCGTTTCTCGAAGAAGCCGGTTTTGGGTGTATTCCAAAACTACCCAAAGTTGTTACTGATCGAGCCTTATGCACCGCTTTGGTAGAAAGATGGAGGCGAGAGACCCACACATTTCACTTGCCGGTCGGTGAGATGACAGTGACTTTACAGGATGTTGCCATGATTCTAGGGTTACGCATTGATGGAGAACCGGTTATATGTAATGACGATTTTATTGACTTACATACGGAGTGTATGCGACTACTTGGTAGAAGTCCTGTACCTGTAGTGGATGGAATTCTAGTGCTGCGTGGGACGAAAAATGTTTTCCCGTTGTCGTGGCTTAAGGGGAATTTTGGCGATGGTAAGTTTTCTTTAAATATTAAATATCTTTGTCATATATTTTATTATTTTTATTGTTTTTTTTTTGCTTTAGTACGGCCGACTGTAAATGCCGATCCCGAGACATTGCGGCAGTTTACTAGGGGTTACATTTTGTATGTCATTGGCGGGTATCTCCTCCCAACTGCAAAGAAGACTGAGGTGTCTGCCCTATATCTCCGTTTTCTAGGAAATTTTAATGTTACGAGTACGTATAGTTGGGGTTCAGCTGTTCTGGCGCATTTGTATAGTGCGTTGTGTCATTGTGCCAAGACTGTAAGCACTACATAATTTTCGGGATGTGTTCCACTCCTACAGGTATTTTGTTTTTTAATTATTGTTTTGGTTGCCGAGTTTTTAGGCCGTAATCATTGATATTTTGAAACAGATTTGGTGTTGGGAGCATTTACATTTGCGTCCAACCGTTAGAAGGGTTGATCCGTTGTTGCTTGCGAATGCCCCCGTTTCTGCGTGGTAAGTAAAAGTATATTTTTTATTGTTATAAATCACTTGTTTTACAATTATGCAAAACTATGAATTGGTTGTAGTTGGAGCGGGCCTAAGTCTTGGAAAAGTATATCCATAAATGTTCTTCCATTCTTTCGGGATGAGTTGGATCAATTGGAACAGAGACAGGTAACTGTATTCAATATGTTTGATTTCACCAATTTAGTTTTAGATTTTAATGTAGTATTCTTGTGGTGTAGGTAAATTGGACACCATACGGTGCTAGTCGACTAGGTAATGTGGCGGGAATTTGCATGGAGGGCATAGATATTTATTTGAGTGTGGTACCTTTGATTCACTTTGCTAAAGTTGAGTGGTACCGGCCGGATAGGGTTTTGAGACAATTTGGATATGTTCAACATATACCTCAGGCTATTAGGGAAAATGACGATGCTACACATGAGACTACAAATAGGAGAGGAGCGGCACACGAGCCTTGGGAGGTACGTCAAGTCAACTATATTCAATTGTGGGAAAATCGTCTTCAAAATGTCTTGGATATTAACGAGCTTGAATTATCAAACACCCCTACTACCGGCGATGGTTACTTTGAGTGGTATAATAGTAATACATGGAAATTAGTCGGTCGACCAAAACCGAAAAGCGAGTCCACCGAGGTCGAACAAGGATATATTCCTCGTGGTTGCGAACTTCAAAAAATGGTAAATCTAAAGGCTTCATATAATTCGTTTTCATTTATTTAACTTTGACTTATTTAAATTTTTTTGATAGATTGACGGTACTATTAGAGGGTGTGAGCTAGCATTTAGTGATGATGCAACTGCCGATGGTTGGAGAGACTATATGGTGGAAATGATGGGGCATGCCGGTCAATCTCAATTGTGCGAGAACATTCGGAATACTTATATATCTAATATGTCACCAGGGTATAGTCCACCAGATGATACTCAACCTGAGACATCTAGTCGTCAACTTAGAAGGAGAAGAAGAAATTGAATGATTGTAATCGATATTTGGATGCGAACAGTATTAGATAGTTATCGAATTTGCACGATTTTTATTGTTTTTAGTAATATACAATGTTTTTTAATCTAAATTAGTTTTTATTAATCTATGGTAGTTTATTTAATCTAGTAATCTGAATTGTTTTTAGTAATATACAATTTGCAAAAAAAAAAACCAAAAAAAAAAAATAAAATTGGATGTGAGAGGCGCTTCTCTAAGAAGCGCTTCTATCTTGCCGAGAGCTCCTAAGGAAGAGAGGCGCTTCTCTAAGGAGAGCCTCATGGAGAGGCGCTTCTCTAAGAAGCGCCTTACCTCAAAAATCAACCTACTGCAACTGCAACATTCTTAGTCTAGATTTTTAGAAATCATTTATTCACAAAACATTCCACTACATCAAATAACACACTAATTACACAGTTTAATAAAAATTAAAAACATCATTTAAGTTTAATATTCATTACAAATTAATTAAAATCATCCATTGTTAAAAATTGTGCGTACAACTTAGATAAAATTACACTTTTGAATCACGGCTTACAAGTTTTACGATTGTGCCCATATTGATGACATTTACCACATTGGTTTTTACCACGGATTTCTCTAGCATCCATCTCGTTGTGTATGCGTGATGATCTTCTCCGTCCACTCCTTGTAATAATTCTTTTTTTGCACGCCACAACTTGTACTCCGTCATAGATCGGATAGTCTAGCTTATCCATTAGTGGTCTAAACTTTCCCGCATACGATAACATGTAATTTGTGAGAGTTAAATACGGTGACACATAGGGTGCATACGCTTTTTCATCAAATTGTGTAACACAAATTACATGTTCACAAGGACGATGAAACATTTGCCATTTCCCGCACGTACATGTTTGCTCCACCAAATTTACTATAAAAGTTACTCTATTATTTTGGGACATCATTCCACGTATATATTGAACGTGCCATATACCGTCTACACTATCATAAACACGACACACATAGTTTTTAGCTTCTGTATGAGAGGCGCTTAAACGGATCGTCACTTGTGGTGGCCATAAGCTGTTAGAAGCTAATTCCTTAGCTACTTTAAGTGTTCTCCTATCTTCGAAATATTCAGCTGTTCTACTAAATGTTAACTCCACAACGGCCGTTACAGGCAACCCTCTTACCCCTTTTAACACGGAATTGTATATCTCCGCTAAATTAGTGGTCATGTTACCATACCGATACCCTCCATCATAAGCAAGGGCCCATTTTTCTAAGGGTTTTTCTCCGATCCACTCTCTATATATACCCTTTTTCATAGCACAAAATTTTTCATAATGAAAATCAAACTCACCCTTATTAGCCTTGTATGCGATTTTTTTGAGCATTTTTTTTGCACGAGCGTCTTTGAACTTTGTATTTAGATTACTCGCCAAGTGACGAATGCACCATCGATGGGCTCCTATAGGCTCTGGATATACAGCTGCAACCGCTGCCAAGATACCTGGATGTCGGTCAGAGAGTATACATACTTCACGTTGCATCGTAACATATCTTTTCAAACGTTCAAGAAAAAAAGTCCAAGAACGTGTGGGTTCACTATCAGCCAGGGCATAACATAACGGAAACAACTGATTGTTCCCATCATACGCAACCGCAAGAAGTAACCTTCCATCATACTTACCGTATAAATGAGTCGCGTCAATACTAACAACGGGCATCACATATTGGAACCCTACTATGGAAGGCCTAAATGCCCAAAATACCATATTGAATGTTGCTTTGTTGCCGATTATTCTCTTGTATTCAAACTCGACAATGGTACCCGGGTTTGTGTTAACCAACGCACCAAAAAGTCTCGGTAATGCGGAAAAAGCCCCTTCATGGGTACCAAATAATTCTTCAAGAATTTTCTGCTTAGCACGCCACGCCTTCCCATACGAAATATGGTGTCCAGTTTCAGAATGTATCAACGATTGAATTGATTTAATTTTGGTGTCTATGTCACTAAACACCATAGTGTATGCACGTCTTGACACGTAACTGGAAGTGAGTTGACGGTGATTTTTTATAAGAATTCCGACTAGACAAGTATGTATCCCTAACTTTCTAATCTCCCACATTTTACTACCTGAAATGAATGCCCCACGAAGGTGCCACTTACACCCATCTTTAGCATATGCACATTTACGTGTCACCAATGTACTTGATGTCTGATCAGTCTTATATTCTTTACCCTTCTTAATATGCCACATATCCACATCCATCAAAAGCTCTTCTTTCGTTGCATACATAGCATTTAACATAAGCTCATCTTCTACCCCAAATGATTTTGGTTGACTTGTTGACCAATCGGTGGATTTTGCCATAAGATTCGTATCAATATCTCCAAAATGTCGCATACCAAAATCTCCTTTTAAATTATCATCGTCCGAGCTAGTAGCACTATGATATGAGCCTTCTTGTTCTTCATCTTCATCGTTTAGAAAAGAATCACTATCACGATCACTATATCTCTCATTCTCACTGTTATCGTCACTGTCATCGTCACTATCACTACCACTAACACGAACCGTATCACGCATAGTCAAATGAGCGGTAGATGCAAAGTTTGAATCAGTCGCACGTTGTTTACCCTTTTCGCGTCGATAAGCATCCGGAACTTTTGTTTTCTCTTTACCATCGACAAAAACCTCAACACAATAGTAGTGCCCGTTCTTTACACCATTAATCATGGAATTAAGCATATCATCTTTTATAACTAAAACATGATAACGTGGAGGATTCGAGGAAATAAGACAACGCCAAAGTATATTAAAACTAACCTCTCTTTCATTCCAATTACAATTTGCGCATATCTTACGTTTAAGTTCCCGAAGAGTTGTATTTTCCTTCGTCGTAAACATACCACTTTCTCCACCGATATAATCTCCCGCACCGTTACTACCATCCGAAAATCTTCCACCGTAATGATATATCCAATTATATTCCATATTATCCAACCTAAAATATAAAATTTACTTCAATAATTAACCATAATTTAACAAAAAATTATTATTCCAAACAATTTAAGCTTCACAATGCTCACATTTATTAGTTATACCAACATGAATTAGATATACAACAATTGATAAAAAAACAACTAATTATGTCACATTTAAACAAAAAAGAAATAAAAAAAAATTAAACTTATATTAGAATTGAAATAACTAATAGTTGTAATTAATAAAATTAGTACCTTATTAGAACATTAAGGTGAATGTAGTGGTTTGGTTGATTATTTGGTTTGATTATTGAGATTTTTGGAGAAAAAATAGGAAAGAAAATGGTGGAATAGAGGGGTTAGGGTTTGGAGAAGAGGGGTTTGGGTTAAATTTTCGGGTGGGGGAACATATACTGATGGAGAGGCGCTCTCCCGGGAAGCGCCTCATGACCCATTTAAATTATTAGGAGAGGCGTTCCTTCGGGAAGCGCCTCCTTAATCCGTCATTAAAAAATTTAAGGGAAAGGCGCTCCTCGGGAGAGCGCCTATGTGATAGTTTTGCAATTATTTTTTTTCTTACGTTTATCATGCAATTATTTTTAAAAAAAATGTCAGAAATAAAAAACACTCAAGAAATGGAACCAAAAAGATAAAGTAATTTTCTTTAGTATTACTAGCGAAATAAATGAATAAAATGAATTACAGCATTTCCTATAATAACCTTAGTCTACTAAATATATTCTACTCTAATTGACCAGTGACACATTTTTTTCAGACCAAGGTGGAACATTTAGAAGTGTGAGGATCATATAGAGCAGGAACCAAATATTTCCTTCCATTTGTACCATGTGCATTGTAGCTTGCACCAGTTGTAGGGTCAACCAATAAATCACCAGCATAACCAGGGTAGGCACCCTTAGCATAGACCCCAGGACAAGCTGATGCAGCCTCTAATGGTGCATCAGCTGGACCTTGATAGTAACCATTTCCAAATGGGTTTGTTGCTGTCCCAGCCAATAAACTAGCTAAGTTAATAACCATACCATCCACTCCAACGTCACTATTGGGTGCAACTAAAGGTGAGGTTTGTGGTCCGTAAATAGGTTGATGAAATGGCCATGCACAATAACCAGGGCATTGGGTCTCTGAATTCCCAACCCAAATGTAAGCAAATTTGTTGTTTTTTCCTTTTACGATTTTACCCTTGGAAGACCCATGGGTCCCACATCGAGACATACAAAACCCATCAACGGTTACATCAGAAGATGTTAGAACAACGTTGATAGCATCTTTTTGTTCGCCCTTGGAAGCTAATTGCACGATTTTATTCTGTGTAAGAGATTTACCAAGCGTGTAACTTTCATAAAGAATTTGTTTACCCAAAACAAGTGAAAGTGAGGAGGTTGATTTTTTGGAATTCTTTAGGTGATAGTATTTCTCGGTAGTTTTCCACCACGTGGCAACTGATGGTTGGATTTGAGAAGGAGTGGAAGATGACAAGGATGTGATGAAATCAGAGATAATAGCTCTTTGAGATGGTTTAAATTTACCGTACCATATCAAATTAATAGAAATTTTACCAGTAAGAAGTGGACCTTTGTGGTATTGCAATAGTTGGTCTTGTTGTGATGGATTTGGCACTGGCACCAAAGTACTAGGTTTTCTAGCAGCAAAACACACGTTGAAAAAGGAAATGACTAAACAGACCTTCACTATATTTGAAGAATACGACGCCATTTTTAAAAGTAAGAAGCTAAGAATATAGGAAAAAGAGTTTGTTTTTGCTTTGTTGTTGTGACTTGAGATGGAATAAGAATGTGGAAGTAGTTGTAGTATTTATACAAGGTTTAGGTGGGGTGGGGTGTAGACTGTAGTGAAGGGATAAGATTATTTAAATTTAAATATTGGAAATGTATTAACGTGTTGTGATGAAGGTGGTAAGAAAGAGACATTTGCCAACTTAGCTGAAAGAAATCCAAAAAGTGAGTTAATACGCGGTTGAACAATAGCTTTGCGTTAGCTCCACAACAAATATCATTACAGCTTTGTTACAGCAATTTGACACTTGGGCACTAAAGCAAATCCTTTATCCTGGCCGAGTTTCTGGAAGCGCTGTTTATAATAATTACTAAAATAGTGCTCCCATATTGTTCAATTTTGTGAACCCTTTTTTCAGCAAAAAATATCCATCATCATTAAATTAGTCTAGATGATTTTATGATTTTTTTCCTTTTATTCATATTATTTAGACATGAACACAAGGATTGTCCGTATATAATCATGCAAATTACGGAGTAACAAACAGTATTTAATTAGTCTGTATTACTCTTAAACTAATTTATGAATAATGTCATAATTAGGTGATGAAATTAAAATGGGTATTTTGGGAAAATAAAAAGGGTGGAATTTAAATTGTTGTTCGATCCTCAAATGCAGAAGTAGATTCCTTTCCTGTATACATCTCTAAAACCAGCATTAATGTCCAACTTATTTATTACTCTCTTCTTCAAAACAGAAAGAGAAATCACTTTATTACCTCATACTCCGGGGTGGAGCCAGGATCTTTTAGTAGGAGAGGGCAAGTAAGGGGTAAGGGGGCAACGCCCCCAGAAAAAAAAATTAGACTTATTTACACTATAGGTCCATATATTATATAAAAATTGTAAAATAAAACTTTATATTATATAAAACTGCATTATAATTCCTAATATAATTTTTTAATTAATTATTTTTTATTTAATACAAAATATATATAATTTATTGAAAAATAATATAATTATAAGTCTAATAAAATAAAATTTAAAAAATCGAAAGATTAAATGAAGATTCTGAAAATTTAAGGGGTCCAAAGAATGATTTAAAAATTTAGAGGGGGTTAAATAAATATTTTTTTAAAATATAAAAGCCAAAAAAAGACATAACTAATTTTATTTTATTTTATAAAGGAATTTTTTTTTATTATTTATCCAGGGGGGCCATGGCCCCCCTTACTCTTAACGTGGCTCCGCCACTGCTCATACCCTCTCGTATACACCTCCAAAACAAGTATTAATGTGCAACTTATTTATTACTCTCTTCTTCAAAACAAAAATAAAAATCACTTTATTACCACATACCTTAGCTAAACCACTTCAAAAAATAAAAAAAATCAACAACATTAGCCAACAATTCACAAATTTCATCTTTGTATATAAGAAAATCCATATGCATAAAATAGTTTCAATCTTGAAAAAAGAGGTCAACAAAACATGTATCTCATAGCTCATTGTTGACCTAACGTGTTTTCTTCATATAGTTTGAATCAGTGCTGAGCAAGACTATGAGTATTGGTAAATCCGACCCAATTTAGGTAAAAATATAAGAGAATATTGGGTATAAATATCCTAAGCCCAAGAATACCTTGAGTCTCCCTTTTAATTTTACAAACCCGGCCTATTAACCTCGGGCCTCTCATTCTTCCTTTACCATCGGGTCCAACCCGGTTGAACCCGTGCGCTGTAGCATTTAAAAAAAATTATATATATATTATATAAAAATGCAAAATATCAGAAACCCTCATTTTACTTCCTCGTCGTCGGCTCTCTTTACGCTTCATTTTACTTCCTCGTCGTCGCCTCTCTTTACGCTTTAGCCAAGGTTCCCTCTTCTTCTATCTGCCGAAAAACCAAAACCCTAATTACCTAATCCATCAAATCTACTCCTTTAAATCATCTGTTTTTATACCTTAATACCCTAGATATGTTACTACATTTCTCTTCTGATTTCTCGGTTTCAGATTTGTTTTTTACGTGAATTTAATCTTCAGATTCGTTTTCCAATTTCTTTAATCCTAAGTTTCTTTTGTTAATTCATTCCTATTTCTTTTTCTATTCAGTTTTAGTGTTAGTTGATACATACTAATGTTTTTTTTGTTTTTTTGTCACTGATCCAAGAGGTTTTCAGTATTGTTTTCTAAGGTGACGATGAATCTTAATTCGAACTAGTTAATTTTTTGAATGTGAATTGGTTGTGTTTATGTGATTGTGAATTAGAGTATCTCCCTGTTGTACTAATGAATTTTGCAAATACGCCCCTCAATTTCTACATGTAAACCAAAAACATAAATTAACCTTATTTAGAATTAGAAGTATTTAAGAAAAAGGCCTTTAGAAGAATGCAAATAAGTGTTTTGTTTATGTTGTAACATGCTACCTTCTGTTATGTTACATATGAATGGATATATTTTGAAAGGCAAAGTGCCTTCTTTGCTTTAGCTGAACTCAAAAGTTGCATTCCAATTCATATAAATATCTTCTAGCATATGTGTCAATTCTGAGAAATTTTATTTATTAACTAGTGGTTGACATGGCATGTGCAGGAGACTAAATAATAATACTCGTACCGGAATTATTAACTACTCTTTTTTTGTTAGCTAATATGACACAGCTGATATTCCTGTAATATCCTTCTCCCTTTTCAGATTTCCAAATTCTTTATTTATTAATTCTAATATATATTGAATCTTTATGTTTCAGAGACTTGTCTTTCAAGTGGTCATGTGCCTAGTATTATGGCAAAAACATTCGAGTATGTTTATTTTTATCTCTAAATTTACTTTTGGCTCACAAATTTAAACAAATGTTTTGTATCTACAGCATTTTAGGAAATCTTATAGTATGCCCTGTGGTGGAAGAGTCTTTCTGCAATAGGACAACACCTATGCCTCTCCCATTTCTCTGAATAATTCATAGAGTAAGCCATTCATAGGAATCATTACCGTCTTTACTGATTATGCAATACACTATATCATGTCTCTCAAAACTAAATTGTTCTTTAGAACCTACAATTTTTACAGGCTTAGCACATGTAATACAACTTCCTCTATTACTATCTTTATCAAATTTACGAGGTATATATATATATTTAATTATATATTATTTGTGTCTATCAGGAAGCCATAGAAATCTAGTACAGTGATTGCAAGAAAATCATCTATAATGGATGGTCAACTATTTCTACTGATAAGAGAGCAGGTCAGATTTCACTTGTACTTTTACAATTGATCATCAGTAACACCTAAGACAAACTTTTCAGTTTTATTTGTTTTGAATTGGAGGTCCATGCAACTTTTCGTTTCTTTTTGTTTGAAATATAGAACACTCTTTCTATTTCTTGGTATCGTTATCATGTATATATATTATGAACATGTAAGTCAATCTTTTATTGCAGGAAGATACAGTTATATTCTAAAGGAGTTAAGAAGATTGGAGGCGCCCATCTATCTATCTTATTGCTTTTGCTATTAATCATTTTTGTTATCAGCAGATATGAACATGTAATTAGCATGAACTAATTATTGTTTTGTAACAGTTAATTATAATTTCTTATTTAAAAGATTAAATGATGTTTGTAAGGTTAATTAAGTTGATTTTGTTTAGTTTATATGTTATTAATTAATACTTTTTACCCTTGGTTAAACCCGGGATAACCCGGGGTAAATCCGTGTGTGGGTAACCTGAGGGTAAGGTAAAATTTTACCCTACCCTTACCCTTGGCAAAACCTAGATCCTGCTTTTTTTACCCTGCCCCTACCCTAGACCCCAACCCGGGGTAAACCCGGCCCGTGGTCACCCCTAGTTTGAATTATACTTTGACTTCTTCATTCAATAACTCTTGGTCACATTTCTTGTATATGAACTAGATGAACCCAGTTCTCATTTATACAATTGATCTCTCCATATTTTTTATATTTAATCTAGTTTATAGACATCATTTCAAGTGTATTATCTTCTTAGTTGAGAAAGATTTCCCTATTAATTGTTAGTTCTTAATGTATTCCTTGATTTGAAGGTTTATTACTTTTATAGCATTTTTAGTGTAATTTGTGTGTTAAATATGAAGCTCGTATGTATAAGATTATATTAGATGCCAAATCAATGTTAAAGAGTTAACGAAATAATATCCAAAGCGAAATCAAGAGTTAAAAGGAAAGAAAGTTGATTTAGAAAAGTGCAAAAGCTGCCAAAAATTGATATCCAGATGTGAAGACGTCTGTATTTTAATGATGTAGAAAATCGACAAGTAATTTGAAGGATACCTTTGAGTTTCAAAAAGGTTTTTGAATTGCGATTGTTTCAATATAAAGATCACTGAATTTGGATAAATGACGAAGGAGTTATGAATTTTATAAAGGAGTAAGGTGAATAGTCCCTTAGGAATACGAGTTAGAGTTCAATTTGGACTCTATAACTTGGGAAACACTCTAGGTTTCGACCACACACCTATAAATATGACTATCTACCTTTGTAAACGTGTCCTTGCTATGTGCTTAATTAATATTACACTTAGAGATCACCCAGAGAAGCAAGTTGACAGTATGTATTTTATCTTTAGTTTTATTTCTTCTAGTATGAACTAATTTTTCCCCATAGCTTGGGTTTGCATCAGTGTTGTCACCAGGCGCGCCTAGTCGCGACAGGCAAAGGCGAGGCGACCATAAGGCGCCTAGTATTAAGGCCAGGCGCGAAAGGTTATTAGTCGTTGCCTAGTCGACCGCCTGGCCCATTTTGATAGGCCCAAAGTCGATGGCCTTTTACCAACAGCCTTTTTTTCCAGTTTTTCACTCTTTATTATTCAGCCCAACCCAATATTATAAGGGTTTAAAACAATAATAACACGTTTAAAAAAAAACTGCGACCCTTCCTCTTCTGCTACTACTCTTCTTTTATTCTGCTGCGCTCTTCTTTTATTCTGATGCGCTCTTCTCTTTTTCTGTTGTGCTCTTCTCTTCTTCTGCTACTGCTCTACTCTTCTTCTGCTAGTTTGTTGCTGAGTGCCAAGTCCAACACGTTTCTTCTTGTGATAAAAAAGGTTGGTTGCTTCTCAAAACTCTTATAGTTATATTAGCTTGTTATATTAGTCTAAGATGATTAGTTATATGGACTATAAGCCGTATCATTAGTTATATTAGTCTAAAAACTGTTGGGTGGTAGTGATAACAAGCATGCTTATAGTTATAACTATAAGTCGTATCATTAGTTATATAATATTACTAAATTAATCACTTATATTACAACTGAAATGTTAGCATGTTTATAAACATTTTACAACTGAAAATTACATGAAAATCATGTTGTATAAGCATGTTAATGACAATGTATAAGAAAATTGCTACTGGATAATAACTTAATCATGAATCACCGCTACTGGATAATAGAATTTAAACTAAAAGTCTCTGGAATCCATCTGTAGGTTCATTTATTTTTCTTTTTTTATTATAATTGACTATGTAATATAATCTAATATCAATGAGAAGAGCAACTATCTAGTCAATCATGGGCCAACAAACACCAAAATTGATATTAAATAACTTAATTTTTTAAAGAATAAAAGAAATCTGACAAAAAAAATACAGAGGTGTCTTATAAAACGTGTGAATGAAGAAGCTTAGAGTGAGAATGAGAACCCAATAAGACTGATGATATTAAAAAGAAAAAATAAGAATGCTTTGAGTAAAATATTGAAATGACAACACTGCTTTTAATAGAATTAGTCACTTTTAATTGCTTAATGGAAAATGGCAACATTGCTTTTAATTAAAATGACAATGTAATAATGTATAGGAACAGAGATACTGGAAAATAGAATTAAAAGTGACAACACTGCTTTTAATTGCTAATGGTTCTTGTTTATATTCTATAGGGGCAATGGAAGGAGAAGGGCAATCAAATTCTTCTAAGAGAGATCCCGGTTGGAAATACAACTACTTGAAGGATCCTAAAGATACTAACAAAGTGACCTGCAACTTTTGTGGCAAGACAACCTCGGGAGGGATATGCCGAGCCAAGCAACATCTTGTAGGAAACTCGAAAAACACAAGAAAGTGTGATAAATGTCCACCGGAGGTAATATAAGAGTTGAAAAATTATATGAATAACAAGAAAACTCAAAAGACGACAAGTTATGGTAGGCTAGACATAGATGATTTTGAAGATGTCGAAGAGTTTGGAGATGATGAAGTTGAGGTTATTGAAGATGCTCGGGTTGGACGGAAAAGAGGAAAAACAATTTGTATGGAAGAAGCCAACAAGAAGAGATCAATAGCGAAGAAAGGTCTTATGGATTTGTTTTTCAAACAAAGTATAGGCCAAAAGGAATCTCAAAAGAGACAAACAATCATGATGGAACATTGCGATAAACAAGCAAGGGATAGGACAATTCAATATATAGCTCGATTTTTCTACCAAGCCGGGATTGCATTCAATGCCGCCAACTTAGAGAGTTTTAAACAAATGGTTGAGGCTAATGGTAGTTTTGGACCAAACTTGAAGCCACCTAGTTATCATGAGCTAAGAGTTCCACTACTAAAAAAAGAGTTAGAGATTACTAGAAATTTGCTCGCCAATCATAATTTAGAATGGGCAAAATCGGGATGTTCTATCATGTCCGATGGATGGACCGATAGAAACCGTAGGAGCATAATCAATCTAATAGTGAATTGTTCTTTAGGAACAATGTTCTTATAGTCGATCGATGCATCATCCATTGAGAAGAGTGGACATCAAATTTTTGAGTTACTTGATAAGTTTGTGGATACGGTTGGGGAGAGGAATGTCATACAAGTGGTCACCGACAATGGTAGCAATTACAAAATGGCCGGTAAGTTGTTCTTATATATTATATAATTTAATTTTAGTCAATACTTATGACTTATATTGTTACTGTGATTATAGTATTACTTACTATTTTTACTTAGTTTGTGATTTTAGTATTACTTACTATTTTGTTTCGTTTTTCTTTAATTGTAGGGAGACTTTTGGAAGCAAAACGTCCACAAATTTATTGGACTCCATGTGCGGCTCATAGTGTGAATCTTATGTTGGAAGACATTGGGAAGATTCCGAATGTGAAAAAGACCATTGAGAGAGGTATTTTTCTTGTTGGTTATATTTATAACCATCTTTGGGTTTTAAATTTGATGAAAAGTTTCACAAATAATAAGAATTTGGTGAGAACGGGAGTCACTCGATTTGCTACTACTTTTCTCACATTGAGTAGCATTCATAACAAAAGCACCACCTCCGGAAAATGTTCACATCCAAGCAATGGGTCAAGAGTAAATGGGAAAAAGAAGCAAAGGGTAAAAGATCGCAAGATATTATAATAATGCCATCTTTTTGGAATAACGTGGTCTATATCTTGAAGATTATGGGTCCTCTTGTGAAAGTCCTTCGTCTTGTTGATAATGAGAAGAAGCCAGCAATGGGATATATTTATGAGGGTATGGATAGAGCCAAGGAGACCATTCAAAAGTCTTTTGAAGGTAACGAAGTGAAGTATAAGGAAATTTTCAAGATCATTGATAGTAGGTGGGAGTGTCAACTTCACCGTCCATTACATGCAGCAGGTCATTACTTGAATCCCGAGTTCTTCTATAGTGATCCCGCCATTAAGAATGACAGTGAATTGGTTAGTGGATTAATGGAACGTGTCACGAAATTGCATCCCGTAACATCGGAACAAGATGATATTATGGATCAACTCCATTTGAACAAGAAAGCCGAAGGAATTTTTGGGAATGCTATGGCGAATCGGGCAAGGAAGACCAAATCCCCAGGTTTGAACTTCTTAGAATTATTGTCAAGAATTACTAATATTTTCATAATCGTTTGTTTAATGGATTTTTTTTCCTTTGTAGCCGAATGGTGGAGTTTGTTTGGAGCTTCGGCACCGAAGTTGCAACAATTTGCTATCAAGATCTTATCATTGACATGTAGTGCGACGGGATGTGAGCGTAATTGGAGCGTGTTTGAGCATGTGAGTATTGTATATTTATACTCTTATTATTTACTATTTTGAACTTAAATTTGAATAAAATTAGGTAATCAAATTATATATTTCATATTTATTTTACAGGTTCACTCGAAGAAAAGAAACAAACTTTCCCATAAAAAGTTACAAGACTTAGTATTTGTCAAGTATAACTAAGCTCTTAAGGCTCGTCGTGACATGAAGAATATTGTTGATCCAATCTCGTTGAAAGATATTGATTATTCAAATGAGTGGTTGGTTGGGGGAATGGGTGCTAATTTGGATGCATCAGAACAGTTAGTTTACGATGGTGGTGATTTGACATGGGGTTTAGTGGGAAGAGCTAGTGGAGTTGAAGAACTGAGTAGGGTTACTAGACAATCTTCGAGTTCGAGGTCGAGGCTCATAGATGAACCACTTGAAGATGTTGAAGAAGAGGATGAAGAGATTGAGGATTATGAAAACGAGCATGAGGATGAGGATATTTTGGATGAGAATTTTGATGATAATGACATGGACGAGGATGATATGGAGTAGTGATTAAGAAATTTCGAGTCTAGAGAGCGACTTTTGTGACATTTCACGTCTTCCTTTTGAGTTTTTTAGCATCTAATGCGTTTCTATGACATTTTTTAGCTTAAAATTAATTAATATGTCTATTATTTGCTTATTTAAGTAGGATATCTATATATATACATAATATATCGATATTTATCGCCTCACTTCGCTCGGGCTAGCACCTCGGGCTATTTGGGGGTCCGTCGACTTTTGTCGACTTCGCCTCGTGACAACCTTGGTTTGCATATGTATAATCTTTATATTTTAGTTTTATATTCTATGTTATTTGAGAAAGTGATAGTTAATTAATTGACCTTCTTATTTACATATTTGTGTTAATTTTCTTTGGATTAATACTTGTAGTCCTTACTAGTGCACGAGTAGAGGGTTACTCCATAAGCCGTAAGATTGTCGCCCTGACGGGGAATTTAATTGTTGACAACACCATATAATCGTCTAGTACGCGGTACCGATCCTGACAGGCTTGCCTAACTAGATAATTGCTTAGATTTTATTTTACCAACGATCTCTACGCAGGGTCCCCTTACCCAAGTCCGCTGTTAGTGTTGAGGTTGCCACCTAAGTCTAGCCTAACGAGAGTTAGGTGATATATAGAATCCTGGATAATTATACTTTCTTGAAGCTTAAATCACCCATATAATTAGAACATCAATTTAGAAGTATAGGTGCATACTATCAAACCTAAGTTATATCTCTCATCTCCATTCTATTAGCTTATTTTTTGCATTAGTTTATGTTACTATACTCAAAAAACCCAATAAATATTTATCTTTTTATTTGTCTTTTAGTTTTAACAATTAATCTCTTCTACCGTTTTATCTTAAACACAATTCGGTCTAACAGACTAAATCCCTACGAACGAACTTTACTTATTAACTATAAGTTGCGAACGATATATACACTTGCAGTGAGTTTCTCGTGGTAGTAGTGGTTGTTTCTTCTAATTATTATTTTCATTTATCTGTTATTTTATAACATTTTTGCCACCACCAACATTGGTTTTACTCTAGACATACTATAGGCGTGGTTTCCTTGTTGGTTGATTTTAAGGGAATATATGGTATAATAGAGAGATATGTGATGGAGAAGATGAGATAATCGGTAAAAGTGCTTGAGAGAGAGATGGGGAGGTGAAATATTGACGTATTCCCACAAAAATAATTTTGTTGAATTATATTTCGTCTACTTTTATTTCAGTTATTACTTTATATATATATATAATTATCAATGACTAATTTTTTAAAGATATATAATAATAGTTGTGATGAAGAAAAAGTAGATGATAACGTGTTTTAGAATATGGATATAGATTTTCTTCTCCAATGATTCACCTAAAAAATGATCTTTATATCCAAAATCAAATGTTAGTAATCATTGGAAGCAATAGTAAAAAATAGCTCCCAATTAAACTCCAAGACAAATGTTTTTAAGCTGCGTTTTGACAATTCAAGATGGACAAACTGAAGAAGCATCGAGCATGATAAACAAGCTCAAGATCTATAACAATGTACAATTTGAAGGCGTTGGGGGGGGGGGGGGGGAGATGTGTTTGTCTTTAATATTCTTTAGATTAAAATATACAATTTAGAGAATATTTGAGGGTGTTATGGCTTTGTATAAACTAATGTTAAAAAGAAAAAACAGTGGTTAAGAGTATGAGACCATTTGGATTTTATCAAATATTCAAGCAAAGTGAGTAGTTGTTTCCATAGTTCAGGTAAATAGAGCACATCTTGAAAATTCTTTGATAGTGGTGTTAGCAATAGCCCAAATTTTTCATAATACAAGAAGGATTTGGGGGTTAACTTTTTAGGTTTATTCGATAGAATATTATTATTTCTATTTTTCTTCCCATTTTTCTATAGTTTTAGTATTAAAACCTCAAACTTAATTAAATCTCGAAAATTTGCACTCAATTTTAAATTGTTCTAATTTGCTTTGAAAGAATTGCACGCATGTAGTTTTAATACTTTTGAGCTTCACTATATATGCTTTGTGCTTTGATCTCGTGTTGATTTTTCCAGTGACAAAGTCAGTTTACATTTGATAAAACACTTTGTTTAGTTAAGTTGTATGTTTTACTATATTATTGTAAAGTCTTATTTTAGATCACTATCTTATACAATTGTTTTATAAATTTTTTGTCATAACTTCTATTTTTTCCCATTTTAAGTTATATTATTCATATTTTCCTAATTTTGATTTATTTTTTCTCTAATGTTTACTTTTTTTAGTAAATAGGAAGAGAAAACAAGACATATATTGAAAGAATATGAAAAAAAAATCATTATCGTTTGATTCATCTGAACATAATTGGATAAAATTTGGAGAAAAAGAAAAAAGTATATACAATTAAAATTGAAAAAAGTTTAAAAATATAGTTAAATTTTTTTTTTCAAAAAATAGATATAATTAAATTTGAGAAAAATAAATGTTCTAAAATAAAATTTGTACACACTCTTTCTATTACAGTATGTATTTAGGTAAGGATAAATTTAAGATATCCAATTGATTAATATCTCAATTAAATACATGTCATGATTATTTTAATTTAGCTTTGAGATGATAAAAAATTGTTCTCCTTCTTATTGTCGAAAACTCTAGCCTTTTAAACTATTTGACGTGAAATGTTAGTCTAAGATATATAGTAAGAAATGGAACCAAAAAGATAAAGTAATTTTCTTTAGTATTACTAGCGAAATAAATGAATAAAATGAATTACAGCATTTCCTATAATAACCTTAGTCTACTAAATATATTCTACTCTAATTGACCAGTGACACATTTTTTTCAGACCAAGGTGGAACATTTAGAAGTGTGAGGATCATATAGAGCAGGAACCAAATATTTCCTTCCATTTGTACCATGTGCATTGTAGCTTGCACCAGTTGTAGGGTCAACCAATAAATCACCAGCATAACCAGGGTAGGCACCCTTAGCATAGACCCCAGGACAAGCTGATGCAGCCTCTAATGGTGCATCAGCTGGACCTTGATAGTAACCATTTCCAAATGGGTTTGTTGCTGTCCCAGCCAATAAACTAGCTAAGTTAATAACCATACCATCCACTCCAACGTCACTATTGGGTGCAACTAAAGGTGAGGTTTGTGGTCCGTAAATAGGTTGATGAAATGGCCATGCACAATAACCAGGGCATTGGGTCTCTGAATTCCCAACCCAAATGTAAGCAAATTTGTTGTTTTTTCCTTTTACGATTTTACCCTTGGAAGACCCATGGGTCCCACATCGAGACATACAAAACCCATCAACTGTTACATCAGAAGATGTTAGAACAACGTTGATAGCATCTTTTTGTTCGCCCTTGGAAGCTAATTGCACGATTTTATTCTGTGTAAGAGATTTACCAAGCGTGTAACTTTCATCAAGAATTTGTTTACTCAAAACAAGTGAAAGTGAGGAGGTGGATTTTTTGGAATTCTTTAGGTGATAGTATTTCTCGGTAGTTTTCCACCACGTGGCAACGGATGGTTGACTTTGAGATGGAGTGGAAGATGACAAGGATGTGATAAAATCAGAGATAATAGCTCTTTGAGATGGTTTAAATTTACCGTACCTAGGGGTGGAAATCGGATCCGAAATTTCCGATTTCCGACTTTTCCGATCCGAAAATTCCGATTTCGGAACAGATTTTTAAGGTTCCGAAATTCCGAAATTCCGATTTCCGATTTTTCCGAAAAAATCGGATCGGAATTGGAACTACATATAAATTTCCGAAATTTCCGGGTTTTCCGATCCGATTTTATTTCCGAATTATATTTCCGATCCGATTTTATTTTTGAATTATATTACCGAATTATAAATTATATATCAAAATAATATTGCATGGAGTATTTGAAACATGAATATCAATTGTCTGTTTCTTTGGTCTTTGAAACATGTAATATTGTAGGATCATTTTTTGAGATATCTTTGCAATATTTGTTTTTTCATGTAATTGGAAAAGTAACCGTGGTTTAGCATTCTTTTTTTTAACTACTATTATTTTGTTACTTCATGTAAATTTCGAGTTTAGTTTTTAACTACACTTACTCTTCGTGTAAGTTTTATAAGGTTTTTTACTACGGTTTCTCTTCGTGTAAGTTTTAAACTATTGTTCCGATTTATAACTCTTAGTTCCGCAATTTCCGAACCAAAAGTTCCTAAATTCCGATCCAAATTTCCGAATTTTCCGAACTAAAAGTTCCAAAATTTCCGTGCCGAAATTTCCGAATTTCCGGTAAATTCCGAAATTCCGAATTAGGAATTATTTTTCCCAGTTCCGAAAAATTGGATAGGAATTGGAATGGAAAAAATCTATTCCGAAAAAAATTGGAATTTTTCCGAAGTACCTTTTTTCCGATCCGTTCCTTCCGATTTCCACCCCTAACCGTACCATATCAAATTAATAGAAATTTTACCAGTAAGAAGTGGACCTTTGTGGTATTGCAATAGTTGGTCTTGTTGTGATGGATTTGGCACTGGCACCAAAGTACTAGATTTTCTAGCAGCAAAACACACGTTGAAAAAGGAAATGACTAAAAAGACCTTCACTATATTTGAAGAATACGACGCCATTTTTAAAAGTAAGAAGCTAAGAATATAGGAAAAAGAGTTTGTTTTTGCTTTGTTGTTGTGACTTGAGATGGAATAAGAATGTGGAAGTAGTTGTAGTATTTATACAAGGTTTAGGTGGGGTGGGGTGTAGACTGTAGTGAAGGGATATGATTATTTAAATTCAAATATTGGAAATGTATTAACGTGTTGTGATGAAGGTGGTAAGAAAGAGACATTTGCCAACTTAGCTGAAAGAAATCCAAAAGTGAGTTAATACGCGGTTGAACGATAGCTTTGCGTTAGCTACAGAACAGAAATCATTACAGCTTTGTTACAGCAATTTGACACTTGGGAACTAAAGCAAATCCTTTTTCCTGGCCGAGTTTCTGGAAGCGCTCTTTTATAATAATTACTAAAATAGTGCTCCTATATTGTTCAATTTTGTGAACCCTTTTTTCAGCAAAAAATATGCATCATCATTAAATTAGTTTAGATGATTATATGATTTTTTTCCTTTTAGTCATATTATTTAGACATAAACACATTGTCCGTATATAAACATGCGAACTACGGAGTAACAAACAGTATTTAATTAATATGTATATCTCTTAAACTAATTTATGAATAATGTCATAATTGGGTGATGAAATTAAAATGGGTATTTTGGGAAAATAAAGAAGGTGGAATTTAAATTGTCGTTCGATCCTCAAATGCAGAAGTAGATTCCTCTCTTGTATACACCTCCAAAACAAACATTAACGTGCAACTTATTTACTACTCTCTTCTTCAAAATAGAAAGAGAAATCACTTTATTACCTCATACCTTCTGGTATACATCTCCAAAACAAGCATTAATGTGCAACTTATTTACTACTCTCTTCTTCAAAACTTTGCCTAAAAAAAAATCTTCTTCAAAACAGAAATAGAAATCACTTTATTACCTCATACCCTAGCTAAACCACTTCAAAAAAAAAAAAAAATCAACAACATTAGCCAACAATTCATAAATTTCATCTTTGTATATAAGTAAATCCATATGCATAAAATAGTTCCAACCTTGAAAAAAGAGGTCAACAAAATATGTATCTCATAGCTCATTGTTGACCTAACGTGTTTTCTTCATAAGTTTGAATTAGGGCTGAGCAAGACTATGGGTGTTAGTAAACTCGACCCAACCCGGGTAAAAGTATAAAAGAATATTAGGTATAAATATCATAAGCCCAAGAATACCTTGAGTCTCCCATTTAATTTTACAAACCCGGCCTATTAACCTCCGGCCTCTCATTCTTCCTTTACCATCGGGTCCAACCCGGTTGAACCTGTGCGTTGTAGCATTTAAAAAAAATTATATATATTATATAAAAATGCAAAATATCAGAAACCCTCATTTTACTTCCTCGTCGTCACCTCTCTTTACGCTTCATTTTACTTCCTCGTCGTCGCCTCTCTTTACACTTTAGCCAAGGTTCTCTCTTCTTCTCTCTGCCGAAAAACCAAAACCTTAATTACCTAATCCATCAAATCTACTCCTTTAAATCATCGCCATATGCTTTTTTTAATACCTTAATACCCTAAATATGTAACTACATTTCTCTTCCGATTTCTCGGTTTCAGATTGTTTTTCAGGTGAATGTAATCTTCAGATTCGTTTTTCAATTTCTTTTGTTAATTCATTCCTATTTCTTTTTCTATTCGGTTGTAGTGTTAGTTGATACATACTAATGTTTTTTTTTTGTCACAAATTCAAGAGGTTTTCAGTATTGTTTTCTAAAGTGAGGATGAATCTTAATTCGAACTAGTTAATTTTTTGATTGTGAATTGGTTGTGTTTATGTGATTGTGAATTGGAGTATCTCCCTGTTGTACTAATGAATTTTGCAAATACGCCCCTCAATTTCTACATGTAAACCAAAAACATAAATAAACCTTATTTAGAATTAGAAGTATTTAAAAAAAAGGCCTTTAGAAGAATGCAAATAAGAGTTTTGTTTATGTTGTAACATGCTACCTTCTGTTATGTTACATATGAATGGATATATTTTCAAAGGCAAAATACCTTCTTTGCTTTAGCTGAACTCAAAAGTCGCATTCTAAATCATATAAATATCTTCTAGCATATGTGTCAATTCTGAGAAATTTTATTTATTAACTAGTGGTTGACATGGCATGTGCAGGAGACTAAATAATAATACTCTCACCGGAACTATTAACTATTATTTTGTCGTTAGCTAATATGACACAGCTAATATTTTTTTAATATCCTTCTCCCTTTTCAAAATTCCAAATTCTTTATTTATTAATTCTAATATATATTGAATCTTTATGTTTCAGAGACTTGTATTTCAATTGGTCCTGTGCCTAGTATTATGGAATAAACATTCGAGTATGTTTATTTTTATCTCTAAATTTTCTATTGGCTCACAAATTTAAACAAATGTTTTGTATCTACAACATTTTAGGAAATCTTATAGTATGCCCTATGGTGGAAGAGTCTTTCTGCAATAGGACAACACCTATGCCTCTCCCATTTCTCTGAATAATTCACAGAGTAAGCCATTCATAGGAATCATTACCGTCTTTACTGATTATGTTGTACACTATATCATGTCTCTCAAAACTAAATTGTTCTTTAGAACCCATAATTTTTACAGGCTTAGCACATGTAATACAACTTCCTCTATTATTATCTTTATCAAATTTACAAGGCATATATATATATATATATATATATATATATATATATATATATATATATATATATATATATATATATATATTTATATATATATATATATTGTACTTGTGTTTATCAGGAAGCCATAGAAATCTAGTACAGTGATTTCTACTAATAAGAGAGCATATCAGATTTCACTTGTACTTTTACATTTGATCATCAGTAACACCTAAGGCAAAATTTTCAGTTCTATTTGTTTTGAATTGGAGGTCCATGCAACTTTTCAATTCTTTTTGTTTGAAATATAGAACACTTTTTCTATTTCTTGGTATCGTTATTATGTATATATATTATGAACATGTAAGTCAATATTTTGTTGCAGGAAGATATAGTTATATTCTAAAGGAGTTAAGAAGATTGGAGGCGCCCATCTATCTATCTTATTGCTTTTGCTATTAATCATTTTTGTTCTCAGCAGATATGAACATGTAATTAGCATGAACTAATTATTGTTTTGTAACAGTTAATTATAAGTTCTTATTTAAAAGATTAAATGATGTTTGTAAGGTTAATTAAGTTGATTTTGTTTAGTTTATATGTTATTAATTAATACTTTTTACCCTTGGTTAAACCCGGGGTAAACCCGTGTGTGGGTAACCCGAGGGTAAGGTAAAATTTTACCCTACCCTTACCCTTGGCAAAACCTAGACCCGGCTTTTTTACCCTACCCTTACCCTAGACCCCAACCCGGGGTCAACCCGGTCCGTGCTCACCCCTAGTTTGAATTATACTTTGACTTCTTCATTCAATAACTCTTGGTCACATTTCTTGTATATGAACTAGATGAACCCAGTTCTCATTTATACAATTTATCTCTCCATATTTTTTATATTTAATCTAGTTTATAGACATTATTTCAAGTGTATTATCTTCTTAGTTGATAAAGTTTTCCCTATTAATTGTTAGTTCTTAATTCATTCCTTGATTTGAAGGTTTATTACTTTTATAGCATTTTTAGTGTAATTTGTGTGTTAAATATGAAACTCGTATGTATAAGATTATATTAGATGCCAAATCAATGTTAAGGAGTTAACAAAAGTATATCCAAGGTGAAATCAAGAGTTAAAAGGAATGAAAGTTGATTTAGAAAAGTGCAAAAGCTGCCAAAAATTGATATCTAGATGTGAAGACGTCTGTATTTTAATGATGTAGAAAATCGACAAGTAATTTGAAGAATACCTTTGAGTTTCATAAAGGTTTTTGAATTACGATCGTTTCAGTATAAAGATCATTGAATTTGGATAAATAACGAAGGAGATAAAATTTTTACAAAGGAGTAAGGTGAACAGTCCCTTAGGAATACGAGTTAGAGTTCAATTTGGACTCTATAACTTGGGAAACACTCTAAGTTTCAACCACACACCTATAAATATGACTATCTACCTTTGTAAACGTGTCCTTGCTATGTCCTTAATTAATATTACACTTAGAGATCACCCAGAGAAGCAAGTTGACAGTATGTATTTTATCTTTAGTTTTATTTCTTCTAGTATGAACTAATTTTTCCCCATAGCTTGGGTTTGCATATGTATAATCTTTATATTTTAGTTTTATATTCTATGTTATTTGAGAAAGTGATATTTAATTAATTGACCTTCTTATTTACATATTTGTGTTAATTTTCTTTGGATTAATGCTTGTAGTCCTTACTAGTGCACGAGTAGAGGGTTACTCCATAAGCAGTTAGAGTGTCGCCCTGACGGGGAATTTAATTGTTGACAACACCATATAATCGTCTAGTGCGCGGTACCGATCCTGACGGGCTTGCCTAACTAGATAATTGCTAAGATTTTATTTTACCAACAATCTCTGCGCAAGGTCCCCTTACCCAAGTCCGCTGGTAGTGTTGAGGTTGCCACCTAAGTCTAGCCTAACGAGAGTTAGGTGATATATAGAATCCTGGATATTTATACTTTCTTAAAGCTTAAATCACCCATATAGTTAGAATATTGATTTATAAGGATATGTGCATACTAGCAAACCTAAGTTATATCTCTCATTTTCATTCTATTAGTTTATTTATTGCATTAGTTTATGTTACTATACTAAAAAAAGCCAATAAATATTTATCTTTTTATTTGTCTTTTAGTTTTAACAATTAATCTCTTCTATCGTTTTATCTTAAACATAATTCGGTCTAACAGACTAAATCCCTACGAACTTTACTTTACTTATTAACTATAAGTTGCGAATGATATATACACTTGCAGTGAGTTTCTCGTGGTAGTAGTGGTTGTTTCTTCTTATTATTATCTTTATTTATCTGTTATTTTATAATATTTTTGCCACCACCAACATTGGTTTTACTCTAGACATACTATAGGCGTGTTTTCCTTGTTGTTTGATTTTAAGGGAATATATGGTATAATAGAGAGATATGTGATGGTGAAGATGAGATAATCGGTAAAAGTGCTTGAGAGAGAGATGGGGAGGTGAAATATTGACGTATTCCCACAAAAATAATTTTGTTGAATTATATTTCGTCGACTTTTATTTCAGTTATTACTTTATATATATATATATATATATATATATATATATATATATATATATATATATATATATAATTATCAATGACTAATTTTTTAACGATATATAATAATAGTTGTGATGAAGAAGAAGTAGATGATAACGTGTTTTAGAATATGGATATAGATTTTCATCTCCAATGATTCACCTAAAAAATTGATCTTTATATCCAAAATCAAATGTTAGTAATCATTGGAAGCAATAGTAAGAAAATAGCTCTGAATTAAACTCAAAGACAAATGTTTTTAAGCTGCATTTCGACAATTCAAGATGGACAAACTGAAGAAGCATCGAGCATGATAAACAAGCTCAAGATCTATAACAATGTACAATTTGAAGGCATTGGGGGGGGGGGGATGTGTTTGGTTTTTATATTATTTAGATTAAAATATACAATTTAGAGAATATTTGAGGGTGTTATGGTTTTGTATAAACTAATGTTAAATAGAAAAAACAGTGCTTAAGGGTATGAGACGATTTGGATTTTATCAAATATTCAAGCGAAGTGAGTAGTTGTTTTCATTGTTCAGGTAAATAGAGCACATCCTGAAAATTCTTTGATAGTGGGGTTAGCAATATCCCAAATTTTTTCATAATACAAGAAGGATTTGGGGGTTAAATTTTTAGGTTTATTCGATAGAATATTTTTATTTCTATTTTTCTTCCCACTTTTCTATAGTTTTAGTATTAAAAGCTCAAACTTAATTAAATCTCAGGAATTTGCACATAATTTTAAATTGTTCTAATTTGCTTTGACAGAATTGTAAGCATGTAGTTTTAATCTACTTTTGAGCTTCACTATATATGCTTTGTGCTTTGATCTCATGTTGATTTTTTCCCGTGACAAAGTCAGTTTACATTTGATAAAACATTTTTGTTTAGTTAAGTTGTATGTTTTACTATATTATTATAATAAAGTCTTATTTTAGATCATTATCTTATACAATTGTTTTATAAAATTTTGGTCATAACTTCTATTTTTTCCCATTTTAGGTTATATTATTCATATTTTCCTTATTTTGATTTATTTTTTCTCTAATGTTTACTTTTTTTAGTAAATAGGAAGAAACAAAAAAGACATGTATTGAAAGAATATGAAAAAAATATATCATTATCATTTGATTTATCTGAACATAATTGGGCAAAATTTGGAGAAAAAGAAAAAAGTATATATAATTAAAATTGAATTTTAAAAAAATATATAGTTTAATTTTATTTTTTTCAAAAAATAGATATAATTAAATTTGAGAAAAATAAATGTGCTAAAATAAAATTTGTACACACTCTTTTTTTTTTTTTCGATGTATGGGTGTCCGGGCCAGTTTACGCGCACCACGACTAATCCCATAGGAAATATACACGCCTCTTCGTGCATACTCCCACTTAATCAGAACTAGGTTACCCATGTTCAGAGTCCTGGCCACTGAGCTAGTCCCAGTGGTTTGTACACACTCTTTCTATTACAGTATTTAGGTAAGGATAATTTAAGATATCCAGTTGATTAAAATCTTAATTAAATACATATCGTGATTAATTTAATTTAGCTTTGAGATGATAAAACACTGTTCTCCTTTTTAGTGTCGAAAACTCTAGCCTTTTAAACTATTTGACGTAAAATGTCAGTATAAGATATAAAAAATGGAACCAAAAAGATAAAGTAATTTTCTTTAGTCTTACTAGCGAAATAACAAATGAATAAAATGAATTACAACATTTTCTATAATAACCTTAGTCTACTAAATATATTCTACTCTAATTGACCAGTGACACATTTTTTTCAGACCAAGGTGGAACATTTAGAAGTGTGAGGATCATATAGAGCAGGAACCAAATATTTCCTTCCATTTGTACCATGTGCATTGTAGCTTGCACCAGTTGTAGGGTCAACCAATAAATCACCAGCATAACCAGGGTAGGCACCCTTAGCATAGACCCCAGGACAAGCTGATGCAGCCTCTAATGGTGCATCAGCTGGACCTTGATAGTAACCATTTCCAAATGGGTTTGTTGCTGTCCCAGCCAATAAACTAGCTAAGTTAATAACCATACCATCCACTCCAACGTCACTATTGGGTGCTACTAAAGGTGAGGTTTGTGGTCCGTAAATAGGTTGATGAAATGGCCATGCACAATAACCAGGGCATTGGGTCTCTGAATTTCCAACCCAAATGTAAGCAAATTTGTTGTTTTTTCCTTTTACGATTTTACCCTTGGAAGACCCATGGGTCCCACATCGAGACATACAAAACCCATCAACTGTTACATCAGAAGATGTTAGAACAACGTTGATAGCATCTTTTTGTTCGCCCTTGGAAGCTAATTGCACGATTTTATTCTGTGTAAGAGATTTACCAAGCGTGTAACTTTCATCAAGGATTTGTTTACCCAAAACAAGTGAAAGTGAGGAGGTGGATTTTTTGGAATTCTTTAGGTGATAGTATTTCTCGGTAGTTTTCCACCACGTGGCAACGGATGGTTGGATTTGAGATGGAGTGGAAGATGACAAGGATGTGATGAAATCAGAGATAATAGCTCTTTGAGATGGTTTAAATTTACCGTACCATATCAAATTAATAGAAATTTTACCAGTAAGAAGTGGACCTTTGTGGTATTGCAATAGTTGGTCTTGTTGTGATGGATTTGGCACTGGCACCAAAGTACTAGGTTTTCTAGCAGCAAAACACACGTTGAAAAAGGAAATGACTAAAAAGACCTTCACTATATTTGAAGAATACGACGCCATTTTTAAAAGTAAGAAGCTAAGAATATAGGAAAAAGAGTTTGTTTTTGCTTTGTTGTTGTGACTTGAGATGGAATAAGAATGTGGAAGTAGTTGTAGTATTTATACAAGGTTTAGGTGGGGTGGGGTGTAGACTGTAGTGAAGGGATAAGATTATTTAAATTTAAATATTGGAAATGTATTAACGTGTTGTGATGAAGGTGGTAAGAAAGAGACATTTGCCAACTTAGCTGAAAGAAATCCAAAAAGTGAGTTAATACGCGGTTGAACAATAGCTTTGCGTTAGCTCCACAACAAATATCATTACAGCTTTGTTACAGCAATTTGACACTTAGGCATTAGATGATCCCTTTTCCTGGACGAGTTTCTGGAAGCGCTCCTTTATAATAATTACTAAAATAGTCCTCTTATATTGTTCAATTTAGTGAGTCCTTTATTTCTGCAATAAATTATCCATCATTAAGATCGATAGTTGGCCTAGTGGTTAGGCTACTCCGCAGAGACCAAGAGGTCCTGGGATCGAATCTTATCGGAATAAAAAATGATTCCCGAGTCTAAAGTGGCTCTCATATGTATTCCAAAAAAAAAAAATTATCCATCATCATTAAATTAGTCTAGTGACTTTATGATTTTTTTCCCTTTATTTATTTAGACATAAACCTTGTCCGTATATAAACATGTGAATTACAGAGTAACGAACAGTATTTAATTAGTCTGTATTACTCTTAAATTAATTTATGAATAATGTTATAATTGGGTAATGAAATTAAAATGGTATTTTGGGGAAAATGAAGAGGGTGGAATTTAAAAGAAGTAGACGTTGAGAGGCAGGGCATTAGAGAATGAGAGGTGTAATAACTAATAATAAAGGAATTAAATTTATTATTGGGAAGCGTGGTTGGACAGTACAGTTGGCAATGAGCGTTTTGGCATGGAGGTATGTGAATGAGAAAGTGAGAGAGCATCCTAGGCTAGATAAAGAAATTAATACTCCCAGCCCAAAGAAAATAAATTAATACTGCTATTTGCTGCGAACACTTGAGGCTTGTGATTATTTCTAATAATTATACCGCTGGATCAAGCGACTGCTTTTGGTTATTCTTTTTCTTTAGTTTTGGACACAAAACTTTCTTCACAACTCTTCTTCACTTCTGGCATCAAAATAGAAAACAAGTTTTTTTTTTTTGAGACAGATTGCACAACGTAGATCCCTATCATTCACTTCCTAACCTTGCAAAATAATGTTCCTAAATGAATTTGTTTCATCTCCCTATATCTTACATTTTTTGGTAATCTTGTCTGCTCGAGGTTGAGAACTCTATGCAAATGCTCAGAATTGATAGGCAATGACGAATCCATAAATACAAATAAGGATGGACTTGAATTTTAAGAAAATTTAGAAACAACGGGTCCAATTTTTTATTTTTGATATTTAATAAAAATAAAATAAAATAAAAGGATTTAGTGATTTAATAAAATCATTTAAAGATAAAAATATTACGGTCGTCGGAAGTACGATTCTATTTAATTCCTCCTTTTATCTTATTTTTTTCTTCAAATAAAAAATAATTTTAATTGAATAAATGAGTAATTTTCTATCTATAATGGTTATTATAATATTATAAAAAATTAACAAAAAATTAAAAAATAACTAATGATAAATTGTTAATACCGTAAAAATTATGATGTAAGTAAAATATAATTATTAAGTTAAAGCTTAAAGTTAAATGGGCTAAAAATCTACTAATAGATTGAATTTTAAAAATATTTTAATAAATTAAATTAATTATTTTTAAAAAAAGTTTGAGGGCGGGTTTGAGCCCACCGTTTTCTAATGTGGATCTGTCTTTGTTGATCGGACCATAAACCTGACATATGCTTAATACCCCTTATATAATTTTAAAGTTGTTAGAAAAGATAGTCTTCTCTTTCTATCCAATATTCTCACACATCTCGGTAGCTTCCAAAATTGCCACAACTTCCCCCTCTATCACTGAATTGTATATGTCTGATATGAGGTGGTCCAGCCTACGGCCTGATAACTTATCCTTTTGTACAAAATCACAATTCCAGAAAGTTTTTTTGGATTTGGAAACGAAACATCACACATAAAGAAGATATACATTTATAGATATTGTTGTTCTTCGTTGTGCGAGGCATTTCCAGTAAAGTAACTATTACATTTTAAAAAAATACCATCCTTTAATGAATGATAATTAGTATGTAAAAGAAAAACTAATTGAGGTTTTGAAAAAAAAAACAATTAGGTAGCAAAAAGTAAGACCATAAGCTAAACTTTGTTATTTAACTTTTGTTTAACTATCCAATCACCAAAACAAAAACTTATTCCCTTGTATATAAAAGAAAAATGCCCTAATAAACAATTTATGTTATAATATTACATAAACAATGAAAAAAAAACTCTAGGAAGATAATACATGATCCACTCACAATTGTTCTTTATTATCACATTACTATAGTTATGCACGCCAATCAGACCCCTTTACTTTCAACTTTAACAGTTGACGTAGCCTCGAACGCAATAACCAGTCCATTAACCAATTCCTACTTCTTCGTTTCTAAAAACACAAGTAGCCGAACCTTTAAAAAAATTTAGTCATCACAATTGATTTATACCATTTAGGTGGAGGAATTGCCACTAACGTGGTCTTTTCGTTTCGTGGTGTAAAATTAGAATATGTTGGCATATTCATCGAACATGAGAAATCACAAAGGATAGTATTATGCAAACTAATTATAACGTTGGAGTCGGTCGGTAGTATAGATATCACCCTTAGGCTAGGTGCCTCAAGATAATCATTATTTATTTTGATAATCTTAGCTAGGTAAGTATATCAAGGCCTATATCTATGTTATGCGGCATTATAGTCGAGCTTGGTAAGTATCTATGAGTACAAGAAATGAAAAAAGTGTCGTGATAAGGGAAAACAAAACAGAGAATATAATGAATAATGCTTAGAGTCGAGTTTAAAGTGATTGACAACAGAAACCTGATGCAAGGCTAGGTATATGGGGTTCAGCAAGATTGTTTGAAGGGATGATGACATAGTGCAAAAAGATAATGCTAGAATAAGGGATAAACCTCCATACAAGCTCCTAAATGATACTAGAAAAATAAGTAAAAAGTAAGGATAGACGTTGTCCACCAAATATATATGTTGATATGGAAATGAGATATCATGAATTATTGTCATTTCCACAAGGATCATGGATACGACACAATTTTTATTAAACAACTAAAGTGAGAGATCTAAAAAATTGGGAATCTGTGTAAGTTACCTTACCAGTCGACGGTAAAAAGAGAGCTAAAAGAGTAGAGGATAAGACCCAATCACTGGGCAAAAACTCCATAAAGAAAGAATCCAGGTTGCCAAAACGCTGGGCCTAAAAGGAAAGTAACAAATTCCCAACCCAATCAAACTTGTCAACGGTATGAGTTTGAGCTAAACACAATTTGGGGAAGGTTCGGAGGTAGCCGAGGGTTTGGGTATGAATAAATACAAACGACCTAGCCTTTAGAGGACTATAATAATCTAAAACCCTTGGTAAAAATATCTCTTACTATAATATATGCTTTTGGTGTTCTTATGAAACATGATGGTTAACAGCTAGCTTAAAGGAAATGGATTTCCTGACCTCAAAAAGTCGATAGATAGTAAAAAAATTCGACTCCTTCAGATTCTCGACTAAGGGGTTGGCCAATGAATTTCCTGACCTGAAAAAGTTGATAAATAATAAAAAAACTTTTCGAGGTCGTTACGACTATCGTCTAAGAGGTCGACCAATATGTTTCCCACCTTGAAAAACCCGATAGATAGTAAAAAAAACTTGTCCCCACTTCTTAATATCATCGACTAAGGGGTTGGACGATGAATTTCTCGACCAGAAAAATTGATAGATAATAAAAAAACTTTTCATAAGACCAATTTTGCATTGTCCTCATAACCAAATACTAGAACCTCTAGCACCTAAATATCAGCTCCTCTGGCAAAAAGATTAACTTCTCTTGCACACTGACTCTAAACCCCTTATCAAGCTAAGGAGTTGGTCAAATAAGTCGTAGAACGGAATCATGTGCCAACAAGCCGATAAAAGATTATTCGTAAGTATGACGTAGACTCGGTCGTCAAAGATTATTTGTAAGACTGTCTTATCCTTTGAAATAGAAGATTACAAGCAAGTACGACGCAGCATCATCAGTCAAAGATTATTCGTAAGTCTGACGTAGTGTAAGAAATCTAAGAGCACTCGTAAGTCCGACGTAGTTTTGAAAATCGCATATTGCTTGGAATTTCGACGTAGCTTCAATAATAAAATATTATTTGTAAGTCTGTCGTAGTTTCAACAGTAAAATATTCTTGGTAAGTCCGACCTAGCCTCGGAAATAATATATTATTCGTAAGTCTGATGAATCTTCGGTAGTTAAAGATTCTTCGTAAGTCAAATATTATTTGTAAGTCCTATTAGCCTTAGAAATCAAAGATTACTCATAGTAGCCTCGACAATCATTGACTACTCGTAAGTCCGAAGTACCTTTCGCAGTCAAAGATTCTTCGTAAGTGGGACGTATCCTCGACAAACAAAGATTATTCGTAAGTCGGATGTATCCTTGGTAATCAAACATTACTTGTAAGTCCAACCTAGCCTTGACAATCGCAGATTACTTGAATGTCTGACATAGCCTCGACAATAAAAAATTACTCGTAATTTTTACGTTTCCTCGACAGTTGCATATAACTCGTAAATCCGAAGTAGCCTCGACGAATGAAGAATATTTGAAAGTCCAGTGTAGCCTCAACAATCGAAAAATACTTGTAAATCTGACGTAGCCTTGGTAGTCAAAGATTAATCGTATGTACGGCATTGCCCCATCAATCAAAAAAAAATCGCAAGTTTGGCATAGCCTCGACAATCAAAGATTATTCAAATGTCCGACGTAGTCTCGGCAACCAAATATCATTTGTAAGTCCGACGTAGCCTTGGGAATACTATTCAAAGTCCAATTCTAATATCAGTGTTGGGACATATTCATAAGTACAAGGTAGCTTTGGCGATTTAAGATTGTTCACAAACAAGGCATAAAATGGATTAATTATCTATCCCAATCCAATTTGGTAGATGTGTGTAAAGATCAAAATATAAAAGACAAGTATTGAATATGATAATATAATCATTCGGAGAAAAGACAAGTATTAAATTGGAAAAGATAATCATCCAGAGAAAAGACACTTAGAATAAAAGATAATGTCAAAAGTATAGAGGATAATAAAGATCATGTGGACTCGAGGCCCTGATTACAAATATTAAGAAAAATAAAAACCAATAGTCTAGCCTTCATTCCTCCAAAGTCTCAACTTCAGTGGGTGCCTCGGTATGATTAGCACTTGGCGATCTCAGGATGAGCGGAAGATACAATGGAGGAACTACCTTTATAAGGGAGGATAACAATATAATATTTAAAATAAGAACATGAAAGTATAGGAGAAGGACCCAAAATGTCGCTGTGAATTAAGTTAAAAATGTTCATTATAGCGAGATACAGATAAATTGAAAGGTAATTTATGAGCCTTTAAAGTAGCACAGGCTTTACAATTATCACCAAAGTAATATAAGCCAGTGTTTAATATTGAAGATAAATGTGTAGAAATATTTCCAGACGGATGATCTAAGCGTAAGTGCCACAAACGGGCTGAGGAAGAAGTTGATTTTGAGAAGAGACAAACAGGTGAAGGAGGTGAAAATGAGGTTGAAACGGACCAAAGACCAAATACTAAGTGGTAGAGACCATCCTTACAAGGGCCCTAAAATAGTAGACGACTTGTAAGAGCATCAAAGATAGACACAGAGGAAGAGAACAAAATAAGACAATTATTATCACGGGTAAATTGAGAAATAGATAGTAGGTTTGAAGTAATACAAGGAACATGAAGAATAGATTTAAGTATAAAAATGAGAAAGAAGAGTGAGAAAGCGTACTTTCTCTAACATTAGCGATATCTAAAGCATGACCATTACCCACAGAAACTGAGCTAGAACCACGATAAGGTGTAGAGTGTTGAAGCAGATTAAGGTCATTTGTAACATGGCTATTTGCACCTGAGTTAAGATACCACATCTTCGGATCATAGGAATGAGTTGAGGACGATGATGGTGATGATTGAGAAGTTTGAGCATCCATAGCAACACAAGCTTGTGATTTTGGTGAAGGATAAGTCACAGAATCAGTACAAGACCAACAATCAATAGTTGAATGACTAAACTTAGTGCAGAGGTAGGTACAGATGTAGAAGACGAGTACCCTTGAGGAGGTGGTGCACCTAAAATAAAAGGTGAATGAAGAGAAATCCCGCGAGAGCGACCTCTACCTCGACCACAATAGAATGAACCTCAACTTCGACCATTAGAAGGAGAGGATGAATTATTAGAGTTGGAGAACAAAGCTGTGTTAGAGGTAGAAGAATTATCATATGAGTTAGCCATTTTCATATGTAATTCCTCTGAAATGAAAAGGCTACCAAGCGAGTGAAGTCTCAACGTAGATGACTGCGCACTAGTTATACGAATTCTCGATTTGAATTGATTGAAATCGGATGGTAATCCCTTCAAAGTATACATAATAATATCTTCAAGAGGCAACAAAGCAGATGTAGTTTCCAATCCATCACATGTGTCCAAAATCTCAGTAAGGTAGTCATTCATAGCCCGATGTCCCTTCTTAATATTACACAACTTTATCTTTAATTGATGCACACGTGAGATGGAGCTTCAATTTTGAGCTTCATCTTTAGTGCAGAGCTTTTGCCATACATCAAATGCGTGTTGTGACTTAACCACCTAAGATAATATAGAAGGAATCATAGATGGAAGTAAAGAAACTTTGAGTTATTTATCTTCGATTAGCCAACTCAGAAACTGAGAATCCAAAACAGAGGATGAAGAGAGAGAGCCATTAACATGATTGAGGTATGCGTGACCTTCAAGTATAGCTTCAAGCTGAGCTCTCCATAACACATAATTGGTAGAGTCAAGTTTACTTTAGACTAAACTCGACCAACTTTGTCGAAGTAACAACAACTCAACTGGGATTATTGTGCTGAATAAGATAAGAGGTGACATTGAAGAAGAAGACAAAGACGTCATGAATGGAAGCGAGAAGGATCGAAAACAGCAGAGATACGAAGCTTAAAAAGGATGTTTACACAGAGAACAGAAGAGAAACCATTAATGGCGTGAGATGGAGCTTCAGTTTTGAATCTCCTATGGCTATTCTGATACCATGTTAAGCAATATAAAGAGAGAGAAAAAAGATTTGTATTATATTTGTGTATATTTCATTCATTCATTTACATATGTAAATATATGAGAATAGACATGTAGAGAGAGTTACATTACATACTGATGTCTCCTCATTTGTGATAGTTAAAGATACTTCATAGACATCATTTTAGGCTTATTTATTAGTTTATAGGTTGATATTAGCTTAATTTAGTGCACTTTCCTATTTTGAGTCTTGATTTGTAGAATTATTATTTTTAGAGCATATTGGGTTTAATTGTTTATTTAGTGTGAAGCTTTAAAGATAATTATGGAGATTAATTAGAGTCCAAGTCAAAGATTACAACTTATGGAAAGAGATATGCATGGAAATTGGAGATAGAAGGAAACTGAGTTCAAATAGGAAAAGGAAAAGCTGCCTAAATCTGGGATTCTGCAGAACACGTCTAAAGATTGGTGTTTTTACCTAAGAAATAGGCCGAATTTGGTAATTTCCTTCTAATGGTCCTAGATAATTCTGTTGCGATTCTTTTGGTATCTTGTGGAGCAAAATCCGACCAATAACAAAGAAGTTATGACCAAAACAACGCAGCAGTGTTTATCTTACGAATTTGGGTTGGGCCAGGAGCCCATTACTTGAAGTTATCTCCAAGAAACGAATTAGGTCAACCTCTAACCTATAAATACAGCCTCTTAACACTCTTAAATCATCCTTGGCCAGACCCTAAGGCCAAGAGGAAGCTGCAACACAAGAGAAGAAGTCTGGAGGGAGTTGTGCAACAATCATGTCTCCTTCAACCTCTTATTTTGTAATTCTTTCTTCTTCTTTTCTTTGTATGAACTAATTCTCTTAGCTTAGGTTTTGCATAATGTATAAACTATGAATTCTAATTCTTCTATCTAAGTTCTTTGGGAATTATATGCTTTAATCTGATATTAGCTACTTACCCTTATATTTGATTATGTGTTTTGATTTAATGACTGTTTTCCTTGCTAGTGCACGAGTATAGGATTATCTTAATAGTAGTTAGATGGTCACCTTGTAAGGGTGTTTAACTATTGAACCACCACATAACGTCTAGTGTCGATAGCAGTTCTGACAAAACATACTTCTAACTAGATAGTCATTAAGGTTTGTTTTAACCACCATATCACCAAGATTGCAGTATTTGCTTAGGGCCTTAGTGGCGTTTGATAACCCTATTTTAAATCACTTCTTGGTTGTGCCGTTGCCCCCTTAGTCGCTCTCAAGGTCTAAGGTAGTGGAATTTAGAATCCTGACTAAGTATACCAAGAGCTAATATTCTCCCTTATGAATTAGATCTAATAGATAGAATTAGACGGATTAGTGCATACTAGTAAAACCTAAGTTATATCGTTCATACTATCTTCTTTTCTTTTCTGTTATTTATTTTCTGTCTTTAATTTAGTAGTTTAATTTTCTTATTAAAAACCAAATAAATATCTATCTTTCTCTTCTTTCTCCTTGCGTATTATTATCTATCTTTAATATCTGCACTTGATAATTTGCATAAGTTCTCTCTAACTTTCGTCAGTCCCTGAGGAACGAATCTTCTTATCATTAAAACTTGCATACGTCCTGTAATACTTGCAGAACAGTGTTAGTTTAGGGTGTGTATTTGCACTTATTTATATCATTATTTTATCACACCTTAGGCCACACCAAGTTTTTGGCGCCGCTGCCGGGGACTACATCGTTAGTCCTTGTGCAATTATCTTGTGCTTTTATTTTAGTTAGTTCTATTTTACGCTTTTCTTTTTAGTTTTTGTTTTACAGATTTTTTTTAGGCGAGAGCAGATTATTTAGGAGATAAAGGTTTCGTATTATTAGATCCTGAAGAAGCTAATACATGATGGAATCTCTAAGGCTCAAGGAGTTGAGCCGACAACTTGAGGAATTACGAGAACAATCGCGAGAACTAGCTCGGAGGAATCTAGTACATACATCACCTTCATGTCCGAGTTGTGGAGCAAGAGATCACTCGTGGGGACGTTGCATGAACAATCCAGCCTCAATTTCCTTCATGCCTTATCAAAGAGACCATTATCATGATGGTTATTATCAATCTCAAGGAAATTACGCTGACTATCAACCCCCACAGAGTTACAATTGGGTCGGAGATCAACAGCCGTGTCATTATGATAACCATTATCATGATGATTATTATCAACCACGACCACAAGCTTATTATCCTCCACAACCTATCTATCAAGAAGCGCCGATTTATAATGAAGCTTATCAAGAACCACTTCCTTATTCAATGCAGCAAACCGTACAAAAACAACCTTCGAGTTTGAATTCAAGTTTGGCTCGACTGATGCAAACACTTGATAATATAGAGAGGCGCCAGCAAGAATCCCAAGACTCGCAGAATGCGCTTATGGAGAAGTTGCAGAGAATGTCACAAAGGATGAATGAAACTCTAATCCCTGTAGAAAGGCAACTCCAAAGTGATAATACTGCTCCAGAAAACAAAGTTTGTCATGCAGTTGAATTAGAAAGTGGAAAACAACTACCTCCAACAAGACCAGAACCAGAACCAGTCCCTATTCCAGATCAGAGGGGGGAAGAAGCAACAGAAGATAAGGTCGAAGAGGTAGTTGAACAAGAACGTGTCCAAGAGAAGACACCAGAGAAAAAAGAGAGCCCAGTGGTAACCAATACATGTCCTCCTCCACCATTCCCTTCACATGTCAGAAAGGACAATAACCTGGAATTCAAGAAGTTCGTTGACATGGTGAACAAGTTAAAGATCAGCAGCCTGTTTGTAGAAGCTCTCACAAGAATGTCAAGATACGGTCAATTCATGAAGGACATTCTTTCTAACAAACGAAGATTCGAAGTTAAAGAGATGAATGGATTACTAGAGGAGTGTAATGCTACACTTGGAATTGAGTTACCACCTATTCCCACGACATCTTGGATGGAACCATCCATGATCATTAAGAATCGAGCTGAAAAGTTCGTGGGAATTAAAGGCAAAGGGTGGAAATTTCGTCATCCTTAATCGAGGTAACACGTCTAACTTTGAAAGACGTTAAACAAAAGTGCTATACGGGAGACAACCCGTAATTTCTTTTATGTTTTTACGTTTTAGTTTTTAATTTATGTTTAGATTAGTTAATTTTAGTTGATATTGCATATTTGAGAAAGGTATTAGTGTTTTTGATGATTAGGTATTGGAGAAATCGAGTTAGGGAAGCGAGCAAAAATTTTTCGGACAAAAACTTCGGCAAGCCATATCTTTGCGCTCGGATATCGGAATCAGGTGATTTTTGAGCCTAAACTGCATAACTTTTCGAGATCTAGCTGCTGGGGAGGTTTTTGCCACGTGCGGTACACCAGACCTCAGCCGCGGTGCACCGCGTGGTCAAAAACCCGTACTACGGGTTGCTACCGCGGGTTTTATCCAGAAACGAAAAAAAAAATAGCTGATGGGTCCGGTATACCGGACCCTATACCGCGCCATGCACCGCACAAACACGTGCCACGGGGTCCTACCACGGGTTTTTTGACGTAGGAGGCGCGGTATACCCCGCGGTACACCCCATGGTCCGCAGGGGTAGTCCGCAGCGCCGCAAGGGAGAGAAAAACCTACGGGATTTGATTATAAAGGAGGTATTAAGCTTTTAGTTCCGAATTTTATAAACCCAAACCCTCTTTTTCTTCTCCACAACTCTCCTAACTCCATTGAAGCTCATCAAAACCTTCACCAATCATCAAAACACTACCCAATCACCATGAAAACACATCCAATTCATTCTCCACATCATTACAAGGAAGATTCAACCACCTATATCATCCCAAAACACCTTGAATCCAAGAATCAAAAGCTTAAATTTCAGAATTTCATCCTACAATTTCTTAAATCCAAGCCAATCCATGAAAAATCCATCTTACCCACATAGAGAATCATCATCAAATCACATTTCCTAACCCAATTTAAGCTTGTACAACCAATAATCAAGAGTTTCAAAGTTCAAGAGTGGTTAAAGCTTTGAGTTGGGGGTCAATTGAGATGATTAAGAGAACATGAACATTATCTACTGAAAGGGAGATGAAGAAATCAAGGTATTGGATCTAATTGAGAAGAAATCAAGTGAGAAAAGTCCTAGTTCCAATTCAAAGGGTAAAACAAGTCAAGAGAAGAGAGGTTAACATGCTGTGTTGATGAGCAAAAAGATTCCAACTTTAGTGAAGAAGACAACACAACCTCTGCAAATCGAAGACTTTATACCCAAGAGAAAAAGAGAAAGCTTCAATGGCCATGACAGCTTCTCCGAAGTAACAATTAAAGGAACTATCTTTTTCTTATAAGATAGTATTTGAAGAAGAAGTTGAAGGAGAATACATGAAGGTTCATGGAGATTTGGAATGCTTTGGGTTGTTTGTGAATTGTAGTTTATGAGGAGAAGAAGAAGATGTGGCACAGTTGATCTATGAGGAGGTGATACGGATTTTCGATCTCTCCCATGACATTATATAATGCAATATCCTATTATGATCACGTGTCTTGAACGAAAAGCGAATAAGAAGTTGGGTGAAGAAGATACATTAGAATTTAATCCGAGTATCAACAAGGCGAGGTAATAGCCTCGAAGAGTATGTTTTCTTTCTTCCCTACCATTTCTTTATGTGCAATATGTATGCTAATTTTAAATTTTATTTTTCTTGAGTCTTTTTCGAGTCGTGGGGACACGGCTCATTTTTGAGTTGGGGGTGGGGATTCGTTGTCCTCATCTTCCTTTTTGTTTTTCATAAAATTTAAAATTTTTGGGTTGAATTAGGCATAGAATATCTTTGAATGTACCTATGTGAGCATGATTTTATTAAGTTAATGATAGTAGGTAGTATGTTTTTGAAAGATGCAACAAAATTGTTTAGATGCATGTATGAAAATAGGAAATAAAAGATAGAAAAGTTAATAAGCAATGCTAAGAAGTATGTTGAAACTTAGGAATAGTTATTTGGTGTGTAGAACGTGAGGTTTAAAATTAGTTGAAAACCCACTTGTCTATGAACTATTAGTGAAAAAGTAACGAAATCCGGTAGTTAGAAAAATGAATAAGGCAGTTCTTTCATGATTAAAACACTTGAAGCCTTTATACTTTCTCACCCTTTTGTTTGATATTATTGTTATTTATCCGTCTTAGCCCCTCTGAGCCTTTCTAAAGCCTTTTTATTAACCACATTATAATCCATACCCTAGTTTTTAGGACTTATCTATATGACCCGCACTCGAATCGCAAAACCTGAGACACTCGTTTTAGAGCTTGAGTTTGGGGTGGTGGGTTTCATCATTAGGGAACATTGGGTTTGGTAAATATCTTTGTGATTTTATTGATGATGAAATTGTTATTATTGTAACCCTTTGCCGGGGTAATAGTGAATGGAAAAGAAGCTACGAGCTAAATTTGCCAACAAGGGCATTAAAAAGAAAGAATATATATATAGTGTGATATCTCAACATCAAAAAGAGAGTCATAGCTATACAAAAAGAAAAAAATTTGATATAAAAAGAAAATATATATTCGGACCGGCAAAGTGGATTTTATATCATCAAAGGTTTTAATTGGGATTATTGGGGATGCACATTAAAAAGCATCAATAAATTGGGTTGAGTGAGAACATCTTCGAGTGACAACTCAAGCTCTAGGGCGATTCGTTGATGGCTAGTGAGGAGAGAGCCAAAAGCTCACTTTTCATTATCCAAATATACGACACCCGTCCTTAAGCCAAGTTATAACCCAAGACCTTAGGATTTCTAACTGCTAGGTGGAGAAACAATTGAGCTATTAGGTAGTAGGTAAGTGTACCATTGGATGCTGTATTTGGGACCTATGAACAACCTATAGCCATTAATCTGAACTAAGTTATCATCCTCTTCTTCTGGCATTGCGAAATTAATCTTAACTTGAGTTTATGGATTGTTGATTACATGTATATTAAGCATCTTTGTGCATTATTTCAGAAGCATTACTACATGAGACTTTTTAGATATTTTTGCTCTAGGATCATTCATTGTGTTCTGTTCTTATTCTCCTCCTACTTCTTCTTGTTTATGTGACTACCCTACTGTTCTTTACTTTTATTGTATCGAGAGGATACAACTTTGAGTTGGGGGTCTTGATGTCTCCTCATTTGTGATAGTTAAAGATACTTCATAGACATCATTTTAGGCTTATTTATTAGTTTATAGGTTGATTTTAGCTTAATTTAGTGCACTTTCCTATTTTGAGTCTTGATTTGTAGAATTATTATTTTTAGAGCATATTGGGTTTAATTGTTTATTTAGTGTGAAGCTTTAAAGATAATTATGGAGATTAATTAGAGTCCAAGTCAAAGATTACAACTTATGGAAAGAGATATGCATGGAAATTGGAGATAGAAGGAAACTGAGTTCAAATAGGAAAAGGAAAAGCTGCCTAAATCTGGGATTCTGCAGAACACGTCTAAAGATTGGTGTTTTTACCTAAGAAATAGGCCGAATTTGGTAATTTCCTTCTAATGGTCCTAGATAATTCTGTTGCGATTCTTTTGGTATCTTGTGGAGCAAAATCCGACCAATAACAAAGAAGTTATGACCAAAACAACGCAGCAGTGTTTATCTTACGAATTTGGGTTGGGCCAGGAGCCCATTACTTGAAGTTATCTCCAAGAAACGAATTAGGTCAACCTCTAACCTATAAATACAGCCTCTTAACACTCTTAAATCATCCTTGGCCAGACCCTAAGGCCAAGAGGAAGCTGCAACACAAGAGAAGAAGTCTGGAGGGAGTTGTGCAACAATCATGTCTCCTTCAACCTCTTATTTTGTAATTCTTTCTTCTTCTTTTCTTTGTATGAACTAATTCTCTTAGCTTAGGTTTTGCATAATGTATAAACTATGAATTCTAATTCTTCTATCTAAGTTCTTTGGGAATTATATGCTTTAATCTGATATTAGCTACTTACCCTTATATTTGATTATGTGTTTTGATTTAATGACTGTTTTCCTTGCTAGTGCACGAGTATAGGATTATCTTAATAGTAGTTAGATGGTCACCTTGTAAGGGTGTTTAACTATTGAACCACCACATAACGTCTAGTGTCGATAGCAGTTCTGACAAAACATACTTCTAACTAGATAGTCATTAAGGTTTGTTTTAACCACCATATCACCAAGATTGCAGTATTTGCTTAGGGCCTTAGTGGCGTTTGATAACCCTATTTTAAATCACTTCTTGGTTGTGCCGTTGCCCCCTTAGTCGCTCTCAAGGTCTAAGGTAGTGGAATTTAGAATCCTGACTAAGTATACCAAGAGCTAATATTCTCCCTTATGAATTAGATCTAATAGATAGAATTAGACGGATTAGTGCATACTAGTAAAACCTAAGTTATATCGTTCATACTATCTTCTTTTCTTTTCTGTTATTTATTTTCTGTCTTTAATTTAGTAGTTTAATTTTCTTATTAAAAACCAAATAAATATCTATCTTTCTCTTCTTTCTCCTTGCGTATTATTATCTATCTTTAATATCTGCACTTGATAATTTGCATAAGTTCTCTCTAACTTTCGTCAGTCCCTGAGGAACGAATCTTCTTATCATTAAAACTTGCATACGTCCTGTAATACTTGCAGAACAGTGTTAGTTTAGGGTGTGTATTTGCACTTATTTATATCATTATTTTATCACACCTTAGGCCACACCACATACACTATTTGTGTGTATAATATTCTAACTATATTTGTTTTGTAGTGCTGTCATTTGTCTCTTGTGTAGAGGTTGTTAGCTCATGTATTGAGTGTGGTTTGTCAGGGCCGTCTTGTTTGCCATGAGAGAGGCAGACCGTCGCGAACTCACTAGTACTTCTTTCTACTCGGACAACCTTGAGGTAATTCAAGGATTTCAGAAAAAGAGAAAACATTTAAAGAATCCGACCAGTCATCGGCGAGATGATGAAATGGATATCTCGTTTTTCGGACTGGAAAGTTCATCATCTCCAACGAGATATGAACTCTATTACCCATCAAGCTGCGAAATGTAGAACACTTGGCATCGACACTTTGGAGTGGAGGTATGATACGGTCATAGACAGTTTTAGCTATCTGAAAAAGTTTTGTAGAAATAAAAGAATAGGCTAAATCATATATTGGTATATGTATTAAACTAAAAAAAATAAATCTGCAGGGTGTAATCTCGGTTTTGTCCATTTTAATATGCAATACATTATATATGTGGTTGTAATGTATATTTTGTTGTGTATATAATGTATTGCATATATATACATATATGTATATTGTTGGGTATGTTTACTATGTTTACTATGTTTACTATATTGATAATTGATTTATTTAAAAATTTGTTATTAAAAAGAACACATAAATTAAAGAGTAAATTAAAACTTACCCACGTGAATTTTAATATGCTGTATTGATCCAAAGAGATAGAGTGGGACAAAATCTAGTTGCTAGATTCAGTGTCTTATGTACCCGACCAAAAAAAAAAAAATCCAGTGTCTTATGCTAACGTATACTACTACATTCGTGTATTATTGTGTAAATTCAATGAACTTCAAAAAATAAGAAAACCTTGTGTTACGAGTTTACAGTTATCTCTAATTTTTTAATCCTAAATTATGTTAAACAAATATATGGTTACCGATAAAATGTCATAACTTGTTTTTTTCGGTTCGCAAAAACGTAACTTGGTTTTAGCATGACCTCTCTAATTTTTCAAAAAAAAAAAATACTTACCTTAATATTTAAGAAAAGACTAGTAAATCAAACTTACTAAACTTTCGAAAAAACACACACAACAGTTCTAGACATAGTCTATCCATATACGTCTCTTGTCAGGTGCTTCCACAATCCCCTTTGTAGGATCCCTATACGATTTCATATCTTCCTTCAAGAACTATATTTCGCTACCCAATCCGTGTAAAAATTCGCTTCTCTATACATATGTGGAAATTCATATTTAACATTACTCGCAAATATATTCCTACAATCTTTAAGTACTTTGTCCGCCCAATTCCCCAAGGTCCCACTGCCCTTCACTAGCAAGTGTAATTCGAACGAATCTGTTTCCACAACTATCGTCTCATATTTGCGATCAACTGCCATAAATAGTCTGTAGTGTACTGCAAGAAGTTCCGCCTGGAAGGCCATGTTCACCTTACTCAAACCTGCAAAACTTCTAAGTAGGCCCCACTAATATCAAGAGAAAGACCACCCACTCCCGCGTGATTAGAGCCCATAATCAAACTCCCGTCCACGTTATGTTTCACCCGTTCCACCGGTTTAACCCGTTTTACAAGAGGGCTCTTGGCCGAGGCGATTACTCCCCCATCCATCTCTTTTCTCCATGTACGGACATAACCCGCTGCCGCACTTGCAGGCATATAGCGCATATTTTTTATTGACAAAGCTTCCATATTATCCTCGAGACAGTTCTTATTTTGATCAGTCCAAACAATCCAACAAATAGCCCGCGCGACTAAGCTCAACTCCAAGCCATTACAGATTGATTTGCAGGTAATTAATGATGACCACCAATCCAAATCAGCTTGTTTCACTATCATCAGTACTTCACCTTAGCCATCTGCTACTGTCGTCGGTGGAATATTATTCTACATCATCTGATTTTGCTACAATTGAATCTCCTCATTTCGGTCATAGCTGTTGTTCAATAATATTCCCTCCATTTCGCCTATCACCCAATACTGCAGCTCCCTAACCCATCTGTAGCTAATTTGTCCAAGCCCGGAACCTCGCTGCTGGAAAATTGAGCTGCTGCAGTTGCGCAAGACATTGCCTTGTCCCAGGCTGCTTTGCGAAGAGAAGCAAGATTTGGCCATCCCTCCCACACTCCATCAGTACCTTGATTTTATTTTTAATATATCTCTATATTTTTTTAGGGAAAATGCCCAATTAAATCATAGATCACATTGTCTATGTCCAAATGTTGACAGGTGATTGATTCTTCCCAAATAAATTAGGTTGTTTCCCATTTTAAATCAAATTTCTGTTATACAATTACATTGGTACCCTTCTAGTCAAAGTTTTCATTTAGTTGTCAAAGTCAGCATTTCTTTTTTTATTTTATTTTTTTATTTCTCTCAGCCGCCGGCCTTAAATACCCATTTCCTTCATTAATTCTAAACCCATTTACTTACAATGAAAATCTTCCACATTAATATACCTTCCTTCATTAATTCATCACTAATAACTGCATTAATTTCCAATTGAAGAAGATTTACTCCATTAATACGATCGAGATTCACTCAATTAATATACTTGTTCGTCGTCTTCGTCGCAGAGGAGATTTCTTCTTCAATTTTTCGTTTTTTTATTCTGTAATTTCATTCGCTATCTTCAATTCTCCAAGTTCGTTCTTCTCTATCTTCAGTTTTTCTGTTCTTCAATGTTTTTTCAATTCATAAATTTTACAAATTGTTAGGGTCCTGTGTTAGTTGATGTTAGTTTTTGCATATTTTAATATATTTAGCTGTTTGATTGGACATTTTATGTGTTTTTTGCTTTATTCATGTTTGATTTTTACCTGCTCTGCAATTTTTTGATCATGATTGTTTATTCATGTTTGATTCTTACCTGCGCTGCAATTTTTTTACTATGATTGTTTATTCATGATCTGCGCTGCAATTTTTTTTAATTTTTTGATTCTTACCTCAGTTTCTAGATTGATATGCGAGTTCCTTCTCTAGGTTTAGTGTTACTTAGTTTCAATCTTTTAATGTTTTCTTCAGTTTATAGATGGGACAAATTTGTGTTTCAGTTTATTCATAGATGGGATTATTGCTTTATTCATGTTTTTGTGTGTTATTGTTTCCAGGTTTTGTATTATGGCATCAAATGCTATTGTTGAATTTAAATATGGTGATCAACTTGCTCTGTATCCCTTTGATTTTTTCGATTCATTCCAGTCGATCAAGGATTATGTTATAGGCCGGTGGGACAAACCAGATATGGGACAAATCCCATCTTAAATTTTGTACCTCGCGAAACAGCACATCACCATATCCAACACATTATACCTTTAATTAGTTTTATAATAGAGATGGGACAAATCCCATCTTAGTTAAACAATAGAGATATGACAAATCCCATATTAGTATTAGAATGAAGATGAGACAAATTCATCATAATCTTAAAATTAGAGATGGGACAAAATCTCATTTAAAAAAAATCGAAAAATAAAAATCAAAAAATTCAAAAATTCAAAAAAAATTCAGAAATTCAAAATAAATTCAAAAAAATCATGGACGTAGATATTATTTTGTCTCATCTAAAAATGTATTTTTTTAATTTTTTAAATTTTTTTAGAATTAGTTATGATGATTTTAAAAAAATTTCCCGGACGCGTGCGTACGATGAAATTAGTAGTAGATGGATTTTCACATCTATGATAATGTTTGATTTAAATGGGAATATATATTTGGTCAAAGACAACAACTAGAGTAAGGGTATTATTGTAATCTTTTCATTTAAATTAAGGTGTAATCTAAATGAGAAGTTGGTTTGTTGTTTTGATTTAAGAGGGAATTAACCCTTTTTTTATTTTAAATTTTTTTTACTTCTCTTAATTATAATTTTTTTATCTTATATATTATTAACCTTATAATTTTTTATTTGTATAATATAAGTACTTGTAGTGTAATTAATTAAAAAATAATTAATATCGAAAACTATAATATAATTTTTATATAATTTAGGAACTTGTAGTTCAATTTTTGTATTTTTAAGGATATGTATTACAATTTTGCATAATATATGACCTAGAGTGCAAATAAACTGGAAAAAAAAATCCTGGGACATTTATTCTCCCTTGTTTTTTCCTCACTCTCCTTTCAATGAAGACTTCTGGCTCGCTCCTGATCAAACCAGAAAATCATGTGTATTGCTTAATGGAATTTTATTAAATTGCTAAACACATTCTTTCGAGAAATTAATTTTGTTTTTCTAAAGTCAGGAATCAAATTTGTTTGCAAAATTAGTTTTTTAACAGTCCAGGTAAATGTTTTTAAAAAATACATGCGAAGTTTAAAAAACATAAATATATATATGTACCTATTATAAGCTAACAAATCTTCTTTTCATTTCTCAAATCCAATTTTCTTACAATTTTCTTGATTTATCAGAAAGATTGTAAAAATTCTTACCTAATTTTCTTTTATTATCAACCTTTAGCCTTAGTCTAATTTTTAGAATCTTCTTATCCTTTATTTCCTATTAAATTTAAAAACGAATCTTTGTATTTTATAATAAAATATAGGCCATTAGCATAATATATGTACTTATATAGTATCTAATTTAAAAAAAAAATAAGACTTATAACGTAATTTTCACATAATATAGAGACATGTAATGCAGTTTTTGTATTTTTTTAAAGGTCATGTATTATAGTTTTGCATAATATATGGACCTATAATGTATATAAGTTTGGGAAAAATATTAGAGGAGGTTGGTCCTCCCCCCTCTCTTCAATGAAAGTTCTTGATTTCGTACCTATTTCGACAAAAGATCACATGCATTACTTAAATAAACTTTATCAAATGGTCAAACATAATCGAATTTGTTTATTTTATTTTATTTTGTCTAGGAGTTGAATATGTTCGCATAATTACTTTTTCAACTGTTCCTGCAAATCTTTTTTATAAATACACGTGAAGTTTTAAAATAACATAAAAACATATCTATATTACATATGACAAAATAACAAAATCTCACTTTCATTTTTCAATCCCTCTCTCCTTAAATTTCTCAAATTCCACCTTACATTATTATGATCCCGATTATCCTATTAATTTATTTAAAATATAACAAACTTCTTTCTCTCATATTCAGAATTCGTGTTCTTTGTCCTACCCAACAAACCAGCTAAATTTTTTAATACATTCATTTGTTACATTTTAACATCTCTCTTTTGGGATAGAGTTAGGGTTAGACGAGACATCATTTTGGTTGTTTTTTTAGTTATAATTGTGGGATTTATCCTTATATTTGACGGTGTTTGAGTTTTAGCTAATCTTGGATGATATATGTGTTTTTGGAGCAATTTGAGATATTTTGTGTGCTAATTATGAAGATCCTATGTACATGTATTATCTTATACCCCAAGATAAAGCTAGGAAGTCAAAAACTCAAGAATAAACCTAGGAAAAGTTGAAAAAGGAGTCAAGAGGACCATCTAAAGATCAAAGAAATTGCTGGTAGAATACTTCCATCAACTTTCAAATGTCAGAACTCATAATTAGTTAAAAAAAATCAATAGTTAAGTCAAGATCAAGATAGCCCTTCGAGATCAGCTCGAGTGAGAAGAAATGGTTCACAAATTGGAGTATAATTTAAAAAGTTGTGCGTGTTTAACAGACAAAACCCAAAGTTGTCCATATTTGAAATATTCCAGTGGACCATTCTTTACTCACTTAAATTGGTCCACCGTGTGACAAACGTTTTTAGGGCTATATATACTAGTTTTTCAGAACCCAAAGAGAAGACTTATCACATTAAAGAGCTAGAAATGTCGAGAGCCGGGGAAAGAGGCAAGGTTTTCAAGAACTACACTTTATTTCCTTAATTACTGTAATTTTTCCTTATATTATGTCTTCTTCTTATTTTGTTTTGTTTTCTTTTATTATTTACTTCAATTTTCAGTACCTTGAGATATTTGGTTATGAACCTTAACTATTAATTAGGTCTTATTTATATGAATTTGGTGTTTTGTGTTTAAAGAAAGAATGGAATATTGTTGTTCTAATAATTGTTGTGCTTCATGATAAATTCTTGTAGTATGGCCATATGCATAGAGTTTGATAACTGGAAAATTGCACCCTGAAAGGGGGTTTGGTAGTGGATCTAGGTTAAGTACGCCTCCTGGACTAGCTAGGTGATCATATAGGTTTTGAACTGTAGGTGTCTAGATAACATGCGTAGGATTCACTCGGAAGAGACTCCTAGGGTTAGATAGCAGCCTCCTACTCATCCAGAAGGAAATTATGGAGACGTTAGAATCCTTGTTAGCAAAAATTTCTTGTTTTCCCCTTAGGATTGCAAGTAAGTCCAAGTTATAGTTAATGGGGGGGGGGGGGTACAAGTATCTCGAGCTACGTTTATTTCCCCATTATTACAATCTTTGTAGTTTAATTGCTATAGTTAATTATTAGATTTAATTTCTTAGTTTTAGTAGTTCCTTGATCTGAATAATCAAATCAAAATCTTTATTTTTTTTGTCTTTTAGTTTATTAACGTATAAATAAATCTAGAACTACTTTAAAAATCAATTCATCTATTCCATGTGGAGATGAACTCAAGTATCACATTTTATTACTTGTGACTACTCGTACACTTGTGAGTTTTGATCCTTAGAGTGGTTGATTTTATATCACACCTCAAACAAAAAGAAGTTTTTGGTGTTGTTGCCGGAGATTAGTAGTTAATTTATTTTTGTTTTACTTTTAATTTTTTGTTGTTAGTTTTTACACTTGTTCTTGCTTTGATATTTTCCGGGTATCATATCTTAGTGCATGCTCGAAGATCCTGAGAGCATACTCAGACTTCACAGAAATTGAGAGCGAGAAAATATAAAACAAGAAACAATGATCAATCTGAGTCAAGTCCCTCCAAGGAGTCAACGACCACTAGCATTTAATAAAGTAGGTTCATAGGCCCAACTGAGGTAAGAGAAATGGTTTATGCAACATCCGAGCAGTTTTAATTCCATTTGCTGGCACTTACGATTCACCCACCAACTATTTAGGTTGTGAGGCTCAAGCCTGATGTGGGTATGCTCAATCAGTTCAGTAATTACTATACTTATAGCATAGACGCCCATGAAAATTCGGTTAGAGCTATCCAGAATTTCATGAAAATATGTGATGCCTACATCACTCAAAATGTCAGTACAAAATAGATGTATCTCATCATGTTCCCTTTCTTTCTAACCGAATGACCAAGTGATTGGTACAATTAAAAACCGCAAGAGTTAATCACCAAGTGGGACAAATTGCAAAAGAAATTTTCGTTAGGTACTATCCTCATAATGTGAGGTTAAATGCTCATATGGACTTGTTGAGTTTTCCTCTAGAATAAGGTGAGTTAGTAAGGGAAGCATCGACTAGATTTTAATCGTGCTTGAAGTACTAACCACTCTATGGGTACACACCAGAGTTATAACTAATGATATTCTATAAAAGTCTCGAGGCAAGGTCGAGAGAGAAGTTAGATGTCGTCTATGGATGAGGTTTCATGATAATCCTTCTGAATCATGCTTTTACAATCATGGATCGAGATTTTAAGAACGATATGAGTTGGAACCCTTCTAGGTATTTGATCCACCAATCACCAAAAGGTACATTGAGTTTAGATAACGAGACGACATTGAGTGCAAAGCTTGCTAATCTCGATAATCAAGTGAAACAATTAGCCTTAAATTCTAATCAAGGTACATAAGATAATGTGAATGTAGTACAAAAGAAAATGTTTGTTCAAGTTCTGGTTCAGGTTATTACATTTTGGAAGAGTGCCAACGTAACACAAAGTTTGTGTTCTTCATGGGAATCTGTGGAGAAGGTGTCCAAGTTATAAACATGGTATTCATAATCATCCAGGGTTCCAATGGTCAAATCTGAATGGAGCCGCAAGTCGAGTTTCTACTTATAAACCTTGACTTCAAGAAAAAACTATCAACAAACTCTAAACCATTAATCTAATGGATCCATTTATGAGAACTATGATCCTTAGAAATCCTTGTATAACACATACAAGGTCTGCATAAAGTAATAAGTCTCTTCAAAGTGTTCTAAAGGAACTCTTCAATTCCAACCAGGTATGATATGAGTTTATACCCCTTCTTATTTCGAGTTTGAAAATTCTATAGGATTTATTTTATATTTTAATGTTACAATATAAACGATTCATATGGGTTATTTATTTTCTATTTTCATTTATTATTTATTTATTGTTTTGTTATTTCTTATTTTTAATAATCGGAGAATCGAGTCTATACATGTAGTTGAAATGGGTCATTGATCAACCAAGTGATTATTGAAATTTACCAAATTTAAATGATACATGAATTATTAGTGAAGGAGCTTGGATAATTTTTACATGTGTTAGATGAGTATGAAAATAATTTTTGGTGCTTTATGGAGACTGACATGTACATCCAAATAACACACAATCGACTATTCATGTTGAGAATTGTATATCTCAGGCTCTAAGACATTTTTTTGACCTTCATATAAATGTGTTTTATATGTTAAACATTATTGTTGAATTTAATCAACACTACTATTCAAGACGAATTATGTTGGTTGTATCAAATCCAAAGATGGTGGGTCTAATCAAATATAAAATATAAAATGTATCTTTTGTCCTTTTAAAATTATGCAATGAGTCTTGTAAAAATCTCTAAAATAGTGATGATAGAGTCGAGCTGAAATGTTGGAAAGTCTCTTCGCTCGATAGATTATTGACATGAAAATTTATTTTTAAATCTTTTTGTCTTATACTTTCCTACCATATCAGCTTACTGATGACTTAGCGTCTAGGTTTTCTAAAAATTCTTTGTTTTTTCAACTCTTTTAGTATTTGAGGTACTATTATTACATAACGTTATATTTCTTTAATTTTAAGTTGGATTTTATATTACTTGATTTATATTAATGTTATGTGACTTCCTAAGCTTAAAAAGACAAATTTTTCTCCAAAAATATATATACATTTGTATTTTTTCTTGGCCTTTGTCAGTTTATTTTTGTTTCCTCACTGAAACACTTGTAGATACTAAGAGGGTTTATTGTTCCTTTAGTATCTGTTTTATGCAAATTAGTGAAACAAAGGTGAAATCTTTATTTCAGATTGCTTTTTGGAACCAAGGAGGATATTTAGAGCATACCCAAATTCTGATTTTCATGTTAGATATCATATTTGTGTCTTATGTCTTATACTTTATCATAAATGTAATTGATGCGATAAAACTAAAATAAAATCTACTTAACTTTGTGTTTGTGAAACTAGAATAATGAAGCTGTAATAGAAGTTGAAGAACCACATATGGTCCTCTAAATGCTCCAAATCTTGTTTAAGTAAATAAGGATTAGAAAGCTTATGTGAGTATATCTAAATTCTAACATTCTGTTTACTTTTGTGATAACTTCCAATGGTTATCATTTGTCCCTTCAATATTTTATAATACATTAGTGATAATTTTAATTATTCATTTATCTTTGTAGGAGATAATAGTAAAACGCGAATTTATAGCAATTCATCACTATCGATATAACATATGCATTGCCATTAAAAAAACCTTTTCTATACTTCTACAAAGTTTGTAAAACTTCTTTTAGCACGATTGTTGGGATTTCTAAAGGGATTTTGTAAAATTGTTTTTACATTCCATTCCATTTTTTTGTTCATTGTGAGTTATACTGAATAATTTAGTATTAATTAAATTCGTTCATTATCAAAATTGAGAAGAAAAGAACGAGCAAGTGAAAGAGAAAATGTCACAAAATTATAGTGATGTTATATAATCCTCTTACATTCTGATCCAATTTTATATTGATATAGTTTAAGATTTTTTGTATATTAAATTTAAACAAGTTGATACCGAATAATATGGTAAAAATTCAACTTTAAATATAAATAAATACAGGTTTATTGAAATGTCTATTTCCTATATCCATTTCATGAAAATTGATTTACTTTTTTCAAGTTGAGTCAATGCGTCAAAGGAGCCTACTCCGAAAAATCTTAGATGATGAAAAAGAACTAACAAGAAAAGGTATAAGTTCAAACAAATTCTATGTAGACCAGACTATAAATAATGCATATATGAATAATTAGATCACCGAGTTAACCACTTCAATGAAATAATTGTAATACCAAGTCAAATGTTTCTTCTGATCTACTTTTTCCATTTCAACAATAGTTTGTATACGCGCAAATGTAATTAAATTTTGTGATGTAACTGGCTGTGTTTAGAGAATGAGGATTGGGTTACAAAGCCATTTAATTTTATTATTGATGGATAAATGGTCAGAATATCTCTTGAAGAGTTTCCACATGGTAAAGGTTTTTCACAAACGAGTACCTTAAATGAAAGATCCCGAATCAAGAGCTTATTTGAATTATGATATTTCCTAATTTAGTTAATCATGATCCCGATCTTAACATTGTAGGTTTCATTACTTATTTTGGTACCAATTGGTTTTCTATCACACTAGTAAATTTTAATCCACATGTCGTGAATTCATGTAGGTGACTACTATATGGGTTGGTACCATTTGCTCTAATAAGTGTCCGACTTTATTTAGTTTTATTAACCATATGTAGTGTTACACTTCTAGACAAGGTATTATAAATAATTATAAGTGAATATTGTGCGTTGATATAATAATCCACTATGACCATTATGGAAACTATGCATGTTGTAGTAGAGACACGACTTTACCGTCTAACCGAGTAGAGAAAAATGGCAGCTGCTCCTCTAGGTGCAAATTATCGATTGATCAATATACCAGTGAGTAACTACTTGAATAGAAATATTTCAAAGATCTACGTTCTCATTTGGTTCAACTTTGCATCCCTTAATCACCACATATCACGTGCATATCCAATTAACATGTGTGGCTATTGAAACAAAGGCTTTGTTGAAGTTCTTGCTGCTCAGTAGAGCCCCATATATAAAAATTAGTTTTAGGTAATCAATAATATATCACTTCTTTCAGTCGAGTACATATGTATCATATAGAGTAAGGATTATCTCTATGTTTCTTGATATACCAGAGTATAACTGATGCAGTAAGGAAATATGTATGGTCGTTTAAAGAACAATATGTTCTTGACTACTTGGTTCTTAGTGGAGATTATTTATATTAGATGGTGATGTCTCCTCATTTGTGATAGATTTATATTAGGATGAGACATCATTTTTAGTGATTTAGAAGTCATAATAGTCTATTTTCTTGAGACATAGTGCACTTTCCTATTTTGAGTCTTGATTTAGTAAAATAATATTTTTAGAGCATATTGGGTTTAATTGTTTATTTAGTGTGTAGTTTTAAAGATAATTATGGAAATTAATTAGAGTCCAAGTCAAAGACTACGATATATGGAAAGAGATTAGCATGGTAATTGGAGATAAGGAAACAAAAGCTAAAAATATGGAAAAGGAAAAGCTGCCTAAATCTAAATTTCTACAGAAACGCCTAAAGAAGTGGTGATAACTCCAAAAGGAAGCCGATTTTGGAAGATTCCTTTCATAGGGACGTAGATAATTCGCTGAGGATTCGTTTGGTATATTGTGGAGCTAAAACCGACCAATAACGAAGAAGATATGCTCAAAACAGTTCAGCAGTAATTATCTTTATTTCCATACGAATTTGAGTTGGGCTTGGAGTCTATTACTTAACCTCTCCCTCAAGAAAACGAATTAGGTCTTCTAAACACCTATAAATACACCCTTATATCACTTGTAAATCATCCTTGCCTCATAGTAATTAGTTCTTAAGGTTTTATTCTTCCAGTTTATTGTAGAGAGCAAGATGATGTCTTTTGTAATTTCTTTTAGTTTATTTACATCAGGTATGAACTAAACTCCCATAGCTTGGGTTTTACATCACGTATAATCTATGAATTCTAATTCTTCTATCTAATTTTCTTTGGGAATTACATGTTTTAATTTGATATTAGCTACTTACCTTTATATTTGTTTATGTGTTTTGATTTATTGTCTGTCCTAGAACTGATCACTTTAGGATTGTTTTAATAGTAATTAGATGATCACCTTAGATGGGTGTCTAATTATTGAACCACCACATAACGTCTAGTTTCGATATTAGTCCTGACAAAACCGATTCTAGCTAGATAGTCATTAGGGTATGATTTAATCACTATATCACCAATTGAATGAATTGTTTGCTTAGGGCCTTAGTAGCGTTTGATAACCCTATTTAAAACAGCTTCTTGGTTGTGCCGTAGCCCCCTTAGTCGCTCTCAAGGTCTAAGGAATGGGAATTTAGAATCCTGACTAAGTATAGAAGAGCTAATATTCTCCCTTATTAACTAGATCTAATAGAAAGAATTAGAAGAATTAGTGCATACTAGCAAAACCTAAGCTATACTTCTCATCTCATATTCTTCGTATTTTATTTTATTGTCTTTATTTTATTAGTTTAGTTCTTAATTTCGAAATTCTATTGCTTTTATTTTCTGTCTCTTAATTACTTATTGCTTACTCGTTATCGTTACCTACTCGTATAACACACTTAAGTCCCTGAGAACGAACTCAACTTACTAACTAAAACTTGCATACGTCATGTAATACTTGTAGTACTGTGCCTGTCTAGGGTGAGAGTGCGTAGTTTTCTAGACTTTATTTTATCATATTTTTATCACACCCTAGGCGACACCAAGTTTTTGGCGCCGCTGCCGGGGACTTGTGTCTCGTTAGCGTGTGGGTTATCTATTTTGAGTAGTAGTTTTTAATTAGTTTTTATTGTTTAGTTTTTTAGTTTTTGTTTTTCCGAATTTTCGCTTGTGGTCTGCTTTGTCTTTTTCAGGTTTCACAGTGTTTAATTCTTGGCCTCCTTTATCGGTGCCTGAGAGGAGCTTCAGACCTTACAACAAACGAGTTCGTGAGGAAAGATCCTTAAGAAGAGCGATGGCAGCCCAACTAGATCCACCACTTGAGGACCCAATTGGACGACATCAACAAAATCCACCACTTGGAGTCCCACCTGTAGGAATTCCACCAGGAGGACCACAACTTAATCCGCTTGGTGGTAAAAAACATCCACTAGGATGAGGTAATGGGCAGAATAACGTTAATAATAATCAACAGAATCGAGTACAGCAAGACCTCCCTGGTCTTCATGTGTCGTTCCATGTTCAACCAATAGGTTACCGTCCTCCAGAGATCCAGAATATCAAATTTAGACCCAATCCGGGTATGCTTAGTCAATTTCAAAGTTTTGGACTCTACAGTGGTACAGCAATTCAAGATCCAGTAAGATCGATTCAGAAGTTCATGCAGATTTGTGATGCCTATATTACTCCTGGCATTACACGCGAGCAACTGTATTGTCATATGTTTCCGTTCTTCTTGGCCGGTAGAGCTAGCGAATGGCTAGAAAGACAACCACCTGGAACAATTAATTCTTGGACAGAACTTCAAGCCGCGTTCTTTAAACGTTTTTATCCAAAGAGCATGAGACTCAAAGATCAAACCGAGCTTGCAAGATTTTGTCAAGAAGATGGAGAAACAGTAGGAGAATCATGGACAAGGTTTCAACATAAATTAGCTAGATGTCCGCTCCATGGTTATACCCCTGCTCTACAACTTGCTATATTTTATGAAGGACTTAACGATAAAGGTAGAGAGAAGGTGGATAACATTGGAAAGGGTAATTTTGTGTCCATGAATCATAATGAAGCATCTGATGTCTTAGAAAATATTATTGAACAAGAAAGAAGTTGGCCTTCAACGCGAGCTTCTGTAGCAAAGACCCAAGGAACGCTTTGTTTAGATGCAGAAACTGCGAACTCAGCTCAAATATCCGCATTAGAAAATCAAATCAAAGAGCTGAAGTTAGAGATGCAAAAGAATTTAGCCGCAGCAAACGTAGTACAAGAAGCACAAGGTTGTCAACAATGTGGGGTTAATAATCATACATGGGAAGAGTGCGAAACAAATCCACAATCTGTGTACTTTATATCCAACCGAGGAGGCTATCAATGGGGTAACCGAAATTATCCGGGTATGCAGTATTCAAATCCACAAGGGGCCGCTAATCCTGGTCATTATCAACCGCGCCCCCAGAACAACTTTTTCCAACCTAGAGGTCAGTATCAAAATCAATATTAGAATAGACCTGCTCCCCCTCAACAACCTGTTCAAGATGCCTATACCGATGCGTTAGATCAGAAAGCTTTACCTCAGTATCCTCAAGAAGGATTTATGGACAATCAACAAATAATACAAATCTTGAACCGTTTGACCACAAATATGAACGCTCAGGAAGAGAAAGTCTGAGGACAAGATGCCGCACTTCAGATTTTAGGTACTCAAGTAGAACAATTAAACAAAGTTCTGACAAATGTAATGGAACAGAAAGAAGTGAAGGCAATCGAAGGAGGTGATGACAATGTTGGGTTCGAAGCTTGTAAGGCTATTTGCCTTGAAATTGAAGAAAAGAAGGAAGTACCGCATGCTGCCCTTAGTGCCGTGGAAGTTCCGAGTACCGAAAAAGAACCAACCAAGTCTAGCCCCGTGGAATCTGACTGTTCTGAAGTTTATGTGGAGGACGATTCAGAAGGAGCCGAATTTATACAGCTTTTGAAGAAGATGCAAGAAGAAATTCGATCGGTTATGAATTATCAAGCTGAGCTGGCTAGAGAGAAAGAGAAAGAAGCCTCAGAGGAGGAATCAAAAGTTGAAGATGAAGTTGCACCTGCTGTGCAAGAAGAGAAAGAAGAAGAGAATGTGGAACCGCCACCTATTGTTCAACCAGTGTCACCAACTAAACCTGATACAAATCCTAAGGATGACACTATACTCAAGACATTTGTAGAGACGTATACACCTGAAAATATCAATGCCCAAATGCTTGAGATCGCAAAGAAAGGACTTACACCGCAACAAGTTTTTACGCAAGTTATTCATGAGAAAGAAACGAGTGTAGAGATCCCAAGAGAGAATCTGAGAGTCTCAAGAAGAAGTGAACGAGAGCTACCAACAAAGCTTAAAGATCCAGGAAGTTTCAACCTTCCTATTCAAATAAATGGTATGCTCTAGGTGAAAGCTATGTACGATGTGGGTTTAGGTGTGAATCTTATGCCTAAGTCCGTGTTCGAGAGACTTGGACTTCAGAAATCATAAACTCCGGTGAAGTTACAGTTCGCTGACAACTTAGTTACAAGGACATGGGGAACAGTTTGCCATCCCTACTGACTTTGTTATACTTGAGTTTGATGCAGATAAGCAGGTTCCAATCATACTTGGACGACCTTTTATGGCCACAAGTCAAAGTATCATCAACTTCCAGGAAGGGACCATTACCCTTCATGCAAAGAATGTATCCGAGACCTTCTATGTCTTGGGTAAGAAACCAAGGAAGTTAGATCCCACCGTTCCTGTCATCCACAGTCTTTCACATCACAAAGTCCCTCCTGAGAAGATCCACTTAAAGCTTGTGGATACTGAGCCAAACATTGAGTTTGGGGTTGGCCATGAAGTACTATGGAAAGCTCACAAACGCGAGAATAGGCCACGTAGTTTCAAAGACTCGTGGATGGGACCATTCGTTGTCACTAAGGTTGTTTCAGCCAAGGTGATAGAAATCCGACCCAAGAAGGGGATCAAGCGCAGATTAGTTGACGTTCATAGCCTAACTCGTTGTTGGGGAGGCTATATTCGCAAATCTTGATAAAGGTAACGCGTCTAACTTTGAAAGACGTTAAATAAAAGTGTTGTACGGGAGACAACCCGCAATTTTTTTAAGTTTTTATGTCTTTTACGTTTTTAGTTTATGTTTAGTTTAGTTGTTTTTAGTTGATATTGCATATTTGAGAAGGGTATTAGTGTTTTTGATAATTAGGAATTGGAGAAATTGAGTTAGGGAGGAGAACAAAATTCTTCAGGAGAGCTGAAGCAGCGCTGCGGTAAACCGGACCTCAGCCCCGGTGTACCGCAGAGGAAGAAAACTCGTACCACGGGTTGAAGCCACGAGTTTTATACCGAGACGAAAAAATTCCCATCAGATGCTGCGGTATACCGGACCCTATACCGCAGGTCCAAAACCCGTGCCACGAGTATGTACCGCGGGTATTTTGACGAGACGAAAAATTTTGGAGCAACAGAAGCTGCGGTATACCGCACCATATGCGCGGTACACCGCAGGTCGCCGCCAGAGAGAGAAAGATGCGGGTTTCAAGCTTATAAAGAGGGTTAATGCTCATTATTCTGAATTTACAAAACCTCAAACCTCTTTTTCTTCTCCAAAACTCTCCCAAATCCATTAAAGCTCATAAAAACCTTCACCAATCATCAAAACACTACCCAATCATCAAGAAAAACATATCAAATCTTCTCTCCACATCATTACAAGAGAGATTCAAGCACCCAATCCTCACCAAATCCATCAAATTGAAGAATCAAGAGCTTAAATTTTCAAAATTCATCCTACAATTTCTTAAATCCAAGCCAATCCATCAAGAATCCACCTCACCCACATAGAGATTCATCATCCATTCATCTTTCCTAAGCCAAATCATGCTTGTTCAACCAAAAATTCACAAGTTCAAATTTCAAGAGTTGTTAAAGCTTTGAGTTGGGGATTAATTGAGGATAACTAATACAACAACAATATTAGATAACAAGAGGTATGTGAAGAAAAGCAAGGTATTGGATCCGATCAAGAAGAAATCAAATAACAAAGGTCCTAGTTCTAAATCAAAGGGTAAAGACGATGTTGAAGAAGATGCGATACCTTTGTTTAATCGTAATGGTAAAAAGATCTACTTTTATGCAAAGGAGAAAACACAACTTCCACAAGGTCCTACACCCAAGGAGAAAGAGGAAGCTTCAAGGGCCCTGAAAGCTTTTGCAGAGAAAACAATTAAAAGAACTACCCTTTGCTTATGAGAAAGTATTCAAGGAAGAAGTTGGTACAAGAGAATACAAGAGATTCTTAGAGCTTGGTGCGAACTTGGGTTGGTATACTTTCATGGTAAGACGTTCTGAATTATGTCATGAGTTAGTTTTGGAATTCTATTTAGGCCTCTTTAGCCGAGATAGTAAAGGTTGTGTTCCGATTAGAGGAAAACTAGTTCCTTTCACAGTTGATGAGATTAGAAACCACTTCAAGTTTAAGAAACTGAAAGGTTATTGAAAGTTTGATGAAGCGGTTGCTAAACGAAAAATCTTTGATGAGGAATTACTGTTTGAGCATGTATTAGACAAGGAGAAAGTGCAATCACATAAGGGAGAATTGAAGGCACCTTGGCCTTACAAATATCTTCAATCGGATGCGAGAATTTGGCACAATTTCCTTATTCCTAATGTCTTTGGAAACACACGAACTTTGGATGTGACTATGAAGAACGCTCTACTTTTGGATTGTATTTTGAGAGGAGAAGAAGTAGATGTGGCATAGTTGATCTATGAGGAGGTGATACGATTTTCGGTCTCTCCTAAATCAGTTTATAATGTTAAATTTCCGACTATGATCACGTGTCTTGTGCGAAAAGCGAATGTTATATTGGGTGAAGAAGTGAAACTCGAGTTTAAAATGAGTTATATTGATAATGTTTGGATCAAAGATATCTTTCGAAGAGCGGGTTCTATGCAAGTCTCGCAAGAAGAAAAGGAGCAAAGTTGGAAAGAGAAGATGGAGGAGCGTTTAACAAAATTCGAAGCAGCTCAAACTTCCTTAGTCAATGATGTGGCACAAATTAATGCTAATCAAGTGCACATCATGAAACTCCTTGAGCAATTAACGAAAGATCAAGCAAATCTGACCTCGGATGTCAATAATGCGAGGCAATAGCCTCGAGAGTATGTTCTCTTTCTTCCTTACCATTTATGTAAATGCTTTTATCAGCTAATTTTAATTTCTGTTTTGAGTCTTTTTCGAGTCGTGGGGACACGGCTCATTTTTGAGTTGGGGGTGTGGATATTCGTTGTCTCTCATCTCCATTTTTCTGTTTTTGGGTAGAAATTAAAATTTTTGATACATGGGAATTAGATGTAGAGTGTGCTTAATAGCTTGACAGCATAAGCTCAGTGAATTGATGATAGTAAGTAGTATGTTTATGAGCTATGTTATTTGTATGCTTTGAGTATTTGCAGGAAAACACACGTTGATAGTAAAAAAAAGATTAGTGAGCAATGCGATAGAAAGTATGTTCGATCTCAGGGAACCTCGAGAAGTGTGTAGGCCGTGAGATCCAAGCTAGTTGACAAACCCATTTTATGAAAGTGTTAAAGGTAAGAAAATAACGAAATTACATAGTGTAGAAAGTGATTAAGGCGGTTCTTTCATATTTGAAGCCATTTGAGCCTTTTTATACCTTCTCACCTTGTGATTTTTGATTTTATATGCTATATCCTTCTCAGCCCCTTCTAGCCTTTCTAAAGCTTTTTATTGAAACACGTTATAAGCCATATCCCTTTAGATTATAGGACTTTTCCATATGACCCACACTCGAATCGCGATGCATAGACAATTGTTTTAGAGCTTAAGTTTGGGGTGGTGGGTCCACCATTATGGGAATTGTTATTGGGATGGGATTTTTGAGCTTATTAATTGTGCTTTGTGCTTTATATTGATGATGATTCACATATTTTTATTGTAACCCTTTGCCGGGGTAATAGTGAATGAAAAAGAAGCTACGAGCTAAATTTGCCAACAAGGGCATAAAAAGAAAAAATATATATATGAGAGAGTAGCGTGATATCTCAACATTAAAAAGAGAGTCATAGCTATAGAAAAGAAATTGATTTGAAAAGAAAATATATATATTCGGACTGGCAAAGTGGATTTCTATGTGAATATCTTATGCTTTAATTGGGTTATTGGGGATGCTAAATTGTGCATCAAAGAATTCATTGGGTTGAGTGAGAAAAGTTTTATGAGAATAACTCAAGCTCTAGGGCGATTCGTTGATGGCTAGTGAGGAGAGAGCCAAAAGCTCACTCCAAATTATCCAAATATACTACCATACCGTCCCTAAGCCTAAATTACAACCTTAAAGACCTTTTGATTCTTTGCTATGTAATTGAAAAGTGATTGAGCCATTAGAGAGTAGTTAAGTGGATCTTTGAATACTAGTGAAGTTCGATAAACAATCTATAGCTTCCTTTGGGAACTGAGTAAAGTCCTAATCCTTCTTACATTGCGAAACTAATCTGATCTTGAATTCAAGCCGTGTTGACTGTGGATATGAGAAGTGTACAGGTATGTAGTTTATGAATATTATTGCATGAAATTTTCTGAGTTGTTGCTTTAGGTTTATTCTATATATTCTGCTATGCTTTTCCCATTGTGTTGAAAATTTTATAAGTGTGTATTTATAGACTTCCCTTTGTTTTTATCTTTATTGTATCGGGACGATACAACTTTGAGTTGGGGGTCTTGATGTCTCCTCATTTGTGATAGATTTATATTCGGATGAGACATCATTTTTAGTGATTTAGAAGTCATAATAGTCGATTTTCTTGAGAGATAGTGCACTTTCCTATTTTGAGTCTTGATTTAGTAAAATAATATTTTTAGAGCATATTGGGTTTAATTGTTTATTTAGTGTGTAGCTTTAAAGATAATTATGGAAATTAATTAGAGTCCAAGTCAAAGACTACAATGTATGGAAAGAGATTAGCATGGTAATTGGAGATAAGGAAACAAAAGCTAAAAATATGGAAAAGTAAAAGCTGCCTAAATCTGAATTTCTGCAGCAACGCCTAAAGAAGTGGTGATAACTCCAAAAGGAAGCCGATTTTGGAAGATTCCTTTCATAGGGACATAGATAATTCGCTGAGGATTCTTTTGGTATATTGTGGGGCTAAAACCGACCAATAACGAAGAAGATATGCTCAAAACAGTTCAGCATTAATTATCTTTATTTCCATGCGAATTTGAGTTGGGCTTGGAGTCCATTACTTAACCTCTCCCTCAAGAAAACGAATTAGGTCTTCTAAACACCTATAAATACACCCTTATATCACTTGTAAATCATCCTTGCCTCATAGTAATTAGTTCTTAAGGTTTTATTCTTCCAGTTTATTGTAGAGAGCAAGATGATGTCTTTTGTAATTTCTGTTAGTTTATTTACATCAGGTATGAACTAAACTCCCATAGCTTGGGTTTTGCATCATGTATAATCTATGAATTCTAATTCTTCTATCTAAGTTTCTTTGGGAATTACATGTTTTAATTTGATATTAGCTACTTACCTTTATATTTGTTTATGTGTTTTGATTTATTGTCTGTCCTAGAACTGATCACTTTAGGATTGTTTTAATAGTAATTAGATGATCACCTTAGATGGGAGTCTAATTATTGAACCACCACATAACGTCTAGTGTCGATATTAGTCTTGACAAAACTGAGCCTAGCTAGATAGTCATTAGGGTATGATTTAATCACCATATCACCAATTGAATGAATTGTTTGCTTAGGGCCTTAGTAGCGTTTGATAACCCTATTTGAAACAGCTTCTTAGTTGTGTCGTAGCCCCCTTAGCCGCTCTCAAGGTCTAAGGAATGGGAATTTAGAATCCTGACTAAGTATACAAGAGCTAATATTCTCCCTTATTAATTAGATCTAATAGAAAAAATTAGAAGGATTAGTGCATACTAGCAAAACCTAAGCTATACTTCTCATCTCATATTCTTCGTATTTTATTTTATTGTCTTTATTTTATTAGTTTAGTTCTTAATTTCGAAATTCTATTGCTTTTATTTTCTGTCTCTTAATTACTTATTGCTTACTCGTTATCGTCACCTACTCGTATAACACACTTAAGTCCCTGAGAACGAACTCAACTTACTAACTAAAACTTGCATACGTCCTGAAATACTTGCAGTACTGTGCCTGTCTAGGGTGAGAGTGCGTAGTTTTCTAGACTTTATTTTATCATATTTTTATCACACCCTAGGCGACACCAGATGGATTATGATAAGTTTATTCAAGCACATAGAGAAACTATTACTGATATAACTATGGAGACACTTCTAATTGATGAAAAACGTGCATAAGATTTTGGTTTAATGAGGATTGATGAGGAAGTTCATATTATTGAATTTGCAAAGAAGCCCATATGAGATTAATTAAATTTCATGAGGGCCGTTATGCCCATTTTAGGTATTGATGATGAGAGAGCAAAGCAAATGTCATATATAGTAAGTATAGGAATATATGTTTTAAGCGAAGGTGCAATGATGAATTTCCTTAAGGAGCAATTACCGGGCTAGTGATTTTGGAAGTGAAGTTATTCCTAGTGCAGCTTCAGTTATCATGAGTGTAAGTTATGACATAGTATCACCAGTGTAATTAGTGTGCATCACATGGGCTGATTTGCAATTTATACTTCTTTTTTATGTGTTTAAGGTGCAAACGTATTTGTATGATGATTATTGGGAAGATATTAATACAATCGAGGATATATAATGCAAACTTGGGAATCATAAAGAAGCTGATACCATATTTTTTAAAAAGTTGTGAGTTAATAGTCTCATGTTTTAACGAGTCAATGAGCATATGGTGTTCCCCTCTGGTACGTACTTCTTAGTTGTCGTTGTTCTACATCAAAGCCCGACTTAGCTAATGAATTGTAAATTTTTTAACATATATAACATGCCATATAAATAATATAATTAATGTTTGATAATGTTGAGAAACGAATACTATAGAAAAATGAATTATTAGACATATACTTACAATTTTGTTTAGGATTTCAAATTTTATTTTCAAACGTGTCCCTCGGGCACGAGTAATTAAACTGAACGATTAGTTGAATATTAATTTTTTAAATTGTCTTCAGACACGGACTTTACCTAACTATAATTAAGATATATAAACATTACATAAGTATCAAAACAAATAAAATCACTAGATAGAGAACGATAAAAGAGTGATCCAATAAACAAAATTTAAAATAATCTGGGTTGTCATGACTCAAAATATACTGACAATATTTATAATTTTAAAAAAAAATGCATACACAATTAGAAAGATAATAAATCCAACAAATATTATATATATATATATATCATAAAATGTAGTGGATTAAATTAACATCCACGAACACGACAATGAGAGATATTATTAAACTTCCAAAACATTCACCCAAAACATAAGTTAGACAACTAAGAAAAACCAAATATGTGAAGTTATATGATAAAACAACATTGAATAAACTCAATATTCATGTTATTTCTACAGTCATAATTTATACCAAATACATATAATATGACATTAGATGAAAGTTTTTGGGATCTCAACCCTTATTTTTGATCAATCATTTCTTGATACATCTAAAAAACCACACTCCTTGTTTCTCATCAAAAGTAGATTTCTATATGATTAATATTTGACACAAGAATATCAAAATAGAGGATTTTTTACGAATAAAATGTAATATATTCATTCTTAATTTGCTTTATCACATTAATATAATAATAAACAACACACAAAAATTAACCTCCAGCATATGTGGAGTTAGGTACCATCCTCTCTCCTTCAAATTATACTTTTTCTAGTCTGTAGATAGAGGTGGCCAGAGAAGGGTAAACCCGAAGCCAAGACTCAACCCAAAGCACAACCCTAGGGTATAAAGGCCCAACCCGAGGGACTAAAAATATTACCTTCGGTTTTACCATGTAAAAATAGGACCTTAAAAAATTGTAACACCAGCTTCGATTTTTAAAATGACACATTTTACCTAATCCAAAGTAAAATGTACCCAAACCTGGGTAAAAATACCCATCCAGAGGTAAAATTAACCCGGATTTTACCCTTGGTACTAATTACCCATGGGTTTACGAAGGCCATTTGCAAAGTCGAGTACCTTACCAACAGGTTTCCCAAATACCGAACCCATGGTAAAACCAACCCATGCTCTACCCTATATGTAAATAGAAAAATGATCATAGGTTGTGTAATAGATAATTCACTTATAAAGTTTTGTTTTCTTTGGTCGATGAATTATCCTACTAACGTTCATATCCCTAACTTTATCCTCTCACAAGTCTCAAAAAATGGAAAATTGCTATTGTTAAGACATGCAGTCTCATTGTCCGTCTCCTACAACTTTTTGCTATAGTATCAACTCATATATACAAGTGTCCAGGGATGTGGTGAAAGTGCACAAGACCGTACCTTTTTCCAAATCTGCAATCCTCTATGATATAGGCTGAACTGATTACCTAGCTGCTTATGGTATCGTAATACCTCAAATAACATTAAGGTTATCAGGTAGTTCAAGTTATACATAGAAAATAGAATGGATATTTTAGGTTTTTTGGAGACAGAAATGACAGAGTACAAGTATGATAATTTTTGTAAGAAGTATATTGGTAATTGGGGATCAACGTAGAATCATGATAAAGAGATTAAAGGCAAAGTATGTATTAGATGGAATACCAATACAGCTGATGCGAAATATGTGGATGAAAGTGATCAAGCTATTCGTTGTGAGGTGTATGAGATGAGCGTTAAAAATTAGATTTATGTGTGATATGATGTATGCAGAGAATAATAATGAGAAGATGAGAGATTATAGGATATATGGACTGATTGGAATAACATAGTAGGGAGTGAATCTTGACTACAGAGTGGAAACTTCAATAAAATACGTCATTGTGAAGAGAAGAGTTATTGTCAAGTAATGCCAAAAGGTTAGGGGATTTTAAAGATTGTATTAGTGAAAATGAAATGTTTGAACATCAAAGCACTGTATGCTTTCATACTTGGACTAATAGGAGAATTGATGGATTCATTTCTAGTAAAATTAATACAATGTTGGTCAATGATAAGTAGTGTTATAGTAATGTATCACATATTGAAGGGGAAATTCCTGTAATATCTGACCAGATTACTTTGATATTGACTATTTAAAATAACACACAACGAGGCTTTCAACCCTTAATTTTTTTAATATATGGGCCAAACATGAGGAGTATTTACCTTCGATGTAGAAATATTGGAGTATAGAGTGTGAAGTTAGCTTGATGTATAAAATATTTTATAGACTCAAGAAGGTTAAAAGAAACCTAAAAATATTCAACAATAAGTACTTTAGCCACTCAAATAAGGAGATTGATATTATTAAGATTTAGTTGAGGGCTATGTAGATGAAAATCATGAAAGTAGATGTGAGTGAATTGCAAAAAGATAAGGAAATTAGAGATAAGTTGGAAAATTATTGGATATTCAAGTAGCATATCTAAATAAAAGTCTAGAGTAAGCTAGGCATAAGAGAGTGATTGTGGTACAAGCCTATACCATAAAAGTATAAAAGCTAGTATTGTGAAAAAAATGTAGCATCTATCATATTAGATAATTGAGACATAGTAGTGGAGGATGAGTTGATAAAGGAAGTATTTTATAAGTATTACAAGAATCTCATGTAAAAGAGGATGATAAATAAAAAAATGTATTTACTAGTTGTTTAGAAAAACTAGTCAAGAAGAAAATAACTACTGAAGAGGCCAACAACATGAAAGTATAAATTATTTATAAGGAGATACAAGATGATATTTTCTCCATTGATAAGCAAAATGTGTCTATACTGGAGGGATTTACTAGTACTTTCTATAAATAAGCTTGGGGTATTATAGGGAAGGATATTTATAATGCTATAAAGGATGATTTCGTATATGGATCATTCTTGAAGCACCACTTATATTGTGCTCATAACTAAATATAATAATCTAAATTCAGTAAAGAAGTTTAGACCTATTGCTTGTTGCAATATATTATATAAATGAATATCAAATATTATAGAAAATAGAACGAAAGAATGTTTAACTGGCTTGATATCACAGAATCAAGCAACCTTTGTAAGAGGAAGGTGTATATCATATAATATACTTGTTGCTCAAAGGAGAGTGCAAGGATATGAAAGAAGTAATATAAGACCAAGATGCATACTTAATCTTGATCTTCAAAAGACTTATGATACAAATAATTAGAGATTTCTGAGGAATATGATGAAAACAATGGAATTTCATAAAAAGTTTATCTACGGGAATATGTGTATAAATACACCAACTTATTCTCATCGTGTTAGTGGCGATATCACATGTTCTTCAAAGGAAAGAGAGGATTGAGGCAAGGGGATCCTTTATCTCCTTACCTATTTGTCTTATGTATGTAGACATTTATAGTTATTCTTGATCAAGTTGATGAACATAAAGATTTTATATATCACCCAAGTTATACAAAACTAAAGCTTAATCCCCTTATATTTGTTGTTGACTGTATTATATTTTTCAAAGGAGAGAAGGGAACTATAGGAAAAGTGAAAGAAGGGTTAAGTATATTCTCTAGACTGCCAGGTTTAAGGATTTGTCTTGAAAAAAGTGAAGTCTATATAGGAGGTGAAAATAGTAGAAAACATGAAGAGCTATGTTATATTTTGAAAGTCAAAAGTGGGAAACTACATGTAAGGTATCTTACTACACCTCTAACTACTACAATGCCTAAATAACATGATTATAGTACTCTAATTAACAATATAATGAAAAATATTGATGGATGGATGCATAAACACTTAAATTTTTCTGGTAGAGTGCACTTGATCAAGTGTATATCGTAGAGAAAAACTAGGTATTGGTTTGCGGTTATAGTTTTGCCTATGGGGTCGTACATAAGATTGAATGCTTTCTAGGTATATTCTTATGGAATGGTAATACTAAAGATTTTCATGGTGATAAAGTATCTTGGGAGTTACTTTGTAGAGATAAAACTGAAGGACGAGTTTGTATACCTAGCTTAATGCATATCAATTAAGGCGCTATACTAAGAGAATTTCAGAGACTATGTGGGAATAAGAGGAATATATGGTATCATTGGGTGTATACTAATTGGGTGCAAAAGCAGAATATATGGAGTATATAATGTGGTAGCTATGCAACTTGTATTTGGAAAGCAATGTTAAATATTAGCGATAAAGATTATAATTATATAGAATATAGGGTATGTAATGGTGTTAGTACAAATAAAATTGCAAATAGATGGATCAAAGGAAAGAGTGTGAAAGAACTATGTCCTGCGACATAATTAACTTTGGACAACTACAATATACAAATAAATGTGGCAACTTTTTATATTCAGGACATGTAGAGATTTCCAAGAGAATTGACAGAGATTACATATAATTGAATAGTATAAACTGAAGAATAAATATGATAGTATTATATAGGGTAAAAGATGATTTAAGACCAAAGAAATAATGGTTGATCTGATAGGGTAAGGTAATAAAGTCGAGTGGCATGATATAATTTGGAATAAGTGGACAATCCCAATTAAAGCTTCTATGGTTGGTTGATTTGCAGAAATAGATTGAAAAATAAGGATATATTATTAAAATGGGGGTATGAATGTAGATGATGTATGTGTTCTTTGTGATAATGACAAGGAGAATATGAATCATGTAAATGTATTTTCATACAAGATATTTGGAATAATTGCTACAGACTAAATGGTTGCATTAGAAAAGGTAAAACTTAGGATGAGAGATCAAATTGGATTGCTGAATATAAGAAAAACACTCCCAGAGATATTGTCACTAACATGAGCTTTGTTAGCTTATTTTATAACATTTAGGATGCAAGGAATAAGAAAAAAAATTAGAATTATAAACCAACTAAAGAATATTAAAGGGAATCTGAGAATTAGAATGTGGAACGAAGCAAAATTTAAGGATAACGTAGAGAACCAAAATGTTAAGAGTAAATGGGAATTACAAGGAGTGATTATAACTGGTATGGGTTATCTAGAGTTAATGGTATATTGATTATGGTATGGAGATGTTTTGTTGAGTAGTTTTTCTAATCTCGTTAACTACAATTTGGAATTTTATATTATGCAGACTAAGGATGGAAGGTATGGTGGTTATATGATTAAATATGTAATGCGGATAGTGAATGTCAATTTTTTGAAAGTATGGTGTTGTCATAGTGAAGTAAATAATTAATATTATGATAATGGGGTGATTCGAAAATTAGTGGATAGATGCACTAGAGAATAAAGAGTTAGTGGAGACAATTGATGAGGTGGAACGCTAGGAACTGATAATTTGGACATTATACGCTTTTTTAACTTTGTACATGTTGTTAGGTTTTCTTTTTAGCAGGTGTGTGGGTTACTATATTTAGTAATCACTGTATAGGGCTTATTTTGTTATAGGGCTTGATGTGTATATGTGTATTGGAGCAATAAAATACTTGTTAATAAGAAAACATGGAGGTTATTAGAGAAATGGCTTACTATGTATCATCAAATTGTCTGCATAGTTTTGAGGCTGGCAGAAGCGCCCGAGCCCCGCCCTCTTTAGCCGATGAACAAAACATCGAGTTTGATGTGAAAGATGAACACCAGCCAATTTATGAATTTCTATGATCTCAATCCACGTAGGCTCCCACGAGTTAGAAAAATAAGCAACACACACAAACACAACATTCCTAGGTCTTTCCAGCTTCGCCCTTTCGTGACATACCAATAGTTCACGTCCTGAGATTTGCACATGTGTGCTCCACTAGGTGCCAAAGAGTTCAGTAAGCAATTTCTCTGTTGTAAAGACCACCATTTCACGTCAATGTTGACATTTTCATGTAATTATTTCATCTTGTCCTTCAAGATTTCCATACTACGATCATCAGATACGCTAGCACACCTCTCACATCCCACCCTCCTTGCACAAAGGACCTGGTAATATTGAGAGTCTAACTCCCAAAACTTTCCAGCATGTTATGATTGATCTAAATCGATAGGGTCGTGCCTTCCTAAATTAGAATACTAATAGGATAAAACAAAACCAAATGAGATGCACACTCAGTATTTTTTAGGAAACATTAACAGCTGTCATCCTTCACAAAATGATGTTGTTTCAAGTTATGCATTATTGTAAGAGTGTCTTTACAATATTAGATGCAAACATACACACTTTAGTAGGTTTAGACTTCCACACAAGATTAAATACCTCCAAAATGAAGTCCTTATTGGCCCTTTACGTCTATGGCGCACTCTCACAAGCACAGTTAGAGAGCACATGGTGGCCCGTCTTAGTAGAATATATCCATGTAGTAGAAAATAGAAAAATAAAGCATACACGCTGTCCCTCTGTAGGATGTCAATCTGTAGAATCTAAGAAATTACAGAGGTTAGAAAGATGGCATCCATAGTTTTTGGGTTCCAAGTATCCTTTTCATCCCTCATACAATGGGACACCAATTGCACGTCAGGGTGCGAGGGCTTGGTTAAAGACCATGGAACATCCTCTCGCCGATTACTCCAGTCATTAGTAGACTTGATGCAGATATGATAAATCATAGTCTCCCAAAAGAAATCCCACTAGTTTTGAATTACACTTTATTGTTTTTATGGACGAATTAAGTTATATGTAATAGCCAAGATTCAAATCTCCCAAAATCCCCCCAGGATAGATAGAAAACTACCTTACATCACTACAGACCTCTCCTGAGTTTACCCTATAATGATGATTGACACCTAAGGTTCTTACCTAAATGGCTACCAATTATTTAAGACCTCCCAGTTCACTAACGCACACCAAACATTCATATATTGTTTTTCGTAACTCGAACCCCCCTTCGGGTGAATATCCAAATCGCTAAGGTCAACCCTCTACTTGGACAGATAAGGGGTTGAATTTAACAATCAAATATATACTCAAAGCATAAATACACAATATATTTCAATAAATTAATCCTAATATGCAATAAAATGTAATTAAAAAAAACTAAGGTTCATACATATTGCGATTCTCAAGCTAAAATAGAATTAGTTCATAAGGAAAGTATGAAATATAATCATAATCATATTCGTATTCAAGCTAAGAACTAGAAAAGGATAAGAGTGATGTCTCCCTTTTTGTTATAATTATATGCCCTTAGGAGACATCAAATTAGGTGATTATTTGACTTATTTACTAGACTTTTAAGCTTATTTGGTCATATTACGATTTCTTCCCTTGGATTTGGTTTATTTGTGTTTTAAAGCTTTTATGCGTTAATTCCTTTATTTTTACAGTAAAGTTCTTCGGTTTATGATCTGATGGAGTATCAAGGCAAGGAGAAGAAACGGAAGTCTTGGATTAAGCGTTGAAGTCAAAGGCGAGAATAATTGATTCGAAGAAGTAATTAGTGGAGAATGAAATCTGGAATGCTGTCACAAATCCCTGTTTTTGAGCATCTTAGCCACTGATTCAGCCTTGGAGCATAAAATGAGGTAGATAGAGCTTGAAGTCAGGAAGATTTTCCAAGTTGAACGAAGTGATTCCGATTCCGGACGCAAACGTTACAGCTGTTTTAGTAACAACTAGTCACCATATACGGGATTTCATTAAAAGGATTGGGGATTTTATTCTAATTAACCTAATCCTTCTTTTTAAAAGCCCAATCCGTTTTTCTCACTATAAAAATGCTCTTGACTTCAATTTTCATACACACATTCATATTAGAGAAGAAACCAACGCTTGGAGAAGTCAGAGAAGCAAAAAGGAGAGAGAAAGCTGAAGCTGGAGAATTATTTCTTCCAACCATCAGTCCTATCAACCCTTTAATTAGGTTTTTCTATTTCTATAATTTATTATGAGCACTTTTTATATCAATTTAGTAGTTTTTAACATTAGCATGAGCTAAATTCCTTAAGTGCTTGAGAATCGCATTAATGGGTTGAACCCAAGTTTATTGAATTTATGTTTTTGGGTTAGGGATCGATCAATTTAAATTGAATTGGATAATTTCGTATTGACTATTATTTTGCATTTAAATACTGTCTTTGAAGTCATGAATCAAATATAGGAATTAGTAATTAAGCTATATACTTTGGTGGGAAAGTGATCGCCTTGACGGGGAGTTTCATTACGGAACTTAATAATAGACGTAAGGTAGAAATTATTGACCCTGGCGGGTTTATTTAAACTTATAGCCAATTGGGTAGAATACTTGACCATTCGAGGGTGGATTATGATTGCCCTGACAGGGTTTGTAACACCTAAGAATAGCTCCTAAGTCCACCCTGACGGGGATTAGGAGACTATAGAATCCCGATTAGTACTTAATCCCAATTCATCCCTTAAACAGAAATATTTATTTAATGAATTTAGGTGAAATCCTTGCGAAACTCAAGTAATGCCTTTAAATCTTTGCGTCTATTCAGTTTTATTTACTCGCGTCTTATTTATTTGCGTTAGTTAATTTAGTATTTTATTTTATTTGCATCTTAGTCCTTAATCAAAAAACCAAAACAAATATTTATATCATTTATTTTCCGCATCATATAACAATTATTCACACTTATTACATAACATCGAAAGTCATATCCAATCCGTCCCTGAGATCGAAATCCCATTTACCGGATATTACTTGGATGACCCGTACACTTGCGGTACGTGTCTTGCCTTTTTAGGTATGTTATTTTAGAACACACAAGGAGACACCAAATATTTGCAGTAAAATAATGACATAATGATCATAAAAAGGTGGAATGGTGTTGAACCCTTGATTTTCCTTTACCAGGCGTTAATGGTGTTGGTAAATAATAATAAACACTATTCAAACGAAATGACTTCAACAATAATATAATCAAAATCGTAATTAATACAAACATTACACAAAATTGAAATATAAAACATAACTTATACGGATACCAGAATTTTGAGTGATAATACGATAGTGCTTGCGTTAAAAAATATATTCCAGGTGCAACCGGTATCTCTAAACAAAATAAATTCTATCACTACCCCATTCTCAAAAAATGACTATTGAGAGAAGTAGAGTGAGAGAGATTTCTGGTGTGTTGTAATTCTGTTGTTGTTGGTGTATTTCCAAATGACCTTTGAGCTTGTTTATACAATGGTAATATCTCTCAAAAACCCGTTTGTAATAAATCCATTCATAAAGAACACCATAAATTCTGCAATAAACATATCTATCTTAAATGCGAAACCCGTCACTCTTCTCTTGGAAGTTGGCATGAACCTAGACGTTTTCTTTGACAAGGGGGAGAACGAATCTGGTCAGTTCTTGTAACTCCTAAGCCATAAGTGCAGGAGTTACCACTGGGGATGGGAGCAATAATGATGGTCTTTTAATGTCGGAGTTTCTGACCGTTGGGAATAAACGCCATGAGATGACCGAAAACTCTTCGGCGGGTACGAGACGACTCAGTCCTGACTCGAAATTCCCGCTCTCAAACTATATTTTAAATTTTGTATTTTACCAAGACTTCCCAACACCCCCCACGACCACGATGCGTCACTGCCATTTATTGGTTATAGTTTTTTGTTGGGTAGTGAAACAGAACTCATCCCTAAAATAGTATTCAGCGAAGGTTGAACCCTGGTTGGTAGCATTTCGCATGACCTAACTTTCCATCTAAGTTAGGACATCTCTGTCTAAAGTCTTTTGAAATGTATAAAAGGAGAAAATATTATAAACCAATATTTTTCCATCTCTATTTCTTATATGGAACTTTTCAAGGAAAAAACTCTTGGATTTCTCTTTCTTTAAGAGAATGAAAAAACCATTAAAAATTTCTTTAACGTTTAACAAATGGCTGCTCCAAAGTGTTATGAAATTATGCAACACTTATTTTAATCTTAAAAACATGATATATAGGTTTTCCAATACGTTTATGAAGTTGTGGGACCCATTTAAGTGGTCCAAATCAACCCAAAAATATTTTAAGAGAACGCAGACTAGTTCAAATCACGACAGCGACAAATTCAATAACTCTTCCATATTAACTACAAATCATGAATCATCACCTCTCACGTGCTCTTGACGTCAAATAGTATCATGAACCGAAATGTCTTGCTCAGAATCCTAGCCGACTGTGCGGGCCGCGGGGGTGACTCTATTTAGTTGATTTCCAAGTCTTCCTTGTAAAAACTTTCACTTTCCTAAAATGGATTTATGGTCTTGTTGTGACTTGGGGGTTTCATTGACTCCGTGACTCCTTATCTTGATCTTGGGACCACGTAGCACCATATACCTAAGACTTGCACACTTAATACACATTTAACACAAAAAATCTCTAAAAGTAACAATACAACCGACCCTAGACAAGAAATCGTAGAACGTCAAGTATTAGGGAATAATCCCTAAGTTTAATAAAACTTAAAAATAATACGAGATACTGTTATTTTGTCAAAAATGACAAGACATTAATACCTCAATCGGTTACTCTTTCTAAAGAAATGTACACGGTTATTAGTTGAGCTTTTAATAAATTTATACAAATAGTGTCATTATTATATAATTTTATAATATACATCTTAAATGAAAGTTTCTGGATTGTATATAGGTTGAGTTTCAGTTTTGGACTGGTTTGATCTGGATCAAATATCGTTTGAACGATTTAGTTGGGTACAATTTAGTTATTTTTATCGAACTTAATCTATAATGTTCAAATTAAATTTACCAGTAATGTATAACAATTTAGATATACAGTAAAAACTCGATAAATTAATACTCGACTATTTAATAAACTCTCTAAGATAATATTTTTTGCCGGTTCCGACTCGGGAATAGGGTGCTAAATTAATAATTCGCGAAAATTATAAGATAATACATTTTTTATGATACCTATAGACCCCAATTTAAATATAAATTAATAATTTCTTATATACTACATATTACATGAAATATTTATGAAGGTTTATTGAAAAATGACTCAATTCTCTTTTGTTGTTAGTTGAAATTTATGTTTATTAATGTCCATAAAGTGATATAGTATCTTCAATGTATCTCCCACTTTAACAATTCACTAAAATGACCGTATCACTTTATGGCCGTATCCCATGTAATTAAAAGTATTACGGTCAAGGGTTATTATATTCAATGTATCTTCAATAAATATAAATTATTTTAAGAATAAATTAAGGATAATTTATATTCTCAATACAATGCATATACAAACGGCATAAAGTGAATTATTATCTTCAATGTATCTCTCGCTTTAAATTCGAGTAATTTATATATAAAGAAAACTCTATAAGCATTTAAAGTGAGAGATTGAAGAGTTTTTTCAAATTAGATTATTCATTTGATACATGTTTGTATATGCATTGTATAATAATTAAGTGGAAGTTTGAATGGTATTTGTAATTAGGTATTTCATTATAAATTAATAAAATATTAATATATATATAAATTAATAATTATTAATTTATTGATTAATTAATAAATTTTGATAGTCTCAAGTAAGGGTGGAAATCGAATCCAAAATTTTCGATTTTCGATTTCCGACTTTTCCGATCCGAAAATTTAGATTTCAGAACAGATTTTTAAGGCTCCGAAATTCTAAAATTCTGATTTTCCGATTTTTTTTTCGAAAAAAATTGGATTGGAATTGGAACTACATATAAATTTCCGAAATTTCCTAATATTCCGATCCGATTTTATTTCCTAATTATATTTCCATTTTTACATTTCGTATATTGTATAAATAATAAATGTTGAGATAAAAGAAAAAATTATACAACTGAAGATGTTAAAAATTTCAGAACAAAAAAAGAAAAGAAAAAGCAACGTTGAATTAGAATGAAATATTATGATTGTTGTAAGATTTTTACTTAGAGTGATTAAGTATATGAAAAGGGAATGGTGGGTAAGTTTTGTAGGTCCATGATTTTCTGTGACGGTTGGAATGAGAGAATTAAACATTTGAAAAAAAAAGACTGTTGCAATGGGCAATTTGGTTTTACGTTTTACTATACTTTTTGAAATGTTTTGTAGTAAATATCAATTTGAACTGTATTTATTTTTTTATAATTAAAAAAACAGTGGGTGAATATTACATAGTTCCAATTTTCAATCGTTAGTTTCGCAATTTCCGAACCCAAAATTCCGCTGAACGAAAAGTTTCGAAATTTCCGTGCCGAAATTTCTGAATTTTCGGTAAATTCTGAAATTCCGAATTCGGAATTGTTTTTTCCATTTCCGAAAAATTGGATAGGAATTGGAATGGATAAAATCTATTCTGAAAAAGATTAGAATTTTTTCGAAAAACCCTTTGTCCGATCCGTTTTTTCCGATTTTCATCCCTAGTCCCAAATATATTAATTTATAGAGTTTTCACTATAAGATTATTTGCCGTTTATACCTAACTTTTACTTATCGTTGCTATGACTTGAACCCGAGACACCTACCCTTACTTAGGTTACTTATAGTATCATTATCATCTTTGGAGACATAAGTAATTCAGAAGACAGAATATTATAAATGAGTTATGCAACACTTTACTAAAATCTAGCATCCGTAAAGCATCTACTCATTAGTTAATTATGTAATAATATGATTCTTGTATGTTACTCAAAGTCTCCAGTATTGCAAAGGATTATGTTTGATAAAATAATGTTATTATATTTTATAAAGATACCAACGGATAATGTTCGATAATGTGTCTACTTGCAATGTCTTAAAGTCCCGATATATTTGACCAAAGCGTAAAAATGAAATGGACTCAGCGTGTCTCACGGGCGTTTCAATCACGGAATATACTAGCTGCCTTGTTTCACCATTTGCGAACATTGCCTAGCTCATTGGTCAATTTCTATATGATGCCGAGATTTTGTGGTATTGCCCAAAAAGTTTTCAATTACCGATGATTTTCCATTTGTCTCTTAGACAAAAACAAATTGATGCTTCTAACAATATTATTATAATATACTTATCTAATCATATAAGAAAGAAAATAGAAGTAATAAAAAAAAAATATATGATTATTCAAGTTTGAGAATGAACCGTTCTACACTAGAGCTCTTGAGCAAATATGACACATTAATGGTAAGCCTCTTCTTCTTAGGCTTTAGAAACCTGACATGCAGTTTAAAAATGTAGATATCACGAAAATCCCTTTATGGTTTAAACCCAGAAATGTTCTAATGACCCTATGGACCAAAGCGGGATTGGGGTATGTTGCAAGTGGAGTGGGGGTTCCTCTTCAGATGGACTCCATAACTGAATAAAAAACAAGACTAGGTTATGCTCGAGTTTGTGTGGAAATTGATACTAAAGAGGTCTTACCTGATAAGGTTTATGTGGATATGGGACAAAGTGAGCTTCAGGATGTGGTTGTTGAATATGACTGGAAGATAGTGATCTATCTAAAGTGCAAACAATTCGGTCACCTGGAGGAAAAATGTAGAGATGTTACTAAAGTATAGAAAGAAAAGGTACCTGCTCCTAAGCAAAACCTGAAAAACAAGGAAAAGATTAATGAAAATAAATGGCAAACAGTTAGAAGTAACACACAAATACCTACTTCTCATGATCATAATAAGGAGTTTGTATCACTAGTAAGAATCCTTTTGACAATTTAAATTCTAATCTAAATGTGTTAGAACAGGATGTTTTAAAGTTTATGAATGCAGATAGTGGTCCATAGATCACTAAACACCCCAACTTATGAATATAGCAGCCTAGAATGTTAGGGGATTTAACAGTCTCCTAAGACAATTGGATGTAAATAGTTTTATTAATGATAATAATATCAAGCTCCTTGGGTTACTTGAAACCAAAGTCAAAGAGGGAAATTGCTTGAACATAATATATAATCATTTCTCACACTTGGAGATGATAAATAATTATTCCCATGATGATTCAGGGAGGATTTGGATACTATGGGACAAGAACTATATTGACATAACCCTCATTAAGGCTACATCTCAATCCATGGTGGTGAAGGTTTTTATAAAATCTAGTGGTATAATTAAATGGGATTATATAATTAAATGGAGTAACATAACCCTCATTAAGGCTACATCTCAATCATTGTCTATGCAAGCAACAATGATGATCATAGAATAGAACTATGGGATTATATAATTAAATGGAGTAACATTATTCTAAAGAGAAGGTGATATTCCTGGGAGATTTTAATGATATACTCAAGGTGGAAGATTGGTTGAACTGTGACTCCCTTTCTAAAAGCTCAATCCTCTTTAATGACTTCTTGGATGATGCTAACCTCTATGAGCATCACTATGGAGGAAGATTTTTCACATAGACAAACAAGAATACATTAGGTCAACTCAGGGCCAGTTAAATTGACAGGGTCTTTATTAACTCTGTCTGGATGAATGTTATTCAATCAAGTGTACTAATTGTACCCCTGTCTACCTCTGATCATTGTGCTCTAAGAATTACTATTGAGGTAAGTAAATCATCTAAGCCTAGCCCCTTCAGCTTTTACAACATTTGGTCTACTCATGAGACTTATCTGAAGGTCATTTAAAAGGCCTGGAATATAGAAGTTAAAGGGAATTATATGTTTCAATTTATTATGAAACAAAAAGAAGTGAAAAAAGTCCTTAAGGGAGTTGAATAATAAATATTATAAGAGAACTTCTCATCATATTAAATGTATTAAGGATGAACTTGCCTTTATTCAGACAAATATTATGAAAGGTGCTATAGACATTGTCACAGTTATAGAGGAGAAAGTCCTAATTAAATCTCTTGAGGAAACTATTATGAATAAACATGAGGTTCTTAAGCAGAAGTCAAAAGATACTTTTATTAATGACACTGATTGTAGCTCTTAGTACTTCTACAAAATGATAAAGGGAAGATTAGCTAAAAATACTATTGGCACCTTGATTAGAGAAGATGGGAGTGTAATAGTTGAGCCTAACTTGATATGTAAAGAATTTATCACCTTATATAAAAAATTACTTGGAACAGAAGATCACCTGCAAGCTATGTTGTAGATCTTAGTTTTGCTGCCTACGCGGACGACCAGGGCCTAGCGCTTAGGCGAAATTACACGGGAACTAGGCGGAATAATACGGTTTTGAATCCTGCTGTGCAATTTTGTATATTTAGTAATATATATGTAGTAATGATGTCTTCTCATTTGTCATGAATTAATATTACGATGAGACATCATTTTTAGTGATTTAGAAGTCTTTATAATCGATTTTCTTGAGAAATATTACACTTTCCTATTTCTAGTCTTGATTTATTAAATTGTTATTTTTAGAGCATATTGGGTTTAATTATTTATTTAGTGTGAAGCTTTAAAGATAATTATGAAGATTAATTAGAGTCCAAGTCAAAGACTAAGAGATAAGGAAAGAAGATAAGCATGGAAATTGGAGATAAGGAAACAAAAGCTAAAATATGGAAAAGGAAAAACTACCATAAATCTGAATTTCACCACCCACGACTACAAATCAGCTTATATCTCAACATAGGTGAGGAATTTGGAAGAACGGTCAAGAGCAAAGTTAAATATCTTTCCGAGACGATGCATTTCGACTACTCATACGAATCAAACGGATAAGTATTGAAGCTGTTAGAACCAAAACAAAAACGGGGCTGATTTCATATTTTAGGGTTACAAATTTGAGTTGGGCTAGGAGTCCACTACTTCCCTTTTCCTTCAAGAAAATGAATTAGGACTTCTTTACACCTATAAATACACCCTTATATCACTTGTAAATCATCCTTGCCTCATAGTAATTGGTCCTTAGGTTTATTATCATCAGAATTATTGTAGAGAGCAAGATGATGTCTTTCATTATTTATTTTAGTTTATTTCCTTCAGGTATGAACTAATTTTCCCATAGCTTGGGTTTTGCATCATGTATAATCTATGAATTCTATTCTCTTTCTATCTAAGTTTCTTTGGGAATTATATGTTTTAATCTGATATTAGCTTCTTACCTATATATTTTTTATGTGTTTTGAATTATTGTCTGTCATAGAAATGATCACTTTAGGCTTTCTTAATAGTAGTTAGATGTTCACCTTAACTGGGTGTCTAATTATTGAAACACCACATAACGTCTAGTGTCGATATTGGTCTTGACAACACTAATTCTAACTAGATAGTCATTAGGGTATAATTTAATCACTATCACCATGTTTGGAATTGAATTGCTTAGGACCTTGGTAGCGCTTGATAAACCTAAGTTTAGGCTGGCTCGTGGTGTGTCCGTATCCCCCTTAGTCGCTCTCCAGGTCTAAGAGAGGGAATTTAGAATCCTGACTAAGTATTTAAGGGCTAATTATCTCCCTTATTAACTAGAATTTGATAGAAAGAATTAGAAGTATTAGTGCATACTAGCAAAACCTAAGCTATACTTCTCATCTCATATTTTGCATCTTTTATTTTATTGTCTTTAATTTTCATTAGCTTAATTATCCATCTCTCAATCGTTCCTATTTATTTTCTGTCTTTTAATTAATTATTCTCTACTCTTAATTATTGCTCATTCGTATAACACACTAAGTCCCTGAGAACGAATTCAACTTATCATTAGAACTTGCATACGTCCTGTAATACTTGTAGTAACGTGCTTGCCTAGGGTGCTTTAGTGCATTGTTTTCAACGTTTAACACCCTAGGCGACACCAAGTAATTATAGCAATTTTAACTATTTAAGTCATAAAATTCATCTAACAACACTATAGTAATTATAAAAATACTAAAAATTGAGTTATAATATCAATTAAAGAATTCTCGAGAATAATAAAAATAACAAGAAGGCCTATGTGGGCATGTTTTGCCATTAATCATCGCCTAGACGGTTATTTTTTGTCATTAATCGACACCTAGATGGGCTAGGCGGCTATTCCACGGTTACTAAGGCGCTTGGCAAAAAACGCCTAGAATTTTTATTAGGCGTAAGCGGCTGAGGGGGGAGTTGACGCCTAGGCGGGGAGATCTACAGCATAGCCTGCAAGAAGTATGTTCGAGTGATGTTATTAAGAGTATTATAAACACCACAATCACTAATGAGCAGAGATAAAGCCTTACTGCTCCTTTCTCTAATGAGGAGATAAAAAGTGCCTTATTCTCCATCAATGATTATAAAAGCCCTGGCCCTAATGGGATGAATTCCTGCTTTTATAAGCCAGCTTGGTCCATTATTGGTGATGACTTTTGCAGGGCTATTAATCAATGCCTGGAAACAGGAGAACTTTTACAACAAGTTAATGCTACAAATATTGTGTTAATCCCAAAGGAGAAAAATGCATCTAATGTGAAAAAGTTTAGACCTATTGCTTGTGTGAATACAATTTACAAAATCCTTGCTAAGCTACTGTCTAGCAGATTAATGAGGGTTTTAAATACTATCATTTCTATAAATCAATTGGCTTATGTAAAAGGAAGATTTCTTTGTGACAATATTCTGGTTGCACGAGATTTAGTGATGGGTTATAGTAAGAAGAACTTATCTACCAGGTGTATAAGAAATCTTGATCTGCAAAAGTCCTTTGACAGTGTTAATTGGGAGTTTCTTATTAATACTCTCAAAGCAATGAATTTTCCTACTATTCTCATTAAATGGATCAGAATGTGCATATGCTCCCCAAGTTACTCTATTTGTTTAAATGGTAAAGTTAATGGCTATCTCAAGGGGAGAAGGGGTCTAAAATAGGATGAACCCCTCTCTCCCTATCTCTTTACTATCTGTATGCAAGCATTCTCTGGGATTTTTCATCATATTGCTAAAAAGAGGAGCTTTAAATTTCATCCTAAGTGTAAATCTCTAAGTCTTAACCACATAATATTTGCTGATGATCTACTTACTTTCCTTAATATTGATAATGGTTCTGCTCAATTGATTAAAGAGGGTCTGGATCTTTTCTCTAGATTATCTGGTCTGAGGATTAACTATTCAAAAAGTGAGATATACTATGGTGATACTCCTGCTCATATTCAAAAAATCTATTTCCTCTATACTTGATATTAAAGTAGGTACAATGCATGTCAGATACCTTGGAGTCCCACTCAACTCCAAGAAGCTAAGTGTTTCAGATGGTAACATTTTGGTGGAAAAAATATGTCAAAGTGTAACCTCATGGAATCCTAAACTCCTATCTTATGCAGGTAGATTAGCATTGATTAAAGTGGTGTTGATTAGTAAGGTATTATTTTGGTGTAGAGTTTTTATCCTACCTAAACAAGTTATCTATAAACTTAATCAAAGAATTAGCAGTATCTTATGGAAGGGAAATTTAGATGGAGCTCAGGGGGCTAAGGTCTCCTGGTCGACTATATGCACTAAGAAACAACTAGGAAGCCTGGGAATACCAAACAAGATCTAAATAGAGTTTGTTTACTTTTCACCTTTCGGAGAATGTATGTAAGGGATGACAACTTATGGAGTAAATGGGATCACTATAACCTCATTCAAAATAGATGTATTTGGAGTCTTGATCAAAAGCAAAGCCACACCTGGATGTGGAAACAATTACTAAAAGTTAGGAAGCTAGCTTTTAAATTAATTCATCATAGGGTAAATAATGGTAGTAATACCTTTATTCTTTGGGATAGATGGTTAGATTCTAATGATATCTCAGCAGTGCTGGGTAAGGACATTTATCAGCTCGGCCCTGATTGCAACAAAACTATTGCTGACTGTTTTGGCCATTCAAGATGGAGATTACCCCCGTAATATGTGATATGCTTTCGCACCTTCAAAACATCACTCTCAATAATCAAAAGGATAGAATTCTGTGGAGTGAATCCACTAAAGAGAATTTCTATTTCAGGAAAAATTTGAGTAAAGTAAGTGATGACAAACCTGAAGTAACTTGGCACAAAATAGTCTGGGGAAAGTGTTGTATCCCTCGTTGTTTGTTTATAACTTGGTTAGCTTGTCAGAATAGGCTAGCCACAAAAACGAGAATGCTGGAGTGGGGATTAACCATTAACCCCATATGTGATTTCTGTTTAATTGGTGTGGAGGATCTCGATCATCTAACTGTCCCTTGCTCCTTCATAAAAAGAATTTTATCAAAGCTGCTTGATAGATGTGGAATCTCTTCTAATCCTGTAAATTGGGAGGATTTGATTAATTCGGCTATCAATTTTGGTTCCAGTTGCGAGAAGAAACTAATTATTGGACTGTGTATAATAACCTTCGTTTACTGTATTTGGGTTGAGCGTAATGGACGGGTTCATGGAGATGGAAGGCTCAGTGAAGATCAGATTAGCAATTACATCAATTCTCTAATTGTGATTAAACTGAAGCGGAGAATATTTCGAAGTAAAGAGGGACGAAGTTTGGCGGTCAAATGAATTGATACATAAGTGTTTGACTTTAGTTAACCGTCTTGTGTAATGTTTCGTTTCTAAAGTTTTGTAATGGCCCATATGTTTTGGGTTTTACACTATGGCCCAAATATTTTTAAACTAGTTATTCACTAGTATGTAATTGATGTTGGATCTTTCATTTTAATAAAGTTGATAGATTTACCAATAAAAAAATGATTAGACCATTTAAAATATACATTATAAATAACATTTAAATGCTAATTTTTTGTATAATACCCAACATTATTCCTTAAATAACCTTTATTCAGAGGTTTGAAAGGCTTTCTTTTCTTACTTTGCACTTTGAACATAAAAAAGCAATATCACATAGTAAACATATACACACGATGATATGGCAATATTAAAACCGTTATATTGAATTGAACAAGAACAATTGAGAAAACTTAGTAATATTACACACTTTGTTCTAAATAATTATCCATTTAACATTTTACATAGATTAAAAAAAAATATAATCATTAATTTTTTACTATAAAAATAAGTTTCACAAAATATCTGGAAATTAATAATATTTATTGAAAACATAAATTCTAATAGATTAAACGCTTCGTTTATTCCCTAAAGTTTGGCCGTCATGACAGCTTTCCCCCTATTATATTTTTTCGGTATTGGATACCCCTTAAGTATCATTTTCGTGACTAGGTAGCCCTTTTTGACGTAATTCGTTAACTTTCTCCGTTAAGTCATCACGTGCAGTTCATGTGCCTTTTTTTTTTAAATTAAAAAATTATTTTTCTGATTTAATAAATATAACATATTTTTTAACTAGGGCAAAATTAGTATTTTTTGATCTTCAAATTTTCAAACCTACAAACCTTCAAATTTTTAAACCTTCAAGTTTCAAATCTTCAAACCTTCAAGTTTCAATTCTTCAAATCTTTAAACCTTCGAACCTTCAAATTTTTAAACCTTCAAGCTTCAAACCTTCAAACCTTCATACTCCACCAATCCTTCTTATTATATGAATCAACAAATATAGTGAATGTATGACAATCTGAAAAAACTCGACAATCGAACATCTTAGTCAATAACATATTAGTCTCTTCCCACTGACCAAAATTACACAAACCTTGGATTAACGAATTATAAGTGACAATATTTGGAGGTAACAATATCAGGCTTAATTCCTTTTTTATTCATAATATCCACCACTCTCTCTGCATCTCTTACTACCTTTCTTACCATATGAATCAACAAATATAGTGAATGTATGACAATCTGGAAAAACGCGACAATCAAACATCTCAGTTAATAACATATTAGCCTCTTCCCACTACACAAACCTTGGATCAACGAATTATAAGTGACAACGAATCTGGTTTAATATTCCTTTTTTCTAATACCCTAAGCCACTCGATAGCCTTAAGTGTGTTCCCTTAACACAGCTCAGAAGAACAAAGATAAAAAATCATCACAACCTCCATCACTCTCTCTGCATCTCTTACTAATCCTTTCTTACCATATGAATCAACAAATATAGTGAATATATGACAATTAAACATCTCGGTTAATAACATATTAGCCTCTTCCCACCTACCAAAATTACACAAACCTTGGATCAACGAAGAATAAGTGACAACATTTGGGGTTTCATCTCAGAAAATAGTTTAACGACATCATCTACCATTCGGTCTTTGTAAAGACAGAAATAATAGGTCCAGGTTTAATATTCCTTTTTTCTAATACCCTAAGCCACTCGCCCATTTCTCTGAATAGAGAGAGAGAGAGCAGCAGGGTAATTTTTCATCTTCGCAAAACTGTTTAATAGTTTATTATAGTCCACAGCAGAAAGCTTGGATCGCCTTCTGATCATTTGATATATAGTAAAACGAGCATCTTTGACACTACTAATATCATCAAAGAATAAAAGAAGAGGCGAAAGATGTTACTGGTTTTGTTCAAGGAAAAAAGAGAAGATCTAAAGCTGAACAAAGAAGAACCATTCAGTTTCATTATGACTGAATGTACCCTAGTTTTATTTTATAAGTGACAACATTTGGGGGTATTACCCATTGATTTGAAGAACACAGAAATTAGAGTTCTTCATCTCCCCCAATTAGAATTAATTTTGTTTTATTTTTGGTTTATTTTTGTTTTAATTTTCTATTTATATGTTAGGGATTGAGAAATACCCATTTTGCCCTTCTTAAAAAGGGGTTTTATTTAATAATTTAAAAAAATGATTTTTTAATTAAAAAAAATTAAAGCACATGACCTGCACGTGATGAGTTAATGGAGAAAGTTAACAGATTCCATCAAAAATGGCTACCTAGTCACGTAAATGATACTTAAGGGGCATCCAGTACCAAAAAATATAGTAGGGGGCAACCTGTCATGATGGCCAAACTTTAGGGGGTAAACGAGGTATTTACTCATTCTAATATTGTAATAGGGTTTTAGACAAATAATAGAAAAAGTATATTGATATTATAAACAAACAATTATTTTAGAACTACAATATTTATAACTGGACATTATCTAAAAATAGAGAGAGTATAGAATAACATGAGTCGATATAGTTATATCAACTAATTAAGTGTGGTTCTCTATTAATAGATCGAAATATACACTTGAACGATTGAGTTAGTTCAACTAGCAAAAATCTTGTAATAACCTAAACCAGTTGGGTTAGTTCAATTGGCCAAACTTGTTATTTTCCAACACTTTGAAGGATGTGAATGAGAGGTACAAGGTTCGAATTCCTCTTTGAACAAGGGTAACCTAGTTCAGATTACCTCGGGGGTGAACTAATCAGAGTGTTTCTCTTTCCTAATTACTTTTTTCTCTCTCTCTCTCTTTTATTTAATGACACATAAGATGACACATAAGGGTGAACCAAAAAGGGCTGACAAATATCATTACTCTTATTCTATGTAACGTAATATATTCATCTGGTTAAAATCATTTGACCTTGAATGAGAAATTGAGTCATGGAATTTGAAGAAATTAAAAGAAGAAAAAAACAATACATGTTATTTATTTTTTTTTTTCCTTTGGTTATGAAGCAAAGCAAAGAAAAAATAAAAAAAGGACTGATGGGCTTTGAACCTGGGCTTCCAAGCTAGTGGGCTTTTGGGCCAGACTTTCATACCATTTGGACCAGCTTATGCTTTGGTCTTCTATAGTAAACGTTGTGTCTTTTAATATAACGTATCTTCAAATGAACCATCACAACTCTTTGCCAAATATACCTTTTCATCTTCTATTAATAGTTGGCCAACTCAACCATTTCATTCATTCATTTTTCAAAGCATTAAAATTATAAGAGAGATAGAAATAAGCAGCATTATAAAGTTCGTTGAAATTCTTAAGAATTCGTGTGTCAGTTTCTTTTGAATAGTTTTGTTGTTGTATCCTGGAGGTTGAAGCCAACAAACGTAAGACACTGGTACGTGGCCTAAATACCTTAAAGACATCGGATCCAATCAGAGCCTCGACAAGTAAATTTATTTATTTATTTACTTTTATTTTATTTCTGCATTAGTTGTTGTATTATTTTACTGGTTTATACAAATTAAAACACAACATTGTTATGGAAATATTTTCTATTCTCATTTAGCGTTTGGTGGATGAAGGCTCATAGAAGGCGATCAAATTATGTTCAGAGGGAATTCCTTTATCTCATATTTCTTTCGCAGATGATCTTATACTCTTTTCGGAAGTATTTGACTAAAATTTGATGTTGTGCAAGAAGCATTAGAATGTTTTTGTCTAAGTGCGGGACAATCAATAAACAAAGGGAAGTCCTTGATATATTTTCCAGAAATATGTACATGATCTAGCAGATTGTATCACGAATTACGTAAGTACTTAGGAGTGCCGATATTATTTGGAAGGAGACCGAAGGGTTTCCGTGGGGAGACGATCAATGGTCTTAGAGGAAAGCTTGCTGGTTGGAAGAGTAAGTCACTTTCCCTGACGGGTCGGATCACGTTAGCTCAATCAGTTTTGTGTGCAATGCCTATTTTTATAATGAAAGTGTAGAAGTTACGTAGGTATGTATGTGAGTAAATTTAACGGATTGTTCAAGATTTTGATTGGGTTAGGTGGAGGATAAAAAAATCAGTTAAGTTGCTTGGGATAAAGTTTGTACTCCAAAGAATCAAGGGGGTTTAGAATTACGTATGTCATGGGATATGAATAGGGAACTACTTGGTAAGATCGGGTGGAAGATTGTTCACGATGATACAACCTTGTGGGCGTTAGCGTTACATTTGAAATATTTCAAGAATAGCGTGCTTCATTATATAGGAAAACCTTATGATTCACATGTTTTCCGCGCCATCGTGGAGGGTATTGATGTGGTTAGACGGGGATCCCGATGGGCGGTAAAAAATGGAGTTAGTACCACTTTTTGGCTAGACGTATGGATTGGGAAAAAGCCGCTCTTATATGAATTTGAATTTTTCATTGGTAGTAGTTACTGATCTAATTGCGTAATATGAGGGTTTTCGAATGGCGGAAGACATGAGAGATAAAGATTTATTTGTGGAAGTGGATTTGGAGGAGGCGTTAAACGCGGTTAGACAAATCTACGATGTGAGAAGTCCGACAATGGAGTGGATAATCGAGATACATGAGATTCTAGGAAAGAATATTGGCTTCAAGTTTAGACATATATTTCGCGAAAGTAACACGAGTGAAGATTATTTAGCGCGGTTATAAAAACATTCTTATACAACATTTAAAGTGTAATACTTAATTAGAATTGAATTAAAATAAATGGCAAGAGGTTTATCATAGGAATATCTCTTGAATAGCAGCAGAATTGAATTGATTTGGAACTAGATAATCTTACGGCCGTGGATCTTCTTACTAGAAGAGAGACTTCTATATCCACAACCTAAGTGCTTCTTTAAATTTCTGATGGAAGTTGTATTTGTGTGATTAGCAGAAGAAGATAAAAAAATAAGAAGCGTGTGTTCTAATGAATTAATTAATAACGGGCACTTTCTTATCTTATTTATATGGATGAGGAGTTTAAGCGGTTCATTTTCCTTCTCAATTTCAAACATAATAAATTCATTTATTATAACTTCGTTTTAGCGCTTATAATAGATAATAATAATAAAAAGATTATCATATTTATTTCTTTCATTCTCCCACTCTCCTAAGATGGAGTTATAATTGTACTTTAGGTACTTACATCCCAATGTTCCATATCTTCTCATATACACACTAGCATCAAAGTGTCATCATACTTGGTAAATAGGTTGTGCGACCGGAAAGCATACGAGCATACGTTACTATAACCTGTTAGGGTACATAGTTGCTCAAATAATTCTCATTCGTTACGTATCCTGCAGTACCCCAGACTTAAATTTGTTGTATCATATTTTAATAACTCTAACCCCTTTGAATTTATATCACATCGTTTATGTGATCAAAAGAGTTCACTGACATAAATTTATGTGTCTCACTATCATGTTATAGTCCAAATTGACTTACATGATTGGTATACCTGCAAGCACACACTTTGATACACAATTTTAGTCTTCCCTTTACACTTAGATCCTTTTACGTTGATTAGGTTGCTTTCACAAACATGCTCCATTAGACCGAATCATTCATGATCATTGGTAATATGTTTAAAGTAGAATACACCTAATTAAATTCTCAAGATATAGTTAAAAATAATAAGGGCACAATTAAAGGCATCACAAAGTGAAGAGAGAGGGATCGACTTTTCACTTCTTTTTGGTCGAAAGCACATGTGGTTTGACACACGTGCTATGGTATTATTCATATAGCTCCAATTGTATGTCACAATTATATAAATACCATACAGATATATAATTAGACAAGCCTCGTTGCCTAAGATGAGCTCTTCGATCGATCAACCTTCTATGAAATCAATCAAGCAACTCATATCTGGCTATTATAGACTAAGTAGACAGTGGGATTCTACTTCGATCATAATAAAACTTAAATATGTATGATTCATGTTTATATCTCATCTTAACACTTAGTTAAGGCGACTATCTTAACTCAAGTTTTCTCAAGGGTTCTTCACTACTATGAATTAGTCTCATCTTTGATCACTTCTTGTGCCAAAAGAGATTGCCTGTGTGATAGGGCCAATCTCAGTCTATAGGACATTCATTCTTCAAAAAACACACGCATTATAATATATATCAAACATGATATTATTAAAAAAATCAGTTAATTAAATATACTAATGAAAATATATACATGAATGCACGTAAACTTGCAATATTCATACATTATATCTTGCTTAATCATATAGATCCAACATATCCATAAATATATCCCTTGGGATATCCTTTATGAATGGATCATCAAGCATATCGCGTGTGTGTATGTATTGCAAACCAACATCCTTTTGTGCAATAATATCTCTAACAAAGTTATACTTTATATCAATGTGTTTGGTCTTACTGTGATACTTAGGAGCTTTCACACAAGCCTTTTCAGCTTGACTATCACAATGTATAGTAACAGGACTCCCACTATCGCTTGAGAATCCTAAATGTTCAAAGAACCTTTTTAACTAAACAACTTCTTGAACCGCAGCTGAGCATGCTATCAACTCAGCTTCCATTATGGACAAAATTACACAGGTTTGTTTCTTGCTATTTCAAGAAATTGCGCAATTATTCAACAAGAATGCATGACCTAAGGTAGATATACACCCATATATGTATATATATACATATATATATATATATATATATATATCACTAGCCCAAACAGTGTAATATATCCTTCTAGGTGTAATCTATTTTCTCAAAAGCATAAGGCATGATCCATAATGCCTTTTAGATATCTCAATATCTTTTTCACAACCTTCTAATTCTCTTGTCCCAGCTTCGACTAAAAATGACTAACTAAACCTACCACATAACATATGTCTGGCCTAGTTGATATCATAACATAATATAAGACTATCTATGGTACTAGAATATGGCATTGTATACATTTTTTGTTTCTCTTCTGGAGTACTAGGACACATGTCGAGAGTTATGTTTATTCTATTTGCTACATGAGAGTTAATGGAATTGTAATTAGCCATACTAAAGCGTTCGAGTATATTTATGATGTAAGGTTCTTGAGATAAAGATAATAGTCTTCTAGACCTATCTCTGTGAATCTTAACACCAAGAATATAATTTCTTCTCCCATATCTTTCATATCAAATTGAGAAGCTAGCCACTCCTTATTAGCTTGAATAAACTCTTTATCATTCCCAACTGATAGGATGCCATCCACATGTAGAGATCAAATTACGAAATTTCTCTTGGAACGTTTAATATAAACACAGTAGTCTTCATTTATCATCTCACATCAATCTAATGAAATGACTTCATGAATTCTCAAATTCCACTTTCTCGAGGCTTGATCAAGACCATACATACTTTATTCTCTTGATCTTTTGCAATAAAACTCGAGGGTTGTTCCATGAAAATAACCTCTTCTAAATCTCCATTTAGAAATGCAGTTTTGACATCCATTTTGGTCTTCCATTGCTTTTCTCCATTCATTCTTAGCAGGGCGTGAAAGTGCATTATTTACTATTCGAGGTTCTTCCTTGTCTTGTGGAGTTATCATAAAGACTTCTCCTTCGATTTCAAATCGATGACGTGGAACTAAACCTCTATCACTTCTCTTAGGTTGAGAATCTTGAGAAATAGGATTATTAGATGATGCAATGGGTTCAACTGTCTCAAGTTATAGAGGATCGTCATTCTCTACTTCTTTAGTATGTGTTACCTCGTCAGGTGTCACATTTGTTTGTATATCATCTACCCGATTCTCATTATATTCACATAGAATATAATTTATATCAACCCCACCTCTACTAAGAAAACTATTCTCTAAGAATGTAACATCTATGCAAAAATAATTTATATATCAACCCCACCTCTATCGAAAAAATGTATTGATCATGATCATGCAAAGGCAGTAATTCATATGTGAGAACAATCAATGAATCAATTCATACACTAATTATGCACATCAAATACCATTAAATAAATATGATGGCGCAACATATAATGAATTCAAAAAAAACTATTGTCTTTTTCACTTGAACAAAAAAAATTTAATATCCATGCTTTTCTAATGAATAAAAAAACATGAAACTTAAAGGTGCCGCAAGAAAAAAACATGAGACAAAAACTTTAGCTTTTTTTTCGACATAAGAAAGAACAAAAGAATTCCATCTTTTTTTTCTTACGAACCAAAAAATTATAATTTCCAAACAAAATTAATTATAATTAATATATTACAACGCTCTGAGACCATATGTAATACTTAATTGGAATTGAATTAAAATAAATGGCAATAGGTTTATCATATGAATACCTTTTGAATAGCAGCGGAATTGAATTGATTCGGAACTAGATAATCTTACGGTCCTGGATCTTTTTACTAGAAGAGAGACCTCTATATCCACAACCTAAGAGTTTCTGTAAATTTTTTTATGGAAATTGTATCTATGTGAATCGTAGAAAAAGATTAAAAAAAATAAGAAGCTTGCGTTCTAATAATTTAATTAATAACTGACACTTTCTATCTTATTTATATGGATGAGAAGTTTAAGCGGTTAAAACTCATTTTTCTTTTGAATTCCTAACAAAAGAAATTCATTTATTATAATTTTTTTGGTGATTATAATAAATAATAATAATAAAAAGATTATTATATTTATTTCTTTCATGAAGATTCATCCGATTTGGCTTTAATATAGATAGATTTTGATTTAAGACTATGAGAAGGTTTCACACAAGTGATTTAAATAGTGTTATGACCATGTAATAGTTTATTATTGAACTGGTTTTAGGACCTTCATGGTATTAACAAAAATAATAATTCGAGTCCCTATATATCATTACATAAAACAGCAAAATTAACCAACCCCATTTGTCTACAAACACAAAGGCAAACTTATATACTTCTTTATAGTCCTTGGTTTATCAGTTTTGAAACTTTTCATAGTAATTTCGATCTCATGCAAATAATAGGAACTTATAGATTTCATCAAATTACTGAAATCGACTGAAGTAGCTTAAGAATCAACATAAAAACTTCCTATAAAATTACGTTTAAAATGAATATTCATGAATTTATCAGATTAGCATACCCTTTAAGAAAATGAATATATCTTCCCAGCTCTTAAAAGACCCAAACCATTATAATGAAAAGGGTAAAGCCTTCCTGAATCCCTTTAACTTTTCCCAAAGTGCGCGATCCGCCCCCGATCTTCATTTTTCGCCTTTCTGGCCCTCCATCTCAATACTTTGTGACGCCGTTAGCTCTTTTTTGGTTTTTCTGTTAATTGACCGTTAGTCAACACCACTTGGCGCCATGTCATCGCCACATCACCGCCACGTCACCGTCAGCTTCATCTCTAACTTAAAAAAAAAATCATTTGAAGGTTTGAATCCTTCAAACCTTCATCAATGGAAAAAATTTGGAACTTTTTTACACTAAATCTATGCTTTCTATCTTGTTGATTAAATCATGATTCTTGAATGATTTAATACTTAAAATCAAAAAAATCAACCCTTGTGGGCTTGCGGATCTGATCAAGAGGCAGATAAGTTTTGATTTTCAATAGCTTGCTCACCTTCCTTTCATTATAGAAAAATTAGTACTACTTTACATCATTAAACATATGATGAATTTCAAGCACAAGCACAAAGAGTATCATCAACCACATAACAGCCTCATCATCATTAATTTTATCATCATCATCATCACCACTCCTAAAAAGAAGGTAGCCAGCACCAAGACCAACGACAATAGCTATGAACACACCACCATTATAAGACATAATAGCTAACATCAAAAGGTATCCAATTGCAGAGTTCACCACAAAAAAGAACGCCCCCACAAATTTGACTGTCTTCCCACACCTTGCTCTGCCGCCATTCAGGAGTGGAGTGGTGGCTGTGGCGGAGATGGTGGTGGTGAGATCAGATGATTTTCGGAGCTTGAAACGGAGGCGATTATCTTCCAAGTATTGATAAAATATACAGAAAATGAAGAGGAAGAAAAGGGAGAAAAAATAAGACGACCATGAATTAGTTTTCTAAGAATCGAAGAGGATTGTAACTTGTCGACCCCAATAGAATGTCATGTGCATCATCTTTAATTTGTTACCTTATGGGTTTTGGTTTTTGGTTTTTGCAGAGAATTGTTGATGAGATTGTTATGGCTCTATTCACACCACTCAAAGCTCGGTTCAACAATGGTGATCCAACAGAAATCCCAATTTTCAAACCTCTGTTATCAACTTTTCGTTAAAGGGTTGTTCTGCAAATATAGGCAATGTTGACATAGCCACCCCTGCAGATACAGCTTCGATTGATGAGTTCCACCCACAATAAGTCATGAATCTGCCTACTTCTTTACCTAATTCAGATGCTCTGAAGAAGCGATGCTCAATGTCCTTTATACTCGAGAGAAAATCTTTAGCACGATGAGTTATGAACTCTGTAGGATCTTCTCTTTCTGTAGATATCTCTTTATTATCATTAATCTTCTCCTAATTTGCATTCTTTGCATTAGATTGTTTTGTGACATTTTCTTTTTGTTCAGTCTTCTCAGGTGTAGAAGATTTAGGACTTAAGAATTCTTCTTCGGTTCCATTATTACCTAAATTCAAGTCATGGCCCACGAGTCTAAAGCTCTCGGAATCTTCAACTGGATCGAAGAAATCCCATTCAGATTCCGGTGGCGGAGGTGGTGGAGGAGAGGCGAATATACTACACCCATTCTACAAAAACTCAAAATCAACCAAACCACTTCATAAAAAATGAAACCCACCTCAAAAATGGAGTGTAATTGTACAGAAGATATAAAGAGCGATTAATATCTGAATGCGGAAGAAGCGTTCACAGATAAGTGGAATTCGACAGACTCGTGCACTTCCACATCCTATTTCGAAGATCATCTCCTTCAAATCAGTGGAAAACAAAAATCAAATCTGATTTTGTTTACTATACTCCTTAATTATAAGGATTTGTGATTCTTCTTATACTATATATAGTTATCATTCACGTATATGTGCAACCCTTTGTTTTAATCGATTGTCTCTTTAATGGGGTTGAGCATTTTTCGAGTTTTAATGGAGTGTAATTGAAGCTTTTTATTTTTTTATTTTTCCACCATTGATGTCAAATGATTTTTTTTTTTAAGTTAGAGATGAAGCTGACGGTGACGTGGCAGTGATGTGGCGATGACATGGCGCCAAGTGGCGTTGACTAACGGTCAATTAACAGAAAAACCAAAAAAGGGCTAACGGCGTCACAAAGTATTGAGATGGAGGGCAGAAAGGCGAAAAATGAAGATCGGAGGCGGATCGCGCATTTTGGGGAAAGTTAAGGGGATTTAGGAAGGCTTTACCCTATGAAAACGCACTATTAAACAAAAGGAAATTAAATAATAATAAATCAGGACATGAATGATGATGAGTTACCGAATGAGCAGGTGGAGACTGGAGAGTGTAGACAGTTGATGATATGGAAGCAGTATTAGCTACAATTCTGGTTGGAATGTTCTCGCAATTCATGTATAGCCATATGCATATCATTCTATGCTAACTTTCAGGAAATTACGAGAGTTAGCATAGATATTTCCATAATTCAGTTTGGTACAACATTTTCTGAAAATTGATATTATGAGTGACAAGTTAAGTAGGTAATCAATTGAATATGGTCTAAAGGTTGCCAAGTCAGTTCTTTTACACCTCTACATATTCGTAGACCATTCTGTTGAGTATCATCACATATACGTAGTAGGATCTTTTAGAGTGAGGATACTCTGAATCGGCATATAATTGGGGTTTTGGCTTTGTCTTCCATATTTATCTCAATTTTATTAACACCCTCATCATAATTTATGAAAAAATAGTATTCCCTTCCTCGCATCCATTAGCATCCTTCTATAAGTGACAGGACCAACATCAAAAAAATTGTTTACCTCTTTGTGCATTGCCTCCTTACTTGATGGATCAATGTTCCCATAGTAATCTATGTCACTTTGTTATAATTTCATCACACCAATAATCAATATGATGAATAGAAAATAGTGGATTTATATTTTTAAAGTCTACTTTAGTTCCTATGATAGCTTTTTCATGCCTTTATATCGACTTTAGTAGTTCTATACGCGTCTGCGTATATGTCCTAGACTGGGAAAAATGTTGCTTCATGATGAAAGAGCAAAATGAATTGATCAGTACAGTAATCCCCAAACCCACATCTATTGAGGGAGTTGAAGGTTCATCATTCTGATAGAATACTAGCATAAGTATATCACACATCTCTATCGACTGAGCTTTTCATGTATATAAGTGATGCTTGTATAGAATAATACTACGTTCAAATTCAACTAAACATGCATGGAGGCCTTTATCCTGATAAAGAAAGAAATATGGGCAACGCTTTGGGTTGTATATTATTATTAGGACTATGTGAGGCAAGCTGGTAAAAAAGGGAGAGAAGTAGCTGATAACAAGTTTCTTAAATGTCGAATGATAATAAACTTAAGGTACATAAATTGAGCTTAACGAGAGACAACCCCTATCTATAATAAAATATTAATTTTCATTTACTTTCCATTATGTTTGAATATTTTCATTTACTGATGTTGTGTTATAAAGTAATGGTTTGAGGAAAATTGGCAGTGTGTTTGTGAGGTGCAGATGACTAAAGTGCAAATGTGTGGTTAAGGTCTTGGAGCATAAAGGATGACTTATAGCTTAGTCGTGGGTTGTTCGAGGCAAAAGATTAACCCAATTTGACGAGGGAATGACCCCAAATCCCCAATATGCCAAGGAGCCGATGTTGGAATCATGTGTCATTTATTGTCCACAAGACTTATATAGAAGTTAACTCCTCCTTTTGTTACGTGTGGTGTAGTGGGGAAAGTGGAGAGGTTATCTCACTCTACCACATTTATCATTAGCTTTCAAAGAACTAATACCCATGCATACTAAGAGATAATGGGGAAGCCCACATGTGCACACCACCACCCGGCCCGTGCCTGGGTCTTGGGTCTTCGGTCAAAATAAACTAGTTTTAATGACAGCTTTTATTTTAATTTTTTTTAGATAAAGACTTTTTCTACGCGTGACTTATTTCTCGCTTGACTAATTCCTCCAACACCTTACTCACGTTTATAAACGGCTCTATTGTAACAACTCCTATATTTTTGGCATGATCAACAGCCACGACTAAGCCTTAACGGCTAGTGTACTGGCTAGTTTTTTCTTCTATAAATAGAGTTGTTCCTCTCGTCATTTAACACACCAACTTTACACAGCAATAACACTTACGAAAATCATTCAGCAGCTATTCTTCTTTCTTCTTCTGTTCTGTTCTTGAGCGAAATAATAATATACAGATTCCAACCTACGATTTTGAGTGCACACGAGAGTAGGGTAGCAGTGTTTAATCTTTGGGAACGTTCGGAAAAACAGTGTAGCATCTCGGTTGTCCTGGAATTCGTTCTTAAGGCAGTGGCTCCTCCACGGCGCTACGATTTTTATCTTCGTCCACTACTGTACCGTTTTCATCTTCACTAATCGGGTTCGTCTTTTAATTCGTCTTTTACTTTCATTTTTTTCATTTCCGTTTTTACGTTTCAGTCTTTACTTTTCAGTCTTTACTTTTCGTAACTAGTAGTTAAAGCTTAGTTTCGCATTTAGTTTTAAAAATACCATTACAGTACTTTCATTTTTACCAACAGTTTAAGAACGAATTTTTCAATAAGTAATTTATAATGGCCTCTCCTTCTTCGGCTTTAACTACAACCTTGAAAACCTTACATGATATGTCGAAACTCGAACCTTTAGATGGTTCTAATTTTAAACGTTGGTCCCAAAAACTACTTATTTTTTTGAACCGTTAGAAGTCGATTTTGTATTATTCGAAAACCCTCCTGCTTCAACTGATAATACGGATGCTACTATATCCTCAACAATTTTAAAATATGATAAGGCAAAGAAACTAACTAGGGGTCATCTTTTAAACCATATGTCGAACCCCTTGTTTGATTTATTTGTAAACGAAAAATCTTCAAAAACTATTTGGGATCGTTTACACACTATATACGGAGGTGACGACTCCGGTAAGAAAAAATATGTGGTCGGAAACTAGCTTAAATTCACAATCACCGATCAAACACCAATCATGGAACAAGTTCACATTTACGAAAACCTTTGTGCCGAAATTGTATCCGAAGGAATGAAAATGTGTGAAATCTTACAAGCTAATGTATTACTCGAGAAATTCCCACCATCCTGGAGTGACTATCGTAACCAACTCAAACATAAGAAAAAAGACATGACGATCCAAGAGCTAATCAGCCACATGAGAACCGAAGAGGCAAATCGTCTCAAAGATAAGTTTGAATCTCTACCTCATTATTCTTCGAAAGCAAACTTGGTCGAGACTTTGGGTATGGTAACAAAGAAGGCTTCAAGGGTAAAGGAAAATTTCATGGTCGGAATAAGAACAACAAAGAAAAGGGTAAATTTAACAAATCCGGAGGTAACTTCAAACCAACTTCTCATATTCAGAAAACCAAAGCAACTTGCTACTGTTGTGGAAAGGAAGGACACAAGGCATACCAATGCATGGACAGGTTCAACCCAAATAACCCACCTCACGCCAACTTGACTGAAACTGAAGAGGTAATTGCTGCGGTAATGGTCGAAACTAATTTGGTAGAAAACAAGGCCGAATGGATTCTCGATACTGGAGCTTCAAGACACTTCTGCGCCAACAAAGAGTTATTCCAAGGGTTTGAAGATGTAGCTGATGGGGAATGCGCATACATGGGAAACTCTACAACTGCGAGCGTCCTTGGCAAGGGAAAGGTGTATCTTAAGCTTACCTCTGGCAAGACCTTAGCCCTTAATGATGTTTTGTATATCCCCACGCTTCGTAGAAATTTAGTCTATGGGTCTCTTCTAAACAAAGCTGGACTTAAACTTGTTTTCGAGGGTGGGAAAATAATAATTTCTAGGAATGGTGACTTTGTAGGAAAAGGTTACCTTAATGGTGGACTATTTGTACTAATTTTTTTCTGCTTTTAATGAGAATGCATCTACTTCTGCTTATATAGTTGAATCTCTAGATATATGGCACACTAGATTAGGACACTTAAATGTTTCTTCTATTAAAAGACTTAAAACTCATGGACTAATACCTGGAAACTATAACGATGATTTGTTTAAGTGTCAAATATGTGTAGAGGCTAAACACGCTAAGAAACCCTTTAAATACGTGACCACTAGAGAAACTCAACTTTTAGAACTAGTGCATTCTGACTTAGCTGATTTTAAAACTTTTGCTAGTAGAGGAGGAAAACTTTATTATATGACCTTTGTAGATGACTACTCTAGGTTCACCAAAGTATACCTTCTAAAGTCTAAGGATGAAGCAGAATCCACCTTTTTAAAATATAAGGCTGAGGTTGAAAATCAATTAGATAGAAAGATTAAAAGACTTAGGTCCGATAGGGGAGGTGAATATAGTTCTAACTCACTTAAAGAATTTTGTGAACGTAGTGGAATTATTCATGAACTTACTGCCCCTTATACACCCCAACAAAATGGCATAGCTGAAAGGAAAAATAGATCCCTTAAGGAAATGATGAAAGCCATGCTATTTAGTTCAGGCCTACCTTCCAACATGTGGGGGGAAGCTGTCTTATCTGCATGTTATGTATTAAATCGAGTACCCCATAAACATATCTATAAGACCCCTTATAAATTATGGAAAGGATATCCACCTAACTTGAAATTTTTAAGAGTGTGGGGGTGTTTGGCTAAAGTAGCATTACCCGACTTTAGGAGAGTTAACATTGGACCTAAAACCGTAGACTTTATCTTTATAGGATATGCCCAAAATGGTGCAGATTATAGATTTATGTCCTTAGCTGATAACACTATTAGTGAATCTAGAGACGCTGAATTCTGTGAGCATATATTTCCTTTGAAAAGAAATATTGCTCGTAATTCCTCCTCATCTATTAGTAATGACTCACCTGTCAATACTGATATACCTGTTAGTGATAATTTGTCTGCTTCTCTACCCTCTTCGAGTTCAGGACCACACCCTGATATCGAAATTAGGAGAAGTAAAAGACGTAGGACTGAGTCTAGTTTTGGACCAGACTTTATCACTGCTTTCCTGACTGAGGATTTTCACATAGATATGTTATGTGAAGAACTAGTCTCTTGTTTTCTTTTTGAGGAAGAACCTAAGACCTTCTCCGAGGCTATGAGATCCATAGATGCTAGCTTCTGGAAAGAAGCGGTAAACATTGAGATTGAATCCATTAGATCAAACCACACTTGGGACTTAACTGACTTACCAAAGGGATGTAAGCCAATTACTAGCAAATGGATATTTAAGAGAAAATTAAGACCTGATGGCTCCATAGAGAAATTTAAGGCTAGACTTGTAATCCGAGGCTTTAATCAAAAGAAAGGTCTAGATTACTTCGACACCTATTCCCCAGTGACCAAAATAGCAACCATAAGAACTCTAATTGCTTTAGCTTCCATTCATAAACTCACTATACATCAAATGGATGTTAAGACCGCATTTTTTAAGGTGACTTAGATGAAGAGATATATATGGTTCAACCCGAAGGGTTTGTAGCTTCTGGTCAAGAAAGCAAAGTATGCAAACTTAAGAAATCTCTATATGGTTTGAAACAAGCACCCAAACAATGGTACGAAAATTTAGATAGTACTTTAGTTAACGATGGCTTTATAGTCAACACTTCCGATTCATGTGTATACATGAAGGTGATAGGATCCGAATGTGTGATCATTTGTCTATACGTAGATGACATGCTGATATTTGGCACTAACCTTAAAGCCATTAATGAGACTAAGGACTTTCTATCATCTAAATTCGAGATAAAGGATGTGGGTGAAGCTGATGTAATCCTAGGGGTTAAGATCTTAAGAAATAAAACTGGTATATCTCTTAGTCAATCTCATTATGTAGAGAAATTGTTGAAGAGATTCAACTCCTTTGATGTCATACCCGTTGGAACCCCGTATGACTCTAGTATTTGTTTGACTAAGAACAAGGGAAGTGCAATATCTCAAACTGAATATTCTAAGATAATAGGAAGTATGATATTCTTAATAAACTACACTCGACCTGATATTGCCTATGCCGTAAGTAGACCTAGTCGTTATACTCATAACCCTAGTAGTGAACATTGGGTCGCACTTCAAAGATTATTGAAATATCTAAGAGGTACCATGGATATAGGCATACACTATAGTAAGTTCCCTGCTGTCTTAGAAGGCTATTGCGATGCAAACTGGATATCAACTAATGATGAAGTGAGCTCCACTAGTGGTTATGTGTTTTCCTTAGGTGGAGGAGCTATATCGTGGAAGTCTTCTAAACAAACTTGTATAGCACGATCAACCATGGAATCCGAGTTTATAGCGTTAGAATTGGCAGGACAAGAGGCTGAATGGTTGAGGAGTCTCCTAGCAGATGTACCATTATGGGAAGATAAAATTGTACCAGTTTCTATTCATTGTGACTCGCAAGCGGCTATCAACGTTGCTCACAACATCACCTATAATGGAAAACAGAGACATATTCGAATTTGACACAGCTCAGTGAAATAGTTACTGAAGAATGGTGTGATAGCATTGGATTTGTCAAATCCGAGAAAAATTTGGCTGATCCATTCACTAAAGGTCTAACCAGGAGAGTAGTTATGGAGATGTCGAGGGGGATGGGGCTTAAGCCCATTCATGGGGGTCATATGGATGACATGTGAGGCACTAATTACCTATTCCTATGGAATACAATAGTGTAAATGAGGCTGAGTTTCAACTCTTAATGATTCATAGCCCTTTGTGGTGGTCCTATCGAGACGGACTTGATGAATCACCAATGATTGTTTTGAGGTTGAGTTTAACTCTTAATGATGTTTATAGCCCTATGTGGTGGTCCTGTTGAGAAGGACTTGATGAACTCACCGGCATATGATGAGGTTGAGCCTTAGGGCTCTTAATGACTTCAAGACCCTTGAGGGGTAGTCTATGTTGTATAGACATTCTTGAAATCACCTATGTGAGTGTGAAAGTGGGGGAAGCTTTCTATAAAAGACTAGAGAAGTATTTTTAGAGCACTCATGAGAACCAAGGTATGCGCATGGCCTAAAAGGCGCTTGTGATAACATCGCGGAATCTGTATATATCTAACGGGTTTGAGTATGTGTTGTGGGGGTCTCAACTAAAGAACGTCAAGTTCAAGAGTACATTCACTTGACTGGACTTGGTTGTTGCCTAACTCCACTATGTGTCAATTCAAATCGCAAGATATTGACACTTAAGTATAATTCACCCAATCTTCACTGAAAAACCTTTCTCTTTTTCGTAATCCTTCTTTGTACATCTTGTAGACAATTAATGTGTGGGGGATTGTTGGACTCATGTGTCATTTATTGTCCACAAGACTTATATAGCATGTGGAGAAGCTAAATCCTCCTTTTGTTACGTGTGGTGTAGTGGGGAAAGTGGAGAGGTTATCTCACTTTCCCATACCGGTAGCTTTATAGTGGTATAAAGCATTTATTATCTTTGTGGTATCATTAGCTCCCAAAGAACTAACACCCATGCACACTAAGAGATAATGGGGAAGACCACACGCGTGAACCACCACCACCCACCCGGCCCGAGCCCGGGTCCGGGTCCTGGGTCCTGGGTTTTGGGGAATCAAAAAATAAAAATAAACTAGTTTTAATGACAGCTTTTATTTTTATTTATTTTTATTTATTTTTAGATAAGGACTTTTTCTACGCGTGACTTATTCCTCGCTTGACTAATTCCTCCAACACCTTACCCACGTTTATAAACGACTCTATTGTAATAGCTCCTATATTTTTGGCATGATCAACAGCCACGGCTAAGCCTTAACGGCTGGTGTACTGGCTAGTTTTTTCTTCTATAAATAGAGTTGTTCCTCTCGTCATTTAACACACCAACTTTACACAGCAATAACACTTACGAAAATCATTCAGCAGCTATTCTTCTTTCTTCTTCTGTTCTGTTCTTGAGCGAAATAATAATATACAGATTCCAACCTACGATTTTGAGTGCACACGAGAGTAGGGTAGTAGTGTTTAATCTTTGGGGAACGTTCAGAAAAACAGTGTAGCATCTCGGCCGTCCTGGAATTCGTTCTTAAGGCAGTGGCTCCTCCACGGCGCTACGATTTTTATCTTCGTCCACTATTGTACCGTTTTCATCTTCACTAATCGGGTTCGTCTTTTACTTTCGTTTTTTTCATTTCCATTTTTACGTTTCAGTCTTTACTTTTCGTAACTAGTAGTTAAAGCTTAGTTCGCATTTATTTTTAAAAATACCATTACAGTACTTTCATTTTTACCAACAGCCGAAAATTAAGAAGTATAGTATAAAATAGTTGTCTAGACAGTCTCAAAACACCACGATGCCCACTAAATGGCATTGTAGCGGAAGTTGTTCATCCAGCACCAGACAACACCCATCCATCTGATACAATAAATTAAGGGGGGTGTCATCAATCTGGATTTTAAAAGAGTTTATTAGAGTTTTAAAAAGTCATTGACTTTATATAATCTATTGATTGTTTTAATTCTATCAAGATTTTAAAAGATTCTTTTTCATTTTACTTAAGAGTTTGACGGATTGTTATGCTAGATTTCAATAGATTTTAAACAGAATTTGCTTCTACTAATTTCCTCTTTTTCTATATCATCCGCCATTAGAATCTTATTAAAATAAATATTGTTACTAATTTTTTAACATATTTTATCGCATGAAGCAAGAATCATCTACTATTTTAGAAGTAATTCTTAAAAATAATCAATGTACTCTACTCCAATAAAAAAAGACTAGTGCGTCCAAAAAAAAGACTATACAGCAGCAATATAACACCAATTAGTTCAGTTTCTCAGTTTCTGTGATTATACATTTTTAGTCCCTACTCAAAGGTAGATTCTTGAGAAACGCAAGGCCTGTTGAAAATGAAAGATCTCCTTCATTTGCAATAAATGAATTAGTTCAGTTAAGGCGAAGGCACACAGTATCAGGCTTGAGGTATTGTGAAAATTGTTTTTTTAACCCTTTAACTTTTTCTTGTTCCAAAAACAACTTTATTGTACCACTCAAATTTTCAGAATCTTTACTTAGCTTATAAAGTATTCTCTCCTTAGATTAAAAAAAGTCTATATCACGAAGATCATGCAAAAGAAAGAAAAGAAAGTTTTGGGACCTGTAGTGCAATTAAATAATATGTTTTCAGCATAGTATAGGGAGTTAAGGGGCAATTAACTTAAGAATATAGACAAATTTGCATAATGTAGGGACCTGAAGTGCAAATAATAATATGTTTTCTGCATAAAATTGGGACTTATAGTGCAATTAACTCTTGTGATAGGGACCTATAGTGCAATTAATTCATTTTGTTGCATAAGATAGGACCTATCGTGCAAGTAACTTGAAAAATATACACTATTTTGCATAATATAAGGACCAAGTATAGAGCAATCAATTCATATTTTTTCTGCATAATATAAGGACCTATGGTGTAATTAGTACATTGCAATCAACTCATATTTTTTCTGCATAATATAGAAAAATGATTAGCTTTATCCTAATTTGTTTGAAAATGACATATAACTACATATACAAGGCAAAGAAAGCCCCCCAAATGTTATCAAAATTGAGCAGACATTACAATACCAATATCCTACACGTGAATTTTTACTATAAACTACCAATCCACCTTTCATAATATTTTCCCTATTCAGAACAACATATTGAAATAGCAAAAACTTCATAGAATCTTTCATAAGCTACTCATGGAGAGTACTTTGATTCATCATTCCGGATATAAATAAAAAAAACCCTTACACACGCGTTTGATTCCGACAACACGTTCATGGATAATTAATGTGTTCCAAATTTTCATATGGATGAAGATTATACAGTTCCTTATCCTTATAGTACTACCCGAGTTAATAAGAAGTCATCATCATTTGTAATGTAATAAGTTGTTTATATATATTATATATATTTACATAATATAGGGTCTTATAGTGCACTTAACTCGTATTGTTGCATGGTATAGAGACCTATAGTGCAACTAACTTGTATGTTTTCAGCATCATAGAGGGTGACCTATTGATCATCTCGGGATATTTCTATATCCCATGAAGGATATAGTAGGAATATTTCTATTGACTGCAATATAACACCAATTCAATTACATAATCATGCATCACAAAAAAAATAGAAACAGTGTCAAATTCTTCAAGATTCCCCAATTCAAAACCTATGCTAAAAAATACGTGATTAATTAAAGCAAAATAATTTATATATTCATTGAATATCAAACAAAAGTAAGGGAAAAAAAACCAGATAGAGTTTTTTTTACCTAGGCGCCGCTTGCTTTGGTTTTTTTTTTTTTTCTGAAAACTTTATGAAATCTCTTCTTCTGTCGTAAGATTTGTAGAATAGTTTTTTATATATATCTAAGCCCAAAAATCCTATAAAATCCAATAACTTTTAAGAGTCCAAAGACTTTATAAAATCATAAGATTTTAAAGTATTTTAAAAACTCTTGATTGAAAACAGCCGGATTTTTAATGATTCTTTAGAATCCTAATTGAAAACATCCGGATTTTAATTGATTCTTTAGAATCCTGATTGAAAACACCATTACTTTTAAAATCTAAAAAAATCCCATAAACTCTAATTTGATGACACCCCCCTAAGTTACTCTAAACTCTCTGTAAATGTACCAATCATCACAAATTATAAGTAATCACATCATTATCTTTTTTAAAAATTTATTAAGTGAAATTGATCAAAAATAAAAAAATCTATTACGTGAAAACCTACTAACAAACGTGTACAAGAAAGAAAGAATAATATGGAAATCTATAAATATAAGTGACAGTGACACTGATAGTCAACAAGCACTATTAATACCCATAATGTACCGCTCCCTTAAGGCCCAGATTGCTAGGGTCTCATATAAATGTTTTAATGGGCTATGAATAATAATCCGTCATGTGAATAGATTAGTTAGTACATCACTCGACTAATGGCCCAAGAACTAGGTCCCCAACTATCCACATGTAGAGAACTAATGGCCCAAGAACTAGGTCCAACTATCCACATGTAGAGAGATATACCCAATTAGGCTTTGTTGTCCTAATTCAAGCTACATATGTTATGTCTATACCCACCCGTAATATTTCTTTCTCGAGATTCCACTAAGTATTTAAGTAGATGAGAACTTAGTACTTCCAATTTTTCCACTTAGCTTTTTACATATATTAAAAAATATAATAAATGTATTTATCATTACGAAAATACCCCTAATAAAGTATCATGATATTTTAAATGTGTTTTAGAAATATAAAATTTAGTATTTTAATAAGGGTAGTAGTGGAAAAAGTAGAAAAAAAGTGTCCTGAACTCCTGAATAGACTATATATTTGAAACATTATTTTTAGTAAATGGACAATTTCTATAGAGCGGAGGAAGTAATTGATAAGACACATTAAAACTCCACAATTTAAGAAGATAAAGATACACTTATCCCATAAAAAAATCATCTTCGTACTAAACTCGATATTAAATCATTTTGAAATTGTAGTCAGTCTTTTTGCATTTGAGTTGTAATAGACTCTTGTAAACCTTTTATATAAACCGACAATCTAATGTAAATGCATTCAGGACAAAATTATATATTGCTACCACTTTTATATGGTATCAATAATTTAAAAAGTTTCGACGAGTCTTGATTTTCCTGTATCATTAACAACCTTCTTGAAATGGCTTCTCCTACAAATGAACAAACGTCTGAAATTATCTCGAACAATATCACAAATCAGCCACCTTCCCCTTATCCTCTCATCTCTCTAAATCCTACAACACAACTTTCCTTTAAACTATCAAGCTCTAATTATCCAGTTTGGAGAGCTCAATTTCAAACCCTTTTCTTTAGCTATGATCTGATGGCATTGTTGATGGATCTAAACCATGTCCATCTCAACACATCAACATTGTTTGACAACTTGCGCCTAACCTAGTCGACTCTCATTGGTTTTGCCAAGACAGTCTGTTACGACATGCTATACTTGCCTCTATTGAGCCCTCCATTGCCACTCACGTCTCTAGGGCCACCACAATAAATTGATTTGGATAAACATCCCACATCATACACAAATACCTCCAAAACAAGGATATATGGTCTCCGCGACACCCTTGTCAAAACTATAAAAGAAAATCTTCCCATAACAGGTAACCTTCACAACCTCAAAAGCTATATCTGACGAGCTAGCCCTTGCTGGCTTCCCTTTAGGTAATGATGAATTATTCATCATAGTGTTATTTGGACCCAGTGATGAGTATAAGTAGATTAGTGCATCTCTCTATGCTCGTGATTCTCCCATTTCCTTTGGAAAGCTCTTCGACAAACTGGTCGACCACGAATCATGTCTCAGGCGAGCATAATTGAAAAAAGACCAAATGTTGTAACAACTCACTTTCCGAACAAAAGCTATGGTAAAGGACATGATCAGTATTAAAACAACAATAAAGTCTTTTCAAACTTCCATGAATCCCCACCGACATAGTTAAATCAAGTTCCAAGAGGCTCCAATTGTAACAATAGCCAATCCTTAAATAAATTCTCCTCTCGACAATAACATAATCAATGGCGTCCAAATCTTAGAATGGCGCTCAAAGAGTTCAATGCCAATTGTGTGATAAATTTGGTCATATAGCCAAAGTTTGTCGCTCCAAACTAGCACCATACACGGACCCTCAAGCTAATCTCATGACACAAGATCAACAAGAGTATAATTCCAATCCTAACTGGATATTGGACTCCGGGGCCTCTTACCATATTACTCCAAATCTCTAGAACCTTTCAATTCACTCAGGATGTGATGGTTATGATGGTGTCCTTATTGGCGATGGTACTAAAATTCCTATTACTCATTGTGGCTTATCAAAACTCTCCTCTTCCTCCAATACTTTTATTCTCTGTAATGTATTGTGTGTTCCTACCATTTGTTAAAATCTTCTTTCTGTTTCTCAATTTTTCAAATCTAACACTGCAACTATTAAATTGTTCTCTGGATTTTTTGTTGTGAAGGATCAGACAACGGGGGCATCCTTGGTGCAAGTTCTAATTAAGAGAAATTTGTACGAGTGGCCGACCTCTAGCTCCGAACCTCACCTCCTACATGTAACTAGCCTATCTCTTAATGAATGGCATTGTCGCCTTAGTCATCCCAATTCTCGTACGCTAATGTCTATTGTTTCAGTAAGTCCCTAATTAGTTTTGGTTCAGTACTGAGTCTGTGTAACTCATGTCTATGCAATAAAATCTGTAAGATTCCCTTTGGCATCTCTTCATTAGAAAGTAATAAACCATTGGGGTTATTTACACAGATATGTGGGGACCTGCGCCTGTCACAACTTTTAATAAGTATTGTTACTATTTCATATTTGTATACCACTTTACAAAATATAATTGGGAATACCCTCTTTCTCTTGAATCAGACAAAACAATTTTTTTTGTAAACTACAAAAACTTTATGGAAAAATACTTTCAACTTCCTATCATTACGTTATATTCTGATGGTGGAGGTGAATACCCAGGACTCTCTATCATTCTCATAAAAATTGGCATAGAACATTTGCGATCTCCACCTTATACTCCACAAATTGTAGTTGTAGAACGACATCATCGCCACATACTTGAGTCTTCTCTTTCCCTCTTATCTCAAGCTTCAGTCTCTCTTTATTACTGTCCCTCGGTGTGTCAAACAGTGGTGTACCTCATTAATAGGCTACACACTCCCTCCTTCATAATAAATCTCCATTTGAAGCTCTATTTGGTGATAATTCAAACTACACCAAACTGAAAATATTTGGGTGTCTTTGTTATCCGTGGTCAAAACCATACCCTCGTCATAAACTTGAGCCAAAATCCAAGCCATGTGTCTTCCTTGGCTATTCTACATCTCACAACGCATATCAATGTTCTAGATCTCTCCTCCAACAAATTTTATCTTTCTCGTCATGTAGTGTTTGTCAAAACAATCTTTCCTTTCACAAAAATGCAGCAGCAACCCTCTGTGTCATCCTCCATATATAAACAGTGGGTTAATATCTCATCTCACTTAAGTTCATCCTTATACCATCATTTACCTATCTAACAGCTTCACTAAGTCTCTTCTATGTTGCCATCTTCTCTAGACAACATTCTTCTAGTTCCAACAACCCATGGTTCAGTCCCGCCCAACAATGGTTCATCATTTAATCGCCCATTACATGGTACCACTTGTTCAGAATCCTTTACAGTGTCATCTCCAAGGCTGCTTCCTCCGACCCCTACAACAACAGTAAGTTAATCTCACCCTCCAATTACATCTACAATACCCAACACCTCACATACTATGGTGACGAGAGCAAAAAATAATATAAACCAAACCTCTTAAAAAATTATGCCTCACATCCACCCCCAAGTTCTCTTCCTCTATTGAACATAACACCCAATCTCAAGCTCAAAAATTGTCGCATAGCGCACATGCATGAGAGGAATTTGATGCCTTAAATCGTAGTAATACTTGGTGATGTCTCCTCTTTTGTTCTATTTATATGCCTTTAGGAGACATCAAATTAGGTGATTATTTGGCTAGTTCGATAGACTTTTAGTAATAATATGATATATTTTATTTTTTCTCCTTAGATTTTAGTATTTTTGATTTATTAAGCTTTTACGCGTAATATGGTTTGTTTTAGTGAAAATTTTGTAGGTTTCTAATACTAGCAAGTAGTGGAATCAAGAATAGAAGTCTTAGATCGTGTAAAGATGTCAAACGCTACAAGAGATATCCCGAGGAGTTGACAAATTTGAGCTGAAAATCCGGAAGGCTGATGGTAATTGCTGATTTCGAGCCACTTAAAGATGGATTCAGCCTCTGCGTTATGGTGAAGATTTGTGTCTTATCGAGTCACGAAAAATTAGCAAGTTGAATGAGTCAATTCAGAGTTATATTGAGAAAGTTACAACCGTTTTCGTGAATAGTGTTCAGCGGTTACAGGATTTTGGACTTGAAGAGTGGAATTGGGCCATTTAATATTTGATTTTTCTTTTAATTCAGCCCAAGTCCGATTTTAATAGTATATATAGGCTTTTAGACTTTATTTTTACACACAATTCACTTTCCACAAAGTTAGAGCGTCAGAGAAAAAGGCAGAAGTAAGGAAGAAGGAAAAGGCTAGAGATGGAGACTTCAACATCTCCAAATCAACAGCCATTCCAACATCCTAATTAGGTCTTTTTATTTTATCCTATTTCTGTTGAACATGAATTCCATTATTTCAATTTTTATTTTATTTTAATTTCAATTATGAGCTAAATTTTTATTGTACTTGAGAATCGCAACATGGGTTGAACCCAATCTGAATAATTAGTGTTTTCCAATTTGAGATTTTAATTTAAATTGAGTTTATATTCTTCGTTGGTTTTTACTTTAAACTTAATCATTATTCTTAGCGCCATGAACTAGGAATAAGTAATAGTACCTATGCTATTCCATATAGTGGCGTATGGATCACCTTGACGGGGGGTTTAGGTATAAAACTAAGTAATTTCCGATGGTATCCGCCAATGTCCTTGACAGGCTTGACTAGACATTAGCCAATGAGGTAAGATTCAATCATCTGAAAGTGGTTTTAATCATCCTGACGGGGTTTAGAAGACCGTAAAAGAGCTTTTAGGTCTAACCTGACGGGGGCTAAGAGAATTTAGAATCCCGACTAGCGTAGGAATAATAACTCAACCCTTAAAAGGAAACATTAATTAGGAAAGTTTTCGGTGAAACCCTAGCGTGCCTCAAGTACTACTCTTCTCTCGTGTCTACCTCATTTTACTTGCGTATTTACATTCTAGCATTATTAATTTAGTATTTAATTTACTTTTTCACTTTAGATTGTTAATCAAAAACCCCAACAAATATTATATCTTTTATTTTCCCGTTATTTGCAATTATTCCACTAAACGATAACATTAGAGTCAACCAATCCGTCCCTGAGAACGAACTTATTTATCACATATATTACTTAGGACAATTTTACACTTGCAGTTTGTGGTTCCTCTTCTTTATCTGCATTATTTTATAACACACAAGGACCCACCACTTGAACACTTGTTCCGCCTACTACTAACTAAAATGTTATAGGTTGCAAGTGGGTTTTCATAATTAAACGAAATCCAAATGGGGAAATAGAAAAGTACAAGGCTTGACTTGTAGAAAAAGGATTCAACCAACAAACATGAATTAGTAATCATTCTACCTTCAGCCTTATTGCCAAACTTACAACCATCTATCAACCTCTCTATTGCGATTCAGTTTAGATGGAAACTGCGTCAATTAGATTTAAGTATTGCTTTTCTTCAAGAAAGTCTGAATGAAGAGGTATATATGAGTCAACCTATTTGGCTTGTTAGTACTCAATATCAACATCATGACTACAAGCTTAAGAAGGCAATTTATGGCTTAAAACAAGCTCCTAGAGCGTGATACGTGAAATTAAATTCCTTTCTTCTCTCGATTGGATTTAAAAACGATGCAAGTGATACTTACTTATATTTATTACATCATGATACATTAACAATCTTTCTACTAGTGTACTTGTCGTCCCTTAGTGTGTGATATATAATCAACACTCAAGGATGGTGACTTCCCGCAACTGTATGGGTCGTTGGCAAGTAATAATTTTGATAAGTGTGGGGTTATCATCTCCATAGAGGCTATAAAAGTTACAATAATTATGTTTCTCGAGTGTGTAATAATGTAAAGTTGCAAAGAAATGACAATAATATAAATAATTTTTTTTTTGGTTTTTGTCAAAGGACTAGAATGCAAATAAGATAAAGATTAACTAAAAGACAAATAATTAAAATACTAAATGACAATAAACGGGATAAGAAATATTCTTGATTCTTGCAGGTAATCTTCCTAATAAACTATTAACTCGTTATATGTTATAAGGGCGAATTAAGTTGTTCACATTACCTTGGATTCAACAATCCTTCTAACTCAGGTCGGTAGCTTAGAATGCATGTTGCTAGCATTGAATAGACACCACAAAGAAAAAAAGATTGTAAAGCAATTTCTTGAAGGAGTGGAAAACAACTTTAACCACCTTATCCTGTTACACAAGAAGAAGAAGAGGAAAAGCCAATTTCAAGTGAAGAAAAAAAAACAGATTTGTCAAGGAGACAAGTGAGTCGGTAGTTGTTGATGATAAGATCGAAGAGATTCTGAGAGACAAGAAGAAGAAGAAAGAAATTGTTGTGAATGAGAAGAGACCTCCTCCACCATTTCCTTCACGTGTTCAAGCTAAGCCAGATGCTACAGAGTTTTCAAATTTTATGAACATCATGAAAAAGTTACACATAAATTTACCGTTTGTAGAAACAATCAAGAGAATGCCAAGATATTTGAAGTTTCCGAAAGATGCACTATCCAACAAACGTAAGTATATTGAGGGGGAAATGGTTGGTTTACCTAAGGATAACGCGAATTGTCAAAGAAAAATGCCGCCAAAGTTGAAGGGTCCCGTAAGTTTTAACATTCCTATATCTATTGGTGAAGAATTTAATGGGAGAGCTTTATGCGATTTGGGTGAAAATATTAATCTTATGCCTAGATCAGTGTTCTAAAAGTTGTTACGTGTGCTTCGAGCTAACAAAGAGGCAATTGGGTGGACTATTGCTGACATCAAAGGAATTAGTCCTTGATGTCTCCCTATTTTTTCTAAATATTAGCCCTTAGGAGACATCATTTTAGGTGAATATTTTACTTATTTGATATACTTTTATGCTTATTTCGTCATATTACACTTTCTCCCCTTGGAATTAGACTATTTGCATTTTTAGAGCTTATTTGATAGAGGTAATCAAAACCCTTCCACCTCCCAGTTCTGTTAAGGGTGTGAAAAGCTTCTTAGGTCATACGGGGTTCCACCCCCGTTTTATCAAAGATTTTTCAAAGATTGCCCAACCACTATCTCACTTACTTGAGAAAGATGTGATATTTTATTTTATTTCAATGATTTGTGTCGTGAAACGTTCTTGGAAATAAAGGATAAAATCATCTCTACACCAGTTGTGACTCCTTCTAATTGGAGTCATCCGTTCAAGGTTATGTGTGATGTGAGTAATCATGCTATGGGTGTCGTGTTGGGTCTGCGTAAGGACAAGGCATTTCATATTATTTATTATGCGAGTAAGACTTTTACAAATGCACAATTGAACTACGTTGTAACTGAGAAAGAGTTGTTGGCAGTGGTATACGTGTTTGATAAGTTACATTCCTATCTTCTCGGAGCGAAAGTAATTGTATACACAGACCATTCGACAATCAAGTACCTTATGGAGAAGAAGGACGCAAAGTTGCGTCTTATTAGGTGGGTGCTTTTATTTCAAGAGTTTAATTTGGATCTTCGAGATTAAAAGGGAAGCAAAAATAAAGTAGTTGATCATCTATCTCGCCTCGAAGGTTGTAATGTCAACAATGAACCAGAAGTGGTTAAGGAGGTAGTTCCTAACGAAAACCTATTTGTGGTAAATACGCAGAATGTCCCATGGTATGCATATATTGTTGATCTTATTGGGAGTGGAGCATTCCCCATTAGAAGGAAACCACAACAGAAGAAATTATTGATACATCGCGAAGCAATTCTTTTTGGAGGATCCGCACATGTTCAATGTATGTAGTGATTAGATGATTCAAAGATATGTGCCGGAACATGAGATTCGTGATATGGTAGCGATTTGTCATGATGCACCGTATGGAGGACATTTCAAGGCTAATTGCATAGCCGCTAAGGTACTTCAATTCGGTTTTAATTGGCCCGCTATCCATAAAGATTGTCATATATTTTTCAAGCAATGTACGCAATGCTAATTCACCAGAAATATTTTGAGGTTGATGAGATGCCGCTCCACAATGTGTTGTAAATAGAGATTTTTGATGTTTGGAGTATTTATTTCATGGTACCCTTTGTGCCATCTCATGAGAATCAATATATTTTGCTACAAGTGGATTATGTATCAAAATGGGTAGAATCGGTGACTTTACCCATAAATGACGTTAGAGTGGTGATTAAATTTTTGAAGTCACACATTTTCACAAGACATACGACACCAAGAATCATCATCAGTGATGGAAGTACACATTTTGTTAATAAATATTTAAAGATACATAAAGTATCCATGGCTTATCACCCCTAAACAAACAGTCAAGCCAAAGTCTCTAATCGAGAGATAAAATTGATTCTTGTGAAGATCGTTGGACCAACAAGGAAGGTTGGTCAACGAAGTTAGGTGATGCTCTATGCGCTTATAGAACAGCTATCAATACGCCCCTAGGTGCATCACCATACCGAATGGTGTATAGTAAGGCTTGCCACTTACCACTTGAATTGAAAGCATATTGGGCGATAAAGAGTTGAACTTGGATCCACTATTCGTCGGACAGAAAAGAATGATAAAATTGAACGAACTTGATGAGTTCCACTTTCATGCTTATGAGAATGCCAAGCTTTAAAAATGGGAAACCGAGATATGGAATGATAAGCTTATTCGAAAGAAGACGTTTGAAGTAGGGTAAAGGGTCTTTAAGTACAACTCCAAGTTCAACAATTATCCTAGGAAGTTGAGATCAAAGTGGTCTGGTCTATTCATTGTGACTAAAGTCACGCCTTATGGAACTATAGAGATTGGACACCCAACCGAACAACACACCTATACGGTGAATGGTCATCGGTTGAAAAGTTATCATGGAGGCGAAGATAACATTCATGAGGAGGTTCAAAATCGTGGAGAGCTCATGTACCTCAAAGAAGCAGCGTATGAAGCCATAGCCCATGAGGTAGCCCGTCAAGCTTAACGACGTTAAACAAAAGCCAATGAAGAGTGAAAACCCATTTGTACTCTAGTTTATTTATTTTATAGTGTATAATATTAAATTTAGTGTTTTATTTATGTATATTAGTGTGTATTAAAGCTAAAGAGAGAAGGAGATATAGTATTTTGTTGTGCGGGTAGGTATAAAATGAGTTTGGGGTGAAACAAACCTAAGGAAGAAGAGCAGTCAGCACTAGTCCGCGGTGCACCACATCTCTTGCGGTATACCACACTAAACCAGATCAGTGCGCACAATCCCCATGCTTGTATTTCCATAGAAAATGGGAGATGTAAGGCAAAGTCTACGGTGCACCATAACCCGTGCGATATACCGCAGATCTAGGAAAAGGGTGTGCACAATAGTCTATGATGGAAATGTACAGAGAGTTAGAGTTGTATCACACAAAATTTGTGGTGCATCATGCCCCACACATTATACCGTAGCATAGTAGGAATCGTGTTTACGCCCGTCGACGCTTAAAGTTGGCAAAGATATTTGAGTTGTAATATCCGAGCTACGCTATACCGCAACTCCGTGCGGTACACCGTACAATATTGACAACGTCAAAGCGTCGCGACTAATAGTCAATAGGCAAGAGCTACGGTATACCGTAGCAGATGTGCGATACACCGTCCGGGATCCGTTTGGACAAGAGATAAGACATAGTATGGTTTCTTACAAGCTAACCCTATTACCCAACCTCCATCTTCTTCACCCAGGAAAATTTCCCACCTCGAAACTCCATTGAAACTTCATGAAATTTTGAGAAAACCTTCAACAACACACCAAAACACTATCCAATCCTCCACCCATCTTCCACAAACACATAAAAATCACTAAAACAATCATTAAAATCTTCCCTTACTATATTCCAACTTTGCTTATAGATGCATGATGTAGATCCATCAGGCCCAGGGATTTTAGTCTCATAAATTGAAATCAAAGCATCTTTTATCATTCATAAGTGAATGGCTTACACAAGCTCTTAATTTGATCTTCACTAAGTGTAGTACTTATTAACTTCCTCAAAGTATTATCTGGACAATTCTCTTGCTCACTATATGTAGTTCCTATAAGACTAGTATAGAAATTTATAAACCCATCCTTTATTTGTTGATGGGATGAAAAATATTACCATCATCATCAATGAGTGTACCTACTTTATTTCTTACTTGTCTACCCTGGATGATATTCTAAAAATAAGCTGAGGAACAAGCACTTTCAGTTACCCAAAGTACTATAGCTTTTTGTTTAAGAACTTCTTGTTCCTTAGCTGTAACATCCTCAAGCTCCTTAAGTACAATCTTATATTTATTCATAACCAACTCATTACCATTTCCATTCATTATGAAATTCTGTAGCTTCGCAAGATTCTTTCTCAACTGAGTAGTATACTAAGAATTTCTCTTAAAGTACTTAATAGTAATAGCTTTGAGAGCTTTCTTAGCAATTATTTGTTTTATACATAATATACTCATACTAGATCCTTGGACCTCAGTCTTCTAATCCTTCTTTATCACCTCCTGAGATTTATCATGTTTAGACCAAATATTAAAAAAATTAAATGAAGAAGGGCCTCTTTTACTAATCTCTCCAATTATGACTAGAAGTGCACAATGATATGATGTTAAAGGTGCTGAGCTGAGTACATTAGATTGAACTTGATCAAACCATTTGGAGTTGATTAGTAATCTATCAGTATTACTAGCCCTTAACTGTGATATACTCATACTGCTTCATGTATAAAAGTTTCCACATGTTTGATGCTCAAATATTTCTGATTCCTCAACACACTCTATAAACTGTTTAGCATAACCATTCAATTCCTCACAATGAAGTCTATCTTCAATCCTAAGAATTTCATTATAGTCCTATATGCACCCAAAGCTCTCATTCTTATATGTATTGCTCAATTTGATCATATCTCTCCACAAGATAAGTCTCTCTTTATCATCATTTCTTGCGTAAATTGCTCCCAACATAATCTTATTATTATCTTTGAGCTCAACAATTTCCATTAATATTGATTGAAATGCCTCATCAATAACTTGAATTTGAATGTCAAATTTATTATATAATATCCACACTCTCTCTCTAGGATCACTATGGTAATTGTGTAGAATTTCATAAACTTTATAATGCTCATTCACAATATTAGACATATTTTGAACTTGTACTTTTGTTTCTAAAAGACACATAACTTGAACATTGTTTTTTAACATAAAATTTATGACATTTTTCTGTCTCAGAGCCATGTTTAACCCTCTCACATTCCATGATCCAATGATCATTGATCAGGAGGTTTGTTTCTACACCTCCTTTAGCACTACTAATAATTCTTAACAAATATTCATCAAGTGTATAAAGAGGGTTGTTTGGTACTTAGAATAATTCTTTTCATATATTGGAGATATATAACTTCAACTTGCCTCATCATTCATCTGAGATCTTCTTGTAAAAAATATCCAAGACTCTTCATTAGTATATGGAGTTTCAACCTCCTTATTTGACTCTATAAATATATCTTTCACAGGATCCTCATTTTGCACTAATTTATTCTTATTTTTTTGAATTCAAACTTTCTCTTTTTTCTTACAGATATTGTGCTCAAAACTTTGACATCTAGGGCATTGAATAGGTTTCAAGTCATACACAACCTCCACTTCATGAAGCTCTTTGAGTCCTGTATCAACATAAACTCGATTTTGAAGTTTCAACTACATATCAACTTCAACACATACTCGCGCATAGCCTAATCTAGACCTCGACTCTATGATGGAATCCATTTGTATCGATTTACCAACACCACTAGCTATGTAATCAAGGCCTTCCTTATTTCATAAGTTCATAGGAACATTTTTCAGCTTCATCCACAGAGGAACATTGTGTAGATAAATCTTACCGAATTGCATATCATCACTTCATTCGCGTAAGAAGAGAGGTTTACCCCTAACGTGCCAAATTTGTTCCAAGGCTTTACTATAGTTAATTTGACTATCAAATTTGAAGACAAACCTCTTACCATAAGATTTCATGTTAATCTTCCCAAACTCTTTCCACTGATAGCATATGAAATTAGCACTCATGTAAAATTGAGGCGATTCTCCTATAAATTGTCCAACTTGATAGTTAATCCATGTCTTAGCCCCATCATCTAACACACTATGTGGTGTTTTAACTATAGTTATTCCTTGATCTTCAATAGGTTTGTGATAATCCAACTCCAGATTCGTTTTTATGTTACCTTCAAACAGAGTAGCCCATTTTGAACTTTCCTTTACCATATTTTGACTTTGTGTTGTTCTACAACTTGCTCAACTACTATAACTAGTTGAATATGTGACTCAACTTGAGTATTAGTGTTTCTCGAGCTATTAATAACCACATCTTCCTTCTTATTATTGTTTTTTTTGTTGAGAAACTCTAGTATTATTAGTTCAAACATTAATCTACACCTTCTGAGTTTTTTGGTTACGTGCATCATTATTACTTTCAAAACTCTGATTACTATCCTCAAATATCAATCTAGTGATATCTTTCTTAGTAGATTTTTTTATTGTTGTGCGCCATCGAATGAAATGTAAGATGAAAAGAGGAAACAAAAATGGAAAAAATAAGGTTCAGGTAAAGAAAAGCAACTGAATTTGGTATGGAATATGGCTGAAATGGATGAAGATCTGTTGTATTTTTCCAAAAAATGTGAGAAAAACAATGGATCTAGAAAAGAGAGATAAAGAAGTATGGAAATCTATATTTTTTTTGGTAAGATTAGGTTGTTGAAAGCAAGAAAAAGAGAGAAGAAAAAATGTGTTAACTACTTTGCTACCAAACTAAGCCCTCACGCGTTAGGCGTGTTGCGCGACTATCATTGTGTGTGTGTGTGTATATATATATTTGATGAATTAAATGATTTATTAAACTAAAATGTTAATATTATATTTAGAATTAAGTGGTAAATGTCTTTTGAAATAATTACAATGTAAATTAATTTTGGCATGCGTTATTTTGCTAAGAGGAAATTACTTTATACATCCACAAATCCCCCAACTTTATATAATACGTCCAAGTTAGGAAAATTATTTTTTAAAGCTACTTTCCAATTTTCTGGTTGATTTTTTGACTTTTTTACCCCTGTTTGTGATGGGTACGGACCACACACCGTATTTTAAATTCATTCAATTTTTATCGTGGTGGGTACGGACCTGCGGCGTTTTTTACATCGTTTTTAAGTTGTTTATAACATATAGTCGTTACTCATATTTATACATTTAAAATCCCATAAGGGTACAAACCCATCTCAATTATTAACTTAGTGGGTACGGACCCGCCTCTAGTTTTATTTTGTTGTTGTACTCCTTATTTATTTTTATTAACTTAATTTGTATTTTGTCCATATGGGTTGTATCCATATAAGTAAATAAACATCTTCACATACCATCAAGACAATCTTCTTCACACTAATCTTTCACAGTATTGGATTAAAAACAATAAAAAACCAAACCAAAAACAAAACAAAAACATCAAGAAGAACACTAGTTCACGTAAACCAAAAAAGAATTAGAAGCGCAAATGAAAAAAAAAACAAAAAAGAAATCATAATCGGGGCTGGACCCATGGTGTCTATGTGCTTCACTAGAATGGACCCATAATGAACACAAACAAATAAATTTAACTCTGCACAGCCCAAAACACCTTTTTGGCTGTACCCGTCATCCCCTAACTAAAAAAATCATACACTCCTCAGCCCAATAGTGTTATTGGCAAGCCCATTCATGATGAAAAAAGTCCCCCAACGTATTCACAACGCATTTGGGGCCTGTACCACCCAACAACAAACAAAATTCAAACCAAATATCTCCACTGTGATTCATCTGTGAACAAATAGGAAATTCAAGATTGGGCTTTATAGTGTAGAAGAGCGGCAACGGAGGTGTCAAGCCTGACTGTTGGAGAGCGGCTGCGCAAGGTGGGGATGGTGGTGCAACTCTGGACAGAGAAAGAGGTCTTTGAGATTGGGAGGAAGTTAGGATAGGGGAGGGGCTTGGGAAACGAGAGGTTGGAGATGAAGAAACTGCGGGAGGCGGTTTACGTTGTTCAGAGAGAATGGCCACGCGGGTGTTGTTGTTGATGGTGATGGTGGTGGATTAGGGTGTTAGGGGACGGCGGGATTTCTGCTGGTGATCTAGATAATGGTGGATCTGGGTGGTGGATGGTGTAGGGGTTCAAATGGTGGGGTGATGTTGGTGGCGTAAGGGTTCAAATGGTGGGGGGATTCCGCTGCTGCTGAAGATGATGAATTAGTGGATTTGGATGGTGATGTTGGTGGAGATGTTGATGCCGAGAGAAGAGAGGGGAGGTGAGGTGGTGGTGGGTTGGTAAGAGTGCACAAAGAGGGGAGGGGAGGTGGTGGGGGTTGGTAAGAGGGTACAAAGATGATAGTGATTTTCTAGCTGCTTAAGATGATGGTGGAGTAGTGAATTTGGGTGGTGATGTTGCTGGAGATGTTGATGCCGAGAGTAGAGAGGGGAGGGAAGGTGGTGGTGGTGGTTTCGTCAGAGATCACAAAGAGGGTATGGGAGGCGGTGGTGGGTTGATCAGAATCATAGAGAAGGAAGGGGAGGGGGTTCCGATTTGTTGAGAGAGAAGAGAGGAGATGGTTTTGGGGGATTATATAATGGTAAGGGTTGGGGTTTTTTGGGTTTTTTACCCCTATTAGTTGGGCTTCAACTACTAGCTGGAAAACTGGATGTATTATAGAAAGACAAAGGATCAGAGACCTTATAAACTATTTACCCCTTTTACTAATGCAACCATTATTTCAGTGACATCCATCTTGCTCTTAGTGTAAGACTAATAGTATGACAATCTAGGGGGCTAACTATACTTAAGTTAGCCTTAAAGTTAGTTTTTTTTTACTTCCCTAAAGTTAGTGTTGAAACGTTAACAAAGATTACTGTGAAATTAATTTATTTTCTAATTATCTTTGTTGTTTTTTTATCAAACTGATTTATGAATTAGTTTCTTAAGATTATATTTTTAAATAAATAAGTTTAAATATGTATTTTTAACCCAATAAAGAAATCGATATAAAAAAATTAATTTGGATAATATCACATCATTATACAACAATATTTAAAAATATTATTGACGATATTATAATAAAAACAGTTATTCTTTAATAAATATTATCTTTTTTATTGTAATATCATGAAAATATATTCTCCAAATATTTTTCTATACTAATGTGTCATTGTCCAAATTTAATTTTTATTTATTCATTTTTTTTGTTTTGTTTATCTTAATTGGATATTTAAAATTATTTTATTTGAAAAATATAAAAGTAAAAAGAATTAATGTATAAATTAAGGGTGATTTACTCATTAAGTCCATAACCTACCAATTTCGGCCAAAACGGTCTAAACCAAACAAATGTCCAGAATACCCTTTTTTCAAACAAATCGTTCCATACAAAATAAAGTTAATTTTCATAAATAAAAAACTATATAATTAATACTTTCCCAAATTACAAAATTCTAAAATCGAAATACTTCTATAATTACAATATTCTCTATTCGAAAACTAAAACATTTCCATAATTTTTCCTACTTTATAATGTAGGATTAAATCGTTTTCTTCAATTGTCAAACCTGTACAAATGAAAAAGTCAATTAGAAGTAGAATAACAATGGGTTGACAGAATAATAAGAATAGGTTGACACCACAAAATCGTGGGCTGGCAGTGCAAAAACAGTGGGTTGACAATACAAAAACAGTGGGTTGGGTTGACAGTGCAAAAACAGTGGGTTGGTACAAAACAGTGAGTTAACAATACTTTTCAGCTTTTCACATAAACACATTTTCATATTAACACTGATATTAAACTTTTTAAAATAAATTTAAAAATTTTAAGATAAAGAAAAAAAATTATACAATCGGAAACATTGAAAAATTTCAAAACAAAAAAAAAATGAAAAAGTAAACATTGAAAATTCAATGAAATATAAAACCTAAAACTCGTTCCGTCAATTATAAAAATAAGTTTTACCTTACGTTGAGTTCTTTAATTGTTAATGGCGTAGGCAATCTGGGTTGATGTTGAGGGAGAATGATCCTAAGTGGCGGTGCGATTGTTAATGGCGTAGCAAGCCGGATTGATGATGGTGGATAATGGTGTGGCGGCGGTTTTCTTGTACTTAGTAAGAAGGAGGTGAGGGAGAAGGATTTTGTTTTTGTTTTTTTTAATACGGAGCCTGAAGAGATGAGGTTTGTCAAAAAGTAAAGTCTTTAAAGTTCTATATTTCATTGCTTTTCAACGTTACTTTCTCTTTCTTTTTTTATTTATTTTACCATTATTAACTTTATATATAAAGTTGTATTTATTTTATTTATAATAATTTAAGGGTAGAAATGGTAATAAAAAAAAATTATGGACTTTTTGAAGAAACAAAAAAAATTATGAACTTGATGGGAGATGATTTTTGTGTATTTAGACCTAATAAGCGAATAATTCATAAATTAATTACCAAGAAAACAAAAAATATATATAATAGTAAAATATATAACAATTTCGATAACCAAAAAAAAAGTTATCTAATGTCTTTAAAAAAAGGCTACAATTCTAAAGAAGAAAAAACCCACCAATGAATTCCACCAATTATTTTACAAAGTTAATTAGCCCTATTGCTTTAGCAAAAAATAGTTAGATCATAGATGATAAAATTTTAGATAAATGTTAGTAAGAGCCATTAAACTAATTTAATAGTTCTTTTTTCTGAACCATTTAACTATTATATAAGTTTCAAATTATTCATTAATATATTAAAAAAATTCCAAATCACTGTGTTATTATGCCTGTTATTATGCTTTTTAAATAATGGTTTACACATGATTTGTATGGTATATATGTTTATGCGCTATAACTTAGTATTCTTGAAATTTGTTTTATTGAATATTTGGCTTATTAAATACGTGTAAAATAAAAAAGCTTTTGTGTATAATCAAATATTCCCTCTGTTTACAGAATTTGTCCACTTAACTTTTCACATATATTAAGAAACATAATAAATATATATATTTACCATTACAAAAATACCTCTAATAAACTATCTTGATATTTTAAATGTGTATTAGAAATATAAATTTTAATTTTTTAATAAGGGTAATAATGAAAAAAGTAAGAAAAAAGTGTCTTGAACTCCTAAGTGGACAATATATTTGAAATATTATTTTTAGTAAGTGGATAAATGGAACGGAAATAATAAATTGTAAAAAGATCTAATGGGTTTGAATATTTATTATACTTGCTTCGAAATTAGTAAAAATGTCTTATTGCCCGCATTCACTTAACATTCTTTCTTGTAACCGCCTTATTTAATGGGCTATAGTGACCGAGTGGATGATTCGTAATATTTTTATAATATTTTTAATACTAGGTAAAACCCGTGTCTGAAGACACTCAAGAATTTTTTTGATCCATTGACGGGAATCGAACCCAGGTTTGGTGGGTGAAAGTCAAGGTTAAGATTAAGGTTAAGTTAAGAATAAGGTTAAGGTTAAGGTTATGGTTAAGATTAAGGTTAAGAGTTAAGGTTATGGTTTAGGTCAAGGTTAAGGTTAATTTTAAGGTTAAGGTTAAGGTTATGGTTAGAGTTAAGGTTTAAGATGTGAATTTTAAGGTTCAAGGTAAAGGTTCAATAAGATATACAGTTTAAGGTCGAATAATAACGCTATAAATATTCATTTGGTTAAGGTTAAGATAAAAGTTAAGGTAAAAGGTAAAAGTTAAGGTAATGTTTAAGGTTAAATGTTAAGGTTAAGATTATGGTTAAAGTTAAGGTTAAGGTTTAGTTTTAAGGTTTAAGGTTCAAGGTAAAAGTTAAGTTTTAATATTTAGGTTAAGGTTAAGTTTTAACTTTAAGGTTAATATAGTGGTTATAAAAGTTAAGATGAAGGTGAAGGTTATAGTTATTGTTTAAGGTTAAGGTTAAGGTTTAAGATTTAAGGTTAAGGTTTAAGTTCTAAGATTTAAGGTTTAAGGTTTAAGGTTTAAGGTTTAACATTAAATATTAAGGTTAAGTTTATGGTTAAAGTTAAGGTTAAGGTTTAAGGTTTAAGGTTTAAGGTTTAAGGTTTAAGGTTTAAGGTTTAAGGTTTAAGGTTTAAGGTTTAATCTTTAAGCTTTAAGGTTCATGGTTCAATTAAGATTAATTTTATAATTAAGGTTTAAGGTTTGAGGTTAAGGTTAAGGTTTGAGGTTCAAGGTTTAAAGTTTAAGGTTAAGGTTAGTTTTAAGGTAAATTTTTAAGCTTTAAGTTTAAAGTTAAGATTGAGGTTAAGGTGAAGGTGAAGATTAAAGTTTATGGTTTAAAGTTTAAGGTTTAGGTTTAAGGTGTAATATCTAAGGTTATGGTTAAGTTTAAGGTTAAAGTTGAAGTTAATATTATTGTTAAGGTTAAGGGTAAGGGTGAGGGTAAGGTGGTGGGGCCTAGGGTGTGATAAAATAAGATATAAATAAAGTGCAAAAACACCCTAAAACTACACGGTTCTGCAAGTATACAGATCGTATGCAAGTTTTAGATAAAGATTCGTTCCGCAGAGACTACAGAGGTTAGGAGAATCTTATGCAAATACCAAGTGTAAATAATTAAAGCTAGAACAACTAAACGCAAATAAAAGTAGAGACAAATAGATTTTTGTTTGATTTTTTAATTAAAACTAAGGAATTAAAAGACAGAAAATTAAATATGAAAGAGAAGTGATATGAGAATATAGCTTAAGTTATTAGCATGTAATCCCCACTAGTTTTGCCGTTCTAAACATTTAAGGGTGAATTATGTAGCATTTCCCTAATCGGTCCCAATATGCTATCGGTAGTTTAAAATAGGATTTACCTGTGTCAATAAGGCTTCCTAAGCAAACTTTTCCTGTAATTGGTAAATAGTCACAAGAACTAAACCATAATGATTATCTAGCTAGGTTGGGTTGTCAGATCAGACCTAATACTAGACGTTATGTGCTAAACATGCAATTAAACACCGTTGTCAATGGTATCCTAATTACTAGATGGTAATTCTAATGGCGGCCGTCCACAAGAACACAGAATATAAATCCAAACACATAAACAGAGAATAAAAACTATAATTCTATTTAAAACATTGAATTCCCAAATTAGATAGATGTCAATCAAAACTAGGGTTCATACATTAATGCTAAAACTCAAGCTAAAGAAAATTTGTTCATGCAAGAAAAGAAAGAAATTACAAATCTAAAGGTAGAAGAAGACATTGTTGATGACAGCTCCTTCCAGACTTCTCTCTTGTGTTCTAAGCTTCCTCTTAGTTTAAGGTTTCACCAAGGATGATTTAAGAGTGTTAAGAGGCTGTATTTATAGTGTAGAGGTTGACCGAATTCGTTTCTTTATAGATAACTTAAGTAATGGACTTCTAGCCCAACTCAAATTCGTAAGGAAATAAAGATAAACACTGCTGCGCTGTTTTGAGTGTATCTTCTTCGTTATTGGTCGGATTGAGCTCCATAAGATACCAAAAGAATCGCAACAGAATTATCTAGACCCCTTAGAAGGAAATTACCAAATTCGGCCTATTTCTTAGGTAAAAACACCAATCTTTAGACGTGTGTGCAGAATCCTAGATTTAGGCAGCTTTTCCTTCTCCATCTTTTTAGCTTTTATTTCCTTATCTCCAATTTCCATGCATATCTCCTTCCATAAGTTGTAATCTTTGACTTGGACTCTAATTAATCTCCATAATTATCTTTAAAGCTTCACACTAAATAAACAATTAAACCCAATATGCTCTAAAAATAATAATTCTACAAATCAAGACCCAAAATAGGAAAGTGCACTAAAATAAGCTAAAATCACCCTATAAACTAATAAATAAGCCTAAAATGATGTCTCTGAAGTATATTATATTATCACAAATGAGGAGACATCAAGACCCCCAACTAAAAGTTGTATCGTCCCGATACAATAAAAGTAAAGAACAGTAGGGTAGTCAAAATAAACAAGAAGAAGTCGGAGGAGAACAAGAACACAAATATAATGAATGATCATAGAGCATAAAATTCCAAGAAATCTCATGTAGTAATGCTTAAGAAATAATGCACAAATATGCCTAATATACATGTAATCAACATTCCATAAATTCAAGTTAAGATTAATTTCGCAATGCCAGAAAGAGAGGATGATAACTTAGTTCATGTTAATGGATATAGGTTGTTCATAGGTCCCAAATACAGCATCCAATGGTCCACTTACCTACCACCTAATAGCTCAATTGTTTCTCCACCTAGTAGTTAAAAATCCTAAGGTCTTGGTTATAACTTGGCTTAAGGACGGGTGTGGTATATTTGGATAATGAAAAGTGAGCTTTTGGCTCTCTCCTCACTAGCCATCAACGAATCGCCCTAGAGCTTGAGTTTTTCACTCGAAGATGTTCTCACTCAACCCAATTTATTGATGCTTTTTAATGTGCATCCCCAATAATCCCAATTAAAACCTTTGATGATATAAAATCCACTTTGCCGGTCCGAATATATATTTTCTTTTCATATCATTTTTTCTTTTGTATAGCTATGATTCTCTTTTGGTGTTGAGATATCACACTATTTTTTTTTCATATATATATTCTTTCTTTTTATGCCCTTGTTGGCAAAATTAGCTCGTAGCTTCTTTTTCATTCACTATTACCCCGGCAAAGGGTTACAATAATAGCAATTCATTATCAATAAAATCACAAAGATAATTCCCAATTCCCAAAGTTCCCAGTTTATGAAACCCACCACCCCAAACTCAAGCTCTAAAACGAGTGTCTCAGGTTTTGCGATTCGAGTGCGGGACATATGGATAAGTCCTATAAACTAAGGTATGGATTATAATGTGTTTCAATAAAAGGCTTTAGAAAGGCTCAGAGGGGCTAAGACGGATAAATAACAATAATATCAAACAAAAGGGTGAGCAAGTCTAAAGGCTTCAAGTGTTTTATCATGAAAGAACTGCCTTAGTCATTTTTCTAACTACCGGATTTCGTTACGTTTTCATTATTAGTTCATAGACAAGTGGGTTTTTAACTAATTTCAAACCTCACGTTCTACACACCAAATAACTATCCCTAAGTTTCAACGTGATTTCTTAGCATTGCTCATTAACTTTTCTATCCTTTATTTCCTGTTTTCATACATGCATCTAAACAAACTTGTTTGCATCTTTCAAAAGCATACTACCTACTATCATTGACCTAATAAAATCATGCTCAATAGGTACATTCAAGATATTCTATGCCTTAATTCAACCTAAAAAATTTTAAATTTTATGCAAAAACGAAAAGAAGATGAGGACAACGAATCCCCACCCCCAACTCAAAAGTGAGCCGTGTCCCCACGACTCGAAAAAGACTCAAGCATGGAATAAAATTTAAAATAAAACTAACTAAACTACCTAATGCATACAAGCTATTGAGAAAAATTAGAATGACCTACCTGGCTGGCCATAGAGATCCATCATATCATCCTCATCTTCTGAAGCTGAGGGATCGGTGTAATCATCTATATCCTTGTACAAGGTCGAATCTCTACCTTACTCTCCAATTGCATGATTTCTACCCAAAGGTCTTTGTTATCTTCACGTAATCTTTCAACTTCGTTCTGTAACTGAATAGCCCAAGGAGGAAGATCATAAGCAATTTTTGAAGAAGAGGTAGAAGAACCTTGGTCTTGGATTTTTATTTTGTCTAAAGGCCTCCTTGATGGTGTGGACATTCTAGCAGTTAATCTCTTCTTTGGTAGTGGTTGTTCAGGTGCCTGTTCTTTTGATTCTTCAGAAACCTCATCAAGATTGATGGGTTTTTCAATGGTAGCTCCAGGCAATTTCTTATTCTTCCCAAGGATTGAACACTTTCTCTTGTATTCCATAGCTTCAGATCTGTTAGTCATGCTTGTTTCACCCACAACTCAAGTTATACCAAGGATGGATTAAAAGTTTAAGGAATATTGGTTTAGCTTGATGTTGTTGCTTGGAATTGATGAAAGAGAAAGGTTAATTGAATTGATCTTGGAAGAACTCTTTAAAGCTTGTTGAATTTGATGGTGTTTTGATGGTGTAGTGTGATGAATTTGATGAAGGATTGTGTTTATGGAAGATGTAGGAGAGGATTTGATGAGTTGTTGTGTTAATTGTGAAGGTTTGCACAAGCTTTAAGATGTATATATAGGGTTTGGGTCTGAAAAATTCGTGTATGGAAGGCTAGGGTTAATCTCATAAGGTAAGAATTTGATTAGGAAAAGAATTCCTTCACAAACCGCCTCTTGCGGTGCACCGGACGAAACCTGCGGTGTACCGCAGCTTCTGCTGTTCCAAATTTTTGCCCACTGGATAATACCCGAGCTAGCACCCTGTGGCACGTGTTTTGGGCTTGCGGACCAGGGGTGCGGTGCAGGGGATGGTCCGCGCCATGTCCGTCAAAAAACCCGTGGTACCCGACCCCGTGGCACGCGTTTTGGGCGTGCGGACCAGGGTCTGGTGTACCGCGCCTGTTCCTCGAATTTTTTTTTACTTTCTGGATAAAACCCGTGGTACCCGACCCGTGGTACGGGTTTTTGGGGCACGGTGCATCCCTGCGGACCATGGGGTAGTCCGCGGGGTAGTCCGCGCCAGGCCTTGAGTTCCTCCAGATTTTTCCTTTTGACCCCAAACTCGTTTCCTGCACAATAACACACTACCTTTCTCTCCTATTAGCTTGTAAACACAATTAAAAATATACACTAACTTAAAATTAAACACTACAAAGCAAAAACAACTAATCTAAAAAGCAATTAAAACAAGGGGTGTCTCCCAAGAGCACTTTTGTTTAACGTCTTTGAGTTAGACGTGTACCTCAGGCTAATCGCACTCGACAAGGTAGATTTTCTCCCCTTGCCCAAAGTCCTCACTGTCATAGTATCTCTTCAAACGCTGGTCATTCACCATGAATGTCCGTTGCTCGGCTGGATTTTCAATCTCAATCGCTCCATGCGGTGTGACTTTGGTAACAATGTAAGGTCCTCCCCAACGGGATTTAAGCTTTCCTGGGTAATTCGAAAATCGAGAGTTGTATAATAAAACCTTCTGTCCAATCTCGAAATGCTTTGGACGGAGCCGTTTATCATGCCATCGCTTTGTTTTCTCTTTATAGAGACGTGAATTTTCAAGGGCAAGATAACGAAGCTCCTCCAACTCGTTCAACTGCATCATCCTTTGCTTCCCGGTCAAGTCTGGGTCTAGATTCAGAGTTTTAATAGCCCAGTAGGCTCGAGCTTCAAGTTCAATCGGTAGATGACATGCTTTGCCGTAGACCATGCGATATGGAGATGCCCCAACTGGTGTTTTAAATGCTGTTCTGTATGCCCAGAGAGCATCATCTAGCTTTAAAGACCAGTCTTTCCTCGATTTGTTCACGGTTTTCTCAAGAATAGATTTGATTTCCCGGTTGGAAACTTCAGCTTGACCGTTAGTTTGTGGGTGATAACCGGTTGAAGTACGGTGTTTCACTCCAAACTTTCGAAGAAAATGTCTCAGAGGAGCATTAAGAAAATGGGTACCTTTATCACTGATTAACACACGTGGCGTACCATGTCTTGAAAAGATGTTTGATTTCAAGAACTTAATCACAGTTTGAGCATCGTTCTTTGGTGTTGCCACTACTTCTACCCATTTTGACACATAATCTACCGCAAGCAAAATATATAGATTTCCATAGGAATTGACGAAAGGTCCCATGAAATCTATTCCTCATACGTCAAAGATTTCAACTTCAAGAATATTATTAAGCGGCATCGCGTCTCTTTTTGATATATTGCCAGTGTGCTGGCATCTGTCACATGACTGGACGAAACGATGACAATCTTTGTGTATGGTGGGCCAATAGAACCCGGATTGAAGAATTTTAGCTGCGGTTCTATCGCCGTTAAAGTGACCTCCATAAGGTGAACTATGACAACCTTCAATGATCTTCTCCATTTCACCTTCATGTACACATCTTCTAACCACTTGGTCACTACAAATCTTCCAGAGGTATGGTTCATCCCAATAGTACTGTTTGGCCTGGTGATTCAATCTTTGTCTTTGTTGTGGGTGGAAATCTTTGGGAAAGACACCACTCACAATGAGGTTGACTAGATCTGCATACCATGGCACAAAAGCACGTTTAATAGCAAAAAGTTGTTCGTTAGGGAATACCTCTTTAACCAAAACCGGTTCTTTGTTCGCATCAGATCCTTCGAGCCTTGATAAATGATCAGCAACTTGATTATCGCATCCTTTTCGGTCTCGAATATCTATGTCGAATTCTTGAAGCAACAGTACCCATCTAATGAGATGGGGCTTGGCGTCCTTTTTCTCTATGATGTACCTAATAGCTGAATGGTCCGTGTATACAATAGTTTTCTTCCCAACCAGATAGGGACGAAATTTATCGAAAGCATAAACCACGGCTAACATCTCTTTCTCCGTTACTGTATAATTCATCTGGGCAGCGTTGAAAGTCTTACTTGCATAATAAATCGTGTGGAAAATCTTGTCTTTCCTCTGCCCCAACACAACACCCATAGCGTGATCACTAGCATCGCACATAAGTTCAAACGGAGCTTTCCAATCAGGAGGTATAACAATAGGTGTAGAGATCAGTTTTTCCTTAATCGTAAAAAACGCTTGAAGACATTCTTCAGTAAAATTAAAAGGAGTATCCTTTTCAAGTAAAGAGCAAAGCGGTTTGGCAATCTTAGAGAAATCTTTAATAAATCGTCGATAAAATCCTGCGTGACCCAAGAAACTTCTCACTCCTTTAACAGAAACTGGAGGTGGTAGTGTTTTGATAACTTCAATTTTAGCACGATCAACCTCCATCCCTGCCTTCGAAACTTTATGTCCCAACACAATTCCCTCTTGAACCATGAAGTGGCATTTTTCCCAGTTAAGCACAAGATCTTTTTCTCTACATCTCACAAGGACTTTCTCAAGATTACTCAAACAATCGTCAAAACTATCTCCAAACACCGAAAAATCATCCATAAAAACCTCCAAGTATTTATCGATCATGTCCCAAAATATAGCCATCATGCACCTCTGGAACGTGGCAGGTGCATTGCATAAACCAAACGGCATTCGTCTATAAGCAAAAGTACCAAACGGACATGTAAAAGTTGTTTTGTGTTGATCAAGGGGATCCACACAAATCTGATTATAACCCGAATATCCGTCAAGGAAACAGTAATATTCTATCCCTGCAAGTTTGTCTAGCATTTGATCAATGAATGGTAGCGGGAAGTGATCTTTCTTTGTTGCTTTGTTCAGTCTTCGGTAATCCATGCACACTCGCCACCCCACAACTGGTCTTGATGGTATGGCTTCGCCTTGATCATTAAGGATGGTAGTGAAACCTCCTTTCTTTGGAACACATTGTACTGGACTAACCCAATCACTGCTAGCAATCGGATAGATAATTCCTGCGTCTAACAACTTGATAACTTCCTTCCTCACCACTTCTTTCATAGCTGGCATGAGTCTTCTCTGTCCCTCTATAGATCGCCCACCTTCGTTCTCAAGAATGATTTTGTGTTTGCAAACGGAAGGACTAATTCCTTTGATGTCGGCAATAGTCCATCCGATTGCTTCTTTGTTTGCGCGAAGTACTTGAAGTAGCTTCTCCTCTTGAGGACCTGAAAGGTTAGCAGAAATAATAACAGGCAAAGTTTTGTTCGTACCTAGATATGCATAGCGTAGGTGATCTGGAAGTGGTTTTTCTTCGAGAACAGGTGGACATATTATAGATGGTTGTTTCATTGGTTCAATGTCACTTGGTTCCCGAAGTAGTTCTCGCACGTTCAATGCAGCAACTTCTTCAGGGGAAATTTCGAGTTCTGGTGTTTCAGGTGCTAAGGCTTCGTCAAGATCATTATCTAAGCTCTCTTCATTGAAGACTTCTTGCATAATTTTTTCGATGACATCTACCTTGAAGCACTCGTCTTTTGCTTTAGGATACTTCATAGCCTGAAACACATTAAATCGTATCTGTTCGCCTTGTACTCTCATGATCAACTCACCATTCTCAACATCTATTAGTGTACGCCCCGTGGCTAAGAATGGTCTACCCAAAATGATGGGGACATTCTTATCCGCGTCGTAGTCAAGGATAATAAAATCACAAGGAAAAATAAAAGAGCCAGGTTTAACTAAAACATCTTCAATTTTACCTATTGGTCGTGAGAGGGAGCGATCCGCCATTTGTAATACCACAGATGTGGGTACTACTTCTCCGATATTAAGCTTCTCGAACAGGGATCTAGGCATGAGATTGATGCTCGCACCTAAATCACATAATGCTTTCCCGGTCCAACTATCTCCAATGCCGATGGGAATTGTAAAACTTCCGGGATCTTCTAGCTTTGGTGGCAACTCATTTTGACATATAGCACTGCACTCCCTAGGTAATCCAATTGGTTCCCTAGTCTCTATACTTCGCTTGTTGGAGAGAATGTCTTTCATGAATTTCATGTAGGTTGGCATCCTCTTGAGAGCTTCAACAAGGGGTATATTAACTTCCAATTTCTTCAACATGTCAATGAACTTCTTGAATTCCAGGTCATTGTCCTTCTTTCTGACACGTGAAGGGTATGGTGGCGGAGGGCGTGTATTGAGTTCCACTGGTTTTCTTGTCGTTTCAGGTGTCTCGGCTCGGACACTCTTTGGTTTAACTACCTCCTTGACTGTATCTCTGATTATTTCTTCCCTCCTTTGTTCTGGAATAGGGATTGGTTCTTGTTCTGGTCGTGGTGGAGGCAGTTGTTTTCCACTTCGCAATTCAACTGCATGGCAAGAGTCATCTATAGGAGCAATAGTATCACTTGGGAGTTGCCCTTTCGGCCTAGTTTGTAATGTACTCGCCATCTGTGATATAGTATGCTCTAGTTGCTTGATAATCTTCTCCTGGGTTCGAACTTTCTGTTGGTTATGACTTATTTTCTTCTCAACTGTTTGCATTAATTTAGTCATACTCGAAGTCAAACTCTGGAGTTGTTCTTGTTTTGCCAATTGTATTGATTGTTTAGGTGGATCTTTCTTTGGTTCTTGACAAGCTTTAACAATGGGTGCCTTTTTCTGAATAGGTTGTGGAGGATTATAAGGTTGAAGTTGGGATTGCTGATAAGTTTCTTGCTTTCTGACCCAACTCTTTTGTTGTGGAGGTTGTTGATAATTAGTGTAGCTTTCTTGAGGACAAGCATAACCATTAGAGTAATTGTTATCTTGAGGATATTGAACGGAAGCTACTGCTGGATTATTCATACATCCTGCCCACACATGATTTCTTGATCCACAACCAAGACACGAAGGAATTGTGCGTACCGTATTCACCTGAGCAAGTGTTCGGGCTTGTTCTTTAAGTTCTTCGAGTTGTTTGGCCAAATCTTCAAGTTTCAGAGATGCTGAATTGTCTTCTTTTATTGCTCTTTTTGGCCAACTTCTCTCGTTCTCAAGAATTCTCTCCATCCCCAACTTAGCTTCTTCAGGATCTAGTAACACAAAACCTGCGTTTCCTAACGAATCTGCTTTCTCTCTTGATTTGTCATTAAGGCCTCCATAAAACAAGGTTAAATAATATTCCGGCGAGGATTTATGGTATGGACATCTCGCCTTCTTATATGTAAATCGTAACCATGCTTCACCCAAACTCTCTTCCTCTTCTTGTATAAATTGTTCAAGCTCCAACATATCTTTTAAACGTCTACTAACCGGATAAAAACGGTCTAGGAATCTTGCTTGAAACTTGTCCCAATCTGGAATAATATGAGGGTATTGGGTATCATACCAATCGCTTGCACATCCGGTCAAGAAGAACTGGAACATCAGGTAATATACTTGCTCCCTAGTAACTCCTCTTATGATATAAGCATCACAGATCTGCATGAATTTCTGAATATATCGGATCGGATCTTAATGTGCAACTCCGCTGAATAATCCATGAGATACAAATTGAGTTAGCATCCCAGGATCAGGTTTAAATTTAGCGGCTTGGATTTCTGGAGCGCGAATTCCTCGTGGCTCCACTCTAAATTCGATGGATAGCTCAAGTCTCCTTTGGTTCTCCATCTGTAACTAAATCTGAAAAACAAAAACTAAAAACAAAAGCGTAAAATAGAACTAACTAAAAATAAAAGCACAAGATATATGCACAAGGACTAACGATGTAGTCCCCGGCAGCGGCGCCAAAAACTTGGTGGGGCCTAGGGTGTGATAAAATAAGATATAAATAAAGTGCAAAAACACCCTAAAACTACACGGTTCTGCAAGTATACAGATCGTATGCAAGTTTTAGATAAAGATTCGTTCCGCAGAGACTACAGAGGTTAGGAGAATCTTATGCAAATACCAAGTGTAAATAATTAAAGCTAGAACAACTAAACGCAAATAAAAGTAGAGACAAATAGATTTTTGTTTGATTTTTTAATTAAAACTAAGGAATTAAAAGACAGAAAATTAAATATGAAAGAGAAGTGATATGAGAATATAGCTTAAGTTATTAGCATGTAATTCCCACTAGTTTTGCCGTTCTAAACATGTAAGGGTGAATTATGTAGCATTTCCCTAATCGGTCCCAATATGCTATCGGTAGTTTAAAATAGGATTTACCTGTGTCAATAAGGCTTCCTAAGCAAACTTTTCCTGTAATTGGTAAATAGTCACAAGAACTAAACCATAGTGATTATCTAGCTAGGTTGGGTTGTCAGATCAGACCTAATACTAGACGTTATGTGCTAAACATGCAATTAAACACCGTTGTCAATGGTATCCTAATTACTAGATGGTAATTCTAATGGCGGCCGTCCACAAGAACACAGAATATAAATCCAAACACATAAACAGAGAATAAAAACTATAATTCTATTTAAAACATTGAATTCCCAAATTAGATAGATGTCAATCAAAACAAGGGTTCATACATTAATGCTAAAACTCAAGCTAAAGAAAATTAGTTCATGCAAGAAAAGAAAGAAATTACAAATCTAAAGGTAGAAGAAGACATTGTTGATGACAGCTCCTTCCAGACTTCTCTCTTGTGTTCTAAGCTTCCTCTTGGTTTAAGGTTTCACCAAGGATGATTTAAGAGTGTTAAGAGGCTGTATTTATAGTGTAGAGGTTGACCTAATTCGTTTCTTTAGAGATAACTTAAGTAATGGACTTCTAGCCCAACTCAAATTCGTAAGGAAATAAAGATAAACACTGTTGCGCTGTTTTGAGTGTATCTTCTTCGTTATTGGTCGGATTGAGCTCCATAAGATACCAAAAGAATCGCAACAGAATTATCTAGACCACTTAGAAGGAAATTACCGAATTCGGCCTATTTCTTAGGTAAAAACACCAATCTTTAGACGTGTGTGCAGAATCCCAGATTTAGGCAGCTTTTCCTTTTCCATCTTTTTAGCTTTTATTTCCTTATCTCCAATTTTCATGCATATCTCCTTCCATAAGTTGTAATCTTTGACTTGGACTCTAATTAATCTCCATAATTATCTTTAAAGCTTCACACTAAATAAACAATTAAACCCAATATGCTCTAAAAATAATAATTCTACAAATCAAGACCCAAAATAGGAAAGTGCACTAAAATAAGCTAAAATCACCCTATAAACTAATAAATAAGCCTAAAATAATGTCTCTGAAGTATATTATATTATCACAAATGAGGAGACATCATAAGGTTAACGTTAACAATAAGGTTAAGCTTAAGTTTATGTTTAAGTTTAAGTTTAAGTGTAAGTTGAAGTTTATGTTTAAGTTTAAGTTTAAGTTTAAGGTTAAGGTTAAGGTTAATGTTAGGTTAGGGTTAAGGATATGGTTAAGGTTATTAGTTAAAAAAAGTGAGGTTGAGATTGAGGTTAAGGTTAAGGTTCAGGTTAAGGGGTTAAGGGGTTACGGGTTAAGTTTAAGGTTAATGTTAAGTTTATGGTTATGGTTAAGGTTAAGGCTAAGGCTAAGAGTAAGGCTACGACTAAGGCTAGGGATAATTTTAATGATAAGGCTAAGGCTAAGGGTAAGGCCAAGACTAAGTCTAAGACTAAGACTAAGGCTAAGGCTAAGGGTAAGGCCAAGGCTAAGTCTAAGACTAAGACTAAGGCTAACGCTAAGGCTAAGGCTAGGTTGAAGGCTAGGGCAAGTGCTAGGGTTAAGGAGAAGGTTAAGGTTAAGTGTAAGGTTAATGTTAAGGTCAAATTTAAGTTAGAGGTTGATGTTAAGTTTAATTCAAAGGTTGAGGTTGAGGTTGAGGTTGAGGTTAAGGTTAAATTTAAGGTCAAATCTAAGTTAGAGGTTGATGTTAAGTTTAATTCAAAGGTTGAGGTTGAGGTTGAGGTTGAGTTTGAGGTTAAGGTTAAAGTTAAAGTTTAGGTTACAATTAAGAATTTAGGTTAAGGTTAGAGGTTTGCGGTCAGCGTGGATCAAATACGGAACTTTTAGATGTCTAATGGAGTAGGATAAGGGACAGTTAAGTTTTTATTAGAAAAAAAATTAATGCAATTAATATAAAGAAATTAATTAAGGGACAGTTCAACCTGTTTAAATAAGTATTTTATTATATAGATATAGAGATATAATGAATAATGAATGTTAATGGTCAATTACCAGATTATTTTAATTATTAATTACTCTTTAAGTTTTTATTAATTTTAAATTTTTATATGATAGACATATATATATTTATTATTCAATTAATTTCATCTTGACTTTCTAATATTCTATAATTTTTATTGGATGAATCAATATATTTCTTGTTTTGAAAAGTTTATTTTTATAAAGTTGAAATAATTTCTTTCAAAATGATACATGTTTTGACAAAGAAAATAAAAAAACTAAAAAATTATTTAAATATTATAATGTAAAGTGATTTTTTTAATTTTATATTATATTTAGTTGAATTTTTCTTATAATAAATTTTGAAAAAATTCTTAAATTTTTTAGTACTTTGTAAATTTTAATAAAAAAGAATAAATTTTATTTATATGAAAGTTAATTTGAATTCTTATAATTTTATTTATATAAAGGTTAAATGAATTTTATATTATGTAATATTTTCATGTGTATGTGTATATAGTAAATGAAAGAATAAGAAGAATGGAGAAATTATGAGATGAATGGGAAAAGTTTGAGTGTTAATAGAAAGAGTTAGGTGTATACTATTTTATTATATAGATATTTGTGGATGATTTGAAATCATATAAATTAAGTGATCATTCTGCTAAAATAGTTAAGTGCTCTATGGGAACATTTACCCTGAAGTTTTTGTCCAATCTTAATTTAGTCGGGCTCGATCTCCACTAAACATGAGTTTTTTTATTGTACACTAAATTAAGTTAAGCTATTAGTTTTTCCATTGATATTACCCTTATCTTTAGTAACCATGCCTCCTATTCGATTTATTTTTTTACCCCATAAAAATGTTATTATAGTTTTGTAAGAACAAATATGTAATTAACTCAATAAAAAATTGGAATATGCGGCTCCCAAACCTACCACCCGAAAAAAAATATCATTGGTTGCCTCCCTCAGTATCCATTAACATGCATTATGTTCACAACCGCAAAGTAGAGTGTTAATAAAAGAATTTAATACTCACTTGACAAGTAGATGAAAATTAATAATCAACAAGTCAGATGATTATTAATTAGATATTTATTTAAAGGATGGAAATTCCTCATATAGTTGATACAATAGTAAATGATGGTGTTTGGTAATTGAATAAAAGAAAATAATGAACGAATTTGTTTCCAATTTAGAGCAGAAAAAAATGCATTTTTTGTATTAGAATTCGGCCCATCCTTTTTGCATGCCAGTGCTGTAGATTTTCTCATGAAATAGTTGAGGCAGTACTCAGCTATAGCAGTTGTTAAGGACCAAAAGAAGAAAATAAAATATGAAAAAATGTGAGAGAAAAGTTAATAATTGTTGGAAGATGATGTGTCAAAGATTGTACACTTGATCGATCACTTGTTTCTGCCCCGGTCCCGTTAATTAGGTGTTGGGAGTCTCTGAAGTAGCTCCTCCTGCTGCTTCAACTTCGGTTTCTGTTGAGCTTTGTTGTGGTGTTTGAGCATCTAAATTAATATCAATTTAATTAATTAGATAAAACACATAAAAAATTACTTTCTAAATAAAAACAATTTAATTATCTATAAATCTTTTAAACGAGGGAGACAAGTCAAGGAAAATAGAATGAGTAAACATGTGAGTGGGGGACTCTTAATCCACTTGAGTGGTGGTTGCATCTTCAGAAAAATCTAAGAAGGATAAATAGATTCAAGTTTCTCAAATCACATGCAATCGCTGTTATTTTACTCTGCTCTCTTTGCTGTCATTGACCCCCATAATGGACTCATCTCCACATGCTTTGATCCCTCCCCCATTGTGGGCCCACTTATATATACTACAGCTACTCCACATGCTACCTATTTCAATACTACTTCCCTAATCTCTCGGATATATCTATATATATGGTTATATTAGGGTTATGAAACTTTTTTAATTAATGTTCAAGATTTAAATATTATAAATAGAAATTACATACCAGGAGTAGAGGAAGGGAAAGAAAGCCTTGGTTGTGGCAAAAGAGGAAGAGGAGAAGGAGGGTAAGTGAAAGAAGCTGCAGCAGCTTCCATTTGAGGAGTAGGGTAATAAAGATAAGATGGTCCTGGAAAACGTTGTTGTGTTGCTTGAGGATGATGAAATGTTCCTCCTCCTCCTCCTCTTGATGCTGCCATTGAATATCCATAATAATATGGAGATGTTGTAGATGAATTTCCATATATATTCTGATAATATTGTGCTTGTTGAAGTTGACCTGGATTGTATATAGCCTGTAAAATCACCCATAACCAATTAATTACCATCTCTTAATTAATTCAAATATATAACTTCTGAATCTGTCCTTCAATATATACTTAGATTTTAAAATTAATTTATATAGTTTACTTACTTGTTGGTAGCCATATTCAGGTGAGTAGGTTGCATACCTAAAAGATCAAATAGTATATACTTGTTGTTAGCAAAATAATTAATATATAACAAACTTAAAACAATATCACACTAAGATTAAGTAATCTTATTGTAAAATTTCTTTGGTGGTACTACAATACAACAGATACTCTTTTCCTGATCATATTTCAAGATCTTCAAATGGAAGAATCGCTAATCTAACAAAGAATGTTAGAGGTGGTAAATAAATTTATTTTTACAAGCATAATTCTGTTACAAAAATCTTTTCTAGAATATATATGCATTGGCTTTTAGTCGAATTTTTGAAAGGGATGGTTGTTGTCAAAGTTACTTTTAATTATATATATATAAATTTGATAAAAAAATAGAACTAAGGATGTATATAATATTTCTTATATATGGCAGATTTCATATACTAAGAATAGACAAAGATTAGACAAAGAGAAGAAAAAGAAGGGGATAGAAATCGTTACAAAATAGGTAAAGACAAGAAAATTAGTAGAATAAAAAGAAGGTACAGAAATTGTCACGAAATAAATTAAGGTTTATCTTGTTTTAAATTTTATTGAAATATATCATTTGATTCTCAATATGATTGCAATTATTTTTAATCTTAACCTAAAGGATAAAATTGACAAGGATGTATACATAATATATATATGTCTTCTTAATTAATTCATAATATATATAACATAAGTATCTCCTGAACGTGTTTGTCTCAATGTCAACTTTCCAGGCAACAATTAGTTGAACAGTCTTCAACATGTGGGATCGTTATTAATTAATTTATATATATCCGGCAACAAATGAACTCTTCAAATAGTGCTCAATCCAGAACATCGAAAGGAACATGTCATCCTTTCATATTCACGTTAAAATACAGTTCACGTCGTTCACTGTTCTAATTATGCCAATATAGATAACAAACGAAAATATCACTTTAACTATATATGTGTAAGAGTTTGAAGATAGTCAATGATTATTCATCAAACCTAATCATCTTTTAATTAACTTTAGTATATGCTATAGATCGATCTATTATATTTTCATAATTATGATTTTTAATCTTAATTCTAAATATGACCATTTCTAAATAAATGTGGATTATAATCACATACAAAAATAAAAAATGTGGAATTGTGATAAAAAATGTTAAATTGAATTATAATAGACTAAAACTTGTTTTACATTTCCATACTATTTTGTACGTTAGCTTAAAAATGATTAACAATTAATTTGCAAATTAATTATTAAGAACATTTAATATATATCTCTATTCTATAAGGGACTGTCTTCCAAATAATGATAATGCAGTTAAGCTACATTGATCGAACATTACGATTTAGTTTCACTTTATTATATCTACCACTACTTCCTAATTGTGACAACTAATAATGATTTGTAATAAATACTGCTATATTGCAAAAATAACTTATTGGTTCCTAATATTTGAACTCTCTTAATTATTAAGGTAACCAATTAAGTATTATATACCAGTACATTTTTTTTATTACACAATGATTTCTATTAGTAAATGATTAGGACACCGGGGCTATTTTTTGTAGTTGTGTTTTTTGTTGGTCCAACATAAAATAAAAATAATTGGTGATACACACGACATTGAAGGTTTCTGTAAACTGACAACTCATTCCAGTCACAAATTAATTTATTGTTCTAACTGCCAATACCAACTGCATTCAATAAAAATAATATATTTTTCTCTATATTATACTACCCATAAGCTATAAGCGTGCCTGCAATTTTCATCTTTTGCTTTCTGCAAAATTGTCATATGGACCATAGTTTGACTATATTCAAACCCGATAAAAAAGAAAAAAAATAACGTACTTGATAAATTATTATAATGCAGAGAAAAAGCAAATTACCCATAAGGTGGGTAAATCATTGGAGGTGGAGGGGGTAGGGGAGGTAATGACCCTGCAACTCCACTATGTGATGGGGATGCACCTTGTGGAATTATTACACCTCCTTGATAAATTCCACCTTGGTTTCTACCTATACGTAAAAAGAAAATGTCAAACAAGAATTAATTGTCAACTTATTAAGCTTTATATAAAAATATTCATTAATATCATAGAAATGATCCAAACAAACCACAATTTCCTATACTAAATATTTAATTAATTATGAGATAAAATAAGATCATTTATCTGTTTTACCCAAAAATTAATTTATTTACATTAAAACTATAATTGTCTAAAATGATAATTAGTGAATTTAATTAGTTAATGTAGATACCTCTAGGTGGTGATGGTCTAGGGCGTCCCAAAGAGGCAATGTTACAATTAGCTCTTCTTCCATCTATGACAGGGTTTGGTTCAACACAAGCCCTCCTTGCTGAATCAGGATCACGAAAAGTAACCTATATATACATGGTCGATCATATATATGTTGAAAGAACAATGCCTTTATGTTAAATTGAATATTAATTATTAATATTACTTACGAAACCGTATCCTTTAGACTTTGTAGTATTCTTATCAGTGATGATCACAGCTTCTAAAATCTCTCCAAATTGTTCAAAATATCTTCGCATTACATCAGTATGTGTTTCCCAAGCAAGCCCACCAACAAATACTTTTGTGTACGTTGTGTCGCCAAAGGGTGATCGATAATGCTGAGAAGCCATATAAAACACTTTTTGGATATATATATATATCTATACCTTAATTAAATATCTTGATTTATCATGGAATGAATAATCAGTCCATGCATATATCTTTCTTCTTGTAATTAGCTTGTTCTTGGCATGTTTAAGCTTCTTTAATGGAGAGACAAAAAATGTTAAGTTTAATGAAAGCGATTAAAAAGGTTGATTAGAGGAAAAATAAGGAGAAGATTGTGGGTTTGGGTTTGAATAATAGGGTAGAGAGAGAGCTTAGCTATGGATGATCCGACAATTGCAAACTCTTATTTGCTGTATATGAGAAGGGTAGCGATTGTGGGTATTGTATATTGAGTGACAGCTGCATCACTAAGAGCACTTGACTCTGTCCTCCCTGTCTTTGACTATGATAATACCACTAACATCTTCTGATGATGAAGGGTCCACACAACTAACTGACGATTTGGACATCAAGATCGTCACCAGGATGATCAATTATATTGTACTGCAGAATCATATTCTTTTAATTATGTTAAACAGAATATAATGGCAGAGTTATGATTAATTAAGTACTCCTAAACTTATTAAATCTTGTTTTTATTTTATGATAAGTGAGACAGTTAGGTTTTTGTCATTCATTAGAGTAGTTGATACTTTATGAGCTGCTACGATTAAATGTAGAATCATTATTGGACAGAAATAGGACTACTCCATTATAACCCTAATACTTTGACAAAAAAATTGTAAATATTTTACTAGATAACTTGGATTACTTTAGAATTGATCAAGTGATTCGATTTTTTTTTTTTTTAGTTATAAACAAGACGTCAATTTTTAACTGAAATATGCCTCTCTAAAGCAATTTAAATAAGTATATTGAATTACATACTCTTTATACTCTTTAGGTAGATAGTTAGCATAGAAATGGTTGGTGTTGATTCTGTTTCTATTTTTTCAATATGGTGTTATTTTATCGTTTCATTAGAAAATTGTCTATTGGATAGTGTCTCATGGTCCAGAGTTTTGGTTCTTGAGTCTGTTTGATTTTCTGACGTGGTACATGTTTGGCGCTATTTGCTTATTTTTTAGTGATGATTATGTGATTCAATTACTAAAGCTAATCTACTATTCGAGCAAGATAAGATTAGTATTCAACACACGTTGTGTACCCAATAAATACGAAACTCAACTTAATTAAATATAAATCTCAAACATCAAAAGGAACAACAAATAATCAATTTAGGTTTGTACATAATCGCAATACTCGAGCAATGAGGGTTTAGTTCATACTCAAATAAGAAAAACTAACTAAAAATAATACTGGAATCATGTTTAAAAGCTAAGCTAAAATAAAATTACTCTTTGAGTATATTTAGAGCTTCGATGAGAAAGAATGGTGGATTTTGGTAAAAACCCCTTCATTCCCTCTCTTATGCTCCTGTTCTAGCTCTTGCTCCTCTTGGAAAACTTGTAAAATAAAGGTCTAAAGAGTTTGTATATGTTTTTGGAGCTGATATGTGACTTATATACTAACTAAAAATGTTGGGGGCCTCCATGGGCTTGCTTAATTAGGTTAGAAATGACCCAACCCATTTTTAGTTAGTGTTGGACTTGTTCGAGTCACAGTGAAAACAAATGGCATAACTTTTTCGTTTTAACTCCAAATTGACTTTCGTCACTTCTCACTTGACACTGACTTCAAGCTATTTCTACAAAAGGAATTTATTTTAAAGGTCTTACCAATGTCTCGTGGTGACTGAAAAAATATGACGTCAAGATAAATTTGATGAACACTCCAACTTTCCAAAGTGACTTTAATCTCATCTTGCACCTTGACTTTGGGTTTGACTTGACTTTGACTTCTACTCTTCATCTTGACACCTAATATCAACCATGTACCTAAAATCTACACACTTAACACACAATTAAAGCACAAAAACTTTATAAATAACATTAAGTCCAAAAAAATAGAGAGAAAAAACAATACGTCAAATAATAAAGAAAAATTTCGGATTTAGGCCCAATAAACTCCCCAAAAGATGTCTCGTGAGTAGATTGATTGATCACAAAAAGAGAGATATCAGCGGTGTACCACAAGGTCTGGCGCGGTTAACCATGACCTTGATACTCATATACCGTGGTATGGTATGTTGCATGTCTCGACACGGTAATCGCTGATACGGTCAATGCGGTATACTGCATGGGATGGTGCAGTATAATGCACCCAATTCTTGCTTTCGAACCTGGTACCTTATTCTCCATTAGATACACCATGGTGTGAAGGTCTGAATCGTCGGTGCATCGCGTGAGGCTGCACGTGAGGCTACAGTGTACCGCACATCTTCTCGACCAACACCTAATCAATTCAATTAAAATACCCCCACTGTCACCACAGTCTTCTGTTTTTACCCCAATCTGAAACTTTGAATACCTACACATCAAAAACCCTAATACCTTTCTCATTAAACGTAATATGCACTAAAACACTTACAACTTACTAATTCACACTATTTAAAATAAAATATTACAATGTATGAAAACTTATGAAAATGTGGGTTGTCTCCCATAAGCATTTCTATATTACGCTGTTTAAAGTTCAACGTTGTTACCTCAATAATTCTTATTTATATAGCCTCCCCGACAACGAGTGAGACTATTAAAATCTACCAGTTAGAACTTCCAACCATTATTCGCTTGTACCTCAATCACTTTTACCAAAACAACTCGAGTAACAACGAACAACACATCCAAGAATTATTGTATACCCATGGTATATTATCGGGGTTGGAAGCTTTCCACGGTACTTTGTCACCCACCCCAAATTCTTCTTCTTCTTTCTTCTTCACAGATTCTTGGGGCCTCTTAGCATTTGACTCTTTGGTCACAACTCGGATTGTTGGGACCTCTCGTGACTCCTTCTTGTACTGTATTTTCAAAACATATAATGTTTTGGATTCATCTTCAATTCAGAATGTCACAGTTTTGTCATTCACGTCGATTATGGCGTGGCTTGAGGCCAAGAATGGACGCCCAAGTATGAACGAAACTTCCTTTTTCCAATATAATCAAGAATAACAAAATAAGTGGGAATAGCTAGATTACTTATGTCGACGAGCAAATCCTCGAAGATTCCCCATAGATCTATTGTTGATATATCAGCCAATTGCAAGATGATAACTGTTGGCTTGGAATCTCCAATGCCCAACTTCTCAAACACTCTCTTGGTCATGAGATTGGCGCTCAAACACATATCACATATCACCTTTCCTTCAGTTATAACACTGATCTTGATTAGGAGGTTGAAACCTCCAGGCTATGTTGTAGATCTCCCCGCCTAGGCGCACCTAAGCGTCGCCTAGGCGTTAACTCCCCCCTCAGGCGCTTACGCCTAATTACTCTAGGCGTTTTTGCCTAGCGCCATAGTCGCCGTGGAATAGGCGCCTAGTCTGTCTAGGCAATGATTAATGGCAAAAAATAGCCGCCTAGGCGCCGATTAATGGCAAAACATGCACGCATAGGCCTTCTTGTTATTTTCCTTATGCTCAAGAATTTTTTAATTGATATTATAACTCAATTTTTAGTATTTTAATATATACTACATTGTTGTTAGATGAATTCCATGACTTAAATAGTTAAAATTGCTATAATTACTACATATATTATTAAATATACAAAATTACACAGCGTGATTCAAAAGCGTATGATTCCGCCTAGGCCCCGTGTAATCCCGCCTAGGAACTAGGCCCGGGTCGACCGCCTAGGCCTCAAAACCGAGATCTACATCATAGCCTCCAGGATCTTGAAACTTAAGTGGTAGATTCATCTGAACTTACATTGATACCTCTTTTGTTAGAGCATAGTCCCTTACTCAGTAAATTTATTCTTTTTCAAGTGTGTCTATTTGAAGAATCGTTTTTGTTTTGACTTCTCTTTTTTGGCTTCGAGTACTGGACGTTGACTTTTAACTGGCTAAATGCCTTAAGAACTTATTGTTCTTGATGTCACTACTCGTGTATGTAATTTGCAATGGATACTTTGGTGATAAAAGAATGTGTGCTAGTAGAGAATGTTCCCTAATACTTGCAACCTTTCTTCATCAACTACCTTTCTAGGTTTCTCAACCTTTTATTCAACCCAATCCTCAACAATTACCTCATCCCAATTTGGTTTGGTTGGTTTATCTCTTTCAGAATATCCACTTCACTAGGTTAATCGGCGGCGATACCACGATCTTGTTAGCTTGAAGGCTAATAGTCTTACACGACTCGAACCCAAAATTGCCATCACCATTTTGAAAGACTTCACGTCCATATTCGTACCTTGGCCAATCTTCATAAGTGTAGCTTGTTGACGAGTTTGAAGATGGTTGTCTAGTTAGGAGAGTCCTCCAATATCTTCAAAAAAGTGGAATATTCATTTAACCTCTTGTTGTTAGTTCTCATGCTCCTTGCATCCTCGCTATAAAGGACTTTTTGAAACATTCTACTGGAGCCTTCTTGTGAATGAGCAGGAAGTGCTTTTTTAGCAAGACTATCAACATATGCATTGTAAATGGGTAGTGGTGGAGATGGATTCACGTAGCCTTGTCCCCTTTGATAATGATTTTAGGGACTAGGAAAAAAATTATTCCCTTGAGGTCGTGTTTGATACAAAGTTTATTGATAAGTGTTACTTTGATTTACGACCCCATTTAGATTTGACCATTGAAGGCCATGATTAATGTGATTCACATGTTGATACCCATGATACCTGAATGGTAGTTCCCACAATTTGACACAAAAAATACGGACTCTGGATTAACTTGGCACTCTTCCCAAATATAATCATTCACTCCACAATGCGGATAACCCTGTGCCTCTTGAACTATATTCATTATTGATTATCTCCCTTGGGGACTTTCTTTCATAACTAGTGTCAACTGCTTCATTTAATTCTCTAAAGAAGAAAAATTTGCATCCATAGCATTTTTAATATCTAAAGGTAACGTACCTATAACAACATTAGGAATTGAAGCTTGCAAAGGAGACCAACCCCTCTTAGTCTGTATTATCTTCTCCATTCCAATCGATGCTTCATTTGGATCCATGGACACAAAACCACCACCTCGAAGATTGTCTACCCTCAATCGTGAACTCTCGTTGAGTCCTTTGTAAACATAGCTAATTGAAGATCGAGAGTATAACCATTATGTGGACATTTATCTAGCCTATGTTGAAATCACGTCCATGTCTCACGTAAGCTTTCTCCATCATCTTGGCGGAAATTAGCAAGTTCCATTTGATCCTTCATTCTCATACTCTGTGGATAGTACCTACCTAGGAATTTAGCTTGCAATTCATCCCATGATGTAATTGATTCAGGTGGTTAATGATACAACCACTCACATGTACCTCCTGTAAAAAATTGGAACATAAAGTGATACATTAACTCGCGATAGACGCCTTGAGTATATAGGCCTCACATATCTACATGAAATTCTGAACGACTTGGACTAGATCTTGATGTGTAGCTCCACCATAATTACCATAACTCATAAATTGATTCAACATACCTGGATTGCGCTTGAATCGAGTAACTTGAAAATCTTTAGGGAAAATCCCTAACGGTTGAAATCTATAATGGACTCCTTGTCCAGGAAGACATTGTTCTTTACGTGGATTGTTTAGATTGGTAGGTGTAATTCCTCTGTTACCTCCTACTGTTGGTCAGAATTCTAGGGGAATTTGGTTTGACTTGTTTTTCCCCAGGTTTTACACCCTATTATCCTGGGATTAGATTTCCCTCAACATCTATATTTTATGCCGAATTATTATTCGACATAGCTTCTTGCTTCCTAGACTCTTTTTCGAGACTCCTTTGAGCTCAAAGTAACTTCTCATAATTCGAGACCATACACCAAACCTAAGAATATGTAAAAGAGACAAATAAAATCAAGGATAAAATGGAAAAACAACTAACTCCACTATACTAAGAAAATCCCAATAATTAACAAAATAGTCCCCGACAACGGCGCCACAAATTTGTCGTCCCCCAAGGTGTGATAAAAATAAGCTAACAAATTATCACCTCGAGAGCTTAACTAACCGCAAGTGTATAGATTGTTGACAAATAATAAAGTAAGTAAATGAATATTGTCTCCATAGGGACTAAATTTGTTAATCTTTATAATGTGTTCTTATGGAGTATAGATGACTTAGTTGCCATAAGTAAAAAAGATAAATAAAATAGAATATTTTTGTTTGGTTTTCTTTAAAGACCAAGATGCAATCAAAATTAAACTATTTAATTAACTACTAAAGCAAAATAAACTTCGAAGAATAAGAAATGAGAGATATAACTCAAGTTGGAAGTGATATACTATCGTGACAATGATTTATTCTAATGATAAAGGTGAATTTGGGAAATTCTTGTTAATCAGTTCTATCTTCCTTCTAACTACTTCCAGGATAGATTAGAAGGTTGTCTAACTATGAATTCAATCCTCGGGTGAGATTTTTCTACGCAAAAGGTCGACGCTAGAAATTATTTAACCTATGTGATAATCTGGCTAGGCAAGGCCGTTAGGATCACAACCGTACATCGAACGAATATGAATTATATTCTATTCCCTAAGGCACTAAGGGTGTGATTATTATGCGGCAATGAAGAGTAAATACCTCGCTTACCCCCTAAAGTTTGGCCGTCATGACAGTTTGCCACTACTATAGTTTTTGGTACTGGATGCCCCCCTTAAGTATGACGGAATTTGTTAACTTTATCTGTTAACTCATCATGTGCAGGTCATGTGCGTTAATTTTTTTTGATTACGTAATTATTTTTCTGATTTATTAATTAAAACCCATTTTTTAAGAAGGGAAAAATGGGTATTTCTTAATCCCTAACATATATAAACAGAAAATTAAAACAAAATAAACCAAAAATAAAACAAAATTAATTCTAATTGGGGGAGATGAAGAACCCTAATTTCTGGGTTCTTCAAATCAATGAGCAATACCCCCAACTGTTGTCACTTATAAAACAAAGCTATGGTGCATTCGGTCATAATGAAACAGAGTGGTTCTTCTTTGTTATGCTTTAGATCTTCTCTTTGTTCCTTGAACAAACACCCGTAACATCTTTCCCCTCTTTTTTATTCTTCGATGATATTAATAGTGTCGAAGATGCTCGTTTTACTATATATAAAATGATCAGAAGGCGACCCAAGCTTTTGGTTGTGGACTATAATAAACTATTAAACAGTGTTGCGAAAATGAAAATTACCCTGTTGCTTTTTCTCTATTCATAGAAATGCGCGAGTGGCTTAGGGTATTAGAAAAAATGAGTATTAAACCTGGACTATTATTACTGTCTTTACAAAGACCGAATGGTAGATGATGTCGTTAAATTATTTTTTGAGATGAAACCCCAAATGTTGTCACTTATTCTTTATTGATCCAAGGTTTGTGTAATTTTGGTAGGTGGGAAGAGGCTAATATGTTATTTACCGAGATGTTTGATTGTCATACATTCCTTGTATTTGTTGATTCATATGGTAAGAAAGGATTAGGAAGAGATGCAGAGAGAGTGTTGGAGGTTGTGATGATTTTTTATCTTTATTCTTCTGAGCTGTTTTAAGGGAACACACTTAAGTCTATCGAGTGGCTTAGGGTATTAGAAAAAAGGAATATTAAACCAGATTCGTTGTCACTTATAATTCGTTGATTTGTGCAGTTTTGGTTAGTGGGAAGAGGCTAATATGTTATAGACTAAGATGTTTGATTGTTGAGTCTTTCCAGATTGTCATACATTCACTATATTTGTTGATTCATATGATAAAAAAGGTAGTAAGAGATGCAGAGAGAGTGATGGATATCATGAATAAAAAAGGAATTAAGCCTGATATTGTTACCCCCAAATGTTGTCACTTATAATTTGTTGATCTAAGGTTTGTATAATTTTGGTCAGTGGGAAGAGGCTAATATGTTATTGACTGAGATGTTTGATTGTCGAGTTTTTCCAGATTGTCACACATTCACTATATTTGTTGATTCATACAGTAAGAAGTATTGGTGGAGTATTAAGGTTTGAAGGTTTGAAGAATTGAAGTTTGAGGGTTTGAAAATTTGAAGGTTCGAGGTTTGAAGGTTCAAAGATTTGAAGAATTGAAACTTGAAGGTTTGAAGGTTTGAAAGTTTGAAGATTTGAAGATTAAGAAATACCTATTTTTTCTTTCTTAAAAAGGGGTTTTACTAAATAATTCAGAAAAATGATTTTTTTATTAAAAAAAGTTAAGGCACTTGACCTGCACGTGATAGGTTAATGGAGAAAGTTAACGAATTCCGTCAAAAAGAGTTAACTGGTCACGAAAATGATCCCTAAGGGGCATCCAATACCAAAAAATATAGTAGGGGACAACCTGTCACAACGACCAAACTTTAAGGGATAAACGAGACATTTACTCTGGTAATGAATTTAGACATGGATGAAATAAGTTAAGTAATAGAATTAATGTAGGAATAAAAAGACCTTAATAATTATATACCATACTTGGTATCTTATGGGAATAGAGGTAGAAAAAAGAAATGTATTCTTATCTCAAACCTTATATAATAAACTAATGTTTTAGGATTAAGAATAAATTTATAAATTTATGATATTCCAATACCATATTGAGTACAACAAATTAATAACTTATTCTATCTTGATCAAAATTAAGCTAGGTTTTAAAAAATTGCAGAAATATCATCTAAAAAATCGAAGTCTTTGAGAAAAAACTAGGTTAGATTACAAAATAAAGATGTTGTAGAATATCATCTTTAAGACACATTTGAAATAAAAAAATTTCATGCCTGCAAATATTTTTTGTAATTTATTTTAAATGAGATATATTGAAAATTACTCATTAATTTATTTCACACATCGATAAATATGTTACTCCCTTTGTTCCACAAAATTTGTCCATTTAGTTTTTCACATAAATTAAGAAAGATAATAAATGCATTCATCATTATAAAAATACCTCTAATAAAATATCTTGATAATTTAAATGTGTATTGGAAAATTAAATTTAATATTTTAATACGGGTAATAGTGGAAAAAGTAGGAAAAAAAGTGTCTTGAATTCCTAAGTGGACAATATATTTGGAAAATTATTTTTAGTATGAATTTTCAAATAATTATTATAATATAAGGATTTTTTGTCTATTAAAATTAAATTCTCATTCCTAATATAATGGGAATGACTAATACCATGAGGATGAAAGGAACGACTATTACCACATTTATGGGATTAGTTTTTCTATAGTTATCGAAATCTTATTTCTTTAAACTCTTACCAAACATAATATAAAATCCACCCATCATTAATATTACATTCCAATATTTAATATTGCGTAAGAATCACACCCTAAAGAGTTATCTATAATTGACCAGTTAATAAACAACTATTCAACTCAATTCATATGCAACAAAATAATGAACCAGTTCAATTAAATTAAAATATACCAAATAGCATTACAAAGCACTCAGTTGTCATTCAAGGTTCGTACATAAAACAACTCAAACTAATGGAATTTAGTTCATAATTAAAGTGATAAAACTAGATGGTAAAAAGATTAGAATCATGTTTAAGACACATATAATAATACTAATTGTCTTAGTGATAGAGGGGGACTGGTGTAGAATGGCTAAAGTAGGGCTTTAACTTCTTGTCCACGCTTTTCTCTCTTCTCTAGGTGTGTTTCTTGATTTCTGATGATGTAATTTTGAACTAGGACTCTTTCCTAATGATAAAAACAGATATATATATATATATATATAAAGGTCCTATTATGGTTTATAGGTTGTGGGCCCATTTTAAATGATCTTAGTCAACCCAAAAGCATTTCTAAGAAGATGTGGACTAGTTCAAGCCACAACATATACAACTTTAATAACTTCTTCATCTTAACTCCAAATTATGAACAGTCAACTCCCACGCGAACCTGACTTCAAGTAATATCTAGAAACCAAAGGGATACTCCAGATTCTTTCTCAATTTCACGTGGTCACTTCTTCTTGTCAATTTCCAAACTTCACTGGCAACTACTCTTTCTTTTCAAAGTGTCTTTTGGGTCCTTTAACGCCTTGACATAGGTTTGAATTTCCTTTCTCAACTTCTTACCCTCGTCTTGGGATATAATATCATTCAAGTACCTAATAGCTGCACTCTTGACACATAAATTGTGTACAAATAGATCTAAAGGTAACAATTATCCAAAACTAAATAAGTATTGAGAAACTATCTAAATAGGGACAATCCCTAAAATAAGCACTATATAACCCTAAAAAGATGTATCATGACTAGCTCAATCCACACATAAATGGATACATATATTACGTTTAATGAGAAAGGTATTAGCATTTTTGGTGTGTAGGTAGCCAAATATTTGAGTTTGGGGTGAAAAAACTGAGAAAAAGCAATCTACAGCAGGTATTTGTAGTACACCGCACCCTATCCACAGGGTACCACAGATATACCATGGTGATTTTGTTCCATTTAATCGAGAATACATTATTGAGTGCGATACTAGCCCTACCCCGCATGGTACAATGCGCCAGGTATGAGGTACACCTAGGGATGGCAACGAATCGTTTTTTTGCAAAAATATCAAAAACCATAACCATTACCGTTTATTTTATAAAAAACCATATCTTAACGGTTTTAACCATCGGTTAAACATTTCAAAACCATAACCGCATTTTTCGGTTTTGGTTTTCTTAAACGGTCTTGCGGATTTTAACCATAATCAAATGATAATTTAATAAATATATTAATTTTAATAAAATCAAACCACACATATAAGAAAAATCTCCAAGATATATAAAATATTGTGTTGGTTTGTTATTAAATTACATATTTATAATTTAGTTGGTTAAATCTACTATTTGGATTTTGGTTTTTAAATTTTAATATATCAAATTTCAACTAGATTATTATAAAATATGAAAATATATACATATATATGATAATAATCGGTTTTCGGTTATTTGGTTTTCTTTTTATTTAAAACCATAACCTAACGGTTTTAACCATCGGTTACACTCTTTAAAACCATAACCTAATGGTTTTAACCACGGTTATATAATTCGGATGTTTATCGGTTCGGTTATCATCGGTTTTAGTTTTTAACCGTAACCATTTCCATCCCTAGGTACACCGCATGCCATAACTGTTTGTACAATGAACTATTTAATTATGATACAGGTTTAAAGATGAGAGAAAGACTTCGTTTTGCGGTTTACCATGCCTACCTGCAGTACACCGTGGGACCGTTATCGATGACTAACCGTATTGCAAGAAGCTATCTACTTTGGCACAATATTACAAGATTTTGGTCGTGGCATACCCCCAATCCATGCGGTAGATTGTAGATGAACGCTAAAATCTACAAGAGAAGAGATTGGCTTCTACCGAAGAACAAATCCTTAAGCCTTCTTGTTCTCCAACACCCAAAACTCCATTTAATCTTCACAAAACCTTCACCAAACACCCAAAAAACAACAAGAATCACTCAAACATTTCATAATTTCTTTACCAAAACCCAATTTTTTTCCCAAATTTCTCATGAACGATGTTTTCCAATTAGCCACAACCTTCTATCATATATCGTGAACACCACACCCACTTCATATATCACCACGAAAACATCAATTCCAAACCCAAAATCATTAAATTACAATATATTTTCAAAAAAATGTCGAAGCCCCAAATTTCGAGTTCAAGAGTTTTTGAAGTCTTTCAAGGTTGAGATCCGTAAATAAGTCTTCCTCGACAATAACTCCATTCATATCATGGTCATTCAAGTCGGTAAAATAACTAAATTTCAATTTTTTTATTCATAAAAGTTGAGAATTACTTGGAATTAGCTAATTATTTAGTATGTGAATCAATATTGTGCGTTTAATCCTTTTGCTTGAGTTGTATGCAAGTTTTCATTGTAGGTGATAATTAAGTTAAGGATGGTTCATGTTCAATAAATTTTCCTCTCTTATTTATTCCACACTACAAGGACAACCACATATTAAATATGACAGAAAGAACATGAACCCTTGCTAGTGTGCAAAACAAAGTGAAGGCGAAACAAACCAAGGTTGAAGATGGTGGATGTAAGAAAAGAAAGGTGAACGAGAGTAAGGCTTCAAACCCTAAACCGTGTTCGGAAGGATTTGTGATTAGGGAGCAAAATCTAAGCTAAGACGTGAGTGAAGAAACAAACAAGAACAAAAATAGCCAAAAGTTGTTGAGAGAATATGTAGCGTAAATCAAGACATGCCGCATTTAAAGGCAACTCAGAATCACATCCTTACAATTCTAATAAAACTTCAAGGAGAGAATGTGTGTCCTCAAATCACACCCTGTCTTGGGTGACAATCATGCAGGGCAGTATGCCTTGAGACTACGTTTTTTTCTCTACCTTTGACCTTATTAATTGTATCTTATGTGTTTAGTTGTGCATTTTTAAAGTTTTATCAGTTCGAGTCTATTTTGAATGTGGGGACACAACTCACTTTTGAGTGGGGGGAAAATTTGTCCCTCATTCCCATTTTATGTGTTTTAATTGATTTATTAGAAAAAAAATTAGTGTATAATATAAGGAATTAGGTGTCAAATGTGTAAAATATCCCAAGAAATCACAACTTTAGCGATTTAATGATAGTTAAGTAATATGTATTTGAACTAGGCATAATGTGCTTAAAATATTGACATGAAAACACATCGTAAAAGATAGAAAAGATTAGTAAGCAATGCGGTAGATTAAGTTTGAATTTAAGGATGACGAGTAGTGTGTAGAACGTGGGATCCGATCTAGTGGAAAACCCTTAATGAATGTAGTAGAGGTGAAAAAGTAACAAAATCACGAGGTTAGGAATATAATTAAGGCATTTCTTTGATAAGTCCTTTTTTTCGTTTAGCTTGCTAACCAAATATAATTAATATATCATTCTTATCCCCTTCTATCCTATAGTCTTTTATTTGTAGGCACATTATAAGCCATGCCCCTTAGATTTTAGGACAATTCCGTAGAACCCACATTCGAATTACAACACCAAGACATTCGTCCTTTGAGCTTGAGTTTGGGTTGGTGGGTTCGACTATGGGAAACACATTGGGTGGGTTGAGCTTGTATGTAGGTGATGCGTTGATGATGCGCTTTATTGTAATACTTTATCGAGGTCTATTAAAAAATTTGAGAAAAAGAAAAAACCAAGAATATTAAGTAGAATGCCATCTCACATCAAAAAGAGTGTCGTGTCTAACTTACAAATACATGAATGAAAAAGAAATAAGATAAAGTAAAGGTAAAGAGGAAATGTTATGTAATCATCAATAATTTCTGTTGGGATTATTGAGGATGTAGATTAAGCACATCAAGATGGTTCACTGAGTATGTATTTGAGTGTAAACTCAAGCTCTAGGAAATTTATTGACAGCTAGTAAGGAGAGAGCTAAAAACTCACTTTAAACTATCCAAATGTATATCATACTGTCCCTAAGTCTATGATATAACCTTAAGACCCTATGATTCTTAGTTACTCGATCTAGAAAGGATTAAGATAATAGAGAGTAGTTGAGTGGACCATTAGATACTATGTTAGTATTGAGGAACAACATATAGCCACCATATTGAACTAAGTATAAAAACCTATCATTCTTGCATTGCGAAATAATCTAATCTTATAATTATCACGTGACGAGTGTTTGTATAATAAGTGTATGTGTGATTTATTTTTTAGATATTATTATATGAAACTTGTTAGATAATTATTTTGGGATCATATTTACATTCTTCTCTCCCATATTTATTTAAATTAGATTCCCTAATTTAGTTCTTATTTTGTCGGGACGACAAAACTTTGAGTTATTGGTCTTGATATCTCCTTTTAAGTGATAGATTAATATAGTCACGATACATATTTTAAGGGGTTATTTTTACTTATTTAAGGTATTATTTCCTATATATAGACATATCCAAATTTCTCTCCTGTTTTGGATATTTGTTACTAAACTAAACTAATGCATATAAGCAATTAAAGAAAAGAATAAAATTTAAACTAAACTAAACTAATCCATATAAGCAATTAAGGAGAAGGATTAGAAGGTGGTACCTTGCCATAAATAATCCTTTCTAATTCTTCTTATGAAGGAGAATCGTTATCTATATCCAATTTTTCTGTAATCTTGTTCATCACATAGTTTACCCTTAGAATTTTCATCCAGCAGGAGTTATAATTGTACTTTAATCTTTCGACTTTATCCATCAATGTTACTGCCCATGCTGGAGGTGTAGATACACTCTCTGATTTGTCATTAACATTTGAAGATGAACCTTGATATTGGATTGGTGTCTTTGCTTTAGGCTTGACTGGTACCTTTTTTCTCTTGTTATTTCTTTGTAGTGGTTGTCTTGTTACCTCAAGATTTGGCTTCTTTGAACTTGGCTAATCAAGATCGATGGGATTCTCTTTTGTAGATCCAGGTAAATAATTTTTTTTCCCTAAGATGTACCACTTCCTCTTGTAATCCATAGCATCTGTTCTGTTAGTCATCTTTGTTTAACCCATAACTCAAGATGCACTAAGTTAGGAATAAAGTTATGAAAGACTGGTGTAGCTTGAGGTTGTTGTTTGGATGAAGGATTATCAATAGTAGAAGAAGGAAAAATTTACTTGTGATGGAAGAAATCTTGAAAACTTGATGATATTTGTTGTTTTGTGGTGTTGTGTAATGAATCTGATGAAGAATGTGTGTTTATGGAAGATGGGATTGATGATGATGTTGTTGTGTTCTTTTGAAGGTTTAATCAAGCTTCAAGGTGTATTTAAAGGGTTTGGGTATGAAAATTTCATGTTATGAAGGTTGGAAGAGTCTAGGTTTAAGTCTTGTAAGGTAAGAATCCTAAAAGGAATCAACCTCCTCTTCAAAACCGCATCCCTGCGGTGTACCGTGGATGTACAGCAAGTGACGTCATGCACCCGTGGCACGGTTCTTCGCATTTGACGAAACGGTTGGTGCCATGTGGACCTCCATGGTAATAGTTTTCTTTTTGGCGCAGTGCACCGCGGTACTCATATGCAGTGTACCGCATGAACTCTTTGTTTTGGACCGTGTCACGGTCTGGCGCAACCTAGCGACACGGTTTATTTTGCTAACTCTCGTCCACGAACCAAAATTCCCAAACAATGGTGACGGTTTTCCATGTTGCAGTGCACCGCGGTACCCATGCGGTGTACCGCATGAACACTCTGGATGACACCGTAGCACGGGTTTGCGCGTGTGTCGACACAATTTTTTCCACTTGGTCTCGCACGTGTACCTAAATTCCTATGCCGTTGTCACGGTTTCTTGGGGTGCGGTACACTGCGGTTAGGGTACGGTGTACCGTACCAAGCTACTGATGTGCACAAATTTTCCTTCTTTCTAACCCCAAACTCATTTCCTGCACACTTAACACACTACCTTTCTCTCCTATTTGCTTCTAAACACAATAAAATTATACAGTGACTTAAGATTATACGTTACAAAACATACAACAAACTAATAAGCAATTTAAACAACGGATGTCTCCCAAGAGCACTATTGTTTAACGTCGTTTAGTTCGACGTGTTACCTTGGGTTAACCGATTTCTTGGAGATGTATCGTCTCCTCTCTTTGAAGTCCTCACTTTTATGGTATAACTTTAAACAATACCCATTCAGCATGAAGGTCCTTTACTCTGTTGGATGTTCAATTTCTATTGCGTTATGAGGTGTGACTTTCAAAACAGTTTATGGTCCTCCCCAACGGGATTTAAGATTACCCGGGTACTTCGAGAATCTTAAATTGTACAGGAGCACTTTTTGTCCTCTCTCGAACCTCTTTGGAAGAATCTGGTTATCATGCCATCTTTTTGTTTTCTCCTTGTAGAGACGTGAATTATCATAGGCATGAAAGCGAAACTCATCTAACTCGTCCAACTGCATCATCCTTCGCTTACCCGCTAACTCTACATTCAAGTTTAGATCTTTAATAGCCCAAAAAGCACGGGATTCAATATCGATAGAAAGATGACAAGCTTTGTCGTAGACCATGAGGTATGGCGATGCCCCAACTGGTGTTTTGAATGTTATCTGTAAGCCCAGAGAGCATCATCTAGCTTTATTGACCAATCCTTCCTCATTTTTTTCACGTTCTTCTCTAGGATAGATTTGATCTCTCGGTTAGAGACCTCGGCTTGACCGTTAGTTTGGGGACGATAACCGGTTGAAGTGTGGTGTCTCACCCCCAACTCACGAAGGGCAGCTCTCAACTGAAAATTTATAAAGTGTGTACCTTTATCACTAATGAGAACACGTGGCGTACGATGTCTTTGAAAGATATTTTATTTAAGGAACGAAATGACTGTGTGACATCGTTCTTTGGTGTTGCCACTACTTCTACCCACTTTGAAACATAATCTACTGTTAGCAAAATATAAAGATTACCATAGATTACATGAGCACACTTCAATGCCTTTACATGTTATGTTCAATTACTTGCAAATGTTTCAACTATATTATTACATGATTTCACATTTAGATCAAATCACATGACTAGAAGAACAATCATCCTAGTAAGATCTCACTCTTTGGTCATAGGTGCACTTATTTATTATTGAGCACATTTCTTGACTATGTGATATAATATGATCCTAACACACTTTATGCTATAACTTGTTATGTGCATTGTATTTGAAAAATTGTTGAACTAAGTAATTAATTTGATGTTCATTTAGAACACATCACATGTTATAAGGACAAGCGTTCTAACATGTGAAGACACAAGCATACATTGTTATATTGTATTTATTGTACTTCTGGTTGACAAACTTGTGTTCCATTTAGTGCTTTCTAAGAGGGTTTACATTCTAGTTATCCATATATTCTAGATGGTAATGAAGACACAAGACGTTGAAGTTTTCTGTCACCATCCTCTGTTAGTTCCATCTTTATGATGTGCATGATTCTTGATTCAAAATTACATGTTCCACTGATGCCCATCTGTTTTGGGTACTTTCACAATTCCACATATCAGTGATGTAGGGGGAGAAAAAGAAGATATGATCCATTGTTTAGTCTAGGTGGTTGTAGATACTACATCTTTATGTGAAGGAACGCTTCCATACAACATTTCCAAATAAAGACTCTAATTTTTGTTGGAGTTTTTTCATGCCACACAAGTGTCTAGATCGAGAGACCCGTAGTGGTATCATACGAGGAAGCTTTTATAGATTTCTCATCCATTAGAGACGTTATTAAGTGATAACATGTTATTGTCATGTAGCATTTTTCTATAATTGGTCTAAACTATTTCTTTTTCTTCCCATAGTTCATTGAGTATGATTCAAATAATATGTTCAACTTCAAATATAAGGAAGTTATTAGTTCATAGAAATCCTAGATTCCAATCACATAACAAGTTATGGTGCAAAACATGTCCGACAAAATGAAATTTGGAAGTACATAATTTTTTCATGAGTAAGAATGTTTGGATACTCTTGAACTTAACATATGAAATCTGATATATGAGTTACTAAACAATAGTATAGTTGACCTATAGTAAATTCAACACATGTGTGAAGATATTCTCTAAAAAGTGTTCAACCTATGTGAATGTTCATGAAAGATATATTAAAATACATAGCATACTTGTCCTTATAGCATGTGATGTGTTTTATATGATAATCAAGATAATCATTTAGTTCAACAATTTTTCAAATATAATGCACATAACAAGTTGTAGCATTTAGTGTGTACGATCATACTAGATCACGTAGTTAAGGAATGTGCTCAATAACAAATAAGTGAACCTATGACCAAAGAGTGAGATATTACTAGGATGATTTTGCTTCTAGTCATGTGATGTACTATAAATTTGAAATCATATAACAATGTATTTGGAACATTTACAAAGTTTAAACTTGTAACAAGTGATTGCACATAATATGTAATGACAATAAAGCGTGCTCATGTAATCAAGATAAATGAATGCCCAATTTTCAAGTGAAACATGCTTGAATTATTTGACATGTGAAAAATATAGAACATCATACTCACAAGTTTGTAATTCATAATATTTAGAATATGACAATTTATGACCAAGAGGGTGGTCAACTTATGTGAATTCCTATATAACAAAAATATTCATGTTGGAGATGAGTTAGCTAGTGACAAAAGATATATATATAATCATGTAATTAACAATAATTAGCATGTTATTACTAAATTAACCATTGATACTCTTAAATATATGGCTAACTTACAGTACTCTGAGGACACTTGGGATAGATTTTGCTTCTATTCTAAGAAACTAGAAGAGAACTTGGGTAAGGAAAAGGCTTATTGGGCCCAGAGATCGAGAAATAACTTGATTAAACTAGGAGACCATGATTCAAACAAATTAAACGGTAACTAAATCTAGACGAGTCAAAAATAATATTCTACATATCAAGTTATTTGACAGAAATTGGACAAATAATCCTGAGTCTATCCGCAAAAAAATTGTTGAGCATTTTTTCAACATATTTCAATCGACATGAGAATGGGATCTTTCCAATTTCATTGGATTCATTTATCCTAAAGTTAACAATGAGATGAACTCTGAACTTCATAAATCAGGAAATATGGAAGAAGTTAGGAGAGCCATGTGGAAGATTAACCCAAATAAAGCCCCATGTCTGAATAGTTATGTTGTGTTTTTCATAAAGAATGGGAATTAATCAAGCTTGATGTTTTGAGGGGTTTTCATGATATTATGGTGAATTGAAGCGATCTCAGTCTCATCAACCACACTAGTATCACTTTAATTCCTAAAGTAGATAACACTGAGAATTTTGGTCATCTGAGACCTATAAGTTGTGTTAACTTCATCTATAAGGTTATAATCATAATTCTTTCTATGATACTTAAACCTGTGATGAATTTTTTCATATATGTTTATCCCAGGACGCTCAATTCATGATAATACCTGGTACACATTTTAATAATAAAAGGAATTCTAATCTCTACCATGCAGCAATCAAAGAAAAAATTTCTAAAGTCTATGAGAGGGTGGAATGGAACTTTCCAGAAGTTGTCCTCATCAAATTATGCTTTAACGAGAAATGAGTTAGTTGGACTATGGGTTGAATTAGATGTGTATTCTATGAGGTTTTAGTTAACAAGGTCGCTTGCCCCATTACTAACCGACTAGAGGTTTACACTAAGGAGAACCACTGTCTTCTTACCTGTTTTGCTATATTACACATGCTATTTCCTCTATAATTTAGGCAATAGAAAGAATTTTACTTCTTAAAGGTTTCCTTATTGCTAGAAACTCTCATATAATAATTCACGTCCTATTCACTCACGATAGTCTCTTCTTTCTAGAACGGATAAAAATAACCTAATTATGTTTAGCAATACTATCATTTATAAGTATGGAATGGCTACGATACAATTTATAAATTTAAATATAATGTGAGTTATGTTCGGAACACTCTGAATCATATTAGGAATTCCATTTCCAATATACTTAATATGAGAAACTTGGTTGATTTGGGAAAATACCTAGGCCTCCCTTCCGATTGGGGTAGATAGAGGGCTAAAGCCTTAGATTGTCTTCTTGAGAGAAGGTATGAAAACATATGGCAACCTAGCATAATTATTTCCTGTCTGAGAGAGGGAATGAATTTCTTATTAAATCAGTTATTAATGCCATCCCAAACCATATTATGAAAGTTTTCTGAATTACAGTTCATGTTGCAAATCACATTACATCTCCCTTTGCAAATTTTTACTAGGATAGTAGATATAAGGCTAGAGTCCACTAGTCGTCTTAGGATTTCCTTTCTAAAGTCAAAGAAGATGGAGGTCTTGTCCTTAAAAACTTCAAACTTATGAATATCAATTTACTTACCTCTAACACGTGGAACCTGTTTCAGCGCAAAGAATCTTTACAAAGAGGCAAATATTTCCATAAATCCAACTTTCTTGATGCAATTATAGGAAATAATGTGTCTAGGGGATGGAGGAGTCTCCTTAAAGGAAGTGATGTCTCCCTATTTGTTGTAATTATTAGCCCTTTGGAGACATCCTTTTAGGTGAATATTTGTTTGATAGACTTTTATGCTTATTTCGTCATATTACACTTTCTCCCCTTGGAATTAGACTATTTGCATTTTTAGAGTTTTTGTGCGTTAATTTGGTTATTTTTAGTGCAAAGTTAGTAGGTTCTTGAATTTCATGGAAAACCAATACAAGTAGGAGAAGTGAGAATTAAAGTCTTAGAGTTTTTTTAGTGTGTTAGGAAGTATTTTATTCGAGTTTCTAATTTTAGAGTGCACTTTCTTATTTCTAGTCTTGACTTAATGATTTATTAATTTTTAAAGCATATGCGGTTTAATTATTTATTTATTGTGGAGCTTTAAAGATATATAGTAATTAGTTAGAGACCAAGTCAAGTCTAAGAAGTAAATGAAAGAGATATACATGGAAATAAGAAGATTAAGGAAGGATTTATGCAAAGAAGGAAAAGATAAAGCTGCCAAATAAATCTGAAATTCCAGACACGTTCAAAGATGAGCTCATAACTTATGATTGGCTAGGAATTTGGGAGAATGGTCTGGACCAATGGACAGAGCTTTCCGAGACAAGTGATTTCGATATAAAGGACGCGTAAAACGGATAACTATTGAAGGAGATATGACCAAAACAAATCAGCAACAGAATCTTACCTTTCCTAGATTTTAGGGTTGCGAATTAAAGAGTTCTTGACTTGTCTTCCACTCCAAGTAAAACGAATTAGGGCTTCCTAGGACCTATAAATACACCTCTTATACCTCATTATTCAGCACCTCTCAATTATTCTTCACATTAAATCATCCTGAGAGAGAGAGAGAGTAAAACACTTCAGAGAATTACACAAGAGACTTAAGGTTTTCAAGTCAGAGCAAGAAGGCAAGGAAAAACTAGAGCTGGGAGAATCCTGTTCTTCCATCAACAGTCATCCTACCCTTTAGGTTATCAATTTATCTTTTGTATTTGAACATGAAATCCTTTTATTTATTTCCAGTCTTTAATTTTATCATGAGCTAAATTTCCATATACTTGAGAATCGCATTAAAGGGATGAACCTTAATTAATTAATCTATGTTTTGAATTTGGGATTGTTATGATTTAAATTGAATTGTGTTTTATATATTGGATATTACTTTGTCTTCATTATATTTCTTTTAGGAACAACTAGAAATAGCTTTTAGTATTTGGGCTATTCACTTTAGTTGCGAAGTGATCATCCGACAGGGGGGGGGGTTGAATACAAACTTAGGTAATACCCGTGTAATGTCCGTTATTGACCGACAGGCTTAACTAATTACATAGCCAAAAAGGTAAATTCATATCATCCGAAGAGGCATACTCGCCCATACAGGGGTTTATAGTGCTTTAGGATAGCTCCTAGGTCCACCTAATAGGGGGATAGGAAACATTAGAGTCCCGACTAATATTATAGTTCCAATTCTAACAAAGCATAGGTTACGTTAATTAGGTGGATTCCTTGCGAGACTCAAGTATCTCTCATCTCTGAAGTTAGTCATTTTACTTGCATTATTTCTTTCTTGTTAATTTACTTTTAGTCTTTATTTTATTTGCATCTTTTAATTTAGAAAACCAAACAAAAATATTTTATTTTATTTTTCTGTCAACAATTATTCTTACTACTTGATTAATATTTGGTTTAAACCTAATTCGTCTCTGAGAACGAAACCCGATTTTATCGGATATTACTGGGACAACCGTACACTTGCGGTATTGTGGTTCCTCTTATTTATCGCATTATTTTCTAACACCCCAGGACCCACCAGGAAGATAGGTTTTTTAAAATGGATATTATATGGGTAGTTGGAGATGGTCATACCATTCTCATTTGGGAGAACATTTGGATCCTAAAGGGTTAGGTTCTTGTCAGCTCATCTAATAGTAACTTAACCTTTGTTCACAAACTGATCAATTTTAACGAGAATGCATGGAATATGGATCTCCTTTGAAATATTTCCCTCTGTCTCTTGTCAATTTTTTTTACCTTAAACACATTCAATACCTTAGAGCTGTGATAGACCTAGTTGGATAAGATACACTTCGGGTCATGTTACAGTTTAAGATGTGTACACGTTACTCTCTATGGCAAAATAACTTGACATTAGAATTAATTGTAAAAATATTAAAGGAGAGAGCTCCAAAATCATTCCTAAAACCCTTTGGAATCTCATTTGGCACCTTAACGTCACCCCCAAAGTTAATTTTTTTTTATTGAAGGACAACAAATGTCAATAGATTTAAACAAAATATATTAAACAAAGAAATGTGTGAGGTGGATAATGAAGAGGATAATGACGTAGAACATCTTCTTTTCCATTTCCGTCATGATAGAGCAACTTGAATGGCTACTCTCCTAAACCTACTCACCCTTGATGGGTTATCGTCTAGTTTTGATGGATGGCTTCCTCGAGTTTGAGATTATGCAAAACTATTTCATGGTTCTAAAAAAGGACACCAGTTAGATTGTTTTGTGGTGTTTCCAGCTCTCACACATTTGGATAACTAAAATAATACCATCTGCAAAACAAATCGTATTGCTTTAACTAATAATGCTTTCTGGTCTTAAGAAGAGTTAGTTTCGGCTCTAGCCTCTCCTTATGAGGACTATAATGGTAACCATAACAATATTAGATATAACATTGACTCTATAAACTCTTACTATAATATCCCAAGGGATACATTCGCTTCATAAGCTTCTAAAGGGCTTGGGGTGTCAAACATTTTTGTATGAATCCTGGGGGGTCACCGTCTGTTCTCCAGAAGGGCTCATATGCTTACAAAATTTCTAATAATGGGACATTGTAACAAGTATGTTAATAATAATTCTTGTAACAAGATAGATAGAAATATATTACCTTGTATAGGGTTTACTCTTCCGAGAGGGAGTCCTTAATTACATGAGATATATTGAAAAATAATAATAATATATCAAGGGGAATGATGAGAAGGAACTCTGACCCTGTATGGAACCCACCACATACTAAGTATATAAAAATTAATTATGATTATACGTGGAATACAACTAATGATTTGTTAGTTGTTGGTTGTATTGATAGGAATGAAAGACTTTTGATCGATGGAAAAATTTAGAAAATTAAATAGAGTTCACCGATGGAAGAGGTGGCCTAGGGAGTTGTCATTGCATTTAAAATGACGATTTTCTCATAAAAGGTACCATTACCGTAAAAAAAATTACAACAATGTTATTTAAATCATAGCGTGATTTGGTTGAAAGTAAATCATTAATCAAATCAAATAAATAAATTAAAAATTTACTTTCAACCAAATCACATTAAGTCACAGAGTGATATGTTAGGTATTTGAGTGGTATATATCATTACTCAATCATTTCAATCATTTATATACAGTTTGGCTTTATTAAAAATACATCCACTACTAAATATTTCATAACACAAGAACCATGATATTTAAAAGTTACTCACTTGTGAATTTTATTTTTAAAAAATCAGGCCCCTCGATACAAAAGAGTCTGTTTATTGACGAAAAGAAAAAGTCTGTTTATACATCAAAAGCCTGATCCAAATTGTCTCGCCAAAACAACGGATTTGAGAACCAAATCAAATATTGCCGTGTTAGAAATATTAAACTCTCTCAAAAAGAAATACCTTAAAGAATTTAAGGAGCCGTATTTCAATTTACAAATTTAAGGTGGTCATTATCCAGGCTTATTGCCAGCGTTAGGGAAGAGGAGACAGCTAAAGGGGCCTTCTCATAGGATTTAGTTTATGATATGAAGACTGTACAAGTCCGTGAACTGGCTGCAGGCTTCTCCACGTGGGGGGCCGGTAAGTGTTAGTGTATCACACTTTTACAACAATGAGCTGCAGTATTTTCCATCTACCTTTCTTTTATACCATTTCAATCTTTTCTCTTTCTTTTAATTTACCTCTCCTGCATTTTGAATGGCTCTATGACTATCTCTCCTCTTTCTTATTTTATGGGATGACCCACCCCTAACCCCACCCACCAATGAATGAATGCCTTAGTTAAAAGCTGCAAAATTTTATGCATGCAAGCATATATAGGCAACAAGATTTGAATAGCTTTAAATAATTCATTTGTACAAATAATTAAATAAAAGCAGTAATACCCTACAATATTATTCCTTAAAGACTCTCCACTAATGGTTAGTAGTTGTATTTTAAATTTGGTTTTTACACCGTTATGGAACATTTCTTATATCCCCTAGTAGACAGTGGGGTTGATGTTTTAATCATTAATACCTGAAACCTACTTCATAACTATCAAATCTAACTCTATGTTTATTTTTTCTTCCATTTTTCCAAAATTAAGTAAGCCCAATTTACTTACTTATGATTATTTACATAATACCGATTGGCCATATTTCGGATTATTTTATTTGTATTATCACGTTTTACGTGCAAAATAATATGTATATGTTGGAACATTTAAAGTGGAAAAGGATAATTTCCATTTTCCCACATCGGTGGGTAAGGAGGAGAATGAACTCCTTTTATCCAAAGTGATGGCAATAGCTTCCAAAGATCACAACCCCATGCATGTGATAAGGTATTGGATAAACCCCACACGCGCGCACCACCACCTCCCGCCCGGCCCGGCCCGGCACCGGCACCGGCACCGGCGGCGTGGGCGCGGGCGTGGGTCGTGGGTCGTGGGGAGTTTGGGAGTCAAAAAATGAAACAAGTTTTACAATCAGCTATTATAGGGACGCTGGTGATCAATCAGAAGATAAAACGTAAAACAGACTCCACCAATCACGCTGCGGTTAAAGATTATTCCAATAGCCAAGTCAACACGCGGTTACAGAATCTTCCAAAAACGTGGGATTAGAAGGAATCAATTGTAAAACCGTCAATCAATTAATAGAGGGAATCGTGGACTTGATTGTTCGGTTACAAATTGTCAAAGCTGCAAGACCCCCTCTCCCCTATATATACGAGCTCACTCTACACCAAAAGATACAACGAAAAAACTCTAAGCAAAAGCAAAACTCTCTCTATACACTTCTCTGAAATAAGAACAGCAGTCTCTCTTTTTGTCGTTTGGAGATACCGGTTAGCCCGGAATATCTTTTTAAACGCTTAGATTATTTTCCGTGTACTGTTTTGCTTTTCCATTCCGTGTAAGTTGTTTGTTTTTTCGTTTGTAATTTCAATTCGTGTAATAGTTAGTTTACCATTAAATTGATTTTACATTTTCTTTGGTTTGAATTGCCTTTCTTTCTTTTTCGCTTCAAACGGTGATTTTTCAACTCACAATTTTAAAAAGATATTTTTCTGTTTTATCACCGTTCTTCTTTTCTGAAATGGCTTTTCAAAACATGGCAGTTGCTTCATCATTGAATGCAAAGGCCTTTCCCAACGTGAATCAGGTGGAATCTCTTAATGGTTCCAACTACAAACGTTGGGCACAAAATATCCTTATCTGTCTTGAACAGTATGAACTGGACTTCGTTCTATACGAGGATCCTCCACAATTAGTGGACAATGGAGTTCCAACTGAAGAAGAACAGACTAGGTATCTTGCTCTAGAAGCCAAGTTTAAACGAGCTAATACCATGGCTCGAGGGTGGATGTTGAACAATGTCTCAAACCTCATTTTTGATCTTCTTGCCAAAGAAAAATCGGCAAAGATCATATGGGAGACACTTGAGAAAAAATATGGGGCTGAGGATTCGGGTAAGAAGAAATATGTTACTGGGGCTTGGTACAACTTCCGTCTCACCGATCAAAAACCCATGACCGAACAACTCCACGTCTATGAGAACCTTTGCGCGGATGTGATTGCTGAAGGTATGAAAATGTGTGAAGTTCTCCAAGCCAATATCTTGTTAGAAAAATTTCCACCTTCCTGGAGCGAATACCGTAATCAACTGAAACACAAGAAGAAGGAAATGACACTACAAGAGCTGATTAGCCACATTCAAGTCGAAGAAGCTAATCGACTCAAAGACAGGTCTATCTCTTTTCCTTCTCAATCCTCCAAAGCTAATCTTGTTGAAAGTTCTGGTGAAGGTAACAAAGGCAGGTTCAAAGGAAAGGGTAAACAACAAGGCCACAACAAATCCAAATCTGGAGGTAACAAGAACCGCGGCAACTCCAAAGGTGGTGGGTTCAAAACCTCTGGTAAGATTCAGAAACCCAAAGGAGCTTGCTACTGTTGTGGGAAGGAAGGACATAGGGCTTTCGAATGCAACCTTAGAGCCGATCAAGGTCCTAAACCTGCCGCAAATCTGGTCGAGACCGAAGAGGTTATTGCTGCAGTGATGGTTGAGGTAAACTTAATTGAGAACAAAACCGAGTGGATTCTTGACACTGGAGCCTCTCGTCATTTCTGCTCAACAAGATCCATGTTCAAGAAATTCGAGGAAGCAACAAATGGTGAATTTGTCTACATGGGTGACTCCTCAACCGCCATGGTCTTCGGTAAAGGACAGGTTTCTCTCAAACTCACTTCTGGTAAAACCCTAGAGTTGAATGATGTTCTCTTCGTCCCCTGTCTCCGTAGGAACCTAGTTTCCGGAGCTCTTCTTAATAAAGTAGGCCTTAAACTTGTATTTGAAGGGGGGAAAATGGTTATTACCAAAAATGATGAATTTGTGGGGAAAGGGTACATGAATGGTGGTTTGTTTGTTTTAAATACTGTACCAATGAATGAAAATGCCTCTAATTTTGCTTATATTGTTGAATCTCTTGACACTTGGCATGGTAGACTAGGTCACCTTAATATCTCTTCTATTAAAAGGCTTAAAGAACTTGGACTAATACCCCTCAATAAAATAGATGACTTTTCCAAATGTCAAATTTGTGTTGAGTCCAAACTTGCGAAGAAGCCCTTTAAGCCCGTGACCACTAGAAAGACTAGTCTCCTTGAATTAGTGCATTCTGACTTAGCTGATTTTAAAAACTCCGCTAGTAGAGGAGGAAAACTTTACTATATAACCTTTGTAGATGACTACTCTAGGTTCACTAAAGTGTATCTTCTTAAAACTAAAGACGAGGCGGAAAACGCGTTTTTAAAATACAAAGCTGAAGTAGAAAATCAACTAGACTGTAAAATCAAAAGACTTAGGTCAGATAGAGGAGGCGAATACAGTTCTAATTCACTTAAAGAGTTTTGTGAAATAAATGGGATAATCCACGAACTTAGTGCCCCCTATACACCCCAACAAAATGGCATAGCTGAGAGGAAAAATAGATCCCTTAAAGAGACTATGAATGCTATGTTAATAAGTTCAGGTTTACCAACCAACATGTGGGGGGAAGCTGTTCTATCAGCATGTTATGTCCTTAATAGGGTACCCCATAAATCCCTAGATAAGACCCCCTACGAGATGTGGAAAGGGTTTCCACCTAACCTGAAATTTTTAAAAGTGTGGGGGTGTCTGGCTAAAGTCAAACTACCCGATTTTAAAACAGTCACTGTTGGACCCAAAACAATAGACTCCGTTTTCATAGGGTATGCTCAGAATAGTGCAGCCTATAGATTCCTATCATTAGATGATAACTCCGTTTTTGAATCTAGAGATGCTGAATTTTTTGAATACATCTTCCCTTTAAAAACTGTGCATAGTGTTGATGCTCCTTTTTCTTTCTTTCCTTCTTAGGTTCCTTTGGAACCTTCGTGACACGTGTTTTCTCTTTCTTCTTCGCATGATTGAGTGGTGGATTTCTCTTAGGATTTGGAGGAACTTTGATCGGTGGTTTCTTTCTTAGTTCTTTTTCCTCCACCCCTAAGGTTTCCACCACACTAATTGGCTCTGTTCTTACCGGCTCCATTACATCTACACGGAAACATTCTTCCTTGGAATCCGGAAACTTTATAGGTCTAAACACATTAAACTTCATCTCCTCGTCTTGGATTCTCATAATCATTTCTCCGTTCTCTACATCAATCAAGGTACGCCCCGTGGCTAGGAATGGTCTTCCCAAAATAATGGGGACATTCCTATCCGCGTCGTAATCAAGTATAATGAAATCAGCGGGAAAAATTAACGTACCTGCCTTAACGAGGACATCTTCGATTCGGCCTTCCGGATGTGCAAGAGATCGATCCGCCATTTGCAAGACCATAGAAGTGGGTCTTGCTTCGATATTAAGCTTATCAAAGATCGACTTGGGCATTAGATTTATGCTTGCACCCAAATCGCATAGCGCTTTTCCCTTCCACTCATTACCAATAGATATCGGAATCGTAAAGCTTCCAGGATCAACTAACTTTGGAGGTAATTTACCTTGACAAATAGCACTACATTCCTCAGGGAGACCAATCATCTCATTATCACAATACGGCCTTTTGTTGGTGAGGGCTCTTTTTAGAAACTTAGCATACTTGGGAACATCTCGAATAGCTTCTAACAACGGAATATTTATGCTAAGTCCTCTTACCTTGTTAAAGAATTTTTGATAATCAGCCATGTCACCCTTCTTTTGAACTCTCGATGGAAATGGTGGAGGAGGACGGTTTATTATAGTATCATCTTTCTTTTTCGGAACTTCACTCGACTTCTCCACTTCTTCTACTTCAACTTCTTTATCTTCATTCACCACCTCTTTTTCTTTTCTAACCTCTTTTTCTTTCATAACTGGAAAAGGAGGTGGAGGAAGGTTCTTACCACTTCTGAGAGTAATAGCTTTACAGTCTTCGATTTGGATTGGATTCTCAGTATCGCTAGGGAGTTGCCCTTGTGGACGCTGATTCAGTTGTTTATTAATTTGGCTTAGTTGATTCTGGAACAAATTCATATTAGCTTCGATTGCATTTTGACGTTCCATAGCTTGTGTCTGAAGAGCGATTAAACTTTCAACTGTTTTCTGAAGAGTAACTCCTTCTTGCGGATGGGCAGGTAAGGCCTTCTGATTCATTGTGTCATCATAATTGTCTTGAGGAGCTTGTCTCTGAACATAATTTTGATTCTGTCCTCCTTGGTAATTGTTGTGTGGTCTTGGATTGTAGTTGTTACCTTGGGGACGCGGCTGATACGCATAAGTAGGATTTGCTGCCCCATCAGGATTTGAGTATTGAAACCCCGGATGGTTTCTGTTAGGCTGATATCCATTACCACTTGAATTAAAGTTACCTCTATTGGACACAAACATCACGGATTCTTGATTATTTTGACAATTTTCCCAACTATGATCATTGACACCGCAATACTCACATCCATATACCTCTTGTGCAACCTTTACCTCACCTCTTTTATTCGAGAAACCTTCTTTCACGGCTAGAGTAAGTTGTCTCAATTGTTGTTCTAGTGTGGTCTGAAGCTTTGTCTCTAGCGTAGCAAACTTTTCTTCCATATCAACATTATTCACTCTTTTAACTGGTGTTCTTACTGAACTCCACCCAACTTCATTCTTGACTGTTCTCTCTAAGATGATCTTTGCATGAGCGGGTTGAACTTGAAGAAAACCTGCACCACATAGCATATCCAATTTCTCTCTTGAAGTCCCATCAAGGCCTCTATAGAATATTTTTAATTGTTGTTGTTCTGAAAAGCCATGATTGGGGACTCTACGTAAGCACATCTGAAATCTTGTCCAACTCCTACCCAAAGTTTCATCATATTCTTGACGGAAATGCGTCAACTCTAATTCAGCATCTAACCTCATGTTACTTGGGTAATACCTGTCAAAGAAAGCAATCTCTAATTGGTCCCAATTAGTAATCTTCGTCGGATCTTGCGTATCGTGCCATTCACTTGCTCCATCAATAACAAAAAATTTAAACACAGCGTAGTACATCTGTTCTTTTGAAACTCCTTGTGTGATGTAAGAATCACATATCTGTTTGAATTTCTGTATCGCTCTAAGAGGATCTTCTCCAACTCTACCACGAAAATTTCCAAAGTTTTGGAATTGAGCTATCATACCCGGATCCGGACGAAACTTCGGAACATTTATATCTGGAGCACCTACTCCTATAGCAGGAGCACGGAATGGGACTTCTGGTGGGCCATTAGTAAACCAAGGATCTTGATTCATCACGATTTGAGCTTGTCCGTTATTGTTCTGAATATTAACGTTTTCCATTTGGTGAATTAATTCTTCTACTTCTAAGGATTCTTGTTCTTTCCTTCTCTTGTTAGCAAGTCTGATTAATGATTCTGGATTATTAAGGATCGGAGGTGTTGGCTCTAGATCCTTAAAGAGTCTCCTTCGCATACACCAAACCTAAAAACCTGAGAAAACTAAACAAGCAAAAAAGCGTAAAACTGATAAAAACAAATATAAAAATAAATGCAACTATCACTAAAGGATAAACACCGTGGTCACACGCTACCGTCCCCGGCAGCGGCGCCAAAAACTTGGTGGTCCTTTGTGTGTTCTAAATAAATGCAATGAATAATCGAACCACAACCGCAAGTGTACGGTTGTCCCAAGTAGTATAACTGATAAATCAGATTCGTTCCAAGGACGGAATGGTTGATCACAATGTTTAGCAAATAGTGATTGATGCACTTATGAAAATAAAGGATAATAAAATGTTGTTTTGTTTTGTTGATTAAGAAAACTAAAGAATGAAAGACAAATATTAAAATGCTAATAAAAGCTAAGACGCAAGTAAAATGATGTAAAACGCAATATGAGATGTAGCACTTGAGAACGCAAGGATCCTCCTAATCCTATTTCCTAACTTATGTTGTTTAAGGGCTAAATTAGTCAATTACAATGGTCGGGATTCTAATATCCTTATACCCCCGTCAGGGTGGACTATAAGGCGATCCTAAAGTGTCACTAGTCCCGTCAGGGTAAATATGATCCACCTTCGGATGTTTAAGTTTTATTACCTCATTAGCCCTAGAATTAGCTAAGTTCATCAGAATCAATAGCTTCTATTTTAGTTTCAATAAATATTTCCGTACCTAAACCCTCCGTCAGGATGATCCAATCGCCACTAATTGGAATAGCCTAGATACTAACACCTGTTCTTAGTTAGCTACTCCAAAAACAGTAAAATAATCTCAATTTATTGAAAAGAGTAAAAGCCCTAATTTAATTTAATTCAATAAAAACCCAAATTCAACATTCGTTAATTAATAAGATTGGGATTCACCCATTGTTTGTTCTCAAGCACTATGAATTGTTTAGCTCATATTAAAAAGAAATACTAAATTAAAAATAAAGGAATTCATATTTGATTACAAAATTAAAGATAAGAAAAACCTAATTTCCGGAATAGGAATGACTACGAACGGAGATATAGACCCTCTCCAGCTCTTGTAGCTTCTTCTTTCTTCCTTCTGTTGCTTCTCTCTGGTGTTTAATCTTGTAGAATGTGAATTGTGTGAAAAATAGAAGTCCAGACCTCCTTTTATAAGCATAAATTCGGACTAGGGCTTGGACCAGAAAATAAAAGACTAATTAAATGTCCAAGCCCAATTTCCAAGCCCAAAATCCCGTAACTGCTGATACACCTTCACTAAAACGGATTTTCCCGATGCGTTACAACTCCGATTGACCTCATTCCAGTTGCTAAAGTTCCGTAACTCGATAAGGAATGATTTCTCTTCAAAGTTCAACAGCTAAATCATCGCTTAAGCACCTCGAAATCAGCAATCTATGGCCTGGAAAATGGATTTTCAGCTCTAAAAATAATATCTTCGGGATTTATCTTCAAGTCTTGACTCTAATTCACGATCTTTGACTTTCTCCTTGGATTCCTCTCTTAGCTAACACCTGTAAACTTTACACTAAAAATACCAATATTACGCGCAAAAGTTTAACAAATTAAAAATGCTAGAAATAAAAAGGTAATTCCGGATTATTGCATATTAAGTCCAAAAGTCTATCAATTTAAGTAAATAAACACCAAAAATGATGTCTCCCAAGGGTCGAAAATAAGAACAATTAGGGAGACATCAAGACCCCCAACTCAAACCTTTGTCGTCCCGACAAAGTAAAACAAAACAAAGGGGTAGAAGTAAGCGTATAAACAAGTAGAAGCTAGCAAATAAACCCTAAAGCAATTCTCAAAATAAATCTCATATAACAAACTCTAGAAACTAATATACACATACACTAATCATGCAACATCAAACATAAATAATCTCAATCATAAAATTAAAGTCGCAATGCTTGAAGGTTACACTTGTACTCATCTCTGTATGATGGCTATAGGGTGGTCATTAATCCTAACTTGCTTTGAAGGCTCCACCTTGTATACTCCCTATTAACAGAATCATAAATTCACTATGCACTTAGGAATCACGAGGTCTTCGGTTATAATATTGGCTTAAGGACGGGTGTGGATGTATATTTGGTAAATTTGAAGTGAGCTTTTGGCTCTCTCCTCACTTACCATCAACAGTGTCCTCGAGCTTGAGTTAACGCTCAAAAAGATGTTCTCACTCACCCATATACGCAACAATTTAGCGTCCCATGTCTACCCACTATTAACAAGATGATTTTCAGAAAATTCCACTTTGCCGGATGTTTTATTCATTCATATTTTTTTTTCTTTTTCTTTTCTTTTCTCTTTTTCTTCTCTTTTTTTTTTTGTACAGAAGCAAACCGGGTTCCCGGTTTTGACGAATCCGGGTTCCCGGTTCCTACTGTATGAATTTTCAACTTTTTTTCATTTTTTTTTTTTTTTTCATTTTCCTTCATTCCCGGCAAAGGGTTACAAGTATATATCATCTGCAATTGTGCTACAATACAAAGCACATCAATCCCAACCCATTAAATTCCCCATATGTGGTCCCACCACCCCAAACTCAAGCTCGAGACATGTCTCAGGATTGTGATTCAAGTGCGGGTCATATGGTCATGCCTAATAATCTAAGGGATAATGGCTTATATCATGGCTACAAAGAAAAGGCTAAAGGCTCAAAGTGGGCTAAGACGGATAATCATTAATACAAGGGATAGAAGGCTAAAAAGGCACAAATGGCTAACAAAGAACTGCCCCTATCATTTTCCTAAGTACATAGCTTGTCTCTAGTTCATATCTAGGTGGGTTCTCTACTAATTAGGATTTCACGTTCTACACACCAAACATATTCCTTGAGTACAAGCTTACTTCATTTGAATTGTTCATTAATTTTTCCTATCAATTACCTATGTTCGCATGCAATTGTAAGTGCGTTTTATATCAATCCCTAAAGTCCACTATTTACTATCATAGATTCATCAAGAGTATGCTTAAAGGGATATTTAAAAATTTCTACAGTCAAACGCAACTCCGAAAATTATTTTATTGAAAGCAAATAAAACGAATAACACATAAAAACTGGGATGAGGCAACGAACCCCACCCCAAACTCAAAAATGAGTCGTGTCCCCACGACTCGAAAAGACTCAAAGCAATAAAATAATATACACTAAATGAGAAGGGATAGAAAACGTATCTGAACCAGTGCGAGGCTGGTTGTCGGTGTTGCGTCCATGAATTTTATCTTGCGTCTAGACATCGTAAGTTGTGCTTTGAACAAGTAAAGTTCAACTTGTGTAACGTTTCCCAAAATAGCACACCTCGTATCCTGATTCTCTTCCAACACCTTGATTTTCGATTACAACTCATCATCGGATCATTTGCTTCCTCACTTTCAGGTTCCTCAATCACTCCTCTCTTCCTAGGATTAGCCTTAATTTGAACCTCTTCAGTCTTGTGAAATAGGAATCTCAATAGCTTGTTCTTGAATAGCACCAAAAGCGTTTCTGTTTCTTGGAGAATTCCTTCGATAAGCACACATAAAAACGGTTCTGATAGGCATCTCTTTCCACCCCAAACTCAAAACTTCAAATAGTGAGAAGCTAAGGCTTAGAACTTTGATGTTTTGAGGCTTAAGACTTGAAGATTATGGTGGAATATGAGATGGGTAAAGGCTAATTGATGTGTGGGAAGAGGGAATTGGATTTTATTTGAAGCTTGGATGAAGAACAAGTGGAGAAAAGTGGGACTTTAATCATATTTTTCGGATGGGGGATGAGTTGATTGCATGTTGTTGTGGTGAAAGAGAGCAAGATTTGAGGATTGTGTGGTTGTTGATGATGATGTTCAGGAAATTCTAGGCTTTGGGAGTGTTTTTGGAGGCTGGGTTGAAGAAGGAGGTAAAAATCTAGGGCTAAAAAGCTTCAAAACGGCCCTGTCACAGATGAAACCGGGTACCCGCATTTGCAAATGCGGGGCCCCAGTTTCGCGTCGCTGTGTCGACGCGAAAAAGTTTTTTTTTTTTTTTTTTTTTTAAATAAATTTTTTTGGGCGTCCGAAATGACGCAATAATTTTTTTTTGTTTTTTTTTACCTCAAAACGCAGCCAAAACGCGGGACCCAAAACGCGGGGTCAGAGAATTGCCCTTCGAAACCGGGTGCCCGCATTTGCAAATGCGGGTACCCGGTTTTTCGTCGATGGCGCGAGCCAAGACGCACCAAAACGCGACCTCCCAAAACGCGGGGTCAGAGAAATTGGAAAAGTACAGCTCCGAAACCGGGTACCCGCATTTGCAAATGCGGGGCCCCGGTTTGCGTCGATGGCGCGAATCCAAAACGCAGCAAAAGGCAGCAAAACGCAGCAAAACGCGGGAAAACGCGGGACCCAAGACGCAGGGTCAGAATGTAGAATTTTTAGCTTTCGAAACCGGGTACCCGCATTTGCAAATGCGGGGACCCGGTTTGGCCCCTGGAACACCACAAATTTTCTCTTATTTTCGCCCTTTCGACCCTAAACTCATGACCTTTTTATCCCTGAAATCATCAAAAACAACTACCCTTCCTCATTTCTTAATAATAAACACTAAAATTACGAAAATCAAACTAATCTAAATTGCAAAAAAAAATAAAAACTTAGACTAATATACAAGAAATTGGCTTTTGTTTAACGTCGTTAAGCTCGACGGGTTACCTCATTTATCAGTCATTCACGTAACCTCCCCAGCGGTGAGTGAGGTTATCAATATTTGCAACTCGGAATTTGCAACCCTTAGCTTTTATTCCAACTAACTTATCTGAGATTACCTTAGCAACCACGAATGGTCCTAGCCAAGAGTTCTTTGATTCACATGTCTTTGGAGGAGGTTTAGGCTTTTTCATAGCAACTTCTTCGCCTACTTTGAACTCCTTTTTCTTTCTTTCCTTCTTAGGTTCCTTTGGAACCTTCGTGACACGTGTTTTCTCTTTCTTCTTCGCATGATTGAGTGGTGGATTTCTCTTAGGATTTGGAGGAACTTTGATCGGTGGTTTCTTTCTTAGTTCTTTTTCCTCCACCCCTAAGGTTTCCACCACACTAATTGGCTCTGTTCTTACCGGCTCCATTACATCTACACGGAAACATTCTTCCTTGGAATCCGGAAACTTTATAGGTCTAAACACATTAAACTTCATCTCCTCGTCTTGGATTCTCATAATCATTTCTCCGTTCTCTACATCAATCAAGGTACGCCCCGTGGCTAGGAATGGTCTTCCCAAAATAATGGGGACATTCCTATCCGCGTCGTAATCAAGTATAATGAAATCAGCGGGAAAAATTAACGTACCTGTCTTAACGAGGACATCTTCGATTCGGCCTTCCGGATGTGCAAGAGATCGATCCGCCATTTGCAAGACCATAGAAGTGGGTCTTGCTTCGATATTAAGCTTATCAAAGATCGACTTGGGCATTAGATTTATGCTTGCACCCAAATCGCATAGCGCTTTTCCCTTCCACTCATTACCAATAGATATCGGAATCGTAAAGCTTCCAGGATCAACTAACTTTGGAGGTAATTTACCTTGACAAATAGCACTACATTCCTCAGGGAGACCAATCATCTCATTATCACAATACGGCCTTTTGTTGGTGAGGGCTCTTTTTAGAAACTTAGCATACTTGGGAACATCTCGAATAGCTTCTAACAACGGAATATTTATGCTAAGTCCTCTTACCTTGTTAAAGAATTTTTGATAATCAGCCATGTCACCCTTCTTTTGAACTCTCGATGGAAATGGTGGAGGAGGACGGTTTATTATAGTATCATCTTTCTTTTTCGGAACTTCACTCGACTTCTCCACTTCTTCTACTTCAACTTCTTTATCTTCATTCACCACCTCTTTTTCTTTTCTAACCTCTTTTTCTTTCATAACTGGAAAAGGAGGTGGAGGAAGGTTCTTACCACTTCTGAGAGTAATAGCTTTACAATCTTCGATTTGGATTGGATTCTCAGTATCGCTAGGGAGTTGCCCTTGTGGACGCTGATTCAGTTGTTTATTAATTTGGCTTAGTTGATTCTGGAACAAATTCATATTAGCTTCGATTGCATTTTGACGTTCCATAGCTTGTGTCTGAAGAGCGATTAAACTTTCAACTGTTTTCTGAAGAGTAACTCCTTCTTGCGGATGGGCAGGTAAGGCCTTCTGATTCATTGTGTCATCATAATTGTCTTGAGGAGCTTGTCTCTGAACATAATTTTGATTCTGTCCTCCTTGGTAATTGTTGTGTGGTCTTGGATTGTAGTTGTTACCTTGGGGACGCGGCTGATACGCATAAGTAGGATTTGCTGCCCCATCAGGATTTGAGTATTGAAACCCCGGATGGTTTCTGTTAGGCTGATATCCATTACCACTTGAATTAAAGTTACCTCTATTGGACACAAACATCACGGATTCTTGATTATTTTGACAATTTTCCCAACTATGATCATTGACACCGCAATACTCACATCCATATACCTCTTGTGCAACCTTTACCTCACCTCTTTTATTCGAGAAACCTTCTTTCACGGCTAGAGTAAGTTGTCTCAATTGTTGTTCTAGTGTGGTCTGAAGCTTTGTCTCTAGCGTAGCAAACTTTTCTTCCATATCAACATTATTCACTCTTTTAACTGGTGTTCTTACTGAACTCCACCCAACTTCATTCTTGACTGTTCTCTCTAAGATGATCTTTGCATGAGCGGGTTGAACTTGAAGAAAACCTGCACCACATAGCATATCCAATTTCTCTCTTGAAGTCCCATCAAGGCCTCTATAGAATATTTTTAATTGTTGTTGTTCTGAAAAGCCATGATTGGGGACTCTACGTAAGCACATCTGAAATCTTGTCCAACTCCTACCCAAAGTTTCATCATATTCTTGACGGAAATGCGTCAACTCTAATTCAGCATCTAACCTCATGTTACTTGGGTAATACCTGTCAAAGAAAGCAATCTCTAATTGGTCCCAATTAGTAATCTTCGTCGGATCTTGCGTATCGTGCCATTCACTTGCTCCATCAATAACAAAAAATTTAAACACAGCGTAGTACATCTGTTCTTTTGAAACTCCTTGTGTGATGTAAGAATCACATATCTGTTTGAATTTCTGTATCGCTCTAAGAGGATCTTCTCCAACTCTACCACGAAAATTTCCAAAGTTTTGGAATTGAGCTATCATACCCGGATCCGGACGAAACTTCGGAACATTTATATCTGGAGCACCTACTCCTATAGCAGGAGCACGGAATGGGACTTCTGGTGGGCCATTAGTAAACCAAGGATCTTGATTCATCACGATTTGAGCTTGTCCGTTATTGTTCTGAATATTAACGTTTTCCATTTGGTGAATTAATTCTTCTACTTCTAAGGATTCTTGTTCTTTCCTTCTCTTGTTAGCAAGTCTGATTAATGATTCTGGATTATTAAGGATCGGAGGTGTTGGCTCTAGATCCTTAAAGAGTCTCCTTCGCATACACCAAACCTAAAAACCTGAGAAAACTAAACAAGCAAAAAAGCGTAAAACTGATAAAAACAAATATAAAAATAAATGCAACTATCACTAAAGGATAAACACCGTGGTCACACGCTACCGTCCCCGGCAGCGGCGCCAAAAACTTGGTGGTCCTTTGTGTGTTCTAAATAAATGCAATGAATAATCGAACCACAACCGCAAGTGTACGGTTGTCCCAAGTAGTATAACTGATAAATCAGATTCGTTCCAAGGACGGAATGGTTGATCACAATGTTTAGCAAATAGTGATTGATGCACTTATGAAAATAAAGGATAATAAAATGTTGTTTTGTTTTGTTGATTAAGAAAACTAAAGAATGAAAGACAAATATTAAAATGCTAATAAAAGCTAAGACGCAAGTAAAATGATGTAAAACGCAATATGAGATGTAGCACTTGAGAACGCAAGGATCCTCCTAATCCTATTTCCTAACTTATGTTGTTTAAGGGCTAAATTAGTCAATTACAATGGTCGGGATTCTAATATCCTTATACCCCCGTCAGGGTGGACTATAAGGCGATCCTAAAGTGTCACTAGTCCCGTCAGGGTAAATATGATCCACCTTCGGATGTTTAAGTTTTATTACCTCATTAGCCCTAGAATTAGCTAAGTTCATCAGAATCAATAGCTTCTATTTTAGTTTCAATAAATATTTCCGTACCTAAACCCTCCGTCAGGATGATCCAATCGCCACTAATTGGAATAGCCTAGATACTAACACCTGTTCTTAGTTAGCTACTCCAAAAACAGTAAAATAATCTCAATTTATTGAAAAGAGTAAAAGCCCTAATTTAATTTAATTCAATAAAAACCCAAATTCAACATTCGTTAATTAATAAGATTGGGATTCACCCATTGTTTGTTCTCAAGCACTATGAATTGTTTAGCTCATATTAAAAAGAAATACTAAATTAAAAATAAAGGAATTCATATTTGATTACAAAATTAAAGATAAGAAAAACCTAATTTCCGGAATAGGAATGACTACGAACGGAGATATAGACCCTCTCCAGCTCTTGTAGCTTCTTCTTTCTTCCTTCTGTTGCTTCTCTCTGGTGTTTAATCTTGTAGAATGTGAATTGTGTGAAAAATAGAAGTCCAGACCTCCTTTTATAAGCATAAATTCGGACTAGGGCTTGGACCAGAAAATAAAAGACTAATTAAATGTCCAAGCCCAATTTCCAAGCCCAAAATCCCGTAACTGCTGATACACCTTCACTAAAACGGATTTTCCCGATGCGTTACAACTCCGATTGACCTCATTCCAGTTGCTAAAGTTCCGTAACTCGATAAGGAATGATTTCTCTTCAAAGTTCAACAGCTAAATCATCGCTTAAGCACCTCGAAATCAGCAATCTATGGCCTGGAAAATGGATTTTCAGCTCTAAAAATAATATCTTCGGGATTTATCTTCAAGTCTTGACTCTAATTCACGATCTTTGACTTTCTCCTTGGATTCCTCTCTTAGCTAACACCTGTAAACTTTACACTAAAAATACCAATATTACGCGCAAAAGTTTAACAAATTAAAAATGCTAGAAATAAAAAGGTAATTCCGGATTATTGCATATTAAGTCCAAAAGTCTATCAATTTAAGTAAATAAACACCAAAAATGATGTCTCCCAAGGGTCGAAAATAAGAACAATTAGGGAGACATACAAAAAATAATTATGAAAAGAATAGAAAAGTAAATTAAAATAAGTAGCATGGCATCACACATCAAAACGAGTGTCACGGCTATCTTAAAAAAAGAAATGAAAAATAATCAAAAGAAGTGAAATCTTATATAAATTATCATGAATAGCTATTGGGTTTATTTGGGCATGCTAATCAAGATCATAAAAATTTGTTTGAGTGAGAATATCTTTGAGTGAAACTCAAACTCTAGGGCGATTCGTTAAACGGCTAGTGAGTAGAGGGCCAAAAGTTCACTTCACATTATCCAAATATACGTATCAAAAGACCTTAGGATTTCTAACTACATGGCTAAGTAACAATTAATCTATAGGGAGTAGCTAGGTGGACCATTTGATGCTATGTTAGGACCGATGAGCACCCTATAGCCGCCATATCAACCTAAATGAAAATCGCTCCTTCTTGCATTGCGCAATTAATCTAATCTTAACTTTATGATGTGTTAATTGTTTGAATATTATGAGTATGTGTGTATTAATTCTTAGACATCACTTCATGAGACATTCTAGGATAGTTTCTTTGAGATCATTCATTATGTTCTACTTCTTCTTCTTCTTTGATTGATTTGACTTAGGCCCCTTTGAGCTTTATTTTTCTTTTATTTTTTCAGGATAACAAAAATTTTGAGTTGGGGGTCTTGATGTATCCATTTTTTTGATGGATTAATCCATTGACGAGATATTGTTTTGGGGGTATATTGGGCCTAAGTTAGGGATTTATTTCCATTATTTGATGTTTTACACTGTCTTGTCTAGATTTGACAAGTTTTGGCCTTTGTTGCTATATCTAGAGCTTTTGCGCGTTATTGGTGTGTTATTTGTGTAACTTTTAGGTACTTGGAATATAGGATACCTAAATATTATGATAAGAAGTGAATAAAACAAGATTAACCTTTAGTCATGATGCGAAAGGAAGATTCGACCACTTTTAGAAAGTGAAAGCTTGTGTCACCCAAATTTAGAAAGTGGATTGTTCAACGTGCCACGCAAGATGGAAAATGAATCTAGAGGATACCTTTCATATATAGAAAGTATTTGGATTCAGGAGCGTGTGAGATTTAAACGGTTTGTGATTTGGATCTGAAATGAAGAAGGTATGTTAAAAGCCGATGTCGTGGTTCGAACCAAAAATTTGTTCAGTCTAACGTTTCCGGGTTGGATTGGGTCACTTAAATGAGTCCCACAACCCATGAAACATTTTTAGACCTATGTATACCATCAAATAACATTATAAACAGGTCTTGAAACATCTTGGATCCGCCCTTAGTCACTGTAGAAGAGAAAGAATGGCTGGGAGAAGAGGGAAAAGAAGACAACACCACCGTTGGACCATTCCATCCACGATTTCAGTCATTTTTAGCTCTATCTTTATTAGTTTTTTGTAGAGAACATGATTTTCATATTACTTCCTACTGGTTTTTATTATTTGAGTATGAACTAATCATTTAATTGCTTGTGAATTGCTTATAGATGAACCCTAAAATACTAATTTGATATATTTGGATTTCGGGATTACATTACTTAAATAAATTGAATTTTAATTTTGTTGACTATATATCTTGTGCTCAAGTTCTACCCATATTTTGATCACATATTGGTTAATCTTTGTAATCAAATTAGCGTCCAGAAGGGGGGTTTGGTTATGGACATAGTGTATAGGCGCTTGGTGTGCGTTGGTGAGCCGATGGTCTTGACTAGCCAGGTAGTCACTAGGATTTGAACTTACTTTCATCCGACTTTTGATAAATTAGCTTCCCAAGTTTACTCAAAAGAGAGTTGGGAAGAATATTGATTCTCGATTAACGTGATATACAAAGTTTACCCTTATATTTAAAAACATCGAATTAATTGACTTCGGGGATTACTAGCAAGCTTCAAGCATATCTTTCTCGTACTCACTCATATCTTTATTAGTTTATTCGTATTTCGTCTTTAATTACTTGCATTTTAGTTTCGAATATCAAAAACCCAACAAACATCTCATTTTTATTATATGTCTCTTATCTTGCAACTAAATTATTATACTCGTAAAAACATTAATTATAACCTTGATAGTCCTTGTGGAGATGATACATTCGGGAACATACTTTTTATTACTTGTCAATAAGTCATACACTTGCGGGGAGTCGCCCTCCTTTAGTGTTTATTTTTATATCACACCTTTAGGGACGACAACCATATATTAGGGTGTAAGTGTAGTATCATACACTTAGAACTCATAGTGTTTGACTGAAATAACACTTATGCTTTACCTTTAAGCCTTCATTGCAATTGTATTGCCGGTGGTTCAGTCATTAGACAATAAACCAAGGTCATTGTAATGGTGATATGTGACATCTCACCATTAATGTAATGAGCCCATTTCCCTTGAAGTCAACTAGTTCGAGAAGAATATATAAGACTAAAATAGTGGTTATAGTGCTAGTAATCCGTGTCGACTTACAATAATAACGTGTTCGGTTATGTGCTAGTGGAATTGAATTCTTCTTTTTATTTAATTCTTTGTTAGCAATAGCATAATCTGATCCTAACGTCCAAAATGATATTTGTCATTAATCAATCTTGATATATATTTTTTTCGTTACAAAACCTCAGAGTTTTAAGTAGTCATGAATATGAAGAAAAAAAACCAATCTTCTAAAAATAAAAATAACTGCTTACTTAAGTTATATTAGTTCTCAGTGGATGATTGGACTTTAGAACAATGTAGTGATAAGGAGGAGTAATAAAATAGTGAAATTCATATATTTTAATAATAGTCTTATTGCTAGTGATTATGTAAGCATAGACGTGCTTGAGAAATGCATCAATTTGTTGCATCGTTGTTGGGGACTAGCATTTAACTTATTAAGTCATTTATGACTTAATTTTAATTTTCTACTTTCATTTTTGAAAAAACATTCTAACAAAATAATTAGCTAGTTGTTAGTGCGTGAATAGAAGACGCTTTCTAAATTTAGAGTTGCTTTCAATTAATCTTAATACTGAGAAATCTGTTAGGAAGAATGTAGGAATAATGGCGTACTATCAACCCAGGATCCTCGTAAATAATTTTTTCCCTGATACCAATCTCGTCCCCAGTTCAATTTTAATATTGCCTTCCTTGACCAATACGCCGCACTATGAACTAAAAACCCAAATTTTGAACATGTTTCCTGTATTCTTATGTGTTAATGATGAGAATTTGTATCATCACTTGAAAAAAAATTATAAGGCATGTCAAACAACAAAATTGAAGGCCATGCCCGAAGAAAGGACCATGCTTAGACTATATCATTTATCCTTAGAGATAAATCCTTACACAATTTGATATTTACCCAATAGATCTATAACTATATGGGTAAACCTTGATATAAGTATTTGGTGAGATAGTATATTGTTAGTCATACTCAAGATGTAAAACTAGAGATGTAGAGTTGTATGTAAATTAATAATGAATATTTACATATTATGTGGGATATATTTGTAGATATATAATGGAACTGCCCTTAACATATTTTAACTTATGGAGAACTCCCTAATGCACTTTATCAAGGACTAAAGGATGTTAGTATAAGTCTCATAGTATCTACATGTTTAGGTAGCTTTATAATAAAATTCGAAAAATATACATGGGACCTCTTTAAAACGTTGGTGGATAACTCAAGACTCAATGTCTTATAGGGGTGGTATAATATGTTCTTGTGCATATTGACAATTTTTCTTTGCTTTTGATTTTGTTGTAATTGATATGAAACCATGTGAGATGACCGTGACATATTTCCCTATTATTTTTTGTTACATCCAATTTACCTATAAATTGCAGGAAATGGGAGATGAAAGTCACTTTTGGAAATATAAAGGAAAGGTTGCAAGTCTCAGAGCCTTATACACAAGAGTAAGACCCAAAATGATAATGATCAATTGTAAGAGAATTAGAGAGGCAACTGAAGAATCGGAGACATAATTTGTGAAGAGTATTTGGTGGGGACAAAGGTGTGATAAAATAATAAACAAATAAAGATAATAATAAAGGACACACACCCTTAACTACCACGAGAAGCTCATTGTAAGTGTTACTTGTTTCACGTTCAAACTCATGGTTTTGCTCATCAAACGTCTTCCAACTAATACCATCGACTGGACGACGTAAGCCACATCATCAATAAACTTTCCGGTATGGTATCATGTCATGTCTTTAGTAGTGTATCGAGAAGCTTACAACCTATGTAAACTTGGTGCAGTGGGAAAGTAGCATAATTTCTTAGGAGGTACTTTCTTCCTCTTCTTCGAATCCCAGCTATATTTTCACCACAAACATGACACTGCTCGAGGTCTTCGTTATTTATAAAATTTAATACACACTCATTCAAACATATGTCGATCATAATGTACCCCATAACCAAAAAATTTAACTTTATGTTGCACTCTCATATGATTTAGGCAACTTATGACCTTTGGGAATAGCACAAAACAATAGTTGCAGCATTCGGTGAAAAATTTATTAATCCACTTTTTCTTCACTTTGATGTACATCAATGTAGATATGAAATTCCAATAACCCGTTATCATTGATTCGGGTACAACTTACACTCAATTTCCTCAAACAGTGCGTCAAAACAACCACAATTTCTTCTTGGTGCATGTTCGTCACCTAGTTTGGTTTCACCATAATAACCCCATCATTAATAGTTGCCCTCAAATCATCAAGCATATTCAACATTTCTTGATCTACAATAGTGTTAGAATTATTCACATGAATGTTTTGTTTTACCATGTGTTTTGTGCAAACCTCATATGTTAACGAAAAAACAAACCTTAAAATATGTGCTCTAACTTCTCCAATACAGAACTTTCGATTATTCATAAAAAATTGCCCGAAAAATAAATGTAACATGTATTATCCATGTGTTTTCACACAAACGTAATGGATTCCATCAACCCTCTCATAAATTCTCGAGTCGTTGTATCCTTTGATTTAATCCAAATATTCTTAATAGTCGAATCTATCGACTGTACTTATTTAAATATGTAATGTATAAATGAGTAAATTATAAATATTTCATATGTATAATATAAGTGCTAAATTTGTAAAATAAAAAACAATCTATACAATTGTTACATGAAATCAATATCATATACTATAACCTTTAGATAACCCATATTAATACTTATTACATGTCTACAATTATAGCAAACATAAATGTGTATTTACAATAAATATAATTAAAAAAGATTGAAATTTAGAAAATACCATTTTTGTGCAAAATTAATGTGTAAATTGGTGATAAGGTGGGCACATACGCGGAGGTGGGGGTTGGGTCCTTCGGTGGTGTCGTGGTGGTACTCCATTAGTGGTAGGTGGTGATCCAATCTATTTAATTGTAACCTAGGGTTTGGGATTGGGGATGTAAAATAAATTGGGTGGGTATTACATGTGTAAAACTGTTCAATCACTGCATTTATTTTGTGTTGGACATTAGTGATGACACGTGTCAACACAATTGATAGAATAGGTCGTTGTTATTAACAATGATGATGCATGTCATCGGTGAAAGGTATTATTATATTTTTAAGTCGTCATTGTCGAAGAAACACGTGGAACATCTATGATGTCGAAAATTAGCAATTATATAATCATTAATAATGTTGTCGCTAAAAACGTTTTATTATAGTGACATGTTATAAGAAGTAAACCTTAATTGATATACCATCAGTTCCACTATTGTGTTTTATATCAAATCAGATATCCAACAAGTTCAATTAATATTATAACTATCGTCCATCCTTAATTTTTGTGCATTCGTTAAAGCGGCCAATTTTTTTACGGTAAAAATAGATTTATGCATTAAAATAAGATTTTCAGCAATAGTTCAAAATGGTTTTAGGAGATAGACTAGAAATCAATGGTAAAGAGTCTTTTAAATAGATTAGAATAGATTGTTAGGCTACGTATACTGGTTTTCATAACATGAAAGGGTTGCCAAATTAATATGTTTACCTCAAAAAATTATTAGGAAAAGGACACATAAGGTCTCGAGTTTTTATATATTGGAACATTTAACTTTTCTAGTTCTTTTTTATCTCTTGCCAAGTACTTTTCTTAACATGGATAGTTATTCTTAACGGTCAAAATACGGACTCTCTTAAAATTCATTTTGTACCCTTAATTAGCTACTTATATAATACATATGTAATTTTAAATTTTAAATTATTTTAATTGTATTATTTATTAAAAAACTTAAGAGATAAAATTGATATAATTTAGATACAATTTTTTTGAATAATTTTTTACCATAAATAATAAAATAAATTTTAATATCTATTTTTTAAATCCATTTTTTATTTGTAAGGTGAACTTATTATTTTTAATTAATTATTTTATTAAATAAAATATGATGAATTTTTTCGATTATATTTGGTATAAATAATATCTTTTAGCGTAAAAATATAATTTCTTATTTAACTTTAATTATTCGATACAAATGTATTATTTATTTATAAGAATTAATATTACCTTTACGTTAAGAAATAAGCTGGATATTATACCAACAATATTCCTTTGATCTTTGCCTTATTTTACTAATATAAACACATACACAATCTCACATATGCATTAGATATTACAAGATTGTTCAAATTTGCTCATATTCATTCTTAAATCATATTCTTGTGCCTAAAACTTTAGTCCAAAAACTAAGAATAATATATCTAATATATATTAGACAAAAATTACTCTCAACCATATGATTACCATGTTCACAAGACATGACAAAAATAACATTCATACTAAAAGGTAATTATCCACCATGTTGAGAAGAAGTTGCCTCCTCCACAATGTTGTTATGTCTTGTTGGACCATAGTGTACGAGGCGACCTCTTCTCGACATGACGGATCGTATGAATCTTATTTGTCATATCTTATGAATATAATAATTGTATGATTGAGATATACTTTTCGTCTAATTTGAATATTGAATATATTTTTATTAGTTTTTGGAAAAAAAATGTAAGCACAAAACATGATTTTGGTATGAATCTAAATAAATTTGAATAATGATATTCAATACACGTGGTAGATTGTTTATACAATATCCAACATATTTTTTAACGTGAACGTAGTTTTTATTTTTAAGAATATATAATATGTTCGCGCTGAATGCTTAAAGTTTAAACAAGAAATTTTGTTTATGTGCTAAAAAAAATATTGTTTATACCAAATATTACTTGAATAATTTATCAAATTATATTTTATAAAATAATTATTAAAAAAAATGAGTTCACCTTAAAAATGAAAATACGGATTTTAAAAATTGATATTAAAATGAATTATATTATTTTTGATAAAAAATTTATGTTTAAAAATATATATTATGTTTCTTAATTCTCTCAATTAAAGAATATAATTAAATAATTTAAGACTTGAAATTGCATTTATATAAAAGTAATTAATAAAAGTATATAAAAGAAAATTATAAGAGTTATAGTTTAATATATATATATATATATATATATATATATATATATATATATATAAGGGATAATTTTCAATTAATTACAATTTCTCACTTTTCGTTCTCAAAAAAAGGAAGGAGGAAATTACTTCCTACTTACTCACAAATTTTCAACTTAATTCTCAATTAAACACATTATCATATTTACCTTCTATTATTGCCCTTATGTGAATTTTTTATTTTGTATATTTAAAAAAAATTGCTGATTTTTTTTTTTCAAATTTTTTTTTCAAATTTTTTCAAAATTTTTTTAATTATTTTTTTTCAGAATATTTTTTTTCGATTTTTTTTAATTTTTTTAAATCGAAATTCTAGGTTATGTGTTGCTGCAACAAACAAATATAGATTTATGTGTTCCTGTAACACACAAAGTCATAAAATCGATCTAAAAGATTCTCTTTTTTAACAAAATTATTTTTTCTCTTTATTAATCACATATACCCTATTTTTATTCGTTTTTAATTATCTTGATATATTATCTTTTTGTCCAACACTTTTTTGTTATATTTGTGTATTTATATTTTAGGGTTTTGTGTGTTCCAGGTCACACATATCTCAGAATTGTGCATTCTTAGAACGCGCAAATATAAGATTTGTGTACTCATGGAACATACAAATCTCAAATTTGTGTATTCATAGATAGAACACATAAAAGTCGTATTTATGTATTCCTAGAATACACCAAACTTGATTTTGTTTGTTCCGATTTTTTGTATTCCTGAAACACACAAATCTCAGATTAAAAATCAAATTTGTATAATCATGTAATACACAAAACTTGATTTTTTTGTTCCATTCTGTGTACTCCTGAACACACAAATTGCAAAGTTGTGTATTCATGGAACACATAAAAATCAAATTTGTGTATTCATGAAACACATAAAACTCAAATTTGTGTATTCCTGGAGTACAAAAAACTTGATTTTGGTTGATCCAATTCTGTGTTAACAAATCTCATAATTGTGTGTTCATAGAAACATAAAACTCAAATTTGCGTATTCATGAAACACATAAAACTCAAATTTGTGTATTCCTGGAATACAAAAATCTTGATTTTGGTTGTTCCAATTCTGTGTGTTCCTACAACACACAAACCTCAAAATTGTGTGTTCATAGAACATAATAAAAAAATCGAAAAAAAAAATTAAAAAAAAGATCGAGAAAAGAAATTTTGAAAAAAAAAATTTGAAAAAAAAAAGTTAAAAAAATAAAAATGAAAATAAATAAATAAATATTATTATAATTAAAATAATTAATTAATTGTCAATGGATATTTTTGTAATCTTCTATATTTTTGTACTTAAGTAGGAATTAAGTTAAAGTTGTAATTAATTGAGAATTTTAACATTCTCCGTGTAATTAATTGGGCGTTGCCCCTTATTTTAATGTTATATTTAATATAAAATTAAAATAAAATTTTTAAACCAAAAAAGAAAAGAAAAAATAAACTATGAAAAAAAATGAAATATAAAACCTAAAACTCATTTCTTTCAAATAAACTGTGAAGATATAGAGGAAATGTGCGGATGCTACGAACTGCGTATGGTGTAATCATAACTGTGAAAATATAGAGCACCTACTTCTCCATTGTAACATGTGTAAGGATATCTGGGCAGGATCCATCTTGCAAATAAAAATTCAAGATAGATTTGAAGACAAAATAGAAAATTGGTTCTTGAAGATTATTCAAACCTTTGTTAAAGGGGGTTGGGAAGAGAATGTAGTACGAGATTTTATCATGATCAACCTTTGGAACATATAGAAGGCAAAAATGAAAGTAATACATGAAGGAACTACAGTATGTGGTTCAGGGATTAATATAACATCAAATACATGGAATAAACTGGGTCGCGGAAAGCTACAAAGGACTCAACAAAAGAGGAGAGGTAAGCGATAACACAACTAGAGAAGAACGAAATCAAGACCTCTCTTTATTTTGTGATGCATCTTTCTCCAACAAATGGGATCCTACGGGGATAGCTATATTCGGAATACACAACAATGCCAATACATCATTTGAATATAGCTGTGACCTGGACTGCAACTCAGCCCTTGAGGGAGAAGCAAATGCAGTTCTTAAAGCTACACAAGTAGGTGCAAATTTTCCAGGGAGAAGGATAGTGGTCTCAGATAACCTTGAGATTATTCAAGGTACAAAGCTGGTGTCAGCTGCACGTTGGAATATCCAACCCATTCTGCGCAAGATTATTCACAATGCTGAAGAGAAAGGGCAAATTTCCTTCCAACACATCAATAGGAATCTCAACAGCAAAGCAAGATTGCAAAGGAAGCTAGACACGAGGCAACTGTTTTGCGTCGGAATTTTTTTAGTTTTTTCGAGTTATCGGCTAAGTTCAGTAAACTAGGAATAGGTTGATCCCTTTTGTTTCTTTGGTGCTTCGGCACCTTTCATTGTCCAAAAAAAAAAAATCTCTTTCACACTTCCAGAAACAAAAACAAAAAAAAGTTTACATGTTGAAAAGCAATGAAATATTCTCCACTATTTCTTATTATTAACCTTCCACCAAGCCGCTCCTGCACAAGAAAACCGCCGGCAATTAAGAACCATTCCACCATTATCAACTTGGCTTTGCTACGCCATCAACAGTCGAAAAACCCAAATTAAGGAAAAACACCGCCACCACTCGAGGACCATCCTCCTACACAAAATAATCGCCGCCTCTCGAGTAAGGTGAGTGTTAAGAGATTTTTTTAATTTTTTGTTCTAATTAATGCGAGTATAGATGAGTTTTAAGGTTTACATTCATTGTTTTTAGCATTTATTTCTTTATTTATTTGAATTTTTTCAACATTTGCAGTTGTAAGAGATGAGTATCAGGTTTTATGTTACATTGTTTTTCAACTCTTTCACTTTTTTTTTTGGTTCTGAAATTTTTCAACGTTTCCGGTTGTATACTTTTTTATCTTTACCTTTTAATTTATAATTTTATTTTGAAGGTCTTTATGTTAATATGAAAATGTGTTTAAGCGAAAATTCGAATAGTACTTTTAACCCTCTGTTTTGTATTATCAACTCATTGTTTTTTACTGTCAACCCACTTCTTTTGCACTGCCATCCACTGTTTTTACACTCAATCCACAATTTTTGTGGTGTCACCCACAGTTTTTTCACTATCAACCCACGGTTTTTATAGTGTCACCCGACTATTTATGTGTTGTCAACCCACTACATTTTATTCATGCTTTTAGACCCTTATCTATAATTGATTTTTTATATTTTTATGCACATGAAGGTTTGACGAATCAAGGAAGTTATTTAATTCTTCTTTATAAAATAAAAAATATTATGGGTTTAATTAGTTTTAAAATAGGGAACGTTGTAATTATAGAAATGATTCGATCTTAGAATTTTGTAATGTTGAAATGTTTTAATTATATATCTTTTAGTTATGAAATTATCTGATTAAAAAGGGATATTTTAGACATTTGTTTGAATTTGATCTTTTTGCTAGAATTTGTAGGTCATGAATTTTATAAATAAATCACGCTTAAAGTTTTGATAGATAAATTTAAGGGTCAATTCCCTCTTAAATCAAAACAACAAACCAACTTCCCATTTCGATTACACATTAATTTAGATGAAAAGATTACAATAATACCCTTATTCTAGTTGTTGTCTTTAACCAAATATATATTCCCATTTAAATCAAACATTATCATAGATGTGAAAATCCACCAACTACTAATTTATCTTACGCATACGTCCGGGATTATTTTTTTAAAATCGTCATAACTAATTCTAAAAAAATCAAAAAAAATCAAAAACAAATATTTAGATGAAACAAAATAATATCTACGTCCAGTACTTTTTTGAATTTTTTTTTGAATTTTTGAATTTTTGAATTTTTATTTTTTAATTTTTTTAAATAGAATTTTGTCTCATCTCTAATTTTAAGATTAGGATGAATTTGTCTCATCTTCATTCTAATACTGAGATGGGATTTGTCCCATCTATATTGTAAAAATATAAAAAAAATTAAATAAAAAAAATCATAGACGTAAATATTTATTTGTTTTATCCAAAAATACGAAAATTTTATTTTTTTGATTTATTTAGAATTAGTTATGAAGATTTAAAAAAAAAATTCACGGACGCGCGCATGTGTTATGGAATTAATAGTAGGTGGTGGTGGTGGTGGTGGTGGTGGTGGTGATTGTGGTGGTTGAGGTGGTGGTGGTTGTGGTTGTGGTAGCTGTAATGGTGGTTAAATACATAGTAGTGATGGTTGTGGTGGTAGTGGGACCCTATTATTTGTTTAATATCTAAAAATAAATATTGTATTGAAAATAATATATTTAATAATAAGGGTAGTAAAGGTATAAAAGTATAAAAGAGATATTTTCTATAAATAATTAATTGACTCTTATTTTATTAGGTTTTATAAAATAAATTATTGAATGCTTAATTTAACAATTATGTAATTTTATTAGATTTCTTTTAAGAGATATCTCTATTTTTATTTAATAATAATAAAAAGGGTAAGAAAATAAAATGGTAATAGATCTTTGATTTAATGGGAAACTGGATAATCTAATGGGGAAGAAATAATAATATGTATCTTTTTGGGCATAGACATTCCTAATCATGATTTAAATAAGTATTTTCTCTAAATTTAACAATCAATATTAAAAAGAAAGATTTGATAAAAGATAAAAATAAAACTGAGAAAGTAAATGTCCCCAATTTAAGCATCTTTCTTTCAAAAATTATTATGCTAAGTACCTTGAACGTTCTTTATATCATAGAAATTACCCATAAAACATTAATTTTATCAAAATTATACATAAAAAAGCAAGAAAAAGGATGATGATCAACCTCATCTTATAATCGTGTTGCCCACTATTATAGTCGTGTATTCGTAGAAAAACAGACATCTAATTATAATCGTGTGTTCCACCAGATTTCTTCCTTGGGCATTGGCACAAATTGTAGCAGGCTAGCATCCGCTTCTTTTCTTATTGGTCAAAGTAGCAAATGTATGTTTTTTATATGACCTTTATTCTTGCTTTCATGTTCTGTAAGAATTTGTCAAAATATTGAATGACCATTGACCTAATGTCTAATGATCATGGCCGGGTGAACGTCATAGTTCTATCTCTATCATTCACTGTCTTAATTAGACTGTAAAGGGGAAATGGGGTCTCATAAATTTGTTCAAATCTAAATAGATATTGGATAATATATTAATATATATTCATCTTTTGTTTTTAGAGAATCAAAACTATATTTGGGGATATCAAACCTGTTGTAAAAACACTTAGTAAAACGTAATAAATTTTTGGCGAAAAATAGATCAAAAGATCTAAGGTTGAAAAACTAATCAAACCCAGAAAAAGAATTTGCAGAAAAGTAAAGAACACAAGATATATCGTGGTTCAGCAATAATGCCTACATCCACGTTGAAGCCACCCTCAGATGATGCTTCGTACACTATAAGAACACGGTTACACTTCAGATCAGTTACAGGATTACAAGAATAGCACCACAAGAGTTTCAGCGTGAAACTCTAAGAATCAATCGAGAAATCTACTCAATCTTCAAGCAATAGGCTTGATCTAAACTATTCTAATTAACAATCTTTATAGATTAGATTGTTAATGTTTACAAGAAAACCCTAAAAGTATATCTGAAGATCACGAGAGAGAAGAGAGCGAAGAGTCAAAAGACGAGAGAGTAATTCTGACCAAGGCTGAAGACTCGTCCCTTTTATATGACCTCATAAGGGTTTTAATCTGGACCGTATAAGGTGTTCAATCAATCAACGCATAAGATCAAGCCACGTAGGTAAGTCGGTGCAAAATATAACCCGAGAAAGTATAATACTTCTAATGCTGAAGTGTTTCTCCACATAGCTGCCAACTCATCTTTGACTCCAAAATTGTTGACTTTACACAATATCAACAAAACCTATAGTGGAACATCGTTAATTATCTATGGAGGAGTTCTAAACTATTAAAGCCTTGAGACGCAAAGTGGTTGCTATAGATTGGATTTCGAACAAAAAAAAGTTATATAATTGGAGTAAAATGAATGAATATAATTTTTAAGACACTGTCCATACAAGATTTTAATATGGTGGATTACAAGAGAAAATAACTCTTTTTCAAAATGTTCTTAATTTAAAATCAATGGGTAATTTAATAGTTAAATTATTTTTCAATGATGAGAAATAATGAAGTTAAATTTTATTTAAATCAAATAATTATTTAGTTACGCTTTTTATAGAAGGACTTGCCTTTAATAACTCTCGACCACCGTGGAAAAAAGAAATCATCATAGACAGGTTGATATTGTTATAATCAGGATCACAAAAAATATAAAAATAAATAATAGACAATGAAAGAAATATCAATATAAAAAGAAGTACGGATAAAAAGAATAATTGTATTATTGAAGATTGATTAACAAAAGAGTATAATGATTTCTGGCTCTACTGAACAAGTTAACTAATAACATATACAATACAATGTATTTATAAGTAAACACATATATTAGGATAGATAACTAAATGAGTTAAAGTCTTGCAAAATTTTGGACCATAAAATCTAACAATTTCCACCTTGAAATAAATTTTGTAACCAAGGTCACCTTGATAAAAAATCTCAAATGTCAAGAAACAACTCATCAATTTTTCAAATATCTCTCCTTTTCCACTAAAACTCAAAGGCAATTAAAACGGTATGACAACTAAGTCTAAAAAATGCTTGACCTAGATATCATAACTCACAAAATCTGAAAGGGTTTAAACTCAAACAAAAACTCCAACAAAGTCCAAGAAATACTTGACCTAGATATTAAACTCAACTTGTCATCATATCTACAAAATAACCATGAGTACTTACAACAAAATAAACATAAGAATAATATATCGCACAAACTGATATTCCAAATCAATATAATTTGTTATATTATTAATGGCTTTCAAAAACTAAAAAGTGCTTAACAAATCCATTTTCGCTTTCTATGCAAATTTTGGGGATGGTAGGGCATACCACACTTCCAGGTGCTTGTCTTTCACCCTATTACTATTTAGAATGTTGAACAACGCCTTGAGAGATGATCGGTACTAGATTTTTAGCATTCCTAAATTGCCAACAAGATAATAAAGACACCGGTTACTATATTACCATCCGTAGAGTATGTTTAATCAAAGTGTAAACATTTATTAACAAAACAATGGGTTACATGGCAAAGTTCCAAAACATTTTGCAGTTATTAACTATAGAAAAACAATGGGTTACATAGCATACTTCCATATAATTTTTCATGCCCTGAAATGTACCTACTCATAAAATACACAAAAATGCAACATAGAAAGGGCTTACCGTGTTTTTGTATTATAACTACTTATAGCCCTGATTGCCCGATCCGATATAGTAGCACTGGCTGTCTTAGACGCGGACTTCCCCTTTCTCATGCCCCTATTAGATTAGATAGTTTCTATGTTCCGTAATCTGTAAATGAAGATGAAGTGGCTTACGCGCCTACTTCTGCTCTTGGAACAGCGGGTTCACTCGTTCCCTATCTAGTCAATTGGGCTATCGATCCTGAGCCGATCGGTAAGGGAAAGTTTCTTGTAGCCCCCCTTTCTTCTGTCTTCCCTGATCGGGGCATGAGCCCGAACGGACTGACTGTCATCTGAAAATCTCGTCTACAAGGTTTCAACCGCTCTGCTCTCTTTCTCCTTCAGCTACCCTTTCCTTATTTTCAATGAGACGG